>CM065297.1:24685597-27185597 GCA_032871835.1 Dipteronia dyeriana | reverse complement strand
AAAGGGTTAGAGTACCTTGCTCAAAGCCATAATCCATAAGCATTTGCTTCATGCAAAGGAGTTGTGTGTAAGCACTCCCAATGGCTATATACTCAGCCTCGGTTGTGGATAATGATATGGAGTTTTGCCTCTTGCAAAACCAGGACACAAGATTGTTCCCTAGGAAGAAGCAACCGCCCGATGTACTCTTCCTATCATCATAATTACCTGCCCAATCTGTATCACTAAAGCCAACTAAACTAGCATTAGTGTCAAAAGAGTACCATATCCCATAATTGGATGTCCCATTCACATATCGAATGATTCTCTTCACAGAGGATAGATGGGATTCCTTGGGATTGGCTTGATACCTAGCATACACACCAACACTAAAAGCTATATCGGGCCTACTAGCATTCAAGTATAGCAAGCTCCCTATCATGCCACGATATAGACTTTGATCCACACTTTTTCCACTAGCATCCTTGCTAAGTTTCAAAGTGGTACTCATTGGTGTGTCACAATGCTTGGCATTCTCAAGGCCAAACTTCTTCACTAGGTTCTTGGCATACTTAGCTTGGGATATGAAGATCTCATCATGCATTTGCTTGATTTGCAAGCCTAGGAAGTAATTTAGTTCACCAACCATGCTCATTTCAAACTCATGAGTCATGACATCAACAAATTGTTGAGCTTTCAAGTTGTTGGTGGAACCAAAAACGATGTCATCAATATAAATTTGAGCTATGAATAACTCATCTTTAGTGCACTTGATGAACAAAGTCTTGTCAACACTACCTCTTGAATAGCCATTGTCAACAAGATAAAGAGTGAGGCGCTCATACCAAGCCTTCGGTGCTTGCTTCAACCCATATAACACCTTCTTGAGGCGATAAACATGATTGGGGTGGTATGGATCTACAAACCCCTTAGGTTGCTCAACAAACACTTCCTCTTGCAAGAAGCCATTGAGGAAGGCACTCTTGACATCCATTTTATACAATTTAAACTTGTGAACTCACGATATGGATAAAAGAAGCCTAATGGACTCTAATCGGGCAACAGGAGCAAAAGTCTCCTCAAAGTCAATACCCTCAATTTGAGAGTATCCTTGTGCTACAAGTCTAGCTTTGTTCCGCACAATGTTGCCATCCTCATCAAATTTGTTCCTATAGACCTACTTGGTGCCTATCACATTAGTGTTCTTAGGTCTAGGAACTAGAGTCCAAACCTCATTTCTTTCAAATTAATTTAGCTCTTCTTGCATAGCAAGAACACAAAACTCATCACTTAAGGCTTCATCAACCTTTTTGGGTTCAATTTGAGAGGTGTAGCAAGTATAACTAATTTGATTTGCTAATTGATGTCTAGTCCTCACACTCTCACTCACATTTCCAAAAATGTCACTCTTGTTGTGGAGATGCCTAACTCAAGGAATGGGTTCCTTAGAGTCCAAAGTAGAATCTCTATCAGGAGATTGAGTGACCTCTTTTTCAAGCTTTGATTTTTCATCACTAGAAATCTCATCAATATTCACCAAGGTAGAATCATCAACCACACTAATCTCCTCATCATGGTTACTAACCTTAGGCCTACAATCATCTATGACCACATTAGATGATTCCATTACACTTCGTGTCTTCAAATTTAAAACTCTATAGGCCTTACTATTTAG
Source organism: Dipteronia dyeriana (assembly GCA_032871835.1). Lineage (NCBI taxonomy): Eukaryota > Viridiplantae > Streptophyta > Magnoliopsida > Sapindales > Sapindaceae > Dipteronia > Dipteronia dyeriana. The sequence continues at coordinate 27,183,943 of CM065297.1, read as the reverse complement.
AGCATAGCCAATGAAAATTCCCTCATCACTCTTAGCATCAAACTTGCCAAGTTGATCACGGTCATTTAAAATGTAGCACTTGCTTCCAAATGAGTGGAAGTAGCTAACATTTGGCTTCCTACCCTTCCACAATTCTTAGGAGGTTTGCCTAGTCCTGTGCCTAAGAAAAACCCTATTGCCTATATAACAAGCTGTATTGACAGCTTCAGCCCAAAGATTCCTAGGCACATTGTTGCTATGCAACATCACACAGCCCATCTCTTGGAGGACTCTATTCTTCATCTCTACTACCCATTTTGTTAAGGAGTTCGAGGAACTGAGAACTCATAGGAAATGCCAAGACTATCACAAAAGTTTTCAAAGCTAACATTCTCAAATTCTCTCCCATGATCACTTCTAATTCTCTTGATGCATTTTATGTGAGAATCCTTTTCATTTTGAATTTTAGTGCAAAGCATTTTGAAAGTTTCAAACGTTTCGGATTTATCTCTAAGAAAGTAAGTCCAAGTAAATCTAGAAAAATCATCCACACACAAAAAAATGTAACTCTTGCCACAGAGACTCTCGGTTTGCATGGGACCCATAAGGTCCATATAAAGAAGCTCTAATGGCTCCTTAGTGACAAGATACTTACCCTTCTTATGCACACTCGTAGTTTGCTTTCCTTGTTGACAAGGTCCACAAACTCCCTCTATCCTATTTCCAAACTTAGGAAGGCCTCTCACAACTTTCAACCTCTCAAAAACTTTCAAGTCTTTGAAATTCATATGACCTAACCTTTGATGCCACAATTCAACTTGATCACAACTAGACAAATTACAAGAGATGCCATTGGAATCAAGACAATAACAATTGCCACTTGATCTCTTTCCTTTCACTAGGACTTGTCCATCTTCTCTCAGAATAGAACAATCAACTTTACCAAACATGACCGAAAACCCATCATCACTTAAATATGATATGCTAATAAGATTTGCTTGCAAGCCATCTACATAAAAAGCATTAGGTAATGAGGGCAAACAGGGGATGGAAATGTTTCCTTTTAATAAAACCTTCTTACGTGAACCATCACCAAAGGTGACAAATCCACCATCCTCTATAACAAGAGTCTCAAAGAAACTCTTATTTTTGGTCATGTGCCTAGAACACCCACTATCAAGATACCAAATGTTAGAGGCTTTCACCTTCAAGGCCACTTGGGCCACATGACAAGCATACTCATTTGTTCTAGTCCACCTAGTATCAACATTGTCATTTCTAGGAGCCTTGGGTTCATTGGCTCTAAAATTCCTAGGTGCATGCATTTTGGCTCTTCTAAGCATATTCTTCTCAATCATGATTTCAAAACGACACAACTTAATAAATTTAAAACAATTCGGCCTTATGTGACCTTCAACACCACAATAATGACAAATGGGAGTAAAGTAAGAATTCATACCATATCCTTGTGCAAGAATGGAAGACTTCCCTCTCCTTTGAGTTGTTCTTTGGTGTTGAGTCGAATCTCTTCTTTTAAACACACTTTGTGATTGATCCAAATTAGCTTCTCTTCTTGGTTGTGGGTTAAAACTCTTTTGTTGACTTTGAAAGCTCCTTGGAAGTTAAGGTCTTGTTTGATGAGTTCTAGCTTTTGGTGGATGAGCTTTAGCTTGAGAATTTGTTTGAGCCTACATTTGAGCTTGCTTTAATGATTCTCAAACTTCATTCGATCTCATTTTTTGGTGTGAACCTTGAGTCTCTTTATCCTCTTGACTCTTGACAAAGATGGTCTTCATCAAGGAAATGGCCTCCTTGCCTTCCACATATCCTAAGCCCGTTTTATCACTAGAACTTTTCTCACATGATAGCATCTTGTCAAGTCTCTCGGTTCCGGATGTCATCTTGGCAACTAATTATTTTGCTTCTCCAAGCTCATTCTTTAAGTTCTCTTCACTCTTCTTAGTGATCACAAGCTCCAACTTCAAACTATTTTCTAACTCTTTTCCACTCTTTACTTTCTCACTCAAGTGAGTAATCTTGAAAGTCAACTCTAGGTTCTCCATTTTCAACTCTTAAATCTCCTTCTTCTTTTTCAATCTAGACTTTTCAAAAAACTTCATAAAGTCTACATAGTCTCTTTCCTCATCAATATCAAATCTAGAGTTGGAAGAGGTACTCTCATCACTAGAGTCACTTATTTCTTCCTTATCACTCACAACTTCCTTGCCATTATGAGATGTTGTGAAGGCAATGAAGTTGGCAACTCTATCTTCATCATCTGAAGATTTTTCTTCCTCTTCTAAGTCTTCACTATCACTCCAAGTAGCCGCCATTGCCTTCCCCTTATTCTTCTTTAAATTTGCACATTCTGGAGCAATGTAACCAAAACCACTGCATTCATAGCATTGAATCTTGGAGTCACTTTCTTGAGACTTTTCCATCTTCTTGAAAGGAGTTTTCGTTTTCACTTCCTTTCCCTTGAACCCAAATCATTTCCTCTCAAACTTCATAAATTTCTTAAATCTTTTAACCATGAGGGCCATTTCTTCATCTGAGTCCTCCTCCTTTTCTTCAACCTTAGTTGTCTTCAAGGCAATACTCTTTTGCTTATTCAGAGATGTGGGTGAGGTGTTCCATCTTGATTCATAAGCTAGAAGTCTTCCAATGACTTCACTTGGCTTCATATTCTTGTACTCACTATTCTCCTCAAGTGCCGTCACCTTTGATTCAAACCTTGACGGAAGTGACCTCATAATTTTTTGCTTGACTCTCCTATCCGAATAGGGATCAACAAGTTGATGGCTTTGGTTGACAATATCCATCAACTTCACTTGGAAGTCATTGAAGCATTCATGCTCCTCTATCCTAATCATCTCAAATTGCATTTGGAAGACTTGGAGCTTTGAGTCCTTAACTACCTCGGTTCCCTCATGTGTCGTTTGAAGAATGTCCTAAGCCTCCTTTACAATCCTAGTGTTTTAGACCAGCTTGTACTGATTATCGTCCACGGCATAAAGGATGGCATGCATAGCCTTATTGTTCCACTTGGATGCTTCAAACTCTTAAGTACTCCAACTAGACTTGGGCTTAGGAGCTTCTACACCATCGTCAGTGGTCATTGTTTGAAGAGTATAACCGTCTTCAATAGCCATCCAAGCACAGTCATCCATTTGGAAAAGATAGGCTTCCATCTTGCCCTTCCAAGTAGCATAATTCACCCTATTGAGCAAAGGGGGTCTTGTGTTTGAGGCTCCCTCATGACTATTTCTGTTTCCACTCATAGTGTTTGAGGGTATTAAATGATATGAAGATGAAAATGTAATGCAACACACAAAATGCAAACAACCAAAATGCACAAGGTAAGACACACACAATGCACGGATCACCTAAGTATATCTAGGCACCGGCTCTGATACCAATTGAAATTCTCTAGAAAGTGTATGTCTATAACCTAGAGGGGGGGTGAATATGTTTTAATTCGATAGATTACCATTTTTATGAATTAATCAATATTAACAATTCTACCCCATTCTAATAAATGTTCAATTAAAAGACAACAAAAATAAAACAATAACAACATGCAATATATACGTGGAAACCCTCCAAATGGGAAAAACCACGGGCTGTTTAAAGCGCCACCCTTGATCCTCAAAATCCACTATTGAGTAAAAGTTTACAACCTAGGTTGACCTCCTGTCTAACCCTCAAGTTACTAACCCTTTCACTCTACCCAACGGGCCTTAATAGCGATTTTGGATCACTAGCCTTGTGCACTAACCACTTAGCCACAAGCTTAATCAACAATGAAGAGATAATGGCAACCTAAGTGAATATGCAAGAATATTCAATATGCAAAAATGCTAGGTCAAGACATTCATGCTTATCTAGGAGTAATGATGACAATTAAAGCAAATCTTAGATATCAATGTTCTAAATGCAAAGGCAAGAAGAATTAGCTAGAAGGGTAAAACCGTCCTGAATTCTAGCTATCACAAATTAATGCATCTCAACCAACAATCATTACACAAACATGTCATAAAAGCAATTAAACATACAAGCAAGCAATTAATATGCAATAAAGACTAAAACCCTAGGTATACATGTCTTAGTAATGAAACCATAAAGTTTAGAGCATGTAGAGAATACCTAGTTATGAACACACAAGAAACTCATGCTTGAAAGATGCTTGATGATTTGGATTTTAAGGATGGTTGAGAAAAAAATGGCTTCTTGGAGCTTCTCTCACAAAAGAACCTTATCTGTCTCTCAAAAATAGGTTTTGGAAGCTCTAAAAACGAGTTGGGAAGAAGATGGTATATTTATATGAAGTCTACAGTGAAACTGCGTCGTTTTGGGCGAAAGGCAACCAAAACCCGTCAAGACCGCTAGCTGTACCGCGGTCTAGACAAGTTTCCAGACCGCGACACAGAGAGCGGTGTGTCGCCTGGACAACGCTGCTTTGTAGGCCGCTGTGCATACAGTGTGCACAGACCGCGGTTAGGACAGCATGCAACATCTGTGAAACTCCGCTTGGGAGACCGCGGCGTATGCAACATGCACAGACCGCGGTAGCCACAGCGTGTATCCTCTGGTAAACACCGCGGTGCAGGCCGCGGTGGGGGCACTGCACAGAGAGCGGTCTAGACCGCGGAATAGAGGAAAAATTCCTCTTTTTAAGGCACAAACATACATTCATCACTCAAACAAAAATAAGACACATAAGGCACACAAAATGGAAAATAAGCATGCTAGCAAGATAATTAAAAGAAAATGCATTAGTGTGTATGTGCACTAATTCCTCTTCAATAAAAGTTAAGCAAGTGATTTTACCTTTGATGCTTGAGCTTAATTACGAACAATGAAGCCTTAAACTACCCTTACAAATTGATCCCAAAATGTGGTTGTCAATGAAATAAGCCAATCAAACACTGAGGAACTTGCAAGTACTAACACAAAAATGCTAGAAACACAAGATATGATCAATCAAATCTCTAGCATTCATTTAGAGCATATAATCGCAAAATAGTCAAGTAAACTCTAATAGACTCTAAATATAAAATCAAATGTGCTAATCCTAGATCTATCCAACAAATGAGTTCTAGCACATGATAAGACTATTAATCATGAAAATAAAGTCAATCAAAGCACAAATAAGCCTAGATAAGATGCTAGCACAATACAACTCACAATAATGTGAAAACATAGGTTTGATTGAAACATAACTCACAATCAAGTTTGTAATCAAGCACAACTAGCATTTAAATGAAGATCTATCACTCATCAACATATGTTCAAGTCAAATACACACAAGTAGGAAGAAGACCCAAGGTATTTGAACATTAGAATCAAGGAGATCAAAGGATAAACAAATACCTTGACAATTTCGAGTACAGTCACGAAAATTGTGCGATCCACCAGAAAAACTTGAACAAATAGAAAATACAAACACAGTTAAATGCTTAAGGCTAACTTAGAGGAGGGGTGAATAGGTTAGACACCTTTTTCGACTCTCTTAGAAACAAACAAAAGTTTGTCCCTCTAGATAGCTTATATCACAATATACATATTAATTAAAGACACTTAATCAATATATAAAACAAGTAAAGTGTTATACAAACAAGTAATTGTAACACATACACAATCTATATTATAGAATGGAATTCAACTTACATAAAGTGTTCTATCCATAGTATTCAAATAACAAATACAAATACTAGAGAGATAGGGATAGAGAAAATTGACACAAAATATAACGTGGTAAACCTCCGAAGAGGAAACATCCACGGGTTAGCAACCACTGGCAAACAAAATCCACTAGTAGATAAGACAAGTACAATCTCTCAAGTGACCCCTTCACCTAGAAACTACCCTCTTATCCTACTCATGAAGATGTTGCCCTCATGTTCAATAATCTGAGGCCTTACACCTCTTGTCCAGACTTCCTCGCTCACCTTACCGAATCCTCATGACCTAAGGCAAGACTTCATGCTTAACTATCCGTGTCCTCCCAACTCTAGTCAAGACTTCCTCGCTCACCCTTCTGGATCCTCACGACCCTAGGCAAGACTTCCTTGCTAGACAATCCAAGGTCTCACACCTCTTGCCAAGACTTACTTGCTCAACAACATAGGTCTCACACCTATTGTTAACACTTCCTTCACACAATGTATCTAGGTGATCATGAATGCAAAATGAAAACAAGCACGCAACATAGAATGCTATGATCAACACATCCTATGGAAAATACTAGACATGAGCATGAATGCACAAAACAAATGTAGTCTAGTCAATCATGCATGTTTAAATCATCTAGATCATGTTAGATATGTTCAACATTAATCACAACCTAGATACATGCATAGATCTAAGCTTGAATCACAAGATATGTTCAATTAATCACATAATCAAGTTTAGAATCACATAAACCACAAACATGCTAAAATCATATGACAAAGTCATTTAGATTAAAGCTAAAGTTCTAGAGCATATTCCTATTCATAGATTCAACAAAACACATGAATAGCTCAAAAGAACATAAGCACATGTATAAATGTGAGAATTCAGCCAAGAGAGCCTAATACATGTGAGGAACTATTTTTCACAAAATCAATCGATCAAAGATCATCAAATATTCCTAGAATCAAAGCTAGCACAATACAATCCCAAACATGTGAAAAACATAGGCAAAATCAAAACCTAACTCAACATTTAAGATTTCAATTGAAACTCAACCTAGCTTTAAAAGAGTTCAAAACTCAAATCAAAACACTCACAATACACATATATAAATTGAAGAAGAAAACCTAAGGCAATTGACCAAGTTTTAAAAGAAAACTTTGAGAGAAAATCAATACCTTAGTTGATTTAGGTGCAGTCCCGTTTTTGTGTGTTTAGACTCCAAAAACAGCAATACAACTCACTGAAACCTTCCGAAAAACGATGGAGGATGAATATACAAACACTCTCAACTTTGAATCACTCAAATCGGAGTTCAAATGAAGAAGTTATGGTGTTTGGAAGGTGAGAAAATGTAGAGAGAAAATTTTCTGCACACAAGTTTAAATTTCTTCTTAGAATGAAATGTGAGAGGGAAGGAGAATATAAAGGAGAGGGAAAATTTGGTATGTGAAATGACCAAGAGGGGCAAGAAGCAGCCAAGCATGCTTGCTGTCCTAGATGGCATGTGGGCATCTCGGGGCAGCAAGCCTTCTGCCCCGAGATGGCCACGCGCCATCTCGGGAAAGAAGTGTTTTGCTGACTTCTTTCTCCTTCGACCTTCCTTCACGTTCTTCTACAGTTCTCCAGCCTCCGAACTCGGAATTTGAATCCATTTGGGAATTATAAACCATAACTCTCACACGGACATGGACATATAATATACTCAACCCAGAAAATAATAATTCGACTCGATATACGAAGACGAAGACAATGTATGAAACATGAGTTGAAAGTGTAGTATCTTTTAACTTAGAACTTGAAATCAATAGTATGAGTAACCGAAATGACCGGAACTCAATCAAGAATGATTTAAGACTAAATTCAAGTTCAATATCCATGTTATACAAACATATACATAAGCAAACACAATTCCTTTGACTTGTTGTTCATCCTTCTTTGAAGATTGAATCATCATGAATCTAAACAACTAAATCATTACAAGTAAACATCATTTTGATATGGAATTAATGCCAGCACAAACTAAAACCTAACACAAATGACTTCAAGGTTAATTGGAGATGATAGTTGACTTCAATATGAAACTTCTCCAACTTGAATCACTCAAATCGGATGAGAGATGAGAGAGATATGGTTATTCAAAGTTGAGAGAAAAAACCTGGAAATCTTTTACACTACATTTTCTTCTTCCTTGAATTCAAATGAGATGGAGAAGAGATATATAAAGGAGAGGGAATGAAAGAGCATGAAAGGACCAAAATACCCCTTTTGAGAATGCTTCCCCGAGATGGCTTGTGGGCATCTCTGGGCAACAAGGAGTTGTGGCCGAGATGGCCACGCGCCATCTCGGGCATGCACCATTTGATTGCCTTTGGCCATGGGGCACCTCCCTTGCACTCCTCTCGCATTCCTCAACCGTTCTTTGGCCTCCAAACTCAGAATTTGAATTCGTTGTGGAATACAAACTATAAATCTCTCACGGACATGGACATATAAGATACTTAACCCAAAAAATAAGAATTCAACTCGATATACGAAGACGAAGATAATGTACGCAACATGACTGGAAAGTATGATAACTTTTGACTCGGAACTTGAAATCAATAGTATGAGTAACCGAAATGACCAGAACTCAATCAAGAATGTTTTAAGACTAAAATCAAGTTCAATATCCATGTTATCCAAGCATATACACATACAAACACAATCCACACTAGAATGAAAACTATATAGAGATAGTCTCCAATCATACATTTTCCAAAACATGTTATTTTCATACCAATGCATAAGCATTCATCTTCAAGTGTGTGAATGTATTATAAATGGTGCACAACGATGCAGGGATACAAATTTATGATATGTGTGTTTGTGCCTAAGCCTTGAAAGAGAAAATAAAGGTCTTAATATACCTTTGTAGAATCACGAAGCACTTTTCTCTTTGAAGACTTGAACTTGCTTGAATAGTTGTCATTTCTTCTTTGAAGCTTGAATCATCATGAATCCTAGACAACTAAACAATACAAAGGGAATGTTATTTTGAAATAGAATAATGCCAACATAACTCACAAACCTAACAGAGCCTTTCGAGTTGAAGCGGCAGAATTTTACCCCGAGGCCTCAGGCTGTCCCTGGGAAGATCGAAGCCTCATAATTCCTGTAAAACAATATGTAGATAAAAATTAATTTTAAAATGTATGTGGACGTTCCCACAGACGTTGCAAAAAGTGTTAATCGAAAATTCGCTCAGGGTGAGGAATTACAACTAACACCCTCATGACCACTTCCTCGGAAGGTCACGGTCAGGGTAGGTACCTTCGGTACCGATTTTAAGCATGATAATGGCTAAGAGACCGATTGATATGTGGGTAAAAAACCGTTGAAAATGGATACTACTTTAATGATAATGTGCGAATTGAGTACAAGGTATGTATATCGCTCAATCTCTCCTAGCTAGGTTGAAGGTTGCAACCTCGTGACTGTCGATAAGTGGACAAAATTCACTGATGATGGCCGTGTTCTATCAACAAAATTTAGGCGACAATGGAGCTTCGTTAACTGGTGGTGAATTTAGCTCCCTATTTTTGCTTGTCCTCCTTCATGCATTGTAGGGAAAAATCGATTCAAAACGTGGCGGAAGCGTAGAATTAGGGTTTGGTATATTTAATTTTTTTTCCCTTTAATAGAAAAAACCTTAACCCTAGATTAATTGACGTATAATAAAAGTATCATACCTTTTTCTCGTGATGATTGAACTAGCGCCGAATTGAATACGCAAGATCTTCCAATCCAATCACGAACGTGAATCAAACAAAATCTCTTTCTTTTGTTAGTCACAATAATCCTCCAAGAGAAAACCCAAGAATGTTTGGTCACTTGTGAATTATCATTCTATTTGATTGAAATTTGCGTGAACCCGATTCGATTTTCGTACACAAAACCCTTTTGTTATAAAGGATACTAGTGCACTATCGAAAACAAAAAGGTTCCCCTTTTCTCCAATGCCTTGGCCGAGTACCACCCCCCACCAAGAAGGATCTGAATGTAAGAGCATAGTTGCCTGTTAGATCATGAGACCAGACATCAGTCGAGGAAGGCCTTTTACAATCTCTAAAGCCTTGGTCAGGCACCACCCCCCAATATGAAGGGTCTGGTTAATAAGGTATAGTTGTCTGCCAGACCTTGAGACCAAAGATTCGGTTATTGGGACCTATACACCATCCCCGATGGCTTGGTCGGGATATCTCCCCCAAGAAAGATCTGGGTGTAAGTGCATAATTTGCCTGCTAGATCAAAGTAGCCATATAATGGTACCTCCCAAGTACAGGGATCAAAGGTACCTGGATCAATTTGACCAAGATATTTTGCCAAAAGTGCTAAAATCCCAAAAAATAGGGATACCTAGCACCTAGATTCTCCCGAAAAGGGAAATCGGTGCCATAAAGAGCCCCAAGAGAAACGTCTCGACCAAAGTACCTCGGTAACCTGGCACCAATGATTAATCTACTCCTACCTACCTTTTCACCAAATTTTTCAAGTTGTTTTGTGTTGACAAGTCCCAATTAAACAAAGCACACACTGGGGACTCACGTAAGCAGTTGGTAACGCCTTAACCAAAACATCACCCGGGTACCAGGGTCCCATGACTAACAGAGGATCTCTAGTACATAAGCACTTGCCATAAATTATTTTGACAAAGTCTTGCTACATGAACAATCTAAGGAACAAATGCAGCATCCTTAGGGGATCGGGAAAATTAAGAAACAGGATGTCTTGCAAGCATGAGGGATGCGAGGTCAACACCCTGGCTAAGTACCTAGAAGAGATGTCAATTACTTGATCTATACTTATCCTTTACACTTAGTGGGATTTACAACTTCATGGTATTATCGAATTTTTATTTAAGTCAGATATACACAGTTAGTCAAGGTAAGGATAAATTGGATACATATAATAAGAAGAAAGAATATATCATTCATAAAATCAAGGGAGCTCATCCCCTCCGTCAAGCGACATCGGGTCAAGTAGGGTACGCATCCCTTGGTTTTGGGCTACAAAAAAAAGGAAGTATGACTTAGCCGGGTTCATGATCAAGCAGGTGCCTACCCCCCATTCCTGGCAACAGAAACAAAACTAAGAATGAGGTCATACATTGGCTTCTTCCTGGTGTTCTCCTCCCGCTCCCTCCTCTAGTGGCTACTCAGCTTCCTCCTACTCTGTAGCTTGCTCTTCGATCAGCACATAGGCAACTTCAGCTAGGATCTCAGGAGGAACTATCTCAGTCTGAGAAGCTGGAGTCACCCCTGCCTCAAACTACTCCTCCACTGGCTCCACCCCAATCACAGTCTCCGCCAAGGCTAGACTAGTTTGGTCTCATACTACTTCTTTATAGGCAGGCTAATCTTCCACCACGCCTTGAGCAGCGGTCAGCTCTTCTTCTAACACCATTGGCCCTAGATTGTTGCTCTTCATCGTCAGCACCTTCGTTAGCACCAGCAGCTCTTGAGGGACCGACCCTATCTCCAGATAGATTACACAACTTCATTGCCCTCTCTAGATCTCTTCTCGGTCTGTAATGATTGATAGGTTGAAGGAAGGTGGTAGAGCCTGGGCGATTTGAAACGCCATGCAAAAGTAACCATCGCCAAATGAGGAGTCAACCTCGACCTCCAAGGTAGCCACCTGAGCTCCCAAAGCCATGTTCTTCTCCATCTGTTCCCTGGCTTTTTTCCTCCAGGTGCTTTTTTCCATACGTCATCGCTCTGACCTAAGGGTTTCTTGATCAAGAGAGAGCTTCAACCTCTCCAGGTCACAGTGTGCATCCTCCAAGGCCTTCTCGATCTCATCCAGGTTAAGCTTTAAAGCCTGCACTGTGCCCTTATTCTGATCGAGCTCCCGTCTAGTGACCTCAAAATCAAACTCAGCCTTTTCAGTATGCCTCCTTAATGAAAAAATCTGGTGGCTTGCCGCTACGTTGTATTTTAAAGTCTACAAGACACAAAAACCTAGTCAATAATCACCTAAGTACCAGTCATGTCTACACCAAAGCAATATTAAAACAGAGTGCAAGTCTCATTTTACCTCGGCAATAAGAGCAGCACCCCTGGTGAGCAGAACCTTTAAGGGTATCGAGGTCATCACAATAAGGTTTCCACCAGGACAAGACAGGATGAACCAATATATGACCTCGTTCTGGCCTGTAACCCTTGATCAAAGTCGATTTCACCCTTGAGAAGACATTGAGGTGGTAGTCGTAGTTGTCTCAGGACCAACCTCAGCTTAGGAAGGCACTGAAGTAGGCGAAGAATGTGGAATGGAAGCAGTGTAGTAGAAGGAATAATGGCGGTTAGAGTAGCAAAACCTTGACCCCTCACCCTGATCAGTCGGGAAGTGGACACATCCATCTAAGAGGTAGGACCAGGAGGAGTGGTAGAAGGTACCCTAGGGATCCCAGTAGGGAGTCATCCACTACCCCATATTACAGTAGGAAGACAGAGTGACAGGGACATATGTGGGGTAGGACCCATAGGAGGAAGAGTATCTTCTAGTGACCTAGGCTCTTGTTGAGTCAGTAGTGGAACAGCTGAAACTGTACAGATCGATAAAGAATTAGAATAAACAAGCAACTAGTAAAGTAGAAGAACCAAGTCAATAAGGGTAGAGAAGTTCGACATACCAGGAGAAGCAACAGAGATGGGGAGGTACTGGTCCACCAGGGTAGGATTGTAAGCACCCGAGGTGGGAGGCTTTAGATTCACTCTGGATTCAGCTGCAAGGGTAATCTTTGCCCACGTGGGCTTACCACTGAACTAGATGGAGACCTGGTACTCTAAGTCTCTAATATAAACCAAGCTCCCCCAATCTTCGCTGAGCACAACCCACTTCTCCTTCCATGGATTATCCTTCTTGGTGGCACCAGGAACTATGAAGTTTAAACTATTCTTGGCCCGAAGGTGAAACTGTCCCCTTGGAATATAGGAGTTAGCAGTAACCTGAGAAAAGAAACCCAGTTCGTCTGTGTTAGTATTATGCTCGATAGCAATAGTGTAATGTATTTGAAAATCTTTTCATATTAATAAAGTGATTTCTAATTTAACAAATCTTATAGCATTTGTAGTTTAATTATTATAATTGTCAAAAATAAATAATCATAAGGTCAAAATAATATGAGAAAAGAAGAATTGTTGTTTATCTGGATATGTATGAGGTAGACACAATTCTTTAGTTAGTTTTGAATAATATTCACAACTTAAGATAAAGGTTGAGCGTCTTTATGTTGTCAAAAGTTGTAGATTCTTTAGCTAGCATTTGAGTGGGATAAAATGTGTTATGATGAGTCTAAAATCATCAAAATGTGGTGTCTTTGGGCAAAAGAATCTAGTGCACTGTGTGCATTGAATAAGATCACAGTGAAATACTTTATCCATAACCATCAATGAAAAAAAAAATCACTTGAAGGCAATCGGAGAGTCTATCTCAATCCTAAGATAAATGATGGACTTATGGTTACAAGCGTTATCATTTGAGCTATCAATGAGTACGATTATATAGCATAGTCTATCCTCGATAGTTTGGTGGTATTCATTTGTTAATCTTTAGAGGGCTTCATTTATAGATATGGACATCGTGGCTCCATTTATTAAATATGTGTAGAATATCATCATATGGATGTTTTGAGGTATTAAATATTAAATCTTAACGTTAAGTTTTCAATAGTGTCCATTGAAATATGGCTTCTGGACAAGTCAAAATATCCAAGTTCAAAATGTGGTCAGGAGTAAATATGGTAACTTGGAGAGCTATAGGCGATCTATGAGCTCTTGGCGATTACTGATATTCTTCACAAGGATATACTTTATCCATTACGATTGTCTAGGGTATGAATGCGCAATATTAACTTATTCTATCTTTATTTAAGAATTCAATTTTAGTTCTTTAGTGGAATGAACTAAAATTAATAGATCGGACCTAAGTGAATCATCTATCGATTATAATTAGGTTATGTCTATTGGAGCTTAAAGTTAGATAGCCCGCCAAGATCCTTAATCCACACGAACTTATATGGATCACTTGATATATTCTACCGGACCAAATTGTAGGTCCATCTAGAATTGTATTAAGGCATGTGGACTTGTTTCTTTTAGTAAGAATGGGTCTAGTTCATTTGTGGACTTTTTATTTAAGTCCAATGGAATTAATAAAATAGGAAAACAATATCAGGCCCATATATATTGGCTTGGGTGGCTAAGGCTATATATAATAACTTTTATATTGTTTTTTTTATATTATTTAATTAAATGGAAATTAATTAATTTGTTAATCAATTAATTCTTAAATTAAAAGTCAAAATCTTTTTCCTAGTAGGAGTAGGTCTTCTATTGTCTTATTATTGTAGGTAATATGATACGTATCAAATACTATATTTGATAAGTAAATAAATAAAGGAATTTATTTATCTATTCAAATTAGAAATTATTTGTTTTCTAGTAAAACTCTAGTTGACAATTGGTCAAATTAGGAAGTTTTAATTTACTTACAATTTAACTATATTCAATAATTGGTTATTGAATAAATACACTATTTGAGTTGGATCAGGGGTTTTGGTGTAGAAAATAATTCTTCTTTGAAAAGGATTCTTGGTCACCAAGTAAATCCACCTAAGGAAATTATTCTTGCCCAACAAGTAAATCCTTCTTAGGAGAGGATTAGGTATCCTTAACTAAAGACAAGAGGATTTGACCAACCCTAAATAAATTAGGCAAGAAATTCGGCCACTACATATATGGGATGTAGAATTCGGCCAAGCCTAAGTCTTTAGTTAAGAAGAAAATTCGGCCAAGGCAATTTTTCTTAGGAGAAAATTCGCCCAAGAGACGAATTTTGAGTGTAAAGAATTTGGTTCTTGCTCTAGATAAATTCGTTTAACTCTAATGATTTGTATGTGAAAATTCGACAAATAAGAAAAGAAAGAAAGAACATTTCGTATTCTATAGTGCACTAGTAGCCTTTAAATTAAAAGGTTTTTGTGTACAACAACGAATCTAGGTTGACGCGAGTTTCAATCAAATTGATTGATAATTCACAAGTGACCTAACGTTCTTTGTTTTTCTTTTTGGAGGATTATTGTGACTAAAAAAGAAAGAGACTTTATTTTTTTCCATCCCCAGGTATACAATTTAAAGAAAGGGAGCCCACAGTCCTAGGTGATTCACATTCGTGATTGCATTGAAAGATCTTACAGCTTCAATTTGGTGTTAGTTCAATCGTCACAAGAAAAATTGTATGATACTTTTAATATACGTCAATTAATATGGGGTTAAGGTTATTTCTATTAAAGGAAAACAAATTAAATATATAAAACCCTAATTTTATGCTTCCGCTGCGTTTTGAACCGATTTTTTCCTACAATTGGTATCAAAGCCTGATTGTACCCTTGATTAATTGATGTATATATACGTGAATCTTTTTCTTTTTATTGTATATATGTATGTTTTAGAAAGAGATGACACTCTAGGAATTCGCATATATACTTACATTGGAATATATGTGTATATATATATGTGTGTGTGTGTGTGTGTATGTTTATGTGGTTTGTTATTGCTCAATTTTGGTCTTATAATTTCAATGTATTTTTGTTTTGGGGTTGTAAAAAGAAGGGTGGCCTATCATCGCCATAATTTCCTTCTTGGTAGTTGCTAAGTTTTTTATTTATCTCTTTATATTGTATTAAAAATGCTGCAGTATTTTATTATTTTAAATTCTTCTGTAATACATTCAAGTATTGAAAACTCGAAGGTTTGAAGAATTAGAAGCAACCAGAACAAGTTTGGGGCTGTGCGAGCCACAACAACAAATGTGCATGCGAATGAGCACGCGGCCACGATTGTTGTGGCATGGGATGCGTAAAGCAGCCCAATGGAAGCCAGGGGCTATGCATGGCAGCCCTTTATGGGGTTATGGGGTGCGCATGCCCATGGGAGGCTTCCAAGGGGTCCAAATGGATGATGGTCGTGTGAAGACTTGTTCGCCAAGAAAGGAGTTTTTATATTCCAAGACATATGTAATTTACTTGCTTTTCTAAGATGGACCGAAATTGTAGCTATTTATATTTTTGTAAATATTGAAATGTTTGTTATTATTGGATAACATGTCATGTATAATAGGAGTGCCACTCATATATCTCTTTTGGTATGAACATGCATTGAATGGTTTAGGTATCTAATTGGCACCTAGATAACTTGGTAAATCATTCTATGTAATTTGATCACACGCCTTAAATAATTGAGTGGGAGAAGGTGTTTTGGAACACCTATGGTCTCCAAGTTTAGTTGAGCTTTATGTTCATCCCTAAAGGGTATTCTTGAATGGAATTTAGCAAGATACTTCCTTATAAGGATAGACTAGACAATTGGCCCAAACGATATCTACTCCCAAATGAGGGATATTCGTAAGGGAATATACTGAAGGTCGATAACTTGGTAACACACTCAATGTGATTTTATTAATATCCTCTCAAGAGTTATTGTTAATAAAATTGTAAGGCTAAAATTGAAAACATTGGTTACTATACTAACAATTAGGTAGGACCTAGTCCAACTAGTAAATGGTGTGAACTCCCAAAGGAGGCATGACATTTATAGGTGTTGGATCACCGTTGAATTTTATGATTGAATTATTTAATTTAATTTAAGATAAATATTCGAAAATGCTATATCATGATTGTTTAATTATATAATTTTTGTTATAAAAAAAGAAATCATGACCTCATCTCTAATCAACATCATAAAATATAATACTTTAACTGATGATAATTATGTCACATGGAAAAGGAAAATTGGGTTGTTTTTGCAAACTGAAAAAACATAAATTCGTTATGTCTACTCATTAACCACCAAACTAATGAATCCACTCAGAAGCAAATAGATGAGTATCAGCAGTGGAAGTCTTCAGATGAGATGGCTAAATGTTACATTATGGCAACCATCTCCGACGTGTTGCAACAGCAACATGAAGGAATGGAGACTGCTGCGGATATAATAATGTCTCTGGAAGAAATGTTTGCTATTAAGTCCGTGATGACTAAGAGAGAGGCAGTGACTACTTTCATGAATCTCAGGATGAAACCTGGACAGGCTATGAAAGATCACATGATGAAAGTCATAGCTCATCTCAACGTTGCTGAACTCAATGGTGTTGATATAGATGGTGAGACGAAAATTGTCTTAATTGTCTTGATTGTCAACTCACTGTCGGATTCCTTTGATCAGTTCAAGTTGGACTACACTTTCATAGATGATTACTCGAGATTTGGCTATGTGTTTCTCATGATACATAAGTCAGATGCTTTTGACATGTTCAAAGAATTTAAAGCTGAAGTTGAAAATCAGCTAGAGAAACACATAAAAATCTTAAGGTCTTATCGTGGTGGAAAATATTTATCTGGTGAATTTCAGCAATATCTTATTGATAACGGGATAATTTCTTAGTTTTCTTCGCCAGGCACACCACAACAAAATGGGGTGGCAGAAAGGAGAAATATAACTCTTTTGGACATGGTTAGATCTATGTTGAGCTATTCAACTCTCCCTAATTCTTTTTGGGGATATGCTTTACAAACCGCTATGTACATTCTGAATGATGTACCATCTAAGTCAATTCCTAAAACACCGTATCAGTTGTGGACTGAACAAAAGCCTAGTTTACAACACTTAAAGATATTTGGATGTCATGTGCACGTGTTAAAAGGAAAGACAAAAGTTGGAATTCCATTTAGAAACATGCAAATTTGTAGGGTATCCAAAAGGAACCAAAGGATATTATTTTTATAGTCCCTCAGATCTAAAAGTATTTGTTTTGACAAATACTAAATTTCTAGAAGAGGACTATATGAATAATTTTGTGCCTAAAAGTATAATTGTCTGGAATGAGCTTCCAGAAGATACAATTCCATAAGAGGTTTCACAACCAAGCCCAATTGTAAGTTTCGTACCAACACAAGATCAATAATCTACCATTCCTCGTCGTAGTGGGAGGGTTAGTAGACAACCCGAGAGATACATCTGTCTAGGAGAATCATTAGAGAATCTCTCAGACGATGATGATCCCTACACATACAAGGAAGCCATGAAAGATGTTGATTGTCGCCATTGGAAAAAGGTAATGCAATCTGAAATTGAATCTATGTTCAAAAATAAAGTCTGATCTCTTGTGGACTTGCCTAAAGGGATCGAAACCATTGGGTGCAAATGGGTATAAAAGAGGAAGAGAGGAATGGATGGAAAGGTGGAAACCTTTAAAGCTAGACTGGTAACTAAAGGTTACACATAGAAGAAATGTATCGATTATGAGAAAACCTTCTCTCATGTGACCGTGCTTAAATCCATTAGGATACTCTTATCCGTTGCGGCATCATCTCTAAACCTAGAGATTTGGCAAATGGACATCAAGACAGATTTCCTTAATAGAAGTCTTGACGAAAGCATCTATATAATGCAACCAGAAGGATTCATTGAAAAAGGCTAAGAGGAAAGGGTATGCAGGTTGCAAAGATCCATATATGGATTGAAGCAAGCATCCAGATCCTGGAACAAAAGGTTCGATCAAGCCGTGAAAAGTTTTGGATTTATTCAAAACCTTGACTAACCCTGTGTATACAAAAGGATTAAAGGTGACAAGTTAGTTTTCCTGTTTCTTTAGGTTGATGATATACTACTCATCGGAATCGATATAGGTGTATTGACATAAGTAAAAGAATGGTTGGCAAAACAATTTGATATGAAGGACTCGGGAGAAGTAAGTTATATTCTTGGTATCCAAGTCATAAGGGATATAAAGAATAGAATGATTGCATTATCCCAAGCTTCATATATAAATAAAATCTTGTCTAGATTTTCCATGCAAGATTCCAAGAAAGGTATGTTACATTTCAGACATAGAATCAAAAATTCTAAGGAACAAGTTACTAAGAATGAGCATGAAGAGCAATTCATGAGTAGGGTTCCATATGCCTCGGCAGTTAGGAGTCCCATGTTTGCAATTCTCTACACTAGACCGGATATTTGTTTTGTTGTTGGCATAGTTAGCAGGTTTCAATCAACACCTGGCCCTGATCACTAGACGGCAGTCAAACATATTTTCAAGTATCTTAAGAGAATGAGAGATTATATACATGTATACTCTGAAAGGGATTTAATTCCCGTTGGGTATACAGATTCTGATTTCCAATCGGATTCTGACTCCAGAAGATCAACATCAGGATTTGTGTTTACACTTGGAGGAGGGGTAGTTATATGGAGGAGTATCAAGCAATCTTGTATTTTTGATTTCACAATGGAAGCTAAGTATGTTGCCGCATGCTAAGCTGCTAAAGAGGTTGTCTGGCTCCGTCAATTCTTGATTGACTTGGAAGTGGTTCCTAATACGAATAAGCAAATCACTATCTATTGTGACAATAGTGGAGCAGTGGCTAATTCGAGAGAACCAAGACGTCATAAGAGAAGGAAACACATTGAAAGAAAGTATCACCTTTTAAAGGAAATTATGCATAGGGGAGACATGACGATGACCAAGATCGTGTCAGTAGAAAATCTAGCGGATCCCTTCACAAAAGCTCTTCCACAAAAGAGTTTTGATGGGCACCAGGAGAATATGGGGATAAGAGATATGACATATTTGCTATAGAGCAGGTGGGAGATTATTGGGATTATGCTCGATAACAAGAGTGTAATAAAGTGTTTGACAATCATTTCATATTAATAAAGTGATTTCTAGTTTAACAAATCTTATAGCATTTATAGTTTAATTATTATAATTGTCAAAAATAAATAATCATAAGGTCAAAAGACTATGGAAAAAAAAGAATTGTTTGTACATCTGGATATGTATGAGGTAAACACAATTCTTTAGTTAGTCTTGAATAATATTCACAACGTAAGATAAAGGTTGGGAGTCTTTATCTTGTCAAAAGTGGCAGATCTTTAGCTATCATTTTAGAAAGATCAAATGTGTTATGATGAGTCTAAAATCATCAAATTGTGGTGTCTTTAGGTAAAAGAATCTAGTGCACTGGGTGCATTGAATAGGATCACAGTGAAATACGTTATCTAGAACCGTTAATGGATAAAAGTTTTCACATGAAGGCAATCGGAGAGTCTATCTCAATCCTGAGATAAATGATGGACTTATGGTTGCAAGTGTTATCATTTGAGCTATCAATGAGCATGATTATATAGCATAATCTATCCTCAATAGTTTGGTAGTATTCATTTGTTAATCGATAGAGGACTTCATTTATAGATATGGACATCGTGGCTCTATTTATTAAATGAGAGTAGAATATCATCATATGGATGTTTTGAGGTATTGGATATTAAATCTTAACGTTAAGTTTTCAATAGTGTCTATTGAAATATGGCTTCTGGACAAGTCAGAATAATCAAGTTCAAAATGCGGTCATATGAGTAAATATAGTAACTTGGAGAGCTATATGCAGTGTATGAGCTCTTGGCGATTACTGATATTCTTCACAAGGATACACTTTCTCCATTAAGATTGTCTAGGGTATGAATGAGAAATATTAACTTATTTTATCTATATTTAAGAGTTCAATTTAGTTCTTTAGTGGAATGAACTGAAATTAATAGATCGGACCAAAGTAAATCATTTGTTGATTGTGATTAGGTTATGTCTATTGGAGCTTAAATTTAGATAGCCCGCCAATATCCTCAATCCACACCAACTTGCATGGATCAGTTGATATTTTCTACCGAACCAATTTATGGGTCCATCAAGAATTGTATTAAGGCATGTGGACTTGTTTCTTTTAGTAAGAATGGGTCTTGTTCACATGTGAACTTTTTATGTAAGTTCAACGGATTTAATAAAATAGGAAAAACAATATTAGGCCCATATATATAATAACTTATTATAATGTTTTTTATTTTATTATTTTATTAAATGGAAATTAATTAATTTGTTAATTATTTATTTATTTAATTAAAAGTCAAAATCTTTTTCCTAGTAGGAGTTGGTCTCCTATTGTCATATTATTGTTAGTAATATGATAAGTATCAAATACTATATTTGATAAGTAGATAAATAAAAGAAATTTATTTATCTTATCAAATTAGGAAGTATTTGATTTCTATTAAAACTCTAGTTGAGAATTTGTCAAATTAGGAATTTTTAATTTAGTCACTATTTAATTATATTCAATAATTGGTTTTTGAATAAATACTCTATTTGAGTTGGATTAGGAGTCTTAGTGTAGAAAAGAATTCTTCTTTGAAAAGGATTCTTGGTCACCAAGTAAATCCACATAAGGAAAGGATTCTTACCCACCAAGTAAATCTCATTTAGGAGAGGATTAGGTCTCCTAAATTAAAGACAAAAGGAATTCGCCCAACCCTAAATAAATTAGGGCAAGGAATTCAGGCACTACATATAGGGGATGTAGAATTCGGCCAAGCCTAAGTCTTTAGTTAAGAAGAAAATTCGCCTAAGAGAGAATTTTGAGCATAGAGAATTTCGTTCTTACTCTAGATAAATTTGTCCAACTCTAAAGATTGGTGTGTAAAAACTCAGCAAATAAGAAAAGGAAGAAAGAACGTTTTATATTCGATAGTGCACTAGTAGCCTTTACATTAAAAGGTTTTTGTGTACAACATCGAATCTAAGTTCACGCGAGTTTCAATCTAATTAATTGATAATTCACAAGTGACCTAACGTTCTTTGTTTTTCTTTTTGGAGGATTATTGTGACTCACAAAGAAAGAGATTTATTTGTTTCCATCCTCAGGTATACAATTTATAGAAAGAGAGCCCACACTTCTAAGTGATTCATATTCGTGATTGGATTGGAACATCTTACATATTCAATTCGGTGCTAGTTCATTCGTCACGAGAAAAAATGTATGATACTTTTAATATGCGTCAATTAATCTAGGGTTAAGGTTCTTTCTATTAAAGGAAAAAAAAAATATCAAACTCTAATTTTACGCTTCCGCTGCGTTTTGAACCGATTTTTCCCGACAGTCTGGCACCCCGGTTCCCTATCAACACCATCCTTCTCGTATTGCTCCTTCCACAACACGAGGAAGCCTACCAGATGCCTCCAGAATCCAGGCGTTAGTTAGATAGGGGCAAGCTGCAGGGTATAGAGAGCCCTACAAATAGAGGGGTGAAGGGGCAACCTAACCCCGCACTCAAAAGCGATAGTGTGGATAGGAAGCACACCGGGAGGAGGACTATACATATCTTAATTCTTGTGGGGAACAGTGATGGGGTTGCTGTTAGGAAATCCTGAACCTCTCTCTTAAACGATTGATTGAGTCGACTGTAGCAGTAGAGTCGGGGATGATCATTAAATCATATGAGAGAGTGAGCACCCCACCCACTGAGGCAACGAAAACCGTGACCTGACCACCTGCCTCTTTATCATCGGAATCACCGCCTAAGTCCCCCTCAACTATCTCCACAGGGTATCAGGCCTGTTGGAGAAGTCGGTCCCAATGGTGACATTTCGGCCTGAACAATGGCATGAATGCAGATAAGAGACATTGCTCTCCCCACTGTCTTCTTCTCGAGCCTGTTTTTTACCAGTAAAGCTCAGAGAATCACCCTCCACCAATCTTTCGACAATGTTGCGGTCAGAGTTCAATAAGGTAATAGCAGAGTGGAAGCTTGAGAATTGGGAAATGAGACTAAACTCGAAGGCTAGGGCTCTTTTCAAAATTTGAAAGAATGAAAGCGCGAGAAAAGTGAAGATGTAGTCAGGCTTATATAGTTGAGATATAGTGGTGATCTGTGACGATAGCGTGATCGAGGAGACAAGATTTTTGCCTCGATACCAGCATGTTGCCAAAAATATCATATTTTTCAAATGGGAAACCTCCCATTGGCTTGACATTTGGCCGCTACAATTAATGAAAATATTCTTTCCCAGATTCTGGTAACCTATTTAAAGACGAAAATTTTCCCAAGCATAAAAGGAAATCTGACTCCAACTCTAAAACAATTACCGGTGTTCAAGTCAAATGGGACTTCTGTTAACAGTCATTTTTGGCAAGGGGTCAATGGTAAATTTTCCACTTGGTTAGAGCCTGGTAAAGAGCACCTTTAAGCACTAGGTATGCCCTAGGCACGATAGTCTATCTCGCAGTACCAGTTCTAACATGACCCAGGGATCTCGACATCGCTGTAAGAGCAGGACGAAGTTCCTACACCCCCGCATACCCCCTAACTGGTACCTAGGCACCACGATAATGATCTGCACTCTTGTTGAGGTACGTATTCTACCTTTCTTGTAGGGAGGAAGATGGACGTAAAGCTCATTGGAGATCATGAAGCTCCAACAAGATCAACCAAGCACCTCGCCGCCGGAATGGTACCCCGAGGTACCCTGCCATCTCCTTTGGTCAAGTGCCACCTTACCAAAATCAGACCTCGGGGTGCCCCGTCAATATACTAGAATCCCGAGGTACCCTACCACACCACCAGGTCGAGTTTCTAAGTTGATACACCATCGACAGGTGACATCGGATTATTCGCCAAACACTTTGGGTGAACTCCACATGTACACCATCATAGTTGAAGAGTTTTAAAGGAAAACAAATGCCCTTTCCTGCTAAGGTGTTCTCATCCTATTCTCTAGGATCAACAACATTAAACATAAAATCTCGTCAGATGGGAAAAAATGATCAATCTGTTGACCTCCGACTTGTTTTCCAAGAGAAAACCCTAGACTTCATGTATAAATAGGAGGAGAATATAAGGAGGGAAGGAATGAAGAGAAAAAAAAAACCTTAAGAGCCATCGCCATTATGAGTAGTATCCACTTATCAACAAAAATGAGTTCACCATCTCCATTCATCTTAGCAAAACATAGAGAGTGATTAAGTGTCCATTTCGCTGTACTAAAATTGTATCTTGATTTATTGATAATAACATTGCTTAGTCCACCATTTTCTTTTGCTCTAATTTTCTAATTAAGCTTACACGTGCATCTGGTACTGAAGGTATCTAACCCCGATCGAGATCCACCAGGGTAGAGGTCATGAAGGTGTTAACTGAAATTCCTCACCCTGAACGAATTTTCGGCTAACAGTATATATATTAAAAAAATGTAATTATCATATATAATCATGTTTACTAATCATAAATCTTGATAAGGGAAAGAATTTATTTCGTGATCTATGATTACAGGGTTTACTAAATTATTTGAGAATCAAATTATGAGGGCCTAACACAAATAAAAATTAAGTTATTGCTAAAAACGAACTTAATTCCTCCTCCATCTAAGGAATCAAGTTCTCTTTCTTGATTCCATTTCCTAAGGACCTTGATTCTCTCTTGTTTCATTATCGATTAGTAAAGTAAGTGCCTTTAGAGTTGCTATACTGTCCAATATGACTTGGTGGTGAACGACGCTCATTCAACCTTAATAGGTTTGAGTTGTCACTACCACCATTTTCCCTATAACAATTTTTTATTATTTTTGAAATATCGTGTATGATTGCAGCGATTTAAACTTGTGATACTTTACCAGACATTCTCTAATATCAAACTACATTGGGCTTTAGTTTTGCTATAACATTAATAGATCTCCATATATCTACCACAGAATAAAATCTAAAAAAATTTGAACCACTTCATTGTTTCAAAAGGCTCAAGCCTAAAAAGCTTGACAAGGGATATGAGGAAAATTGTGGGCCAAAATTAAGAAGACATACCACTTTCTCACTTACCTTGAGCTTTATTCTTCATATATACAAAATTGCACCTTCCCTGGCTACACATTGTTAGGAAATCACGTTTCCTATACTAAATTGGACAACATATTTTTCATTCAATTATATTAGCTATTTAATTTAATGGGCTGAAATTAAGTGGTCTAATTTTGGTAAATCCGTAAACTGCTCGAATTGATATGGACTAATTGAGTAGATACCGATTTTTTCCTAATAAAGGGATTATGGGAACCCTAATTAGGCAATATATAAAGACCTTTTCGGTTTTGGTCCCCGTTACACCAAATCATAACACAGTTTCCCCTCTCCCCATCTGGAAGAGAGACGACGGTCCCATTATGGAACTAAGGCGATTTGGTTGAGAAAGATCACAAACCACTTGTTCGTGTTCATCAGTTTGCGATCGATTGTTGCAATATTTATGCAATGGTAGGCGATCATTTATAATGGATCTAGGTATCTCACCAATCCATAAATCCTTAATAATCTGGCATGATGTAGATCCAAGTTTTTTTTTTGGTATTATGTTCTAGAATGTTTACATCTAGAATTTAATTATGGTTTTTGTATGTTGTTTGGATTATTTTCTTGAATAGAATATTTTCGTTTAATTTTGTGTGAAATTCTGAAATTTTTTGATGAATTTGGACATGTTTTTTTTTTTGTTTAAAAAAAAGGTTTAGATCTGTTTTTTATGTAATTAAAAAAAAAGTAAAAATCATGAATATTGGTGGTTTGGGCGGTAGTAACCTAGGGTTTCAAGTTTTGTTTTTTTCTTAGGCCAATTTTAAAATTTTGATATTCTTAAGGGATTAATTTGTAATTATTTTAGGTCATTATGTAATTTTGATAAAGTTTCAGGGTTAATTTATAATTACCAAAACTTATTCGGCCATTTTGCAATTACAAAAAAGTTTTGAGGAGGATTTATAATTACTAAAATGTTATGGGTCAATTTGTAATTTCTAATTTTGTTGGGCCAAATTTTAATTATTAAAAATTCTTATACCAGTTTTTAATTTTGATAAAATATAGGGGTCGATTTGTAATTTCATAAACTTGAGGGGCTTTTCTATAATTTTATGAAATCAAGGGCAGCTTTATAATTTTGATAAAAAAATTGTGATTGAGATTCTTTCTTTTTCATTTAAAATGTATTTTTAATTATTATTTTGTATATCCAGTTTAGTATTTTCAATTAAGTTGATTAAAGCAACATGTTGCCAAAGTAACATCTATTGTGAAGATAAATTTGACTGAAAATACATAGATGATTGTGCGGAATTATTTATGAGAACTATGCTCGGCCCAAAGGAGGACACAGTTTGGGCAAACAACAACGCACCTTCAATGATAAATGCGTGACGATTGTAAAGACTTTTCATGTGAACAACAGTCGGTCCAAAGAAAATGTTGTTGTTTGACAGAACTGATTGTCAGTATTTGATCATTGCACTAAGAGTACCACTTACAGTTAATTTCTCTATCCAAAGACTAGAAATTAATGTTGTGCTAGGTATCTTGAGATGGGTCCCCAATTTGGATTATTTGTTGATGTCATGTTATAATTTTATAACATGTTTGTTAATGTAAGTATGCTTATTTATTTTGTTCTCAATACAGTTTCTGCTGCTACTGCTACGAATGTTTCTGCCCAAGTCAGCAACGTCCCAATACTGAGTTGTACGAACTTCAAAGTCTAGAAAGAAACCATGGAAATTGTCCTCGATTGTGTGGATTTGGATCTTACACTTTGATCGGATCGACCCACTGCTACTTTGAAAGACCTCAATGAGGTCAAAAAAATGGAATTAGTCTAACCGAATGTGTTTGATAATCATGAAACGCTCTATTCCGGAAGTGTTTTGGGGCTCTATTATTGAGAGCAAGAGCGCTAAGAAGTTTCTAGAAGAAATTAGGCAATGTTTTGCTAAGAACGAAAAGTCGAAGGTGAGTAACCATTTGGCTAAACTCGTCGCAATGATGTATAAGGGCAAAGGGAACATAGGAGAGTACATCATGAAGATATCTCATCTTGCATCAAAACTCAAGTCGCTTAAGTTGGAGTTGTCAGAGGACTTGCTCGTGCACTTGATTTTGATCTCTCTCATTGTACACTTTGGTCAATTCAAAGTGAGTTCACTCAGAAGGACAAATGGTCCCTCAATGAGCTTATATCTCACTGTGTGCAAGAAGAAAAGAGGCAGCAATGGAAAAAGACTGATAGTGCTCACTTGGCCTCAACCTCTCAAAACGAGAAAAGGAAGAGAGTTAAGGTTGATGTGGAAGGATCTTCTCAGTAGAAAAAACAAAAGAAACAAGATAAGGAGTTTACCTGCTACTTCTATAAGAAGCTGGGGCACATGAAGAAGGAGTGTTCCAAGAATGTTGTGTAGTGTGTAAAGAAAGGTATGCATCATTAGAAGGCAGCCAAACGCGTGATGCGTTATTTAAGGAGAACAAAAGACTACATGATCACTTATAGGAGATCAAACAGTTTAGAGGTTATCGGGTTCCTGACTCCGATTTTACGGGATGCTATGATAGTAGGCGCTCCACATCTAGCTACATCTTTATGTTGGTTGAAGGAGCTATCTCATAAAAGTCTGCCAAGCAGACTCTCACAGCTTCTTTAACCATGGCTGCAGAGTTCATTGCTTGTTATGAGGCATCCAACTACTTGATATGTCTGTGAAACTTTGTCACTGGGTTGGGCGTGGTAGATGGCATTAACAGGCCACTAAAGATTAACTGTGACAATAACTCAGTAGTGCTTTACTCTAACAACAACAGGAGCTCGACAAAGTCAAAGTTTATCGACATCAAGTTTCTAGATGTTAAGAAGAGAGTTCAGGATAGATGGATTTCTATAGAACATATAGGAACAAATTCTATGCTAGCGGACCCATTAACCAAGGGCTTAATGTCTAAGGTCTTTCATGAGGACACTGCTCATAGGGGTGCTATTTCTGATAATACCTTGGTTTATTGGGAGTCATTTTTACGTCCTATATGTTTTACTTTAGACATTGGATTGTTTAGTTTTCTGCAGAATAAAGTTGATGGATTATGATTCTATTTATGAGCTTACTTATGTTTTCTATGTGCAATGTTTGCATTGCATTAAGGACTTTGGATTGATCTCACTAAAGACTGAAGAAGGACCAGTTGGAAATAGGCATGTGCATGATCACATTGCATGTAATTTCCATGCTACTCATCCATATTTTATCTATGTCATTGAATGTATTAGTATGGTGATCATTATGGTTTAGTCACGACTGTTTTGTGATAAAAGTCTCAGTGATTCCATTTCTAATACATGAAATGGATCAGATTGTTTAAGGAGAAATCTAAAGATAAATAGCATACAGATGCGGGCCAAAAGAATTTTCTGATATAATTGTTACATGAATAATATATAGCCCAAGTGGGAGATTGTTAGGAAATCACGTTTCCTATACTAAATTGGACAATATATTTATTATTCAATCATATTAGCTATTTAATTTAATAGGCTGAAATTAAGTGGTCTAATTTTCGTAAGTCCGTAGACTACTCGAATTGATATGGACTAATTGAGTAGATACCGATTTATTTCGTCGTAGTATTTCCGTAACAATAGGCGATCATTTATAATGGATCTAGGTATCTCACCAATCCATAAATCCTTAATAATCTAGTATGAAGTAGATCAAAGTTTTTGTTTTGGCATTTTGTTTTAGAATGTTTGCATCTAGAATTTATTTATGGTTTTTGTCTTTTCGATGTGTTTTAATTCTGTTAACGGGAAATTTGTTTAGGATGAGAAATCCCTATTAGCACCCTCGAGACCACTACCACAGAGATGGTGGCCGGGGTTGGTATCGTTGATACCTGATCAGATCTTGTATGAATATGGAGTATGGAGTGGTAGGTAGGAGAGGAGTCATCCCACTTGTCGGGCTTTGCGATAGGTAGGAGAGGATTCATCCTACCTGCCGGGCTTCGTAGTAGGTAGGAGACGAGGGAGCTTGAGGTTCCCTTATTGGTATGAAGGAGTTGATCTTGGTCCTGGTCCTGGTCCTGGTCTTGGTGCTGGTCCTCAGTCGGGGTCGGAGCCAGTCATGGTACCCGGAGCCCGGTTCTGGAACCCGAATCCTTCCTGTAATTCCCAGACCTAGATAGCAAGTATGGAGAGCTCGATTTCTGCCATAGAGATGATGCAGAAGAGCTCATCGACGTCCTTCAAGCTGGCCTGGGCGGTTTCTCCTCATCTTGATGTGCGACTTTAGCATATATATGGGAGGATAAGAGTGCTAGGTCTAGCAAGGTAGGAATCTAGCTTGCACTCATATACGCATGCATTACATAGGACACAAGTAAGAGAAACACAAATCTTTCGTAGATGGAGGAGAACTGACCAAGGGGGGAAAAGCATGACGAATGATCACATGCTGAAAAACCCCAAGGCAGTATCCGGAGGAAGGAGGAATACCCTTCCTTATGTATATATCAAAGAATGCTCCGGGGAGCATACAAGAAAGGTGAAGTAGTACAACGTAGTTTATCCGGAGAGCTTACAATAGTGGTCGAATGTAGACCGATACCGGTATATTCTAGGTAAAGGTAACACATACATTGATAATGTTGACAGATCTCTAAACGAATCATGTATCTTCTGTCATTGATTGGAGCCCAATACAATATGCCTTCTACAGACATATTCATACATGATGACCACCTTGGCATGCAAGTCCGAGACTCTTCAATTAGTCTTTGTTTCCTTATCGAATACGATCCTTCCTTTAATGTAGTTGATCGGCTTGTTGCTATTATCTCGGAGAAGATATGATTGCTTCCTCTTCGGACTCTTCCTTCCTTGATAGGCGAGATTTTTTGTTATAGTTGACCTCCAATAATTGGTTGTAGAGGATATCTTAGAGGAAAAGGTATTTTTTTTCCTCTTTGGACTCTTTCATTAATGATGGCCATTAAAGAGTTGAATATTCTCTTATTAATGGTGTTGATCATGTCATTAACTGGGTTGACAGCCTCCATTAATGCGGTTGACCTCATTAATGGTACTTTAAATGTCATGGAAGTCAATCCTCTCTTCCTTCGTTGCCGAGAGGAGAGCTCTAGTTTTGCATGTCACTTTGGAGAGGTACTTCATGGAGGTTACCCGAGGTGACATTTGATATTCCTTGAGGGCGAGGTTCCCTAGGATCAAGTACACTGGCAGGGTCCCCCGAGGACCTCTAGATTGTCACGGAGCTAGATGCTGGTTTTCCCATGGAACTTGTGCTAACCATTTTAGGGGTGAAATATCCCATAGGGTTCCAACCTTGTAGCTAGGAGCTTGGTTTAGCTACGCCGAGCTTTATCATGGAGCTTGAGCTAATTATGCAGGCTTCCTAGCGGGGTAGCGGGCTTGGCTGGCAAGCCCTGGTAAGGTGTTTGCCATAAACAGACAACCTTGGCTTGCTTCTGGAAGGGTGGAGAGGTACGCTCGAGTACTGCTTTTGCTACTTGATTTAACCATGCCAGGATCTACAGTGGTTCTTGAAACTTTTGGTGACGATGGGACTTTACGGGCTTCTTCCTTTTATGCTCGGACAGGTCGAGATTATTCCTCGACGAGGCAGGAGGGCCTTTGCAAGACAAGTTTGGCACCTTGAAGGTCTCCTAGCTAAAGTAGAGATAGTAGCAAGCTCTAGGAGAGTGTCACAAGATACCTTGATGTCGGGGGACCTAGGTCCTTTCACGTCGACCTAGCTTCGGGCTTTATCCTGGTGTAAAAAGCTTGACGCGGTTTCAACAGGCTTTATTTGGTTAACCTGGACACCTGCAAGATTCTCAGATGGTATGGGCGTTCTCGCCTTGCTTCTCTAGTTTCGCGTGGTAGCACAACCTCGGGGACTTCGATACCCCGTCATATAAGCCAAATTTTGAACCCTTACGGGAAGGCTGGGAAGTGAAAAATTCTTCTTTGGTCCCCAGCCAAATTTTGCTATTAACAGAAGTTCTCTCTGACTTGAACACCGGTAAGTATTTAGGGTTAGAGTCTAGATCTTGTACTACATTCAGAATTTTGCTTGACTTTTTTTTTGGTAACCAGTATCGTTCCTAGTGATTGGATTAGAGAACCGGGGTACTATTCATTCCTGTAAAATAAATGAGCGTATTGCTCGATCATGTCGGATGAAGCTTCTGCTGTTAATATGGGTACCTAGAGTTCCTTTTCCAGGAATCACGGTACTTAGATAAGCTGGCAAAATGATTTTGGTAGGCATATATGCCATCCAGATCCTTCCTAGCGGGGTTGGCCCGGCCAAGGCAGCAGGATGACCTTTTGGTTGTTCTAATCTGGTGATCTAGCAAGTAACTATGCTCCTACGCTCAGATCTTTTTTGGGGGTCGTAGCCTGACCAAGGCATCAGGAGCGCTATCTAGCTATATCCTAGTATCGAGATCTGGATGGCAACAATGCTCTTATACTCTGACCCTTCTTGGGGGTCGTAGCTCGACCATGGCATCAGGAGCGCTATCTAGCTATTTCCTGATCTTTTTATCCGGATGGCAACTATACTCTTACACTCAGACCCTTATTGGGGTCGTAGCCCGACCAAGGCATCAGAAGCGCTATCTAGCTAATTCCTAGTATTGAGATCTGGATGACAACAATGCTCTTATACTCAGATCCTTCTTGGGGGTCGTAGCCCGACCAAGGCATCATGAGCGCTATCTAGCTATTTCTTGGTCTTTTGATCCGGATGGCAACTATGCTCTTACACTCAGACCTTTCTTGGCGGTCATAGCCCGACCAAGGCATTATGAGCGCTATTTAGCTATATCCTGGTATTTTGATCCGGATGGCAATTATGCTCTTACACTCAGACCCTTCTTAGGGGTCGTAGCCCAACCAAGGCATCATGAGCGCTATCTAGCTATTTCCTGGTCTTTTGATCCGGATGGCAACTATGCTCTTACACTCAGATCTTTCCTGGGGGTTGTAGCTCGACCAAGGCATCAGGAGCGCTATCTAGCTATATCCTGGTCTTTTGATTCGGATGGCAACTATGCTCTTACACTCGGATCCTTCTTGGGGGAGGTCACCCGACCAAGGCATCAGGAGTGATGAGGAGGCTTCCCCGATCAATCCTTGGTCTCGAGATTTGGATGGCAACTATGCTCTTACACTCAGACCCATCTTGGCAGGGGGTGATGCCTGACCGAGGCATCAGAGATAGTGAGGGGGCTTCCCCGACCAGTCTCTGGTCATAAAGAGATCTCTATCGAAATACTATGGCGATCCTTCTGGAGGGATTAATCCAGTCCAGGGCATTAGGAGGGATATCTAGCTCTCATAGTCAAGGTGATCCTCCTGAAGAGATTCGATCCTGTCCATGACATCAGGAGTGCGGTGTAGCTCTCCTAGTAATGGCGATCCTCCTGGAAAGATTTGATTCGGTCTAGGGCATCGGGAGTGAGAGGTAGCTCTCCTGGTGATGAGGATCACATGAGATCTACTACAGATACCGAAATCGAAAGAGATGTAAATTCATGGCGAGCTAATACGAAGTTGTATCAATGCATGGTGGTGTCGGTTGATAACCAGTCTCGCTTTAGAAGTTTTTTAACGAGTAGAATCTCTTAAGAAGATCTGCATTATGAGTGTAGATAGTAGAATGGCTCTCAGTAAAAGACGATTTGTATTGCGAACTATATGA
This sequence comes from Dipteronia dyeriana, assembly GCA_032871835.1. Taxonomy (NCBI): domain Eukaryota; kingdom Viridiplantae; phylum Streptophyta; class Magnoliopsida; order Sapindales; family Sapindaceae; genus Dipteronia; species Dipteronia dyeriana. The sequence goes on along the minus strand of CM065297.1, from coordinate 27,151,834 downwards.
AATTGTCTCATGCTAGGGTCATCGCCCCTCACACTGGAATACTGAGAAAATATTGAGCTTCTAGTCCCCAAGTGATGTAACCAGTTTGAAAGTCCGTTTGGGGTAGATGAGAGTCTTTAACAATCATAATCGAGCTCGAGACCCCAGTGTGAATGAATTAGGACCTTTGGGTACTCCCCGAATGGATCGAGACATCGATGGCTCACTAGGGCATAGGAAGGCCCCGTACAAATGGAAAGGAACCATCAGTATGATAATCTCCGAGAGCAAGCTGGTGTTTACTAAGGTCAAACTCGTGCCAGCCAAGGAGGATGGTTACTTCTTCAACCCATGACCATATGGTGGGAGTGGTTTAAACTCTGCATGGCATCGTGGCTACCTTGGGAGCTAAGGTGGGTTCTTCATTCGCTGAATGACGCTTCTGTGTTGGTTGCTAGGAAGCTCGAGCTCTTCTTCCCTTTGACATGATCATCATTGGAGGATGAATACCTTGAATAGATCACAGAGAAAGTTGAGAGTTACCTGAGTCTGCTCTGATTGAAGCCGAAAATTAATGAGATGATGGATACGCAGATGATGAGGAGGACTTGGTTCCCATTTCTGCTTTCATGTCTAGTCGTGTTAAGGTAGGAACTACCTTGAAGTCCTCTGCTGTTGTAGATGCATAGGAGGCTTCAAGTCTGCCTACCTTTGAATCTGTCAAAGTAGAGGTCCAGACTGGTGTTACCAAGGTAGGAGAGGTCTCGATTGCTCCAACTGAGGAGATGGAGGTCAAGGCTGATTGAAGTTGATCCAACCAAGGTGGTGGAAGCTGGCTCTGAAGTAGCAGTGTTAAGGGATGATGACCTGTCCTTCAACCAAGCAATGAGACTAAGAAGAAAGGAGCTGGTACTGTTGAGGAGACTAACCAGAGAGGTAGATCGGGACCAAGGTAGCTCACTAGGGCGATGAATGGCCCCATACAAGTGGAGAGGAGACACCAGGGTAGTAACTGTCTGGAGACATGCTCGGGATTCTAGAAGTTTCCCGCGAAGGAGAAAAGATTTTGGACCCCTCCAGGATGAGTGGTGACTCACTTGAGCATTGGCAGACCCTATATGGATGGAGATGGGATACCTATCTGGTATCGATCCAGAGGCATACTTGGGATTTCAAAAAGCCCCCAACAACTAAGAGAAAGCTCTGGACCCTCCAAGAGTGGGAAACCTCTAGGCTCTCCTAGATCAGATAGGGTTTCAGTGGCTTGCTAGGGCGATGAATGACCCGGTACATATAGAGCGAATCCACCGGTTTTGTAGCAGTGCTACTGCTCTAGAAGCTTGCTTAGGCACGTAGGTGGCCTTACCAAATGTGGGAAGCTTCTGAGACCTCATCGATCCGATTGGGCTTTGGTGGCTGGCTAGGGCGGTGAATGACCCGGTAAACATGGAGCAAAGCCACCGGTCTTGTAGCGGTGCTACTGCTCTAGAAGCTTGTTTAGGCATGTAGGTGGCCTTACCAAAAGTGGGAAACCTCTGGGCTCTCCTCGATCGGATCAGGCTTCGGTGGCTTGCTAGGACGATGAATAACTTGGTACATATAGAGCGAAACCACCGGTCTTGTAGCAATGCTACCGCTCTAGAAGCTTGCTTAGGCACGTAGGTGGTCTTACCAAATGTGGGAAGCTTCTAAGACCACCTCGATCGGATAGGGCTTCGGTGGCTTGCTAGGGCGGTGAATGGCTCGATAAACATGGAGCGAAGCCACCAGTCTGGTACTGGTCCAGAAACATGCTTGGGATCTTTGGAGTCCCCTGTAATTGAGAGAAAGCTCTGGACCCTCCTTGAGTGAACCTAGATTTCAATGGCTCACTTAGGCATTGACTGGCCTGGTGCATGAGGCGTGGAACCATTAATCTTCTACTGGTCGTGCTGCTCTAGAAGCTACTCAACTAAGTTGGCTTCTTAGATTCATGAGTCAACCTGCTACCTCTACCTAAGAGCTTCTGAAGGGTGGATACGGTGACACGAAGGGTCCCGTATGACTATGTCCAAGTCCCCCGGATCTACTGGATAAGAGGTCTACCGGTAGCAGAGCAAATCTTCTGTAAAGAAGCAGGAGGGGTGCAATTCTACTATATAGGAGCTCTCGATGTATCAGAATGGTTCAACTATATAGGAGATCTTCAAGCGGGGAGCTACTGTATTGGAGCTCCATGATTATCTGAGCAGGTTCACTTCATAGGAGTAGCATAATGAACTGGTTCCACCAGGAATCCCACGTACCATATTTGCTCCACAATGAACGAAACTCGTTAAATGATAAAATGAGCACCCTATGCGATGCATAGGCGATATAGACAAGTATGGAGAAAAGACATCGTATATAGTAAATGATATTCCATAACTAATGAATCTGTTACCTCGATAGTATAATGATACTCATGTAGAGACATAGGGGCTTCCAAAAGGGGTGTGGAAACTTCCCATAGACAGTGCCAAAAAGTGTTATCAGGAAATTTGTTTAGGATGAGAAATCCCTATTAACACCTTCGAGACCACTACCACGGAGGTGGTGGCAAGGGTTGGTATCGTTGATACCTGACCTGATCTTGTATGAATATGGAGTATGGAGTGGTAGGTAGGAGAGGAGTCATCCCACTCGTCGGGCTTTGCGATAGGTAGGAGATGAGTCATCCCACCTTCCGGGCTTCGTAGTAGGTAGGAGACGAAGGAGCTCGAGGTTTCCTTACTAGTATGAAGGGGTTGATCTTGGTCCTGGTTTTGGTTCTGGTTCTGGTTCTGGTCCTGGTCCTTAGTCAGGGTCGGAGCCCGTTATGGTACCCGGAGCCCCGATTCTAGAGCCTGATTCCTTGCTGTAATTCCCCGACCTAGATAGCAAGTATGAAAAGCTCGATTTCTACCATAGAGATGATACAGGAGAGCTCATCGACTTCCTTCAAGCTGGCCAGGGTGGTTTCTCCTCATCTTGATGTGCGACTTTAGCATGTAGATGAGATGATAAGAGCGCTAGGTCCAGCGAGGTAAGAATCTAGCTTGCACTCATATACGCATGCATTACACAGGGCACAAGTAAGAGAAACACAAATCTTTTATAGAGGGAGGTGGACTGACCAAGGGGGAAAAAGCATCACGAATGATCACATGCTGAAAAACCCCAAAGCAATATCCGGAGGAAGGAGGAATACCTTTCCTTATGTATATATCAAAGAATGCTCCGGGGAGCTTACAAGAATGGTGAAGTAATACAACATAGTTGCTCTGGAGAGCTTACAATGGTAGTCGAATGTAGACCGATACCAGTATATTCTAGGTAAAGGTAACACATACATTGATGATGTCGACAGATCTCTAAACGAAGCATGTATCTTCTGTCATTGATTGGAGCCCGATACAATATGTCTTTTACAGGCATATTTATGCATGATGACCACCTTAGCGTGCAAGTCCGGGACTCTTCAATTAGTCTTTGTTTCCTTATCGAATACGATCCTTCCTTTAATGTAGTTGATCGGCTTGTAGCTATTATCTCGGAGAAGATATGATTGTTTCCTCTTCGGACTCTTCCTTCCTTGATAGGCGGGATTTTCTGTTATAGTTGACCCCCAATAATCGGTTGTGGAGGATATCTTAGAGGAAAATGTATTTGTTTCCTCTTTGGACTCTTTCACTAATGATGGCCATTAAAGAGTTGAATATTCTCTTATTAATGGTGTTGATCATGTCGTTAACTGGGTTGACTGCCTCCATTAATGCGGTTGACCTCATTAATGGTGCTTTAAATGTCATGGAAGTCAATCCTCTCTTCCTACGTTGCCGAGAGGAGAGCTCTAGTTATGCATGTCACTCTGGAGAGGTACTTCATGGAGGTTACCCGAGGTGACATTTGATATTCCTTGAGGGCGAGGTACCCTAGGATCCAGTACACTGGTGGGGTCCTCCGGGGACCTCTCGATTGTCACAGAGCTAGATACTGGTTTTCCCATAGAGCTTGTGCTAACCATTTTAGGGACGAAATATCCCATAGGGTTCCAACCTTGTAGCAGGGAGCTTGGTTTAGCTACGCCGAGCTTTATCATGGAGCTTGACTTAATTATGCAGGCTTCCTAGCGGGGTAGCGGGCTTGGCTGGCAAGCCCTGGTAAGGTGTTTGCCATAAACAGGGGACCTTGGCTTGCTTCTAGAAGGGTGGATAGGTACGCTCGAGTACTGCTCTTGCTACTTGATTTAACCATGTCAGGATTTACAGTGGATCTTGGCACTTTTGGTGACGATAGGGCTTTACGGGCTTCTTCCTTTTATGCTCGGACAGATCGAGATTATACCTCGACGAGGCAGGAGGGCCTTTGCAAGACAAGTTCGGCACCTTGAAGATCTTCTAGCGAAAGTAGAGATAGTAGCAAGCTCTAGGAGAGTGTCACAAGATACCTTGATGTCGGGGGACCCCTAGCTTCGGGATTTATCCTGGTATAAAGAGCTTGACGCGGTTTCGTCAGGCTTTATTTGGTAAGCCTGGACACGTGCGAGATGCTCAGATGGTATGGACGGTCTCGCCTTGCTCCTGTAGGATCGCGTGGTAGTTCGACCTCTGGAACTTTGATACCCCGTCACATAAACCCGAATTTAAACCCTTACGAAAAAACTGAGAAGTAGAAAATTCTTCTTTAGTCTCTAACTAAATTTTACTATTAACAAATTCTAACACACATGGCTCAATAATTGCCATCTAAAGAGACTAACAAAAGGTGGTGGTTATGATTATGGTGGTTCGGTAGTGTTGATGTTGTTGAGTTTGACTGAATGTGTTGTTTTTAGTTATTACTTTTAAATTATTTGCTTTTATAATATTAGCTATGGCATTTTAACAGTTAACATCATTTGAATGGAAAAAGTAATAGAAAGGAATATTATACGCTATTTTCATTTTAAGGAAATACCTGTCAATACGATGAAACACGGTCCTTTATCTTAATAATTCGAAAAAAGTAATTTTTCCCTAAAAAAATCTGAATCACCTACTACCACCGCCAACCGAACTAATGATGGCTTGTGTAATGTACCTACCACCTGAATCGATAAAGTGAAGAGATGCTGAGTTTGAGTTTACAAAAATGTCGTCTTCCCTTGTGATAAGCTGCAAAGCTGCGGTCGCATGGAAAGCCGGAGATGCGTTGGTTATAGAGGAAGTCCAAGTGAGTCCACCGCAGCCTTTGGAGATTAGACTCAAAGTTGTCTGCACTGCTCTATGTCGATCTGATTTCTCTGCTTGGGAGTCTCAGGTACATTAATTAATTGATGAATCATTTTTATTGAATCTTTTGATTGGCAATACAATTCTTTAGCAGGTCAAGAACCCTCGTCTGATCTTGGGTTGTTTGTTGATACAGGCTATCTTTCCACGGATATTTGGCCATGAAGCATCTGGGTATTTTCGTCGATCTTTTTACTCAATTGCTGTTTCAGTTGGGAAATTTTTAGAATGTTCTATAAAATTACATGTCAAATTTTGGACAAGTTACAAAGCTTTCTCAGACAAAATCAGACCGATCTGGAGGGAAAAACATCACATAGGATCATATGCGGAAAAAACGGGAAAAGAATAGTTGACTATCTGAAAGACTTTATGGCAATGTTTTTTATTAGCTTCTTATATATATTGGTTATGTATTGAGGCCTTAGTTACCATTTTGTAGGATTGTTGAGAGTGTGGGAGAAGGAGTTACAGAATTTAAAGAGGGTGACCATGTGCTTACAGTGTTCATTGGAGAATGTATGACGTGCAGACATTGCAAATCGGGTAAAAGCAATGTATGTCAAGTTCTCGGATTGGAAAGGAGAGGTGTAATGCATAGTGATCAGCAGACACGCTTCTCAATTAAAGGCAAGCCGGTTTATCATTATTGTGCAGTTTCAAGTTTCAGTGAGTATACCGTGGTTCATTCTGGTTGTGCCGTCAAAGTCAGCCCAATCGCACCTTTGGAAAAAATATGCCTGCTCAGTTGTGGAGTAGCTGGAGGTAAAATTGCAACTTCATATAACCATTTAGTCATGCTGCAACTGCTCCTTTTTCCCTTGCACATAAGCGAAAAGAGGAGTCTGAACTGTTTCAGTTGCTTAGCTTTTAGGGGTCTGAAATCCAATGAGCTAAAATTTTCTTTTGTAGACAGAGAACATGCTCCTGCAAAAATGCACTTACATCAATGCATTAATTAGCATGCATATCATTTCAAATAAGTGTAATTGAGAATGTAAATTTCTCTTTGGTGAGTGTCTTTCTTAACTGAGGCTGTATATCTAGGTCTAGGCGCAGCATGGAATGTTGCTGATATATCAGAAGGGTCAACGGTAGTGATTTTTGGTCTTGGAACTGTAGGCCTTGCGGTAAGTCATGAGACTTTAATAAATATTCTCCTCCTGTTCTTCTCGCCAACCATTTGCTTTGATGGATTTACAACAATAACTTGATTAATGCCTATTGTTTTCAGGTTGCTCATGGTGCCAAACTCAGAGGAGCATCTAGAATAATTGGCGTTGACACTAACCCTGAAAAGTGTGAGAAAGGTAAATTAGATACCGCGGTGCGGTTCCATATTCTCAGATTTTCCATTCCAAGTCAGTTAAATACCTTTTGGATGATAAAGGTTTCCTGTGATGGGTGCAGCAAAGGCTTTTGGAGTAACAGAAGTTGTCAATTCAAATGACTGCAATGAACCCATTCAACAGGTATACAGTCAATGGCTCTCTATTTCCTTCAGTAAATAAGATACCGCCTAGTTACAGAGCCAGTGATAATGAGCATTCTCATGCATCATGCTATTGCAGCAACTATTAACATCTTGAATCGAAAACATCAACCCTAATCTTTCCCTCTATCAAGTTTCTTACATGTATAGACATGCTTCTGAAGACACACTGACTTCCACACAATGCATAGTCAGTATACAATTTAACACAAGCATGCAATTTAATCAAGAACTATGATGCTTAATTTTTTCAGGTTATCAAGCGAATGACTGATGGAGGGGCAGATTACTCGTTCGAATGTATTGGTGATACCGAAATGATAACTACTGCATTACAGTCATGTTGCGATGTAATCTCCTGTGATACAATTAATTCATGTTTTGTATTTAAGGCAGCTTTGTTCACTACTACATTGTTTTTTGTTTTTTCTTTTATCCGTAGGGATGGGGTGTGACTGTTACTCTTGGTGTGCCAAAAGTGAAGCCTGAGATAGCAACACACTTTGCTCTATTTCTGAGCGGAAGAACATTGAAAGGATCTATGCTTGGCGGATTGAAACCAAAATCTGACCTTCCTTCATTAGTGAACATGTATATAAATAAGGTAAGAAAAAATGGTGCCATAACAGAGTTTATTCCATTTTCTCACAAAAATGTGTTCAAGGGATAATAACTGGAAGATCCATGTTTATTGATATTGATATTATTGTTGGTCTCGGTGAACACAAGTAGTTTGCTAACTTGGTAATGTGGTAAATGCAGGAAATCATGATCGATGAGTTTATCTCACATAATCTCCGGTTTGAGGAAATCAATAAAGCTTTCGATCTCATGAGAGAAGGCAAGTGTTTGAGGTGTGTTATTCACATGCCAAAGTAGTTGTTACTTTGGGTTGATCAAGTTGAGAGACGACAAATACTTTTCCCTGAGTGAAACAACAAATCATGTTTAAGGCTTCTACATGTCAATAACAATGACCAAAATTTGGGATTAATGTTACACATAAATGACTAGAAACTCATTTGAGAATTTCAAATTCAAAACAATTGATTGGATGCATGGATGGGTTTTGACCGTGCACTAAAAAAAAAAAAGTTAAATTTGCCGTGACTTTTTTCGTGGCGGATATTAAAAATTTTGATTTTTTGTAGCAGATATTAATCTTTTGTCGTGAGGATGTTTTCGCAACAATTGTAATCTGCCAGCAAAACTTTTTACCACGAAAATATTTGTAAAAACTGTATAAAAAATAAACGACATCATTCATTCAAAGCAATAACATATTTTGAAACGAAGTGTAATGTATTCTAAAGTTACTTACAGGTAATGTATTCCACAAAAACTGATTTATAATGTACAAATATTTTGAAGTCGATGCATGCTTAAAGCTGTTTTGTTTCGCTTGTTTTTTATTGATTTAATGGAGAATGAAGGTAGAATTTGAATCCCATCACCATCACAATTTATTTAGGTATTGGATAAATGCAGTGTTTGGTTTCTACTTAATTAGCTGAACTACCCCAATGTTACAAAGATTTTTATATCCAGTGATTAGGTGAGGAAGGTGAGACATTTCTCCAAAAAAAATCCTCTTATTTGCATGACAAAACAAATCATCCAACAAACCAACTCCTTTTATATCCTTTGTACTTGTGTCTTCGGTTCTTGCATGGTTTGATCAAGTTTGCTTCAAGAAAAGAAACACAAGGTGGTTGTTACTATCCATCAAGAACAAGAACCAGAAGATAATTATGGCTGAGCAGCAGAAAATTCATCCTCTGGTAGATGTGGAAGCGCCCCCAACAGTGCCTTTGGTGCCTCAAGGCTCAGCCATGTCCGAGAAAGGTACTACGAGCACACAGCAGCAGCAGCATCCTCCATTGCAGCAACCCACAATTCCTTTGTACCCACCAAACAATGATGGTTATTATTCTTGTTCTTTCTGTAAATGCATATGTTGGACCATTAGCGTTTTGGTTCTTCTCTTGATCATCATTGCAGCCATTTTTGGAATTCTTTACCTTGTTTTCCAACCAAAAATGCCCAAATACTCGGTCGAAAGTCTCAGAATAAGTGACCTGAGGCTCAACTTTGATCTTTCATTGTATGCGAAATTTGATGTCAAGGTCACAGCCAACAATCCCAACACGAAGATCGGAATATATTACAAAAATGGAGGAAGATTAAGCGTTTGGTATACGAAAACCAAGCTCTGTCAAGGTTCATTACCAAAATTCTATCAAGGTCACCAGAATATAACCAAATTGGACGTGGCATTGACTGGCCAAACGCAGTACGGGAATACATTGATGAATGCTTTGCAAGAGCAGCAACAGACCGGCCAGATTCCATTGGATCTCAAGGTTGATGCACCGGTGGCGATCAAGCTTGGAAAGTTGAAGCTCATGAAAGTCAGGATTTTGGGTGAATGCTTGTTGGTGGTAGATAGCTTAACTACCAACAATGTCATCAGCATTAAAGCTAGCAATTGTAGGTTCAAATTGAAGCTTTAAACGTGAACGTATACTTGATTTTGATTCCTTTTTTCTACACTTATATTATTCGAGTCTATTTAATTTCTTTTCATTTATTATCGTGTATTCAAGTTACCAAACATGATCTGTTTTTCATATCAAAAACAATAAATAAATAAAACTCGTTATATGTAGATTTATTGGGGAGTTCGAAAACATTTTTAACAAACTTGCAAACTAGAAAGTAGAAACACTGCCTACAATTCAAAATAACATGAAATACATTAGAAAGAAAAAAAAAACCAACATATTCATAATTCATATTGATATTTGCTGCTGAGAATTGAGATAGATCAATGCTGTGTTCTCCCATCACCATCTATGATGATGTCTCTAAAAGCTCCACCACTTGGGATCATAGGCAACACATGCTCTTGGTGGGGATGGATCACATCCAGCAGGTATGGTCCCGGCGTGTCCAGCATAGTCTGAATTGCAGCTCTAAGATCTTTCTTCAATGATACACGTGCTGACGGGATTCCACACGCCTCAGCGAATTTCGACATGTTTGGGAATATTTCAGACTCTCTAGACGGATCTCCGAGATAAGTATGAGCCCTATTTGACTTGTAAAATCGATCCTCCCATTGCATCACCATACCCAGGTGCTGATTATTCAACAGCAATATCTTAACAGGTAGATTTTCGACCTTAATAGTAGCCAACTCCTGCACATTCATGAGGAAACTCCCATCACCATCTATGTCGACCACAATTGCATCAGGGTTTGCAACAGCAGCTCCAATAGCAGCAGGCAATCCGAAACCCATTGCTCCTAGGCCGCCGGATGTTAACCACTGGCGAGGCCTTTCATACTTGTAAAACTGAGCAGCCCACATTTGATGTTGCCCAACACCAGTACTAATTATCGCTTTCCCGTCAGTCAACTCGTCAAGAAGCTGAATTGCATACTGAGGAGGAATGGCTTCTCCAAATGTCTTAAAATTCAAAGGATACTTGACCTTCTGCTCATCGAGCTCCTCCCTCCAAGCCGAAAAATCAAACTTAGAACCCTTCCCTCCTTTAATCTCCAACAACCTATTTATACCTTTCAATGATAACTTGACATCTGCACAAACCGACACATGAGGCTGCTTATTCTTCCCAATCTCAGCCGAATCAATATCAATGTGAACAATCTTAGCTCGGCTAGCAAAAGCCTCCAACTTGCCTGTCACACGATCATCAAACCTAACCCCAAATGCAAGCAACAAATCACTCTTATCCACAGCATAATTAGCAAACACAGTCCCATGCATACCTAACATTTGCAACGATAACTTATCGGAAAGAGGATAAGCCCCCAAACCCATCAAAGTACTTGCTACAGGTATTCCGGTGAGCTCCACAAACCTCCTCAACTCCTCACTAGAATTCAAACATCCACCACCAACATACAACACAGGTTTCTTCGACTCCGAAACCAACCTCACAATCTGTTCCAAATGCGCCTGATCGGGATCTTTAGGCAACCTAGACATGTAACCTGGCAAGCTCATAGACTTGTTCCAATTCGGAACCGCTAATTGCTGTTGAATGTCTTTTGGTATATCAATCAAAACCGGACCAGGACGTCCTGAGGTCGCTAAAAAGAAAGCCTCTCTAACAATTCTAGGAATGTCATCCACATCAAGCACAAGATAGTTATGTTTTGTAATAGAGCGACTTACCTCCACAATTGGGGTCTCTTGAAACGCGTCCGTACCGATCATTCTACGTGGGACTTGCCCGGTTATAGCCACTATAGGAATGCTATCCAGAAGCGCGTCGGCGAGCCCACTGACCAGATTGGTGGCTCCGGGACCGGAGGTGGCGATGCAGACACCAGGTTTCCCAGACGAGCGTGCGTAGCCCTCCGCGGCGAAGATGCCTCCCTGCTCATGGCGGGGGAGGACGTTGCGGATGGTGTTCGAGCGCGTGAGTGCCTGATGGATCTCCATCGACGCGCCACCCGGGTACGCAAAGACGTCAGTGACGCCCTCCCGTTCCAGGGCATCGACGAGGATGTCTGCGCCTTTGCGGGGCTTGTCGTGGCCGAATCTAGCGGGAATCTCCGTCTGCTGGGTGGTAGTGGTGGTGGTGGTGGTGGCGGATATGGAGGCGGAGGGTTTGGGAAGGGAACATGTGATGTGGAGATGGGGTGTTTGGTGGTTGTGTGTAAAGGGGAGAGAGAATCTAGAAATGGGTAGTGGAGATTTGGAGGTTGAGGGGGCGGAAGAGAGGGAAAATGAGGGTTTAATGAAGGTGGCGGCGTTGGGAGCAGAGGAGGCCGCCATTGTTGAAACTTGAAATTGGTGCTCTCTGGCTCTGCTGTCTGTTTTTGAGTGATTGTGTGGTTTGAGAGAGAGAGAGAGAGAGGAGTTTTTAGGGTAAGTTTTGTTGTTTTATAAACAAACAAACAAACAACACCTGTTCTTCTCACGTGATTATTAAAATAACCAAAACAGTGCGTATTGATATTTTAAAATAAGTATTATTTCTGAATAAATATTTGGATAGGACATGTTTGGTGTATTATATATGGAATGGAATAAAATAGGACTAATTTTAATCTCATCTCATATATTTATTATTCGAATTAGATGAGATTATTTAATCTGATACAAGTAACTTATCCCAATATTAGTCCCACCACTTTATTTGCGTTGACATATCACGGTAGACTCTTGATCAGTTACTAGCATCGGGGCTAGAGTTCAATCAATTCAGGTTCTTCGCCCACCCACTGCCAGATTTCAAAAAGTATATCCCACACTATGCGGTGATGATGCATATTCGTTTATTGTGACTTGTCGCAACAAACGATTATACATTATCACTCTAGTAACTACATCTATCCTTAAAAAGGTTAGAGGGGTATTCTTTCTATTCAATATTTTAATTTATAATTATAATTTAAAAGTAATTTTTGGCTACGTACATGAAGTTTGCTGATTTACTGTCGAAAGCAATTTTATCCAAAATTGATACGGACATTCCACGTTATTGGTGTTGACCTTAATATTTAACAGTTTACTTTTTTTAAGTTTAAAAAGACTAAATTACCCCTAACATCTAAACTTTAACGATAGGGGAGACCATTGTCAATTTTTTGATAAAGTTGTTTTCGAATATAAATTGACAAACCACATGTAGATAGTCGGTAATTATTTCTATAACTAATAACAACTTCTAATAATTTGAGTAACATACATACAAATCTAAGAGCTTCTCCCACCCATCATCAAACACCACAACAATTTCCAAAACCCACCATAAATCACCTCCAACCCGTGCCATTCTTTGTGCAAAACTTCAGATGGTGAACAGTGCGCGCAATAGATTGTGCGACACTGTTGTTTTACACAAAACAATTTAGTTTTTTTTTAATCCAAAACTTTTAAATAATCACATTTTAACCCCATTTAATAAAATGTATTTTGATTATATCCTTCATTTCAAGGTTTTATTTAATCACAGTTTTACCCTAATCAATTTAATTTATTTCAATTTAGTCATTTTTAATATCTATGATTTTTTTTGTGAATTAATTATTATTGTTATATTTATTTATAATAAACTAAAATGTAGTGTATATTTACAAATTTAAAATGCAATTTTTGTAAATAAGTAACTTCTTTCAATTCAACGGAAATTAAAACAAAATACATTAAGAACAAAATACAAACTTCATAGTGATAAAATAAATTACCACAATTTGGAATACAATAAAATGAAGAAAAAATAAAATATAAACTACAAGAACCCATTAGTAGTCTGGAAGACCATTTCCGGGTCCTTGAAGATTTTCGAAAAAATCACCAAATGACCCAGATGCATTTTGAGATCCCTTGTCTTGTTGTTCAACTCGTTTTGCTGCAATTTTTAATTGTTGTTGATTCATAAACTCCCGTTTATTTGGATCAGTTATGGTATGCAAATCTATCATCATAATTTTGAGTTCACGATACTCCACTTTTCTCTCCAAAATATCGTTAAGTCTTTCCCTCTACATAGCGTTTCTATTAGAAAATTCCAAAAATGTCTCTTGTCTTTCTTTCAAAGTATTGAAGGCGGTTGAATTCTGTTCCTCAACCCTCCATTTTTGATTTTTCTTTCTTCACTCCAATAGGCCGTCGAGATGAACTACCCCCACCGTCATCACTACTTATATTTAAAGAAAACAGAGATAGTCCAGGATATACCGTGGTGGAAGACTCTGGAGTTGGAGAGTCTTCTTGTGATGAAACGAAATGACCAGTTTCTGGTTGAAAGGGTGATGTTTCTGTCTCATTGTCTGTAAATTTTTTCATGTCTTTTAGGATGGGCCACACATGGTCAAACCTGAATCCATGTTTATATTTGTTATCTTGGGATAATAAAATTTTTGTCTGGTTCATCTGTAAAATGATACAAAAATATTGTTAAAATCAAATATGAAATTTATTTTTTCTACAAATTGAATTTTAACAAATACTCACAATATCAGCTTCCGAGGCACCACTAGGTTTCAGCCTTTCAATCTGTCGTATGCATCCTCTCATTTTCCCCATGGAAGTAAGGATAGTCTGCATGCGACATTGTAAACTTCTTTTGTTACGAAGTTCAGTGATAAAAGATGGTCTGCTATTGTTGTAATCATTCTCCACTCGGCTCCAGATCATATCCTTTGACTGGTAAATACCTATGATCAGGTTTTGTGAAACATCAAGATATATGTGACAAAGATGTGTGTCTTCTGCATTTGTGTATGAAGAACTTCTTTTCATAGACATTTTGTGGAAACAGGGATTTGAAGGGAAAAGTGACTTGGATAGAAAAGTGCTTTGAAGGTATAAAAGATTTGAAGGGAAACGTGACTTGAAGAGAAAAGTAGTTTGAATGTATAAAAGATTTGGTGGGATATGTTTAATTTAGTGCGGTTTGATATTTTTAGAAACTTGGAGGTACTCTTTTCAGATTTCATCATACGGTTCAGATGGTGAGGAAATCCATCCAATGGCTGACATTTAACTACTCAGATATCTTATCTTCATATTTTGGAAAATGCGAATATAAGATTCCTTGAATGAAATTATTGCTAGATATTTTTTTGTCTGTTTATACTTTTTCCATGTGGGCTTGCAATTATTGTCGGTCACATGGACAAAGAGAAAATATTTTTATAGAGATTGAATCCTACGGTTCAGATGGTAATGCAATCCATCCAATAGTTAACATTTAACTACTCAAATATCTTATCTTCATATTTTGGGAAATGCAAAGATAAGATTCCTTGAATGAAATTATTGCTAGATATTTTTTTATCCGTTTATACTTTTTCCATGTGGGCTTGCAATTATTGTCGGTCACATGGACAAAGATAAATAGCCTACACCAAAGTCTGCTAAAACTCATTCAATTAAACTCCAAGTAAAACATGAATTTCAATATTGGAGGTCCATCTAATTTGTCATCTTCATCTTCATCTTCCAACGAAGAGGAAGAGGCAATTTTGGCAGCTCTTGGTACGATGGATGCAGAAGAAGAAGAAATGATTGCCCAATATGGACAATTCCAACAGGCCATGGCTCAGTATCTCAATCAACAAAATAACCTAGTGCGACGTGGAGGCTCAATTCCTGGTCATATAGTCATCAATTGAGACCGGGAAAGTGCTGATCGTTGTTTGTTCTACGACTATTTTGCCGAGAACCCTCGGTACAACGATCAAATGTTCCGTCGACGCTTTCGAATGGGTAGGAGTTTATTCCTTCATATTGTTGAAAAAGTAGAAGCTCGTGACAACTACTTTATGCAACGAAGAGACAGTATGGGTAGACTGGGTTTATCTACGCTTCAGAAAATAACAGCAGTATTTCGGATGTTGGCATATGGTTGTCCAACAGATGCTACTGACGAGTATATAAAAATAGGAGAGTCCACAACAATTGAGAGTTTGAAGATATTTTATCGTGCTGTTGTGGAGGAATTTACAGGTGAGTATCTTAGATCACCTAACGCTACTGACGTTGCAAGACTACTTCGTATTGGTAAAGATCGTGGTTTTCCAGAAATGCTGGGTAGTCTAGATTGTATGCACTGGAAGTGGAAAAATTGTCCAACAGCGTAGGCAGGTCAATATACAGGTCATAGTGGATCCCCAACTATTATTTTAGAGGTTGTAGCTGATTATGATCTGTGGATATGGCATGCATATTTTGGTTTGCCTGGTACGAATAATGATATTAATGTGTTGGAGGCATCCCATCTTATTTCCAACCTTACTCAAGGTATTGCTCCTCCAGCTCATTATGTCATTCAAGGAAAAGAATATAATATGGGTTATTATTTAACTGATGGTATATGCCCAAAATGGTCTACGCTTGTACAAACTATTCACGATCCACGTGGTCCCAAAAAAAAATTATTTGTAATGAAACAAGAAGCTTGTAGAAAAGACGTGGAACGTGCATTTGGAGTTCTCCAATCACGATTTGCAATTGTGGCAGGACCGGCGCGTTTTTGGCATAAACATATTTTACATGATATAATGACTACGTGCATTATCATGCACAACATGATAATCGCGGATGAGCGTGATGTAACTGCATCAATTGAGGATCATATGGAAACACCAACTCCAGAAGTTGAGATGGTGTTAGATGAAAATACCCGATTTTAAAAATTCCTAGCTCGACATAGAGGAATCAGGGATCAAGACGCTCACATTGCACTCCGAAATGCGTTCATAGATCATTTGTGGGATGATTCTACTAATTCAGATAATTAGATGATGATCAATATGTACTTTTATTTTTATGTTTTTTCTTTTATATTTCCTGAAATGTAATGTTCAATTTATTTTAATAATAAATGCAAAATTTAACCTAATCAATTTAATTTCTTTTCATGTATTAATTTCACATTTTCTTATTATATTGTAATATTATGTTAATTATGGGGTGAAATATTAATTGTGTAGAAATATTTAAAAAAAGGAAAGAAAGGGAATATTATGGGGAATATTCTTTTTAATGTAAAGTTTGGTGCAGTGGGTTGGAGATAGAATAGTAAAATAGTACAACAGTTGCACCATTTTAGTACAAATTTTACACCAAAGACACTATTCGGGTTGGAGATGCCCTAAGAGTGGTGCTATTGGCACCCATTTAATGATATAATAATACCCTACTTTCAAAAATCCTAAAATTTAATTGATTTATTTACCTTTATTTCTTTTCCAAACTTCTCACGCCCATTATGTTTACTCACCTCCCGTGCACCCCTTTTGTAACAACCAAAAAGTGAGTATAGGCAATTGCCTATGCATAAGGCTTGGTGGGGGTGAAACCAAGCCAAAACAAGGTATGAGTGTGGGTGCCTTGGGCTGTATGCATGGCTGCCTAGTGATAAGCTTGGGTGGGTTGATTTTCAAGCAACAACAAAGGCATTGTCATGGTTGTGTTGACAAGCATTGTGCACGGTGGCAGGCACTAATAGGCACTGTTAGTGGGCAGTAGGCTTCGTTTGTGTTGGCTTAGCTTGACAGTATGTGGTTGTTGGTGTGAAAAGTTGTGCATGGTTACAGATGCGTTGGTTACATATGTGCACAGATTGTACTAATGTGTTGGTTGCCAATGCGCACAGTATACAATACATGGATACTAATGTATTGGTTACAAGACTTGCACAGTGTGTGGACAATGTCGGTATGCTGTGTAATAAGCTAAGTTGGGACACGTGAATTACACATGTATTTTAAGACATGTGTAAGAAAACATATGTAATGACATATGTGTGAAGAAGTTATTGTCTCGTGTGCAAAAACCCATGTGCAAAATGTGATTGGCTAGAAGGGTGACAGTTATTGGGACAATTACCTAAAAGTTCAATTCTTTGTTATTGTTGTGTAAAATAAATATACAGAGTGTTGTATATTTTATGCAGTGATTCAGTGTTGTTGATTTCCTGCAAACCATTGTAATGATGTTCCTAATTGTTAATGAAATGATTCGGTTGGGATTGGTTCCGGAAAACACATTGTTCTTGTATGTATGCTAAGTTTGTTTGTATTGTGAGAATTTATAGGCTGTGTGCTTGTTGTGAGTGTGTGTAATTCATACAGTGCTTGTGTGCAATATATTGGCTTGGTGGTTGTGTTGTTGAGGAGTTTTAGAAGACACTGTTTAAAGATAACAGTTTGTGAAAGACTATCAAGAAGAAGATTGCTGGCTGGAATGAGACTTCAGCACAACACAAGGCAAAAATTTATTTGCAGATTTTGGGCCCATGACACCTTTCTCACCCATTATATTTGAGCGTATATAGCTAACTTCATGGCTTTTTCTTCAAGCTTGATAAATGTTTCTTGAAAGTCCAAGAGACTAGCAATAGACCCAAAACCGATCAGCGGATACCAACCTACATAAGATTCTGCAACGATGGCCCTAACAACTGTCAGCACATTAGTAGCAGCTGTCTAGACTAAAATCAGATTTGTTGTCGTCGTTGTTTCAATGTTATATCTTGTTTTCAAATAGAAGGGTGATAGCCTAAAACTGTCCACTCTTTCAAACGCTTCATTTGTTATCAAAAATCACACCCCATGAAAGAGTTTATATGTCTTCACATTATATTACAATCAAATAAAAAATAGAGTCAATAGAATAATTATAGTTAATTACCTATGATGAAAGGCAAGGTTTAAGGCCACCATTTGGATGTTGGTTACTCAATAACGACTCTGAATGACTTTCTATTTCGATTCAAACCTAGAAAGAAAATTTCTCAAGTTCGACACAAAAACTAAGTGTATGGTGCATGTACATAGAATTTTTACAACAAATTTAATAATGCCAGAGAAACACGAATGAAAATGTATCACCAGTTGAGAGGGAATTTTATAATTGTCTATTGATGCAATCTTGGTCATTGTAATTATCTACAAAATTCTTCTTTGGTTTTACCATTTAGAGGGAATTCAATGATTTGTCTATTTATGCTGAATTGTGTTCTTGGTCGTAATGGGGTGTTTGAAATTTGGAAAAGAAATAAGGGTAATTTAGGAACGAAATCAATTAAATTTTTGGATTTTAAAAGTAGGGCATTATTAGATCATTATATGGGTGCCAATTGCACCACTCAAACTTAATGGAAATTTTATATGATGCAAGTAGAGAACAATTTTATACTCTAAGGGCCTATTTAGTAGATGGGATGAGATAGGGTTGGACTTATATTTAGTCTCATTCCCATTTGACCGGATATGATTGATTGATCCCATTTAGGGCGTAACATGTAAGCGTTTTCTTTCACTATTTTTTTAAAAGAAAATTGAAAATGAAAACACTGTTTTTTGTTTCAATTTCAAAATCTAAAAACGTGTCTGGTAGCATATATTGAAAGTTGTATTCTAAAAGTAAAAATGATAAAAACACGTCTGGTAAATTAATTGTAAAATATCGAAAATTGAAAATTTCCTATTATTTTGTTCTAATTTGAGTAAAAAGTGGGTCAACAATTCATTACAAATAATTATCAACTAACTCATAATTTAAAAATAAATTTTAATTTTTTACTAACTATGAAAAAAAAATCTTTTTTTTTAAAAAAGAAAGAAACAAAGAATTTTTTTTTTTTAATAAATGAGCTGATCTGGTCTTTTTCCAAAAGAGTATATAGGTGGCTATATGGCCGAAGTTTCATGGAGAATATGAAGAAGAAGAAAAAGAAGAAAGAAGAAGAAGAAGAAAAAGAGGAAGAGGAGAAGAAGAAAGAAGAAGAAGAAGAAGAAGAAGAAGAAGAAGAGGAAGAAAGAAGGAGACGAAGAGAAAAACCGAAGACGACGAAGAAGAAGAACGTTCAAGAGAAGAAAAAATAAAAGGGAAAACAAAATTAAATTAACATGTTTTTCATGTTTTTCAATTCGACTATCGGTTTTGATTTTGATTATATTTTTGTATTTTAAAAACAAAAACAACAATGGTTACTAAGAGTCCGTCTTGTAAACTTTTTGCAGTTGCCGTTTTTCCAAAATAAAAATGAAAATGAAAACAGTGTTTTTGGTTTTAGTTTCGAATTCTGAAAACGCGTTTGGTAGCATATACTGAAAGCTGTATTTTAAAAATGAAAACAGAAAAAATGCGTTTGGTAGGTTAACTGAAAAATATCAAAAATTGAAATATCAATTTTTACATTTTGTTTAATATTATTACAATTATAAACAAATTGATTAAATAATTAATCAATATAATTTTTGTATTGTAATTTTTAAATTAAACAAAAGTAACACATAAAAAAATACTAAAAAAAAATCAAATAATCAAATAATCAAATAATCAAAAATAAACTCTTAAATTATAAATAAATATTATTTTAATAAATATAAATAATAGTAACAAAGTATATAAAAATAAATCAAAAAAAAAAAGGAAAAGAAAGGAAGCTAGATCGATCAAGAAGAAGAAAAGAATAAAAAGAAAAGGAAGAAGATCGAAGAAGAAGAGGAGGAAGAGGATCGAAGAAGGAGACTGATCAGAGAAGAAGAAGCATCATAGAAAGAGAAGAAGAGGATCGGAGAAGAAGAAAAAGAGGATTGAAGAAGAAAAAAGTTCAGAGAAGAAGAAGAAAAGGAGGATTGGAGAAGAAGAAGGTTCAAAGAAGAAGTAAAAGAATGAGAATAAGAGGATCAGAGAAGAGGATCGTAAAAGAAGAAGAAAAAAAAGTAAAAATTAAAAATTAAAAATAAAAACTAAAACAAAGAAACCATGTATTTTGTGTTTTTCAAAATTTTCATTGTTAACATTGATTTTGTTTTTCAATTTTTTTTTCATTTTTCGAAAATAAAATGAAAAACGGTTAACGAACCCGAATTCTAAATCGTTTTTGGAAAACAAAAACGAAAATGGACTGAAAAACAGATACATGATGGAGCCTAAAATTGAATTAAAAAACATTTTTTAAAATTGAAAACAAAAACAACCATTTTTTAGCTACCGAATAGGCCCTTAGTATTTTATACATTCCTTTTTTATTCAATTGCAATGAGATAACAACAACAACACAACTAAGCCTAAGGTGTATAAATTTAGGGTTTTATTGAAAACTAACCCATTTGAGAATCTAAAGTTAACAACTAACATCTTTTTTAAAAAATTACAAAACTAACTCTTTTGTGGCAATATTGCCCTTTTAAAATTTTAAAATTACATTCATATCATAACACTCTAAATCGTCTCTCTTTCCCAATCGACCACACTTCTCTCATATTGCAAAATCCCTAATCTCTCTCAAACTGAGAAAACCTCTCTGAAATTTCCAAATCCCTAGTCTCTCTAAGGTCGACCAAACCTCTAAAATCGACCAAATCCCTAGTCGCAGTGAAACCCTTCTCTCCAACCACAGCAGCGTGATGAAACCTTAAAGACGACGACGACACGATGGAAGACGACAACGCGACAGAACGTTGAAGATGTTGGCAACTCCATTTGGCTTCTGGAAAAGTTCAATAAACATAAGGTGAATGGTTCTTCAATTATTGATTTTTGTTGTGGTGTTGTTTTATGATCTGTAAAATCAGTGGTGTTGTTTTATGATCCAAATTTTTTTCTTCAGTTTATGAAGCTGAATTTGATTTAGTTTCGATTATTGTATGATGGCTCTTTTTGATTATTTGTATCAATATTGTATTGAGCGGGATTTTTTTTTTTTTTTTTTTATAATTAACATTGCAATACGATGCCCTTGTGTTTCTATTCTATTCTTCTGTTTGCCGTTCATGATGGGTTTCTTTATTAATATGTAATTATTTTTAGTTAAATTATCATATTGCTTTATGTGATCTTTACTGTGGAATGAAATGAACTATGAGTTTGTTCTTCATTTTGATTGTCAATGAATCAAGTGTATTTTTAGTTGTTGTTTTGTCATCTGATTGTCAATGAGTTTGTTCTTCAAGCTATCGGACAATTTGGAAGCATTCAACTTTGTGGTGTTGTTTTGGTTCTTGACGTTTGAATCATTTGAAACTTTTGGTTCTTCACTCCCTCTGTGATTTGCAGCCAAGCCACGTTTGAAAATTTAATTTTGTATAGAAATAATGTGACACCTTCGTTTGTTATAGCAATAGATTGGTAATAAGGGTATATTCCTATTAAACCTATTAGCATTATATAAATGTTAGTGTGTAAGAGAAACAAAAAATAAAATAACGACTGCTCCCTTTCTTTTCCAGCAGCCAACCTACACCTTCTCTATGAAGAAATAAGGAATCAAAAGTAGCTTCAAGAACTCCTGGTTCTAGGTAAGTTTTTTTTTCTTATATTTCTTTCATGTCATGGACACTCTAGGTATATTAGACTATTTTTAAGAATGATGTATGAGAGTAGACATATATAGGATTGATTTATATTCATCCCGGTATTAATTGTCACTGACATGATTTTTATTGGATTTTCTTCGGACAATTACAGATAGTATTGGAATGCCCTATTATGACAAAAATCTTCCATATTTCATAAATCGTTTTGAATATGTTATTCACGTCTAAAATTTATGAAACTTTATATAAAAGTAGATGTATATGTCTAGTATAATTCTGTAAAGTTTCATGATTTTTAAGCATGTATGAATATTGTTATGATTTTTGGATTAGACAGATTTCAGTGTTAGAATTTTGCTGGACAGTTTGGGGAAACCATGAAAGTTCAGTGCTTTTTTGCGGTGTTTAAAATTCTATGTTGTTTGACTGCTTCAATTTCTTTAGTTTAATTTGAAAAATCGTAATTTGAATTAGAACCCTAATTTCAGCTTATGTTTGCTTGGTTTTCTTATTGTTTTGTTTTGATAAATTTATTTTCAATCTCTTTCTCAGTTCTTGGAATGTTAAAATGGGTTGCTTGGGGGTGTTAGATTTATGCTATGAAGTGTTTTTTGTTTTGTTCATTTACTGTCATTGTTGGTGCTTGTCACCTATCACGTTAGCTGTTTGATAAAATGCATACATGAAACTTATTTTTTATTTTGGGTTATAATAGAAACATAGATACTATGAATCAATCTTGGATATTTCAAATGTTTTATTGTGAGGCAGTATAAAAGATGGTTTTGGTGTGTGTGTGTGTGTGTGTGTTGTGTAATAGAGTAAGAATGATACGTATAAAAAGGCTGCAATTGTTAATGAATGGATTGATTTTCATATATTGTGTTAATCTCTCTCTCAACCAATGTTTTCTCTTGACTTGGTAAAAAGTTTGCCTTCATATAGGTTTTCTTAGGAACGAAATGGACAACTACCGCAAGGCAAAAGTGTAAAAATTTATGGAATTCGTTGATCGCCGCTTGAAACCGAACCTTGCGAGTGCCATTGTTGAACGGTATGTTTTTCCTTTAGTGAATAGTTTAGTTCTTAGTCTTTCAATTTAACCTACCGTTAAAATATTGAAAATGTCTTATGGTATATCGGTGTCGGTCTAAGACATTGATAAAAGGTTCCTTTTTGTTCTAGCCAGTGAGTTTCTTACTAGAAAGTTTTGATGCTTGGTGGAACTAATATAGGCATTGATGTAATTAATACTTGTTTAGTAGTATAATTAAATTTGAAATTAATATTGAAATTAATTCTTGCATCTATGAAATATGTTGTCATGAATTGTGTTATATACTTTAGATAGAGGTCAGCATAAATTTGTTGCTCTAGATTCACTCAGCAGAATCTGTTGAGGGTATATCCAAAGGGTATGCGAATAGACTCATCTAATTACAATCATTTTGTGGGATGAGAACATGGAGCTCAAATGGTTGCATTCCATTGTTGGTCAAAATATTGAATTCTGACGTTACTCAGCTTCATTAGGAAAAGAAACAGTGAGATGGCTTGGATCTTCTTAGACAATTGTAGTGAGTCTTTGCTCTAGGTAATTACGTTCATTATTTACATAGACATGATATATTATGTAGTTGATACAAACAGTCAAATATGGAAGAAAAATTAAAAGTCAGATTATGCAATTTTCCTTTTGCAGGTCAAGCAGGCTGTCTAAGTGTGGTTATTATGCCACATTGAAGTCTAGATCTTCATATAGACTTCAATGTGCAGTAATTATCAGAAATTCTTTTCAATTATAGAATATATCAAATCTCTTCAGCTAGATCCCTTATATGCAATCTAAGTAGGATTTACTTTTTCTATCAATTAGGTTGTTTGACTCAGCAAAAGCTTTGGCTTTCAAAAATGTTCCAACACGTGAAGAGGTAAGGGTTTGAAGAAGAATTTCAATTGACTCATAAGCTTATCAATTGGGGCAAAAGATAGTTGATCTTTTGTTACTTTCGCTCATGTGTGACTGAAACTTTACTCACATTTGGAGACCAATTTATTCATAGTGTCTCTTGGAGGGTGTATTAAACAGAACTTTAGGTGTTACTAAGTTTTTCAGTTCTGATCTCATATTTTAAGCTGCTTTTTTTATTTATTAATAGGGCGCACTAAAGCATGGACATTGCCATCGTTTATGTTCGAATTGCTTTCAGTGAAACGTATAGTTTTTGTGGACATTAGCTTTTGGCTCTGGATTTTCTTCACTTATTTGCAATTTGTTGTCCTCTGTGGTTGTCTTGGTCGCTGCTTTGTGCTTTTGTTTTGGCTTTTTGTATTTGTTTTGGTTTTGCTTTGTAGGTTTTGTTTTGTGGTGTTTGGGGTCTTTTTGCTACTGTGGCTGTGTTGTTATGAATTGAATTGTGTTGTCATGATGTTGTTGTGAATTGAATTGTGTTTTCATTCTCCATAGAGGCCAGCATAAGCGATTTGTGACTATAGAGTTTCAGTTTTCGGTTTTGTTGAGTTCCTAGTTCGTGTAATAGGTGTTTGGTGTTTTACGTTTGATTCTTGCATCTATGAAATATGTTGCCATGAATTTTTTTATATACTTTAGACAGAGGTCGGCATATGCAAATTGTGACTCTAGACTTTGTGTGGTAATTGTTGGGTTCATTGTTCGTGTAATGAAGTTAGTATGCAGCTTACTAAGTAGGTGCTTTTGAAATTAAACTCAGTTTAAAATTCCTAATGATGTTGGGAATTCCTAACAGCGTTGGGAGTTCCCAACAGTGTTGGGAATTCCTAACTGCGTTGGGAGAGTTGGGAATTCCTAACTGAGTTGGGAATTCCTAACTGAGTTGGGAATTCCTAACTGTTTTGAGAATTTCTAACTGTGTTGGAAAATTCCTAACTGCGTTGGGAGTTCCCAATAGCGTTAGAAATTCCTAACTGTGTTGGGAATTTCTAACAAAGTCAGGAATTCCCGACAACGTTAGGAATTCAGACCCTATCATTGGTTGCTTGTCTTGGTAAGATATTCATTATTTTCTTCCTACGAAAAAATTGCTTATTATTTCTGCTTTGATTCAATTCACTTGATGGACAGAAGCTTGAAGTCGACTGATTTGTTAGTCAAGGTTCTAGAATATTTCCTGACGAAGATTAACAGCACTTCATCAACAGATTATATTACAACTTAGATGCGCGGATTGTATGATTTTGTAATTCAAATACTATGCATCATTGTAATCTGTACATTATTGTATGATTTGTATAAACTGTGTAGATTTTCATATTCAAATACTACAGCGTTGATTTTGTACAAACTGTGCAGATTTGGTGTTGATGTTACAACATATATTTTGTATACATCCAAGTAACATAATGTGCAGATTTTGTCCATAAAATCCATAAATTTCAAAATGTTAACATTATACAACTCTATTAACATTACATAAATTTTGTGGTGAATCCATTTAACATTACACATAAAATGTAATAATGTAATAGTGTATCCATACAATCTAATATTGTCAACATTACATAAAACTTCAAGCAAATGTAGACAAAATCACAATATCGTGTCTTCCAATATAAAACACTTCCAACATTATCATGTAATGAACTCGTTTGTATTGACATTAATAAGACCAGATATGATGTCTTCTGATGATTCATACGACGTTTCCCTTGAAACTGAAATTAGTCTTAACTTTCCAGATTAATACTTGAACTTCCCACCACTTTCACTCCATTTCCCATCGTATAAAACAACGAATTGAACTTTATCCATGAAACCTTTCAAATGAATAAGAAATCCATGATTAAATTCCTAAATAAATATTCTATACTTATGGTACAATGAATTTATAAAACATTCTAAATCCAAATTAAGTTAAAATCTTGATGCCGCAAGAATTCCTAACTGTGTTGGGATTTTCCAACCTAGTTAGGAATTCCCAACTCAGTTAGGAATTTCCAACACCGTTAGACATTTCCAACACCGTTAGGAATTCAAAACACAGTTGAGAACTCCAAATCCAGTTTTTCTTAACAGCATTGGGAATTCCCAATGCAGTTAGGAATTCCTAACTCTGTTGGGAATTCCTAACTTTGTTGGGAATTCCAAACGCTGTTAGGAAAAACTGGGCTGGACACTTTTTTTTTTAAAATACTACCAATTGTGTAAATTTAATCCAACAATGAAAAATTAACCACACCAACATCAAATTTACACAAGACCCATGGTCTATTTCATTAATGTAAACTATTTTCATAAAAATAAGCAACCCTAATGCACAAATTAAACTAAAAAAAAATATTCAAACATTAATTTAACTATAAATTTATGTATAAAATTAAAATTGATCACACCAACATCAAATTCAACCAAGACCCATGCTATATTATATTGATGAAAACAATTTTCACAAAAATAAGCAACCCTAATGTACAAAGGAAAGTAAAAAAGAGATGAAAATAGAAATATACTTTAGATTTATGTTAAAACTTTAAATTGATCACAACAACATCAAATTGACACAAGACCCATGCTTTATTATGTAAATGTAAACTATTTCAACAAAAAATTAACACAAATACAATTAAATCCGAGATTCAACTAAAAATTTAAAAATTAAAAAACTCACCTCAAAGCTTGAATACAAAGGTACCCTTGTTGTGGACGAATATTTTTGTTTTTTTCAAAGATGGAGAATGTAAATAATTACTAAAATTAGAAATGAAGGAAGAGAAAAAAAAATTGAGAGAGGAGAATGGGAGAAAACTAAATTGGGTGTTGTGGTGGAGAGAGAGGAGGAAATATGAAGAAAAGAATGGTGTTGTGGTAGAAATAAGAGGAAAAGATTGGATATAGTTGTAAGTAAGGGTATTGTTGTACTTACACATCAAAAAAGAGTTAGTTTTACATATTTTTCGAAAAGAGGTTAGTTATTGACTTGAGTATTCCAAATGAGTTAGTTTTCAATAAAACCCATAAATTTACTGTGTGAAACTCTGTGACATGTATCCTAGTTGGTCTAAAGTGAAGAGCCTGTATGTTTCCTGAATTGGCCACAATGAGTAACATATTAGTTTGGATTTTTTAATTGTTTTAAAACAATGATCTGCTAACATGGATATTAGGGTGAAAAAAAGTCGTAGAACATGGAATAAGTAATTGGTTTATTGATTCGTACAATACGTGACCTTGAAGATATCATATACTGTATTTATCTTAATGCCAATGATACAATGTCTATGCTTAATTGTAGGATTCTTATGCTATTAGAAGCTTTGATTCAGGTCATTTTTCTTCCGGTGTGATATTTTGTAAAAGTTTATAGCTTTGGGTATGGTCTCAATATCAATTCATGATTTTCTTATCTACATGCCTGTTGAAGTTTCTAGCAACAATTGTTAATAAAGACCGATCTCTAGAAAATCTAAAAACTATATACAACGGATAGGATGAGATAGGAATAGCTCGTGCAATGGGTTCGACTTTTATACAAGGAAGAAAGCACCCTTTATTATACAGGGATTTTGAGAAAGAATATTCATCCATCGGATGAAATAAAATTCGATCCAACCGTTTGTATAAAATATTTAATAAGATAAAGTGGAAATTGAAGGAAATAGCTTTTCCCAACATTCACTTTATAGGAAATAGCCCATTGGAGAAAATATTGCATGTATAGCCGTTTGTGAAACCCCATTTACTAGTATGCCCTTAAGACCCAATGTTGATGAAATCCCAAAAATACCCTCCTTAAATTTTATAATAAAAAAACTTTGATGAAGTTGACTACATTACCCTCTCAATTCTCATTTCCTACAAAATGACCAAATTGGCCTCTTATTTCAAAGAAAACTTCAATTACATCATAACCATTTTAATTCAAATGTCTCACCCTTTCCTACAACAAGAACAAACATAGGCAGAAGCGAAAACTTTGAAGAAAAAGAAAGCAGAAGGTATTCGTCGTCGTTGTCATTGTCATCGTCGATGTCGCCCTCGCCATTAGCATAGAACCAAGCAACCAAATCCTAGACGATACGTAAACCCAACAACAACAAACGAGAAATAGATAGAGGAAGGAGAAACACAAGCTCGTCGTTGTCGTCGTCGTAGTTGTCATCGTCGTTGTCATCGTCATTGTCGCTGTCACCGTCGCCATCGCCATCGCCATTTAACGAAGCACCCAAACCCTAGAAAAAAAAATAAAACCAATTTGAAGGTACTAATTTCTTAAAATTTCTATATTTTATTGTAGTTTGTTATCCTTTCTTTGTGTTTTTGGATGATATTCCCGTTTGTTACCTGTTTGTGTTTCGGGATGAATATTTGAGTTTGTTATTGTTTGTGTTTTTGATGTGTTTGTAACTGTATTTTGGATGGAATGTTTGTATATGAAGGGCAAGCAAAATCTTTTAGTTATTGATTGATTGTTTTCTGTGAACTACACTCATAAGAAAGAAAAACGTTTGCAGAGCAAAGGACTGATGTTGCATGTAATGGTGAATGCATATGTTTAGTCTATGTACGATTCTCATAACTGTAGGACCTAGAGGGATGGATGATGCATGTAAGACTAATGTTTCTACTAATGTTTTTTTATAAGCCTAGTACTGATTTTGAGCCTATGTCTGATGATACCAATATAATTTTCATGCTGAGATTGACGTTTTGGCTATGAATGTTTTTCCGTAGGCTACTACTGATGTTGAGCTTGGGAATGATATTACATTTTTAATTTAAAGCGTAGAACTTATTTTCATAAAAACGGGGAGTGGGACTGACTGATGCATTCATGGCCTATAAGTATATGAAGGTTTTCATAAGCCTATGAATGTTCTTGAGCCTAATATATATTTCTGTAAGCCTGGGACTAATGTTAGTTTTTTTGTTTTCATTATTTAGATGCCTAAAAATGGAAATGCAGACTTGTAGCGGTTCCCAGACCATTAGATTTGGGTTCCCGTCAGTGTTAACAGTGGAAGCAAAAAGTATAGGATTATAGAGTTGAAGTCAATGCTAAACAAATTTGGTTTGGAGGAAAGATTCAATGAGGGGTCTTTCGGCATATATTTGGAGTTGAAAGAACCATTGACACTGTACGGACAGCTGATACACAATATTTTAAAGAGAGAAATCATTCACCTGAAAGGACAAAGAGAATATGAGATGTGGTTCGGGTTTGGAATGTTGAAAACCTGGTTCGGCCAAGAGGATTTTTTTTTATGCAGCAGCTTGAAAATGGGACAGCTGGCCGAAGGTTTTGCTAACAATGAAGTTCTAAAAGGTTCGATGCTTAGCAGAATTTTCAACGGGAAAAGGCCAACTCCAGAGGTATTGTATGCCACATTGAGCAAAATGACTTCCGAACATAGTGAAGTTGCGTACAAGATGTTGAGTATATATATGGTGAGCCAATTCTTTTGCATTGATGACGAACGGACCGCAGCCATCTGTGGGTGGCTATTCTCATTAGTTAAAAATGTAGAAGAATTCAAAAGTTTCCATGGGGTTCATACATCTTCAACTTTACACTACATTTTTTGAAGGATGTACTGAACAAAAGGCTATCCCAACTGAGAGGTGCAACGAAGAAGAAAGAGAAAGGGAAAGGGAAAGAGAAAGAATGAGAAGAGAAGAAGGAAAAAAAATCAAAGTATTACACCTACAATTTGTCTGGATTCCCTCTAGTACTTCAAGTAAGTTTTAGAAAAATTTAGAATGTTATCAAACTTTGTTTTAGTGTTTCTCGTTTCATAGTTTGTTATAATGAAAAACATTGATTGATATTTGTTAGTTTAAATTGTGTAGGTATGGGCCATGGAAAGGATAATTCGCCTCAATAATAACGTGGGAAAGAGAATTGGTACGTGTTATCCATGGTTCAATAGATGGGAATTTACTTTAAGGATTTCAGATATTGAATCAAAAATTCCAAATTCAATGCATCGGTATGTCTAGAATGACCCTTTGTTTTTACTTAATTATTTGTAGAAAATCTGTAACAAGAGTCGTTCCTGATATGCAGATGGCTTTATTCCCTTGGAAAGTTGAAACCTATGAAAAATGAACAGATTACTTCAAATCATTGAACCACAAATACGTTTGTGAGCCATTAATAGAAAAGAAGAGGGAGAAATTGGCTTTTGGTCTACATATAAGTGAAGAGGAATAGGGCCTTGGATATGAGGATGCAGTTGATGAATATCAGACCGGCAATGACAATGATGGGAATGGCATTGTTGGTCTAAAGGAGATAGGATGCTCTGTGGGGAGAGATAGAAGCATATTTTCTGGAGAATATTCCCTCCTTCTAAGAATAGTCTATTCTTCTATGGAAAATCCAAGGTACGGTTGCATCTACCCTTTGGTTTCAGACACTTTTAGTATGTTATTCTTGTATTCATTGTATTATTAATTAATTATTGCATAATTTAGGTGTCATCCACTATCCCAGAACTATATGCTGCTATGATTGAATCTGAGAAATGTATCATTTCTTTTTGTACAGAAGAATTTGCAAAAATTCGAAATGACATGATGGTTATATATAAAGTTGTCGAAAATTATTTTATTAATACTTTTGTATTATAATAGTTTTTCACTTATTTATTGATGATGATGTGTAGAAAGGTGGTCACCAAGATGATGAGTTTGTTGGTGAGGGTGCTATTGGTGAGCAAGGTGGTAAGGGTGTTGCTAAGGTGGCTGATGATAAGAAAGATGATATCCCTATTGTTGGTAAGGAGGATGTCGATGAAGATGAGGTTGTTGGTGAGGATGAGATTGTTGGTGATGAGGAAGATGAGGCCAGTGTTA
This sequence comes from Dipteronia dyeriana, assembly GCA_032871835.1. Taxonomy (NCBI): domain Eukaryota; kingdom Viridiplantae; phylum Streptophyta; class Magnoliopsida; order Sapindales; family Sapindaceae; genus Dipteronia; species Dipteronia dyeriana. The sequence goes on along the minus strand of CM065297.1, from coordinate 27,121,446 downwards.
AGGGTGTTAAGGATGTTGGTTCTACTGCAATCGAGGGCGATCGGATGGACGATGTACATTCTATAAATAATACTTTTGTCATGTATATCTATAAGAGGGGGGGGGGGGGGTCATGTGCTTCTATCTAGTTTGAACAAATCTGTTTTGCCTGGGAACAATATGTTATGCCTAGGGACAATATATGAGGCCTGGAAGTAATTTGGTTAGCCTAGGATCAATTTGGTAGGCTTGGGAACAATAGAGTAGATTTGTATAGGCTGAGGAGAATGTTTTTTTACAGGGAGGAATGTTTATATGATGATGTTTTAGGCTGAAAATGTGTTTTGCATGGAATTAGGTTATGATGTATTTTTGGCCTAGGAAAATTGTAGTAGTCCTTGTAGATTTCTTCCCAATGATTTCAAGTTTGGAATCATTGCACGCGACATTGTAAGCATGTTTACACGTTACATTTCTATAGCGTGTAATAATGATTACACTCTAAATAATAGAGCGTGTAATCATGTGTACAGTATGGCGTGTAATAATTCCCATTATTGCATCGTGTAATCTTTCACAATGCACCGAAGTGACTGATTACACGTTGTATGGTAACAATATTGATGGTTACACGCTAACCATCCTCGCACACCATTTCTGTAGCATGTAAACATGATTACACGGTATATATTATAACGTGCAATCATTCTTACAATATGGCGTGTAATGAGTTACATTATTTAATCGTGTAATCCTCCTGAGCGTGTAACCGTGATGTAAACTAGCGTGTAATCCTGCTTATTAACTGTCGTGTAATTATATAGAATTATGAAGTTGGACCTGTTACGGAAAATTCAGGTTGCAAACACATCCACACCCATCATACCTAAATATTATAGGCCTAGAAGCAATTTGGTCGCCCTGAGAACAATTCCCTTAGGCCTGAAAACAAAACAATAATAGTGTTATTATGATGCATATTTTTCTTATCAATGGCTTGTACCTTAGTACATATTTATTTGTATGCAGGACTAGAGAGAAAAATCTGTCATTGGTGAGGAACAATATCCTTCCCCGTCCATATGTTTCATTGGCCAGAGCTTGCCCAATAGTGTGATAGCATTTACTGAGGCCGACCCTAATGTCGAATACAGAGATGTTGAAAAACAGAGGGGTCAAAAGCGGTCGAGGTGGCTTGAAAGCCCCTACACAATCCAATGGGGAAGAAGTCAAAGAAGACAAAACCAAACGAGGAAAATGTAGAGTTAGTTGAGTTCACATATTTCCTCAAGAACGACGAACAAGTAAGGTAATATTCCATCCCCGTAGGATATTTTATTGCCATGATGTTCAGTGTATTCAATTTAGTTTATTTATCATAATGAAATGTATTCATTTTCTATTAGTTTTTATAAGGGTCAAATCCTACCTATGACACGTCAACATTTTCAAGACTTGATCAACTTTGAAAAGTGGATCTCAGATATGGTAACATAATTAACTGTTTATTTCTCCCTGTTAGTCAAGGCTTTATGTAACTTATTTCGTAACTCACATCACTTTATTTACACATCACTTCATTTACACATCACATTCATAGTTACTTTGATATTCGGTGAAGGAGGCGTTCGAGCCCTGAGGTCAGTTACGTGCAAAATATTGGATTCGTCAACACATCTTTCTTCGTAAGTATTACTCTAGTAAGATGATATCGTAAATGAAAATTTGATTATGCATGTAATCTGAAACAGTGTTTTAATGCATGTGCATTTCAGCCTTTGATTGATTGATATAAGCCTAGAACTGGTTTCCGTAAGTGGTTTCCATAAGTCTAGTAACTCTGTTATATGATTGTGTTTTTTTATGATAGACAAGCATCAACATGAAGTGGGCAACATAAATGAAAATTCTAGACAACTTGAGGAAAATAGAACAATTTGAGAAGGATGAGGAGGAAAGAATTCAGCTGTAGAATACTCCTTCTCCTCCTTCTCCTCAACAGAAACGAGATAGGAAAAAAATGGTCAACAACAAGATCGTTGTCTGGGAAGACTACCCAGAGTTCGTCCCTCTAGATTACCAACTAAGTGCAGACATTCTCAGACATGTAACAGGGCATGAACTGTTATACCCTCAACCTAGGTGGCAAATGGATTCAGTATGTTGTTTGTAATGACTTTCCGCTGTCATTATCTATTTCCTTTAATGATTTTTTATCTATTGTATATATAGGTGCTCATTCGTATCACGTTCCTGACCATTGGGTGTTGTGTCATGTACTTCTGAGGGAAGGAAAAGTTATGCTATTTGACTCATTGAACGAACGGAGGAGCGGACTTAGTCCACGGCTGAAGGAAATTTGTGGCCTGTTTTACTTGTTGCTATCAAAGTTAAAGCATGCTGGTTATTACCAAGAAATGAAAATGGAACCTCATGCAACCCCATTCAAGGCTGAAAGCATGCACTTTGATATCATTCCACAACAAGATGATGGGTATGTTTGATATATTTAGTTACTTGTTATTTACTTGTTTTTTTTTCCTAAAGAAAGTTATGTAATACATTTCTCATCATCTTACAAGAGAAGTTGCGGTGTATTTTTTAATGAAGTATGATGACTTAATAATGGCTGGAGTACCAACTCCATGGAAATGATTATTTGGACAAAAAATATAAAAAACATTCATAAAGCCATTGCAATTGACATTTTCAGCAATGGTCAACTTCGTAATTCCCCATAGACTAGACTTGTATAGGCTTTGAATGATTTGCAGGGAATGTTATATGATGATGTATTTAGGCTGAATGTGTGTATATATATATATATATATATATATATATATATATATATATATATATATATATTAGTATGTATCATTATGTATTCCCATTCCTTGTTTATGCTGAGAAAGTTATGCATGGAATGTTTATGATGTATTTTTAGCCTAAGAAAATTGCAGTAGGCCTTGGAGATTTCTTTCCATTTTTAATGACTTCACGCTTGGAATCATTACACGCCACATTATAAGCATGTTTACACTTTACATTACTGTAACGTGTAAACATTATTACACGTTACATAATGTAGCGTGTTATCATGTGTACAATGTGGCGTGTAAAGTTTCCCATTATTGCATCGTGTAATACTTCATAATGTGCCAAAGTGGCTGATTACATGTTGTATGGTAAACAATATTGATGTTACATGCTAAGCATCCTCGCACGTGATAATGTAATCATGATTACACAGTACATAATGTAGCGTGCAATCATGTTTACATTACGACGTGTAATAAGTGCCATTGTTTAATCGTGTAATCCTGCTGAGCGTGTAACCATGATGTTAACTGTCATGTAATCATGCTTAACTGTCTTCTGATTATATAGAATTATGAAGTTGGACCTGTTACGAATACTTAACACAAATTCAAGTTGCAAAGACATCCACACCCAACATATCCAATCACCTTACATCAAGCACCTTACATCAACCGTGTGGCATCGTGTAAGCTTTCACAATGAAAACGTAAAATTTGTTAAAAGTTAAACGTTACATTTCTGTAGCGTGTAAAGATGATTACACGTTACATTATATAGTGTGTAGTCATGATTATAAATTGCTGTGTAATTTTTCTCATAATGTACCAATTAAACTGATTACACGTTACATTATGTAGTGTGTAATAATGATTATAAACAAGCGTTTTATCACTCATAATTTCAAGCATGTAATCTTTACCCATAGAATCACTCATTAAGAAGCGTGTAAACCCGAGAAAACAATACGGCGTGAAATCATTTGGAGTGTGTAATCATTTTTATAAATTGGTGTGTAATCATATTTGCTATATTTAGTGTAGTGGGTAGGGACGTACTTGTTCAACCGTCAGATGATCTTGAAAATCAACGTATATATTTCCGTTGATTCCCCTTCATCGTTGGATGGTGCCGATCGTTTTGAATAGTGCCTGACCCCCACATTCCCATCGAGCGGTTTTAAACTATATGACCCGGAAAAAGTTTCTGGGCAAAAAATAATTTATTTCTAAGCCTGTATAATCTTTCTTAGGCTCATGTACACGTGTCACGCACAATCCCACATGTTTACTCGACACGTGGTCAGTATTGGGGCTGATAACAAGGGACTAAACATAGAAAGTTGAAAGCCTAAGAATCTAGATTTTTAGCCTAAGATATGTTCCTAGGCCCTTGTTGGATTTAATGTCTATTTAATTATAAGGTGTTAGAAAAAGCAGTGTGCACCCACCCGAATCGAGTTTGGATGTGTAAATCGAATACAGGAGATCGATTAAATCTCAACGAGTACCATTGATTAGTTTTCTAACAACTCTTAGGTATTTATGGGTTTTTAGTTGAAAAGGTTTTTACTATATCTAGAGTAATGGGTACGGAGGTAATTTTCCCACCGTTAGATGATATTGAAAATTTCATATAGATATCTGTTGATTCCACTTCATCGTTGGACGGTGCCAATATTTGAGAATAGTGCATGGCCTTTACATTTTCATAATTGGGGGAAAACTTTTAGGCCCGAGAACAATTCCTAGGCCCAACATAATTTGTTCCTAGGCCTGTATAATCTTTTCGAGGCTTATATACAAGTGTCACGCTTAATCCCACATGTTTACTCGCCACGTGGTCAGTTGGTAGTGAAGTACAAATGGTTTATAGGGTGAATCTCACTGCCACAAATCCTTCATCTTCTTTCTTGGTCAAACACGCAAACACATCATCTTCGGGTGAAATCCATTTCAGTCCCTCTAGTTTGACCTATAACACAAACTGTTCCCTCTAGTTCTAATATTGTCTCCTTTGATCCTTCTGTTACGATTTCCTTAAAATCAGACAAAATTACCATGCTTTTATTATGATTTCCATTTTAGTTTGTCTTAATTATAAAAAGAAAAAAAAATATCAAGAAACAAAAAATGGAGATACAAATTGAATCTCCACTGTCCATCTCATGAGATGGGCAGTAGAGATCTAATTTGGATCCCCACCCAATGAAAAAAAAAATTAAAGAACAAAAAAATTGCAATATAAAAAAATTAATATATGGATTTACAAACCAAGATCTGCTAACTTTACAAACCCAAATATTTCATCTTATTTTTTTCAAACCCCAACCCATATTCAATTAAACCCATATTCAATTAAACCCAGATTCAACAAACCATCCACCACCACTAGATTCAACACAACCTAGATTCAACAAACCATTTTTTTTCTGGTGGAGATGATAGCGGCTTCTGTGTTCGATTGGGTTTGGATTTTCGGGTTCTTAATTTGTGGGTGGTGGTGTTTGGTGGTTGGGTGGTGGTGTATGGGATCTGATTTTCTGATACGTTTGTGGGGATAGAAAAAAATGTTGAATCTGGTGTTGGTATGGTGGTGATGATGGTGGAAGTTCTAGGTTTAGTGCCGTAGATGATGATGATAAATATGAAACTAAAAAAAATTAATTTTTTTTTTGGCCTTTTTGTTCTTTGAATGAAAAGTTTTGTGATGGTGATGTAGATGATGATGAGATGATGATGATGATGATGATGACGAATATGAATGGTTGATTTTTTTTTTTGTGATTTTTTAATATCAGTTTTTTTTGTTAAAATAATTTTTTAATTCTAGTTATTAATTTAAACCATGCTTTTACCATTATACTCTTAATGATCTAATGAAATCCGACGGTAAGGATTAGAAACTTGGGTTGTTCAGAATATTTCATTACAATATTCTGGTTGACATCATCCTTCAAAAGATTCCGTACATTAATGAAGTAATGTATTTACTTGTTCTGTTTCATTAACTTTTTAGACGGTACAACATGTGACAAAAATAAAAACAAAACAAAATGTTAGATTGAAATGTGTTTTTGTGTAGTTGCCATTTTGGGTGTGTTTTTGTTCAGGGTGATGTTGGAATGTTGAATTCTATCAACTTCTTCTACATCTTTTCAACAAGTTGGTAGAGTCTACTGAGTTAGTTGTCCCTAGCTTCAATCTCGATGTTTAAGTTGATGATTTCAGCTTTGAGATTTTGAAATCTCCCCATCAAAACAGTATAATCATCACGTAGCCATTTTGTATTTTCACGCTCCTTGATGATGGTCTCCTCTACAATTGCAACCCTTTCATACATCACTTCAAAAATGGCACTTCTCCTGTGACTGATCCTGTGACCATTTGCTTCCATCTCCACTTGTTAGAATGAAGTGATGAAACAAATGACTGGACTCAAGACTTTTGTGACCAGTAAGTAACGCATATATGGTTTTATTGTGGAAGTAGGGGATGACCCATAATTCTCAATGAACCATTGTAACCTTTTCATTTGAAATGAACATCCCAAATGAACCATTGTGCCTGAAAATGAACCATTGTGTCTTAACACATTTTTTCACTATTTTACTTCATTATATATATATATATATATATATATATATATATATATATATATGTATGTATGTATGCATCTACTGTGAGTCAGTCTGGGTAAATTCAAAATCATTTTGTTTTTTGGGCAAGTATGCCCTTTTGCTTTTCTGATGTGACACTAAGGCACGGTGTTCATAAGAAATTTGAAAAGTAAAATAATGCTTAAAATATAAATATATATAACAACTTAAATGAAATTAAAAACATGTTTTCAGAGAGAGAACAGACTCACAGAGTGCAAGTGAGAAGATTTTTTAAAGAGTAGAAACGGGCTTTGTTCGTAGCTGACGAGCTATTCACCAATAAATAGTATCGTTGTTGAAAGAGAAAGATGTCGGTATGTGCTTTTAATTTTGTGAACAATGTCTGTGTTATGAAAGAATGATTTAATTTTGTGTTTAAGGTTTAAATTACCTAGAATGATTATCTCTACAAATGACCGTGTAAACATAGTAGAAGTCTTCTAGAGTGTGGGGTTTGAATACATGTAAAAATGTCCAGAAGGGTAACACGTTACAATCACTTTACAATCTAGCGTAATTTATCCTTAATGGTAAATTTTTATTGGGATAATTTGTAATTAATTTTTTATATATAAAATATAAGTGTACTAATAAGTTTTATGGGTGTCAATATCAACACCCTTATATTTTTTATTTTTTGGAAATCTGATTCTAAAGCACTCCATTTTAAAAAATAAATTTCTAAAGACACTATTCTATTTTAATAAAAGTTAGGACGACCCATCGTAGCCTATAGATTCATCTGATGAGTAATCTTATTTGAATTAAATTAAATATTACATATTAAACAATCTCTCCTCCAATAAATATCTATAATTGTTCTGTCTTCATTATTTCTCAAGCAAGACTAACGGCTAAGAAAAAAAAACTTATAAATAAGTTTGATTTTTAGGAACCGTTTAAATGTATATATTAAAAAAAACTCAAAATACAAGTACACTGCTCTTTTAAAAAAAAAAATCGAAATGTGAAAATGTTTTTTGTTACTTTTATAGGTATGTAATTGCCTAGAGAACTTTAATTCTTTTACTAGTCTTAGAAATTCTAAGTTTCATCGAATCTAGTTGCAACAAATCAAGTTTTCATATGTCTTTTTTTAATTAAAGAAAACAAGATATTAATATTGATTTTTTAATATAAATGTATATAGTAACTTTCAAGTGAGGGATCCCTTACTTTAATTTCGGTCCACACCTTGATGAAATCACATCAATTTATATGAATTTCGTTATGAATTTTTTTAAAGATGATAAGTTCATTGAAATCTATCTATAAATAAAATTTGAGAATTTTTCAAGCACTAGAACTATTTTTTAGAATTTTCCTATATATCTCCCTTTTTTTCGATGCCATTATATTTAACAAAATCGGGATAAATAGTTCTAGTGTTTGAAAAATTCATATCAATGAACTTATTATCCACACAAAAAATTATATCTAAATTTATGCAAATCGATATGGTTTCATCTAGGTGTGGACCGAAATTAAAGTTAGGGATCCCTCACTTGAAAGTTATGGATCTCTCACTTTAATGTTATACAAGGATCCCTCACTGTTAGTAAAAAGCCAAAAATGTTCATAATTGTTTTCTTTTAACTATTAAACAGAGATTGATCGATAAAGTACGGAGATATAATTTTTTTATTTTATAAAAAGAATAATTAAGAGAGAGTGTTTAATATGGTAATATTAGATTTAGGAGAAATTTTAATATGTAATATTTAATCTAATGATTTAGGAGAGATAATTTCTAACCTAGATTTGTCTTTAGAATTTTTTTTTATTTTTTTTATTAATTTTAATTCAAGTTAAAATTGTCATTAATAAAAAAATCGAATCGGAGTTTAAATAGATAATTTATGAATTATAAGGAAAAGCTCTCGAAAAGTTTACATCACTATTAAATTTAACGATCAAACCCTAAGTTAAGGGTATTTTCTAATATTTTTGGCGAAACTGAATTTTGTCTCATGTATTTGTTAAAGTCAATGTATGTTTATGCAATTTTTCAAAAAAGATAAAGAAAGAAATGGCATTTCACTTTTGACTGCCTTTTTTTGGTTTTCTATTTTAATTTTTACTCTAGAAAATCAACACTGAAAATTATATATAATTATATATTCATTCTCATCATAAAATACAAAGACACAGTGTGTGTTTGGTACACGGGACGGGACAAGACAATATGAGACCATTTTTTGTTGTCCCACGTTTGGCGCGCCAATAGCTTGGGACGGGACGGGACGGGACAACATGAGACAAAAACCATGAAAAATTGTCCCACCTCGGTCCTCAGACCCTCGGTCAGATTTGTCCCATGCATGGGACAAGACTGGAAAAGACATTTTTGCCCTCAAATCTTCCAAAAATTACTAAAATACCAACTATAAAATAAAACCCAACCCTATCCTCACGCCTCTCTCTCTCACTCTCTCTTCTTTGGCCGCCGGTAAGGAGCAAAGATCTCAGTCTCTCCTGCTTGTCTCTCTCTCTCCGTTCGACCTCTTTCGATTTTAGAGGTGGTGGCTTTAATTGATTTCGATTTTGAGAAATCGATTTAGGGTTCTCGAATTGGGGTTTTTGATTCACAGTGATTGGAAGACAAAATCATTTGGGATTTCGTCAGTGACGACGTGGATTGTGAGGCTGTGGATGGGTTTGATTGAATCTGGTGGTGGATGTGGTGATGGATGGTTCTGGGTTTGATTGAAGCTGGTGGTTTGGTGTTGGCGATGGTACTGGGTTTGGTTGTGAACGGTGGTTTGGTGTTCACAATGATGGTGGAGCAATATTCAAGAGTTATGGTTTTCTCACCCATTTCCATCTCAGTTCCTCTCTTTTACAGGCCATGGAAGATGACGCTTTCATCTAGTCTTTTTTTTCAATTTTTATTTAAGATTTTGTGTATATAATTTGATTATAGATTAATGAAGAAGAGGTTTGATGAAGATCTTTGTTTTTGAATCTGATGAAAAAGATGTTTGATAAAGATTTGGATGTGTTTGAATCTAATTACTGGTTTGATAAAGTTTTAATTTTTAAGTAAAAAAAGGTTGAGCTGTTTTGCTGGAGATTAAATCTAATTATTGATGAGGTTTGAGTTGTTTTGCTAGAGATTAAATCTCTAGATATTCAATATATTTCTTGATGAGGTTTGAGTTGTCCTGCTAGACAAGGTTTGAGTTGTTTTGCTAGACAAGGATTTTAAGTGTGTCATGTCCCATCCAATTCCATCCTGCCTTGTCCTGTCCCATCTCCAAACCGAACGCACCCACAATGTGTGATGGTTGGAGAAGAAGAAAATGGAATTTGTTCCTGTAATGGCGATAGTTTGATGAAATAATAAATTGACCAAGCCTTTTCGATTTGAGTGACATTTTCTTTTTTCTCTTTTTGGTTCTCCTAAAAATTGTATTGTGTTTAGTGGAAAGTAGGGATCTGATCTTGGAGTTAGATATTATGGATGAAATCTGGACTGGAACCCATCAAAGTTGTAGAAAAATATCACTTTTGAGATCAAAAAATCGGTATATGTAAAAGCATTATATTAATCTCATAAAGCTAATAAGCTTTAATGACCAATCTCAAGTTCTAACAAGTAGGTTCAAGTCATGTTGTTCTTACAAGTGTTGGTACTGCAAGACATCAGATTTGAGGAAGTACTTGGCCATGATATGAGGGAAAGAGGGAAAGAGATAGAGAGAGAGAGAGAGAGTAAGCACAACTCTCTTAGTTGTGAAGAGAGTCCGACAGTTCTTAACGACGGGGTTTCGAAATGGGATGTTAAAGTTTCCGACCAAAATGAAAGCAGAGAATTTAGAGAGTATGTTTTCAACTTTTGTGGACAATTTGAGTCCTAAAGTGGATGTGGCCAGCATGTGATGTGTGTTCAAATCATATGGGAGGATGAGAAACGTGTTTATCTCGGTAAGAATAAACCGTAAAAGACGTAGCTTTGCTTTTGTTAGGTTTAAGACTTATGAGGAAGCCAACAAGGTGGTTAACATGGTGAATAGGAGGCAAATTTATGGTCAGCCTGTTGTCTTGAAGGTATCCCTATACAGGTGGAATAAGCAATGGCCTTTGGTAGTGAGACAGTTCAATTCGAGCGGGGTGGAGGGAGTCAAGAAATGTGGTCGGAAATGAGAAGTGTGTCCAGGGTGGACTACAAAGGAATCAGACCTTTGCTGATATGGTCATTGGGCAACACGATAAGTGTTATAATGATAGACCGAAAGCAATTTCAAAGACCAAGTCTATGTTTTGGGGTAAGGAGAAAACGAAGAGGATTGGAATCGTGTTCTAATTCAGATTTATAACAAAGACTATAAAAGAACATTGACCAGTTATTTATAAAGAGATAAGAACCAAAGGTATAAGAAATATTGTAGACCCCACTCTCAAGCACGAGAAAGGAATCGTGAGTGATAAGTCAGGGTTTTAAGAACTAAAGAGAAAACGCTCTCAATATTATTTCAATTCAAAAATCTGCTCTATAAGACATTCATGCGTCCCTTTTAAACTAAAATTGTCTAAAGTGAAAATAATATTTGGCAATATGAAATTCCCTTAAAGCCTATGTCTAATAAACCTAGAGGGGTGTAAATAGGTTTTAATTAAGTCAATTACCAATTTTTCTTGATTAGTTAATATTAAAGATTCACCCAACAAACAAACATACAAAATCAAGTGTAAAGTGCGGAAATATAAAGAACACTTGATATATACATGGAAACCCTCAAACTGAGAAAAATCATGGGTTATTCTGCTAACCACACACGATCATAGAAATCCACTATATGAATAAAAGGTTACATCCTCAAGTGATACTCGGACTCTCACTCTCAACAACCTCAGGTTATGGACACTACCACTCGCCGCTCTTGGTTCCATCTCTAGTGATATCCCATGATCCATTACTCTTAGCATGAGCACCTCCTACTCTGCCCCTTGGTCTTTTTACAGTGGCACTTGACCAATTGCTTGCCAACCCACCCTTGGTTGCAAGACTTGACTTGCTTGTGCAACTTCACCTAGAAGCCACAAGACTTTGACTCTGTGAATAGTATACGGTCTAAGTGTACAATCAATGAATGCTCAATGCAAGATATACTAGACTAAACATACAATGCCTAACTAGATGCAGTAAAACAATACAACATCCAAGTTATAAACAATACCTACATGCCCAAATATAAGGACTCAATGTAGATAAAATCTAATACACTAATTGTAAATAAACTCCAATCAACACAAGTTGTCACAGTATATAATCAATAACAATAATTTTGTAATTAATAAATGCAATCAATGAGGCATAAACAATAATGTCTAAATGCAAAGCATAGAGACTTAGCTAGAGGGCAATAATGTCCTAAATCCGAGCTATCAACGAACAAACTCAATCATGCTATTAAGACTCATAAATATATGCAATAAATAGAGTTTAGGTACTTAATATAATAATAAATACCTAATCTATAGTAAGAACAACAATAAATGAACTTTAACGTAGTTGTAGCTTACCTAGTCATGAAACATAGAAGACCCACGCTCAAATAATGATGAATGATGCAAGATGGAAATGGGTTTTGGGTTTAGATAGTTAATTAAGTTTCAATGAAGTTTTATCTCTCAAAACTTTCTCTATCTCTCTTTAGGGTTTCTGAAAATACAGGAGAGGTAAGGTAGAAGAAGAGAAAGAAAGGCTTTTATAGGTGGGGAAAATAAGCAGCAATGAAAAGATGAAATTGCCCCCATAACAGCGTAGTGCGCGGGTAGAAGACCCATGCATATGCCCGTGCACTAGGACCATGAAAAACACTCGATAGGACTTCACAGGTGATTGTGCGGGTGACTACGCGGGTAGGACCCGTGCATAACCCGTGCACTGGGAATTCAGCACCCATCTCGATTTTCAAGTGTCTCAAAACGTAACCAAACGACATCCAAATCTTTAATATAATATACCGTTGGAAATGTATAAAATTTTACTTTCTGCTCCAATTAACAAAACATGATTTGGATGATTATAGAAAAAGTATGGTCAAATGAGTGACCAAAGGTCAGATTTGAACATCAATAAAAAATGCCCAAACTCATGGAAAAGACCATGTGACCAAAGACCAAAGCAAGAGAAGAATGAGACCTTCTCATATGGTCACTCAATGCGCTAAAACAAGCACACAATCGTGTAAGCGTGGACACAACACAAAAGCACACTTAAATTTAGAAATGAAGTGCAAGTGTAATTGTGAAAGGAATGGACACAAGAGCAATAAGAAATAAATGCATGTCAATACAAATGCATGTAAGAGTGTGTGCAATGTGTAAATGATGCACACATATAAGCTATAGATAACACAAATGCAAGATGAAACAAAGCATGCATGAAGTGTGTTTGTGCTCATAAATTCTTAAATAGGCAAAGTCAAGTGAATATATATAATGCTCTTGAAGTCATGGCGATGCTTGGAAGCTTGCCAACGAGGACCTAAGCTACCCATAACAAATCATCCCAATATGGTGTGATTTGTCATGAAATAAGCTAATCATAAAAAAGAGATCCTTACACGGTTAATGCCTTTACAATCAGGAAATTCAAATGGACAATAATTGCCTTACAATTTGGAAAGAAAAAAAAGACTAAAACTAGCAAGTATTTGACTTGCTCCATTTTGGAATGCTGAGTTTGGGAAACAAATCAGCTCCTTATTCTTTGGATAATAAAATAGGAAATATACTAAAATGGAAACCTCCTTCAACCATACGTAAAATAGGAAATATACTGAAATAAGAATCTTCTCCAACCATACGTAGAATAGGAAATATGCTGAAATGAGAATCTCCTCCAACCATACGTAGAATAGGAAATATGCTGAAATGAGAACCTCCTCCAACCATATGCAAAATAGAAAATATGATGAAATGGAAATCTCCTCCAACCATACGTAAAATAGGAAATATGTTGAAATGAGAATCTCCTCCAACCATAAGCAAAATACGAAATATGTTGAAATGGGAATCTCCTCCAACCATACGCAAAATAGGAAATATGATGAAATGGGAATTGATATGAATCCAACCCAATCAGTTGCCTTGATGACGTTGACTATGCCTTGGTCTTCATGTGGGCTCATCTTGAACCTCAACATTTCAGAATCAGACCAAGTTTCTTGAATCAAAACATTAATTGCTTCTTTGAATCTCTTAGCTCTTGCCCTTGTTATTGGGCCAACTGGAACATGTAATCGATCCTTTAATACAACTCCTTTATTCTAATCACTCCGCTAACATCGATCTCAGATATGGCTAGGTACAGTTATAACTCTTCTCTCCTGATATAGGTTTGACTAGCAGCGGTGGGCTAGCTAGATATTCCTTCAGAGATTGGAAGGCTAACTCGTTGTCTTGGTTCCATTTTATATAATTCCCTTGCTTGATAACTTTGAATAGGGGAAAGCATTTATTGGTAGATCGCGATATGAAATGGTTAAAGGCTGCAACCCGACCGGTCAGTCCTTATACCTGCTTGAGGGAGTTGGGAGACTCAAGGTCTAGGATCCCTAATTTTCTCCGGATTGGCTTCAATTCCTCTCTCGTGCACCATAAATCCAATGAAGACCATTGTTAAGAAAATTTTACAATGGTCCAGAACTTTATCATAGTTTTTTTTGCCCACACATCATCTAATATAAGAAGAAAATTCTTATTCTCAATAGTTTCATGTATACATTTCAAAAGAGATTGGAATTCAACTAAATTAGAGGCTTGACCTGTAAGACCTTTAATGATGGCCCTTGCAATCATTTCCTCATCAAATGTGTCTGAGACACAAACCCATATTCTAGGATCAAATTTTTTTCCTAATCCCTATATTATTATAAACAAGCTGTGTAAGAGCTGTTTTTCCAATCCCTCACTTCCCTACAAAGGAGATGAGGGAGGCCTGCTATTTCTTGTTTACTTACCCAACAACTTGTTTACTGGATATTTGTCTCCTTGTCTCGACCACATCCCAGACACCTTAATAAAAGAAGTCGTTTTCAATTTTTGAGACTCTTCAATAGTCGTAGTCTTATTAAGATTACACTTATCTTTCTCTAAGGAAATAGAATCAAGATTTTCACATATTTCTTTTATTTTGAGACCGATGTCATATCTTAAAGCAACTTGTCTAAAACAAAAGCAAAGGGAGGAAAACACAAAACGTACCCTTTTCTTAGGAATTTGAGCATTTTCAACCCCCTAAACTTGTAGTTTCATAATTGCAGTGTTTCATTCATCCAAGAAGTCATCCATGTAATAAGTTGCATATTTGAGTTTATCTAACCAAAGTCCCACAGTTGTGTCCTCCTTGACTTGTCTTTGTTGTGCATTAGCGAGCACAAGCTGAATGGCTTTACAGTTGGTGGTGAGCTTTTCTACTTGTTTTCTGACACCCACCACTAGCCTCACCTCTTGCTTTACTTCTGTAGCAATGATTGAAGTCACTTGTCCCAAAACAGAGGAAACAATTACCTCAACAGCCATAGTTTGAGATGGAAATAGAAAGACAAATGAGGAGAAATATTTTGTGTTTGAGAATTGAGATGTGAAGGTAATGTTGTGATGCTTTCAATTTTCTATAATAGCCCAAGGAAAACAAAGTATTCTTCAATAAATGTGTTTGTGGAAAAAGAAAACTCCATCTATTTATTTTCTAGTTAGTACTGCCCGTGGCCACCAAGATTTGACCTATTAATTTTTTTAAAAAAAGGAGTGTGTCAAGTTTCCCAGTTGCGTTTCCATGACGAAATTGACAATAAATATAGTTTCATGGAGACACAAGTGAATCTCTCCAACATATTTAATTATTTCTTCAAGATTAATAGAGCAACACAT
Organism: Dipteronia dyeriana; assembly: GCA_032871835.1. Taxonomy (NCBI): domain Eukaryota; kingdom Viridiplantae; phylum Streptophyta; class Magnoliopsida; order Sapindales; family Sapindaceae; genus Dipteronia; species Dipteronia dyeriana. The sequence goes on along the minus strand of CM065297.1, from coordinate 27,106,106 downwards.
TAAGACTTGGGGATCTTACTGGACAACTGCACATGCATGGACCATGTACTTATAAAAATATGACCAGACTGAAAACAAGAGATTAACTTGGACAATCCTTTTTTTAAGGCAGAAATAGAGATGATTCTTCAACCATTTCTAAATTTATTTAACCCATTTGTTCAAGTTATATGATATAACTTTTATTAGACTAAAGTTTAAATATGAATTTGTGTAATTAATATTACATTAGACAAAGTTGAACCTTAAATTTAAATAATTTAACACCAAGTCTTTAAAAATTATCCAACAAGTGTGGTTCCATTAGGACAACATTTATGCAGTGGTTATTATTTTCAATAACTAAGGTTTACCTTACGTATTTTGCTTAAAGATTCATTCCATCAAATGCTGGTCGATTTCTAATCTAATCTAATGCAATCGATCGCCATCCAATAACGTATATCTAAATATACTATTATACAGTAACACACACATAACACATCATCTTCAAGTATATGTATGTTAACAAAAACATAACAAATAGATTGCCACAAAGATTACAGAATCTAATTATCCTAATTTTGTAAACATCTCGATTGAATTGTGATTGTGAAATCATTAGTTTACAGTCGACTGAATTGCGATTATGAAATGGTTTTGACTTCAAAATTAGCAAGGACTTCGAAGAAAGAGAAAGAAACATCTTTTTTTATTAACTTGATTCTAAAGAAAGCTGAATGCAATATATTTATAAGAGAAGAATGAATGCAAATCTATCATTAATTCTCCTTGATTCTAGGAGAAACAAAAGGAAAAAAAATAATGATCTTAAGAGCATCTCCAATGCAAACGTGACTTGTGAAAAAAAAAGATACCACGTAGGATTAATAGACATTCGGTTAAAAAAATTTCTCCAATGCAACCGTGTATATTCAACCTCAAACAGACGTGGTAAAAAAATATTAGACATTGTCAACATGACCATCCACTTTTAGACTGTCTATTGCACAACCTTTTTTAGGTTGACTCAGCAAACATTTATAATTGACATTAATTTTTCATTTATTTTTTATAAGGAAATAAAATAAAAAAGCAAATAGGAAATAAAATTGGACACGTCATTAAAACAAGATGTGTTTTAAACATAAGCATTGGAGACCAATTTTAAATTGATCGTCTATCAAGTCCATGTTTATGCCACATAAGAAGCAAGTCTCTTGACATTGTTGCCATGTCAACAATAATTCATATGCAAGCCACTTTTGCATTGGAGATGCTCTAACAAATCAAGAGTCTAGTAAATCAAAATTTTCCTAAACTAAAACTTAATCAAAGAAAGAAAACTTAACTAAAATAAGAGATCCAAAGATCTGATTCCACACTCTCCCTCTGTAAAATTCAAGAGAAGAAGAAAACCAGAAGATAAAGAAAAAATTCTCCGTATTTTGCAACGTTGACTTTACAATATGTATGATGACTATTTTTACAATAATCAAACCAATATAGAGGTGCCACGTAGCAAACTCCAACTTAACTAATCTAACAAACAAACTAACTTGTACAACAGACTAACTGCCACAAACAAACTAAACAAACTATAAATTAAATATACATAAATCTATACATCCCCCACTCAAGTTAGAGCTTAGGATTGATGAAAATCAACCAAGCCCAACTTGTAAACAATAGAATGAAACCGAGGGCCATCAAGACTTATAGTAAACACATCTGCAAGCTGGAACTTTGTAGAGATGTGTTTAGGAAGAACAAAACTAGCTTTATACTTGTCACGCACCAAGCGGCAATCAATTTCCAGGTGCTTAATGTGCTTATGGAAAACTGGATTAGCAGTAACATGCAAAGTTGCTAAATTGTAGCACCAAAGTGGAATTGGCAAAGGAAAACTGAGTCGAAATTCTTGTAAGATGTAACTGATCCACTGTAGCTCATAAATGGTAGTAGCCAAACTATGATATTCCGCCTCCGCTGAAGATCTGCTGGAAATGGATTGTTTCTTGGTTTTCCAAGAAATCAACGAAGAACCCAGAATACACAATAGCAAGTGAGTGATCGCCTAGTCTCTTTACAAGCTACCCAGTCTGCATCACAGTAGGCTTCAAGAGAAAAGTCATTGTTTAATGGAAAGAATAAACCTCTGGAAAGGGCTCCCTTGAGGTATTTGAGTACATGAAGAGCTACCTCCCAATGAGCATTGGTAGGAGACTAAACATATTGGCTAAGCTGTTGAACAACATGAGTAATATTGGGTCTAGTTAAGTTGAGATAGAGTAACCTGCCAACAAGGCTTCGATATTTCTTTGGTTCATCCAAAGGAATAACATTGGAAGAAAACTTTGCCCATTTGGCAATGGTGTAACAGTAGGTTTCACTCCAAGAAGACCAACATCTTGCAAAATATCTAACACATACTTCCTTTCCTTTGGTTAACAAAAGTGCCACTTGACCCCTCTTGCAATCTCAAGGCCTAAAAAATGCTTAGCAAATCCCATATCCTTGATAGTAAAAGTATCATGTAGAAATTGCTTCACCCTTTTAATTTCACTTTCATGAGTGCCAGTGACCAGGACATCATCAACGTACACTAACAAAGCTAAGAAAGAATTTGATGTGTTCTTGGTAAACAAATAATGGTCATGCGCACTCTGTGTAAATCCATAAGCCTGAATTTTAGCACAAAACTCAACATTCCATTGGCGAGAAGCCTGCTTCAAACCATACAGAGACCTCTTCAACAAACTAACTTCATGAGATTTTGCTTTGATATAACCTTGTGAAGGCTGCTTAAAAACTTCTTTATTAAGATAACCATGTAAAAAAGCATTATGAATATCTAATTGATATAAGGCCTAATTTTTTACAGTAGCAACAACCAAAAATATCCTCACTGTAACAAGCTTGGCTATTAGAGAAAAACTGTCCTTATAGTCAACTCTGTCAATTTGATGGTAGCCTTTTGCTACCAACCTTGCTTTATATAAATGGTACCATCTAGCAAATACTTTACTCTATAAACCCACTTCGATCCAATGGCCTTCTTTCCATGTGGCAGAGGAACTAACTCCCATATGTTATTTGATTCTAGAACCTGTAACTCTTTGTTCATAGCCTCAACCCATTTTTCATTTTTGTTTACTTGATAATATGATTATGGTAAGGAAAAGAACCTGGGGATGTAACTATATTCGAAGGAGAAACCACATTTGATACGAAATCATTCATCCATGCTCGTTTGAATTTTTGTCTAGTGTTATGTCTTAATGTAGGAATGGAAATATCTGAAGCTAAAGTTGAATTAGGTTGTTTAGGTGAAGATTGAATGGAATTCAAAGGCTGTAAAGGATTTGAATTAATATCAGTATGGGTAGATTCAATAACAGTAGAAGAAGAGAAGGTAGGAGGATCAGTAACATTATCAACAATCTGGTTTAAAGGAGTGGACTGCAAATGATCAGAGTCAAAGATAAAAGGATCATGAAAAGGAATAGGTAAGGATACTTCACTACTATCATGTGTGACATTTGTAAAAGAAAACACATTTTCATGAAAAACCACATCACAAGAAGTATAAAACTGATGAGAATCCAAATCATAAACCCTATATGCCTTCTGACCTGAGGCAAAACCTACAAAAACACACTTATATGCCCTAACTTCAAACTTATCCTTATGTGGCTTAGTGTTAGTTGCATAGCATAAGCAACCAAAACACCTAACCAAACTACAATCTGGTTTTCTATTATGCAATATTTCATAAGTTGTTTTCCAATCTAAAGGGATAGTAGGTAACCAATTTATAATATAAATTGCCATTAAAAGAGTATGACCCCGGAATTTTATAGGCATATTTGCGTGAAACATCAAAGCTCTAGCTAATAGCAAGAGATGTTTATGCTTCCGTTCGACAATCCTATTTTGTTGAGGAGTATAAACACAGCTCTTGTGATGCATAATTCCTAATTATCTGTCCTAATGCATTTAACCTGTTTCTTAAATTGGTTTTTCACCAAGTGAAAGAAAGCTTTCAATGTCTGTAATGTTTGGTGCTTATATGTAAGTAAAAAAAGCTCGAGTAGCTCTGCTACAACCGTCTACCACAGTAAGCATGTAGTGGGCTCCTGTAACAAAAGCTTTTTGTTAAGGTCCTTGACACGTCCTAAAGAAATGTTCCTACTCCTAAGTATAAGAGTGTCAAAGTAATAAATTAACCGGTAAGATCGGGTCGAACCATTGGGAGGTTGTTCACTTGTCCTTGTAGAATTAATTATCTAGATTAATTACTAAGCTTGTTATAAAAATGTAAATCAATTAAAATTAAAACTAGGGCTAAGAGATTCATTGTTGGTAATTCAAATATGATCCAATTATTAATATTTAGTCCAGTTTTAAGGGGGGAATTTCCACTCCCCTGCTATTCTACTGATAGATATGGGTAAAGTACCAATTGTGCCAAACAACGTATGTCTGTCTACAGTGAGTCAAAAATTTCATAAAAATCAGAGGGGAGAAAGCAAAAAAATAATAAACTTACCAAAATTGAATTATATTTTTCGTACCAATAGTATCACCTTTGACATCAGCTATATTAAATTAGTCAGACATAATTTAATTATGAAATAACTATTTTATTTAAACTGAGAATTTAAGAAAATTAGAGAGAGAATTTCACAATTCTAAGGTCATATTTGGATTCAGGATGTCTAATTTAGGGGGGAGATCCCCTATTTATACAAAATACAGATGAAAATTGACCATCGAATGAATTTATTATAGAGCGTCCAGATTTTACCACGTCATTAGTAAATAGTGAATAGTGAATAATGAATAGTAACATGTCAGTGAAAGTCAACAATAAATAGTTCACCAGCTTCTAGAATATGATTCCCTGCAGTCACGTGTACGGTGCACTCACAATTCGATCCAACAGAAATGTGTCACGTCATCAGTTAATAGATAAAGTCATCAATCTTCTAGAATGTGATTCTCCGCAGTTGCGTGTACGGTGCACTCACAATTCTGTCTAATAGGAATGCGCTACATCATCAGTGAACATTGAAAGTCAATTGTGAACCGTGAAAGTCAACTCTGAACAGTGAATAGTTAAAATTACAAAAATGTCTTTCGTGGCATTTCTAGGATTTTTGACATTCTGAGCTTGAAAATGATGTTTGTTTTACCATTTGCCTTCTTTATTATTTTGTATTGACAATATTACCTCTGAAATATAAAGAAATATACACTAATTACAGCACAACACAATTATTTAAGCGAGCGAACGAAAATATATCTAAACTGGGGAATTAATCATACTTGAAGTGTAAAATGATGATATTATCCCTTTGTAAACATACTCATTTCAGTGTTCCCCCCAACCATCTTATTGCTAGTCCCTAGCAACTAAAGCAAAAATAGTAAAAACTCAAATTCAAATCTAAAAAACTACCAAATAGATAAACTCTCCTAGACCTCTTTTCTCACCCTTTGACAACCATTCATCAGTCGAAATATCATTAAAAATTTACTGTGCTCAATAAACATCAACACAATAACTATGAGATTCAATTGAAATCAAACAACATTTTCATTCCTAAATCTCATAAGGGCTTCTTCCTTAGGCAGCAGTTTTATTCTCTTCTTTTACTTCTTTTCTTTTCTTTTTTTTTTTTCTCTTTTTTTAACTAGAAAATATAACAAAATTGAAAAAAACATTCCATCTTTAATACATGTAGCGAGCTTTAGGCCAATGACTCTCAAACCAGTTAGTTGGCTTTATGGCATTAAGTGTTGAAACACTCCTACGTGCTTAATTACTCGGATTGTAGATGTTTATTAGTACAATTCCCTTAAGATTTCTCTTTAACCCGTGTAGCGAGCTTTGGGTCAATGGATCCTAGATAAGTTGATCTTAGGGCATTAGGTGTTGAAGCACCCATCGGACTTAATTGCTCGAGTTAAAGAGGCTACGAAATTGTACCTTTGTTATTATCAAGATTCCACTGTTTTACGCGAACACTCTATGCTTACTGAGGCATGAGGTCCGGCTACTAAGTAAGAGTTTTGGTCAAAACACACAAAATAATAATAATAATAATAATATTTATTATTATTATTATTATTATTATTATTATTATTATCCCTCGGACTTACTGATGCATGAGGCTCGGCTATTAAGTAAGAGTTTTGGTCAAAGCACACAAAATAATAATAAAAATAATAATATTTATTATTACTATTACTATTACTATTACTATTACTACTATTGATACTATTATTACTATTATTATTATTATTATTATTATTATTACTATTACTATTATTATTATTATTATTATTATTATTACTATTATTATATATTTTAAACAAGAGCACTGCCTTCGGTTGTTACCCTTGATTGATGTTTCAGAACTAAATATCGTAAAATCTCAACCTACTGTACATAATCACATGTCAATGTGCGTGTGTCCAGAATAGTTCAAAAAACCTCTCAAGATAACTAAATGAACAAAAGGATTAGTCAATAATATCACAATTGAGAGTTCCTATATTTGAATAGTTTGAAAAATTAACTAAAAGTTGCGTCTCATAAGCAATTGAAAGAACTCATTACTCGACCATCTTTAGATAAAAAAAATAGTCAAAAGTTAGTTTTTTTTTAAAAAAAACAAAAGTAATTAAGTCAACTTTCCACTCCCCCTAACCAGAACGAGACATTGTCCTCAATGTCTTTAGAAAGATGTAAGGTTTAGAAGATAACACATGAACAACCTGAAAGACAACAAAATCTTGCAAAAACAATAAAAGTAATACAAAATAAAAGAAAATAAAATGCATAAAAATCATTGGATAATTACAAACTGAGATTCAAATCAATTATGCGTTTCTTGTTGTCTTCATCAATGGACCAATCTATTTTGGAGAATGAGAGATCTGGCTCATATTTAAATGCTTGTAACCGGTCAATTAGCTCATGAGGATTTGAAGCAGAGATAAAGATTTTTTAGATTGAAGGTGGAATGTAATAGTTTTTCTGAGCATGATCAAGAAATGAAAGCAATCCAACATAAAATTTATTAACATTCAACAAACCGATGAGTTTCTCATGGATGTGTAGTTACGCTTAGGATGCCATTGTAAAGATTTTCTCTAAGGTTCCAAAACCATCTGACAAAGCTATAAACGCATCAGTATGATGTAACATAACAATCAATCTTTCCTGCATATCTGAAACAACTAGCTCTTCACCGCTTGTCTTTCAGATGATGTCCGCTGCAGCCATAGGTTTTGTGACAATACCCAGAACTTGAGTACCTTCATCTCGTGCAGCTCGTGAAACACACACCATTAGTCCCAAGTTACCTCCTCCATACACTGGGTGTACTTTCTGTTCAGCCGAAATCTTACCAAGATGAGTTGCAACCTCAATAAACTCTCCGTGTTTCCCATAATTAGTGTCACCAAACACACAAATGTTTGTGAATCGTTTAGCTAAAGGTGACGCCATTAATGAACTCACTGAATTTTTCTTTTGAATGCTTACGAGTGCCTTGAAGCAAAAAAGGGAAACAAATGCTTGTATATATAGATCCCGAAAAGGTAACACAATGATACGCTTATATGTATAGGGTGGTGCATTTGTCAATGATAATATATCCAAATGGTTCAGAAATCAAAAGTAAACAACAATAATTGTAAAAGACATTAATGCAGAAGGAAAAAGATAATAAAAACAAAAAGATATTTACTGGTAGTTGTGATTGTGGTTCACATCTTCCTCTAGTTTTACATCCAGTCGGGGATATGCTTCTTATCCAATTTTCTTATAAATTGGCAAACAGGGTCTTTCAAAGTCAGATTCCCAAGACTATATCGTGTATGTTCTTTTTGAAATTGTGGCCATAATCGGTCAATTTCCATTTGCACATATCCACTAGGATGTGCATCAGGAGTCGTTAGGATATTATCCAATGACTCCCTACGCAAACCATGTCTAATGAATAAAATTTTATCCTCCCGATTATTAGACACCATTCCTAAAGAACGACAACGTGTGTTGCAAGTTGTACGTGCACATTTGTGACAAGTAACACTTAACTTCTTAGCTCTTCGTTTTCTTGCAAGGTTATTTCTTCCAAAACCAGACATATAATTTATAAATGAATCAGAAGACTCACCTGCTAGACATACCTTATCTTCGATCAACCAGCGAATATCAGCAGAAATGTTGCACATCATCAGTAAGCGTAATCTTTCGGACCGTGCTTCATAAATCTTTTTCAGAGCATTTTGGGGCAACAATGGCAAATGTTTTCCTAAGTTTATGAAAATTCAGTCCATGCCATGTTTTTGGGAATCAGTTATTTGGGAATCAGTTATTTGGAAAACTGAGTTAAACCGACTTGAATTGTCACGGCGTATCGTTATCCTCCACTTAATCGAGTTTATACTGAAAAACACACCAAGCAAAAAAATTAAACCTAGAAATTTATCCATTGTAACAAGGGTAAGAAATGACGGTAGAGTTTTTTTGAAAATCTGTATTTTCGAAGAATGGTTTCACACGTTGTCCGTTTACTTTAAACACATTACCATTCCTAAGATTCTCAATGTCAAGGGCACCATATGGATACACGTGTTTCACAACAAATGGACCACCCCACTTTGATTTCAATTTGCCAAGAAATAAATAAAGTCGAGAATTATAAAGCAAAACATTTTTTCCAGCTACAAATGATCTTCTCAAGATTCATTTGTCATGAAAGTTTTTAGATTTTTCTTTAAGATTTTTTGCATTTTCATTTACATCATTTCTTAGTTCTTCAAGTTCATTCATTTGCAACTTACGCAATTCACCAGCATCATTTAGGTTGGAATTGAAAGCTTTAATGGCACAATATGCTTTTTTCACAAGTTCAACAGGTAAGTGGTAGGGTTTTCTGTAAACTAAACGATAAGGAGACATACCCAAAGATGTTTTGAATGCAGTGTTGTGAGCGCAAAGTGCATCATTTAGTCTAAGAGGCCAATCTTTTTGATTAGGGTTAACCGTTTTTTATACAAGATCTGTTTTATCTCCCTATTTGCTATCTCAACTTCACCACTTGTTTGAGGGTGGTATGTGTGGCAATTTTATATGTGACTCCATATTTCTTTATTAAAGACTCAAAGGGTTTGTTAAAAAAGTGTTTGCCTCCATCACTAATAATGGCCCGAGGGATTTCAAATCGACTCAAAAGATTTTCTTTTAAAACTTAATCATTGTTTTGTGATCATTATTTCAACAAAGAATTACCTCAACCCATTTTGACACATAATCAACGGCAACCAAAATGTACCAAAATCCAAATGACAGTGGAAATGGACCCATAAAATCAATTTTCCAACAATCAAATATTTCAATGATAAGAATGGGGTTTAAAGGCATCATGTTTCGCTTGGAAATTGATCCTAATTTTTGACAATTTTCACAGGTTTTACAGAATGCATGTGCGTCTTTAAACAAGGTGGGCCAATAAAATCTACACTGTAAGATTTTTGCAATCGTTTTCCTTGACGAAAAATGACCACCACATTCTTCAGAATGATAAAATTTAATGACGCTACTTACCTTATTGTCTGGAATACACCGTCAAACGATTTGATCAGGACAATACTTGAATAAGTACAGGCCATCCCAGTAAAAACGTTTTACCACGGTCAAAAATTTCTTTTTATCCTGTGTATTCCAATCAAGTGGCCTCATTCCGGTTGTAAGATAATTAACGATGTTAGCATAACAAGGTATAGTTGTGACAAAGAATAAAAGATCATCAGGAAAAGAATCATTGATAGGTGCTTTATCAAATGACGATTCAACAGTGAGTAGTGATAAATGGCCTGCAACAACATTTTCAGCACCCTATTTGTCCTTGATTGTGAGATTGAATTCTTGTAGCAACAAAATCCAGCCAAACAACCTTGGTTTTGCATCCTGTTTAGACATTACATACTTCACAACAGCGTGATCAGTAAAAAACAATGGTTGATACGCCAATCAAGTATGACCGAAATCTAACCAATACAAATATCACAACAAGTAATTCTTTCTCAGTGGTGGTGTAATTCATTTGTGCACCATTTAAAGTTTTACTTGCATAATAAATCATAAAAGGCTTACATTCTCTTCTCTGTCCTAAGACAGCTCCAACAGCAAAATCACTTGCATCACACATTAATTCAAAAGGCAAAGACCAATCAGGGGATTGCATGATAGGAGCAGATGTTAAAAGGTCAATTATCTTTTGAAAAAACTCTTGACACTCTTGTGTCCGTTCAAATTTTGCAACTTTTAATAAGAGGTTATAAAGTGGCTTAGATATGACACTGAAATCTTTAATAAACCTCCTATAAAATCCTGCATGCCCTAAAAATGACTGCACATCTTTGACTGTTTGTGGTGGTGGTAACTTCGAAATGACTTCAATTTTTGCCTTATCAGCCTCGTTTCCTTTAGAGGACACAACATGAACTTTTTTCTATGCAACGTATCAAGACTCTTTCCAAGACAATCGTCAAAAGAATTTCCAAACACAGTTAAATCATCCATAAAGACCTCTAAACAATGTTCATTCATGTCACTAAAAATTCTTAGCACGCATCGTTGAAATGTGGCTGGAGCATTACAAAAACCAAATGGCATTCTTATAAATGCAAAGGTTCCAAAAGGACATGTGAAGGTGGTCTTTTCTTGGTCTTCGAATGCAATGAGAATTTGATAGTATCCTGAATACCCATCAAGAAAGCGGTAGTAGGGATGTCCCGCTACTATTTCTAAAATCTGGTCAAGGAATGGAAGGGGAACATGATCTTTTCTAGTGTCATCATTTAATTTTCTATAATCAATGCATATATGCCAACTAGATGTGACACGAGTTGGAATTAACTCACCCTTTTCATTTTTAACAACAGTAATTCTATATTTTTTAAGCACAATTTGTGTAGGACTCACCCACCTACTATAAGAGATAGGGTAGATAATTCCCATGTCAAGTAATTTAAGGACTTCAGTCTTGGTAATTTCTTTCATGTGTGGGTTAAGTCTTCTTTGGGATTATCGATGTGTTTTAGCATTTTCCTCTATATTTATTCAATACGAACAAATCAAAGGGTTAATACCTTTCAAATCTTTCAAAGTCTAAGCAATTGCTTCCTTATTTTTTCTTTAAAACATGTAGTAACTTACCTTCTTGCTCTTCTATGAGGTTAGAAGAGATTACCAGTGGGTAAGTATGCTCATCTCTAAGGTAAGCATATTTGAGTCCTTCTGGTAAGGGCTTCAAATCCATTTAAGGTGCTTTTTCTTTTGGCTCGTCATCTTTCTATTCCAATTCTTCAAAATTTGGAGTGTCTCCTTCTTCTTTGACATCCTGCAAACAATTATAAAGATATGAATTCATGCATGACTCAAGTGAATCGATCAAACAAACAGATGAGTTAAATGAATCCCTTTGAACATGAGCTTCAACAATGGTTTCAATAATGTCTATATCTTCATCTTCATTTTCATCATCAAATGGTTCCTTAGACATGTTGAAAACATTAAGCTTAATTTTCATATTTCCAAAAGACATGTTCATTATTCCATTCATGCTATTAATAAAGGCATTAGCAGTAGCTAAAGATGGTCGGCCCAATATAACAGGAATTGATTTGTGCTCATTAACAACAGGTTGTGTTTCTAAGACAATAAAATCTATTGGGTAGATAAATTTATCGACTTGTACTAGCACATCTTCCACTATTCCTTTTGGTATTTTAATTAACCTATCAATAAAAAAAAAGTGTAGTTGAAGTTGATTTTAACCCACCAAGTTTAGGTCACTGATAAACTGAGTATAGAAGAAAATTTACAATAGCACCTAGGTCAAGTAAAGCATGCTCAATTTTACAGTTACCAATTATGCAGGAAATAGTGGGACAACAAGGATCTTTATATTTCAAAATATTTATTTTATAAAGAATGGAACTTACCTATTCAACCATAAAGGCTTTCTTTCTTACCTGATGCTTCCTTTTCATAGTGCACAGATCCTTCAAAAAATTGGCATAGGAAGATACTTTTTTTATCGCATCCAACAAAGGGATATTGATCTTTACTTGTTTGAAAATTTCAAAAATCTCTAAGGGATGCTTTGATTTCTATGAATTTTTAAAAGCTTAAGAAAATGGGAATGTATGTGGGGATTCAATTATTTCTTCGTCAACAGTGGTTTCATCAACCCCTTCATTACCCTTGGAAAATGACTCATCATCATTTTTACCAGATTCAATAATAGGTTTTTCGATGACTTTTCCACAATGAAGAGTGATAATTGATTTGACTTGGTATGGGCGTTGGTTATTGTCATAGAAACTTGACTGACTCTTGGGATTTGGTTGTGGTTGAGATGGAAACTTACCTTTTTCTTGTGTGGTGAGTGTAGAAACAATCTTTGCCAAAGTATCTTTAACATCTGTCAAGATTTGTGCAGTTTGGATGTTAATTGCTTCTTGCTTCTCAATGAATTAGTGCAAAGTGTCTTTAAGGTTTTTCATAGATGGTGAGATATAAGGTGCATAACCTTGAGGGTTTTGGAAATTCTGGTGTGTTTGTGGATGCGATGAACCTGGTTGTTGTGAAGATTGGGCTTAATTGTTGTTTCTCCAACTAAAGTTTGGGTGATTTCTCCAACCAGGATTGTAGGTTTGTGAGTATGGGTTGGAATTTGACTTGTTGAAAGTGTGCAAAGCATTGTCATGACCTTGAAGGCAATCTTTTAAGGCTAGTAAAGTTAGGCAACTATAAGTGATATGATCATTAGAATCACATACATGGCATGCAATTTCTTGTACAAATTTTATATGTTCACTCTTTATAGTTTCTAAAGCTTCAACTTTCCTAGCTAGGGATGTAAATCTAGCTTAAAGGTCATGGTCTTCCCTAAGATTGTAAATGCCTCCACTAGATGGAGATGGTTGTGGTTTGCTCATGGACTCAAAAGAACCAATGGTGTCCTAATTTTGAGCATTTTCAGCGATGTGGTCAAGGTAGTCAAGTGCTTCTTCAAGATTTTTGTCCCTGAACTCCCCATTACACATTATCTCAATGACTTGTTTATTTTGGGCTCGTAGAAATGTGACACCATCCTCCATGTTTCAAAACCATGATATGGATAGACATTTAACAACTCTTTGAACCTATCCCAACATTGGTAAAGTGTTTCTCCAGGTTTTTAGGTAAATGAAGTGATTTGCCTCTTAAGAGAGTTTGTTCTATGAGGTGGAAAAAAATTCATTAAGAATTGTTGTTGCATATCATTCCAATTTTGGATTGATCCTGACCTAAGATTTTGTAACGAGGTTTTAGCTTTATCTTTTAAGGAAAAAGGGAAAAAACTTAAGCCTGATTATATCTAAGCTAACATTTTGGTCAATGCAAGTGTTACAAACTTCCTCAAACTCCCTAAGATGCAAATATGGGCTTTCAGATTCAAGACAGTGAAAATTGGGTAAAAGCTGAATGATTCCCGGTTTAAAATTAAAGTGTGTTGCATTTGGTAGGAAAGATATGCATGAAGGTGCTCCAGTGCTTGTGGGGTTCATGTAGTCTCTAAGAGTTCTAGTTGGATTTGGGTTAATGTGTTGGTCATGGTCCATATAAAGGGGATGGTTATTGTGTTGAGACATGTTGTCAAGGTTGTCTAAAAGGTTCTCGGCTTGGTTTCCTGATGGATGTCTAAGTGGGATTTCAGTCATGTTGTCGGTGAATGTGATCTTCTAATTAACCTACCGCTAGATGTTCGAGACCGTCTCATGCAAGTTTAATGAGGGTTCATGAAGGTGAAATACACAAAAATGAGGAAAATAAAAGAAAAAGTAGTGAAAATAACTAAGATTTAAAATTCTAAGGGTGTAAATGCAAATATACATAAGTGTTGGGGTGAAAGTGCAAATACCTATAAATTTAGGGACTAAAGTGAAAATATGAGAGATACGAGGATTGTTCTACAGAAATGAAAAGTAAAATGACCTGTATGCAAATACAAACTAAATCTAGGTTAAAATGCAAAACTGAATACAAAATGAGAACAAGGAAGATTAGAAAGAAAAAAAATAGCAAAACTAAAATAAAATTAAAAGAAATTACCTCTACAAAGAAAATGCGGACTTATCTCCCCGGCAACGGTGCTAAAAACTTGACACGTCCTAAAGAAGTGTTCCTACTCCCAAGTATAAGATTGTCAAAGTAATAAATTAACCGGTAAGACCGGGTCGAACCATATGGAGGTCATTCACTTGTCCTTGTAGAATTAATTATCTAGATTAATTACTAAACTTATGAAAATGTAAATCAATTAAAATTAAAACTAGGGCTAAGAGATCCACTGTTGGTAATTCGAATATGATCCAATTATTATTATTTAATCTAGATTTACGGGGTGGAATTTCCACTCTACTGATAGATATGGGTAAAGTACTCACTGTGCCAAACATCTGTTTGTCTACAGTGAGTCAAAAACTCCACTAAAAACAGAGGGGAGAAAGCAAAAAAATAATAAACATACCAAAATTGGATCATATTTTCTATACCAACAGTATCACCTTTGACCCTAGCTATATTAAATTAACCATACATAACTTAACTAGGAAATAACTATTTTATTTAAATTGAGAATTTGAGAACATTAGAGAGAGAATTTCATAAATCTAAGGTCAAATTTGGATTCAGGATGTCCAAATTAAGGGGGGTCCCTATCTTTACAAAATACAGATGAAAATTGACTATTTGATGAATTTAGAATGGAGCGTCCAGATTTTACCACGTCATCAGTGGATAGTGAATAATGAACAATGAATAGTGAATAGCTACGCGTTAGTGAAAGTCAACAGTTAACAGTGCACCGGCTTCTAGAATATGATTCCCTACAATTGCGTATACGGTGCACTCACAATTCGATTCAATAGAAATGTGTCACGTCATCAGTCAACAGACAAAATCAACAATCTTCCAGAATGTGATTCCCCACAGTGGCGTGTACGGTGTACTCACAATTCAGTCCAATAGGAATGTGCCACATCATCAATGAACAGTGAAAGTCACCTGTGAACAGTGAATAGTCAAAATTATAAAAATGTTCTTCATGGCCTTCCCAAGGTTTTTGACGTTCTGAACTTGAAAATGATGTTTGTTTTGCCATCTGAATTCTCCATAATTCTGAATTGACCATATTACCTCTGAAATATAAAGAAAAATACACTGATTACTACACAACACAATTATTTAAGCGAACGAACGAAAATATGTCTAAATCGGGGAATTAATCATATTAGAAGTAAACATACACTTTTCAGTGTTTTTCAGTCCCTACAAATTTATATGCAAAAGATCAAAAATGGAATCTGATCTAGTATTGCTAAGTGGAAAGGACAACCTATGTTGCTTTGATTTGTGACAAATATCACATGGTGAAAGCAGTGTTGTATCAATACCAATTAAAAAGGTAATATGCCGTAATGATTTTAATGTGGCATGACCAATCCTAGCATGCCACAAGAGTTCAGAATCTTTATTCAAACCATCAGTAGTCATACAAGGAAGACTGGTTGAGTTACAAACAGAATCAAAAGAGGATTTAACTAAGTCAATTTGATTATTACAAGAACAAGGAAATGTAGAATTATGGAATGAAGATTTACCTAAAATGTATAGATTCCCAACCACTTTACCAACTGCTAGAACAACTTCGGCCAAAGGGTCCTGCAGAATACAGTTTTCAAGATGAAATACAAACTTAATTTGTGCAGTCTTGGAAAGTTTTCTTACGGAAAGAAGGTTAAATTTGAAACTAGGAACATAAAGTGCATCGATCAAGGTCAGTGTAGAGCTAAGATGTATATCACCTATATGATGAACTGTTAGGATTATGCTCGATAGCAAGAGTGTAATATTGTAATTAACAATCTTTTCATATGAATAAAGTGATTTCTAGTTTAACAAATCTTATAGCATTTATAGTTTAATTATTATAATTTTCAAAAGTAAATAATCATAAGGTCAAAAGACTGAGAAAAGAAGAATTGTTCATACATCTAGATATGTATGAGGTAGACACAATTCTTTAGTTAGTCTTAAATAATATTCACAACTTAAGATAGAAGGTTGGGCGCCTACAACTTTGTCTTTTGCTAGCATTTGAGTGGGATCAAATGTGTTAGGTTAAGTCTAAAATCATCAAAATGTGGTGTTTTTGGGCAAAAGAATCTAGTGCACTGGGTGCATTGAATATGATCAAAATGAAATACTTTATCTAGAACCGTCAATAGATAAAAGTTTCCATTTGAAGACAATCGGAGAGTCCATCTTAATCCTGAGATAAATGATGGACTTATGGTTGCAAGTGTTAGCATTTGAGCTATCAATGAGTACGATTATATAGCATATTCTATCCTCCATAGTTTGGTGGTATTCATTTACTAATCGATAGAGGACTTCATTTATAGATATGGATATCGTGGCTCTATTTATTGAATGAGAGTAGAATACCATCATATGGATGTTTTGAGGTATTGGATATTAAATCTTAACGTTAAGTTTTCAATAGTGTCTATTGAAACATGGCTTCTGGACAAGTCAAAATATCCAAGTTCAAAATGTGGTCATATGAGTAAATATGGTAACTTGGAGAGCTATAGGCGGTCTATGAGCTCTTGGCGATTACTGGTATTTTTCACGAGGATACACTTTCTCCAATAAGGTTGTCTAGGGTATGAATGAGCAACATCAACTTATTATATCTTTATTTAAGAGTTCAATTTTAGTTCTTTAGTGGAATGAACTAAAATTAAAAAGATTGGACCTAAGTGAATCATTTGTTGATTGTGATTAGGTTGTGTCTATTGGAGCTTAAATTTAGATAGCCCGCCAAGATGTCCAATCCGCACGAACTTGCATGGATCACTTGATATATTCTACCGGACCAATTTAGGTGTCCATCTAGAATTGTTATAAGGCATGCGAACTTGTTTCTTTTTGTAAGAATATGTCTAGTTCACATGTGGACTTTTTATTAAGGTCCAATGAATTTAATAAAATAAGAAAAATAATATATGACCTTTATACTAGGTATGGGCGGCAATGGCTATGGTGAATAGCTTAAATATATTATTTTTATTTTATTATTATTTAATTACATGGAAATTAATTAATTTGTTGATCAATTAATTTTTTAATTAAAAGTCAAAATCTTTTCCTATTAGGAGATGGTCTCCTAAAAACTATACTATTGTTGGTAGTATAGTTAATGTTAAAGACTATATTTGATAAGTAGATAAATAAAATGAGTTATTTATCTAATCAAATTAGGAAATATTTAATATGGTTACAAATACACTTTTGAGTTGGATTAGGAGTCTTGGTGTTATGATAGAATTTCTTTTTGAAAAGGATTCTTAACCACCAAGTAAATCTACCTAAGGAAAGGATTCTTAATTACCAAGTAATCCTTCTTAGGATAGGATTTGTGATCCTAATCTATATCATATAAAATTCGGCCAGCCCATATATATATACAAAAGGATAGAATTTCTTTAAGATAAGGATTCTTAACTACCAAATAAATCCACCTAAGGAAAGGATTCTTGCCAACCAAATAAATCCTTCTTAGGAAAGGATTTATGATTATATATATATATATATATATGTGTGTGTGTGATTTTCGGCCAGCCCTATGAATTCTA
Organism: Dipteronia dyeriana; assembly: GCA_032871835.1. Classification (NCBI taxonomy): domain Eukaryota; kingdom Viridiplantae; phylum Streptophyta; class Magnoliopsida; order Sapindales; family Sapindaceae; genus Dipteronia; species Dipteronia dyeriana. The sequence continues at coordinate 27,088,355 of CM065297.1, read as the reverse complement.
TGATAAAAATTTTGGCCATGCCTAGTTAATTTTCAAAAGAGAATTTGGCATAGTAAGAGAGAATTTTGAGGGAGAAAAATTAGTTTTTCCTCTAGACAAAATTCGATCAACTCATTGATAAAGGGTGTGTGTGAATTCGGCCTAGAAGAGAATAAAGGGGAACGTTTTTGTATTCAATAGTATACTAATATCAATTACATCAAAAGGGTTTTGTGTACAACATTGAATATAAGTTCACGCGAGTTTTAATCAAATTGATTGATAATTCACAAGTGACCGGACGTTCTTGGATTTTTCTCTTGGGGGATATTTATAACTAACAAAGAAAAGATTTTTGTTTTGTCTCCATCCTCAGGAATACAATTTAAAGAAAGGGAGCCTACACTCCTAGGTGATTCACGTTCGTTATTGGATTGGAAGATCTTGCGGAATCAATTCGACGCTTGTTCAATCGTCACGTGAAAAAGATACGATACTTATATATACATCAATTAATCTAGGGTTAAGGTTCTCGTTACATAAAAGGAAAATTTTTTATTTATACGCAAACCCTAATTTCTTTTTTCTCACGCTTCCTCTGCGTTTCTAAACTGTTTTTTCCCTACAATTGGTATCAGAGCCAGGTTGTACCCTTGATTAATTGATGTATGTGTTCGTGAATCTTTTTCTTTTATTGTATATATGCATGTTTTAGGAAGAGATGACACTCTAGGTATTCGTATATATATTTACATTGGAATGTATAGATATATATATATATATATATATATATATATATGTTTTATATGTGGATTGTTATTGCTCAATTTTGGTCCTAGAATTTCAATGTAATTTTGTTTTAGGATTGTAACAAGAAGGGTGGTCTATTATCGCCATAATTTCCTTCTTGGTAGTTGCTAAGTTTTTTTTATTTTGTTGTTGTAATAATAATAAAAAAAACTGAAGTATTTTGTTATGTAAATTCTTCTGTAATACATTCAAGTTTCGAAGACTCGAAGGTTTGAAGAATTAGGAGTAACCGGAACAAGTTTGGGACCGTGCGAGCCGTAACAACGAACGTGCATGCGAAGAGCGCGCAACCACGTTTGTTGTGGCATGGGCTGCGCACGACAACCCTTGTTGTAGCCATGGGCTTCGCATGGCAGCCCTTTATGGGCTTGTGACATGCGCACGCCCATAGGTAAGGGCAAGGGGTGCGCACGCCCATGGGAGGTAGCCGAGGGAGTCCGAACGACGAAGGTCGCGTGAAGACTTGTTCGTAAAGAAAGAAGTTTTTGTATTCAAAGACATATGTAATTTACTTGTTTTTCTAGGATGGACCAAAATTGTAACTATTTATATTTTTGTAAATATTGCAATGTTTGTCATTGTTTGATAACATGTCATATAGAATAGGAGTGACACTCATATATCTCTTTCGGTATGAACATTCATTGAATGGTTTAATTATCTAAATTGGCATCTAGAAAACTTGGTAAATCATTCTTTGGAATTCGATCACACGCCTTAAACAATTGAGTGGGAGAAGGTGTTTTGGAACACCTACGACCTCCAAGTTTAGTTGAGCTTTATGTTTCGTGAATAACCTCCCAAGAGGTATTCATGAATGGAATTTAGCAAGATACTTCCTTACAATGATAGACTAGACAATTAGCCCAAACGATATCTACTCCCAAATGAGGGATATTCGTGAGGGATTATATTGAAGGTCGAAAACTTGGTAACACACTCAATGTGAGTTTATTAATATCCTTCCAAGAGTTCTTGTTAATAAAATCACAAGGCTAAAAATAAAATGTTGGTTGTTATGTTAACAATTAGGTGGGACCTAGTTCAACTAGTAAATGGTGCGTACTCCCAAAGGAGGCGTGACAGTTATGGGTGTTGGATCGCCGTTGAATTTTTACGATTGAATTATTTTATTTAATTCAAGATAAATATTCAAAAGTGCTATATCATGATTGTTTACTTATATAATTTTTGTTATTAAAAAGAAATCATGACCCCATCCCTAATCAATATCCTAAAAGATAATACTTTAACTGATGATAATTATGTCACATGGAAAAGGAATATTGGTTGATGTTGCAAGCTGAAAAGTATAAGTTCATTCTGTATATTCCTTAACCACCAAACTAATGAATCTACTCAGGAGTAAAGAGATGAGTATCAGTAGTGGAAGTCTTTAGAAGAGATGGCTAAATGTACGTTACATTATGGTCATCATCTCCAACGTGTTGCAACAGTAACATGAAGGAATTGAGATTGTTGCCGATATTATGATGTCTCTAGACAAGGATTCATATGGTTGGTAAAGTTGTTACTGTTAAGACCCGTTAGAAGGTCAAGAGATAACAGAAGAAAAAGCAACTTGAGCCTTCTTAGAAGGAGACCAAGAAAGTAACCAAGATCAAAGGAAAGTGTTTCTTTTGTGGTGAAAATGGTCAAAGGAATAGACTGGATAAGAATGAATTCAACTTGCATTTAGGCAATGGAGCGTTGGTGTCTACTAGTGTAGTGGGAGATATTAGAATCAATTTTGATTCTTATAGGCATTTAGTATTAATAAACGTTTATTATGTACCAATATTCAAGAGGAATTTAATTTCGGTCTCTTGTCTAAATAAATTTGAATATTCGGTTACTTTTAATAAAGGTTTTATTATTAGTAAGAATAACAAATTTGTTTGCAAAGGTACATTGGAAAATGGTTTATTTTATTTGCATGGAAATATCTCTCACTTGTTAGACACGGAATCAACGGAACCCAATCATAAAAGAGTAAAATTATCAAAAGATGAAACCTGCCTATGGCATTTGCGCTTAGGTCATATCAACCTTAATAGGATTAAAAGATTGGTATGTGACAGACCTCTAAGTGACTTAAAGGTTGATGATCTACCAACTCGTGAATCTTGTTTGGAAGGTAAAATGACCAAAAGGTTGTTTACGACCAAAGGCGTAAGAGCCATCGAATGTTTAGGATTGATACACACTGATGTGTGTGGACCTATGAGCATTCAAGCTAGAGGTGGATATGAGTACTTCATCACTTTCACGGATGATCACTCAAGATTTGGCTATGTGTATCTCATGAGACATAAGTCGGATGCTTTTGATATGTTCAAAGCATTTAAAGCTGAAGTAGAAAATCAGCTTGAGAAACGCATAAAAATCTTAAGGTACGATCGTGGTAGAGAATATCTATATGGTGAGTTTCAGCAATATCTTATTGATAATTGAATAATTTCTCAGTTTTCTGCACCAAGCACACCTCAACAAAATGGGGTGGCAGAAAGGAGAAATAGAACTCTTTTGGATATGGTTAGGTCTATGTTGAGTTATTCAACGCTCCCTAGTTCTTTTTGAGGATATGCTTTACAAACTGCCATGTATATTCTAAACGATGTACCATCTAAGTCAGTTCCTAAAACACCGCATGAGTTGTGGACTGGGAGAAAACCTAGTTTACAACACTTAAGGATATTTGGATGTCCTGCGCACGTGTTAAAAGGAAAGACAGATAAGATGGAGTCCCGTTCAGAAACATGCATATTTGTAGGGTATCCAAAAGGAACAAAGGGATATTATTTTTATAGTCCTTCAGATCTTAAAATATTTGTTTCGACAAATGCCAAATTTCTAGAAGAGGACTATATGAATAATTTTGTACCCAAAAAGTAGAATTGTCCTGAATGAGCTTTTAGGAGATACAATTCCACAAGAGGTTTCGCAGCCAAGCCCAATTGTAAGTCTCGTACCAATACAAGATCAACAATCTACCATACCTCGTCATAATGGGAGGGTTGTTAGACAACCCGAGAGATACATCGGTCTAGGAGAATCTGTAGAGAATCTTCCGAACGACGATGATCCCTATACGTACAAGGAAGCAATGGAAGATGTTGATTGTCGCCATTGGCAAAAGGCAATGCAATCCGAAATTGAATCTATGTTCAAAAATAAAGTATGGTCTCTTGTAGACTTGCTAAAGGGATAAAACCCATCGGGTGCAAGTGGGTATACTAGAGGAAAAGAGGAAAGGGAGGAAAGGATGGAAAGGTGGAAACCTTTAAGGCTAGATTGGTAGCTAAAGGTTACATACAGAAGGAAGGTATCGATTATGAAGAAACCTTCTCTCCTGTGACCATGCTTAAATCCATTAGGATACTCTTATCCATTGCGGCAACTCTAGACCTAGATATGCGGCAAATGGACGTCAAGACAGCTTTCCTTAATTGAAGTCTTGACAAAAGCATCTATATGATGCAACCAGAAGGATTCATTGAAAAGGGCCAAGAGGAAAGGGTATGCAAGTTGCAAAGATCCATATATGGATTGAAGCAAGCATCTAGATCCTAGAACATAAGGTTCGATCAAGCCGTTAAAGGTTTTGGATTTATTCAAAACCTTGATGAACCTTGTGTATACAAAAGGATTAAAGGCGACAAGTTGGTTTTCCTGGTTATTTACGTTGATTCTTTACGTTGATGATATACTACTCATCGGAAACGATGTAGGTGTATTGACATCAATAAAAGAATGGTTAGCAAAACAATTTGATATGAAGGACTTAGGAGAAGCAAGTTATATTCTTGGTATCCAAGTCATATGGGATAGAAAGAATATAACGATTGCATTATCCCAAGCTTCATACATAGACAAAATCTTGTCTAGGTTTTCCATGCAAGATTCCAAGAAAGGTATGTTACCTTTCAGGCATGGAATCAAACTTTCAAAGGAACAAGTTCCTAAGAATGAGCATGAAGAGCAATTCATGAGAAGAATTCTGTATGCTTCGGCAGTTGGAAGTCTCATGTATGCAATGCTCTGAACTATACCAGATATTTGTTTTGTTATGGGCATAGTTAGCAGGTTTCAATTGAAGCCTGAACCCGATCACTGGACGGCAGTCAAGCATATTTTCAAGTATCTTAAAAGAACGAGAGATTATATGCTTGTATACTCTGGAGGGGATTTAATTCCCGTTGGGTATACAGATTCTGATTTTCAGTCAGATTCTGACTCCAGGAGATCGACATCAGGATCTGTGTTTACCATTGGATGAGGGGCAGTCATATGGAGGAGTATCAAGCAATCTTGTATTGCTGATTCCACCATGGAAGCCGAGTATGTTGCCGCATGCGAGGCTGCTAAAGAGGCTTTTTGGCTATGCCAATTCTTGATTGACTTGGAAGTGGTTCCTGATGCGAATAAGCAGATCACTATCTTTTGTGACAATAGTGGAGCAGTGGCTAATTCGAGAGAACCAAGAAGTCATAAGAGAGGGGAACACATTGAAAGAAAGTATCACCTTCTAAGGGAAATTGTGCATATGGGTGACATGACGATTACAAAGATCGCGTCAGCAGAAAATCTAGCAGATCTCTTTACAAACGCTCTTCCTCAAAAGAGTTTTGATGGGCATTTAGAGAACATGGGGATGAGAGATATGACACATTTGCTATAGAGCAAGTGGGAGATTGTTAGGATTATGCTCGATAGCAAGAGTGTAATATTGTAATTAACAATCTTTTCATATGAATAAAGTGATTTCTAGTTTAACAAATCTTATAGCATTTATAGTTTAATTATTATAATTTTCAAAAGTAAATAATCATAAGGTCAAAAGACTATGAGAAAAGAAAAATTGTTCATACATCTAGATATGTATGAGGTAGACACAATTCTTTAGTTAGTCTTAAATAATATTCACAACTTAAGATAGAAGGTTGGACGCCTTTATCTTGTCAAAGTTGTAGATTCTTTTGCTAGCATTTGAGTGGGATAAAATGTGTTATGATGAGTCTAAAATCATCAAAGTGTGGTGTTTTTGGGCAAAAGAATCTAATGCACTAGGTGCATTGAATAGGATCAAAATGAAATACTTTATCTAGAACCGTCAATAGATAAAAGTTTCCATTTGAAGACAATCGGAGAGTCTATCTTAATCCTGAGATAAATGATGGACTTATGGTTGCAAGTGTTATCATTTGAGCTATCAATGAGTACGATTATATAGCATAGTCTATCCTCGATAGTTTGGTGGTATTCATTTGTTAATCGATAAAGGACTTCATTTATAGATATGGACATCGTGGCTCCATTTATTTAATAAGAGTAGAATACCATCATGTGGAAATTTTGAGGTATTGGATATTAAATCTTAACGTTAAGTTTTCAATAGTGTCTATTGAAACATGGCTTCTGGACAAGTCAAAATATCCAAGTTCAAAATGTGGTCATATGAGTAAATATGGTAACTTGGAGAGCTATAGGCGGTCTATGAGCTCTTGGCGATTACTGACATTCTTCACGAGGATACACTTTCTCCAATAAGGTTGTCTAGAGTACGAATGAGTAACATCAACTTATTCTATCTTTATTTAAGAGTTCAATTTTAGTTCTTTAGTGGAATGAACTAAAATTAAATAGATTGGACCTAAGTGAATCATTTGTTGATTGTGATGAGGTTGTGTCTATTGGAGCTTAAATTTAGATAGCCCGCCAAGATCTCCAATCCATACGAACTTGTATGGATCACTTGATATATTCTACCGGACCAATTTAGGAGTCCATCTAGAATTGTTATAAGGCATGTGAACTTGTTTCGTTTTGTAAGAATAGGTCTAATTCATATGTGGACTTTTTATTAAGTTCCAATGAATTTAATAAAATAAGAAAAATAATATATGGCCTTTATACTAGGTATGGGCGGCAATGACTATGGTGAATAGCTTAAATATATTATTTTTATTTTATTATTATTTAATTACATGGAAATTAATTAATTTCTTGATTAATTAATTTTTTAATTTAAAGTCAAAATCTTTTCCTATTAGGAGATGGTCTCCTAAAAACTATACTATTGTTGGTAGTATAGTTAATGTTAAAGACTATATTTGATATGTAGATAAATAAAATGAGTTATTTATCTAATCAAATTAGGAAATCTTTAATATGGTTACAAATACACTTTTGAGTTGGATTAGGAGTCTTGGTGTTAGGATAGAATTCCTTTTTGAAAAGGATTCTTAACCACCAAGTAAATCTACCTAAGAAAAGGATTCTTAACTACCAAGTAATCCTTTTTAGGAAAGGATTTGTGATCCTAATTTATATCATATAAAATTCGGCCAGCCCATATATATATACAAAAGGATAGAATTTCTTTAAGATAAGGATTCTTAACTACCAAATAAATCCACCTAAGGAAAGGATTCTTGTCAACTAAGTAAATCTTTCTTAGGAAAGGATTTATGATCCTATATATATATATATATATGTGTGTGTGTGTGTGTGTGTGTGTGTGTGTGATTTTCGGCCAGCCCTATGAATTCTATGATGAAAATTTCGGCCATGCCTAGTTAATTTTCAAGAGAGAATTTTGAGGGAGAAAAATTAGTTTTTGCTCTAGACAAAATTCGATCAACTCATTGATAAAGGGTGTGTGTTAATTCGGCCTAGAAGAGAAAAAAGGGGAACGTTTTTGTATTCAATAGTATACTAATATCAATTACATCAAAAGGGTTTTACGTACAACATTGAATATAAGTTCACTCGAGTTTCAATCAAATTGATTGATAATTCACAAGTGACCGGACGTTCTTGGATTTTTCTCTTGGAGGATATTTATAACTAACAAAGAAAAGATTTTTGTTTTGTCTCCATCCTCAGGAATACAATTTAAAGAAAGGGAGCCCACATTTCTAGGTGATTCACGTTCGTGATTGGATTGGAAGATCTTACGGAATCAATTCGACGCTTGTTCAATCGTCACGTGAAAAATGTACGATACTTATATATACATCAATTAATCTAGGGTTAAGGTTCTCGTTGTATAAAAGAGAAATTTTTTATTTATACGCAAACCCTAATTTCTTTTTTCTCACACTTCCGCTGCGTTTCTAAACCCTTTTTTCCCTACATGAACACGTTTGACAGATCCATCAGGTAGAAAAAATTGAGTAATTTGTGTTACTGGTTTTGGTTTATGAAGTAATTTGGGGTTAATGTACATGTGATTTGATGCACCCGTGTCCACTATCCAGGTCCCACAATCCAAATTATCAAAAGAATGTAAAGCAAAATGAAAAGTTGTACTAGAAATTTTACCTGCAAAGTCCTTAATATGTGCGAAGTTAAAAAGATTGCCTTTTATAGTAGTCTTCCCTTTCATCATTTTCAACAGCTCCTAGTGAATCTTCTCTGACAAAGACACTTGTTGATCAGTGGTTTTGCTAGCAGCATGGTCCATGTTAACATACAAAGGATTATCAGCTATATTAGCCACATTTCTTCAACCTGTAACCTTACTCCGTTGCTCTTTAAGTTCTTTATACCACTCTAGATAACCATGCAATTTAAAGTATGTACCACTAGTATGACCACTCATGTTACAGTGATCACAAAACAACTTCTCATATTTCTCTTTCTTTTTGTCATTGTAACTTGACTTCTAATGATTTCCTCTTCCAACATCAGATCCTCTTCCTATAGATGCTCTTACAAACATAGTTGAGTTCTCTACTTTCTCAACCAAGTTAAGATGAACCTCTTAACTTGGTTGAGAAAGTAGAGAACTCATTGAAATCGTTAAGATGAACTACTTTCTCAACCAACTCGTAAAATCATTGAATAAGCCGTGTTGACTAAAGGTAGGAGTTCTATCATCAAGATCTGGTTTCTAACATGATCGAAACCTTCATTGAGGCCTATTAAAAACTGCATTAGCCTGTTAGAGCCAACAAGATTTGAAATATTCTTCGCAACACCACAGGTACAATTCTTACAAGTATATTGTGGTATTGGCTGCACACAAACCAATTCATCCCACAGTTTCTTCAGCTTTGTGAAGTACTTCACTACTGACTGACTGACTTCACTGAGAAGTAGTACTTTTTTCTCTTTGGATCTGGAACATCTATGGTCCATTAGATTCACCAAACCTCTCTTCCAATTACAACCAGAGTTCTCTAGCAGTTGATGCATAGAGAAAAGCTTCCACTATTTTCTTATAAATAGAGTTCAAAAGCCATGATCTAATTATACAATCCACACGAATCCACTGAACATAATCAGTAGAATCTTCTTCAGGCATCACACATCTTCCGTTGATAAATCTGAGCTTCACCTTAGCTCCTAGAGCTATCTTAATTGGTCTACTCCAAGACAAATAGTTGTTACCTGTCAAAGGAGTCGTGACAAGTTTCATTCCTGGATGATCTGAATTCACCAAAGCCATTAGATCTCCATTGAAAGTACTTGTTGGTTCCTTGTGCACAGTTGCAGTTCCAGTTTGAGGTGCAATCATAACTACTGGATCTTCGATCTCTTTCATTTTTTAGCTGACATAAAGCAAGGCTTCAAAGAAATCAACAAAATGAAGGTAGATACAGATCTGGATCGATTTGCTTTGATACCATGTAAAATTCTAAAGAAGAAAACCAGAAGAAGAAGAAAAAACTATGTATTTTGCAACGCTGACTGTACAATATGTATGGAGACTATTTATACAATAACCAGAACAATATAGTGCTCCCACGTAGCAAATTCTAGCTAAGCTAATCTAACAAACTAACTAACTTGTACAACAGACTAACTATCACTAACAAACTAAACAAACTATAAATTAAATATACATAAATTTGTACACCCTCGAGATGGGGCATAGATGTCAATCATTCCCAGCTTGGTGATCAAAGTTTCAAAACTAGTTCTTGGAAGAGCTTTAGTAAGAATATCTACAATCGTAAGAAATGCATGAGTGTAGATCATCTTGATTATACCTTCCTCAATCTTCTCTTTGATGAAGTGACGATCAATTTCCACATGCTTAGCTGTCATGATGGACCGGATTCTTTGCAAATTGCAATACCTATTGTTGTCTGGTTATCACAGAACATCTTTTTGACTCTTTAGCTGAAATTTTTAATTCTTCAAGTAATCTTTTCAGCCACATTCCTTCACATATACTAAGGGCCATAGCCCATAATTCAACCTCAGCACTACTTCTAGCAACTACAGACTGCTTCTTACTTAGCCATGTAACAAGGTTCCCTCATGCATAAGTGCAATAACCGGAGGTGGATCTTCGATCTGTTATAAAACCAGCCTAATCAACGTCAAAGAAAATTTCATTATTCTTGTTTATCCCTTTTTGGAAAAATAAGCCCTTGTTTGGTGTCATTTTTAAGTACCTAAGGATCCGATATACAGCATCAAGATTTTCTTTAGTTGGATTATTCATGAATTGACTTGCCACACTATCTGAAAAACCAATGTTTGGTCTTGTATAGGAAAGATATATGAGTTTCCCTACAAGTCTTTGATATCTTCATTTGTCAATCGGATAACTTCCTTTTTTCATTCCCACTTTACAAGTTGAATCCATAGGGGTGTTTACAGGCTTGCATCCTAGCATCCCTGTTTCCTTTTAAAGGATCCAAAAGTATACTTACATTGAGAAACTGAAATGCCCTTCCTTAACCGAGCAACTTTCATGACTTTGAAGTATTGGAGAGCTCCAAGATCCTTGATTTCAAACTCAATGGCAAGAATTGCCTTTAATCTGTTTATCTCCTCTTCATAATCTCATGTCGGGATAATATCATCAACGTACACAATGAGAATAGCAATTTACCTCCAAATGAGTGTTTGGTACATAATGTATGATCTGATTGCCCTTGAGAATACCTGTGTCTCTTGACTGATTTTGTGAACCTGTCAAACCATGCTCTTGGGGACTGCTTGAGGCCATACAATGACTTTTATAGTTTACAGACTTTGTTGGCCTTGTTTGTTGTTTCAAGTCTTGGGTGAATTTCCATATAAACTTCATCTTCCAAGTAACTGTTGAGGAAGACACTTTTGACATCTAACTGGTGTAGAACACTATCTAGATTCGCTGCCAAGGATAATAGAACTCGGACTGTATTTAGTTTAGCCACAGGAGGAAACTTCTCCTGGTAGTCAATCCTATACGTTTGAGTGAACCCTTTAGCAACCAGTCTTGCTTTGTAGTGATCTACACTTCAATCAGCTTTGTGTTTGACATTGAAAATCCATTTGCATCCCACTGGTTGTTTCCTTTTTTGATAAATCTGAGAGTACCCAAGTACCATTCTTTTCAAGTGCATGAATCTCTTCTCCAATAGCTACTCTCTATTATGATATTTTAAGAGCTTCTTGTATACCGTTTGAAATTTCTACACTGGAATGATTAGTAACAAAGGAACGGTAATCAAGTGAAAATCCTTCATAAGACACAAAATTAGAAATTGGATGTTGAATGCATGATATAACACCTTTCCTCAAAGCAATAGGAATATCATGATCACTACAAGGAGAATTATTTACGCAAGTTTCATCAACTGTGTTGCATGGGAGAGAGTAAGGCTTGTCTGAACTAGGTTCAAACTTTAGGTCTTGCTTAGGGATTGTATGATGCTCTAACTCCTTTTGAGTTTTCTACATCCTTGAATAAACGATTAACTCTTTGTTATTGGCACTTTGTGTAAGGGTCTGAGGATTAGTGTTTTGAGTGAGTTCGGACCAGATAATTTGAGAAGGATTTGATTTGGGCAAGGTAGAAACAACATCATCATTTAGCCAAAACTGATATTCTTGTGCGTTTGAGTTCTCCCCCTGAATATGAGTTTTTGGGTAGAAAGGTTGGTTTTGAAATGAGGTTACATCCATATTTTTTAGTGACAGAAGAATAGCATTTGTAACCTTTTTTTATTGGGGGAGTAACCTAGAAATAGACACATTATGGCTTTAGTATCAAGTTTACTTATGTGTTGTTGGTGTACATGAACAAAGGCAGAGCAGCCAAACACTTTTATAGGCAAGTTGGAGATGATCTGAGTTTGAGGATAGAAACGGATGAGGGTTTGGCAAGGGGTTTGGAATTTTAGAACTTTAGATGGCATTCTATTGATAAGATAGGCAGCCGTGAGAATTGCTTCTCCCTAGAAATATTTTGACACATGAGTTGTGAACATGAGAGGCCTGGAAACTTCTAGAATGTGTCTGTTTTTCCTTTCGACAACTCCAATTTGTTGTGGAGTATCTACACATAAATTTGATGAACTATACCATGACTCACTAGACAATCCCAGAGAATAGAATTAAAATAGTCTCTAGCATTATTGGTTCTAAAGCTTGAATTTTGGCTTGGAATTGAAGTTTTTGAAAATTTGGTCAACTTTGATTTTTCTTTCATGAGGGATATCCAAGTAGTTCTAGTGTGATCATCAATGAAGGACACAAACCATCGAGTTCCTAAAACATTCTTGACTCTAGATGGCCCATAAATATCATTGTGAATAATGGAGAAGGGATGAGACGCTTTGTATGGTTGGGTTGGATAAATGTTTCGAACATGTTTAAATAATTGACAAATCTCACTAGAAAAATTTGGAACTTTTATTATTGAATAATGAAGGAAATAACTTTTTCAGGTACAAGAAACTAGGATGTCCCAAGCTATAGTGCCATAACATGATTGCACTATCATTATTAGAACTAACAACTGAAAAAGATGAAACACAACTTGCATCTTCAATTCGTTTTTCAAGAGAGTTATCAACTTTGAAAAGGTAGAGTCCAACACACTCCTTAGCACTGCAAATTTACCTCCCAGAGTCCAAATCCTGAAATTCACAATATGTGGGTAAAAACTTAGTAACACGTTTAAGATCCCTTGTAATTTTACTATTGGACAGCAAGTTACATGTCAGATTGGGAACCAAAAGAACAGATTTTAAGGTTAGGTGCTTAGAGAAAACAATGGAACATGTATCGGCCACCGTGGATAAAGACCCATCGACAATTATGACCTTATAATTCTCAGAACAGGGGTTGTAAGTATGGAATAAAGTGGCATTTCCAGTCATGTGATTGAAAGCTCCCGAGTCAATTATCCAGGAACTAGGTTTCTCAGTTTTAACACTTAGAACACTTAAAAAATTACCTTTTTGTACTATAGAACCAGTTCCAATGATATGTACTGCAAGACTTGATTGATGTTGACTGAGCATCTTTTGAAGGAGATCCATTTACTTTTTCCTAAAGAGATTTGTCACAGATGTTGAATGCTCGTCTCCTACGGTCATAAATCCATGGCTTTCACGTATAAGTGGTGGTCTTAAGGGTTTCTGATCGGTGGGCTTACCATAGATTTTCCAGCATGTTTCTTTAGAGTGTCCAGGCTTACAACGATGATCACGCCATAACCTGCCTTTACGAGGTCGATTGTCGTTGCCTGAAAAGTTTACTCTGTGAGAGATAAGAGCTGAACTCTCAGTTGTGGCTGAGATGCTTTGGTTACCCATCATAACTTTCTTCCTGCTTTCTTCCCTTTGGACCTCAAAAAACACTTCTCGACTAGCTGGCAAAGGCTTAATTCTAAGGATTCTTCCCCTTACCTCATCTAAGTTTTGATTGAGAACCATCAAAAACTTGAAGATTCGTTCTTTCTCAACAATTTTCTTGTATTTTATGTTGTCTCCAAGGCAGTCCCATTCCAATTTTTCAAACATATTTTGTTGTTGCCAATGGCGAGTGAGGGTATTGAAATATTGTTGGTAGAATACTCTTTATTGCAAAGAGTTTAGCAATATTTTCATTGTCATAATAGGTTTCCTTTGATGCATCCCGTATCTCTTTTGCTGTCTCATAGAACATGAAATCCTCACCAATTTCATTATCGACGGAGTTGATTGACCACGACATCACCATGTTGTTTTCTGATTTCCATACTTTGAACTTTGGGTCTTCCTTCTTTAGAGCTGTCAACACACCCGTGAGATAGTCATCCCATCATAATGGACTGAGACCATTGAAGAAAATTGTGTTCGTTTAGTTTATGCCCTGTAATAGGAAAAACAGGATTACTAGCATGCCATTGTTGTTGGAGATGATAGCCTCTTGATTTGAAATCCTAAGGATCACTGGTGTGCCATTGCAGCCAGAGATGCCGTCCTCTTGATTGGAGGTATTGTCGGAGGAGGCGTTATCTTTGTTTTTATTGACGGTCCTGCCATATTTGGTCATCTAGCTTATTTTTTAGGGTTAGGGTTCAGAGGAGGCTCTAATACATGAAGATAGAGAGAAATATCTTTTTTTATTAAATTGATTCTAAAGAAAGCTGAATACAATATATTTATAGGAGAAGAATGACAGCAAATCTGTCATCAATTCTCCTTGATTCTAGGAGAAACAAAAAAGGAAAAAAATAATAATAATCCTGACAAACCAGGAATCTAGCAAATCAAAACTTTCCTAAACTAAAACTTAACCAAAGAAAGAAAACTTAACTAAAATAAGAGATTCTAAGATTTGATTTCCACAGACTTCACAAATCTTAACATTAGTTTTGACAAAATATCACTAGATCTAAAGCTAGTATGACACATTTAACATTTGCATTCCTCTTCTCATCTTCCTATCCATAAGTTAGTGTTGAACTCACAAAAATGGATGCAATAATCTGGATACTTTATTTCTTCACTAGAATGTACATCGCAACTCGACGGCTGTAATAATCTGGATGCCATTCTGTCTGCTCCACTCGCCCAATCACAAAGTCCTTCATTGCAGCTGCCAGAAAGTATTCAAGGACAGAATCTGCACATGAAAAACTGTTAACAACAAAACAATCCTATCAAGAGAGAAAGAGAGACAGAGACAGAGTCTTGCCGTTTCTTAGTTCTCCAGCCAAAAAGATTGTTGTTTCAAATCCACAAAGTTGCACTAGGCTGTCCAACAAATCCATTACTGCTCCTTCACTATATATCACATCTGACCCTACAACTAAAGAAGCAGAGAATGTATACAATCAATAAAACATTCTAGCACTCAAGGAAGAATGAGAAAACTCACCTTTCCTTTAGAAGGACTCATCAATAGATTAAAAAATCAAAAGGAAAACCTTCACAGCAGTGGACCTTGTTTTAATGTGGGTTGAATATTTTATCAGTAGGTTATATCTGGAGCTAGTAATCAACTTAACTCAAACTTAGCTTTTTGATAGACCTAAAACATCTACAAGCCATAAATTTGAACCAAAATATCCAATAGTTGACAGATACCTAGAATGTCTGTTATCAAACTGGAAAACATCTAAATATAAGTAGCCACTGAAAAAAAAAAAGTGCATAACTAAATCATACAGCTTAGTTTTTAAATATCTAAACAGGTTATCTTTCGGCCAGTTGGGTTGGATCAAGCAGGTCCGTATAGGGTGAGGTTAAGCTACATATTAGGTCCAACTCTTACTTGGAAAAGTACACCTTGCCTCTTTCTTTTCTGTCCTTTCGGTTATACAGTCTCCATTAAAACCATGACAAAGTCAGTGGTTATACAGTATCCATTATCACTTTCGCTACCACAAAAATTAGTGTTAAGATGAGTTTTCTCATTGTCATTTAATAAGAAATGAGCAAAGATGCATTATGAGCTTCATGTTTAGAATTTTATTTTGAATGGAATCTGGGCAGCAGGTGATTCTAACACATCTATAAACAATTGAATTAATTCCCACATATAATCTGAGGAATTATTTAGGACTGTCAAATATTTGACGAGCCTTGAAGCTTAAGAAGCTATTATTTCGAGTATAGCAAATTGTTTAATCAGAAACTAACAAGTCTAATAATAAAAACAAATCAGAGAAGGTGATTACCATAATCAGGTACGGATTGAATGAGTTCCTGGTCAAGGTCATCTCCCCATGTAAGCTCCTGCACTACAGCAGAGCCCTTTAAATTTCCATGTCTCAAGTTGATTTCGACGTTCTTTTTCAGTAGCCTCAATCTATCAGGCAAATCGGTGAGGATAACTTGACCACCCAAAAGAGCTGCAATGCAACTAAAAATACCATAAAATTAAATTAAACTCTTAAGTCATCCAAGCCAAAAGCAAAGAAACTAAGAGAGAAATGGTTGATCACTGAAATTACCCAACTAAACCACAGCCGGAACCCAACTCAAGAATCTTCTTCCCTTGAAGAAGAAGCATCCCTGAGTCCACAGCATGCTCCAAGAACTTGCCCAACACAACCCCACTATCCCACATCACTGATCCAGTCACTCCAGGCGTGCTCTTCAGTTACAAATACAAATACAATCAAACAAAAACAAGTGGGTATTTCAAGAAAAGCTAAAAAAAAAAAAACTTGAAAGAAGAAAAGAGGATACAAATAATACCAGAGAAGAAGGAGACTGGAGGATGGAGAGAGAGTGACCACAAGCGTTAATGCGGAGCTGGAGAGATGATTGAGAGACGAATGCGTTTGGTTTTGAATGTGTAGGCTGTTGAATTCCCCACAAAAGCATGGTCTCTTCAGCAGCTGATTCATATTCTGATTCCGATTCTGACTCACTAACCACCATCAACAGCCTCACCTTCCCTTTGTATGATCCCAATTTCACCATCTTCTTCTTCATCTCTTCTTCTTCTAACGCTATTTCAATCCCAGATGCCATTTTCTTTCTAAAAACAAAGCAAAAAAAGTCTTCAATGGTGGAACAGAGCCAAAATCAGATTTTTGCGTACGGGGTCTTGTGTTATAACCCTAAAATAAAGACGGAAGTGTTTTGAATGTCTAATTTGCAAGCGGCAGTCAATAGGCGTTTTTTGATACCGTTTTTTAAAAAGAAAAAGAAAAATATAAAAATAACAAATAACAAATAAAAAACTTGTATTTGGTTTCAAAATATTGGAACACATATAATAATATACAGTAAAATCTGTATTTTAAAACATAAAAACTAAAAAAAGATATATGATATACTTACCGATAAATATCAAAAATTGACAACGATTAATTTTTTATATTTTTATTTAATATTATAATAATTTCTGATTTCAAATTTGGGTTTCAAACTCTTAAAATCTCTCCACAAAAATTTTAAAAAATAAATCGTGATTTATCTATAGATTTCCATCGTAAAATCCATGCCGTCGATTTTGTTCTGATTTAGATCGAAGACTAGATAATGAAGCACTAGGCGGCAACTAACAAAAAGAAGAAGAAGCAGTCACGTGCCTTTGCCGCGAAGCAGTCGATCATTGTCGACGATCGATCGCATGACAAGTGAAAGGATGAGGAGGAGGAGGAAGAGGAAGAGCTGATCGGCGACGGCAGCGAAGAAGAGCAGATCAGTGACAACGGGGAAAAAGAAAACCAGCTGAAGAAGAAGAAGACCAGATCGGCAGCGAAGCTGAGTAGATCGGCGGCATCGAAGAACAAGAAGACCAGATCAACGGCGAAGCAAAGCAGATCAGTGGTGGCGAAGAAGAAAAACAAATCAGTCGGCCTAAAGGAGGTGGAAGACTTGTCATTGAAGGAAGAAAGAAGATGAATATGTGAAGAGAAGACTGATGAAGAAGAAGAACGTGATTCAAGAGAAAAAAGAAAAAAAAATTGTTGTTAATTTAAAAAAAAAAAACAAAAACAAAAATAAAATATATATTTTGTATTTTTCAAATATTTGATCATGAATACCGATTTTATTTTACAATTTTATTTTTTTAAAATAAAATAAAAACAAGTATGAATTCGAAATCATCTTTAAAAATAAAAATAAAAATAGATTGAAAACAGTTGTAGAACCTAGCCTAACTATTTTACATGTTTTGAGAGAAAACAACAAAAAAGAAAAACGTTTTTCATCTATATTAAACAAAAACTAGAAACTATATTTCGATGTTATTGTTGTTTTCTATTTTTTTTTTATTTTTTTTTTCCAGTTAGATAAATAACGTTCGAAATTTATTATTTTTATTAATGGTTAAAATCATTTTAACCCTTTTAGTTTGACCTATTATACGTTCCAGTCTCTCTAGTTTCAGTATTGATCATGCAGATCCCTATAGTTTAAGTTAATTGTTGGTTAGGTCCGGACCTTTCAATTCCGTTAGGGTTTTTTATAATTCTATTAATGGGATGAAGGTAAAATGGTAAACTTGTCATGTTGTTTTCTAGAACAATTTGTTAAGAGGGCAAGATGGTAAATTTATTAATTAAGAATTGAATAAATCAAAAATAAAATAAATGGCTAAGATCGCTGAGATGTGTATTGCATACATGAGTTTGTGACACATCTGAAACCATTCAATAAAACCATGAACAAGGGTGGTCCTAAGATTAGAAAACCCTTTTCTCACTCTCATTCTACAAAAAATCATTTCTCATTCACTCGTTGGCACCAAAAACCTTTGCTCTTTCACTTCATTTTCTTGTTTTTAACTGGATAATGTCTATTGTTTTGCATTTTATTCAGTTGTTAGACTCATAGAGGTTAAAGTTTGGTTACAATTGTAGACGAACGAATCTTGTGAGGGGGTTTTTGAAGCTTGTTCACTGAAAGGTGAGTTTCTTAAACGATCATGTTCTGTAAGTGTGTTTTGAGTGATTTATTTTGCCTGTTGGTTTTTTACACCTATATTATTCAAAAAATTCCTCTTTCTAAGGTATCTGTGTTTGAGAAATTGGGGGTTTTTTGATTTAAGGTCAATTTCGTGCAATTGAGTGATCTTGAAGTTGTTTTACGTGTGATGATATTCAAATTAGAAGAATTTTTGAAAAAAAAAATACATTGTGTCTTTCTTAAACAATTGGGTTCGAGATTTTTAGGGTTTATTTGTGTGTTTGTGTTCAAGATGAGAATCGGTTAATAAGTGTTTTGTTTATGTGTGTTTGATAAGTTTTGATCTTGCATTGCTATTGAGTTTATGTGTGTTTTGATCTAGAAAAAAAAAAGTTAACCTTTTTATGTGTCTTGCATTTGGTACAGGCATTCTTGATCTTGTGTTTTAAATACTTGATCAATTAACTTTTAACATCACCATAAATGTGTTTGTGATTAAAAATACACTTCAGTCACAAACAAATATAAAACACAAGTTTAATAGACTTTGTTAGAGACTTATTAAGTCTAATCTTATGCTTGGTTTTCACGTCTTCTGGTCTTTAAAATTAAGTAATAACATTTTTATCAATTACAGCTTTTATGCTTGTTTTTCATGTCTTTGGTCTCTCTTGATATATATAAGTGTTTACGTAAATAAATAAACACAATTGTGATGTAATAGATAAAAGAGAAAATATAAAAGCTGAAGGTAATAATGAACAGACCGAAGTAGGCATTTTAGCTGTTTCAATTGAACCTTACAAATTAATATTGCTTTTGATTTTAAAGTAGGCATTCTTGCATTTGGGACAACCATATTGGTTACTTAGTTGTAGAATTTTGTTTGATAAGTTTTGATCTTGTATTGTTTATGATTTTATGCGTGTTTTCATCTAGAAAAAAAAAATCCTTTTGATTTTGAAGTAAGCATTCTTGCATTTGGGACATCCATATCGGTTGCTTAGTTGTAGAATTATGTCATTTGTTTTAATTATTTACATCTAAGACATCCATGTTGTGTTTTAATGATTATATGGCTATTAATTAGGTTGTGATAGCATGTTTAGAGCAATCAGATTATTCATCAATTATTCACAGCCATGTTATGTTTTAATGATTATTCACCAACTATCAATAAGCATGAATTTGTTTGTTTTATCTGTGCACAGATGCAATAGATGTTTTCAATATAAAGGTGTTGTTTAGAAATGAAGTTATTGACGTAGGTGAATGTGATTCTGATCACATTAACCTCATAACCTTGATTCGAGCAATGGTAGATGAGCTTAGAGGACAGGATGAAGTACCTAATGAGGACTGCATTGTTTGGGTACAATTACCTTGGAGTGGTGAGAGAGTTGATGTCCTAATAGTGATGTGGAGCTTATTGATTATTTTAAGACTTTTGAGGACCATGGGTTGGATACAATAGTCTTTGAGATAAAAAATGGTTTTGTTCAAATTCAACGGGAGTTGAACAAGATAAAATACCCACTGAAGAGGCTGAATTGTTGGCCTAGGAGGGTGGTTATCAACCACTAGGTTGGCACGACTTAGAGGCTGAAATGTTGAATTATGATGGTGATAGTGAGAAAGATTATGATAAGGATAAATGTGAGGATGGAGAGGGGGTGGGTATGCAGGATAATTATGGACAAGTCTCAATAATTGATAACAATGTTGCTGATAAGAATGATGACATTATTAAGAAGTGCATGGATCTATTCGAGGGATATCAATCAAAGTCTAATGATTAATATTTTTCACACTCAGAGCTTGAACCAGAGAAGGTGAAGACAACTAAGTTGATGAAAGGTAAGCCTTTTAAGAAAATGGTGGGGGTGAAATTCAGTTTCATATCGGTCAGACTTTTGGCAATGCAATTCAAATGAGAGAAATATTTAGGGAGTATGCAATTCAACAGGGAGTAGTTTTAAAAAGAGTGAAAAATGATCATGTGAGACATACCTACAAGTGCTTAGGAGATGGTTGCCCATGGAGTGTACATGGTTCACACATGATTGATAGAATTACAATCATGATTAAAACATTGGTGGATGAACATGAATGTCATAGGGTTTACACCAACAAAGAGGCCAAAGTAAATTGGATTGACTCTATGTTTGAGAACCCTGTGAAGATCAATCTAAGTGTCAGTGTTAAGGTGATAAGTGATCTTTTAAGGGAGAATTATAAGGTCTCAGTTGACATTCAAAGGCTTTATAAGGTAAAAAAAAGAGCCTTAGCAGGGTTACCAAATGACCATACTAAATGTTTTGGTTTACTAAGGAGATATGCTTACATGGTGAACTAAAGCAAGGATCGGCAGTACATATCTCCACCCAGCAACCACAACCTACCTTTCAGATGATGTTTTTAAGTTTCAAAGCTTAGAAACTTGGGTTCTAGGAGGGTTGTAGGCTCTTCATTGGAGTGGATGGATACCAATTGAAAGGTCCTTTTGGAGGAGTTTTATTGTCTGCAGTGGCCTAGGATGCAAAGAATGGGTTATTCCAATTAGCTGTTTGCATTTGTGAAAAGGAGAGTCAACATAGTTGGGAATGGTTTTTAAACAACTTGAAGATCCATTTGAAGTACCCAGCAAGTAGAACCTTGATATTCATATCAGATAGGCAAAAAGTGTCATTGTAGCATTGGAATTGCATCTTCCCTTTGCCAAATGAAGGTCATTTCTAAACTTTTTTTTTTAATCTTATGCTTTCTTATTTTCAATATGCATTAAAAGATTTAATTTTCATGTGACAGGTATTGTGCATGACACATCTTTGCCAATTTTAGACTTACCTACAAGGGGGAGCACTATAAAAAGTTGTTTTGAAGGGCATGAGAAGTTACAATGTGTTTGACTTTAATGAGGCAATGGATGAGGTTAGAGCTATCAACCATACTGCAAAGTCTTAGTTATCGAAGATTGACACTAAACACTGGTCTAGGTTTATGTATGACCAGATCATTAGGTGTGATCATGTGACTAACAACATGACCGAAGCATTTAATAATATGCAAGGTTCTAATAGAGTTGCATCTTATTTATAGTTGCTAGAGTTTATTAGAAGGATGGTTATGAGGAAATTCCAGAAAAGAAAGAATGAGTGTGAAGCGTGGAATTCTTTTTTGCCACAAAAGGTGAATGCAAAAATCATGAAGAATGGTAAATAAAAAGTAGGAGCACGACAATGATAGCAGCAGGAAATGGGGAATATGAGCTTTTGGGTCCATATAGGAGATATGGTGTGAAATTGAGAGAGTATAGTTGTCAGTGTGGTTAGTGGCAGATTAGTGGCTTTCCTTGTTGTTGGGGTTTATGCACTAAAGATGTAATTTGTAAATGGATTTATGAAATAAATAAAAGGAAAAGTTCAATTCATTCTTGTTATGTTGTTTATTTTATAACTTGTGCATATATTTAACATCCAAGATTGCCGGATGTAATCTCGAACTGTGTATATGAGTGTCATATACATATGGATACAGTAAGAGACGTGCAATATAAAGAGTCCGCAGAGAGCAAAAAAAAACTATGTACTTTATTTGTGGTTAATCTATAGCCGCGATCCATTCTGTAATGTACGGTGATTATACTCTGAACCATTCATATGGAGATATGAGAATGGAGGCACCTTGTATGATGTGATCATATAGGACTGGATCTTGATCTATATGAATCTTTCACCAAGATCCGTTTAGAGATGAGATTCATATATATCAGCTAATGATGGCTATATGTGAGTGATCTTAATCCTGAGTGTGTTATTGACTCCTTCAGGTTAGATCGTGGTCTTTGTTATACCATGGGTGAGGTCGGATGCAGTCCTGATCAATATACTCCGTATGTTAGGATTACGGTTTGGCTTGTGGCCGGGAATGTTTGTACACAATAGTGGAATCCACTCCTTCTTGTGAGAAGTAGATGATAGTTCCCTTAAGGGTTGATTCAGGGTTTGGACAATATGAGCGCTCTCCTAATTCCGTGAGGAAATAGAATTTATTGTCCATTAGAGAATCAACGGTACTTAAAGGATATATGTAATTAGAGGGGTATAATGGATATTATGACCCAACTCTAATAATAAACTACTGTGGAGGATCACACTATGTGTAATAGCTATATCGATGGATACCGAATTGTATCGGTCTGTGTAAAAGCGACTGCAGTTGAGAGAGTGCAGCTTCGGGTTTTTAGTGGAATAACACCGGAGTTAATAATCAATGAATATTGACTAAAGAGTTTAATTAATGATTCCGATGATTATTGGAGCTCAAAATATTGTGGGTCCATTAGGTCCCCTTGTTAGCCCGATTGATTTAGGTAACAAGGGTCACGGTTAATTAATTGGATTGTCCAATTAATTATGTTATAAAAGTGACACGTATTTATACGGGAATTAATTGAATAATGAGATTATTTAATTAATGAATGTTAATAGTTAAATTAATTAATTAGATTATTTAATTATATTGATAATTATGAATTATTAATTAACTATTAATCAGAGGGTATTAGTTGATATTTGGATTTAGGTCAAGATAAAATAATAGGATTATTTTATTTTTTTTACTAAATCATTTATCTAAGTATTTGAATTTGAGTTTAAGTTTTTAATATATTAGATATATTTGAAAGGATAATTAGAAGATATATATCAACTATTAACACAAGAGTTTGCATATGATGCATATTGGTGTGTAGATGAAACAATTGATATGCAACACATGTAAGTGTTTGTATAGGATACAAACAAGGTTATGGGTGAATCAATAATAAAAAGAGAGAATTTGCATGTGATGCAAATATGGGTGGCGTTGAAAAACTCACCTGGTTAAAAAAGAGAAAAAAAAACACAAATGTGAATTGAATTACATAAGATGCAATTTTAATGTGTGCATTAAAAAGAGGGAGATCAAGTTATATATATATATATATATATATATATATATATATATATATATATATATATATATTAAGAACTAGAACGGTTCTAGTTAGTTTTCTCTTAAAAGAAAGATTTTCTTCAATTTTGTCTACATCCTCCATTCAAGTTCCTGAGATCGTGATGCGCACACACGCAACTACCAGTCTTGGGAGATAGCGAGAAAGATCGAGTGGTTCAGACAGTAGCACATCATAAAGTGAAAAAGTCTCCAAACGTTGGTAAGATTGGTTCAAATAAAGAGCATTACAATAAGTGAAGGAGCCTTCAAACGTTGGTATGGTTTTATTATCTTCTGATTATATTGATTACAATTTCCTGTTTTTACATATTTATTTATTATTATAATAATTTATATGTATAAATTTTGAAAAATAATTACGATCCCAATTTCACTGGTCTCAAATACATATTATGATCTGTATTAAAAAATTTAAAACCTTACTTCTGCCGCGGGACCGGTGAACGGGGTTCCAACAATTTGTATCAGAGCCAATTTATTTTTGTTGACGTCAATTTCTGGATTATGTCAGAAAAGCCAACAAGGATTGGATTTCGGCTATTGATTCAAAGAGAAAGAGATTCAGAGAGAGCAATGAACACAAGTTTAACGTGGTAAAACTCCGAAGACCGGAGAAACGTCCACGGGTGGTTGAAGGATCAACCAAGCCAAAATCCACTATGAAAATATGATGTTTACAAGTTCTCGATCTCTTTTTTTTTTCTCTGTATTTGCTATGATTGTTGTATGCTATTTTGCCTATATCTTTTTTAACCAGATTATGGGTCTATTTATATGCTTATAGAACCATAATCTGCTTTGTACAAGTAATACAAGTAATATAAGATCTTTGTATTTAATCGTGATTCGATTACTTGTTTGAGGTTGATTTGTCTTCTTTCCTGTTTCGGAGTCTCTTATGGAAATCGAGTGGGATTCTAGTAGTGCTGTTCAATTTGGACTTGTTTCCTTATAAGAATGTAGTCTTCGTAAAGTAATCAAGTTATTTCCTGATTGGGGACTCTTCTAACTTAATGTTTCATCTTATTTGGGATTCCTTCCTGATGGATATCTTCGTGTGTTTAATGACTTAATCCGTGTGAAATAAGCACCAATTTCTTACTCGAGTCGTATTTTATTCCCGAGTAAGAGTAATACCTGATGGTCCCGAGTAGGGCCGTTTGAGCTAGAGTGGAAGTGTTGGTTAACCAGTCTCGAGTGTTGTTAACTGATCCCGAGTAGATTTCATTCAATATATGCTTACTCGGACTTTCTTCTCTTTAATGATGCCTCGTAGGATATTTTCGGAGTACCCATTTGGGCGTCCACCTGGCTATTTTCTCCTTCCTATCAATGACGTGTATGCTTGGTAAAATTCACGTACGACAATACCCCCTTATAATATTTTTGCCGAGTAAATTTCATTTCGGGCAAGAGTATTTTAATCATCTTAATTTTCACTCGTCAGAATAGCCGTCTTGTCATAATGGCGTGTCTTAATGGTGACCCTGTAATTTCGATTCGCTTCATCATACGAGATCTTAAATGATGGCGACGCTTTGAAGTTCTGACGGTCGAGAGCTACTTTCTGTTTTGACACGCGTCCCTCGTCTCTTCGTTTTTCAATATCATTTATGAGAAATGATTTTTGCGTTTCCCCAAACGCCGCCTACGTCATCGTGTTTCATCATAAGTTTTTTCCTGCATTGAAATCCTAGGGTTTCGTGCCGTCTCATCTTTAAATTCTTTGCTGAGAGACATTGTTGGTTTATTCTCAAAAAAATTCAGTAGAAATTTCTTTAAACTCAGATTTCTTTATCCAGAAGTTCGCGATTCTCCGTTTGAAGATCTTGCATCAATCTCAATTCAAGGTTAGTTTTAATGGATCCATCTTCCCGCTATCGTCTCTTTAAAATTGCTTTTGATCCATTAGAACGTGAGGATTTCCAGTTAGTTTCTTGCATTAAACGATTACTGGGGGATATCCCAATAGATGAACCTCCATTCTTAGAGGTTGATGTTTCTTGGCTTCACCCTGACGTCACTTTCAGCCCTGTATCGAGTTCTCCATCTAGTTCTGATTCTGATATTTCTGACCACAAGGTATCTTTTCGAAGGATGGGTAAACATCAGAGCAGAAGTAAAGTATACAAGCACATCTCGAGCAGCTTTCAGACCAGGGAACAGACTGTTAATGAGGGTGACGTTGATGAAGTGTACAGGGCGTCTCTCCTTTCGTTTTCTGATACTCCCCCGAGTGGCTTTGATACTGAGCTGAATGTGGTCAGGCTAGCTGAGATAGAAAAATACCGCTCTCGATTCGACTTGCCCGACTCAGTCACTTTGGTTCCTGCGGGGGATAGAGCCGTATGGAATCCTCCTGAGGGTATGGTCGCGATTTATGGATCCATGCTTTGCTGTGGAGTCACACTTCCCTTTCAACCCTTTATTACCTGGTTTTTGGCTGAAGCAGGGATAGCCCCAGCTCAATTGGCCCCGAATAGTTACAAAGTCTTGATGTGCATATGGCACATGTTCAGTCGAATGAACCTTTGACCGCTTTCCCAGAATGAAATCAGGCATTTCTTTACACTGAGGCAGGTTAGCAAAACGGGGACCTATTTTCTTAAATCTACTACATCGGACGGTTGGGTCCCCAAATAAGCAAAGGTGAATCGGGAGGTCGATGCTTCTGACGACCCAAAAAAGAAGGATTTTGTATGGGGATTCCTTACATCCAACAAGTTCTGGAAGAACAGTTGGTTTTTTGCTGGAGGGGCTCTCGGGCTCAACGTCACTGTCGGATCTGAGGATTCCCAAAAGGTGTTGAGTGTTCCCCGATTCTTCTGTTCTCCCGAAGCGTGGAACAAGAAAATAATCGATTATAGTGATTCTGAGCTGAAGATGCTGACTCAGGCAGCTGTTCGTACTCTAGAGAAGATAAGCAAGAGCTACCTTTTTAAAGAGGAGGATTTGATAAAGTTCGGCTTCTTCAGACAGATTTCGAGCCATCGCCGACGATGTAAGACCCGACGCCCTTTCTATTGTATTTTTCTGCTTTTCATCTTCTTTTCTAACATGATTTTTTTTTTAGTGTTCGATACGGAAGTTGTCAGCGATCTTTAGGCTCACCAGGTGAAGGCGATTCTGCAAGCGAGTAGAAAGGAAGCTTCTCGTCAGGGCGATGAGGGTATTGCTCCACCCGAGCCTGATGAGGAAACCGACACTTCTGAGGAACAAATTCCAGAGTGCGTTGTTCAGGGTGCTCAGCCTTCTACTCAGGATTCTACTGGTCCAAGTGGCCAGAGTGAAGGCTCGTGTGAAAAGCCTATTGGACGGTTTGAAGCCGGCGACGGGTGGTAACGTCTTGACGAATCAAGTGCCTGCAGGTGCCGAATTCTTTGAGTCTTTTCGGGACGATCCGCAGAAAGATCCTGTTGCTGATCTTAACTTCCACCGTTCTCGGGGTGAGAAGCCAAAGGCAGTTATTTCGCCGTCTCGTCCTCTTAAAGTTCCTCGGGTAGTCTCATTTATTGACTCCAGTGACGAAGATGTTGCGGATGAGATTGCCCCGAGTGTTGGCGTTGAAGCATCAGTAGATGCAGCTGCTTCAGAACCGGGTAGGGCTTCTTCTACCCCCGAAGTTGGAGATATAGGGGTTGAACCTTCTGGGGTTCCTTCTCCATCCTTAGAACCGATCACGGCTTCTTCTGCCCCCGAGTTTGGAAATCTGGAAGCTGAACCCTCAAGGGTTCCTTTATTCCTTTCTCCCTAGGATATACTACGGGAGATGTCCTCCGGTCTGGCTTTTATCGGGGAAGACCGTTAGAACGGCTTTCGGGATGGTTCCTTGACCGAACGTCTCCAAAATGTTTTTAACAGTGCATCTTATGTAAGTTGAATCCGACTCCTTTATTGTTTTGCTTCTGCCGAATTTCTAAGTATATTCCTTTGCAGATGGTGCATCTTTTGTTTTGCTTCGCTGAGCTTATTCAGACGCATCAACATCAAGCCGATCGAATAAGGCGTCTAGAGGCTCAGCTGAAGGCGAGTGAGGAGGGTCGTGCTCGAGCCGAGAAAGCTTACCAGCCGGAGGTTGGTTCTGTACAAATATTTGTTGACCATTGTCTTGCAAAACAGGTTGAAGCCGAGGACAAGGCATCTCTGGCAGAGGAGAAGGTTGCATCACTTCAAAATCTTCTATCTTCTGCTGAAGAATCCATGCTCAAGGCGGAGCAGGAGGCGGAGCAGGCGAAGTCTGCGTATGACCAAAAAATCGAAGATCTGGAGCGCCAAGTGCTGACTGTTGAATCCCTTTCCCGAGAGGCCAGGTT
The DNA here is from genome assembly GCA_032871835.1 of Dipteronia dyeriana. Taxonomy (NCBI): domain Eukaryota; kingdom Viridiplantae; phylum Streptophyta; class Magnoliopsida; order Sapindales; family Sapindaceae; genus Dipteronia; species Dipteronia dyeriana. The sequence continues at coordinate 27,060,649 of CM065297.1, read as the reverse complement.
GGAACTTGAAGTCCAAGGGGTGGATAGTTTTAAAAGATCCACTGCTTACGATGCCCTACTTCTTCGGGAATTTCAATGTAGGCTAGTTTCGACCGGCGAGTTCTTCAAAGTTAAGAATAGGGCGACTGAGAAGGCCCGTGATAATTGGGAGCTGTCAATCAAACATCACGTGGGCCGGTCCTTGGAATCTCTTCGGATTCAGATGAAGGAATGGAGAGCCTACTGCAGTAGTCAAGGCAAAGAGCCTTATCCCATGCATTTAGAGATTCTGTCCGAGCATTCTCTCTCGACCTTTTATGCAAGTCAAGTGTCGGGCCAGTCCCGGGTGAAGATTACAGCCAGTGGATGGATGATACTGTCGACGATATCACTTGGCAGTCTAATGAGAGCCTGCTTCGTGAGTACGAGATGGTGCCAGATCCGAGTATTGGCAAAGGCTCTTAATTTTGTAGAATTGTAGAAAATTCTGATTATTTGTTACTTGTACATAACCATTCTTTGAACTGTAACCATTCTTTTAGGAGCAATAAAACTCTATTTTATTTTGAATTGAATGGTCTTGATCTGTTCATTGCTGATTGTTGCCGAGTGCTGTATTAAACTGGCTAATGTTCAGGTAACTTAACCGAGTATCTTATTAAACCGGTTATTACCCGAATGACTTCAATTGCCAAGTGTCTTTATTAAACTGGCTTCTTCGATGTTCGGGTAACTTAACCGAGTATCTTATTAAACCGGTTGTTACCCAAATGACTTCAATTGCCAAGTATCTTATTAAACTGGCTTCTTCGATGTTCGGGTAACTTAATTGAGTATCTTATTAAACCGGTTGCTACCCGAATGACTTCAATTGCCAAGTATCTTATTAAACTGGCTTCTTCAATGTTCGGGTGACTTAACCGAGTATCTTATTAAACCGGTTGTTACCCGAATGACTTCAATTACCAAGTATCTTATTAAACTAGCTTCTTCGATGTTCGGGTAACTTAACCGAGTATCTTATTAAACCGGTTGTTACCCAAATGACTTCAATTGCCAAGTATCTTATTAAAATGGCTTCTTCATTGTTCGGGTGACTTAACCGAGTATCTTATTAAACCGGCTGTTACCCGAATGACTTCAATTGCCAAGTATCTTATTGAACTGGCTTCTTCGATGTTCAGGTAACTTAACCGAGTATCTTATTAAACCGGTTGTTACCCGAATGACTTCAATTGCCAAGTATCTTATTAAACTGACTATTTATTATTAACCGAGTCATCTTGAAATAGACAAGTTTACACTTGTGTTTCATACCCAGTTGCTACCCGAACGTTACATCAAGGCTCACCATGATCATACGTTCGAGTCCTTACGCAATACCAAGGAGGTCTCCCCAGTTTTTATGCGCAAGGGTTTTCCGAATCGTTAAGCTTTTTTTTAAAAAAAAAAAAATGCTTCAACACAGCTATGCATTTCACCCGAATTTCTCCATATAGCGTCCCGAGCATTTTTCCAAAGTCTGGTGCATCGGGTTTGCCTTTTTGCGAAGGTCATTTTGACCCTGCTCGGCTGGCATGCTCCTACGAGCTTCTCCACCCATTCGGGATTTGATGGTCCCGAGAATTCTATTTGCATGTTCTTATTATCATGCTCTGCTTTCATATGTTCTTATTATCATATGCCTTCTTTTGGAAATCCCGAGCTAGATGCTATCCTTTCGAAAATTCCGAGTAGTTTTATTTATTACTGTAAAAAATCAACAAAGATTCAAATTACAGTTTAATATTTATCTTGACTAATATTGTCCTGACTTAGAAAAAAGAATAAAATATTTAATATAAATATATATATTTTAAGGATAGAAAATCTTCAGATATCGGGCATTGTATGGTAGTGGTAAAACCCCTCCATTGGGTCGAGCAATCCAATAAGCTCCATGGCCGACTATTCCCAAGTTCTTGTATTCTTTAAGCGGATTGGTGAGGTCTTGCTTGATTTTTCCTCCCAGTCAGCCCCGATCTTGGCCACCTTATCTGGTTCTTTTAATCACTTCAACTGGTTCTGCTTTGGATTCACTTAAGTCTTCTCTTGGATCCAACTTGAATGATAAGGATTCTTTACACTGATTTGGCTGCATTATGGTGCACACCTGTTCAGCATCATTCTTGCCTTTGTATACTGACAGGTTTGCTCTTCTGGCCATCTCTTGGGATCCCTTGACTATCCCAACCCCCTGGTCTGTCGGGAACTTGATCATTAATGCATAAATGGCGGTTACAACCCTTGTTTTATTCAGGAATGGTCAACCCAATAATGCATTATACGGCCAATTGTCTAAGTCAACTACCACGAAGTTGAGTAGGATAGTCCTTTAGCAATGTGCTATTCCAATCTTCACAGGCAGTTTTACCATCCCGAGTGACCTGACTTCTATCCCTCCAAACCCCCTTAATAGAGCATGGAAAGGTTGTAAATCTTTTCGTTCTAGCCTTAGATGGTCATAGACGGCCACACTGAGGATGTCTGTTGAACTCCCATTATCTATTAAAATTCTCCGGACTTCCCGATGGCCAATCCGGGCACTTATAACCAAGGCGTCATTAGGCCGAACATCGACACCATGGGAATCAACCTCTGTAAAGACTATTGGGTCCCATCCTTCCTTCACCTTTTTCGGGTCTGGTTCAACCGAGTTTACGTTAAAGTTATTCCTTGCTTCTATTGCTTCTCTGATTTTCTGAGTTCGTTCTCGGTTGCTTTTCCCGGTAGAGGGTCCTCCGTATATCGTATGTATTACCTGATTGGCCTCGGGACTGGGCCATTGATTTCGTCAAGAGTGATATGCCTTAACTTCTTTCTTAGTTTCTGATTTCTCATCTTTTTTTTAAGATTACATCCCGCAAGTGCCCTTCCCGAATAAGAGTAACACTTTGAAGTCTCGTGCCCGGTTTCCTTGTGAAATCTGCAATACTTGGTTGCATCTCTCCGGGCGAACTGAGATTGTAGCCGCGGTTCTTGCACCATATTCTTTTCTTCCAAGATGGCTAAAATTTCTTCTTATTTTTTCCTTAGAGGGGTGTAATTGGTATATCTGCCTCGATATTTCTCTGTGGACCGCTCGACGTTGAACCCATTATCCTCATCCTTGTTTTTCTCCTTCTCATTCCCTTTTAGCTTTCCTTTTTGATTCTGCCTCTTGGATTCAGTATCCTTCTGTTCAGGCTTTTCCCCTTGCATATAGCTTCCTCATGTAGCTAATTCTTCTTCTTCGGCCAGTGCGTATCCTCCTACCATATCCATCATGTCAGCATACCTAGTCAGCCGTGCTCTTCTCAAATCAAAGGATAGCCGTCCATTCTGCAAATTATTGATGAATGCAGCGATTATGGCTTCATCGTTTGCACTGCCAATCTCTGATACCCCTTGGCCGAATCTCCCTAGATATTTCTTCAGTGACTCATCTTTCCCATGTTTTATTTGAGAAAGATAAGCCACTGACTTTTTCCTATGAATGTTACTCAGGAATTACCGTGAGAAGCTCTTGCTTAATTCACTGAAACTCTTGATGCTTGCTGAAGGTAACCTTCCGAACCACCTCGACCCCATATCTCCCAGAGTTTGAGGGAAGTTGAGACATAATAAGGGATCGCTGTGGGCATATTGGGCCATGGCGCTTTTATAGCGTCTAACGTGCTCTTTCTAGTCCGTGTCCTTCTTAAACTGCTCCACGTGCAGCATCCTGAACCTTTCTAGGAAAGGAGTTCGTAAGATTTCCTTGGTAAACGGGCTGTCTGAATCGTCGTCAAATAAATTGTTATAGCCATAACGTCTAACCAAGGCATCCATTTGACGCCTATTGTTCTCTACTTCTTGAGTTAGGCTTTGGATCGTGACATCTGTCCCCCACCGGGATTCCTCACCGGTTGAACCGTTGGGTAACTATCATTCTTTTTGGCTCTTCACTTTGATGCCAAGTTTCTCGCATGACTCCGTAATGACGTTTGTGATGAGGCCGATCGCTATCTTCTGATGGAGACCGATCTCTGTACCGGTCATATTTACGGTGTCTAGTGCGGACTGTTTGATTGTGGGCCACCCTCTGGTGATGTTGTTCCTCTTCAAGAGTTTCCTGTCCAGCTGGGTTGATTGGGGAAGAGTTCCTTCTGGTTTCTGGTATAGTTATTCCTAACCCAACCACCACCGAACGAAGCCTTGGGGTGGAAGATTGAGAGTATGTGCTCATACAGCCAGTAGATCAATCCCTTCCCTCGCTGCGTCTGTCACCAATTGCTGCAAGGCCTCTTGGAAACGCAGCGTAAGATCTCTGTTGGTTGGAGGAATTTGCTGGATCCCTGCCAAGTGTGCAGGCTAGTTTTGTGTTTGCTGCAGGATCTTGTGACGTGTTGCCAACATGGAAATCGCCTGGTGATTTTTGGTCATTCCCTGAACTGCTTCTACTTCCTGCCATTGCTTTTAACAAGTTCGGAGGTTCAACCCCTTCTTCTAGCGCCAATTGTTGACGTCTATTTCTGGATTATGTCAGAAAAGCCAATAAGGATTGGATTTTGGCTATTGATTCAAAGAGAAAGTGATTCAAAGAGAGTAATGAAGACAAATTTTACATGGTAAAGCTCCGATGATCGGAGAAACGTCCACGGGTGGTTAAAGGATCAACCAAGCCAAAATCCACTATGCAAATATGATGTTTACAAGCTCTCGATCTCTCTTTTTTCTCTCTGTATTTGCTATAATTGATGTATGCTATTTTACCTATATCTTTTTGAACCAGATTATGGGTCTATTAATATGCTTATAGAACCCTAATCTGCTTTGTACAAGTAATACAAGTAATACAAGTAATACAAGATCTTTGTATTTAATTGTGATTCGGTTACTTGTTTGAGGTTGATTTGTCTTCTTTCCTGTTTCGGAGTCTCTTATGGAAATCGAGTGGGATTCTAGTAGTACTGTTCAATTTGGACTTATTTCCTTATAAGAATGTAGTCTTCGTAAAGTAATCAAGTTATTTCCTGATTGGGGACTCTTCTAACTTGATGTTCCATCTTATTTGGGATTCCTTCCTGATGGATATCTTCGCGTGTTTAATGACTTAATCCGTGTGAAATAAGCACCAAGTTCTTACTCGAGTCGTAATTTATTCCCGAGTAAGAGTAATACCTGATGGTCTCGAGTAGCGCCGTTTGAGCCCGAGTGGAAGCATTGTTTAACCAGTCCCGAGTGTTGTTAACTGATCCCGAGTAGGTTTCATTCAATATATGCTTACTCGGGCTTTCTTCTCTTTAATGATGTCTCGTAGGATATTTCCTGAGTGCCCATTTGGGCGTCCACCTGGCTATTTTCTCCTTTCCGTCAATGACATGTATGCTTGGTAAAATTCACATACGACAATTTTTCTGAACAGTAAATTGTTTTAGATGCTCCTGTATGTATGAATGTGTATGCACCATCTATATGATTGTATGAATGTTTATAATTAAATTGTTTAATTTTAATATGGTTGATCGTAAGTTTTTAAGGTACTGTAGATTTAAGGTTTATGGGTTGCATAATATTTTTATTTATTTATATTTTTACTGTAATTGTATTGTAAATAAAACAAATTATAACCTGTAAACGAAAAACTGGAAACGCGCGTGACGACGGTACTATTCATCAGACACTGTTCATAGGGGGTACTATTCACCGACGTACTGTTTATGACTGTTCATATAGTACTGTGTCACCGGACACTGTTCACCAGAGGGTACTAATCATGAGTTACTGTTCCCGGGGGGCACTGTTCACAAGGGGTTTTGTTCATACGGTACTATTCACGACACTGTTCACAGTGTCTTGCACGATTCCCTTGGCAAATGTTGCCTAGTGCGTTCCGTGTAGCTTTCCCGTTTCAGATTCATTAGATGAATCAGAGTGACCTAAAGAGACTGGAAGATATCTAAAGTTACTAGAAGACCGAAGAATGTATTGGGGGTATTTTTGTAATTTTTTATTCTATTTTTTTTAGGTTAAATAATCCACAGTACTCGGTCAATTCATGTATGCTTTATATTGTGTGATAATAAAAGCACTGTCATGCATACGTATGTCATTTAGATTAGATGTGCCTACACAAATATATTTGATATGTCACACATGCACCATAGGTTGATAATTTTTATGTTTTTTTTTAATGTGATTAAACTGGGTAAATACATAAATGGCTATGAATAATGAGATTAGTTTTTTAATGGTTAGAAAATTTGGTAATTCTCATTAATATTAATCTAGTTATTAAAGTTTCTAAAAAATTAGATTAATAGGGTCATTTAATAGGATTAATTTGATTAATAACCTAATAATAAATTATCTGAATAAAGTGTTAGAGTTTTAATAGTTAAAATTTGGTAAACACTAAAATAATAATTTGACCTTAGTAAACAGTTTACAAAGGCTTAGATTATTCACTAATATATTAAATTTTTAATTGTTAAAAATCATTAATAATTTATTAGTTAATTAGAATTTATTTCTAATTAGTTAATGCGCTAGATAACTTGATAACTTGATAACTTGATGACTTGATTAAAGTTAATCGTTTAATCCTGTAGAGTCTATGTGCATTAACGGATAATAGAAAACCCTAATTTTAAAATAGTAAGTGGGATAGGGATATATGACATTTATATCCCGCGGTCTCCATCATTAATTCAACACCAGGGGATTCGAGTGGGGCCTCGTGACAGTTTTGCTTTCGTCCTCCCTAAGGACGGTTTTCACAAAGGTCAATACCAAGGTTGACTTCCTAACGGATAGGATTTCTGAGGGTATTTTGGGATTGACCGACCCTAAGGCAGCGATTCTCGAGTTAAGCTCGTGCGATCTAAAATGGTAAGTTACACTCACGAAGGTTTTGATTAAGTTTGTTAATTAAAAACCTGACTGAATAAACGATGGTTGAATGATATGAAATAAGAGTTATTCTATAATATCATTTGATTGAGAATGTCTTGGTCCAACATACAAAGACTTGACTGACCCTAAGGCGGCACTTCTTTGTGGTATGTTGGATTGTCATGGTATAGTAACTAGTTTTAGGGTAGTTCTAGTTCATTAAACATGTTCATGCATCATGCTTAAATTTATGCCAAAGCACTCGCACTTGCTTTAAATAAATGACTGAATGAATGTTTTATTTATTTCAGCAATAATGTCTTCTTTATTACTTCAAATTCTCGTAAACGACATATTAATTGGTGATAACTACACTAACTGGAAACTTAACGATAATACAATTTTGGTCTCCAATGACCTCAAGTTTGTGCTTATGAAGGAATATCCTTCAGTGCATGTTACCAATGCCACACGAACTATTCGTGAGGCATACCAGAGTTGGGTCTCATCTGATAAGAAGCCCGAACATATCTGTTGACTTCTATGACAGACGTGCTTGTCACAAAGCACGAAGCAATGACTTCAGCATTCGAAATCATGGAGTCATTGCCAGCTATGTTCGGGCAGTCCTCCGAGCAAAAGCGACATGAAGCTGTTTGTTCTGCTATGCTTGCTATCATGAAGGAAGGTACGTCAGTTCGGGAACATGTCCTGAGCATGATGTCCTACTTCAGCACGGCAGAAGTTAATGACGGGGCCATTGAACCCAGTCAAGTAAGCATTATACTGACGACTCTTCCAAAGAGTTTTGATCAGTTTAAGAGTAACTACGAGATGAACAAATTAAGGTTCAGTCTCACACAGTTGCTCAATGAGCTCACTACCTTTAAGTCATTGACTAAGGACTGCAAGGGCAAAACAAGTGAGGCAAATGTTGTTGAACCATCTTCCTCCAATAATAAGAAGAGGAAAAGGTCTATTGGGAAAGCGAATGGTAAGCCCAAACCCAAGAAAGCCCAAAACAAGAAGAAGTCCAAGAAAATTAAATATGATTTACTTGTTCTTGAGTCGTGTTTAGTGGAAGATGATTTTTCACCCTGGATAGTTGATTCGGGGGACAATAACTATGTTTGTTCTTCTTTACAATGGACTGATTCTTGGACACAACTATAGGAGCAAGGCTTCTCAATGTGTGTGGGGTCAGGAGATGTCGTGTCGGCACGAGTAGTGGGTGTAATTAGATTATGTTTTTGTAATAATTATATATTGTTAGACAATGTATTTTATATTCCTGGATTTACACGAAATTTGATTTCCTTTTCTAAGTTGTTAAAACAAAAATATTTTTGTTTCTTTTAATAATAAGTATGTTATTATTGGAAAGAATGGTCTGAATATTTGTTCAAAAATTAATGAAAACAATTTGTATGTGTTAAGACCGTTAATACATACTACACTACTCAACACTGAAATGTTTAAGGTTGAGAAACCAAAAACTAAACTACATAAGATTTCTCCAGATAATGACACGTATCTCTAGCATCTAAGGCTTGGTCATATCAACCATGACCGGATAGACAGACTAGTAAAAATTGGACCTTTAAGTAAGTTAAAGGTTGACACCTTACCTGTCTGCGAATCTTGTCTGGAAGGTAAGATGACTAAGAGACCTTTTACTGGAAAATGGCTTAGAGCTAAAGAACCACTAAGCTTATACATACAGACGTCTGTGGACTGATGAATGTTAAAACTAGGGGTGGTTATGAGTATTATGTCCCCTTTATAGATGACTACTCAAGATACGGATACGTTTACCTAATGCAACGGAAGTCGAAAACATTTAAAATGTTTAAAGAATTTCGAGCTGAAGTTAAGAATCAATTAGGTAGGATGATCAAGTCACTACGATCAGATCGTGGAGGTGAGTACCTTGACCAAGAGTTTAAAGACTTCATGGTCGAGCATATAGTTTCCCAACTCACAGCTCCCGGTACACCTCAGCAAAATGGTGTAGCGGAGAGGAGAAATAGAACCCTAATGGAAATTATGAGATCTATGATTAGTTTCTTATCATTACCAAATTTCTTCTAGGGATATGCGTTACAAACAGCGGCATACATTTTGAATGTGGTGCCATCCATATCTGTTCATAAGACTCCCCTAGAGTTGTGGAATGGTCGTAAAGCTTGTTTGCGACATTTTCGCATATGGTGGCGTCCAGCACACGTGCTAAGGAACAGAAGTGGAAAGCTAGACTCCAAGTCTGTGGTCTGCCTATTTGTAGGATACTCTAAAGAGACCAATGGTGGACACTTCTATAGTCCTGAAGATAACAAAGTACTTGTATTGACAAATGCAACGTTTCTGGAGGACAATTATATTAGTGACCATAAACCTTGTTCTAAAATTATATTGAATGAGTTGGAGCCTGATGAGACTAGTGCTTCATCAACAAGAGTTATTGATCCATAAACATCTGAGAGTCAGATGGTTCCTGATCAGGATACAATACCACCTAGACGTAGTGAGAGGGTTGTGAGACAGCCTGAACCATATTTAGGTATATGTGAGAAACAAGGTGTTGTCTCTGCTGTTAGTATGGATGATCCATTGACATTTAAGAATGCAATGGAAGATCCTGATAAAGAGGAATGGCTTAAAGCCATGAATCTCGAGATGTAGTCAATGTACTCTAACTCAGTCTGGGATCTTGTAGACTTACCAGATGGGCTAAAACCCATAAGGTGTAAATAGACCTACAAGGGAAAGAAATGAGTAGACGGGAAGGTAGTGACCTTCAAGGTAAGTCTAGTGGCCAAGGGTTATGCCTAGAAAGAGGGGGTCGATTATGAAGAGACCTTCTTGCCAGTAGCCATGTTTAAGTCTATTCTTATTCTCTTATCCATTGCTGCCTATTTTAATTATGAAATTTGGCAAATGGATGTCAAGACTGCATTCTTGAATGACAATCTTGATAAGAGCATCTATATGATGCAACTAGAGAGATTCGTGTCTCCAGATCAAGAGCAAAAGGTTGGCAAGCTGCAAAGGTCCATCTATGGACTTAAGCAAGCATTTAGATCTTGGAACATTAGGTTTGATAAAGTGATCAAAACCTATGGCTTCGAGCAGAAAGTCGATGAGTCTTTTGTCTATAAGCGCATCATTGACAATAAAGTAGTTTTCTTGGTCCTATACATAGATGATATCCTACTCATTGGGAATGATATGGGAGTGTTGTCTGATGTAAAGGGCTGGCTGGCTGGCTAATTAATTCCAAATAAAAGATTTGGGAGAGACAAGTTATGTTCTAGGGATCCAACTTATAAGGGATCGTAAAAATAAACTCATAACATTGTCTCAGGCATCATATATCGATAAGATTCTTGTGAAATTTTTTATGCAGAACTACAAGAAAGGTAATTTACCTTCCAGGCATGAAGTTCACTTGTCTAAGGAACAATGTCCTGAGACACCTCAAGAAGTTAAGGATATGAGACGTGTACCCTATGCATCGGCAGTAGGCAGTCTCATGTATGCTATATTATGCACGAGACGGGACATCTGCTATGCAATGAGAGTAGTTAGCAGATACCAGTCCAACCCAGTATTGGATCATTGGGTTGCAGTCAAGACTATTCTTAAGTATCTTTGGAGAACGAGAAACTATATGTTAGTGTATTTCAGACAGGATTTGATCTTGTTAGGATACACAAATTCTGATTTTCAGTCAGACAGGGATTCTAGGAAATCCACGTCTGGATCAATATTCACCCTGGGTGGTGGAGCCATTATATGGAGATGTATCAAGCAATCTTCAATTGCTGAATCTACCATGGAGGCCGTATATGTAGCCGCTTGTGAAGCTGCTAAAGAGGCTGTTTGGCTCCTCAAGTTCTTGAGTGATATGGAAGTTGTTCTAGATCTGGATAAGCCCATCACACTTTATTGTGATAATAGTGGTGTTGTGGCTAATTCCAAAGAATCAAGAAGCCAGAAAAGAGGGAAACATATAGAGAGAAAGTATCATCTCATTAGAGAGATAGTACAAAGAGGAGATGTGATCATCACCAAGATAGCCTCATAAGACAATCATGTTGATCCATTTACAAAGACCTTAGCGATTAAAGTGTTTTCGGGTCATCTAGATGGTCTAGGGTTACAAGAAATGCCTCACATGCTTTAGTGCAAGTGGGAGATTGTTGGGGTTTATGCCCTAAAGATGTAATTTTTAAATGAATTTATGAAATAAATAAATGGAAAAGTTCAATTCATTCTTGTTGTGTTGTTTATTTTATAACTTGTGCATATATTTAACATCCAAGATTGTCGGATGTAATCTCGAACTGTGTATATGAGTGTAATATACGGATGAATACAGTAAGAGACGTGCAATTTAAAGAGTCCATAGATATCAAATAAAGCTAGGTACTTAATTTGTGGTTAATCTATAATTGTGGTCTATTCTGTAGTGTACGGTGATTCTATCCTGAATCATTCATATGGAGATATGAGAATGGAGGCACATTGTATGATGTGATCATATAGGACTGGGCCTTGATCTATAAGAATCTCTCACCAAGAGCTGTTTAGAGATGAGATTCATATATATCAACTAATGATGGCTATATGTGGGTGATCTTAATCTTGAGTGTCTTATTGAAGTGTCTTATTGACTCCTTTAGGTTAGATCGTTGTCTTTGATATACCATGGGTGAGGTCAGATGCAGTTCCTGATCAATATACTCCGTATGTTGGGATTACGGTTGAGCTTGTGGCTGGAAAGATTTGTACACAATAGTGGAATCCATTCCTTCTTGTGAGAAGTAGATGATAGTTCCCTTAAGGGTTGATTCGGGGTTTGGACAATATGAGCGCTCTCCTAATTCTGTGAGGAAATAGGATTTGTTGTCCATTAGAGAATCAACGGTACTTAAAGGATATATGTAATTAGAGAGGTATAACGGACATTATAACCCAACTCTAATTATGAACTACTGTGGAGGATCACACCATGTGTAATAGTTATATCGATGGACACCGAGTTGTATCGGTATGTGTAAAAGCGTCTGCAGTAGATAGAGTGCAGCTTCGGGTTTTTAGTGGAATAACACCGGAGTTAATAATCAAGGAATATTAATTAAAGAGTTTAATTAATAATTCCGATGATTATAGGAGCTCAAAATACTGTGGGTTCATTAGGTCCACTTGCTAGCCCGATCGATTTAGGTAACAAAGGTCACGGTTAATTAATTGGATTATCCAATTAATTGTGTTATAAAAGTGACACGTATTTATTCGGGAATTAATTGAATAATGAGATTATTTAATTAATGAATGTTAATAGTTAAATTAATTAAATAATTAGATTATTTAATTATATTGATATTTATGAATTATTAATTAACTATTAATTGGAGGGTATTAGTTGATATTTTGATTTAGGTGAAAATAAAATAATAGGATTATTTTATTTTTTACTAAATCATTTATCTAAGTATTTGAATTTAAGTTTAAATTTTAATATATTAGATATATTTGAAAGGATAATTAAAGGATATATATATCAACTATTGACACAAGAGTTTGTATAGGATGCATATTGGTGTGTAGATGAAACAATTGATATGCAACACATATAAGTTTTGTATAGGATACAAACAAGGTGATGGGTGAATCAATAATAAAAAGAGAGAATTTGCATGTGATGTAAATATGGGTGGCATTGAAAAACTCACCTGATTAAAAAAGAGAAAAAAAAACATATGTGAATTGAATTGCATAAGATGCAATTTTAGCGTGTGCATTAAAAAGAGAGATCAAGTTAAATATATATATATATATATATATATATATATATATATATATATATATATTAAGAACTAGAACGGTTCTAATTAGTTTTCTCTTAGAAGAAAAAGTTTCTTCAATTCTGTCTACATCCTCCATTCAAGTTCTTGAGATCGTGATGCGTCCACACGCAGTTACCAGTTCTGAGAGATAGTGAGGATGATCGAGTGGTTTAGACAGTAGTACATCGTAAAGTGAAGAAGCCTCCAAACGTTGGTAAGATTGGTTCAAACAAGGATCATTACAAGAAGTGAAAGAGCCTCCAAACGTTGGTATGGTTTTATTATCTTCTGATTATATTGATTACAATTTCCTGTGTTTACATACTTATTTATTATTGTAATAATTTATTTGTATAAGTTTCAAAATATAATTACGATCCCAAGTTCACTGGTCCCATATACAGATTATGATCTATATTAAAAAATTTAAAACCTTACTTCCGCTGCGTGACCGGTGAACAGGGATCTAACATTTGCTGTCATCCAATGGCTACTATAAGCCATTATTGTGGTAAATCTGTTTTGAATGATAAGGTGAGTGAGTTTGTCCACAACAGTCGGACCAAGAGTGCTTACTTGCAAACTTATTGGGGTATGATCCATCATATACCTGATCAAAAGAGGTGGCCAGAAGTGCTTGCTTGTTTACCGATTGAAGGTCAAATGGAGCATTTGATTCTGCCACTTCTTATTGTCCAAACAGGCATGCCTAAGACCAGATGAGCAACTTAAAGGAGGAAGGTATGGAACCGTTGTATGCAAGCTTTGTTCAGAACATGGCCATAACAAAAGAATCATAAAAAAAAGACATGTCCTCCTTAACTTGTTATAACTTTTCATCTCTTCTTTCTCCCTCTAAGTACTACCAACTTTATCTGAATATGTTTCCCCAAACCTTATAAACCATCTTCTTCAATTTAATTTTCTGTTAACAGACAACTAAAGGACAATCATCTTCACATCAACCATTCCTACAACAATCAACATATAAAGGGTCATTTTCATAGCCTCCAACAACATAACCTCCAACAGCCCAGAGTCAACCACACTTTGAATTTCTTAACTATGACATCAACACTTGTAATGGTGGATGACAACAACATCTGGTTTTATTATTGAACCTTTTTTTAAACAACTTTTTTAATTCATAACTGTTTTTGTGTAATTGCATGGTTCCTGTTGCTAGAAATTTTTAGATATGGTTATCAAACCGTTAGATGTGCTTAATATGCTTTTTGAAAGTGCTAGCACACGGACTAGACATGAATATTGTTGGTCATTGGTTGTGATTCTAGTTTATGTAGTGTTCTTAAATGCTTAACTATAACTGCTTTTTATTTATGCTTAAACTTTACTTATTATTACATACAGTCTTTGCTTGTCATACTAAGTACAATGATTGACATGGTTACACAAAACAAAACCCTGTTAATTGTCCACATCAGCTTTGACCCTCATTCTTTAGACTCTAAGTGATACATTCTCCCATGAATATTTTTTCCAGATTATGCATCCTTGCATGTAAGATTTCTAAGTGCTGCACCCTTTCCCATACCATTTCTAGCTTCATCAATCTTGCATTTAGAACTATGATTTCTTGTTCAAGTTGCTGAAAATTATCTCCACCTACAAACCTTTGTGAAATGTTTTATATGTATTCAGTTTGGTTTAATTCTTCGTTATCAGGTTCCCAAAATCTATTAAATTTGCATTTTTCACTCTCATAGAAGAATTACAATTTATTTGCATTTACATTTTGAACATGTCTGATAGACTCTTTTTTAACAGATTCTGTAACAGAAAGACCAAACGGACCAATATTGAAACTAAAGGGACCATAACGCATAATAGGTCAAACTAGAGGGACTTTTATCATTTTTCCCCTTTTATTAATAAATATTTTCATCTTAGTTTGTTTATACAAAATTAAAAAGACACAAATTAATTTGAACTTAATTTAAATTGATTTTAACACAAAGCAAGGATCTCAATAAAATCCATCACTTCTACTGAATTTTAATATGATTTTTTTTTATGGATGATAAATTCAATAAAATCTACTTAATTGAGATGTTTTTAATTATTTACCAAAAATTATATAATTTTAAATGTTCAACAAATGGGGTTTAAGATCAAACCTTAACGATAAAATGTTTTGAGGCCAAAAAGCTGCCCACAATTACAATAACTAAATGGTTCATGATTCTTACATTTCTATACAATCAAACAGTTAATACAGATAAAAACAATCTATCGACAAGTATGAGAAGAAGTTGGTTCAAAGGATGCTAAACATGATTTATTTTGATCATAAATAACAGATTTAAAGGAGACATTTTTTGATGATAAAAGTATCAATATTACATACAAAAACTTGAACCTAGGGTGAACCTAGTACCCTAGCAAACTCCAAAAAGAAGCAGAGCTTATATAGATGTATAATAGTATGAACACGTAACAGAGGGAGAGGCTTGTTAGGGAGAGGCCACAAGGTTGGTTAGGGTGTGGATCATAATTTCAGAAAATGATCAAGATATCTTGTACCTTCTTCAGCATTTGTCTTTCACTCTATAGCCAAATAATTACAAAAATTCCACTATATAAAAAAAATAAAATAAAAATCTAAATCTGTTTACTACATAATCTGGTGTTATATTGAGAAAAGGCTAAGTTTTGTAAGCCATTATATTCAAGTAACGTTTGAATCAAACAAGGAAATTGCATCAGAGGATAGCGAATGAAGTTCAATTATGTTGGTCTAAGATACAATAAACAACATAACCATCAGCATTCATTCATTCATTCATTCTATATCGATCTGTTCTGGGGATTCTTCATCTGGTTCTGTGGCTTCAGCATCCATTTCTTCCGCCGTAATCCAAGAGGCTTCCACTGTCCTTGTAACCCATTCCTTGAGTGGATCTTCTTCCAAATCAAGCCTTAGAAGACCAGCAAACATCCCACCCACGAAGGCAACCGGTTCCTTAATCAAAAGAGCATCAAAGGAACATGTTTCACAGTTTCAGTAACATATCACAACAAATTACATCACAGGATTATGTTTTCAACGGAGAACAAGCTGCTAAAAGATGAGAAAAAATGGATGATACCCCGTAAAGGACTGCAGAAAGAAAATAAAGTTTTTTAAGTGAAATTCAGAGTATGTTGCTATGTAAATGTTTAAGTAGGTTTACTTCAGCAAAGTGTCATTGCAATTTGCAACTGAATTAAAAACATATCGGACAATAATATACTCGCTGATTCCAGTGGATAATATGCAGGTGAGATCAAATACATGCGAAAATGACTTGGCGCAAATTTAGAAGGTGGCATTCAAATATAATGTGAATGCAGGAGATACATGCTGCTTACTACATCCCCACATCTAGCTGCTGTGATGTTAGAAGAGAGAGAAACGAGCAATATATATATGTGGTCTACAAACAAAAATAAACAAAGTATTTATAGATAGAAAGAGAGAGCATCTAATCTAACTGGAATCAGTAACTCAAACATGAATTGGGGAGTCTTGAACACCACTATCAAACACCTCCAAGGCTCCAAGAGATCCAATACAACCCTAGGCAAACAGACTAGCTCGAATAATATCGTGTTCCACAAAATGTAATCAACCAAAACAGATTAATTTACAAGCAAAGACTTT
Source organism: Dipteronia dyeriana (assembly GCA_032871835.1). NCBI lineage: Eukaryota > Viridiplantae > Streptophyta > Magnoliopsida > Sapindales > Sapindaceae > Dipteronia > Dipteronia dyeriana. The sequence continues at coordinate 27,044,260 of CM065297.1, read as the reverse complement.
TTTCTTTTTCGACTTTTTTCTTTTTCGACAACAAAAAGTAATCTTTCCATAACAAGAAGAAAAGTAAAATTGAAGAAGAATCAAGAACGAGTACCTTGAGAGCTTCTTTGACAATGGTCTCATCGATGGGACTGAAAAAACAAGCTTGGAGTGGGTTTCTGTATCTGATATTGTAATTCCACAATCCAACACTAGATCCAGTACTACTCTTGGATGAAAATGGGTTTTTTCTTGGATTCTTCAGCCAGCCAAGGAATTAATATAAATTAAGCAGAATATCATAAACTTAAATTTACAAGAAATAAATGAAAAGCGTACCAGAGCAGAGCAAGGATAATTCTTGATGGAGAGAGCCATTCCACTGTTGTTTTCTGCTCAATTTCGGCTTAATGATATCATAAACAAAATACCTGTCCCAACTCCCAAGTCCAAACGGGATCGGGCTGAATTAAAAATAAAAAACCGAACCGGTCAAAATTAGTTTTGATTCTGTTCATTCTTGTATTTTGAAATGGACGGGCATAGTGCCCAACAACCTTCTCCATTCCTATAACCTTCCCCAACACCTACTCCCAAACCTCATTTGGGGGAAGTAGGGATGTGGGTATTTTGGGAAGGTTCCTCTATCCCCACATTCATCTTCCATTTTTCCTATTTTTTCAATTTTTAATTTAAATCTGAATATAAAATTTAGAATTTAAAATTCGAAATTTAGCTATCTCAATACTTCGATTCACCATATTTCAGTATCTAATATAATAAATAAACAAAATAATTAATTGATTTAATTTAATTCAAAATTTATACAAATATTAATAGTAATATATATGGGTTGGTAGGTGGATTAGGTGTGTGACCATGACTAAGAGTTTTTTTTTTTTTTTTTAAGTAAATGATACTGTTACATCCTGAATTGTTAGCGAAATGCTAACGTGCCCCATAAATTCTTAAGATGGTCACTAAACCTCCTAAGCTCTCTGAAATTGGCAACAAGTGATGAAAGGGGTGACGGACATGTAGGACAAATTTCACTTACATACCCTGATTATATGCATAACTGTATTAAAACTGAAAAAATATAATAATAACATCATACACTCTTTGACCAATTGACCAATGTCCAAAAATAAATAAATAAATAATATATATAATAATGATAATGATAATAATAATAATAATAACAACAACAACAACAATACTAATAATAATAATAATAATAATAATAAAATAATAATAATAATTATATATAAATAATAATAATAAATATAATAATTATTATTATTATAAATAAAATAAATAAATAAATGATAATAATAATAATTATAATAATAAATAGAATAATAATAATAATAATAGTAACAAATAATAATAATAATAAATATAATAAAAATAGTAATAATAAATAAATAATAATAATAATAATAAATAATAATGATAACAATAATAATAAATATAATAATAATTATTATTATATTTCCAAATTTTTGGATCTTCACCGTCCATTTTAATTTTAATTATTTATTATTATTATTATTATGATTATATTATTATTATTATTATTATTATTATTATTATTATTATTATTATTATTATTGTTGACGGTGTTTTTGAATCAATTATAGCTCACCATGCGTCACATAAATAGCTGTAAATAAAGATGAACAACAAACGACAAAAGAGAGAGAAGGTAAAAATAGAGACAATATTTTACGTGGTAAAACCTCATGGAGGGTAAACATCCACGGTTGCCAGCGCCGACAAGAAAAATTCACTATGTAAAAAATGATTACACCCTCAATCTTTCTTGTACTCTTGTAAGCTAGATCTTCGTTAACCCTTCTATTGGCGTTATTAGGGTCTATTTATACATGCATAGAACTCTAATTCTTAATGTACAAAAAAGGAAAGTTCTTGTCATTTAATGAAACTCTAACTTCTTGGAGTCGTGTTATCCTCCCTTTTTGTTTCACATTGATTGTATTTTAATTGCAATAGATCTCTTGCCTAATTTGCACCTTGATATTTATAAGGAAGTATGTTTTCTTATCTAAGTGCACTTCAATGTGTCTTATTTAAATCAGATTCTTTTTATGCATTTAGAGTCGTAACTTCATTAAATCTGAATATTATCCACATGTCAATCAACCGGCCATCTGCTGAACCCGACCGAAGTTCCTTTCCTCGACTGATGGTTTTACTCAATCATGGACTTTGCCCTGACCATCTTGATTGTCCCGAGCATAAACTTTGCCTCGACCATTTTGATGGTCCCAATCGGTTCATCTTCATCTGATCGTCTGTGTTATTTAAATCTGGGGTTGATGGTCTTTCTTTAGTCAACTAAGGTTGGCTAGGTCTGGTTGAGCCCTTAGTGACATGGCACCCCCGACTCTTGTCTATTGTTGACATGTCATACTGTCTAAGTTACACCAGGTATCTCGTTCCAAAAAGAAACCCGCTCGACGAAGTGTGCTTAATTTGTTCCTCTTTTTTTTGTCTCGTAGCCCACTAATGCATGTTTAAATGCTTAATAGCTAAGCATTAACCCCAACCACATTTGTCTTGGCTGACGAAATCATTAGCAACTTTTTGAACTTCGAACGACGCATGATTTTTGGGGTTTGTGCACCTATCTCATGTTGGGATTATGCTCGATAGTAAGAGTATAATAATGTATTTGACAATCATTTCATATTAATAAAGTGATTTCTAGTTAAACAAGTCTTATAGCATTTGTAGTTTAATTATTATAATTGTCAAAAGTAAATAATCATAAGGTCAAAAGACTATGAGAAAAGAAGAATTGTTCATACATCTAGATATGTATGAGATAGACACAATTCTTTAGTTAGTCTTGAATAAAATTCACAACTTAAAATAAAAAGTTAAGCGCCTTTATCTTGTCAAAGTTGTAGATTCTTTTACTAGCGTTTGAGTGGGATCAAATGTGTTATGATGAGTCTAAAATCATCAAAGTGTGGTGTCTTTGGGCAAAATAATCTAGTGCACTGGGTGCATTGAATAGGATCACAATGAAATACTTTATCTAGAACCGTCAATAGATAAAAGTTTTCATTTGAAGACAATCGGAGAGTCTATCTTAATCCTGAGATAAATGATGGACTTATGGTTGCAAGTGTTATCATTTGAGCTATCAATGAGTACGATTATATAGCATAGTCTATTCTTGATAGTTTGGTGGTATTCATTTGTTAATCGATAGAGGACTTCATTTATAGATATGGACATCGTGGCTCTATTTATTAAATGAGAGTAGAATATCATCATATGGATGTTTTGAGGTATTGGATATTAAATCTTAACGCTAAGTTTTCAATAGTGTCGATTGAAATATGACTTCTGGACAAGTCAAAATATCCAAGTTCAAAATGTGGTCATATGAGTAAATATGGTAACTTGGAGAGCTATAGGCGGTCTATGAGCTTGTGGCGATTACTGATATTCTTCATGAGGAAACACTTTCTCCAATAAGGTTTTTTAGGGTATGAATGAGTAACATCAACTTATTCTATCTTTATTTAAGAGTTCAATTTTAGTTTTTTAGTGGAATGAACTAAAATTAATAGATCGGACCTAAGTAAATCATTTGTGATTGTGATTGGATTGTGTCTACTGGAGCTTAAATTTAGATAGCCCGCCAAGATTCCCAATCCACACGAACTTGCATGGATCACTTGATATATTCTACCGGACCAATTTAAGGGTCCATCTAGAATTGTATTAAGGCATGTGGACTTGTTTCTTTTTGTAAGAATAAGTATAGTTCACATGTGGACTTTTTATAAAAGTCCAATGGATTTAATAAAATAAGAAAAATACTATATATGCCTATATATTGTCATCGGCAGCAAGGCCAATATATAAAAGCCTAAATATATTATTTTTTATTTTTTTATTTAATTAAATAGAAATTAATTAAATTGGTAATTAATTAATTATTTAATTAAAATTTAAAATCTTTTTTCTATTAGGAGAAGGTCTCCTAAGTTGGTAGTATAATTAATATTAAAGACTATATTTGATAAGTAGATAAATAAAATGAATTATTTATCTAGTCAAATTAGAAAGTCTTTAATATGATCACAAATACACTAATGAGTTGGATTAGGAGTCTTGGTGTAGGAAAGAATTCTTTTTGGAAAAGGATTTCCAGTCACTAAGTAAATCCACCAAAGGAAATGATTCTTGTCCACTAAGTAAATCCTTCTTAGGAGAGGATTTGGCCTGCTATATATACTACCTATAAATTTTGACCAAGCCTTAGTTTTTGGTGTGAGAAGTTGTTTTTTATTTGTTTTTTTTATTGTTATAAAAAAAAACTTCGTCCAACTCATTGTGTGAAGAATTCGGCCAAACATAGAGAAAAGAGGGAACGTTTTTGTTTTCGATAGTACACTAGTATCCTTTGCATCAAAAGGGTTTTGTGTACAACATCGAATCAAGGTTCACGCGAGTTTCAATCAAATTGATTGATAATTCAAAAGTGACCGGACGTTCTTGGTTTTTCTCTTGGAGGATTATTGTGACAAACAAAGAAGAAGATTTTGTTTGTTTCCATCCTCGGGTATACAATTTAAAGAATGGGAGCTCACACTCCTAAGTAATTCACGTTCGTGATTGGATTGGAAGATCTTGCGGATTCAATTCGATGCTAGTTCAATCGTCACGAAAAAAAAGGTACGATACTTTTTATATACATCAATTAATCTAGGGTTAAGGTTCTTGTTATTAAAAGGGAAAATTTCTGTTTATACGCAAACCCTAATTTTTTTTTCTCATGCTTTCGTTACGTTTTGAACCGTTTTTTCCCTACAATTGGTATCCGAGTCTGGTTGTACCCTTGATTAATTGATGTATGTGTTCGTGAATCTTTTTATTTTTATTGTATATATGCATGTTTTAGAAAGAGATGACACTCTAGATATTTATATATATATATATATATATATATATATATTTATATTGGAATGTATGGATATATATATGTTTTATATGTGGTTTGTTATTGCTCAAATTTAGTCCTAGAATTTCAATGTATTTTTGTTTTGGGATTGTAACAAGAAAGGTGATTTATTATCGCCATAATTACCTTCTTGGTAGTTGCTAAGTTTTTCTTTTGTTGTTGTTGTAATTTAAAAAAAAACTGCATTTGTTGTAATAAAAAAAACTGCAGTATTTTTTTTATTTTAAATTCTTTTGTAATACTTTCAAGTATTGAAGACTCGAAGGTTTGAAGAATTGGGAGCAACCGGAATAAGTTTGGGACCATGCGAGCCATAGCAACAAACGTGTGTGCGAAGAGCACGCAACCACATTTGTTGTGGCATGGGCTACGTATGGCAGCCCTATGGAAGCCATGGGCTGCGCATGGCAGCCCTTTATAGGGTTGTGGCATGGCACACCCATGGGTAGGAGCCAAGGGTGCGCATGCCCATGGGATCAGCCGAGAGAGTCCAAATGACGAAGGTCATGTGAAGACTTGTTCGCCAAGAAATGAGTTTTTTTGTATTTCAAGACATGTAATTTACTTGTTTTTCTAGGATGGACCAAAAGTGTAGCTATTTATATTTTTTGTAAATATTACAATGTTTGTCATTGTTTTATAAAATGTCATATAGAATAGAATTGCCACTCATATATCTCTTTTGGTATGAACATGCATAGAATGGTTTAGGTATCTAAATTGGCATTTAGATAACTTGGTAAATCATTCTTTGAAATTCGATCACACGCCTTAAATAAGAAAGACAGTGTCTGTTTTTATGAATCTTAGGATGAAACTTGGACAGGGTGTGAAAGATCACATGATGAAAGTCATAGCACATCTCAACATTGTTGAACTAAATGGTGTTGAGATATATGGTGAGACCAAAATTGGCATGATTGTTAACTCACTGTTGGATTCCTTTGATCAATTCAAGTTGGACTACACCTTGAATAATAAGGAATATACCTTGCAAGGTCTGATGCAAGATGTTCAAAGCGCGGAAAAATCCTTGTGAAAGGCAAGGGTCAAGAGATTCATATGCTTGATAAGTTGCTACTGTTATAGACCCGTAAGAAGGTCAAGAGACAACAGAAGAAAAAACAACTTGCGCCTTCTTAGAAGGAGACCAAGATAGTAACCAAGATCAAAGGGAAATGTTTCCTTTATGGTGAAAAGGGTCAAAGGAATAGACTGAATAAGAATGAATTCAACTTGTATTTAGGCAATGGAGCATTGGTGTCTACTAGTGTAGTGGGAGATATTAGAATCAATTTAGATTTTTATAGGCATTTAGATTGAATAAATGTTTATTATGTACCACAATTCAAGAGGAATTTAATTTTGGTCTCTTGTCTAAATAAATTTGGATATTCGGTTACTTTTAATAAAAGGTTTTATTATTAGTAAGAGTATCAAAATTATTTACAAAGGTACATTGGAAAACGGTTTATTCTATTAGCATAGAAATATCTCTCACTTGTTAGACACGGAATCAACAGAACCCAATCATAAAAGAGTAAAATTATCAAAAGATGAAACCTACCTATGACATTTGTGCCTAGGTCATATTAACCTTAATAGAATTAAAAGATTGGTAAGTGACGGACCTCTAAGTGACTTAAAGGTTGATGATCTACCAAATTGTGAAATCTTGTTTGGAAGGTAAAATGACCAAAAGGTCGTTTACGACCAAAGGCACAAGTGCCATCGAATGTTTAGGATTGATACACACTGATGTGTGTGGACCTATGAGCATTCAAGCTAGAGGTGGATATGAGTATTTCATCACTTTCACGGATGATCACTCAAGATTTGGTTATGTGTATCTCATGAGACATAAGTCAGATGCTTTTGACATGTTTAAAGCATTTAAAGTTGAAGTGGAAAATCAGCTTGAGAAACGTATAAAAATCTTGAGGTCTGATCGTGGTAGAGAATATCTATCTGGTGAGTTTCAACAATATCTTATTGATAATGGGATAATTTCTCAGTTTTCTGCACCAGGCACCCCTCAACAAAATGGGGTGGTAGAAAGGAGAAATAGGACTCTTTTGGACATGGTTAGGTCTATATTGAGTTATTCAACGCTCCATACTTCTTTTTGGGGATATGCTTTACGAATCGCAATGTACATTCTAAACAATGTACCATCTAGGTCGGTTCCTAAAACACCGCATGAGCTATAGACCAGGCGAAAGCCTAGTTTACAACACTTAAGGATATTTGGATGTCCTGCGCACGTGTACAGAAAAGATGGAGTCATGTTCAGAAACATGCATATTTGTAGGGTAGCCAAAACGAACAAAAGGATATTATTTTTATAGTCCTTCAGATATTAAAGCATTTGTTTCAATAAATGCAAAAATTTCTGGTAAGGACTATAAGAATAATTTTGTGCCTAATAGTAGAATTGTCTTGAATGAGCTTCCAGGAGATACAATTCCACAAGAGGTTTCAGAACCAAGCCCAATTGTAAGTTCTCTACCAACACAAGATCAACAATCTACCATACCTCGTCGTAGTGGGAGGGTTAGTAGACAACCCGAGAGATACATCGGTCTAGGAGAATCTGTAGAGAATCTCTGTGATGACGATGATTCCTATACGTACAAGGAAGCAATATAATATGTTGACACTCGCCATTGGAAAAAGGCAATAGAATCCTAAATTGAATCTATGTTCAAAAACAAAGTCTGGTCTCTTGTAGGCTTGCCTAAAGGGATAAAACTCATTGGGTGTAAGTGGGTATACAAGAGGAAAAGAGGAATGGAAGGAAAGGTGGAAACTTTTAAAGCTAGATTGGTAGCTAAAGGTTATACACAGAAGAAAGGTATCGATTATGAAAAAACCTTCTCTCTTGTGGCCATGCTTAAATCCATTAGGATACTCTTATCCATTGCGGCACCTCTAGACCTAAAGATTTGGCAAATGGACTTCAAGACAACTTTCTTTAATGGAAGTCTTGACGAAAGCATCTACATGATGCAACCAGAAGAATTCATTGAAAAAGGCTAAGAGGAAAGGGTATGCAAGTTGTAAAGATCCATATATGGATTGAAGCAACCATCCAGATCTTGGAACATAATGTTCGATCAAGCCATGAAAAGTTTTGGATTTATTCAAAACCTTGATGAACCTTGTGTATACAAAAGGATTAAAGGCGACAAGTTAGTTTTCCTAGTTCTTTACGTTGATGATATACTACTCATCAGAAACGATGTAGGTGTATTAACATCAGTAAAAGAATGGTTAGCAAAACAATTTGATATGAAGGATGTAGGAGAAGCAAGTTATATTCTTGATATCCAAGTCATAAGGGATAGAAAGAATAGAACGATTGCATTATCCCAAGCTTCATACATAGCTAAAATCTTGTCTAGGTTTTCCATGCAAGATTCCAAGAAAGGTATGTTATCTTTCAGACATGGAATCAAACTTTCTAAGGAAAAGGTTCCTAAGAATGAACATGAATAGCAATTCATGAATAGGGTTCCATATGTAACGGCAGTTGGAAGTCTCATGTATACAATGCTCTGTACTAGACCAGATATTTGTTTTCCTGTGGGCATAGTTAGCAGGTTTCAATCGAAACCTGGTCCTGATCACTGGACGTCAGTCAAGAATATTTTCAAGTATCTCAGAAGAATGAGAGATTATATGCTTGTATACTATGGAGGGGATTTGATTCCCATTGGGTATACAGATTCTGACTTAAGGAGATCAACATCAGGATCTGTGTTTATTATTGGAAGAGGGCAAGTCATATAGAGGAGTATCAAGCAATCTTGTATTGCCGATTCCACCATGGAAGCCGAGTATGTTGCAACATACGAGGTTGTCTGGCTCCACCAATTCTTGATTGACTTGGAAGTGGTTCCTGATACGAATAAGCAGATCACTATCTATTGTGACAATAGTGGAGCAGTGGCTAAAATGAGAGAACCAATAAGTCATAAGAGAGGGAAACACATTGAAAGAAAGTATCACCTTCTGAGGGAAATTGTGCATAGGGGTGACGTGATGATTACCAAGATCGCAGTAGATATTCTAGCGGATCCCTTTACAAAGGCTCTTCCACAAAAGAGTTTTGATGAGCATCTAGAGAACACGGGGATGAGAGATATGACACATTTGCTATAGAGCAAGTGGGAGATTGTTGGGATTATGTTCGATAGTAAGAGTATAATAATGTATTTGACAATCTTTTAATATTTATAAAGTGATTTCTAGTTTAACAAATCTTATAGCAATTATAGTTTAATTATCATAATTGTCAAAAGTAAATAATCGTAAGGTCAAAAGACTATGAGAAAAGAAGAATTGTTCATACATCTAGATATGTATGAGCTAGACACAATTCTTTAGTTAGTCTTGAATAATATTCACAACTTAAGATAAAAGGTTGGGCGCCTTTATCTTGTCAAAGTTGTATATTCTTTTGCTAGCATTTGAGTGGGATCAAATGTGTTATGATGAGTCTAAAATCATCAAAGTGTGGTGCCTTTGGGCAAAAGAATCTAGTGCACTGGGTGCATTGAATAGAATCACAATTAAATACTTTATCTAGAACCGTCAATAGATAAAAGTTTTCATTTGAAGACAACCAGAGAGTCTATCTTAATCTTGAGATAAATGATGGACTTATGGATGCAAGTGTTATCATTTGAGCTATCAATGAGTACGATTATATAGCATAGTCTATCCTCGATAGTTTGGTGGTATTCATTTGTTAATCGATAGAGGAGTTCATCTATAAATATGGACATCGTGGCTCCATTTATTAAATGAGAGTAGAATATCATCTTATGGATGTTTTGAGGTATTGAATATTAAATCTTAACGTTAAGTTTTCAATAGTGTCTGTTGAAAAATGGCTTCTAGACAAATCAAAATATTCAAGTTCAAAATGTGGTCATATGAGTAAATATGGTAAGTTGGAGAGCTATAGGCGGTCTATGAGCTCTTGGCGATTATTGATATTCTTCACGAGGAAACACTTTCTCCAATAAGGTTGTCTAGGGTATAAATGAGTAACATCAACTTATTCTATCTTTATTTACGAGTTCAGTTTTAGTTCTTTAGTGGAATGAACTAAAATTAATAGATCGGACCTAAGTGAATCATTTGTTGATTGTGATTGGGTTATGTCTATTGGAGCTTAAATTTAGATAGCCCGCCAAGATCCCCAATCCATACAAACTTTCATGGATCACTTGATATATTCTACTGGACCAATTTAGGGGTCCATCTAGAATTTTATTAAGGCATGTGGACTTGTTTAAGTCCACATGTGAATTAGATCCATTCTTACAAAAAGAAACAAGTCCAAATGTCTCAATATAATTCTAGATGGACCCCTAAATTGGTCTGGTAGAATATATCAAGTGATCCATACAAGTTTGTATGGATTGGGGATCTTGGCGGGCTATCTAAATTTAAGCTTCAATAGACACAACCCGATCACAATCAACAAATGATTCACTTAGGTCCGATCTATTTAATTTTAATTCATTCCACTAAAGAACTAAAATTGAACTCCTAAATAAGGATAGATTAAGTTAATGTTACTCATTCCTACCCTAAACAACCTTATTGGAGAAAGTGTATCCTCATGAAGAATATCAGTAATGGCCAAGAGCTCATAGACCGTCTATAGCTCTCCAAGTTACTATATTTACTCATATGACCACATTTTGAACTTGGATATTTTGACTTGTCCAGAAGCCAAGTTTCAATAGACACTATTGAAAACTTAACGTTAAGATTTAATATCCAATACCTCAAAACATCCATATGATGATATTCTACTCTCATTTAATAAATGGAGCCACGATGTCCATATCTATAAATGAAGTCCTCTATCGATTAACAAATGAATACCACAAAACTATCGAGGATAGACTATGCTATATAATCATACTCATTGATAGCTCAAATGATAATGCTTGCAACCATAAGTCCATCATTTATCTCAAGATTGAGACAAACACCCCGATTGTCTTCAAATGATAACTTTCATCCATTGACGGTTCTAGATAAAGTATTTCATTGTGATCCAATTTAATGAATGTAGTGCACTAGATTCTTTTACCCAAAGACACCACACTTTGATGATTTTAGACTCATCATAACATATTTGATCCCACTCAAATGCTAGCAAAAGAATCTACAACTTTGACAAGATAAAGGCGCCCAACCTTTTATCTTTAGTTGTGAATATTATTCAGGACTAACTAAAGAATTGTGTCTACCTCATACATATCTAGATGTATGAACAATTCTTATTTCCTCATAGTCTTTTGACCTTATGATTATTTACTTTTGACAATTATAATAATTAAACTATAAATGCTATAAGATTTGTTAAACTAGAAATCACTTTATTAATATGAAAAGATTGTCAAATACATTATTACACTCTTGCTATCGAGCATAATCCCATAAGCAAGCTATCTAAATTTAAGCTCCAATAGACATAAGCTTATCACAATCAACAAATGATTCACTTAGGTTCGATCTATTAATTTTATTTCATTCCACTATAGAACTAAAATTGAACTCATAAATAATGATAGAATAAGTTAATATTCCTCATTCATACCCTAGACAACCTTAATGGAGATAGTGCATCATCGTAAAGAATACCAATCACCAAGAGCTCATAGACCGCCCATAGCTCTCCTAGTTACCATATTTACTGATATGACCACATTTTGAATTTGGATATTTTGACTTGTCCATAAGCCATATTTCAATAGACACTATTGAAAACTTAATGTTAAGATTTAATATCCAATACCTTAAAACATCCATATGATGATATTCTACTCCCATTTAATAAATGGTGCTACGATGTACATATCTATAAATGAAGTCCTCTATCGATTAATAAATAATATCACCAAACTATCAAGGATAAACTATGCTGTATAATCGTACTCGTTGGTAGCTAAAATGATAACACTTATAACTTTAAGTCAATCATTTATCTCATGATTGAGATAGACTCTCCGATTGTCTTCAAGTGAAAACTTTTATCCATTGACGGTTCTAGATAGAGTGTTTTACTATGATCCTGTTCAATGAACCTAGTGCACTAGATTCGTTTACCCAAAAACACCACACTTTGATGATTTCAGACTCATCATAACACATTTGATCCCACTCAAATGCTAGCAAAAGAATCTACAACTTTAACAAGGTAAAGACACCCTACCTTTATCTTTAGTTGTGAATATTGTTCAAGACTAACTAAAGAATTGTGTCTACCTCATACAAATCTAGATGTATGAACAATTCTTCTTTTCTCATAGTCTTTTGACTTTACGATTATTTACTTTTGAAAATTATAATGATTAAACCATAAATGCTATAAGATTTGTTAAACTAGAAATCACTTTTTAATATGAAATGATTGTCAAATACATTATTACACTCTTGCTATTGAGCATAATCCTAACATCAAGTACGTAGAGAAATAGTCTTATTCAAACAAGGGTCTGTGAAGCATACTCTATTGAGGAAACTAATTTCATTATTAGTATTAGAGTCCAAATCTGGGAAAATACCTAGTTCATTTAATGCGCAAGATATATAGAATGGAGAAGAAGATAACGATGACTCTAACAAGCTAGTCCTACTGAACTTCATTAACCTTCCTTACATGTACATTAAGAATTAGGTTCTATACATGTAAAAATAGACCCTTACATATCATGGTATAGGGATACGGAAAAAGTACAAAAATTGACAACTACGAGAGCATAAAAGGGATTGAGTATTACTTCTGATATTCATAATGAATTCCTTTTCGTCGTCTCCGATAACCATGTTTTTTTCCTTTCTTGGAATTTCCACGAAAAACTTCGTGTTTTCCATGTTCAATTTTTTGCCTTGCTTTGTAATTTAATCTTTGATCTTTATCAACTTGTTGGATGTGTGGTAGATTTTACAAAATATAAAAATCACCATCAACAATTGACACTAGAAGATGGGGGGAGAAAGTTTTTCTAAAATTGTGTTACTGAATCAACCTCAAGAACTAGTGAAAAGCTTACATGGCAAACAATAGAGATGAGAATGAATCCATTTGATCCCTACACGACGTTAACACCTCTAGCCCGGTAAATGTTAGTGTCCTTATTGGAGGTTTGACTTCCATATCCCCAATCACAGACAATCAGGTTGTGAAAACTTCCACGGACACCCCTGTCAGGATTTCCCTAGATGCATTCGAGCGAGTACAAGAATCCTTACAAAGGGTCATTGACGATGAGGCTAGGCAGAGGATCAATATAAAAATGACCACCAATTTGACTTCCACAAATTAGCTATCCGCACCCATGGTGGCCCAAGAACCCAAATAGTGTTCCAAGATAGTGGATGTATCTGTTGGGGTTTTTACCCTAAAGCTTGTAATATGTAAACATTGATAAATTATAAATAAAAGAAGTAGTTTTTTCATTCTATTTAATGTGTCTCATACTTTTATATGTGTGCTAAACATCCAAGGTTGTCAGAAGTAATCTCAAATTGAGAATAGGAGAGTCATATACAAAGGAATTCAGATTAAGACGTGTGCAAACTAAATAGTCCGTAGTGAGCGAATAAAGTTGGGTACTTTATTTATAGTCAATCTAGAGTTGCGGTCCATTCTATAATTAGACTACTTATATGGTGTTATGAGAATAGAGACACCTTATATGATGTGATCATGTAGGACTGATCCACGATCTATAAGAATCACTCACAAATATCCGTTGCATATGGCCATTCATATATATCAACAAATGATGGCTGTATATAAGTGACGTTAATCTTGAGTGTCTTACTGACTTCTTGAGGTTATATTGTGGTTTTTGATTTACCATGGGTAAGATCGGAGTAGCATTCCCGATCAATATCTTCATAGCTTGGAATCATGGTTTGGCTTATGGTTGGGAAGATCTGTACACAATAGTGAAATCTACTTTTTCTTACGAGAAGAAGAGAAGTAGTTCCCGTATGGGTTGATTCAAGGCTTAAACAATTAAGAGCGCTCTCATTCTTCCGTAAAAGAATAAAGGATATAATTGTTCATTAGATAATCAGTGGTACTTAAAGGAAAATATATAATTGGATACGTATAACGAACTTTATGACACAAATCTAATTATGAATTAATTTTGAAGAATCAAACCATTTGTAATAGTTATATCAATGGACACTGAATTTTGGTTTGTGTAAAAACATCTACAGTTACGAGAGTGCAGCCTCGGACTTTTAGTGGAGTAACTCCAAGGTTAATAATCATGAGATATTAATTAATTAGTTTAACTAATTTTTTCTAAGGATTATTAGAGCTCAATACTGTGGGGTCCCATTAGGTCTCCTTGCTAGCCCAAAATGTTGATGGTAACAAAGGTCATGATTAATTATTTGGATGGTTCAATTAATTACGTTACGAATGTGACAAGGATTTTATTCGGTCTATTAATTAAATGATGTGATTATATATTTAATGAATTAATAATTAATTATATTAATAAACGTGATTATTTAATTGTATTAAAATTATGAATTATGACTTGAATTAATTAATTTTATGGAGGTCAAGGGTTCGAGCAGAGACTAAGCAAAGTTATAAAATAATATTGATTATTTAATCTTTAGCAGGCCATGGGTTCGAGACACCATGATAAAATTGAATTAAATGGGATTTAGAATCCTATTTATTCTTGGTCACTTGTAACCCTATCATGATATAAGATATCAAAATATTTTGTTTTATTATTTTATTTTAAAAACAAGATAACTGATATTTATTTTAAATATTAGATATTTAATTTGATTCTATCATATCAAGTAATTGGTATCTTTAAAACTCTTTAATTAAAGTAATTGAGAGATTAAGATACAACATACAACGAAAAAAAGGAGGAAAACAAGAGAGGTGTGCAGCCAACAAAAGAAAAGAGAGAAAAATATATTTTTTCTTGTTTTTCTTTTAGGGTGGCCAAACTCCACACATAGAAAACAAGAGTTGTTTTCATGTATTTCTTCGACCTCCATTCAACATCCTGAAGTCCGTGACGCATCCACGCACAGTTGCCGCAACACGGAAGATAGCATGGATGATCCGGTGGGACAAATCAGAAAGCAAAATCAAGAAGTGAAAGAACTAAGGAGTTGGTCTTGAGATATGATTACGAATCCTAACTTTATTTGTTAATATATATCAAACCGGTTTATTAAGTCGCTTGAAAATTTTTAATTTCATTTTTGCATGAATATGATTCAAACATTTTCAAATCACAAAAAAATTTCCTTCCATTGCGCAACTCTAATAAAAACTAAAGGCTTACAATTGGTATCAGAGGCTAGTATGATATATTTGAATAAATCGTTCTTTCTTCTTGTTTAATCACATGTATATATGTGTAGGCACAGTCTATAATGTATGAAGTTTTATTTTTTTTAAAGCATGATTGATCGTTAATTGTATGGTACGTTGGGTTTTAGGGTTTTAGGGTTTTGGATATTAGTTGTAATAATATATTTTGATGTAATATTAATTCTGGGTTGTAATTTATTTTATTGTAATTTATTTTTATTAATGTAAATCGACAAAGAATGACGATCCATAAGGCGTAGTACAACAGCTGCGTAGACCTTGTGTGAAGAAGCAACAACGTGCGCACGATTGTCATGCAACACGCTACTACACAAAAAGGTTATGTATACGTGCAACGGCCGCACATAATAGTTACACAAAGATGCAGTAACATGCACAAAAGTTGCGTAACGGGCTGTTAAAACGCACAATTGTTGCACGTTTATACAGCAGCCACACACGCAAGTATTGCACAATGCGCTACTGCGACGTGCAATTGTTGCACGTTTTGTGAGGTAGCTGCATGCGCTGAATGTTCAAGCATTGCAACATGACCCATGTGCACCAATGTGGCCACACACATAATTCACTAGGGCTACGTGTTCGTAGGCACTAGGGTTGCGTGTATGCGAGTTTGTTTGGGCTGATTTTGGGAAATCCCAGGCCTCCAAAAAGTGTTAAAGTAACAGTTAGGCTTTAAGGGATTTAATCCATAAGATGGATCCATTAAAATAAATCAAGTTGGACAAGATTTTAGGCCCGAAAGACGTAGACGATCCAGAAGATAGGACTTGAAGATTTTGGAATTATAAGAAGATCAAGGAATGCTTTGGATTTATTTTTTGTAATTAAAAAATTTCTTATGTTAGATAAACCCATCGTACTCAGTCAATTCATGTAGGCTTTTATTATGTGATAATTAAAGCATTACCATGCATACACATGCCATATAGATTATTAATGCCTACGCATGCATTTTATTGAATGTCATACATGCATAATAGACTATAATATTATGTGTTTTTTTTAATGTGATTAAAAAATTAGCAAATCACATAACTGGCTATTTGTAAGGTCCACTTATAATTATTAAGAGTAATTTGATTAAGGCCTAATAATAATTGGACTAAATAATGTGTTTTAGTTTTAATAGTTAAAACTTGGTAAATCACATTAATTATTCTAGTCTTAGTTATTTAGTTTACATAGATTAGAATTAGATTAATAAACTAGAATTTTTAATTGTTAAAAAATTAGATAGTTAAACAATATGTCCCGCAGTCTCTATCGTTAGTTCAACACTGTGAGATTCAAGTGGGGCCTCCAGATGGCTTTATTTTCATCCTCTCTAAGGAAGGTCTCCATGAGAGTCAATAACAAGGTTGACTTCCCAACGGATAGGATTTATGGATGTATTTTGGGATTGACTGACCCTAAGGCAGAAATTCTGTAGTTAAGTTCATGAGATCTGAAATGATGGGTCACATTCACAAATGATATAATAAAATTGGTTTACTAGGATCCTGAAGGAAACAAACGATGGTTGAATAATATAAGAATAAGAGTTATTCTTGTATATCATTTGATTGAGAATGTCTTGGTCTAACATGCAAGTACTTGATCGGACACTTGCTTGTGGTATGTTGGATTGACGTGGAGTAGCAACAATTTTTAGGGTTTATTTCTTGTTCATTAAACATGTTCTGCATCATGTTTAATTTTATTCCGAACATTTACTTATGTTGAATGTATGAGATGAATGAAATCTTTTATTTATATTTTTTCAGAAATGTCGTTTGCACTGTTACAAATCCTCGCTAATGAAAAATTTACCGGAGAAATTATACTAAGTGGAAAAATCACATAAACGTAACTTTCGTAACAAAAGACCTAAAATTCATGCTTACGGAGGAATGTCGTTCAGAGCCTATTGCCAATGCCACACGAAATGTTCAAGAGGCACACCAGAAATGGGTCTTAGCTGATGAGAAGACCTGAATATATCTGTTAGCCAGCATGACAAATGTACTTGTCACCATGCATGAGGCAATGACTACAACATTCGAAATAATAGAGTCATTGTAGTCTATTTTCGGGCAGCCATCCTAGCAAAAGAGGCATAAAACTGTTTGTTCCATAATGCTTGCTAGGATAAAGGAGGGTTCATCTGTTAGGGAACATGTCCTGGGAATGATGTTCCATTTCAACACAGTTGAGGTCAAAGGCGGGGCCATTGATGGGGCAAGCCAGATGAGCATCATACTGACAACTCTTCTAAAGAGTTTCGATCCGTTTAAGGGCATATATATGATGAACAAGTTAAAGTTTAGCCTGACTTGTTTGCTGAATGAGCTCACTACCTTTGAGTCCATGACTAAAGGACCACAAAGAAAAATTCGGTGAGGCAAATGTTACGGAACTATCTTCCTCTAGGTCAAAAAAGAGGAAGAGGTTTACTAGCTTGGCTAAAGTGAAGCCCAAGAAGAAACCAGCCCAAAGTAAGAAAAAAAGTACCTCAACCGAAAAAGTAAAATGGAAGTGTTAATAAACAAAATTGGCTAGGGACCAAAGGAAAATTTTCGAATCTCCTAGCATGGGTCCAAATCCGAGATTACCCAGCATGATGCCGAGGTTCCCGGGGTCGAGCTGTTGGGCGATCCCGTAAGAAGCAAGGAAAGGTCGACGGGCCCTGGGAACAACCCGGGTGAAGCTCGACACGATCGAATCGAGCTTCTTACAGTGAAATAAGAACCTAGGGTAAGGCTGGTACAGAACGTCCCAGGCTCTCTGAGGTCAAAATTACCTTGCAACATTCCGCCCAGAAGCCTGACATCCTCACCAAACACAGGGAGAGCTCTGCGAGGCATCAAACTCATACTACAGTATCGATCCATCTCGCGAAGAGAAGAACAAAATTATTTGACTAGGCGGGAAGAAGCCCGAAGAACCCCCGCCATCATCAACAGGCTCTAACATGGTCATTCCAAGATAAAAAAGGTACCTGTAAAGGTCAGACCAAGCTTCTGGTACCAAGACCAGAACATAAGTGTACTTCACTCTTTGAGGAAACGAAACACCATACTCAAGGACCTCCATAAGGTGTCACACCATGAAGGCACACATGATCGTTTCTATACTCCAACAAACATTAAATCATCATGTACGCACAGAGGAAACAAACGTATCTCCACCCAAGATATTCTCGAATCCGTTACTAATCAAAGTCAGCAACGTTTAAAATAGAGGATCCCGCTCGATAAGGGGGGATGGGATTCGAAGAACAATGACAGAAAGACCATGAGTTTAACCTAATGGGACTGTGTATAAATAGGCCCCGATCATGCAAGAGGAAGGAGGGATATATTTTTTAGCTTAAATTCTATTACCAGAACACGACCACCATTGTTATCTACTTATCGGCAGGCACGAAGCCACCACCATACTATACCCTAGAGAGATTGAGAGCATTTGAGGGATTTTTGTATGATATAATTAATTGATAATAAAATCATTATATTCTCTTTCCCATTGCATTAACATCTGCTTTAAACATCCACTATTGTTCGAATAAACTATGTACCCAAGGTACCATCCCCAACCACCACCTTAGCGGTGGTGGTCTTGAGGGTGTTAACTGGAATTCTTCATCCCGAGCAAATTTTTCCGTTAACACTTTCTTGCACCGTCTGTGGAAACAACCACACCCAACTAACCAAACTAAAAGTTTATATGTTCGTTGTTTTATAGACATTATGAGGCTCCGATCCTCCTAAGGACAGCTTGAGGCCTGGGGATAACCTTTTGATGCATTGACACGAATGACCCTAAGAAAGGGTAAAAGGTCTGGGCACCATAGCCAGGCTCCTGTACTTCCAAACCCAGCACGAGCTCCTGGCCCCCTATGTTAAGCCAGGTTATGCTTGACCAACAAGCAGCGACCTTCGTGGAAAACATCCATCTTTGCTTGCTAGCTAAGGGTATCATAACCCAATCGGTGAATCCCAACACTCCGGGAGAGACAAGCAAGCCAGAAACCAGGCAGCCCGCCTTTGATCGATTGTGACCTCCCCCACCAGAGCCATCTCCTGACAGAGCGAGACCTCAACACTCGATCCGGGATAGGTTAGGGCCCATAACCCCTGTGCCTGGCAGACCCTCATGTTTTAAACCTAGGTAGTTCAAATCTGCAGCAAATGCCTTACCATGGGAGTAGCAAAAAGCCCCTTATCCGGTAGCTTCTAGGAGAGAAGCCCAGGCGAGAGAAGAAGGTAGCCAGCAAAGCACCTTGGCAGATCCCGCTTGGGAAGAAGCCCAGATCGAAATCTCCAATTCATCTAAAGGATCTGACAGTGAGGGATCCGAGGTTGATTCTAAGAAGCACGGGAACAAACGCATGAGGGATCAATTGAAGAAGCTGTAGAAAGAGATACAAAATGTCGGTATACAAGTTCTCTGGCACGGAGGACCCCTTGAGCCACTGAGAGAGCTTCATCCAGAAAATGGAAGTCCAGAATGCAACCAGGGACACCATGTGTAGGATGTGCCCAACCACCTTGACTGACTACGTAAAGACTCGGTTCAGGAAATTGCCTATTGGTAGCATAGATTCATTCACAAAGCTATCAACTGATTTCTGCTCATAGTTCTAAGGGGTCAAACCATGTCCAAATGATCCCATAAACCTTCAATATGTGATCAAGGAGTGAGATGAAACACTCCTATCATATGTGGATCATTTTCATAAGAAAGACATCCAGATGAGAGTCTTTACTAAGAAGGATACCCTTGCCAATATCCGGCGAAACCTGTGGGTGGACAATCTCTTTTGATCATTTTCCAAGTGACCTCCAGAGACCTATTAGGAGGCCTATGACCGGGTTGAGAAGGTCGAAATTGACAAGCAGCTCAAGGTCAAGATGTAGTATGACAACATAAGAGTAGCAAAACGCCAGAGGTGCCAAACCTGAGCCATCTCTAAAAAATGAGAACAAACCTCTTTACAGGTTGACATACTAGTTGCCTGCTTCCCAACCTAGGCAATAGAGGTACCCTGCGAGATGTACCCCTCCACGAGCTTCACCTCCCCTAAGGACAGTAGCCCCTATTACACGAGATGAAAGAGGATATGATTACTACAACCCTTTGAATGTATCCTGGGAAACAATCTACATCGCCATTCGGGAAGGGGTTACTCTAGAAGCCTGCACCTATGAAAGCCCTGGCAGACAGAAGAAATAGGTATAAGTACTGCGACTTTCATGAAGATGTAGGGCACAACATTTCAGAGTGCTATAACCTGCGTAATCAGATTGAGGCTCTGATAAGGGAATGATGTTTGATAAAATTCCTGCAGCAGGTCAAGGACAACATACAAACTGGCAGGGAGGTACAAACAGAGATCCGTGACCATACTGAGAAGAGGAAGAGGAAGAGGGAGAAGAAGGATTTGATGCAACAAATCTAGTTGATACACACCATCAGTAGAGGACCTACCGTGGCTAGCACTTCCAATACCTCCAAGAAAAATCATGCAAGGAAGGTCCCTCGGGTTAATGAAGGTTGAGGTATCTTTAAGGTCGATAAGAGCCTGACTAGCCCATCTCAGACAACCCAGGTTGTATTCATTTAAGTAGATCCTTTGGTGATCACAGTGTAGATTGCCAATTACGTGGTCCACCGCGTGCTCGTCGAATCATGTAGCATCGTAGACATCCACTTTAAAGATACATTGGAGAAGCTGAATTTGAAGCATTTGTGCTACAATAGCTGTTCAACCCCGCTATATGGCTTCACTGGGGATTTAATCATACCGGTGGGGTCAAAGATCCTTCCACTGATTGTCGAAACCATACCCTTCCAACAGAATATTATGACAGATTTCGTTGTGGTTGACACCCCATCAGCCTACAACGCGATACTAGGAAGACCTTTTCTATCATCCTTAAAGGGGGTCATGTCCATCTATCACAACGTTCTAAAGTTACCAGTAGGGGACAAGGTAGGGAAGGTGCATGGTGACCAGCAAGCAGCCAGAAAATGCTACGCAGTGTCTGCCAATCCAACAACTTTAACGAAACAGTTAACGAAAGTTACGACAATCCAAGATACGGAAGCACTAGTGATGACCCTGGGAAATATAGAGCTCGCCGATCATCCATATGATGACTCTTTATTACTGGAAGATGAAGAACTAAGCAGAGAATGGACGAGCGGGCACCTAATGGACAAACTAGAGGAAGTACCTATCAGAAATAACGATCCCTCTAAGGTTGTCAAGGTCGGGGATACCCTCGAGCCAAGAGTGAAAGAAGATTTGATGGGGCTTCTTTGAGAGTTCAACGACATTTTTTCTTGGAGTAATGACGAGATGCCCGGGATCCCGATATCATTAGCTGCACACCGATTAGCGATGGATCCGACCTTCAAGCCCGTCAAGCAAAAAAGGCTTCACTTTAACTCCGAAAGGAACGCTGCAGTTCAAGAGGAAGTGGATAAGTTGATTAGAGTAGGCTTCATTAGGAAAGCGTGCTACCCCGAATTGATTGTCAACGGGAAGTGGTGTATGTGTGTCGACTATAGAGACCTCAACCGGACCTGTCCAAAAGACAACTTCCCTCTACCAAAAATTGATCAGCTGGTAGATTCCACGGCTGGAAACAAGCTTCTCAGCTTCATGGATATGTATTCGGGGTACAACCAGATTATGATACACCCCGCCAATCAAGACAAGACCAGCTTCATCATGAGACAAGGTCTTTATTGCTACAAGGTAATACCTTTCGGCCTCAAAAATGCTGGTGCCATCTACTAGCTTGGTTAATCGATTGTTTAGTCGGAGATAGGGAGAACAAATGAGGTGTACATAGACGATATGACCACTAAATCCTGGGAAGCAGAAGAGCACTATAAACATCTCCGTAGGACTTTCTAGACATTAAGGAAGAACCGAATGCGGCTGAATCCCGCCAATTGTACTTTCGGAGTAACAATTGGGATGTTTCTAGGCTTCATGGTGAATGAAAGGGGAATCGAGGCAAACCCGGAGAAGATCCAAGCTATCCTGAACCTAGATTCTCCTACCACTCTTAAACAAGTTCAAGTTTTGACAGGGCGTGTAGCAGTGCTCAACAGGTTCATCTCGCGTTCCACTAATAAGTGTCTTCCCTTCTTCAAAGCCATCAAACAGGGAGGAACATGAAGTGGGACAAGGACAACGAGCGAGCTTTCCAGGACTTGAAGGAGTACCTCACCAACCCACTGCTATTAGTTAAACCAATGCCAGAGGAAGAATCACAGATATACTTGGCAGTATAAGAAACGGTAGTAAGTAGGGCTTTGGTTAAGAAGTACGGAAATGGGATCCAACAACCTATCTACTATTTCAGCCATGCGTTATCCAAGCCCGAGAAGAGCTGCCACCTCCTTGAAAAGCTCGCCCTTGCCCTTGTTACCTCGACTAAGAAGCTCCGTCATTATTTTCAAGTTCAAACAGTGGAAGTGGTAACAATCCAACCTCTCCGTCAGTTCTTATAGAAACCGGATATATCTGGAAGGTTGGTCCTGTGGGTTTTGGAGCTCACCCAGTTTAACCTGAATTTCAGGTCTCGAACAATGATCAAGGCTCAGGCTCAGGCTCAGGCTCTAGCAGACTTCATAGCTTACTTCTCAGCTCTTTGGATTGAAGGGACACTGGCAACACTAGATCCAGCTCCTGAGAAACTTCAAGAAGGCAACAATTGGCCGGAAGACTGTAAATCTTGGACCCTTTACATTGATAGGACATCTGGGCAGGCAGGGGGAGGTGTTGGCATAATCCTGATCGATCCTAAAAAAATAGAGTGTTGCCACTGTTTTAGGTTTGAATTCAAAGCAACCGATAATGAAGCTGAGTATGAAGATCTCATAGCCGGAATGAAGGTCGCCATCGAGCTTGGGGATGATTATGTGCATGTTAAAAGCGACACAGTACTCATTGTCTACCAGGTTACAAGACTTTACCAAGCCAATGGTGACAACATGACAACCTACCTGAAGCTAGTCCAGCAATTAAGGGAGAGGTTCAAGGGATTCAGAATCGAGCAGATACCTCGACAGTAAAACCATCGGGCGAATGGGAGCCAATCTCTACCTAAAGGAGTACCCCTCCAAGTGATCACCCAATCAAGCATAAAATGTAAAGAAATCTACCTTGTAGACTGGCTACCTTGTTGGATGAACCCAATAGCTAACTACCTCCAGGAGAGATAGCTTCTAGAGAACCCCGATCAAGCCCAAAAGGTCAAAAGATTATCATTCCGGTATTGCATGATAGATGGATACCTCTACCGGAGGGGCAAGTACCTTCGCCTGCTTAGATGTCTTCATCCAGATGATTATAGTTGGGCGTTAAGAGAGGTCTATTCTGGGGACTGTGGAACTACATTGGTGAGGAGGCTTTAGCATATCAAGTGCTCTGTATGGGATATTACTGGCCAACTATTCAACAAGATGCAAAGAGTTTTATAACCTCGAACTTGAGTCACCTACCATCGAAGCGACTGTCATCTCTCAGTTCACCCTACCTCTTTACCATGTGGGGGGTTGACCTAATCGGACCACTTCCTATCGCTCATAGGTAAGCTAAGCATGCTATTGTGGCAATCGACTGGTTTACAAGATAGATCGCGGCAAGACCCTTCTCTTAAATTTTAGAAGAAAACATGACGAGGTTCATTAAAACCAACGTGATTTGTAGGTTCGGGACTCCACTCATCATTATAGCCGACCTAGGTAAACTGTTTGTTAATGCATGATTCAAGGACTTCTGTGAAGGTTTGGGAATCAACCTCAGGTTCGCTTCAGTAGCCCACCCTCAGACCAACAGGCTGGTGGAATCCACCAATAAAAGTATTAAGAAGCAGTTGAAGAGGAAATTATAGTATCCTGAGTTCTCTGGGCATACCGGACTACAATGAGAATAGCAATAGGAGAGACACCCTACTCCCTAGCCTTCGGGGTTGAAGCGGCTATTCCCCTCGAGCATAAATTGACCTCATTCAGGGTATAACACTTTGAACCTGAGAGCAATAAGGTCAAGCTCCGAGCTAATCTAGATATTCTAGAGGAGAAATAGGACCTGTATTGAGAAAGTAGCAGTATACCAGAGCAAGATAGCCAGATATTTCAACAAAAAGATTAGAGCTCGAAATATCAAGGAGGCAGATTTGGTTCTTAGAAAAGTGACCCTGAACACGTAGAAAAGGTCAGATGGAGTTTTAGGACCCAACTGGGAAGGGCCATACTTGGTAAAGATGGTGATCCGTAATGAGGCCTATAAGCTAGAAGACATGGATGGTAAACACATCGACCACACCTGGAATGCTAATCACTTGAGGAAATTCTATCCCTAGGCAGGGGACTCTTGAGTAGACTACCTCCATATAGGTTTTAATAAAATTCTCAACAATAATGTACTCC
Organism: Dipteronia dyeriana; assembly: GCA_032871835.1. Lineage (NCBI taxonomy): Eukaryota > Viridiplantae > Streptophyta > Magnoliopsida > Sapindales > Sapindaceae > Dipteronia > Dipteronia dyeriana. The sequence goes on along the minus strand of CM065297.1, from coordinate 27,019,424 downwards.
ATTTTGATCATCAATAAAGTCTTTTATTAATTTCTCCATCTCTGATTATATTTTCCATGAGCTATTAGTTCCTCATAGTAAGTTCTCCATGAGCTGTTAGTTTCTCACTGTCCATGATGCCTTGGCCCGGCACCACCCTCCGCCAAGAAGGATCTGAGTGTAAGAACATAGTTATCATCCAGATCTCGAGACCAGAATTTAGCTTGATAGCCCTTCTGATGCTTTAGTCGGGCTACCACCCCCAAGAAGGATCTAAGTTTAAGACCGTAGTTGTCATCCATATCTCGAGAACATGAAATAACTTGATAGTCCTCCTGATGCCTTGGTTGGGCTACGACCCGCAAGAAGGGTCTGAGTGTAAGAGCATAGTTGCCATCCAGGTCTCGAGACCAGGATATAGCTTGATAGCCCTCCTGATGCCTCGGTTAGGCTACCACCCCAAGAAGGGTCTAAGTGTAAGGGCATAGTTGCCATCCAGATCTTAAGACCAGGATATAGATTGATAACCCTTCTGATGCCTTGATCGGGCTACCACCCCTAAGAAAGGTCTGAGTGTAAGAGCATAGTAACCATCTATATCTCATGACCAGGATGTAGCCCGATAACCTTTCTGATGCTACGGTTGGACTACCATCCGAGAAGGATCCAAGCGTAAATAACAGTTTTGTTTGTAGGATCGAGGTCGCCATGACTGGATATCTTTCCGAATGGCAGGAAAAGGGGTATCTACATCGTTACTACACAACCTACGTCTAAGTATTAGACATTTGATTACTACTAACCATTGGTTTTCATGAGCATGTGATTTTTTATATCGCTAGTTTAAAGTTTGAACGAGGAATCATCCAGGATGCGAGATACATTGCAAGGGGACTCCGCCCAAAGATACAAACTCCTACCAAGTACTGGGAATTAGAGCTAGATGTCTACTCATCTAGCATGCTCACAGTTAATAGATTCAGAGTTTTTCTTTACCAGATTTAGTTAAGCAAGATTATTTCGGAGGTGATGTCCAGGTCGAGGATAGAATTGAAGCAAGAAGTTATCAACCAAGTTTAAAGCTCATAATCAGGACCAATCAAAGCAACCATGTAAGAAATCCTAACATGTTGTCATTAATAATAAAGGAGCCTATCCCCTTGTAAGGCTATAGTCATCATTCACGGAGCCCAATCCCCGTTTTCGGGCTACACATAAAAAAAGGTCAGATAAAGCTGGTCATAAGTAAAATATGGTGCTCGCCCCCCATTATAGGTAATCAAGACATGCCATATCAAGCTTCGTCTTCCTCCTGGTCACCCCTCGCTACTCTACCACCTTGTTGGTCCTTGTCTATCCCCCTCCACCCGGTGGTTGCTCACCCTAGTTAGCCATTTCTGCCACCCCATTTTCCTTAAGTTGTTCAGCTTTCTGTTGCTCTGCTTGGTCTTCCTCCAATACCTCGTTAACTATGACCATAAACTCATAGGGGATGATCGCTTCCCAAGTGGCAGCTGCTACCTCCGCTCCACTCTTCTCCACCTCCAACTCTATTCTACTGGGTTCTTCAAAGTCGTATCGGGCATCCTCCCGGGCTTCTAGCTGGATATCCCAAGGCTGCATGAGCTGAACCCCAGTTGAGGATTCCTCGGGACTTGAGACTAGAAGGATTGGAGGAGGATGTTAGGTTTTAGATTATGTTTGCATTAATTCCATGTCAAAATGATGTTTACTTATAATGATTTAGTTTTTTAGGTTCATGATGATTCAAGCTTCAAAGAAGAAATAAAAACTAGTCAAAACAAGTTCAAAGTCTTCAAAGAGAAAGGATGTTATAGTGTTCTACAAAGGTATATTAAGACCTTATATTTCTCTTACAAAGCTTAGGCACAAACACAAAATTCATACATTTATGTCCCTGCATAGTTGTACACCAATAATGCACATACACATATCATACATTTGTGTCCCTGTATCATTGTGCACCATTTATAATACATTCACACACTTGAAGATGAATGCTCATGCATTGGTATGAAAATAACAAGCTTTGGAAAATGCGTGATTGGAGACTATCTCTATGTAGTTTGCATTATAGAGTGAAATGTGTTTGTATGTGTATATGTTTGTATAACATGGATATTGAACTTGATTGTACTCTTAAATCATTCTTGATTGAGTTATGAACATTTTGGTTACTCACACTTTCAATTTCAAGTTCTATATCAAAAGATACTACACTTTCAACTTATGTTGCATACATTATATTTATCTTGGGGCAGAGCACCTTTGGGACTGAGATGGCCACGCGCCATCTCGGGATGGTGCTTAGTGATGGCTTATGCCATTACACCTCTTCCCTTGCACTCCTCTCACGTTCTTCGACTGTTCTTTGGCCTCCGAACTCTGAATTTGAATCCATTTGAAGATTACTAACCGGGACTCCATCACAGACATGGAAATATAAGATAATCAACCCAAAAAATAATAATTCAACTTGATATATGAAGATGAAGAGAATGTATGCAACAAGAGTTGAAAGTGTAGTATCTTTTGACTTAGAACTTGAAATCAATGGTATGAGTAACCGAAATGACCGGAACTCAATCATGAATGTCCTAAGACTAAAATCAAGTTCAAGATCCATCTTAAACAAACATATAAACAAACAAACACATTTCACACATGAATACAAACTACATAGAGATAGTCTCCAATCATGCATTTTCCAAAACATGTTACTTTCATACCAATGCATGAGCATTCAACTTCAAGTGTGTGAATGTGTTAAACCAAATGATGCGCTATGATGCAGGGACACAAATGTATGAATTGTGTGTGTGTGCGCGCCTATGCCTTGTAAATGGAAGAAGGATCTCGATACCTTAGCATCCAAGAATAGTATCAATCCTCTTGAAGACGAAATTTTCATCATGAGAAGTTGCTTTTCTTCCCAGAAGCTCTTATCATCACGAACCACTTAAGCAACTAAGCATTAAAAAGAAATGAAGTTTTGTTATGGAATCAAGCCAACACAAATCTAGAACCTGACAATCTGCCCCTTTGGCTAGTCCATGACAAAACCTCTACCTCACCATGCACTGATCACTTATAATCAATGTTGATTGCATTCTCACATCCTCACATTACAAAGAGATATTCTTAGACTAAAATGTCTTCTTGAGTCTTTAAGAATATCTTCACACATTCAAAGCTTCTGTGAGACAAGAACAACCAAAAGAAATCTTTTACAAAGAAGATAGGTGAGATAAACAAACAATATACAAACAAAAACAAAAAATCCCTTAACTCTTCTTATCTCATGCAAACACAAATTTTTCTCCCCCTTACTTTCTCCCACAAAGCCAAAATTTGTCGCCTTTAATAGATTGTCTCCCCTTTACATCAAAAGTATAACATGGTGAGGGAAACACTTTCTCCCCCTTTTTGGCAAGGAATAGACAAAAACATATTACACAACCTAGAGAGAGAGATAAATGCCAATTGAAAATACCTACAAGGCAATAAGGGATGCATAATAAAATCATGAGATAGTGAGCAAACAAGTTGTATAGAGAACTAAGTTTAACAAACTAAGCTCCCCCTTAACATATGCTCCACATGTTAATAAGCAAGTAAACTTGTTCACAAGGGAATCACACAATCACACATTTCAAGCAATAAAATAAAGTAAACCATTATTTTTCAACATTAAGAAAAGAATCATAGATTTTCATTATTCTCTCAAAAATAATCTCTCATTGCTAATGAATCAAGCACATTAAGCAAAAATGTGTGTGTGTGTGAAAATGCTTCTAGCATATATAAAAAGGAGTGATTGTGATATCAACATGCAAACCACTTCAACACCTATCCATCTAAAGATTTTCCAATCAAGGTCAAACCGATTATCATCCGGATTTTTGCTTTAATGAGAATAAATTTCAACATATGAACGTGTGTGTGCATGTGGCTCGTCATTCCATTTATGTTTTTCAACCCGAGCAATCACAATTTTCAACTATACTCCATTTTAAGCCTTCTTCCATTCCTTTTTAGGCTTTGTATCAAAGTTTTTTTTTAAAATGATTTTTTTTCAACACTTCTTTGATTTTTTCTAACATAAACATATACTTTTCATGACGGCTTTCACTCATCACAATTGTGTAGTCCATTCCTACATTGGGCGGCTTCACAACCAAGGTGTGTAACCCTTTTTCATGAAGGTGCTCATTGAGTTCTATATAGATGCTGAGGCAAAATGAATACTAACAATAGGTCATCTATCATATAATAGATAATGAACTTCAAGATGCATCCATAATCTACATGCTTTCAAACTCGATTACTTAAACTTAAAAATATAAGAGAAGCATTTATGCACTTTTAAAACAAAATTTACAAGGACTTAAGTGCATGATCTAGAAGTAATAAAATCAATTTTATCAAGATCGTTACTTCTCACATGAGTAGCTCTCAAAGAAATAGATATACAATATAGTTTTTGCTTATGAAGGCACTCATAACCACACACAAGCGTTAAACAACACAAATCAAGCCAATGGATCTTCTCAGAGATACAAATCTCTCTTTGTCCAAGGGCTTTGTGAACAAGTCCGCAAGTTGATTTTTAGTAGGCATATGTTCAAGAGTTACTATTGAATGTTCAACAAGTTCTATAATGAAATGATGCCTAATGTCTATATGCTTTGTGCGTGAGTGTTGAACCAGATTTTTAGAGATGTTAATGGTACTCATATTATCACAATAAAGAGTCATTTTACCTTGATTTATCGCATAATCCTTGAGAATTTGTTTCATCCATAGAAGTTGTGTGCAAGCACTTCCGGCCTTAATATATTCGGGTTCGGATAATGAAAAAGAGACAGAATTTTGCTTTTTTCTTAGCCAAGCAATCAAGTTATTCCCCAAGTAAAAGCAACTGCCCGATGTGCTTTTACGATCAGCAATGTTTCCTGCCCAATCCCCATCACAATAGCCAACAAGAATATCATTAGTATCAAAGGAATAGAATAAACCAAGATTATGGTCCCTTTTATATACCTAACGATTCTTTTAACGGCTTTTAAGTGAGATTCTTTTGGATTAGATTGGAACCTAGCACACAAACCTACACTAAAACAAATATTTGGCCTACTAGCCGTTAGGTAGAGAAGGCTACCAATCATGCTCCTATAGAGACTTGGATCAACATTTGTTCCTTTTTCATCTTTGTCAAGTTTTAAAGTTGTACTCATAGGTGTTTCAAATTCTTTTCCACTTTCAAGGCCAAATTTCATAACAAGATTTTTAGCATACTTAAATTGAGACAACATGATACCATTGCTAGATTGTTTCACTTGCATGCCAAGAAAGTAATTGAGTTCACCTACCATACTCATTTCAAATTCTCTTGACATAACATTCACAAAATCATCAACCTTGGTTTTACATGTAGACCCAAACACAATGTCATCAACATATATTTGTGCAACAAAAATGTCATTGTTATAATGCTTGACAAATAATGTTCTATCAATACGACCTCTCCTATAATGGTTGTCAATAAAATATTAAGTCAACCTATCATACCAAGCTCTAGGAGCTTGCTTAAGGCTATAAACAGCCTTTTTTAACTTAAACATATGATTAGGAGAGTGTGGGTCTACAAAACCCATAGGTTGTTCAACATACACTTCTTCTTGAAGTTATCCATTGAGAAAAGCATATTTGACATCTATTTGAAACAATTTGAATTTTTTAAGATATGCAATGGATAACAAAAGCCTAATGGACTCAAGACGTTTAACGGGTGCAAAAGTCTCATCAAAGTCTACACCCTCAACTTGAGTGTATCCTTGAGCCACTAGTCTAGCTTTGTTTCTCACTATCTTGCCACATTTATCTTATAATCCTTAAGAATTTGTTTCAACCATAGAAGTTGTGTGCAAGCACTTTCGGTCATAATGTATTCGGCTTCTGATGATGAAAGAGAGACGAAATTTTGCTTCTTGCTTAGCCAAGCAATCAAGTTATTCCCCAAGTAAAAGTAACCGCCCGATGTGCTTTTATGATCATCAATGTTTCCTGCCCAATCCCCATGACAATAGCCAACAAGAATATTATTAGTATCTAAGGAATAGAATAAACCAAGATTATGTGTCCCTTTTATATACCTTATGATTCTTTTAACGGCTTTTAAGTGAGATTCTTTTGGATTAGCTTGAAACCTAGCACACAAACCTACACTAAAACAAATATTCGGCCTACTAGCCCTTAGGTAGAGAAGGCTACCTATCATGCTCCTATAGAGACTTTGATCAACATTTTTTCCTTTTTCATCTTTGTCAAGTTTTAAAGTTGTACTCATAGGTGTTTTAAATTCTTTTCCACTTTCAAAGCCAAATTTCTTAACAAGATTTATAGTATACTTAGATTGAGACAACATGATGCCATTGTTAGATTGTTTCACTTGCATGCCAAGAAAGTAATAGAGTTCTCCTACCATACTCATTTCAAATTCTCTTGACATAACATTCACAAAATCATCAACCTTGGTTTTACATGTAGACCCAAACACAATATCATCAACATATATTTTGCAACAAAAATGTCATTGCTATAACGCTTGACAAATAATGTTCTATCAATACCACATCTCCTATATTGGTTGTCAATAAGATATTGAGTCAACCGATCATACTAAGCTCTTGGAGCTTGCTTAAGGCCATAAAGAGCCTTTTTCAACTTAAACACATGGTTAGGAGAGTGTGGGTCTACAAAACCCTTAGGTTGTTCAACATGCATTTCTTCTTGAAGTTATCCATTTAGAAAAGAACTTTTGACATCCTTTTGAAACAATTTGAATTTTTTAAGACATGCAATGGACAACAAAAGCCTAATGGACTCAAGACGTACAACGGGTGCAAAAGTCTCATCAAAGTCTACACCCTCAACTTGAGTGTATCCTTGAGCCACTAGTCTAGCTTTATTTCCACTATCTTGCCACATTCATCGGTTTTATTCCTAAACACCCATTTTGTACCAATCATATTGATATATTTTGGTCTAGGTACTAAGGACCATACTTCATTCCTCTCAAATTGATTTAGTTATTCTTTCATGGCATTAACCCAATATTCATCAATAATTGCTTTATTAATATTTTTGGGCTCAATTTGAGAAGTGTAGCAAGCATATGAAATTTGGTTAACTAGTTGCCTCCTAGTTCTAACCCCTTTATTCAAATCACCTATGATGTCTTATTGGTAATGCATGTTCCTAAGTCTAGAATTAGAATTTTCAACATCTTGTTGGTCATCATTTAAACCATTTTCTAACTCTTGACTTTCTTCTCTAGCAACACTACTGTTATCATCATTATGACTAGACTCACTTTCATCACAACTAGTCACATCAATAGGTGCTTTAGTGTCATTCAACAAATGTTCTTTAGGTTCATTGACACCATGGTTATCACATAAATCAAGCATGCTAAGATCATCTATTTTCACATTAATAGACTCCACAATAGTCTTAGTTTTCAAATTGAACGATCTATATGCACGACTATTATTAGCTTACCCAAGAAAGAAACCAATATCACTTTTAGCATCAAACTTTCCTAAGTGATCTCTATCATTTAAAATAAAACACTTACTCCCAAAAGTGTGGAAGTAACTCACATTGGGCTTCTTACCCTTCTAAAGTTCATAGAAGGTTTGTTTTGTGTCGGGCGTTCTAAAAACTCTATTAGTGATATAGCATGCGGTATTGACCGCTTTGGCCCAAAGATTTTTAGGGACTTTCTTGCTATTGAGCATGACCCTAGCCATCTCTTGCAAGACACGATTCTTCCTCTCAACAATACCATTTTGTTGAGGAGTTCTAGGAGCCGAGAACTCATGTGAAATCCCATAATCATCACAAAACTCACTAAATCTAGCATTTTCAAATTCACTCCCATGATCACTCCTAATGCGGTATATTTTCTTGATCCCAAGACCTTTTTCATTTTGAACTTGATTACAAAACTTCTTAAAGTAATCAAAAGTTTCAGTCTTGTCTCTAAGAAAATATACCCAAGTAAACCGAGAAAAATCATCAACACATACAAAAATGTATTTCTTACCATTTCTACTTTCGGCTTGAATTGGTCCCATTAGGTCCATATGCACAAGTTCTAAGGGCTTATTGGTAGCAAAATTAGTGTTCTTTTTATGAGACATTTTTGTTTGTTTACCTAATTGACATGGTTCACAAACACCATCAAGCTTTTTACCAAGACTAGGAAGACCTCTAACAATGTTATATTTCTCAAGCTTCTATAAATCTTTATAATTCATGTGGCCTAACCTTTCATGCCATAATTCAAGCTTGTTGCACTCATGTGCCATATTATATGTTAGTGGATCAACCTCTAAACAATAGCAATTGTCCGAAGACCTTTTGACTTTCAATTTTTTTTTGCCATTTTATCAATTATCTTGCACACATCCGTGTTAAAGCTAACGTCTTTAAGAATTTCACACAAGTGAGTGATGCTTATTAGATTAGCTTGTAGACCATCTACATACAAGTTGTCACGAAGTTTAGGCAATCCGGGGATACAAATTGTTCCCTTGCCTAGAAGTTTCTTTTTGGTGCCATCACCAAATGTAACCCATCCACCATCATTCATAACAAGATTCTTAAAGAATTCCTTGTTACCGGTCATATTCCTAGAGCAACCGCTATCTAGGTACCAACAATAGGATGAATTAGCTCTTAAAGCATATTGTGCAACCAAATATTGTGTTGTGTTTTCTTAACCCAAACTTTCTTGACAAGTTTCTCATTCCTACTTTTATTAACATGTTTTGACTTGTTTTTAGGCACATTGACTCCATTAGTCACATTTTCAAACAAATCAAACACAACATTATCAACTTTCTTATGCATAGTAGAACGAGGCACAACACAAGATTTAACAAACAAATCATCAACACATTTATTCTCAACATGCTTTTCCAAGGTCTTCTTAGGTCTAATTCTAGATCCATACACGGATGATTGCCTAGGACTATTCAAAGACATATCATGCAAATCATTGGAAATTCTACATTTACGAATGTATTCATAACATTTAGGTCTTATGTGTTCTACCATGTTGCAATAATGACAAATAGGTATGATTTTGAGAAGCTTACCATTTGCTTGGGCATTCAACTCATTTTACCTTCTCACATTTTTACCTCTTTGACGTGCAACACTAGATTTCTTGCCTTTTGCATTTGATGATGATGTAGCTTATCTTTGGCATTGTTGAGTCTTTTCCTTGACTTTCATTGTTGATGTTGAGGCATCTTCGGTAGAATTCATGGCTTTACCGTTAAAGAGTGTACCTACAATTAAATTGCTATAAGCTTTGACAAAAGTTGATTTGTTAGATGAAGGAGTTGATTTTTCATTAACATATCCTAAACCTCCTTTGTCGCTTGAAGGCTTTCCAACCTTAATGAGAGCTTTTACTTTGTTAAAGCTAGATAACATCTTGTTAATCATCTCTTTAGCCTCATTAAGTTTTTCATTAAGCACTTTCTCTTGAATCTCATGCTCATGAAGTTTTGCTTTAAGTACATTTTCAATTCTCCTAGAATGATCAAGAGATTCATCTCTTTGCTCAATTTCATGCTTCAAAATACTTAATCTATCATTGCTATTAATCAAGTTTTTCTCAAGATTAAGAATTTTGTCATTAAGATCAATAACACATTTTGAGCTACAATCATGATATTCTAACTTCTTAGTGAGAGACTTATTGACCTTAAAGATCCTTTCATTTTTTTGAATAAGATCTTTGATATTTTGATCATCTAAGTCAATAGACTCACCTTCAACAAGAGAAGCCACAAAAGAATACATTTCTTTAATCATGATGAAACAAACGAAGATAACAAACACTACAAAGAAGATCTATCTAAGTGCGTCTAGACACCTGCTCTGATACCAATTGAAATTCCCTTTATCTTTATAGGGTAAATATACATAGAGGGGGGGTGAATAGGTATATGCTCCAATTTTTATCTTCTTTTAAAAACAATACAATTTTAACAATGTTTAATGAAAAATTGCAAACAATGACATATAATATTTACGTGCTAAACCTCCAAAGAGGAAACATCCACGGGTTGATACCACAACCATCGGCAAAAGCAAATCCACTATTTCAAATAAAGTTACACACTCAAGCAATCACACATGCTCTCCAAGCTATCACTCTCACTCTATTCTTGAACCTAGTGATCTACTAAGCAGACTTCCTATCCAAGACCTCCTGCCTCTAGGAAGATTCCTTGCTCACCTATCTGGATCCTCTCGAACCTAGGCAAGACTTCTTGCTCAACTATCTGAGTTCTCCCGACTCTAGTCAAGACTTCCTCGCTCAATAATCCGAGGTCTCACACCTCCTGTCGAGACTTCCACTTGCTTAGCTATCCAAGTCCTCCCGACTCTAGCTAAGACTTCCAATTGCTCAAATCAAAGAATCACTCTAAGATATGAGACTTTCTACCTCTTCCCAAGGCATCTAAGTGATCATGAATGCAAAACGCAAACAAGCATTCAACTTAGAAAATGATGATCAACAAATTCTATGGACATGCAACTAGATAGCTAGATTATGCTTTTAAAGAACAATTACAAATATATCTAGACAACCTAAGCATGTTATAAACTAAGAACATAGATATAAAGATATAGATACCAATTGAAACACAACCTAGTTCTTAGAGAATGGAATTAGATCTAGAAATAATCAATCAAGCATAAGAACAAAAGATTTCTAGAAACAATTTCATGTTTATCAAGTTTAGCACAAATCATTCAATTTATCACAAATCTAGCTAAACCTGCAAATCAAATCAAAAAACCACAAAATGATATCAAAATCATCCTAGTCATGATTCTTAATCAAATAGCATAAATCAATAAGAAGTTCTAAGAAGAAAACTAAGAAGAAGATGATTTTACCAACAAAGATGAACACCACGAACTGAAGATCAGATCACAATGGAAAATCTAGACATCCTTTGGTTCTGGAGATGCTTTGGATTTGTAGAACTCTTCAAGACACTCGAAATCGGTTTTTGAATCAAGTGATTCGGAGTAGAAATGAAGAAGTTGTCACAAAAACAAAAAATCAAAAATGTTGAGAGAAAAATTTCTGCACTTGTTTTTCAATTTCAATTTTCTCAACATGTAAAGAATGAGAGGGAAGGAGAGGTTTTAAAGAGAGAACAAAAAAATGACCAAATTGCCCCCTTTCATTAGTACCTCCTTGAGATGGCACGTGGGAATCTCGGGGCAGAGCACCTTTGGGGCCGAGATGGCCACGCGCCATCTCGGGATGGTGCTTAGTGATGGCTTATGCCATTGCACCTCTTCCCTTGCGCTCCTCTCGCGTTCTTCGACTGTTCTTTGGCCTCCGAACTCTGAATTTGAATCCATTTAAAGATTAATAACCGGGACTCCATCACAGACATGGAAATATAAGATAATCAACCCAAAAAATAATAATTCAACTCGATATATGAAGACGAAGAGAATGTATGCAACAAGAGTTGAAAGTGTAGTATCTTTTGACTTAGAACTTGAAATCAATGGTATGAGTAACCGAAATGACCGGAACTCAATCATGAATGTCCTAAGACTAAAATCAAGTTCAATATCCATGTTAAACAAACATATAAACAAACAAACAAATTTCACACAAGAATACAAACTACATAGAGATAGTTTCCAATCATGCATTTTCCAAAACATGTTACTTTCATACCAATGCATGAGCATTCAACTCCATGTGACATAATTATCACCAGTTAAAGTATTATCTTTTAGGATATTGATTAAGGATGGGGTCATGATTTCTTTTTAATAACAAAAATTATATAAGTAAACAATCATGATATAGAACTTTTGAATATTTATCTTGAATAAAATAAAATAATTCAATCCTAAAAATTCAACGGTGATCCAACACCCATAAATGTCATGCCTCCTTTGTTAGTACGCACCATTTACTAGTTGGACTAGGTCCCACCTAATTGTTAACTTAACAACCAACGTTTTATTTTTAGCCTTGTGATTTTATTAACAAGAACTCTTGGGAGGATATTAATAATCTCACATTGATTGTGTTACCAAGTTATCGACCTTCAATATAATCTCTCATGAATATCCCTCCTTTGGGAGTAGATATCGTTTGGGCTAATTGTCTAGTCTATCCTTGTAAGGAAGTATCTTGATAAATTTCATTCATGAATACCTCTTGGGAGGTTATTCACTAAACATAAAGTTCAACTAAACTTGGAGGCCGTAGGTGTTCCAAAACACCTTCTCCCACTCAATTGTTTAATGCGTGTGATCGAATTTCAAAGAATGATTTACCAAGTTATCTAGATGCCAATTTAGATACTTAAACCATTCAATGCATGTTCATACCAAAAGAGATATATGAGTGGCACTCCTATTCTATATGACATGTTATCATACAATGACAAACATTGCAATATTTACAAAAATATAAATGGCTACAATTTTGGTCCATCCAAGAAAAACAAGTAAATTACATATGTCTTGGAATACAAGAACTCCTTTTTTGGCGAACAAGTCTTCACACGACCTTTGCCGTTCGGACTACCTCGGCTACCTCCCTTGGGCGTGCGCACCCCTTGCCTTTACCCATGGGCGTGCACATGTCACAAGCCCACAAAGGGCTGCCATGCGCAGCCCATGGCTACCACAAGGGCTGCCGTGCACAGCCCATGCCACGACAAACGTGGCTGCACGCTCTTCGCACTCACGTTCGTTGTTACGGCTCGCACGGTCCCAAACTTGTTCCGGTTACTCCTAATTCTTCAAACCTTCGAGTCTTCGAAACTTGAATGTATTACAGAAGAATATACACAACAAAATACTGCAGTTTTATTTATTTATTATTATTACAACAACAAAATAAAAAAACTTAGCAACTACCAAGAAGGAAATTATGGCGATAATAGACCACCCTTCTTGTTACAATCCTAAAACAAAATTACATTGAAATTCTAGGACCAAAATTGAGCAATAACTATCCACATATAAAACATATATATATATCCATACATTCCAATGTAAATATATATGTGAATACCTAGAGTGCCATCTCTTTCTAAAACATGCATATATACAATAAAAGAAAAATATTCACGAACACATACATCAATTAATCAAGGGTACAACCAGGCTCTGATACCAATTGTAGGGAAAAAATGGTTTAGAAACGCAATGGAAACATGATAAAAACAAAAATTAGGGTTTGCGTATAAATAAAAAATTTCCCTTTTATGCAACAAGAACCTTAACCCTAGATTAATTGATGTATATAAAAGTATTGTACCTTTTTCGCGTGACGATTGAACAAGCGCCGAATTGATTCCGTAAGATCTTCCAATCCAATCACGAACGTGAATCACCTAGGAGTGTGGGCTCCCTTTCTTTAAATTGTATTCCTGAGGATGGAGACAAAGCAAAAATCTTTTCTTTGTTAGTTACAAATATCCTCCAAGAGAAAAATCCAAGAACGTCCGGTCATTTGTGAATTATCAATCAATTTGATTGAAACTCGCGTGAAACTTGATTCAATGTTGTACATAAAACCCTTTTGTTGTAAAGGATATTAGTATACTATTGAATACAAAAACGTTCCCCTTTTTTCTCTTCTAGGCCGAATTCACACACACACTTTATCCATGAGTTGATCGAATTTTGTCTAGAACAAAAACTAATTTTTCTCCCTCAAAATTCTCTCTTGCTATGCCAAATTCACTCTTGAAAATTACCTAGGCATGGCCGAAATTTTCATCATAGAATTCATAGGGCTGGCCGAAAATCACACACACATATATATAGGATCATAAATCCTTTCCTAAGAAGGATTTACTTGGTTGGCAAGAATCCTTTCCTTATGTGGATTTATTTGGTAGTTAAGAATCCTTATCTCAAAGAAATTCTATCCTTTTGTATATATATATGGGCTGGCCCAATTTTATATGATATAGATTAGGATCACAAATCCTTTCCAAGAAGGATTACTTGGTAGATAAGAATCCTTTCCTTAGGTAGATTTACTTGGTGGTTAAGAATCCTTTTCAAAAAAGAATTTTATCCTAACACCAAGACTCTTAATCCAACTCAAAAGTGTATTTGTAACCATATTAAAGACTTCCTAATTTTATTAGATAAATAACTCCTTTTATTTATCTACTTATAAAATATAGTCTTTAACATTAACTATACTACCAACAATAGTATAGTTTTAGGAGACCATCTCCAAATAGGAAAAGATTTTGACTTTTAATTAAATAATTAATTAATCAACAAATTAATTAATTTCCATTTAATTAAATGATAATAAAATAAAAATAATATATTTAAGCTATTCACCATAGCCATTGGCGCCCATACCTAGTATAAAGGCAATATATTATTTTTCTTATTTTATTAAATCCATTGGACATTAATAAAAAGTTCACATGTGATCTCGACCTATTCTTACAAAAAGAAACAAGTTCACATGCCTTATTACAATTCTAGATGGACCCCTAAATTGGTCCGGTAGAATATATCAAGTGATCCATGCAAGTTCGTGTGGATTAGGGATCTTGGCGGGCAATCTAAAGTTAAGCTCCAATTGACATAACATAATCACAATCAACAAATGATTCACTTAGGTTCAATCTATTTAATTTTAGTTCATTCCACTAAGGAACTAAAATTGAACTCTTAAATAAAGATAGATTAAGTTGATGTTACTCATTCGTACCCTAGACAACCTTATTGGAGAAAGTGTATCCTCGTGAAAAATACCAGTAATCGCCAAGAGCTCATAGTCCGCCTATAGCTCTCCAAGTTACCATATTTACTCATATGACCACTTTTTGAACTTGGATATTTTGACTTGTCCAGAAGCCATGTTTCAATAGACATTATTGAAAACTTAACGTTAAGATTTAATATCCAATACCTTAAAACGTTCATATGATGGTATTCTACTCTCATTCAATAAATGGAGCCACGATGTCCATATCTATAAATGATGTCCTCTATCGATTAACAAATGAATACCACCAAACTATCGAGGATAGACTATGCTATATAATCGTACTCATTGATAGCTCAAATGATAACACTTGCAACCATAAGTCCAACATTTATCTCAGGATTACGATAGACTCTCCGATTGTCTTCAAATGAAAACTTTTATCCATTGACGGTTCTAGATAAAGTATTTCATTTTGATCATATTCAATGCACCCAGCGCACTAGATTCTCTTGCCCAAAGACACCACACTTTGAGGATTTTAGACTCATCATAACACATTTGATCCCACTCAAATGCTAGCAAAAGAATTCACAACTTTGACAAGATGAAAGTGCCCAACCTTCTATCTGAAGTTGTGAATATTATTCAAGAATAACTAAAGACTTGTGTCTACCTCATACATATCTAGATGTATGAACAATTCTTCTTTTCTCATAGTCTTTTGACCTTATGATTATTTACTTTTGACAATTATAATAATTAAACTATAAATGCTATAAAATTTGTTAAACTATAAATCACTTTATTCATATGAAAAGATTGTTAATTACAATTATACACTCTTGCTATCGAGCATAATCCTAATAATCTCCCACTTGCTCTATAGCAAATGTGTCATATCTCTCATCCCCATGTTCTCTAGATGCCCATCAAAACTCTTTTAAAGAAAAGCTTTTGTAAAGGGATCAACTAGATTTTCTACTGACGTGATCTTGGTAATCGTCACGTCACCTCTATGTACAATTTCCCTTAGAAGGTGATACTTTCTTTCAATGTGTTTCCCTCTCTTATGACTTCTTGGTTCTCTCGAATTAGACACTGTTCCACTATTGTCACAATAGATAGTGATATACTTATTCGCTTCAGGAACCACTTCCAAGTCAATCAAGAATTTGCGGAACTAGATCGCCTCTTTAGTTGCCTCGTATCCGGCAACATACTCGGCTTCCATGGTGGAATCAGCAGTACAAGATTGCTTTATACTCCTCCATATGACTGCCCATCCTCAAATGGTAAACACAGATCCTGATGTCGATCTCCTGGAGTTAGAATCTGACTAAAAATCAGAATCTGTATACCCAACGGGAATTAAATCCCCTCCAGGGTATACAAACATATAATCTCTCGTTCTCTTAAGATACTTGAAAATAAGCTTGACTGCCGTCCAGTGATCAGGACCAGACTTTGATTGAAACCTGTTAACTATGCCACCAACAAAACAAATATCCGGTCTAGTGCAGAGCATTGCATACATGAGACTTCCAACTGCCAATGCATATGGAACCCTACTCATGAATTGGTCTTCATGCTCATTCTTAGGAACTCGTTCCTTAGAAAGTTTGATTCCATGCCTGAAAGGTACCATACCTTTCTTGGAATCTTGCATGGAAAACCTAGACAAGATTTTATCTTATGTATAAAGCTTGGGATAATGCAATCGTTCTATTCTTTCTATCCATTATGACTTGGATACTAAGAATATAACTTGCTTCTCCCAAGTCCTTCATATCAAATTGTTTTGCTAACCATTCTTTTATTGATGTCAATACACCTACATCGTTTCTGATGAGTAGTATATCATCAATGTAAAGAACTAGGAAAACCAATTTGTCGCCTTTAATCCTTTTGTATACACAAGGTTCATCAAGGTTTTGAATAAATCCAAAACCTTTAACGGCTTGATCGAACCTTATGTTCTAGGATTTGGATGCTTGCTTCAATCCATATATGGATCTTTGCAACTTGCATACCTTTTCCTCTTGGCCCTTTTCTATGAATCCTTCTGGTTGCATCATATAGATGCTTTCGTCAAGACTTCAATTAAGGAAAGTTGTCCTGATGTCCATTTGCCAAATCTCCAGGTCTAGAGATGCCGCAATGGATAAGAGTATCCTAATGGATTTAAGCATGGCCACAGGAGAGAAGGTTTCTTCATAATCGATACCTTCCTTCTGTGTATAACCTTTAGCTACCAATCTAGCTTTATAGGTTTCAACCTTTCCATCCATTCCTCTTTTCCTCTTGTACACCCACTTGCACCTGATGGGTTTTATCCCTTTAGGCAAGTCTACAAGAGACCAGACTTTATTTTTGAACATAAATTCAATTTCAGATTGCATTGCCTTTTGCCAATGGCGATAATCAACATCTTCCATTGCTTCCTTGTACGTATAGGGATCATCGTAATCTGGAAGATTCTCTATAGATTCTCCTAGACCGATGTATCTTTCAGGTTGTTTAACAACCCTCCCACTACGATGAGGTTTGATGGATTGTTGATCTTATTTTGGTACGGAATTTACAATTGTGCTTGGTTGCGAAACCTCTTGTGGAATTGTATCTCCTAAAAGCTCATTTAGGACAATTCTACTTTTAGGCACAAAATTATTCATATAGTCATCTTCTAGAAATTTGGCATTTGTCGAAACAAATATTTTAAGATCTGAAGGACTATAAAAATAATATCCTTTTGTTCCTTTTGGATACCCTACAAATATGCATGTTTCTGGACGGGACTCCATCTTATTTGTCTTTCCTTTTAACACGTGCGCAGGATATCCAAATATCTATAAGTGTTGTAAACTAGGCTTTCGTCCAGTCCATAACTCATACGGTGTTTTAGGAACCGACTTAGATGACACATCTTTTAGAATATACATGGCTGTTTGTAAAGCATATCCCCAAAAAGAACTAGAGAGTGTTGAATAACTCAACATATACCTAACCATATTCAAAAGAGTTATATTTCTCCTTTCTGCCACCCAATTTTGTTGAGTTTGCCTGGTACAGAAATATGTGAAATTATTCCATTATCAATAAGATATTGCTGAAACTCACCAGATAGATATTCCCCACCAAGATCGGATCTCAAGATTTTTATGCGTTTCTCAAGCTGATTTTCTACTTCAGCTTTAAATGCTTTGAACATATCAAAAACATCCGACTTATGTCTCATGAGATACACATAGCTAAATCGTGAGTGATCATCCGTGAAAGTGATTAAGTACTCGTATCCACCTCTAGCTTGAATGATCATAGGTCCACACACATCAGTGTGTGTCAATCCTAAACATTCGATAGCTCTTGCGCCTTTGGTCGTAAACGACCTTTTGGTCATTTTACCTTCCAAACAAGATTCACGAGTTGGTAGATCATCAACCTTTAAGTCACTTAGAGGTCTGTCACATACAAACCTTTTAATCCTATTAAGGTTAATATGACCTAGGCACAAATGCCACAGGTAGGTTTCATCTTTTAATAATATTACTCTTTTATGATTAGGTTCCGTTGATTCCGTGTCTAACAAGTGAGAGTTATTTCCATGCAAATAAAATAAACTGTTTTCCAATGTACCTTTGCAAACAAATTTGTTATTCTTACTAATAATAAAACCTTTATTAAAAGTAACCGAATATCCAAATTTATTTAGACAAGAGACCAAAATTAAATTCCTCTTGAATATTTGTACATAATAAACGTTTATTAATACTAAATGCCTATAAGAATCAAAATTGATTCTAATATCTCCCACTATACTAGTAGACACCAACGCTCTATTGCCTAAATGCAAGTTGAATTCATTCTTATCCAGTCTATTCCTTTGACCCTTTTCACCACAAAAGAAACACTTTCCTTTGATCTTGGTTACTTTCTTGGTCTCCTTCTAAGAAGGCTCAAGTTGCTTTTTCTTCTGTTATATCTTGACCTTCTAACGGGTCTTAACAGTAGCAACTTTACCAACCATATAAATCCTTGTCTAGAGACATCATAATATCAGCAGCAGTCTCAATTCCTTCATGTTGCTGTTGCAACACGTTGAAGATGATGGCCATAATGTAACGTACATTTAGCCATCTCTTCTAAAGACTTCCACTACTGATACTCATCTCTTTGTTCCTGAGTAGATTCATTAGTTTGGTGGTTAAGGAATATATAGAATGAACTTATACTTTTCAGCTTGCAGCAACAACCAATATTCCTTTTCCATGTGACATAATTATCACCAGTTAAAGTATTATCTTTTAGGATATTGATTAGGGATGGGGTCATGATTTCTTTTTAATAACAAAAATTATATAAGTAAACAATCATGATATAGTACTTTTGAATATTTATCTTGAATAAAATAAAATAATTCAATCGTAAAAATTCAACGATGATCCAACACCCATGGATGTCATGCCTCCTTTGGGAGTACGCACCATTTACTAGTTGGACTAGGTCCCACCTAATTGTTAACATAACAACCAACGTTTTATTTTTAGCCTTGTGATTTAATTAACAATAACTCTTGGGAGGATTTTAATAAACTCACATTGAGTGTGTTACCAAGTTATCGACCTTCAATATAATCCCTCATGAATATCCCTCCTTTCGGAGTAGATATCGTTTGGGCTAATTGTCTAGTCTATCCTTGTAAGGAAGTATCTTGATAAATTCCATTCATGAATACCTCTTGGGAGGTTATTCACGAAACATAAAGCTCAACTAAACTTGGAGGCCGTAGGTGTTCCAAAACACCTTCTCCCACTCAATTGTTTAAGACGTGTGATCGAATTCCAAAGAATGATTTACCAAGTTATCTAGATGCCAATTTAGATACTTAAACCATTCAATGCATGTTCATACCAAAAGAGATATATGAGTGGCACTCCTATTCTATATGACATGTTATCATACAATGACAAACATTGCAATATTTACAAAAATATAAATGGCTACAATTTTGGTCCATCCAAGAAAAACAAGTAAATTACATATGTCTTGGAATACAAGAACTCCTTTTTTGGCGAACAAGTCTTCACACGACCTTTGCCGTTCGGACTACCTCGGCTACCTCCCTTGGGCGTGCGCACCCCTTGCCTTTACCCATGGGCGTGCGCATGTCACAAGCCCATAAAGGGCTGCCATGCGCAGCCCATGGCTACCACAAGGGCTGCCGTGCACAGCCCATGCCACGACAAACGTGGCTGCACGCTCTTCGCACTCACGTTCGTTGCTACGGCTCGCACGGTCCCAAACTTGTTCCGGTTACTCCTAATTCTTCAAACCTTCGAGTCTTCGAAACTTGAATGTATTACAGAAGAATATACACAACAAAATACTGCAGTTTTATTTATTTATTATTATTACAACAACAAAATAAAAAAACTTAGCAACTACCAAGAAGGAAATTATGGTGATAATAGACCACCCTTCTTGTTACAATTCCAATATAAAATTACATTGAAATTCTAGGACCAAAATTGAGCAATAACTATCCACATATAAAACATATATATATATCTATACATTCCAATGTAAATATATATGTGAATACCTAGAGTGCCATCTCTTTCTAAAACATGCATATATACAATAAAAGAAAAATATTCACGAACACATACATCAATTAATCAAGGGTACAACCAGGCTCTGATACCAATTGTAGGGAAAAAACGGTTTAGAAACGCAATGGAAACATGATAAAAACAAAAATTAGGGTTTGCGTATAAATAAAAAATTTCCTTTTTATGCAACAAGAACCTTAACCCTAGATTAATTGATGTATATAAAAGTATCATACCTTTTTCGCGTGACGATTGAACAAGCGCCGAATTGATTCCATAAGATCTTCCAATCCAATCACGAACGTGAATCACCTAGGAGTGTGGGCTCCCTTTCTTTAAATTGTTTTCCTGAGGATGGAGACAAAGCAAAAATCTTTTCTTTGTAAGTTACAAATATCCTCCAAGAGAAAAATCCAAGAACGTCCGGTCATTTGTGAATTATCAATCAATTTGATTGAAACTCGCGTGAAACTTGATTCAATGTTGTACATAAAACCCTTTTGATGTAAAGGATATTAGTATACTATCGAATACAAAAACGTTCCCCTTTTTTCTCTTCTAGGCCGAATTCACACATACCCTTTATCTATGAGTTGATCGAATTTTGTCTAGAGTAAAAACTAATTTTTCTCCCTCAAAATTCTCTCTTGCTATGCCAAATTCTCTCTTGAAAATTAGCTAGGCATGGCCGAAGTTTTCATCATAGAATACATAGGGCTGGCTGAAAATCACACACACACACACACATATATATATAGGATCATAAATCCTTTCCTAAGAAGGATTTACTTGGTTGACAAGAATCCTTTCCTTAGGTGGCTTTATTTGGTAGTTAAGAATCCTTATCTCAAAGAAATTCTATCCTTTTGTATATATATATGGGCTGGCCAAATTTTGTATGATATAGATTAGGATCACAAATCATTTCCTAAGAAGGATTACTTGGTAGTTAAGAATCCTTTCCTTAGGTAGATTTACTTGGTGGTTAAGTATCCATTTCAAAAAAAAAATCTATCCTAACACCAAGACTCCTAATCCAACTCAAAAGTGTATTTGTAACAATATTAAAGACTTCCTAATTTGATTAGATAAATAACTCCTTTTATTTATCTACTTATCAATTATAGTCTTTAAAATTAACTATACCACCAACAGTAGTATAGTTTTAGGAGACAATCTCCTAATAGGAAAAGATTTTGACTTTTAATTAAATAATTAATTAATCAACAAATTAATTAATTTCTATTTAATTAAATAATAATAAAATAAAAATAATATATTTAAGCTATTCACCATAGCCATTGCCGCCCATACCTAGTATAAATGCCATATATTGTTTTTCTTATTTTATTAAATCCATTGGACCTTAATAAAAAGTCCACATGTGATCTAGACCTATTCTTACAAAAAGAAACAAGTTCACATGCCTTATTACAATTCTAGATGGACCCTTAAATTGGTCTGGTAGAATATATCAAGTGATCCATGCAAGTTCGTGTGGTTTGGCGATCTTGGCGGGCTATCTAAATTTAAGCTCCAATAGACACAACCTAATCACAATCAACAAATGATTCACTTAGGTCCAATCTATTTAATTTTAGTTCATTCCACTAAAGAACTAAAATTGAACTCTTAAATAAAGATAGAATAAGTTGATGTTAGTCATTCGTACCCTAGACAACCTTATTGGAGAAAGTGTATCCTCGTGAAGAATACCAGTAATCACCAAGAGCTCATAGACCGCCTATAGCTCTCCAAGTTACCATATTTACTCATATGACCACTTTTTGAACTTGGATATTTTGACTTGTCCAGAAGCCATGTTTCAATAGACATTATTGAAAACTTAACGTTAAGATTTAATATCCAATACCTTAAAACGTTCATATGATGGTATTCTACTCTCATTCAATAAATGGAGCCACGATGTCCATATCTATAAATGATGTCCTCTATCGATTAACAAATGAATACCACCAAACTATCGAGGATAGACTATGCTATATAATCGTACTCATTGATAGCTCAAATGATAACACTTGCAACCATAAGTCCAACATTTATCTCAGGATTAAGATAGACTCTCCGATTGTCTTCAAATGAAAACTTTTATCCATTGACGGTTCTAGATAAAGTATTTCATTTTGATCATATTCAATGCACCCAGTGCACTAGATTGTTTTTCCCAAAGACACCACACTTTGAAGATTTTAGACTCATCATAACACATTTGATCCCACTCAAATGCTAGCAAAAATAATCTACAACTTTGACAAGATGAAGGCGCTCAACCTTCTATCTTAAGTTATAAATATTATTCAAGACTAACTAGAGAATTGTGTCTACCTCATACATATCTAGATGTATGAACAATTCTTCTTTTCTCATAGTCTTTTGACCTTATGATTATTTACTTTTGACAATTATAATAATTAAACTATAAATGCTTTAAAAATTTTTAAACTAGAAATCACTTTATTTATATAGAAAGATTGTTAATTACAATATTACACTCTTGCTATCGAGCATAATGCTAACAAGTGATGTGGAAGAAAATCTTCAGAGGGATTGCCTTGAATCTCGGGGGCTGGTGTAACACAACCTGGTTATTTTAAGAAGCGCACCGATCTCAGTTTGCCAAGTCACTCACGCATTTAATGAGAGGATTTCCACCAAAATTCTTGTAACAGTAATTTAGGGAAATTTTCCCAATCAAAACAGAGTCTGACTCCAAATTTATCTCAGTCACCAGTGTTCAAGTCAGAGGGAACTTCTATTAATAGCTAAAATTGGCTAGGGACTAAAGGAAAATTTTCCACTCTCCTAGCTTGGGTCCAAATCCGAGATTACCCATCTTGATGCAGAGGTTCTCGGGGTCTGGTTAATGGTCGATCCCGTAAGAAGCTAAGAAAGGTGGTCACGCCCTGGGAACAACCCGAGTGAAGCTCGACATAATCAGATCGAGCTCCTTACAGTGAAATAAGAACCCATGGCAAGGTCGGTATAGGACGTTCGAGGCTGCCCTAGGTCAAAATTACCTCGCAACCCCCCTCTCTTAGAAGCCCGACATCCTCGCCAAACACAAGGAGAGATCAGCGAGGCATCAAACTTATACTACAGTATCGCTCCATCTCGCCAAAGGAAGAATTTAAATTATCTGAGCAAGTGGAAAGAAGCCCGTAAAACCCCCACCATCATTAACAGGCTCCAACATGGTCATTCTAAGATCAAAATGGGACCTGTAATGGTCAGAACAAGCTCTTGGTACCTAGACCAGAACATAAGTGTACTTCACTCTGTGAGGAAACGAATACCATACTTAAGGACCTCCATGAGGCGTCACACCATGAAGGCACACATGATCATTTCTATACTCTAACAAACATTAAATCATCATGTATGTGTAGGGCAAGTGATTGAGTCCAAAGAGGAAACAAACTTATCTCCACCCAAGATATTATTGAATTCATTATTAATCAAAGTCAATGACATTTAAAACAATGGATCTCGTTCGATAAGAGGGGATGAGATTCAAAGAATAATGGCGGAAGGACCATGAGTTTAACCTAATGAGACTATGTATAAATAGGCCCTATCTTGCAAAAGGAATGAGGGATATATTTTTTAACCTAAATTTTGTTACCATAACATGGCCACCATTGTTATCTACTTATCGACAGGCACGAAGCCACCACCCCATTATACCCTAGAGAGTTTGAGAGCATTTGAGGTATTTTTGTATGATATACATAATTGATAATAAAAGCATTATATTCTCTTTCCCGTTGCATTAACATCTATTTTAAACATCCACTGTTGTTTGATTAAAGTTAGTACCGAAGGTACCATCCCCGGCCACCACCTCAGCGGTGGTGGTCTTGAGGGTGTCAGCTGGAATTCCTCACCCCGAGCGAATTTTTCGTTAACATGAAGTGTTTCTATTGTGACATGGTTGGTAACTGGAAAAGGAATTGGCCGTAGTTCCTTGAGGAGGTCTCCAAGAAGAATCAAGAGAAAGGTAAATACGATTTACATGTCATTGAATCTTGTTTAGTGGTAGATAATTCTTCACCGTGGATAGTAGATTCAGGGACCACTAACCATGTTTGTTCTTATTTGTAGTCAACTGATTCTTGGACGGAGTTAGAAAAAGGGCCCTTCTTGATACACATTGGGTCTGGGGATGTCGCGTCAGCAAGAGTAGTGGGAGTGGTTAAACTACATCTTAAAAGTTGTTTTATTGTTATAAACAATGTTACTTTATTCCTTGATTTACTAGAAATTGAATTTCGGTACCCAAGTTGTTGGAACAATTTTATTCAATTTCTTTTACTGATAAATCAGTTGTTGTTTCTAGAATTGGAATAAATATATTTTCAAGTTTAATTGAAAACAACTTGTATGTATTAAAGCCGTTAAAACAAACAATACTACTCAATGTTGAATTGTTTAAAGTTAAAAAACCTAAAACAAAACGACAAAAAGTTTCACTAGTTAATGAAATGTATCTACGGCTTTGAGACTTGGCCCTATCAACATTGACAGGATAGACAGACTAGGAAAAAACGGACACTTAAGTTAGTTAAAGGTTGATACCTTACCCATCTAAGAATCTTGTTTCGAAGGTAAAATGACCAGGAGACCTTTGACTGGAAAAAGACTTAGGGCTACGGAACCACAAGAGCTTATACATTCAGACGTTTGTGGACCAATGAATGTTAAAGTAAGGGGTGGTTATGAGTATTATGTCACATTTATTTATGAATACTCAAGATATGGATATGTCTATCTAATACAATGAAAGTCAAAAATTTATGAAAAGTTAAAAGAATTCAGAGTTGAAGTTGAGAACCAATTGGGTAAGACAATCAAGGTTATACGATCGGATCACTGAGGTGAGTATCTTGACCAATAGTTTGAAGACTACTTGGTTGAGCATGGGATTGTGTCCCAACTCACAGCTCCTGGAACACTATAGTAGAATGGCATTGTAGAGAGGAGAAACAGAACCCTGATGGAAATGGTGAGATCTATGATTAGTTTCTCATCATTACCAAACTCTTTTTAGGGAAATGAACTACAAATAACGGTCTATATTTTTAATGTAGTCCTATCCAAACCTATTCCTAAGACTCCCTTAGAGTTGTGGAATGGTCGTAAAGCTAGTTTGTGACATTACAACATATGGGGGTGTCCAATACATGTACTAAAGAACAAAACTGGAAAGCTAGGCCCTAAATATATGTTATGCTTATTTGTAGTTATTCCAAAAAGACTAGAGGTGGATACTCTTATAGTCTTGAAGAAAACAAAGTGTTTCTATTGACAAATGCAACATTTCTTAAGGAGAACTATATGCGTGATCATAAACCTCAGAGTAAGATTGTGTTAAATAAGTTAGAGCCTGGTACGATGAGTGCTCAATCAACAAGTGTTGTTGTTCCACCTACGTCTAAGAGTCAGACGGGTTCCTAGTCAGACCACACTACCACTTAAGCATAGTGGGTGGGTTGTATGATTAGCTAATCACTATTTAGGTATTGGAAAGGCATACATTATCGTCTTTATTGATAGTGTGGATGAACCATTGTTATTTAAATATGCAATGGAAGATTCTGACAAAGAGGAATGTCTTAAATCCATGATTCTCGAGACGGAGTCAATGTACTCCAACTCAGTCTTGGAACTTGTAGACATACCGATGGGAAAAAACCTATAGGATGTAAGTGGATCTACAAGAGAAAGAGAGGATTTGACGGGAAGGTAGAGACCTTCAAGGTAAGGCTAGTGGCAAATGGATATACCTAAAAGAAGGAGGTCAATTATGGCAGATCTTCTCACTAGTGGCTATGTTTGAGTCTTCGGATTCTCTTATACTTTGTTTCCTATTTTGAATATGAAAATTGAAAATGGATGTTAAGATTGTGATATAAACCTTACCAAGAGTAGTGAGACCCAGAACCAATAGAAGGTAACGTTATTAGGATAGAGTTCTAATTCGGATTTATAACAAAGAATATAAAAGGTCTTGACCCGTTATCTGTAAAAGATAAACACCAAAGGTATAAGAAATATTGTAGATGCCACATTCAAGAACAATAAAGGAATTGTAAATGATAAGTCAGGGTTTTAAGAATCAAAGAGAAAACACTTTCAATATTATATCAATTCAAAAATCTACTCCATAAGACATTCATGCGCCCCTTTTAAACTAAAATTATCTAAGACCTTAAAGGGAAAAGAATATTTGGCAATTAATGCCTTTAAAATTAGGAAATTTAAATGGGCAATAATTGCCTTATAATTTGGAAAGAAATAAAGACTAAAACTTTCCATACAACTAGGAAAGTAATAAAACTAAAACTAGCAACTAGTTGACTTGTTACTTATTTGGAAAGCTAAATTTGGGAAACAAATCAGCTCATTTAATTGGGAAACAGATCAACACATTATTCTTTGGATAATAAAATAGGAAATATGCTGAAATGGGAATCTCCTCCAACCATACGCTAAATAGGAAATATGCTGAAAAGGGAATCTCCTCCAACCATACGCAAAATAGAAAGTATGCTAAAAAGAAAATCTCCTCCAACCATACGCAAAATAGGAAATATGCTGAAACAGAAATCTCCTCCAACCATACGCAAATTAGGAAATATGCTGAAATGAGAATCTCCTCCAACCATAGATAAAATAAGAAATATGCTTAAATGGGAATTGATAGGAATACAGCCCAATCAGTTGCCTTGATGATTTTGACTAAGCCTTATTCTTCACATGGGCTCATCTTGGACTTCAACATTTCAAAATTAGCCAAAGTTTTTTTAGTCATGAGAATGATTGCTTCTTTCAATCTCTTAGCTCTTTCCCTTGTTATTAGGCCACTGGAACATGCAATGGATCCCTTTGTGCAACTCTTTTATTCTCATTATTCATTTTCACTTGAAAAGTATTTGCCCTTAAGTCGTCACCGGCCTTTTCAAGTTCCTTTGTCTTCTCAGGATTAATTCTATAGGCTGGTCTATTTGGGATGGGTGCTCTGGTTACAAAATCAATTTGATGCTCAATTCCCCTTATCGGTGGTTGTTGACAGTGATTTTTGGATGGATCATATGGCGAACATAAAGTATATGAGATCACACAATTGCAAATTATAAACTACTAAGGAATTAAAGAAAACACGAAGATTTTACGTGGTAAAACCTTAAGGTGGGGAAACATCCACGGTTGCCAGTGACGACGAGAAGAAATTCACTATATTGTAATGATTACACACTGAATCTCTCGTGCTCTCTATATCTCTTTTCTTTCTATCTCTCAACCCTTTCATGGGTATTATCAGGGGTCTATTTATACATGTATAGAATCCTAATTTGCACTATACAAGTAAGTGGAATTGAGGTGTTTGAGTCATCTTATCCTTCTTTCCTGTTTCATTTTCTTCACGTACTAGACTTCTTGCCTAATTTGGACTCTGGCACCAATAAGGAAATTCGCTTCCTTGTCAAAGTGTGTTTCAAGACACCTTATTAGAGTAAGACTCATACTGTATGTATTTGATAATATCCACATGTCGATCTGCTGACCATCTATAAAAATCCGACCAAACCTTACTCATCCCAACCAATGATTTAGTCTCGACAAGGGGCCCCGACCATCTTGACAGCCCCGACCAGGTGTTATGAAACCATCTTTGGTTAGCTTAGGAAGGTTGACTTTTGGTGTTACAGCATCTATAATTTCTGTATCCTCGGGTAATTATGCTGACTCATCATTCTTTAGATTTTACCAATAATAACACCCCTTTAAACGTACGAGGTCGAATAACTATCGCACGTAGGATGTGTCCGGCTACGTGTGTTTAATTCATTCTATCCTTTTTGTCTTATAGTCCATTAATGTTCTTTAATGCACTACAGTTATCAACCACACATATTTCGCCTGATGAAATCATTACGCATCTTTTTCAAAATTCAAACAGCGCGTGTTTTTTTGGTTCTGACGCACCTACCCCCCACTTTCGACTGATGATGCACGTCTTACCTGGTGACATCACTTGCTAATATATATAGCTTTGAGGCATTTTACTTCTCTTTTTGCAACTCGATATTCCACTTTTATCAGAAGACAATCCCTAACTCATTTTTCCTTTAAACCCTTGCTCTTCCTAAATCTTTCATCATTTGAGACGTTTTTCAAGGTACGGATCCTGATTTTTGCCATTGATATTTTGAGCTTCTTCTTCATTCCATCGAGGCTGGTGATAATGAGAATATCGCTAGTCTTAAGTCCATTTTTTATGGGCATCTTCCTTCTTCTTATAAACCCACCGTATTAAATGTAGATTACTTTATAGCTTGCCCAGAGTTTGCCCCCTTCCCTTCTAATCTCTCTAACTCTGATTCGGTTGATGTTTATATAGATATGTCAAAGCAAAGTAGCTTCAGGCAGACAACTAGAGCCTTTCCTAAAGAGTCTGCATGTGCAGCGATTGATTTGAAGATACCTTCGCAACTTCTTAAAATGAAAGACGTACCACGGGAGCGACAAGCTCAGATGCCAAAGTTTAGTGTCGATCACCCCTATTCATTCGATTCAGAGATAAATGTTATGGCTGAGGCTGAGCTAGCAAAATTCGAGGACCGATTCGATCTGACCAGTGCATAAAAACTGTATTGTAGCAGCGATCGGGCTGTATAGAACCCTGCCCTGGTACAGTCGTTATATACAAGGCCATGTTATCCTCAGGGGTTACTCTCCCCCTTCAACCTTTCATCGCTTAATTCCTAGTGGAGGTTGGTATTGCTCCTAACTGACCCCTAATTCTTACCAGGTACTGGTTAGTTTAGGGCATCTATGGAAAAGCTTGGGGCAAAACAACCCCCAACCTCTCAAGAGATCCGTATCTTTTATATACTGAACCGATCTGACAGTGGAGGCACTTTTTACCTTCAATCCACACCTCAAAGCCTGCGGATTCCTCATGGGTATAAGGGGAAACCTGTACCCCTTGATAAAGATCACGAGGGATTTATCTGAGGGTTCCCCTCCTCAAACATGTGCTGGAAGAATAGTTAGTTCTTTGTTGGAGGTGATTGGGGTGAAATAGTTATTGTTGACCCCACACAATGGCTGATACGAAATAGAGTTCCAAGGCACTTTTGCAACCCTGAGCACTAGAACAAAACTTCCCCTTTTCTGACAAAAAGCCAGGCATACATGGTAGTCAAGGCGGTCGAGACTTCTTGGGAAGAGAGGGATCACCATGTCCTTTATGTTGAGGCAGATTTGATCAAGGCGAGGCTTTTTCCCACTAATTCTACCAGTCTTAGACGATATGAGTCCTTACTTTATTATTCTCTTCTTCTTTTTAGTGTAAACCATCTTATGTACTTTTCCCTAATCTAACTTTTGATTATCGTTTGACATTTTTTCCTTTTAGTATTCGACGTGGACATCATCGCATGTGATCAGGCTGATAAGGCCAAGCACGTTGATTGGGTCAGTAAAACGGCTGCAACATATCAGGTTGCTCAGGGAATTGCTCCACCTGAACATGATCTGTTGGAACATGTGAATGAATATGACCGCCATTATTTCGATATCCTCTCTAAACAAGTTGGTACGAACGATCGTCATCCTATTCGATGTCAAAGTGACCATCAGGGCCGTTCCAAAAAAAGGGCCGATCGGGCTAGGTTTAGTTCTGAAGCATCTGACCGTGGAAGACGTGATCATGATAGGTCTGAAAAGAGAGCGTCTGGGAAGGGAAAATTCATAAAGGGAGAAGTCACATGAAATAAACGTGACAGTCAAGGCTCTGAGCCATAAGGTTGCTAAGAGCGCTGAAGGGTCATCTGCTCCTGATGCACTTCGTGTGAGAGCAAGTCTTGCATCTGAGGTTAATTCGGCATTGCCTACCCTGTTGGTCGATCCAATCATCTTGGAGGAGGAAGAGGAGGAAAAAGAGGAAAATGAGATAATTTCTGATCGTATATAGAAAGAATTGCGATCCAAGAGAAGGAATGATCAAGGTATATTAAATCTGTCTTCCATCCATCCGAACCAATCAAGATTACGGACCAGGTGCTCCCCCCGAATAAGTCTCCCGAGGTTCTGGCTATGCCACCCCCTTGCTACCCTAAGATGCTCCTATGTAGTTTACAGTAAAGAGTCAATTCATTTTCTCTGATTCTGAAGATGATGGTGGTGGTCCTGACGAGAAGAAGAGGATAACTGATAAACTCTTCCTTGATCTATTTGAGGAGCAGGCCCTCCATTCTGTTTTGGAACCAAGGAAAGCAGTAGCTACGTAGTTAGAGGGGAATATCAAGATGAGTGAGCCTATTGGTGCCCCTTCCGTTATGCTTGTTAGGTCTCTTCATCCCAAGGGTGTTGCTGAAGGTCAAATTTTTTAGGGCGAATGTCCACGAGTTCCTACATCTAATAATGTTACTGAGGAAAATGTTGGAATATCAAAGACTCCAACCCCTGCTGATCGTACTATTACCTCCTCTTCTCGGGATCAATCTGCTCCCGCTGTTTTTATTGCTAAGCCTTCTCACTTCCCATCATCCAGCAACTCTCAAACCGACCCCCTTTTCCATGCTTCACTCAATGCCATCTATGGTCGGATATATTGGCGAAGGGTATGGAAGAATGCCCATTATGCTGGAGATTTTGAATGGATCCGTATGATATTTAATAATGGTGTTTTTGTAAGTCTCTCCACCGTCTCTGTTATTTTTCTTTCAATCCTTTTATCTACCTAACTTGTCTTTCATTGATCTTTTACAGACGGTGGAAGCGTTAACTCAGGCAATTTCTGAGAAAAATAAATAGGTTGTTGAGATTTCTCAATTGAAGCTGGCTCTCGCTGAGTAAGATGGGGCTTTAAAGTCTTATGCTGCCAGTACTTTCAAAGCTAGCTAAAATGCAGAGAAGCTGAAGGTGCATACAGCAACCGAGATGGCTCTAAGATAAATAATCTTGAATGTTCAGAATAGAGCCGCTGCATCTGATGAATCTCTTGGGGAACTTACAACAAGGAATGTGGGGTAAGAGAAAAAAGTTGCTAAGGCTAAGCTACGAAGATGTGAACTCGAATCAATGACCATTTTGGCTGAAACATTGGCGAAGAAGGCTCGAGAAAAAACTCAGGTTGCCCGGGATTCCCATGCAATGACTCAACAGAAGATGTTAGAGGTTCAACAGGCGTCTGAGGAGGCTAGGCTTCACTATGAGCAACTTCCTAAAGACGGAAGTTCTCTCGCACGAAGCCAGGTTAGACCTCAAAAATGTTGACCGATACAAGAGGCCCCTTGCTTTCGATGATACATTATGGAGGGAGTTTGAGAGAGGCCTAACAACTGTTAGGGCATTTTTAGTACAAAAAAAGAGGTCTTCAAAAGAGGCCCGCTTGAAATGGGATCGGTCAATATCTAAGCACCAGAGAGAGTCCCTAGAAGCGATCAAGATTCAGCGGGTTCGGTGGAAGGCCTATTACAGATTTATTAGAAAGGGTCTTCTCCCAATGCATCTCGAGCTTCCTTTGAAGGTATCCCTTATGTCTTTTCATGCCAGTCAGGATAGTTGTGCTTTGACCAAAAAGGGTGACGTCGGTCCTTTCCCCATTGTGCTTTGGCCAGATTTTAGAAATTTCAACACAGGTGATGATGTTCCTCCCTCTGATCCCGGGGGTTTCTTCGTTGTTGGGAACGGCTGATGCATCTCTGCTTTTATGGCTTTTTTATATGTATTTACATTTGTAACACTTGACCGATCATGAGATTTAATGTCTATTTTTCCTTTTTTACACATCTTCGAGACGTTTACCTTTTTTGGTGTGTGGTTTCTTATGCTTGCATTCTTTCATATTTTATCTCAACCCGAACTATGCATGCTGACCCATGTCAGGTTCATGATTACGAGTTAGGCTAAGAAAAACCACTTGTATACCGGTCATTTAGGATTGATAACCTAATTTTCTGAGCATGCGTCGTTATGTAATGATCGACTTATTTACCTTATTCTTAGTTATCAACTACCCTTAGGGAATTGGATCGTGCTCTGCGACGATTTTAGGTTTTCCTCAGGTAGATCTATTACATATTCTCACTCAGGTTCTGGCTGCTCCCGACCATTCACTGTATATCTTTCTGTTGAGCAGTGTTCGTTTGTAAACCATTTGTGCACTTATATTTATAGACTTTCATCTTTTATCTGTCAACTACGTCGTTGGGACGTCTCCCGATAGTCTGTTGATCAAGATTCATTACGATAAGGCGTAACTTGTCCCACCATCTTTATAAGCATTTATGGTTGTGTCTGCCTTATCTTATATGTAGGATTCTAACCTTATCCAACTCTTAGCGCATCTCATCGGGTTTATATACCCGAAGGCGCCCTAATAGTGCTTCATATGCACCTAGTTAGTTTCGATGAGTGTGCATTGTCTTGATGATTAATGCTTTCAGCCCCCTTACTGGGCCCCTCGGGATCCCTATCGGTCTTGACCGATTATCTGAGGTATCCTGTAAATGCTCTTATGAGCGAATGCTTGGTTTCGAACACTGTTTTATGATATTTATAATCGCTCCCCCTGAGGATTTTTATTTATTTCTCAAAAGATAAAAGACAAATAGCAAATAATAATTTAAAGCTTACACTTATGGAAATAAATAATAAAAACAAACATAAGAATCTTCTCATGGGTAGAATATCTTTAAATATTGTGCATTACGTAGCCTGGGAAGCTCGGTTCCCTCAGGTCGGGAAATGCGATATGCTCCATGTCCTGCTATCCCGACCACTTGGTAGGGTCTTTCCCATTTGTCAACTAATAAGCAAGCTGACTTATCCTTTGTCTTAAGCGTCACCCTCCTTAGAACTAGGTCTCCTAGCTGGAATCTTCTTATCTTGACATGCAAATTATAATACCTTGCTGCCCTCTGTTGGTAGGCGGCATTTCTCACCCTAGACATATCTCTTCTTTCTTCCAACGCGTCCAAGTCTTATTTTAGCATCTCCACATTTCCTTCGGGATCAAAAAGCTGTACCTTAGGGGATTTATGATTTTTCTCAACTGGAATCACCGCCTCTATCCCGAATGCCAACGAGTAGGGTGTTTCCCCTATTGAAGTCCTTTCTGTAGTCCAATAGGCCTATATAATTTATCTGCCCAATTTCCTTTCCTTCCCTCCAGCTTCGCCTTTAGAGTATGCTTGATTATTTTGCTCACCGCCTCCGTTTGACCATTAGTTTTAGGGTGAGCTGGTGTGGCATAATAGTTCTTTATCTCGAAGTCTTGACACATATTTCTGAAGTTGTCACTATCAAAATTGGGTTCCATTGTCTATGATTATAGTTTCGGGGATTCCAAACCGATAAATGATATTTTTCTTTACAAAATTAGTCTTGTTAGCCTCGGTGATTTGTACTAGTGCTTCTGCTTCAACCCATTTTATGAAGTAGTCGACGACCACTATAGCATGCTTTGCCCCTCCTTTAGTCGCAGTTGGCATCGGACCAATTAGATCTATTCCACACATGGCAAACGGCCAAGGCGACGTCAAATTTTTCAACTGCTCGGGTTGTCTTCAGATGTCGTTAGCTACTTTTTGATAGCCAGCTCATTGATTTGCAACACCTTGTACATCTTCAAATAGAGTCGACCAATAAAAACCTTGCCTAAGAATTTTATGTGCCAAGTTTTTACCACCCGACTGATTCCAACTGACTCCCCTATGGATTCTTTCCAATATTTGCTTACCTCTGATCGGGTCCACACATTTCTGAAGGGCTTTGGAGAACCCTTTTCTATATAGATCTCCTTCTACTATCGAATATCTTGTGGTTGTATACCTGTGTAACTTCACCTTAGGTGTCTTTATCGGGAGCACACCATTCTCTAAATATTCTCTGATCGGGGTCATCCAGGTAGCTGGTTTCTCTTCAACTGCTTCTACCTCTGACGCTCTGGCTTGATTTTCATTCTCTATACTCGACTTTTACAGGCAGAGGATCGGGATCTTTTTTTACCATACACTAGTGGTTGACACCAATTTTGACAACGCGTCCACTTTTTCATTTTTCTCCCTCTAGATCTAGGTGATTTTTTATGTTTTGAACCTTTCGAAGAGTGTCTTGGTTATAGTTAAATATGTGGCCATGTTGCTGTCCTTGGCTTGGTACTCATTCAGAACTTGATTGACTACCACCTGTAAATCACTGAATATTTCTAACTCATCCACTCCCAGTGTTGTGCACACCGTAAGACCTGCCTGAAGTGCCTCATACTCTGCCATACTGTTAGTGGCTTTGAGGTCAAATCGCAATACACATTCCACCTGGTCACCTTCTAGTGTGGATATAACTATATCTGCCCTACTGCCATGAGTGTTTAACGATCCATCTACATGTAGTTTCCAAGCAAGCAAGTCCTTTTCTTTGAACATCCTAATCACCTCGCTGTTCGACTCAGTTAACTCCGTAACCAGATCCACTACACCTTGTCCCTTGATCGCCGTTTTTGGCAAGTAGACTATGTCAAACTCATTCAGTTTTACTGCCCACTTAGTCAGCCTTCCAGACAGCTTCGGTTTTGATAAAATCTTTTTCAATGGCAATCATTATACACTTCAATTTTATGAGCTTGAAAGTACTACCTCAGCTTTCTCGTTGCTGTTACTAGGGCCAAAGCCATTTGTTCAGCTGGAGAGTATCTTGTGTCCGCAGGTAACAGAGCTTTGCTGGTATAGTATACAAGTTTCTGCGTTCCCACATCCAATATGAGCAGCACCGATCCTGTCGCTACGTTTGTAACGGATAGGTAAAGGTAGAGCACTTCCCCCTTAAGGGGTTTAGGCAATATTGAAGCTTTTCCCAAGTATTCTTTGATTTTTCTGAACACTTGCTCCCACTCATCATTCCATTCTACCCTCCTTCCTCACTTAATTGCCTTGAAGAAGGGTAGGCATTTGTCTGTTGATTTACGTATAAATCGGCTCAGAGACGCTAGGAAACCCATCAGTCTTTCGATTTCCTTCAATGTCTTGGGAGATCACATTTCTTTCAAGGCTTTTATTTTCTCCAGGTTTACTTCGATCCTCTTTTTGTGAACTTGAAACCCCAGGAACTTACCTGATGGTACTAGGAACATTCACTTTTTGGATTCAGCTTCATCCCATATTTTCTTCGCACCTCAAACGTTTCTCTTAGGTCAGTTGGATGATCTTCTGATGTTACACTTTTTGTTAGCATATCGTCCATGTATACCTCCATGTTCCTACTAATCTGTCGAGCGAAAATTCTATTTACCAGCCTTTGGTAAGTGGCCCCGACATTTTTTAATCCAAAGGGCATGACGTTATAGCATTACAATCCCTGGTCAATTGTGAATGAGGTTTTTTCCTCATCTGGTTCGAGCATCCAGATCTGGTTGTAACCTGAATATGCTTCCATGAAACTTAACAACTCATGACCGGCCGTTGCATCTACCAACTGGTCAATACGAGGCAAAGGGAAGCTGTCATTTGGACAAGATTTATTAAAGTCGGTGAAATCCACACATATTCTCCACTGGCCATTCTTCATTTTTACCATGACTACATTAGCGACCCAGTCAGGATATTTCACCTCTCGAGTGGATCCTGCGGCTAATATCTTGTCAACCTCTTTCTTGATCGCCTTGCTCCTTTCTAGGTTGAAGCATCTTCTCTTTTGGATATCTGGCTTTTGATCGGGATTCACTGCTAAGTAGTGTGAAATCGTCCTTGGATTGATCTCTGGCATGTCCGCATGCTCCCAAGCACACACATCCTTATATTCTTTTAGCAGTTCGATCATCCTACTTTCATCGAGCTTCGTCAACTGGGACCCCAACCTAACGATCTTCTTCAGATCATCGTTGCTTATGGTAATTTCCATGGTTGGTTATTCTAGGCTTTTGTCGTTCTCTGACGCCACCTCTCACGGGTAAAGGTCGAACACTGTCAGGATCTCTGCCTTCGCCTTTGTTGGGTCTACTTTAAGGTCTTCACCTTTTTCAACTGCATCCACCTGTATTACCCCCGACTCTGCCTTTTCCCTGTATACGGCTAGATTCACTTTCCTGGCCCATTCCTGTTAGCTTTTCATAATCCTTACACCAGCTTCGGTTGAAAATTTCACTGTGAGTGCATAGTTACTACTTTTATTTTATTCAGGAAGGGTCGGCCTAGCAGAGCGTTATATGGCCATTTCTCAACATTTACAACCACAGAATCTAGCAATACTGTCTTTGTACAAGGAAAGCTTCCAACTTCTACTAGTCGTTTAACAGTTCCAAACGCCCTCACTTCGGTTCCTCCAAAACCCCTCAACTGAACCTTCAATGGTTGGAGATCAATCCTCTATAACCCGAGTTAGTCAGATGCCTCTATACTCAAAATGTTTGTCGAGCTACCATTGTTAATCAGTATCCGTCTTACTTGCCTGTGCCTAATACGGGATGACACAACAATCGTGTCATTTGGTCTGACCTCTGACTCATGGGCATCTGCTTCAGTAAAAGTTATTGGCCCCCATCCTTGCTTTATTTTCTTTCCATCGAGACCTAGTAGATTCACTTCCATACTTCTTTCGTTGTTCATTGCTTCCCTAACTTCAGACATCCTTTCATTGCTACTGCTTCCGATATTGTGGCCACAGAAAATGGTGTTGATTCCCTTGCTATCTGAGTCTCTCTTCGAGCTTCTATAACTCCTATCCCGATCCCTCGTGTGGGTATGCTTTTTTCGATCTTCACCTCTTCTGAGGATGACATTTAAGCTGACCTTCCCGGAGTAGCTTCTCAATGTAATCTCTGAGTTGGTAACATTTGGAGGTTTCGTGGCCATTTTTCTGGTGAAATCAGCAGTACTTTGTAGTATCTTTTCTGGCGAAATTTGATTTCCTTGGGGGTTTTTTATATAAGTTTTTGTCTTCTATTATATTTAGGATTTCCTCTTGTTTTTTGTTTAACGGGGTATAGTTGGTGTTCGGGCACCTCGGGGTCCTCCTTGATTTATCGTCATCTTTTTGCCCATCTTTTTCTTTTCCTCTGTTGCTCTTCTGGTCCTTCTTACCATTGTTTTTTGAACCACCTTCTTGGCTCTTTTGACTGTCGACAGAATGACCCTCATGTATGAACTCTCCCCCGGTCCCCGCTGCCTTAGATTCAAGGTTAGGCGACTATCTTGCAAGTTGTTTATGAATATGGATACCACTGCATCATCGTTGGGATCCTGAACTTTCGATACCTCCTGCGACAACCTAGTTAAATAATCTTTTCGGCGTGATTTTGAGTTTTGGAGTTGTTTTTTTTTCTTTTGTGTACCTGATAGATTTGTTAAAAATAAAAAAGAGTTTTTTTGTGTGCGTGAAACAAGACGAAAAAAGAAGAAGAGAAAAGTCAAAAACATATACACATTTACACATATCTTGCTTCGTGTGTCCAGCGAAATATATAGATATATATTGTTTCATGTTTTGTGTGTTTTTGAAACACATAGAAGAAAGAGTTTCTTCAATTCTCTCTACATCCTCCATTCAAGTTTTTGAGATCGTGACGCCCCCACACGTAGTTATCAGTCTCGAGAGATAGCAAGGAAGATCGAGTGGTTCAGACAGGAGCACATCGTAAAGTAAAGGAGCTTCCAAACGTTGGTAAGATTGGTTCAGACAGGAGCATAACTTAAAGTGAAGGAGCCTCCAAACGTTGGTATGTTCTTCTGATGATATTGATTTTAATTTCCTGTGTTTACATATTGTATATATTAGTTCCGAAAAAAAATTACGATCCAAAGTTCACTGGACCCAGATACAGATTATGATCTGTATTAAAAATTTTAAAACCCAATTCCGCTGCGTAACCGGTGAACGGGGTTCCAACATGGACATCGTGGCTCCATTTATTAAATGAGAGTATAATATCATCATATTAATGTTTTGAAATATTGGATATTAAATCTTAACGTTAAGTTTCAATAGTGTCTATTGAAATATGGCTTCTGGACAAGTCAAAATATCTAAGTTCAAAATGGGGTCATATGAGTAAATGTGGTAACTTGGAGAGCTATAGACGGTCTATGAGCCCTTGGCGATTGTTGGTCTTCTTCATAAGGATACACTATCTCCATTAAGATTGTTTAGGGTTTGAAATAGTAATATTAACTTATTTCATCTTTATTTAAGAGTTTAATTTTAGTTTTTTAGTGGAATGAACTAAAATTAATAGACCAGACCTAATTGAATCGTTTGCTGATTGTGATTAGGTTATGTCTATTGGACCTTAAATATAGATTGCCCGACAATATCCCCAATTCACATGAACTTGCATGGATCACTTGATATATTATAGTAGACCAATTTACAGGTTCATTTAGAATTGTATTAGGGCATGTTGACTTGTTTCTATTAGTAAGAATGTGTCTAGTTTACATGTGAAAATTTTATTAAAGACCATTGTATTTAATAAAATAGAAAAAATTAATGTTTGACCTATATTTTTATAACTTGGGCGGCAAGGGACTATATCATAGCCTTATATATTGTTTTTTATTTTATTATTTAATTAAATGGAAATTAATTAATTAATTAATTGTTTAAAAAGTCAAATTCTTTTTCTTTGTAGGAGATGGTCTCCTAGAGTTTTATTATTGTTGGTAATATGATAAGTATCAATTACTAAATTTGATAAGTAGATAAATAATATGAATTTATTTATCTAGTCAAATTAGGAAGTATTTGATTTCTAGTAAAACTCTAGTTGACAATTGGTAAAATTAGGAAAAGAAAAATTAGGAAAAGAAAAATTAGGAAGTTTTAATATAGTCACAATTAAATTATATTCAGTAATTGATTATTGATTAGATATACTATTTGAGTTGGATTAGGAGTCTTGGTGTGGAAAAGAAATCCTTTTTGAAAAAGGATTCTTTGTCACCAAGTAAATCCACCTAGAGATGGGATTATTACCCACCAAGTAAATTCTCTTTAGGAGAGGATTTGGTCTCCTAAAATAAAAGGATGTAGAATTCAGCCACTATATATTTCTCAAGGAGAATTCGGCCAAGGCATAATTTTTGCTAGAGAAAATTCGGCCAAGGTGTTATTTTTCTAAGGGGAAAATTCTGCCTAGAGAGAATTTTGAGTGTGGAGAATTTGATTCTTGCTCTTGATAAATTTGTCCAACTCTAAGATTGGTGTGTGAAAATTCAGCAAAGAGGAAAAGGTAGAAAGAACGTTTTGTTTTCGTTAGTGCAATAGTCGCCTTTACATCCAAAGATTTTGTGTACAACATCGAATCAAGGTTTAGACGAGTTTCAATCTAATAGATTGATAATTCACAAATGATCTAACGTTCTTTGTTTTTTTTTTCTCTTAGAGGATTGTTGTGACTAACAAAAGATAGTGATTTTGTTTGTTACCATCCTCAGGTATACAATTTAAAGCAAAAGAGCCCACACTTCTAGATGATTCACGTTCGTGATTGGATTGGAAGATCTTAATGATTCAATTCGATGATGGTTCAATCGTCACGAGAAAAAGGTACGATACTTTAATTATATGTCAATTAATCTAGGGTTAAGGTTCTTTCTTTTAAAGGGAAAATTTTAAAATATACTCAAACCCTAATTTCACACTTCTGTTGCGTTTTGAATCGATTTTTTTCCCTACACATTGGAGGATACAATGAAGCAATTCTTACAAAATGTGGATCAGAGAATGAATCAACAAGACAAAAGGTTGCAAAACATTCAATAGGAAAATAATGTAAGGTTTCAGAGCATAGATGCTTCGATGAGGAAGATGGAGATGAAAATTGGACAATTGGCTTAAGCTTGTCAAAAGAAGGAGCCCGAAAGGTTCCGAGTCAATCAGAGCAAGAAGATGTTATCACCATCACTTTTAATGGTGAGATTGTCGATATCTTAGGGAGTCGTAAATTTTCTGATTATTTTTCTAGTATTGCAGGTGAAGAAGTAGAAAAAGAGGAGACAATAGACAAAATGAGGAAGCGGATGATGTCCCTTATGAGTAGCCATTCTTATATAAGGAACTCAAGCCTTATGTTCCTCCCATTACTTTTCTGAGCCGCGTATACAAAAGCAAATGAAATAAATGGTTTTCTGAACTTATTTCACTACACTTTATATTGAACATTTACTTGGCTTTGCTTATTGTGTGCAGGAACATGCCCACACATGATAATTTTTTCCAAGATATGATCGTACACAAGCGTAAATTGGAGACATTGGAATTTAGTTGAGTTGACCTTGCACCAATCTTGCAGAGATGTTAAAATAAGAGCTTGGTGAGAGGCAACCGACCTAGGTAATCTAGTTTCAATTTCTTTTATTTTCTAGTCTTTAGTTTTCTTTCTTTAGTTTTTTTGTGTTGAGTTCATACATGCCCTTGAAAATACAAACACTGTTAAATGCTCAAGGCTAACCTAGAGAGGGGGGGGGGGGGGGTGAATAGGTTAGGCACCTTTTTCGATTCCCTTAGGATCAAACAAAAGTTTGTCCCTCTAGATTGCTTGTATCACAATATATATATATATCAATTAAAGACACTTAATAAATATATAAAATAAGTAAAGTGTGATACAAACAAGTAATCATAACACATACACAATCTATATTATAAAAAGGAAGTCAACTTATATAAAGAATTCTATCCATAGTATTCAAATAACAAATACAAATATAAGAGAGATAGGGATAGAGAAAAGTTGACACAAGATATAACGTCGTAAACCTCCGAAGAGGAAACATCCACGGGTTAGCAACCACCGGCAAATAAAATCCACTAGTAGATAAGACAAGTACAATCTCTCAAGTGACCCCTTCACCTAGAAACTAACCTTCTATCCTACTTAAGAAGATGTCGCCCTCTTGCTCAACAATCCGAGGCCTCACAGCTCTTGTCTAAACTTCCTCGCTCACCTTTTCGGATCCTCACGACCCTAGGCAAGACTTCTTGCTCAACTATTTGAGTCCTCCCGACTCTAGTCAAGACTTCCTAGCTCACCATTCTAGATCCTCATGACCCTAGGCAAGACTTCTTGCTCAACTATCCGAGTCCTCCTGACTCTAGTCAAGACTTACTTGCTTGACAATCCAAGGTCTCCCACCTCTTGCCAAGACCTTCTTGCTCAAGAACATAGGTCTCACACCTAATGTCAAGACTTCATTCTCACAAGGCATCTAGGTGATCATGAATGCAAAACGCAAACAAGCACGCAACATAAAATGTTATGATCAACACATTCTATGGAAAATACTAGACATGAGCATGAATGCACGAAGCAGATGTAGTCTAGTCAATCATACATGTTTAATCTCTCCAGATCATGTAAGATATGTTCAATATTAATTACAACCTAGATACATGCATAGATCTAAAACTTGAATCACAAGATATGCTCAATAAACACATAATCAAGTTTAAATCGCATAAACCAAAAACATGCTAAAATCATATGACAAAGTCATTTAGATTAAAGCTAAAGTTCTAGAGCATATTCCTATTCATAGATTCAACAAAGCATATGAATAGCTCAAAAGAACACAAGCACATGTATCATTGTGAGATTTCGGCCAAAGAGAGCCTAATACATGTGAGGAACTATTTTTCACAAAATCAATCAACCAAAGATCATCAAATAGTCCTAGAATCAAAGCTAGCACAATACAATCCCAAACATGTGAAAACATAGGCAAAATCAAAACCTAACTGAACAAGTGAGATTTCAATTGAAACTCAATCTAGCTTTAAATGAGTTCAAAACTCAAATCAAAACTATCACAAGACACATATATATGTTGAAGAAGAAAACCCAAGGAAATTGACCAAGTTTTAAAAGAAAACTTTGAGAGAAAATCAATACCTTAGTTGATTTTGGTGCAGTCCCGTTTTTGTGAGTTTAGACTCAAAAATCAACAATAAAACTAACTCAAAACTTCAGAGAAAATATGGAGAATGAATAGAAAAACACTCTCAACTTTGAATCACTCAAATCAAAGTTCAAATGAAGAAGTTATTGTGTTTGGAAGGTGAGAAAATATGGAGATAAAATTCTGCACTCAAGTTTTAAATTTCTTCTTAGAATTAAATGTGTGAGGGAAGGGAAATATAAAAGAGAGGGAAAGAAAAGAAGCAAAAGGACCAAAATGCCCTCCTTTGAGAATGCTTCCCCGAGATGGGGAATGGGCATCTCAAGGCAGCAAGGAGTTGCGGCCGTGATGGCCACGTGCCATCTCGGGCTTGCACCACTTGATGGCCTTTGGCCATGGTGCAACTCCCTTGCACTCCTCTCGCGTTCTTCGACCGTTCTTTGGCCTCTGATCTCAGAATTCGAATCCGTTTATGGATTACAAACCGTAACTATCTCATGGACATGGACATATAAGATAATCAACCCATAAAATAATAATTCGACATGATATACAAAGACGAAGACAATGTATGCAACATGAGTTGAAAGTGTAGTATCTTTTGACTTAGAACTTGAAATCAATAGTATGAGTAACCGAAATGACCGGAACTCAATCAAGAATGATTTAAGACTAAAATCAAGTTCACTATCCATGTTATACAAACATATACACATACAAACATAATTCACACTAGAATGCAAACTACAGAGAGATAGTCTCCAATCATGCATTTTCCAAAACATGTTATTTTCATACCAATGCATGAGCATTCATCTTCAAGTTTGTGAATGTGTTATACATGGTGCACAACGATACATGGACACATATGAATGAATTGTATGTGTTTGCCTATAATGGTGCAAAACGATGCAGGGACACAAATGTATGAATTGTGTGTGTGTGCTTATGCCTTGTAAGAGAAAGATAAGGTCTTAGTATACCTTTGTAGAACCATATTGCATCCTTTCTCTTTGAAGACTTTGAACTTGCTTTGACTAGTTGTTCCTTATTCTTTGAAGCTTGAATCATCATGAATCTAAACAACTAAATCATTACAAGTAAACATCATTTTGATATGGAATTAATGCCAACACAATCTAAAACCTAACAATCTCCCCCTTTGGCAAATTCCATGTCAAAACACCTATACATTTACTACAAATATAAAAATGAAGATTGGTCACAAAATCACTCCCTCACATTACAATGAGTAAGATTCCTATAACTAATCTTCATCAACTCTTGAACTTCATCTTGATCTCCGCTTGAAGCAACCTACAAATCATCTCAAAGCACAATGCATATACAGGAGAAAAACAACAAATGGCAACATAAAATATGGATAAGAATATACAATTAAATCCACAAATACATGTATCTCCCCCTCAATACATGTCAAAACACAAGAATTCTTAACAAAATCTTAAGACTAATTATTACATGCCATTGAAAGTTCAAAAGTTCACAAAAACAACAGAAAGAGAAACTAAGTAACTAACATCTCTTTCTCCCCCTTTTTGACATGAAATGATGCCAAAAGTTAAGACATATACCACAAGACTCAAATACTAGCTACTTGTTCCACCAAAGAAAGTAGTGCGAGTAGTTGATCTAACATAATGCTTGAGAGGTGGTCTTGAACTTGAA
Organism: Dipteronia dyeriana; assembly: GCA_032871835.1. NCBI lineage: Eukaryota > Viridiplantae > Streptophyta > Magnoliopsida > Sapindales > Sapindaceae > Dipteronia > Dipteronia dyeriana. Next base: position 26,975,385 of record CM065297.1, on the reverse strand, counting down.
GCAATACATTCCTCCAACTCTTTTATCCTAGCATCTTGTTGAACAACTATTGCACTAAGTTCAACAACCTTCTCCTTCAATTGTATAGCCCAATCCGAAAGAATATTTGTGCTAAGCACATGACTATCAACTTGAGAATTATTAAATAGTCCAAAATTATCACAAGTCTTAACCTTATTCTTATATGACATGTATGACACACGTTTATCACAATAATTTTCCAAGGGTTGAACTAACACATCATCTTCTCTACTCTTAACCCCACGAGCTAAACATAATGCAATAATAACCCCCGGTAATGCAAGCTTTTTATCACCTCTACTAGAGAAAGCCGCACTATCAATATAATACATGAGAAGATCTCCAAGGTTTATAGGTTGATTAGTCACAAAGGCATACACTATTTTGATCTTGTCCTTATTCAACTCGGTTGAATTCGAAGATCCAATAATGTTAGTGTAAATGAATAGATGCCAAAATGCACTAGCCTTAGTTAACTCATGTTGACTAATATATGCTCTACTTTTCCACTCAAAAGAAGCATTGTCACAAAGAGTTCTACCCATGATATTTAGATTCTCAATGACATCCACATCTAGAAAACTAAAATCTATATCATTAGATAGCCCAAGAAACTTGTTAATGTTTTCCGAGTTAACTCTAAATACAACACCCCTAATTTCCATCAAAGCATCCAATAAGGTGGCACTTTCCCTATATTCAAGATAAAACTCTCTAATAAGAGTATCATTTACAACTCCTAACATGCTGACCCAAGATTCCCAATTTCTATCCTTTATGCACTTAAGAACATAAGAATCTTTACACTTACCAAAGTCAATGCCTCTCTCTTGAATATCTTCTTAGTTCCATAGATCCCTAAATCTTTTGTCCATGAAGCTTTTGATCCTTTTGAGGTAGACTTGGCTTTCACAACGAGATTCAATTGTTTTCCACTTCCGGTAATCTTAGTTCTTCCCATTTGTTCTTGTGTTATAAGATGCTATATACATAAAACAAAAGTGACTGAAAGACAAAACAAGCATGTTAATCACGAAGATATAAAAACAAAGACTTATGACTTAAGAATGAATCATCATGCAAGACAAAGATAGTGAGTAATATCTTACAAGTATCATTAAGTCAAAATATGCCAACATGTAACAAAATGAAGCATGTGAACATATCATAAAAGAGAACAATGTCTAGCATACAATGCTCCCCCTTGATAAATGCTATAACTAAAATCAATGATAGCTTAAAGTTCACAAAGATGTTCACACAATCTCACATTCAATCAATTTGAAGAAATATCAACAAAATAAGCTTCATATGCTAAGAGAGAAACACAAAGATTTTTCAAGTTCTCTTATAATTCTTCAACAATTGCTAAAATATCATCATACTCATAAACAAAGTGTGTGTGTGACAGATATGCTTCAAATATATATCAAGAAGTAGTTTGATAATCAACATGCAAACAATTTCCAACAACTATTCATCTTAAGCTTTTTCCATAAAAAGTCAAACCGATTATCATCGGGAATTTTTGCTTTTAAGAGAATAGATTTCAACATATGAGCGTGTGTGCATGTGGCTCGTCATCCCATTTATGTTTTTCAACCTGAGCTCATTTGATTTTCAACTATACTCCTTTTTAAGCCTTCCTCCTTTTCTTTTTATGCTTTGAATCAAAGAATTTTTCTTTTCATGATTCCTTTTCAACACTTCTTTGATTTTTCTATTTTTTTAAAACATAAACAAAATTCACTTCATAGCGGCTTTCACTTGTCACAGTGGTGTAGCTCTTTCCAACAGTTGTAGCTTTCACAACCAATGTGTGTAGCCCTTTCCATGAAGGTGCTCGTTGAGTTCTACGTATTTGCCGAAGTAAAATGGACAATAACCATAGGTCATTTTAAATGTACTTAAGCACAAAAACTTCAAGGTGTATCCAAAGTTTACATATTCGTAAACTCAACCTACTAGCAAAACATATAAGAGAAGCAAAGTGCAATTTTGAAAACCAAGATTTTATGGCTCATGAGCACATGATCTAAGAGCAATAAGTAGAGACTTATTCAAGATCATTAGTTCTCTAATGAATAACATTCAAAGAATATGAAGCTCATATTTTCAAAAGTAATGCCACTCAATATACTATACACAAACAATCATCAAAGTTAAGATCAATGTGAACAATATCACTATTATATCCTAAAATAGCAAATGTCAATGAGAACCATATGTATGCTATACAAAATTCTCTAATATGATATGCTATGAGATGTATATCAAAAATTGAGTCAAAAGATGAATATCTAAAAAAACATGCATTAGAGTATAGAGATACCTTTTTGTACATTATATTCACCAAATATCATACTTCCGCTCTTTTTATGAGCAATCTTGCCTTGAATGTCCTCATGACAACAAGTTGACGATGTTTCACAACAAGAGTATAAAAAGCATAATATCTCAACTCAATCAACACATATATCAAAAGAACTTCTCTAAAGTTAACCAACAAATTTTGACCATCATAACAAACATGATGTGAGATAACCAAGTTCATATCAATACATGGAGTATTCAAAGCTAGCAAGCAAGAATTCTCAACACAATTGATATATTGCCTCAAAGCTATCTCACATGTGCTTCTTATATTAGTGATAAGAGCACTCACCCTTGAACCACTTGTTCTTGGGTGTACCTACACAAACATTTCCAATATCATCCTTGACAACAATGTTAAATCTAGAGTAAAGTCCTTCAATGACTTGATTAACAAGAATATCATTAACACACTCTTCCTTAACATTTTCAACACAAGCTTTGTCAAGTTGAACAAGATTTTTATTCTTTCTACTCCGTAACTTCTTCTCATACGTAGCAATATTATCATGTTTTTCAACTTTCAAATCCTCAGCATGTTCAAGTTGAAGTTTAATCTCCTTATCTTTAGATTCATTTCCTAATTTGCATTTTTCAATATATTTATAACATCTAGGCTTAATGTGACCTATTGTGTTGCAATAGTGACAAATTGGAATAAAAGATGTGATTGTACCTTTTGGAGTTGAACTAGCTTCACTAGAAGTTTGCAAAGATACCTTGTTCACCAACTTCTTCTTCGCTTTTGATCTTCTCTTGTTCTGTTGTTTCTTATCAATCACGACTTCATCCAAGTGAGTAGGAAGTGGTGCTTCCAAGAGCTCCTCTTCAACTACCAAGTCATCTTCACCACTATAAGAGTTAACAAGATTCCTAACACTAGACACACTTACTGAATCATTCACTAAGTCCTTAATGGCCTCCTTAGCCGTGTCTATCTCTTCCATTAATTCTTGTTCTCTCATCTTCAAAGAAGATATCACATCATCTTTCTCAAGGTTTATCTTTTCAAGTTCTCTAAACTTATTCATAATATCACCTTTCTCACCAAGAAGTCTACGAGTGATAATCACAAACTCATCTAGTTGTTTCTTGATCAAATCATCCTTCTCAACTACCTTTCTTAGAGCATTATCTCTATCTTCTTCAAGCTTCTCTATCTTGGCCAACAACTCGAGATTAGTAGGATTGGAACTAGAGCTTGTTCAAAGATATTGTGCCATCAACATATAGTAGAGAATGAGAAGCCGTTAGAGCTATAAAGTTGCTCACAAACTCTTTATCACTTGAAGACTCAATACTAGAGCTCTCATTATCACTAGAGTTATCATCACTCCAAGTAGCCGCTAACACTTTACATTTCTTGTCTTTCTAAGATAGCTTCTTGGTGCACTCACTGGCAAAGTGACCGAAACCATGACAATTGTAGCATTGAAGATCTTTCTTGTTCATGGCTTGACCATTCTTCTCATTCCTTGGAGATGATGTTTTCTTAACTCCCTTTTCCTTTGAAGACTTGCCTCTAGGCTTGGCATCCTTCTTTAGATACTTCTTGAACTTTCTAACCAAAAGAGGCATCTCTTTATTTTCATCATCACTATCCTCTTCACTAGCATTGAGAGCGATTCCCTTACTCTTAATCTTTGGCTTCAAGCACATCTCATAAGTTTGGAGAGACCCAAACAACTCATCAATGTTCATGCTATCCATATCTTTGCTTTCCTCAATGGTTGTCACCTTTGATTAAAATCTCTTAGGAAGAGACCTAAGGATTTTCCAATTTAAAATATCTTTTGAGATAGTTACTCCAAGTGTTTGACATTGGTTAGCAATGTTAAGAAGCCGAAATTGGAAGTCTTCAAACTTTTCTTTTTCACCCATACTTAAACCTTCAAATTGTGATGCCAACATTTGAAGCCTCGATTTCTTCACCACTAAGGTTCCTTCATTAGTAACTTGGAGAGTATCCCAAGCATCCTTTACGGATTCAAGAATTTGAATGCAGGAGAATTGATGCCCATCAACTCCTCCAAAGATGGCATTCATAGCACAATGATGCCACTTAGCAACCTCAAACTCATTCGTTGTCCATTCACTCATTGGCTTGAGTATCATGGTTCCATCCTCTTGAACCTTGGTAGAATGACTATAACCTTCTTCCACTACCATCCAAGCCTTTTCATCAATAGAGTGGATGTAGGCTTTCATCTGCAACTTCCAATACCCATAGTTAGTGCCTCGAAGAAATGGTGGCCTAGTATTTGAGGCTCTTTCCGCCATTACATCATCTTGTAAACCCATGACTTCAAAAGCTGTGCAAAAACCATGAATGTATCACCTAGACTCTCACTAAGTACAATCTAGTGTCCTGCTCTGATACCAATTGAAAATACAAACACGGTTAAATGCTCAAGGCTAACCTAAAGGGGGGGGGGGGGGGTGAATAAGTTAGGCACCTTTTTCGACTCCCTTAGAAACAAACAAAAGTTTGTCCCTCTAGATTGCTTGTATCACAATATATATATATATCAATTAAAGACACTTAATAAATATATAAAATAAGTAAAGTGTGATACAACATGTAATCATAACACATACACAATCTATATTATAAAAAGGAAGTCAACTTACATAAAGAGTTCTATCCATAGTATTCAAATAACAAATACAAATATAAGAGAGATAGGGATAGAGAAAAGTTGACACAAGATATAACGTCGTAAACCTCCGAAGAGGAAACATCCACGGGTTAGCAACCACCGAAAAATAAAATCCACTAGTAGATAGGACAAGTACAATCTCTCAAGTGACCCCTTCACCTAGAAACTAACCTTCTATCCTACTCATAAAGATGTCGCCCTCTTGCTCAACAATCCAAGGCCTCACACCTCTTGTCAAAACTTCCTCGCTAAACCTTTTCGGATCCTCACGACCCTAGGTAAGACTTCTTGCTCAACTATCTGAGTCCTCCCAACTCTAGTCAAGACTTCATCGCTCACCCTTCTAGATCTTCACGACCCTAGGCAAGACTTCTTGCTCAACTATCCGAGTCTTCCCGACTCTAGTCAAGACTTTCTTGCTTGACAATCCAAGGTCTCCCACCTCTTGCCAAGACCTTCTTGCTCAAGAACATAGGTCTCACACCTATTGTCAAGACTTCCTTCTCACAAGGCATCTAGGTGATCATGAATGTAAAACGCAAACAAGCACGTAACATAGAATGTTATGATCAACATATCCTATGGAAAATACTAGACATGAGCATGAATGCACAAAACAAATGTAGTCTAGTCAATCATGCATGTTTAATCTATCTAGATCATGTAAGATATGTTCAATATTAATTACAACCTAGATACATGCATAGATCTAAAACTTGAATCACAAGATATGTTCAATTAACACATAATCAAGTTTAAATCCCATAAACAAAAAACATGCTAAAATCATATGACTAAGTCATTTAGATTAAAGCTAAAGTTCTAGAGCATATTCCTATTCATAGATTCAACAAAGCACATGAATAGCTCAAAAGAACACAAGCACATGTATCATTGTGAGATTTCAGCCAAAGAGAGCCTAATACATGTGAGGAACTATTTTTCACAAAATCAATCTATCAAAGATCATCAAATAGTCCTAGAATCAAAGCTAGCACAATACAATCCCAAACATATGAAAACATAGGCAAAATCAAAACCTAATTGAACAAGTGAGATTTCAATTGAAACTCAATCTAGCTTTAAATGAGTTCAAAACTCAAATCAAAACTATCACAAGACACATATATATGTTGAAGAAGAAAATCCAAGGCAATTGACCAAGTTTTAAAAGAAAACTTTGAGAGAAAATCAATACCTTAGTTGATTTTAGTGCAGTCTCGTTTTTGTGAGTTTAGACTCCGGAAACAACAATAAAACTAACTCAAACCTTCAGAGAAAAGATGGAGGATGAATAGACAAACACACTCAACTTTGAATCACTTAAATCGAAGTTCAAATGAAGAAGTTATGGTGTTTGGAAGATGAGAAAATATGGAGAGAAAATTCTGCACTCAAGTTTTAAATTTCTTCTTAGAATGACATGTGAGAGGGAAGGAAAATATAAAGGAGAGGGAAAGAATAGAAGAAAAAGGACAAATATGTCCTCCTTTGAGAATGATTCCCTGTGATAGTGCGTGGACATCTCGGGGCAGCAAGGAGTTACGGCCGAGATGGCCACGCGCCATCTCTTGCTTGCACCACTTGATGGTCTTTGGCCATGGTGCAACTCCCTTGTACTCCTCTCACGTTCTTCGACCGTTCTTTGGCCTTCAAACTCGGAATTTGAATTTATTTGTGGATTAAAAACCATAACACTCTCACGGACATGAACAAATAAGATACTCAACCCATAAAATAATAATTCGACTCGATATACAAAGACGAAGGCACTGTATGCAACATGAGTTGAAAGTGTATTATCTTTTGACTTAGAACTTGAAATCAATAGTATGAGTAACGAAAATGACCGGAACTCAATCAAGAATGATTTAAGACTAAAATCAAGTTTAATATCCATGTTATACAAACATATACACATACAAACATAATTCACACTAGAATGCAAACTACATAGAGATAGTCTCCAATCATGCATTTTCCAAAACATGTTATTTCCATACCAATGCATGAGCATTCATCTTCAAGTGTGTGAATGTGTTATACATGTTGCACAACGATGTAGGGACACATATGAATGAATTGTATATGTGTGCCTATAATGGTGCACAATGATGCAGAGACACAAATGTATGAATTTTGTGTGTGCCTAAGCCTTGTAAAAGAAAGATAAGGTCTTAGTATACCTTTGTAGAACCATATTGCATCCATTCTCTTTGAAGACTTTGAACTTGCTTTGACTAGTTGTTCCTTCTTCTTTGAAGCTTGAATCATCATGAATCTAAACAACTAAATCATTACAAGTAAACATCATTTTGATATGGAATTAATGCCAGCACAATCTAAAACCTAACAGCCCTGCTTTTTCTTTATTCGTTGTCCATTCTTTAATGTCATATAAACTCTTAGGTCAATGTTTAGATTAGGTTTGAGGATGTGAATTCATGTTTATTTAATTTTTATTTTAATTTTTCATTGTTTACACTGTAAAAAAGTGCCCTATTTTAAAATTTGTTTAGGCAAATGTTTTATTAAAACTATATTGGTTTGTAAGTAAATAATTTTTTATGTCCCTGTTATATTCTTCTTTTTTTCGATATGAATCCAACGATATAATGAACGTAAATTTCTTGATGGCGGTTTAAAAGTTATGATTGTGTTTTCAACTAAAGGTCATAAGTGAAGCCCTGTTTTTGAAATTATGTCTGTGAATTGTTTTCAACATATGTTTTCTCACTTTTCCAATTCGAGTTTTGAAGTTTTTTTTAAATGAAAAGTGAGAATTTGCATATCTATTTTCTTGTATTAAAATTTGGTTAACTTTTTTAAGTAATTTAAGAGATGCATTAAATAACTGACCTATGTCGATTTCAAAAGTCACTAGTTTTTGAAATATTTGTCCTCCATTTTTCGATGCTTATTTTTTATGCTTTAAGAGCTGTAATGTATGCATTAATCTCTAAGTTAAGATTAACGCCTTTCCAGTTAGAGTAGTGTATTGCATTTTTTAAAATTTATGCCATGCTCTCAATGTAATGGCGGATTGGATGCTTAGTTGGATAGCCATAACTGTTACATACCAGTGCACTACCAATGCAAGACCCACACACTGGGCACTACTGGAGTAATAATTCCTTATATGTTTTCCCTAATATGCCCTTATACATGAATTACGGTTGATTGTATGTATATCCCTAATTGTGTTATTCTCTTTTACAGATGTCTTCACATCTATGAACTAAGGATGCAGGACACAGGAAAAAACTCAAGAGGGTTCTGATACCAATGAAGATTTCTAGGATCGGTTGGAATTGAAGGTGTGGATTTATTAAAAGAAAGGGGATAGGAGAAAATGAGCTCGGAGACACCGATATTCCTTACATGGGGGAAAAATAGGGTGACATGTGCATACTATTACTACACCTAGATTCTGTAGATGGGTGGTTAAAGAATTTTATACGGGAATGAATCTCTGAGACTACCAAGCTAGTGCACCGGTCATGGTTCAGGGAAGAGTTAATTTAAATGACATCAATCGGTATTTTAGAACTGAACTCTCCGAGGACCAGAAGAGGAGCATTAGGAATGGTATGACATGGAACAAAATTTACGAAGGGAACAACCTTAACTTGGCCAACGTTCTTGTAATAGATCATATGACATTTTGGGTGGCCCCAGAATTCCATTTAAAGCACACCAACGTTAAGATCGAGTTAGGGGTGTGGCATATCTTTATCTCTCATTCCCCCCAACAGTGAAAGCACATCACCATAGTCTCATATGAGATAGCCACCATGTTATAATGTATCTATCATGGACAACCGATCGATGTGGGATTCATACCAAAGTCATGCATAGTCATTATTATTCCTATGTATTCTAACTACATTTTGTAGGCATGTTGGGGTAGAGTTGTGAGTTGACCCATTCGAGGATCCCATGACAGATATTGGGGCAGGTACTTGGACCACTCTTGGGATAGAGAGAGACTTAACAAGGAGAAAGAGAAAATCTTGAAAGAAGAAAGATAGAGTAGAAGCTAGTAAGAGCAGTCAATACCAGAAGGACCCATATTATATTTAGGAATGAGCAAGAGTAAATGGGCTATGAGCAGATGCAGATGGACTATGATCATGGAGTTCCAGCTCTAGATATTCTTGTGGATGACAGGGAGCCTTGGTAGTTTGTGATTTCAGGGCTGTAGGATCTCAAGACCAAGGTACTATTAAACAGAGACAAGATCTTGGAGGTCAGGGCAGAAAAAAGAGGATATTTTAAAGAGATGTTGGACAATGTCACAAATTTGATGAAGGAACTGAAGGTAGTCCTGTACACTTAAAGAAGGAAGAAGTCGACACCTACCTCATTCGAAAGAGGTCCTACCATTGACCCTGAATATCAGAGAGTCATAGAGATATTCAGGTAAGAGCATGAGGAGAGACTCAGATCTGAGCATGACTCGAAAGGGAAGGGGCCAGTAAGAGAGGAGAATATTGAGTCATCTGACAAGGAGTAATACAAAGGACATTTCACCTTCACTTTCCAGTTCCTTTTAGTTTATTGAACTATTTTAGCTTAGTTTATTTTTTGGCACTTTAATTCATTTTTTTATTTTCTTTGCTTTAAGAACTTTTGGTGATAGTGTTTAGTTTTGATGTTTTTGAGATTTGTGGAGAGTGATTCATTCAGAGGATATTTTTTTTAGATTTATTTGTGTGGTTGACATATTTTTTTGTTGGATGTTGTGCTTTAATGTTGGGTTCTTCAACTCTTGGAAAGAAACACAAATAACTTGTAAGTCTTGGAGGGACGAGCATGCCAAGAGTGCTCATAAAATGGGCGAGACCTAATCCTTATAAATGATGAACAATTGTAACCACCTCAGTTTAACATTCTTATTCTCAAATTTGTGAACTCTTAAATATTTCCTATCTTTTTGATTAGTTAGATGACATTTGTGGATTTGGAAAATTCTTTTGTGAATGGATCGTGAAGCTACTATTTGTGCATATTTAATTCCTTTTTGAGTTGAGATTTTTATCCTATTGATTTATCATATTTGATTGAGGTGATGAACTAAAGGCTCTTTAGAATATAGGTATGAATGTATAGGTGCTTGAATTGCATAAATTGCCCCATTTGGTTTGGGGGTAGTACATATACTCATACATGTATAGGTTTGAGCATATAGTGAAAATCGATTTGGGGGATATCATATCCAATTCCGTTCAACTTTGTGGAAAGTAAACGCGTGATGATGGTTAGGATTTACAATTTGTATGCATGTGTTTCATTTATGTATGTTCCTCATTTTTAATTGGCTTATTTTGTTGACAACCACAATTGGGGATTGTATTTGTAAGGGTAAGCCATCTTTATTCATGACCATGCTCAACCCTCAAAGGTATATCACTTGCTTAACTCTTGAAGGGATATTAGTTGCACACACATACTTACATGCACTTGTTTCATGTTGCATTTGTTTCTTGTTACTCTTATGTGCATTCATGTCACAATCACACTTACACTTCATTTCTAGATTTAAGTGTGGTTTTGTGTTGTGTTCATGCTTGCAAGATGATGTGCTTATTTTAGCATGTTTAGTGACCTTTTGAGAAGGTCCTATTCTTCTGCTGTTTTGGTTTTTGGTCACATATCTTTTTCTTTAGTTTTGGCATTCTTGTTGTTGTACATATCTGACTTTTGGTCACTCATTTGATCATAACTTTTTCTATAGTAATCCAAATCATGTTTATTTTAATTGGAGTAGAAAGTAGACTTCCATACCTTTCCAACTATATATTATACGAAATGTTTCGAAGTCGTTTGGTCATGTTTTGAACCGCTTGAGTTTTAAGCTGGAGTGTTGAGAGTGGATTTCACTTGAGCCTCAAACGAAGTCTCAAGTGAAAAATCCTTCCAGTGGTTTTCGCTCAACAGGTATCAACTCGAGCCTTAAGCAAAAAACCTAATTTTTAGACAAAAATGCCTTTTCTCATACAACACATTTTCCACCATATATATCATCTTCTTTATCATTTATGACCTAGCGATCTCTGAAATTGAAAACCTTAAGTGAGAGTAATTGACTCCTAGTGAGAGAGGGATCCTAGGACCCATTTTATTCAACCAAACCTCATTCCATGTGCATCTAGCATCATTCTTGCATCTTCCAAGCATGTGACATAATCGCTTCTTTGACTACGTAATCTCTACATGTCCAAGAATTTCTTGTTTTCATTCATATTCCATGTTTACCAAGGAATAGCTTTTATTGTTCTTTAAATGCATGCCTTTGTGTTTAATTGCATTTATAACATGCTTGGATTGTTGATTGTTGGTTGAGATTGGTATGTTATGATAGCTAGCATTTAAGACGATTTTGTCTTTCTAGCTAAATCTACTTGCATTTGCATTCATTGCAATTTAAATATCCTTTGATAAGCATAAATATGTTAATTGAGCATTTTTGCATGCAGAATATTTCCATATATTCACATAGGTTGCATATTCTCTTCATGGTTGTTAAGCTTTGTGACTAAGTGTTTAGTGCACAAGCTTGTTGGTCCAAGATCACTATTATATGCCCGTTGGGTATAGTGAAATGGTTAGTAATTAGAATATATGACAGGAGGTCAACCTAGGTTGTAAACTTTCATTCAAGTAGTGAATTTTGTGGACTATGTGTTGTTTAGTGGTTAGCCCGTGATTTTTACCCAGTTGGGGGTTTCTCACGTAAATCAAATATTTGTTTTTTTTTATTGCTTTATGTTTGATTAAATGCTTGATAACATGGGGTAGTTCAAAAGATTGGTAATTGATTATATTAAAACCTATTCACCCCCCTCTAGGTTATTAGACATACACATAAAGGGGAATTTCAATTTAAATAATGTATCTATTACGCCTTATTTAATGTTGAGCTTAATTTTGAGTCTTTCTATTTTGTTGGGCATTGATTGTGATGAATAGTACCTAGGTTGTTTGTCTTGAGCCACGTTAGGTGCACACCGCTAGGGCGGACTCTCTTGTCTTTAATTTTGAGGACAATGTCGAGTTTTGGTTCAGGGGTGTAGACGTCTTCTGTCTTTTTGTGCCAATTTTTAAAAAATTTACTGCTTTGCCAACAAATTTTAAAACATTTACTGCTTTGCCAACAATTCCAAGCTTAATTTAGCTTGGTGAGATACCTTGAGCATAATGTTTGTGGCGAATTTATGTGTGCACAGTGTGCTTGTTCATAGCTTTTAGTCATTTTAAGGGTCTCACTTGCACTTCATGGGTTAGTCCCATCTTTAAGTGTCTAAGTTGAGGGGATTCGGTGCTCAAGTGCTTTGTTATAATAGTGGAGATACCCTCGTGAGAACACAAACACAAGCCAAAAGCGTATATATTTGAGGGAAAATGTTTTTCAAATCTTAAACAATATTCAAACACCATGCATAGTCTTATTACATCAATAATCATCATTTGTCATACAACATGCATCACATATGTGGATTGCATGATTGAAACTCTCATTCCCTTGATATATGGAATCTTTGAAGTGATAGTAGGCAATGTGTGTTGTAGCAACTTAAAAAGTCTAAATACTTCCCATTCCTATTATATGTGTGCTCCCAGTCCAATTTTGAAGCCAAACACATATAGACTTTTTTATTTCTACACCCACATCATCCTTAACCTCAGCAACCTAAACACTAAGCCAACCCTCACTTAATTGATCTTGTTAAAGCTTAGGATTGAATGTAAAATGTGCTTTATTTGATAAATGGTGTGTACATAGGCTGTTTGATGAACTATGAGATTGAGCATAGTCAAGAAGGCAATGAAAGGTAAAAAAAAAAAAATCAAAAGAAGAAAATGAAAGGAATGAAAAGAAGCAAAAGAACAAGAAAAAAAGAAAAAAATATATATACATGCTTCAATTGCCCCGCTTAAATTATAAACGCTACACAATAAGATAACTTGAGTAGTTAGAGTTTGCTCATGAAATTTAATTGTATGTCTAGATGCCATAATGTATGTTTAAGTTAGTGTTGCATAAGGAGTCAAATGTTTAGTGTGTAGAATGTATTGCCATGACTTGGTTGATTAGTGCTTTGTGCCTAAATTCCTATTCCTTCCAATCACCTATCACCATGGCCCCATTACAACCAAAGGATAAAGATCAATTTGATCTTAGGTGAAATCTAGATTGGGAATATTAGTCGATGCATGCTCTTTCCATGTTTATGACACTTGATTCTTTATGAGACTCATTCACTAAAAAAGCTTTCATTCTATATTAAATGTACGCAATTAATTTGATTCCATAACATAACTTCATTTGCATACATATTGCATGAGTGTGAACCTAGGTTCTAAGAGAAAAATGAAGAGGGATTCCATGTGAGAACCTAGAATCAAAGCGAATTATGCTCAAGGCATGAGAGTGAGTAGTTTCTGAGGAGAAGGCGCTTTAAGTGTGGGATTCATGTTGTGCGAGTTTCCCCTTGCGGTGCTTTGGAGTTATTTATAACATTTTGCATGAAAAAATTCCTTGCTCTTACTCTCTCTTGTTTATCTCTCAATTAGTTGGTGTTGCGGCAAATGTTTTGTTTCTATAAAAATATTAGATCGAGTCATTTTTATTTGTTCCTAATTTATAATATTTTAAGGTTTGCTCAAGGACGGGCAAATGTTTTGTCTCATTTTAGTAAAATTTTACGTATCTCATGGCTCTTTTGATATGTTTGTAGGCAACTAAGTACATTTGGAATAAAGGATTAAAAACGTGAAGATTGTGCGAAAACATACTAAAATCATTGTAGAGACTCGCACAGTGACCTGATGCTTCAACTTTTCCTCACTCTATTTTGGCCATTACGTGGGTAGGAACCCACACATTGACCTGATGGGTGTCTGATCTATTTCTTGGATTTAATCAGTTGCGCTGTTTGTGCGTTGGTGGTACGTGTGTAAGGACCCACGCACTGAACCCTTTTCCACATTGATTTCGGTCTATTTCCACACAATCTTCATGCTTTTCATCCTTTCTTCCAAAATGTACCTAATTGCCTGCAAACATATCAAAAGAGCTTTAAGATATGTAAAAATGCACGAAAACAAGACAGGGGAAATGGAATTTAGGGCCAAAATATATGACAATTTTGACAGGATCAAAAACCCCCAAACCAAACCTTTGCTCTCCCTCGAGCAAACCTTAAAATAACATAAATAAGACACAAATAAAAATGACTCGTTCTAAAAAAATTCTAAACCTAAAACATTTACCGTAACACCAACTAATTGAGATAAACAAGACAGAGTGGGAGCGAGGAATAGGTCATGCAAAATGTTCTAAATAAATCCAAAGTTATAGTTGGTAGAGACGTGATCAATACAGTACATGAGATTTTCTGAACTTGTCATCTTCTTAAATAACTTAATACAACGATCTTAGATTTGGTTCCTAAAGTCCTAAATCCTTCTAGAATGATAGACTTTAGACCAATCTCATATTGCAATGCTATCTACAAGATCGTCACAAAGATCATTGCAAATAGGATTAAGATTATTCTTTCTGACATTATCAGCCCTCCTTAATCAACTTTTATTGCTAGAAGAAGGATTGGTGATAATATTCTTCTTTTCTAAGAGCTTATGAGGAATTACCATAAAGATTATGGCTCTCCAAAGTGATCTCTGAATGTGGATTTGATGAAAGCTTTTGATACGGTGGAGTAAGACTTCTTGTTAGAAACCCTTACTACTTTTCGGGTTCCTTTGAGGGTAATAATTTGGGTTAAGGTATGCATCATAACTCTTGTGTTCTCTATTTCTATAAATGGTGAGCTTGCTGGTTTCTTTCACAGCAACAGTGGGTTTCGCCAAGGTGATCCTATGTCTCCCTATCTTTTTGTTATAGCTATGGAGGTTCTCACTAAGTTATTAGCCAAGCACATTCAAGATTCCCTTCATTTTACATATCATTGGAAGCGTGACAAGGTTAAGCTTTCTCATCTTTGTTTTGCGGATGATCTTACTATGCTTTGTCACGATTCTGCACTTTCTGCTATTGTTCTCAAGATGTCTCTTGATGATTTCTTCTCTCTATTTGTCCTCAAAGCTAATATAACCAAGAGTAATACTTCTCTTTTTGGTGTGCCTAATGATAGCGACAATAGCTCATCAATATTTTTGGCTATAAAGTTGGATCGCTCCCTATCAGGTATTTGGGGATTCCAATCATTACTTCAAAGTTAATTCATCATGACTGCTCTCCTCTTTTGGTTAAATTTTTTAATATAATTTCTTCTAGATGAATTGTTGTCTTTCATATGTGGGCCGGCTCTAACTTATTATCACGGTTTTGTCTAGTATCCAAATCTTTTGGGCTAGTCACCTTTGTCTTCCTTCAAAGGTTCTGAGGAATATTGAGCATAAACTATGTTCCTTTTTGAAGAAAGGAGTTGATGGAATTGTAAAGAGGAGAAATTTGCTAGGTTGGATATTTGTCTTCCTAAAAATGAGGGTGGTCTCGACATCAAGGAACTCGTTTCTTGGAATAAAGCTCAAATGATTCGACATTTTTGGAATCCGGTGCATGGTTTTAATAATCTCTGGACTACTTAGATTAAAGCCTATCACCTTAGAGATAGGTGTATTTGGGAGCCCCCAAGGTGTTCATGGAGTTGGAGAATGCTCCCTAGGCTTCGTCCTATTGCTCGCCCCTTGATTCGGCATATCATTGGTAATAGTCTCAGCACTTCCTAGTTGTTTGATAATTGGCATCCCGATGGCCCAATTCATTTAAAATGAAGCTCTAGAGTCATTTATGACTCAGGTCTTTCGAAAATGGCCAAAGTCAGCACTATTGTTCAAGGTGACAAGTGGTTTGGCCTTGCTCTATGTCGATTGATCTCATTTAAATCAATAGCCATATACCTTCTTACAACCCTAAATTCTAGTTTGGAAGATTGTATTAAGTGGCTTCCTACTCCCAATGGTATTTATTCCACAACCTCAGCCATGGCTAGTCTCAAGACTACCCATCCTTTGGTTCCTTAATTTGAGTTTGTGTGGTATTCTCATAACATTCCAAGGATGAGCTTCATTCTTTGGTTAGCCATTAGAGGGACACTTTCGAAGTTGGACCGTGTTCATCTTTATAAACCTCATGTTGGTACTTTTTGTGTTCTATGCTGCTCTTCCCTAAGACTCATGCCCACCTTTTCTTTTAGTGTTCTTATAGCAAAGTCATATGGTCACATTTGAAGGATATGTGTTGTCGATCATGGAATGGTTAGAGCTGGCCTAGGCTTATTGCTTGGGCTGCTCAAAGTTGGAGAGGGAAATCTCCTTCCATTGTTGTCAAGAAGCTTTGTCTTGTTGTGGCGGTTTACTATATTTATAGAGAAAGGAACAGAAGAATCTTTGGGAGTTCTCATAAGACAATTGCTTCATTATTGATACTATTCATAGCAAACTTTTATCTATCAACTTAAAGGATTAGCCTCTTGATGCTTTAAAATTGAATATTTCTATTGGTTGACTTGATTGTCATGTTTTGTGCTTGCTTGAGCCTTGTTTAGCTCCTGTTTTCTTGTTTATCTCGTGTGTTTCAACTTTGTTTTGAGCTTTTGTTTTTGCTCTTGTTTTTCTTCCTAGGGTATGCTCTTTGTATTTGTACATTCTTTTTCTTTTATGTGTTACTATTTATTAAACGAAAATTCTCTCAAAGTGAGGAACATCAATTAACACCCTCAAGACCACTACCTCGAAGGTTGCGATCAGGGTAGGTACCTTCGGTACCAAAGTTACGTGTTAAGAATGGTGACGGGACAATTACAAGACGCTATAAATGGGATATACAATGGAAATGATACTGTTTTATTGAAAAGGATTAACTGATTATAAAGGGTATGAATCACTTAGTCTATCATAGTTGGGTTGATGGTGGCAACCTCGTGCCTGTCGATAAGTAGACCAAATTTTATGATGGTGACCATGTTCTATTAATAGAATTTAGGCGATAACCCGGTGGCGAATCTAGGTCTCAATTTGCCCCGTGTCCTCCTACATGCAAGTAATGCGTATTTATATTGTAGATTTTAGGTTTAGCTGGTTATTCTCCCACCTTAAATCACATAATCAAATCCCTCATTTTTAGGCGGGATATTACGTTTAAACGTCATTGACTTTTGCTGATCAACGGATTCGACGATATCTTGGAGGGAGAAAAGTTTGTTTCCTCTTTGGTTTCAATGACTTTGGCTGCTTGCATGTAATGGTTTAATGCACCTTGGAGTGTAGTTCTGATCCTGTATAATGCCCTAGCAAGGTACCTTATAGAGGTCATCAAATATGGCACTTGCTACCTCGAATGGTGAGGTACACTTCAGTACCGATATTATTACTGGGAGCTTGATCTGACCACTCTTGACCTCCTTTGGAGCTTGACCTAACCGTGTTGGGACTTTTTGATATAAACCTCACCAAGATCAGTGGGACCCGGAACCAATATATGGTAACAAAGGATCATTTTCTCCAAGTTTACAAACAAGAATGTTATCGGACCACGACTCGTTACCTATAAGAAGGTAAGAACCAACAGTATCAAGAAGTTGAAGATGCCACACTCAAGAACAAGAAGAAGATGTGAGTGATAAGTCAAGTTTTCAGAACCAAAAAGAGATGAAGTCTCACAAATATTTTATTCAATTCAAGTCTGTCGAATTACATCCAATTCGTTCCTTTATATACTAAAACTCTAAACGAAAAGAAAGGCTATAAGTCATCTTAAAAGGAAACAAGATAATTCGGCCATTAAGGCCTTATAATCAGAAGAAAACTAATTCGATAAACTATTGACTTGCTCCATAATTGGAAAGCTAAATCTGGAAACAAATTAGCCCCTTATTTTGGGAAACAAATCAACTATTATTCTTTGGAAATTAAAAGGAAATAAATCAGCCAAAGTTGACTCTTCTCCTAGCTTGTGCCACAAACCCAAGTCTTCCTTATTCGGCCCAATCAATTGCCTTGATGACATTAATTACGCCTTGGTCTTCATGTGGGCTTATCTTGGACTTCAACAATTCAAAATCAGCCCAAGTGTCTTGAATTAGGCCATTTAGTGGTTCTTTGAATCTCTTAGCTCTTGCCCTTGTTATTGGCCCAACCGGAACATGCAATGGATCATTTGATGCAGCTGCCTTGTTCTCATCATTCCCTTCCTCTTGAAAAGGATTTGTCCTAAAATCATCACCTACATCAAAAGGAGACAAATCAGAAATATTGAAGCTTGCACTAACATTGTACTCACCTGGAAGATCAAACTTGTATGCGTTGTCATTGATTCTTTCAATCACTTGAAATGGGCCATCTCCCCTTGGAAGTAGTTTAGAACTCCGCTGGGCTGGGAATCATTCCTTCCTCATATGCAACCACACCCAATCACCGGGCTCAAACACATCCTTCTTATGCCCTTTATTTGCTTGATCGGATTGCTCAGTTCGTCTCTTTATGTTTTACTGAGTCTTTTTATGGATTTGCTTAACAAAATCTGCCTTTTTCGTTCCATCCAAGTTAACATGCTCATTCACAAGTAAAGGAATTAAATCCAAAGGAGTTAATGGGTTAAAACAATACACAATTTCAAAAGGTAAAAAATGAGTTGCAGAATGCACGCACATATTATAAGCAAACTCTACATGTGGCAGACAATCCTCCTATGTTTTCAAGTTCTTTTGTATTATAGCACGCAACAAGGTAGATAAAGTCCTATTAACTACTTCAATTTGACCATCAGTTTGAGGATGACAAGTAGTTGAAAATAAAAGTTTGGTGCCTAACTTACCCCACAAAGTCTTCCAAAAGTAGCTTAAGAACTTAGCATCTCTATCCGAAACAATGGTCTTAGGCTTGCCATGCAATCTCACAATTTCTTTGAAAAACAAATCAGCAATATGTGATGCATCATCGGTTTTATGACAAGGAATGAAATGTGCCATTTTAGAAAACCTATCAACAACCACATATATAGAGTCCCTAACCCTTTTTGACCTAGGCAAACCCAACACAAAATCCATAGAAATATCAATCCAAGGTCCACTAGGTATAGGCAAATGAGTATACAATCCATGAGCTTAATCCTAGACTTGGCTTGTCTACAAGTAATGCATTTCTCACAGATTCTTTCTACATCACGTTTCATATGAGGCAAAAAAAAATATTCATGCAAAGTATCTAGAGTCTTAGCTATACCAAAATGCCCCATCAAACCTCCCACATGAGCTTCTCTAACAAGCAATTCACGCAAAGAACTCTTAGGCACACATAATTTAGTTTCTCTAAACAAAAAATCCATCATGCCTATAAAATTTACCAAATGCAGCCTTTTCACATGCATTGAACACATTTCCAAAATCAGAATCTTCCACATACAATTGTTTAATGTATTCAAAACCAAACAATCTAGCATCTAAAGTAGAAAGTAGAACGTACCTTCTTGACAGAGCATCAGCGACCACGTTTTCCTTACCCTTTTTGTACTTGATCACATATGGCATGCCACTTATTTAGCTTGTGTTGCCCCTTTATATGCTTCAAGGACCCATGATCCGTGTGAATCACAAATTCTTTTGGCCAAAGGTAGTGTTGCCAAGTTTCCAATGCTCTAATCAAAGCGTACATCTTCTTGTCATAGGTAGGATAATTCAAGGCTGCACCACTTATCTTCTCACTAAAATATGCAATGGGACAACCTTCTTGCATTAGAACAGCTCCAATACCTATTCCTGAAGCATCACACTCAATCTCAAAAGTTTTAGCAAAGTCAGGCAAAGCAAGCAAAGGTGCATTAGTTAATTTTTCCTTAATCAAGTTAAATGCCTTTTCTTGTTCATTACCCCACTTAAAACCCACATTCTTTTTGATAACTTTGGTTAAAGGTGCAGCTACACTACTAAAATCTTTCACAAACCTTCTATAAAAACTCGCCAACCCATGAAAACTTCTCACTTGTCCCACATTGGTAGGTTTTGGCCACTCCTTAATTGCCTTACCATTTTCTTCATCAACCCCAATTCCCTTAGCACTAACAATAAAACCCAGAAATACAAGCTTATCGGTGCAAAAGGTGCACTTTTTGAGATTAGCAAACAACTTTTCTGTTCTTAAAACACCTAAAACAAGTTTTAAATGTTCAACATGCTTATCCAAGTTTTTGCTTTAAATAAGAATTTCATCAAAATAAACAACCACAAACTTTCCAATAAAAGCACGTAAAACATGGTTCATTAATCTCATGAAGGTACTTGGTGCATTAGTTAATCCAAAAGGCATAACTAACCACTCATATAATCCATATTTTGTTTTGAAAGCAGTTTCCACTCATCATCTTCCTTCATCCTAATTTGATGATATCCACTTTTAAGATCAATTTTAGTAAGAACAATAGAACCATGTAATTCATCAAGCATATCATCTAATCTAGGAAAAGGATGTCGATACTTTACAGTGATATTGTTGATGGCACGACAATCAATGCACATCTTCCATGTTCCATCTTTCTTTGGCATAAGCAACACATGAACCACACAAGGACTCATGCTCTCACGTACATACCCTTTTTCCATGAGCTCACTAACCTGCCTTTGAAGTTTCTTTGTCTCCTTAGGATTACTTCTATATGCTGGTTTATTTGGGATGGGTGCTCCGGGTACAAAGTCAAATCGGAGGTCAATCCCACTTATTAGTGGTAAACCAATAAGCATCTCTTCGGGAAACGCTTTATCAAAGTCCTGCAATAGAGAAACAACAACACTAGGCAAGGAAGGGTTAAGTTCATTAGTACTAAAGCAAGCCTCTTTGTACAAAAGTAAAATCATTGGCTGATTTGAAAATAGAGTCTTTTTGACCTCACTCTCCCTTACATAAAAGCTTACTTGTTTTCTCTCACTTTTTTTCTCAATAACCTCTTTTTCTTTTTCATTTTTTTTTTAATTTTTTTGCTATTTCAAAAACTTTTTCTTTTCTCTCTCTTTCTTTTGAACTCTCACTCTGACTCTCTTTTTTGACATCTCTCTCTTTTCTTAACCTCACTTGATCTTCATACAATTGTTTTGGGGTTAAAGGTACAAGAGTGATTGATTTTTTATTGAGTACAAAGGAGTATCTATTGGTATACCCATCATGGGTCACATGCCTATCGAACTGCCATGGTCTCCCTAAAAAGATATTGCCAGCATTCATTGGTACCACATCACAAAGGACTTCATCTTTGTACTTTCCAATTGAAAATGTCACCAACACTTGTTTAGTCTCCTTGAATTCCCTATTATCATTTAACCATTGTAGCTTATATGGTTTTGGATGCCTCAAAGTGTCTAAATTCAATTTCTCCATAAAATTAGTGCTAGCCACATTAGTACAACTCCCCCCATCAATGATCCTGATACATACCTTATAATTAACATGGTAGCGGGTATGAAAAATGTTGTCACGTTGTACCTCATCATCTTCCTTGGCTTGAGCACTAAGAGCTCTTCTCACCACCAAAAGCTCTCAGTCCACCGGATATTCAATATCATTTGCATCCTCCAAAGGAGGCATGGACTCATCATCAGATTCACCTCTCAGATTCGATCTCACTATCATCCTTCAAAACCATTACTCTCTTGTTTGGGCATTGAGATGCAATATGACCTGCTTCCAAACACTTAAAGCACTTAATGTCACGATTTCTAGAAGGTTGAGAATATGATGTACCTTGTTTTAATATGCCTCCGACTTTATGATCTCTTGAAGGTTCGGCCTTGGCCTTGAAACTAGGCAGGTCATCCCTCTTACTCCAATTCGGTTTCCATGATGATGAAGAACCTGAATTTTTCCAAACCTGTGTGGAACTCTTTCTCTTCAATTGTTGTTCCACTTTAATTGCCATGTGTACCATGTCACTCAATTCAACATAATGTTGCAACTCCACACATTTGCTATGTCTCGGTTTAGTCCACTTAAAAACTTAGCCATTGTAGCCTCTCGGTCTTCCTCTACATCAGCTCGAATCATGGCTATCTCCATCTCCTTGTAGTAATCATCAACACACTTAGACCCTTGAGTAAGGGTTTGTAATTTTTGAAACAAACCCCTATAATAGTGACTCGGAATGAAACGCTTCCTCATGACAAATTTCATCTCCTCCCAAGTCACAATAGGTCTTTATCCATTCCGTCTTCTACTCACAATCAATTGATCCAACCAAACGATAGCATAATCAGTAAATTCTATGGCAGCCAACTTTACCTTCTTTAATTCAGAATAGTCATGGCAGTCAAATACCAATTGTATTCTTTTCTCCCACTCCAAATAAGCTTCGGGATCAGTTTTACCTTGGAACGTTGGGATTTCCACCTTTATACTACCCAAATTATTATCAGCCCTCTCTTCATACCTATCTCCTCTATACCCATACCTATCTTCTCTATTTGCATACCTAACTCCTCTACCTCCCATTTCACGCCTCAATCTGCCCGTACCCATATTGGACATGCGATCACCCTCCTCTAGGTCATTCCCATAATCATCTTCATAATCATTCCTAGGTAGGTTTCTTTCTCTTCATTCCACATTAGGAACTAGTGAACTAGACTCCTTTGTGAACTAGACTCCACCTTATCTATCCTATCATGCACCCCACAAATCTTAATCTCCATCCGCTCTATGTTTTTTTGTATGGCTTTATACAAAAAAATGAGATCTAACGTTTCTGGTGCATCATCAGATAAGTCTTTACTTTTATCATGTGACATATTTGAAACCTACAAAACAAAACAAAAATAGTAAGCCTCACAAACACTCTCTCACGTGTTTACTCTCAAAGATGGTGGCACTCACACTCGTGTTTTCACTCAATTCTTTGGCTTTTACCCTATGATGAGCTCACATACTCTTGCCTTTTTCCACTATTTGTTAACTCTTTCAGTTATTCCTTTATTTATTTTTTTGACTTATACGGACACTCACAAGAAGTATAAGAAAAATAGAAGTAACAAAACAAAAGGACAAGAATAATGAAGACGGAATTCTTTAGCTAATTTTTTTTTGAATATCAATGCACGGAATCAAGATAAGGAATAGAAATAGTTGATATAGGTTTAACCCAAAAAAAATGTACTTTTTTTCTGTTTTTTTTTACCGACCTTGATCAAGTTAAGCAAGCTTTTGGTACTTTTTTTTGTACCAGATTTGATCAAACGGTTTTTTTTTGTTGAAACAAACGAATACAAAGAAGAGAAAGAACATGGATAGATTAAACCTGATTTAGAAGCCTAAGCTCTGATACCAACTGATATGAACCTCACATAGAGCAGTGAGACCCGGAACCAATATATGGTAACAAAGGATCATTTTCTAACCAATTTTACAAACAAGAACGTTATCAAACCGTGACCCGTTACCTATAAGGAGGTAAGAACCAACGGTATTAAGAAGTTGAAGACGCCACACTCAAGAACAAGAAAAAGATGTGAGTGATACATCAAGTTTTCATAACCAAAAAGAGATGAACTCTCACAAATTTTTTATTCAATTCAAGTCTGTCGAATTACATCCAATTCGTTCCTTTATATACTAAAACTCTAAATGAAAAGAAAGGCTATAAGCAATCCTAAAAGGAAACAAGATAGTTCAGCAATTAAGGCCTTATAATCAGAAGAAAACTAATTCGAAAAACTATTGACTTCCTCCCTAATTGGAAAGCTAAATCTGGAAACAAATCAGCCCTTTATTTTGGGAAACAAATCAACTATTATTCTTTGGAAATTAAAATGAAATAAATGAGCCAAAGGTGACTCTTCCCCTAGCTTGTGCCACACACCCAAGTCTTCCTTATTCGACCCAATCAATTGCCTTGATGACATTAATTACGCTTTGGTCTTTATGTGGCCTTATCTCAACAATTCAAAATCAGCCCAAGTGTCTTGAATTAAGCCATTAAGTGCTTTATTGAATCTCTTAGCTCTTGCCCTTGTTACTGGCCCAACCGGAACATGCAATGGATCATTTGATGCAGCTGCCTTGTTCTCGTCACTTTTTGGGGACAACAGAGCTTTACAGGATTCCTCTTTTCATGCTTGGATAGGTTGATACTATACCTCGGCGAAGCGGGAAGGCATTGCAAGACAAGTTCGACACCCTAAAGGTCTCTTGGTGAAAGTTGAGATGGTAGTGTACTCTATGGGAGGTCGTGAGATATTTTAACCTCAGGGAACTCAGATCTTCCCACGTCGACTTAGCTTTGCACTTCTATCCCGATACGGGGAGCTTGATATGGTCATGACTGGCTTTAATTGTGAGCTTGGATGAGTGCAAGATGTTCAGAAGGTATGAGTGACCTTGCATTGCCCCTGTAGGGTCGCATGGAAGCATGGTAGCTCTGCCTTTTGGATCTTGATACCTTGCTCCATAGGCCCGGACTTGGACCCTTGCATGAAGGCTAGAGGATGAAAAATTTTCCTTTGGCCCCTAGCCAAATTTGACTATTAACACTATTTATTTATCCAAAAAAAAAATCCAAAGCCCTACAAGGGGAAACGCACACAACATGAATTCCACGCTTAAAGCGGCCTCGCCTCTAAAACTACTCACTCTCACACCTTGAGGGTAATTCGCTTGATTCTAGGTTCTCACATGGAATTTCTCTTCTTTTTCCTCTTAGAACCTATGCAAATGAAGTTATGTTATGGAATCAATTTAATTGCATACATTTGATATAGAATGAAAGGTTTTTTAGTGAATGAGTCTTACAAAAGAATCAAGTGTCTTGAACGTGGAAAGAGCATGCATCGACTAATACTCCCAATCTAGATTTCCCCTACGATCAAATAGATCTTTATCATTTGGTTGTAAAGGGGCAACATTGACAGGTGATTAGAAAGAATGGGAATTTAGGCACACGCTAATCAACCAAGTCAAGGCAATACATTTTACACTTAAACATGTGACTCATCATGCAACACTAATTTAAACATACATTATGGCGTCCAGGCATACAATTAAATTTTAAGTGCAATCTCTAACTACCCATGTTATCTTTTAAAGTAGTGTTTACAATTGAAGCAAGGAAATTGAAGCACATATATATTTTTCCTTTTTTTTCTTGTTCTTTTGCTTCTTTTCTTTCCTTTCCTTTCATTTTCTTATTTTGTTTATTTTTTACTTTTCTTTACCTTTTTTACTATGCAGATTCTCACAATTTATTACATTCAATCCTAAGAATCAACAAGATCAATTAAGTGAAGGTTGGCTTAGTGTTTAGGTTGCTTGGGTTAAGGATGATATGGGTGTATAAATAAAAAAGTATATGTGTTTGGCTTCAAAATTGGTTTTGGAGCACAAACATAACAGGAATGGGAAGTATTTGGGCTTTTTAAGTGGCTGCAACACAATTTGCCTAATATCACATCAAAGATTTCATCTATCTAGAGAATAAAAGTTTCAATCAAATAGTCCACATATATGATGTGAGTTCTATGACAAATGATGATTGTTGATGCAATGAGACTATGCATGGTGTTTGAATAGTGTTTAAGATTTGAAAAACATTTTCCATCAGATATATATGCTTTTGGCTTGTGCTTGTGATCTCACGAGGGTATCTCCACTATTAGAACAAAGCACTTGAGCACCGAGCCCCCTCAACTTAGACATTAAAATATGGGACTAACCTATGAAGTGTAAGTGGGACCATTAAAATGACTAAGAGCTATGAACAAGTGCATTTAGCATACACAAATTCGCCACAAACACTATGCTCAAGGTATCTCAAAAAAGCTAAATTAATCTAAAGTTTTTTGGTAGAGTAGTAAATTTTTAAAAAAATTGACACAAAAAGACTCAAAGACTTAAAAAGATGCCTTAACAAGGCGTTTACGCCCACAAACCGAAACCCGACATTGTCTTTAATGTTCAAGACAGGAGAATCCAGTCTAGCGGCACACACCTAACGTGACTCAAGACAAAGAAACTAGGCACTAATCATGCACAATCAATGCCCAACAAAATAAAAGGACTCAAAATTTGGCTCAACATAAATTATGAGTAGATATACTATTTAAATGAAGCAAATGCATACAAATTGTAAATCCTAGCCAATATCTTACATTAACATTCCACAAAATTGAATGGAATTGGGTATAATAACCCCCAAACAGATTTTCACTATATGCTCAACCCTGTACAAGTATGTGTATATGCACTACCCCCAAACCAAATGGGGCAATATATGCAATTTAAGCACCTTTACATTTATACCTAAATTCTAAAGAGTCTTCAGCTCAGAATCTCAATCAAAAATGATAAATCAAAAGGATCCAAATATCAACTCAAAAAGGAATTCAATATGCACAAATAATAACTTCACCATCCATTCACAAGAGAATTTTTCATATCCACAAATATCACCAAACTAATCAAAAAGATAGGAAACATTTAAGAGTTCACAAATTTGAGATTATGAATGTTAAACCGAGGTGGTTAGATTTGTTCATCATTGATAAGGAATAAGTTCTCGCCCATTTTATGAGAACTCTTGGCTTGCTCATTCCTCCAAGTCTTACAAGTTATTGGTTTTTCTTTCCAAGAGATGAAGAACCTAGCATTAAAGCACAACATCAAACAAAAAAAATATGTCAACCACACAAATAAATCTCAAAAGAATATCCTCTAAATGAATCACTCTCCACAAATCTCAAAAACATCCAAACTAAACACTATCACCAAAAGTTCTTAAAGAAAAGAAAATAAAAAATGAATCAAAGTGCTGAAAAATAAACTAAACTAAAATAGTTCAATAAACTAAAATGAGATGGTAAGTGAAGGTGAAATGTCCTCTATATCACTCCTCGTTTGATGACTCAATCTTCTCGTCTCTCATTGGCCCCTTCTTTTTTGGGTCATGCTCACCTCTAAGTCTCTCCACATGCTCTCGCTCAGATATCTATACGACTCTCTGATATTCAGGGTCAATGGTAGGACCTCTTTTGAGTGAGGTATGTGTCGGTTGCTTCCTTCTTCGAGTGTACGGGACTACCTTCAATTTCTTCCTCAAATTTGTGACATTCTCCCACACCTCTCAAAGCATCCTCTAGTTTCTTCCCTGACCTCCTCAATCCTGTCTCTGTTTAATAGTACTTGGGTCTTGAGATCCTGTAACCCTGAAATTACAACCTGTAGGGGTCTTTGTCATTCACCGAAATATCTGGAGTAGAAACTCCCTGATCATAGTCCATCAGCACCTGCTCATAGCCCATTTACTCCTACTCAAGCTCCATATACTCTAGGTCCTCCTGGTACTACCTGCTCCTACTAGCCTTTGCTCTATCTTTCTTCTTTCCAGTTTTTCTCTTTCTACTTGTTAAGTCTCTCTCTATTCCAAGAGTGGTCCAAGTACCTGCCCCAATATCTGCCATGGGATCCTCGAATAGGTAATCTTTAAATTCTAACCCAACATGCCTATAAATTGCATTGATAAGACATGGGGATAATTATGGTCGCTTGTAGTTCCTATTTTCCCCTACTGTGACTATGCATGACTTTGCTATGAATCCCACATCAATTAACTGTCTGTGCTGGATACAGTGTAACATGGTGGCTATCTCATATGAGACTGTGGTAATTTGCCTTTACGGTCGGAGAGATGTGGGGAAAATCAAGCAACAGAAGCGTGAAAAAAAAATTAGGGTTTCGGTATAAATAAAATTTTCCCTTTATAATAACAAGAACCTTAACCCTAGATTAATTTATGTATATAAAAGTGTCGTATAAGATATTGCTGAAACTCACCAGATAGATATTCTCCACCACGATTAGACCTCAAGATATTTATGCGTTTCTCAAGCTGATTTTCTACTTCAGCTTTAAATGCTTTCAACATGTCAACATCATCCAACTTATGTCTCACGAGATACACATAGCCAAAACTTGAGTGATCATCCGTGAAAGTGATGAAGTACTCATATCCACCTCTAGCTTGATTGCTCATAGGCCCACACACATCAGTGTGTATCAATCCTAAACATTCGATGGCTCTTGTGCCTTCAGTCGTAAACGACCTTTTAGTCTGTTTACCTTCCAAACAAGATTCACAAGTTGGTAGATCATCAACCTTAAAGTCACTTAGAGGTCCGTCACTTATCAATCTTTTAATCCTGTTAAGGTTAGTATGACCTAGGCGCAAATGCCATAGGTAGGTTTCATCTTTTGATAATTTTACTCTTTTATGATTATGTTCCGTTGATTCCGTGTCTAACAAGTGAGAGATACATCTATGCAAGTAGAATAAACTATTTTCCGTTGTACCTTTGCAAATAATTTTGTCATTCTTACTAATAATAAAAGCTTTTTTAAAAGTAACCGACTAACCAAATTTATTTAAACAAGAAACTGAAATTAAATTCCTCTTGAATTGAGGTACATAATAAACGTCTATAAAATCTAAATGCCTATAAGAATCTAAACTAATTCTAATATCTCCCACTGAACTAGTAGACACAAACGCTCCATTGCCTAAACATAGGTTGAATTTATTCTCTTTAAGTCTTCTCCTTTCCTTGAACCCCTATAAGGAAAAAAAATGATTAGTGGCTCCAGAGTCTATGATCCAAGAATCCATAGAATCCGCCCAAAAACATGTTTCAAGATAATTAATATTACCTTATTCCTTTTTGTCCTGAGACTTTGGGCAATTTATTTTCAAATGTCCCTTTTCATCATAAAGGAAACATTTCCCTTTGATCCTGG
The DNA here is from genome assembly GCA_032871835.1 of Dipteronia dyeriana. NCBI lineage: Eukaryota > Viridiplantae > Streptophyta > Magnoliopsida > Sapindales > Sapindaceae > Dipteronia > Dipteronia dyeriana. The sequence goes on along the minus strand of CM065297.1, from coordinate 26,946,547 downwards.
TTACTTTCTTTGTCTCGTTCTTAGTAGGTCCTAGTTGCTTTTTCTTTTATTGTTTTTTGACCTTCTTACGGGTTTTAACAGTAGCAACTTTACCTATGGTATGAATCTCTTGACCCTTGCCCGTCACAAGGATTTTTTCAGCGCTTTGAACATCTTGCATCAGGACTTGCAATGTGTTTTCCTTATTATTCAAGGGTGTAGTCCAACTTGAATTGATCAAAGGAATCTAATAGTGAGTTGACAATCATGTCAATTTTTGTCTCACCATCTATCTCAGCACCATTCAGTTCAGCAATGTTGAGTTGTGCTATGACTTTCATCATGTGATCTTTCACAGTTTATCCAGGTTTCACGCTAAGATTCATGAAAGCAGTCACTACCTCTTTCTTAGTCATCCTAGACCTCACAGCAAACATCTCCTCTAGAGACATCATTATATCGACGGCAGTCCTCAGTCCTTCATGTTGTTGTTGCAACACGTCAAAGATAGTGGTCATAATGTAACATTTAGCCATCTCATCTGAAGACTCCCACTGTTGATACTCATCTCTTTGCTCATAAGTAGATTTATTAGTAGGAGTAGATGGTTTAGGAGTGGACAGAACGAACTTATGCTTTTCGGATTGCAATAAAAGCCCAATTTTCCATTTCTATGTGACATAATTGTCACCAGTTAAAGTATTGTCTTTTAGGATGTTGATTAGGGATGGGGTCATGATTTCTGAATAGTAACAAAAATTATATAAGTAAATAATCATGAAAAATCACTTTCGAATATTTATCTTGAATTATAAATAATTCAATCGTAAAATTCAACGGTAATCCAACACCTATAAATGTCACACCTCATTTGAGAGTTCGCACCATTTACTAATTGGACTAGGTCCCACCTAATTGTCAACATAACAACCAATGTTTTCAATTTTAGCCTTGTAATTTTATTAACAAGAACTCTTGGGAGGATATTAATAAAACTACATTGAGTGTGTTACCAAGTTATTGACCTTCAATAAAATCCCTAACGAATATCCCTCCTTTGGGAGTAAAAATCGTTTGGGATAATTGTCTAGTCTATCTTTGTAAGGAAGTATATTTCTAAATTCCATTCATGAATACATCTTGGGAGGTTATTACATGAAACATAAAGCTCAACTAAACTTGGAGGCCGTAGGTGTTCTAAAACACCTTGTCCCACTTAATTGTTTAAGGCGTGTGATCGAATTCCATAGAATGATTTACCAAGTTATCTAGATGCCAATTAGATACCTAAATCATTCAATACTGGTTTGTACCAAAAGAGATGTATGAGTGGCACTCCAATTCTATATGACATGTTATCAAACTGTTGGGTTTATGCTCGATAGCAAGAGTGTAATAATGTAATTGACAATCTTTTCATATTAATAAAGTGATTTATAGTTTAACAAATCTTATAGCATTTATAGTTTAATTATTATAATTGTCAAAAGTAAATAATCATAAGATCAAAAGACTATGAGAAAAGAAGAATTGTTCATACATCTAGATATATGAGGTAGATACAATTCTTTAGTTAGTCTTGAATAATATTCACAACTTAAGATAAAAGGTTGGGCGTCTTTATCTTATCAAAGTTGTATATTCTTTTGCTAGCGTTTGAATGGGATCAAATGTGTTATGATGAGTCTAAAATCATCAAAGTGAGGTGTCTTTGGGCAAAAGAATCTAGTGCACTGGGTGCATTGAATAGAATCACAATGAAATACTTTATCTAGAATCGTCAATAGATAAAAGTTTTCATTTAAAGACAATCGGAGAGTCTATCTTAATTCTGAGATAAATGATGACTTATGGTTGCAAGTGTTATCATTCGAGCTATCAATGAGTACGGTTATATAGCATAGTCTATCCTCGATAGTTTGGTGGTATTCATTTGTTAATTGATAGAGGACTTCATTTATAGATATGGACATCGTGGTTCCATTTATAAAATGAGAGTAGAATACCATCATATGGATGTTTTGAGGTATTGGATATTAAATCTTAACGTCAAGTTTTCAATAGTGTCTATTGAAACATGGCTTCTGGACAAGTCAAAATAACCACGTTCAAAATGTGGTCATATGAGTAAATATGGTAACTTGGAGAGCTATAGACGTTTTATGAGCTATTGGGGATTACTGGTATTCTTTACGAGGATAAACTTTCTCCAGTAAGGTTTTCTAGGGTATGAATAAGTAACATCAACTTATTCTATCTTTATTTAAGAGTTCAATTTTAGTTCTTTAGTGGAATGAACTTTAATTAAATAGATCGGACATAAGTGAATCATTTTTTGATAGTGATTAGGTTGTGTCTATTGGAGCTTTAATCTAGATAGCCCGCCAAGATCCCCAATTCACACGAACTTGCATGGATCACTTTATATATTCTATCAGACCAATTTAGGGGTCCATCTAGAATTGTATTGAGGCCTGTGGACTTGTTTCTTTTTGTAAGAATGGGTCTAGTTCACATGTGGATTTTTTATAAAGGTCAAATGAATTTAATAAAATAAGAAAATAATATATTGGCCCAAATATATGTGTTGGGTGGCAAGGCTACTTAGAATAGCTTAATTATATCATATTAATTTATTATGAAATTAAATGAAAATTAATTAATTTGGTAATTAATTAATTATTTAATTAAAAGTCAAAATCTTTTTCATAGTAGGAGATGGTCTCCTAAAATTATACTATTGTTGGTAGTATGATTAATGTTAAAGACTATATTTGATAAGTAGATAAACAAAAGAAATTATTAAGCTAATCAAATTAGGAAGTCTTTAATATGGTTACAAATACACTATTGAGTTGGATTAGGAGTCTTGGTGTAGGATAAAATTCCTTTTTGAAAAGGATTCGTAATCACTAGGTAAATCTACCTAAGGAACGGATTATTAACTACCAAATAAATCCATCTAAGGAAAGGATTCTAGCCAACCAAGTGAATCCTTCTTAGGAGAGGATTTATTATCCTATATATATATATATATATATGTATGATTAATTTCGGCCAGCCAAACCAATTTTCATAGAGAGATTTCGGCCAGCCTATTTTTCTAAGAGAAATTCGGCCATCATAGAAATTTTGAGGGAGAAAAATCTGATTTTACTCTAGACAAAATTCGATCAACTCTAAGAAATAGTGTGTGATTCGGGAAAGAAGAAATAGGAAGAAAGAACCTTTATTTTTCGATAGTACACTAGTAGCCTTTACATCAAAAGGTTTTTGTGTACAAGATCGAATTAAGGTTCAGGCGAGTTTCAATCAAATTGACTGATAATTCACAAGTGATCTAACGTTCTTTGTTTTCTTCTTGGAGGATTATTGTAACTAACAAAGGAGAAGATTTTGTTTGTTTCCATCCTCAGGTATACGATTAAAAGAAAGGGAGCCCACACTCCTAGGTGATTCACGTTCGTGATTGGATTAGAAGATCTTGCGGATTCAATTCGATGCTTGTTCAAACGTCATGAGAAAAAGGTACGACACTTTTTATATACATCAATTAATCTAGGGTTAAGGTTCTTGTTAGTCAAAAGGAAAAAAAAGTTATATGCAAACCCTAATTTTATAAATTTGCTCACGCTTCCGATGCACATGTATTTTCCTACAATTGGTATCAGAGCGGGGTTGTAACCTTGATTAATTGATGTAAGTGTTCATGAATCTTTTTCTTTTCATTGTATATATGCATGTTTTAGAAACAGATGACACTCTAGGTATTCACATATATATTTATATTGGAATGTATGGATATATATATATATATATGTTTTATATGTGGTATGTTATTGCTCAATTTTGGTCCTAGAATTTCAATGTATGTTTGTTTTGGGATTGTAACAAGAATGGTGGTCTATCATCGCTATAATTTCCTTCTTGGTAGTTGCTAAGTTTTTTTTATTTTGTTGTTGTAATAATAAAAAAAACTGCAGTATTTTTTATTTATAATTCTTCTGTAATACACTCAAGTATCGAAGACTCGAAGGTTTGAAGAATTGGGAGCAACCAGAACAAGTTTGGGACTGTGCGAGCCATAGCAACAAACGTGCGTGCGAAGAGCACGCGTCCACATTTGTTGTGGCATGGGCTGCGCACAGCAGCCCTATGGAAGCCATGGGATGCGCATAGCAGCCCTTTATGGGGTTGTGGCATGCGCACGCCCATGGGTAGGGGCCAAGGGTGCTCACTCCCATGGGAGTCAGCCGAGGGAGTCCAAACGACGAAGGTCGCATGAAGACTTGTTCGCCAAGAAAAGAGTTTTTTATATGCCAAGACGTGTAATTTACTTGCTTTTCTAGGATGGACAAAAATTATGGCTATTTATATTTTTTGTATATATTTCAATGTTTGTCATTGTTTGATAACATGTCATATAGAATAGGAGTGCCACTCATATATCTCTTTTGGCATGAACATGCATAGAATGGAGTAGGTATCTAAATTGGCATCTAGATAACTTGGTAAATCATTAATTGGAATTCGGTCACACGCCTTAAACAATTGAGTGGGAGAAGGTGTTTTGGAACCCTTACGGCCTCCAAGTTTAGTTGAGCTTTATGTTTCATGAATACCACCTCCCCCCCTCCCCCCCTCCCCACAAGGGGTATTCATGAATGGAATATAGCAAGATACTTCCTTACACGGATAGACTAGACAATTAGCCCAAAAGATATCTACTCCCAAATAAGGGATATTCGTGAGGGATTATATTGAAGGTCGATAACTTGGTATTACACTCAATGTAATTTTATTAATTTCCTTACAAGAGTTCTTGTTAATAAAAATTACAAGGCTAAAATTGAAAACGTTGGTTGTAATGTTAACAATTAAGTGGAACCTAGTCCAACTAGTAAATGTTGTGAACTCCCAAAGGAGGCGTGGCATTTATGGGTGTTGGATCACCTTTGAATTTTTACGATTGAATTATTTTATTTCATTCAATATAAATATTTGAAAGTGCTTTATCATGATTATTTACTTATATAATTTTTGTTATTGTTCATAAATCATGACCCCATCCCTAATCAACATCCTTAAAGACAATACTTTAACTGGTGATAATTATGTCACATGGAAAAGGAAAGTTAGGCTTTTATTGCAATCCGAAAAGCATAAGTTCGTTCTGTGCACTCCTAAACCACCTACTCCTACTAATGAATCTACTCAGGAGCAAAGAGATGAGTATCAACAGTGGGAGTCTTCTGATAAAATGGCTAAATGTTACATTATGGCCAACATCTCCGACGTGTTGCGACAACAACATGAAGGAATGAAGACTGTTGCCGATATAATGATGTCTCTAGAAGAGATGTTTGCTATGAGGTCTAGGACGACTAAGAGAGAGGCAGTGACTGCTTTTATAAATCTTAGGATGAAACCTAGACAAGCTGTGAAAGATCACATGATGAAAGTCATAGCACATCTTAACTTTGCTAAACTGAATGGTGCTGAGATAGATGGTGAGACCAAAATTGGCATGATTGTCAACTTAATGTCGAATTCCTTTGATGAATTAAGGTTGGACTACACCTTGAATAATAAGGAATACACCTTGCAAGGCCTGATGCAAGAGGTTCAAAGTGCGAAAAAAATCCTTGTGAAAGGCAAGGGTCAAGAGATTCATACCTGATACTCGCTTTTTGTGTCGTTACCAAATTACGATTATCAAAAGAATATTTATAAAAGTCCTACGCAATGTGCTCTAAAGTTTAAAAACAAGTAAAGCGGCAAGCGAGGGTATAGTCCACGGGGAGGTGTCATCCATCGACCGTTTCACGTTCTAGTGTTTATTGAAAGCATGTAAATAAGAACATGGTAAGGGTGAGAGTGGTGTGCGTGAAGTGTAAGCATATTACAGGTGTGTTCAAAGGAAATGAATCTAAAGAGAATGCAAATAAACACAAAAGAATATGGAGGGGTGAGAATGGTGATTAAAGTGACAATTAATAAAAGGGTGGATAGGAGAGATGCATGAGAATGATCACACAAGGTTCATAAAGCCCACCATACATAAGTGCACAAATAGTGGTTGTTAAGCATTAAGGAAATCCAATTTAAGATACAAGGAAATGATACAAAATGGATAGAAAGGAGACCCATCGTCTGTAACCGGGAATCGAACACCGGGTCTTCTCGGGTGTCAATCCGAGATGTCTTTACCACTGGACGACTACGGCATTCTCCAATCTCATGAATGCACAATCCCCCTCAATTAAGGACATTCAATTCAAGCTAAGGGCTTGTTCTATCAATTAATAGATTTATAAACTCAAATCACTCCCCAAGGTCTCGGTGAAGTAATTGTGTTTGTAATCTCAACTAAAGGATTTGAGACACGAATCACTCCCCAAGGTCTCGGTGAAGTAATTGTGCATTAAGTTCCTACCATTAAGCATATGAACATAAGCCAAAACCTACTCTAGCAAGGTCTTGCATAGAACAAGTTTCATTCATTTTTTAGAGCTAAGTGGTTAAGATTATAACCGGATTGGTCCTCCTAGGCACAACCAAAAACCCACAAACACCCAAACCCATCTATACAAGTACATTTTGACTTTCCAAAGACATAAACACACAAATGAGATATTTGATTACAACTACTCCTATAATTAAGTTAATCTACTCCTAATCTCATCCATGAACACATATCAATTTCCAATCTCCATGCACAAGCATATCAAGATAAGAGATTATTCAATAATAGCAAGAACAAATCAAAACCCAAATGAATATATAAAATCAACCAACATATATTGTGCACAAATTAGGTTTACAATATTTCCCAAGTGGGGATTACACATCATAGACAACAACATATTCAAGAGAAGAGTTTAAAGGAGACAACCCTTGAAGATGATCTTCTCCATGGGCTCCTTGCTCGCTTGCTCGAAATTGGTCCAAGACCTCTTTTTTCTCCATGCAATCTACTCTAAAATGTGGTGGAGGATGTGTAGAAATGAGTGGTGGTGAGCTTCCCATGGAGGAGGACCTCCATGGGAGCTTTGGAAGCTTCTCTCTCTCTTGATTTGTGAAGAAGATAATGAAGATGATGATCTCTTGTCTTTTTTGTTGTTGTTAGAGAAGAGGAGAAAATGATGTATTTATAGTAAGGGAAAGTTTGGGGTGGAAAAGGACACATTTTCCCCTCTGAAAATGGCCTAAAACCGACATGTCGCGGTCAAGAATCAGGAGTGTCACTGTCTTGCAAGATGACACATTGGGCGAAAGTGATTTTCGCGACTTAGTGTCGCGGTCGCGACACCAGTTTCCAGCCTCGAGCACCGTTACGAAAACACATATATCTCCCTCTAGAAAACCCGGAATTGCGATCCGTAAAAACCACTGAAAAGAAGACTTCTTGGGCTTTCTAAATATATGAAGTAATGAATGTGACTCAATCTGAAGAAAGAGATATGGCCCCCGAAAGTTGGGTATTATGCATGAAGCTCTCTGCCTTGTTTCCAGCCTTACTCACTGTTACGGAAACATGCATATCTCCCTCTAGAAAACCCGGAATTGAGTTCCGCAAAAACCCCCGGAAAGTAGACTTCTTGGACTTCTAAAAATAGTTGGTACGAAACCCAATTCACTTTGAGGAGGGAGATATGGACCCCGAAATTTAACTTCCCAATTGTCATTTAATCTCAAATATCATATGTAGGGAATATGTACCTACACAAAGCTCAACAAACACATTATATACAAAAATACGCTCGAAAACGAGAACAATTGATAGGTAATGGGGACCTCAAACAGGTATAATTATCGTCCGATCAAATACCCCCAAACCTATCTTTTGCTCGTTCTCAAGCAAAACAAAAAATGTAAAACACATAAACAACACATATAATAAAATAAATAAATGAAAGGCCATTTTCGTAGGGAACACGGTGACATTTAGCGTATGCCACAAGCCTTTCAACCACTAGGTGATCCCTAGATGGAGAAGTTTTTTCTTCTGAGGGTTTACAGCTACGACACCCACAAATGTATACTCTGCAAGAAAATGGTTGAGTTGCAATCCAGACATGCCAAGCAAAGACAACACGTGCATGCTAGAATCTCAAATATACCAATTAATAACAATGTATCACACAATGCAAGTATGTCAATACTTAGGATGCTTTCGGTTTACAAAACAACTACACTCGAATACCCAAGATAAAATTCGCCTCGACTCTAATCCTCTCCGGATTTCAGTAATATATTTTCACTCAGAACCTAGGCGATAACACTCATCAACATATGCGAAATGGAGTTTAGGTACATGGAATCAAAATGTATTCGCATAATCATAAATTGAAAGACACTCATATAAGTGCACAAGATCTCATGAACGAATCAAACATTAAGAACAAAGATAGAGCACATGAAACTTCACTCTCAAGCAAGCATTACCAAGAGATCCGCTAGGTCTTTCATGGGTTGTAATGGGGCCATGGGTGTAGGCTAAGCAAGAATGAGAAAGTGAAAACAAACAGCCAGAGACCAACACGAGGATTTTACTAACCATTTAAAATGTAATAACATAATCCTCTGATGTATTTATCGTGGACTTTGCTAACCATCTACAATGCAATAACATAGTCTAAAATACATACTTTGTGGTCTACATATAGGCTACCTTTTAATGTTCTAACACTTTTTTTTTCCTACTCCTTTTTCTTTTGAGTTGATATTCAATTTTTTTCTCTTTTTTTTTCTTCTACCATTCATTTCTTCGAATGACAATACAAATATATACATTTAATCTTTACATTCAGCCTTAATGCAATTGCATTTACAATCTAACCCAAGAAACTCATTGGTTTCTTCCCAACTATAATATTAATTACAATACACCCCAAAAACTCAATACCATCATCATCACCAAATGGTCTCAAGCTAATTAGGTAAGGTTTCATTATATATAGTAGCTTGGTTATTTGGAAGTGTGGGTAATGAAAGAAATGGCTCATGTGTTTGGCTTCAAATTGGCTTAGGGAGCACACAAATAGGGTAAGAGTAAGTGTTTAGGCCTTTTAGTAGTTTAAGCACACATTGCCTAGTATCACTTCTCAAGGATTAACCAACACAAAAGCAAAGCAAACACACATGTGATATCTTAAGAGGATTGTTCTTTAACATCCAATGCAAAACCTATAGAGATCAATCTAAACATTTGAAGAACAAGAAAAGTATTTAAGAGTAGAAACAAAATACACCCTAAAAAATGAATATTAATAAGGCACAAAATCTCACAAGGGTAGTCTCCACAATTTTCCTAAGCCAAACAAGTATAGAGGTCTTATCCACCTCAACATCAAAAGATTGACAATGTACAAGCATATTTAAAGTGATGCATAGAGTTAAAAGCATACATGATATGTCTCTACCGGCACACAAAGAATAACAACTCAACAAAACCGGACACTATTTACAAAAAAAAAATAAAATTTTATTTGACCGATTTGTGCAGAGATTTGAAAATTTTCTAAACGTAAAAAAAAAAAAATGAAAGTGTCCACACCCCCAAACCTAAACTCAACATTGTCCTCAATGTTGCTCAACTCATAAAGTATGGACAATGCTTAGCAAGACTTAAGAGATAAGAACACAATCATCACAAACACAACAAACATAGGGTTTTAGACATTAAGCACAAGGGCAAGTTCTGCCCAAATTAACAACTAACCACAAGCACTCCAATTAGGCACAAAAATTGGAGGATACCTCTTGTGGTTGCAACCACATGGCCTTTGTGGTGCTACCGTTTCACTTGGGGGTTGTTGGGTGCGATAAGCTCACTTCTAAGATGTTCCAAGAGTTGTATAGTCCATCAGACAAGAAAATTTCCTTTCCTAGCACACCACAACTCAATAATATTAAACGCATATGATATAAATAATAAGAAAAAATAATATAAATAAAAATCCTAATTGCATACATATATATCCGCAAAGCAATTAAATCTAAATATCTACAGAACTTAAGTTAAACCTAGAAACAACCAATGAATAGGCACCTCCCAGGCAGTGGCACCATTTTTGATACTCGCTTTTTGTGTCGTTACCAAATTATGATTATCAAAAGAATATTTATAAAAAGTCCTACGCAATGTGCTCTAAAGTTTAAAAACAAGTAAACGGCAAGCGAGGGTATCCTCCACAGGGAGGTGTCATCCGTCGACCGTTTCACGTTCTAGTGTTTATTGAAAGCATGTAAATAAGAACATGGCAAGGGTGGGAGTGGTGTGTGTGAAATGTAAGCATATTGCAGGTGTGTGCAAAGGAAATGAATCTAAAGAGAATGCAAATAAACACAAAGGAATATGGAGGGGTGAGAATGGTGATTAAAGTGACACATAATAAAAGGGTGGATAGGAGAGATGTATGAGAATGATCACACAAGGTTCATAACGCCCACCATACATAAGTGCACAAATAGTGGTTGTTAAGCATTAAGGACATCCAATTTAAGATACAAGGAAAGGATACAAAATGGATAGAAAGGAGACCCATCGTCCGTAACCAGGAATCAAACACCTGGTCTTTTCGCGTGTCAATCCGAGATGTCCTTACCACTGGACGACTACGGCGTTCTCCAATCTCATGAATGCACAATCCCCCTCAATTAAGGACATTCAATTCAAGCTAAGGGCTTGTTCTCTCAATTGAGAGATTTACAAACTCAAATCACTCCCCAAGGTCTCGGTGAAGTAATTGTGTTTATAATCTCAACTAAAAGATTTGAGACACGAATCACTCCCCAATGTCTCGGTGAAGTAATTGTGCCTTAAGTTCCTACCATTAAGCATATGAACATAAGCCTAAACCTACTCTAGCAAGGTCTTGCATAGAACAAGTTTCATCCATTTTTTAGAGCTAAGTGGTTAAGATTTTAACCGGATTGGTCCTCCTAGGCACAACCAAAAACCCACAAACACCCAAACCTATCTATACAAGTAAATTTCGACTTTCCAAAGACATAAACACACAAATGAGATATTTGATTACAACTACTCCTATAATTAAGTTAATCTACTCCTAATCTCATCCATGAACACATATCAATTTCCAATCTCCATACACAAGCATATCAAGATAAGAGATTATTCAATAATAGCAAGAACAAATCAAAACCCAAATGAATATATAAAATCAACCAACATATATTAAGCACAAATTAGGTTTACACTATTTCCCAAGTGGGGATTATACATCAAAGACAACAAGATATACAAGAGAAGAGTTTAAAAGAGACAACCCTTGAAGATGATCTTCTCCATGGGCTCCTTGCTTGCTAGCTCAAAATTGGTCCAAGACCTCTCCTTTCTCCATGCAATCTACTCTAAAATGTGGTGGAGGATGTGTAGAAATGGGTGGTGGTGAGCTTCCCATGGAGGAGGACCTCCATGGGAGCTTTGGAAGCTTCTCTCTCTTGATTTGTGAAGAAGATGATGAAGATGATGATCTCTTGTCTTTTTTGTTGTTGTTAGAGAAGAGGAGAAAATGATGTATTTATAGTTAGGGAAAGTTTAGGGTGCAAAAGGACACATTTGCCCCTCTGAAAGAGGCCTAAAACTGACATGTCGCGGTCAGGAATCAGGAGTGTCACGGTCTTGCAAGACGACACATTGGGCGACAGTGATTTTCGTGACTCAGTGTCGAGGTCGCGACACCAGTTTCCAACCTCGAGCACCGTTACGAAAACGCGCATATTTCCCTCTAGTAAACCTGGAATTGCGATCTATAAAAACTGCTGAAAAGAAGACTTCTTGGGCTTTCTAAATATATGAATAAATGAACGTGACTCAATCTGAAGAGAGAGATATGGCCCCTGAAAGTTGGGTATTCTGTATGAAGCTCTCTGCCTTGTTTCTAGCCTTACGTACCGTTACGGAAACATGCATATCTCCCTCTAGAAAACCTTAATTGAGTTCCGTAAAAACCGCCAGAAAGAAGACTTCTTGGGCTTCTAAAAATAGGTGGTACGAAACCCAATTCACTTTAAGGAGGGAGATATGGACCCCGAAATTTAGCTTCCCAATTGTCATTTAATCTCAAATATCATATGTACCTACACAAAGCTCAACAAACACATTTTATACAAAAATACGCTCGAAAACGAGAACAATTGATAGGTAATGGGGACCTCAAACAGGTATTATTATAGTCCGATCAATACCGTAGGTAAAGTTGCTACTGTTAAGGCCTGTAAGAAGGTCAAGAAACAACAGAAGAAAAAGCAACTATGACCTACTAAGAAGGAGACAAAGAAAGTAACCAAGATCAAAAGTTAGTGTTTCCTTTGTGGTGAAAAGGGACATTGGAAAAGAAATTGCCCAAAGTCTCCAAACAAAAAGGAAGAAGGTAATATTAATTATCTTGAAACATTTTTTTCGCTGATTCTATGGATTCTTGGATAATAAACTTCGGAGCGACTAATCATGTTTGTTTTTTCTGACAGAGGTTTAAGGAAAGGAGAAGGCTTAATGAGAACAAATTCAACTTGCATTTAGGTAATGGAGCGTTGGTGTCTGCTAGTTCAGTGGGAGATATTAGAATTAGTTTAGATTCTTATAGGTATTTAGATTTAATAGACATTTATTATGTACCTCAATCCAAGAGGAATTTAATTTCAGTTTCTTGTTTAAATAAATTTGGTTATTCGGTTACTTTTAATAAAGCTTTTATTATTAGTAAGAATGACAAAATTATTTGCAAAGGTTTGGAAAACGGTTTATTCTATTTGCATGGAAATATCTCTCACTTGTTAGACACGGAATCAACGGAACCTAATCATAAAAGAGTAAATTATCAAAAGATGAAACCTACCTATGGCATTTACGCCTAGGTCATATTAACCTAAATATGATTAAAAGTTTGGTTAGTGACAGATCTCTAAGTGACTTAAAGGTTGATGATCTACCAACTTGTGAATCTTGTTTGGAAGGTAAAATGACCAAAAGGTCGTTCACGACCAAAGGTGCAAGAGCCATCGAATGTTTAGGATTGATACACACTGATGTGTGTTGATCTATGAGCATTCAAGCTAGAGGTGTATATAAGTACTTCATAACTTTAACGGGTGATCACTCAAGATTTGGCTATGTGTATCTCATGAGACATAAGTCGGATGCTTTTGATATGTTCAAAGCATTTAAAGGTGAAGTAGAAAATCAGCTTGAGAAACGCATAAAAATCTTAAGGTCTTATAGTGGTGGAGAATATCTATCTGGTGAGTTTCAGCAATATCTTATTGATAATGGGATAATTTCTCAGTTTTCTACACCAGGCATTCCTCAACAAAATGGGGTGGCAGAAAGGAGAAATAGAACTCTTTTGGTTATGGTTAGGTCTATGTTGTGTTATTCAACGCTCTCTAATTCTTTTTGGGGATATGCTTTACAAACTGCCATGTACATTCTAAACGATGTACCATCTAAGTCGGTTCCTAAAACACCGCATGAGCTGTGGACCGGGCGAAAGCCTAGTTTACTAACACTTAAGGATATTTGGATGTCCTGCGTACGTGTTAAAAGGAAAGACAAAAAAGATGGAGTCCCGCTTAGAAACATGTATATTTGTAAGGAATCCAAAAGGAACAAAAGGATAGTATTTTTATAGTCCTTTAGATCATAAAGTATTTGTTACGATAAATACTAAATTTCTAGAAAAATACTATATGAATAATTTTTTTCCTAAAAGTAGAATTGTCCTGAATGAGCTTTTAGGAGATACAATTCCATTAGAGGTTTCACAACCAAGCTCAATTGTAAGTTCCGTACCACAAGATCAACAATCTACCATACCTCGTCGTAGTGGGAGGGTTGTTAGAAAACCCGAGAGATACATCGGTCTGGGAGAATCTGTAGAGAATCTTCCGGACGACGATGATCCCTATACGTACAAGGAAGCAATGGAAGATGTTGATTATCGCCATTGGCAAAAGGTAATGCAATCCAAAATTGAATCTATGTTAAAAAACAAAGTCTGGTCTCTTGTAAACTTGCCTAAAGGGATAAAACCCATCGGGTGCAAGTGGGTATACAAGAGGAAAAGAGGAATGGATGGAAAGTTGGAAACCTTTAAAGCTAGATTGGTAGCTAAAGGTTATACACAGAAGAAAGGTATCGATTATGAATAAACCTTCTCTCCTATGGCCATGCTTAAATCCATTAGGGTACTCTTATCCATTGCGGCACCTCTAGACCTAAAGATTTGGCAAATGGACGTCAAGAAACTTTCCTTAATGGAAGTCTTGAAGAAAGCATCTACAATTTGCAACTAGAAGGACTCATTGAAAAAGGCCAAGAGGAAAGGGTATGCAAGTTGTAAAGATCCATATATGGATTGAAGCAAGCATCCAGATCCTGGAACATAAGGTTCGATCAAGCCATGAAAAGTTTTGGATTTATTTAAAACCTTGACGAACCTTGTGTATACAAAAGGATTAAAGGTGACAAGTTGGTTTTCCTAGTTCTTTACATTGATGATATACAACTCATCGGAAACGATGTAGATGTATTGACATCAATAAAAGAATGGTTAGCAAAACAATTAGATATAAAGGGCTTAGAAGGAGCAAGTTATATTCCTGGTATCCAAGTCATACGGGATAGAAAGAATAGAACGGTTGCATTATCCCAAGTTTCATACATAGATAAAATCTTGTCTAGGTTTCCCATGCAAGATTACAAGAAAGGTATGTTACCTTTCAAACATGGAATCAAACTTTCTAAGGAACAAGTTCCTAAGAATGAGCATGAAGAGAAATTCATGAATAGGGTTCCATATGCATTGGCAGTTGGGAGTCTCATGTATGCAATGCTCTACACTAGACCAGATAATTGTTTTGCTATGGGCATATTTAGTAGGTTTCAATCGAAACCTGGTCCTGATCACTGGATGACAGTCAAGCATATTTTCAAGTATCTTGGGAGAACGATAGATTATTTACTTGTTTACTCTGGAGGAGATTTAATTCCCACTGGTTATACAGATTCTGATTTTCAGTCAGATTCTGACTCTAGGAGATCAACATCAAGATCTGTGTTTACTATTGGAGGAGGGGCAATCATATGGATGAGTATCAAGCAATCTTGTATTACCGATTCTACCATAAAAGCCGAGTATGTTGCCGCATGCGAGGCTGCTAAAGAGGTTGTCTAGCTCCGCCAATTCTTGATTGACTAGGAAGTGGTTGTTGATGCGAATAAGTAGATCACTATCTATTCTGACAATAGTGAAGCAGTTGTGACAATAGTGAAGCAGTGGCTAATTCGAGAGAACAATAAGTCATAAGAGAGGAAAATACATTGAAAGAAAGTACCACCTTTTAAGGGAAATTGTGCATAGGGGTGACGTGACGATTACCAAGATCGCGTCAGTAGAAAATCTAGCGGATCCCTTTACAAAGGCTCTTCCACAAAAGAGTTTTGATGGGCATCTAGAGAACATGGAGATGAGAGATATGACACATTTGCTATAGAGCAAGTGGGAGATTGTTGGGATTATGCTCGATAGCAAGAGTGTAATATTGTAATTGACAATCTTTTCAAATTAATAAAATGATTTCTAGTTTAACAAATCTTATATCATTTATAGTTTAATTATTATAATTGTCAAAAGTAAATAATCATAAGGTCAAAAGACTATGGGAAAAGAAGAATTGTTCATACATCTAGATATGTATGAGGTAGACAAAATTCTTTAGTTAGTCTTGATTAATATGCACAACTAAGGACAAAAGTTTGAGCGCCTTTATCTTGTCAAAGTTGTAGATTCTCTTGCTAGAATTTGAATGGGATCAAATATGTTATGATGAGTCTAAAATCATCAAAGTGAGGTGTCTTTGGGCAAAATAATCTAGTGCACAGGGTGCATTGAATAGGATCACAATGAAATACTTTATCTAGAACCGTCAATGGATAAAAGTTTTTATTTTAAGACAATCGGAGAGTCTATCTCAATTCTGAGATAAATGATGAACTTATGGTTATAAGTGTTATCATTTGAGCTATCAATGAGTATGATTACATAGCGTAGTCTATCCTTTATCCTCGATAGTTTGGTGGTATTCATTTGTTAATCGATAGAGGACTTTATTTATAGATATGGACATCCTGTCTCAATTTATTAAATGAGAGTAGAATACCATCATATGGATGTTTTGAGGTATTGGATATTAAATCTTTACGTTAAGTTTTCAATAGTGTTTATTGAAACATGGCTTCTGGACAAGTCAAAATATCCAAGTTCAAAATGTGGTCATATGAGTAAATATGGTAACTTGGAGAGCTATAGGCGGTCTATGAGCTCTTGGCGGTCTATGAGCTCTTGGCGATTATTGGTATTCTTCACGAGAATACACTTTCTCCAACAAGGTTGTCTAGGGTATGAATGAGTAACATCAACATATTCTATCATTATTTAAGAGTTCAATTTTAGTTCTTTAGTGGAATGAACTAAAATTAAATAGACCAAACCTAAGTGAATCATTTGTTGGTTGTGATTGGGTTGTGTCTATTGGAGCTTAAATCTAGATAGTCCGCCAAGATCCCCAATCCACACGAACTTGCATGGATCACTTGATATATTATACTGGATCAATTTAGTGGTCCATCTAGAATTGTATTTAGGCATGTGGACTTGTTTCTTTTAGTAATGATGAGTTTAGTTCACATGTAAACTTTATATTTAAGTCCAATGGATTTAATAAAATAAAAAATAATATATTGGCCCATATATATGTGTTGGGTGGCAATGCTATTTGGAATAGCTTAATTATATTATATTAAATTATTATTTAATTAAATGAGAATTAATTAATTTGGTGATTAATTAATTATTTAATTAAAAGTAAAAAAAAATCCCTAGTAGGAGATGGTCTCCTAAAATTATACTGTTGTTGGTAGTATAATTAATGTTAATGACAATATTTGATAAGTAGATAAATAAAAGGAATTATTTATCTAATCAAATTAGGAAGTCTTTAATATGGTTACAAATACACTATTGAGTTGGATTAGGAGTCTTGGTGTAGGATAGAATTCCATTTTGAAAAGGATTCTTAACTACCAAATAAATCCACCTAAGGAAAAGATTCTTGCCAATCAAGTAAATCCTTCTTAGGACAGGATTTATGATCCTATATATATATGTATGATTAGTTTCGGCCAGCCAAATCAATTTTCATAGAGAGATTTCGGCCAGCCTATTTTTCTAAGACAGGAATTCGGCCATCATAGAAATTTTGAGGGAGAAAAATCTGATTTTACTCTAGATAAAATTCGATCAACTCTAAGAAATAGTGTGTGATTCGGGAAAGAAGAAATAGAAAGAAAGATCGTTTACTTTTCGATAGTACACTAGTAGCCTTTACATCAAAGGGTTTTTGTGTACAATATCGAATCAAGGTTCACGCAAGTTTCAATCAAATTGATGATAATTCACAAGTGATCTAACGTTCTTTGTTTTCTTCTTGGAGGATTATTGTAACTAACAAAGAACAATATTTTGTTTGTTTCCATCCTTAGGTATACTATTAAAAGAATGGGAGCCCACAATCCCAGGTGATTCACTTTCATGATTGGATTGGAAGATCTTGCGGATTCAATTTGGCGCTTGTTCAATCGTCACGAGAAAAAGGTACGATAGTTTTTATATATATCAATTAATCTAGGGTTAGGGTTCTTGTTAGTCAAAAGAAAAAAAATACGCAAACCCTATTTTTATAAATTTTCTCACGCTTCTGTTGCGGGTGTATTTTCCTAAACAAACAATGACAAACATTGCAATTTTTACAAAAATATAAATAGCTACAATTTTGGTCCATCCTAGAAAAGCAAGTAAATTACATGTCTTGGAAAACAAAAAAAAACTCTTTTCTTGGCGAACAAGTCATCACGCGACCTTCATCGTTTGGACTCCCATGGCTGCCTCCCATGGGCGTGCTCACCCTTGGCCCTTACCCATGGGTGTGCACATGCCACAACCCTATAAAGGGCTGCCATGCGCAGCCCATGGCTTTCATAGGGCTGTCGTTCGCAGCCCATGCCACAACAATCGTGGCCAAGTGCTCTTCGCACGTACGTTTGTTGCTATGGCTCGCACGGTCCCAAACTTGTTCCGATTGCTTCCAATTCTTCAAACCTTCGAGTCTTCGATACTTGAATATATTACAGAAGAATTTGAAATAAAAAAATACTGCAGTTTTTTTTTATTACAATATAGTGCAGCTTTTTTTTTATTACAACAACAAAATAAAATACAAAATTAGAAACTATCAAAAAGGAAATTATGGCGATTATAGGCCACCCTTATTGTTACAATCCCAAACAAAATACATTGAAATTCTATGACCAAAATTGAGCAATAACAAACCACACTTAAAACATGTATATCCATACAGTCCAATGTAAATATATATGTGAATACCCAGAGTGCCATCTCCTTCTAAAACATGCATATATACAATAAAAAAAAAAGATTCATGTACACATACATCAATTAATCATTGGTACAACCAGACTCTGATACCAATTGTGGGGAAAATTGCACAACGAAAGCATGAAACATAAAATTAGGGTTTCGGTATAAATAAAATTTTCCCTTTATAATAAAAAGAACCTTGACCCTAGATTAATTGATGTATATAAAACTGTCGTACCTTTTTCTCGTGACGATTGAACAAGTACCGAATTGAATCCGTAAGATCTTCCAATCCAATCACGAACGTGAATCACCTAGGAGCATGGGCTCCATTTCTTTAATTGAATACCTCAGAATGGAAACAAACAAAATCTTCTTCTTTGTTTAGTCACAATAATCCTCCAAGAAGAAAATGAAGAACGTTAGGTCACTTGTGAATTATCAATCAATTTGATTGAAACTCACGTGAACCTTGATTTGATGTTGTACGAAATCCCTTTTAATGTAAAGGCTACTAGTGTACTATCAAAAACTTAACGTGCTTTCTTCCTTTTCTTCTCTGTCAAATCTCAAACTATTTCTTAGAGTTGATCAAATTTTGTCTAGAGCAAAAACAAAATTTTCCCCCAAAATTCTATGGTAGCCGAATTCTCTTTAAAAAATTCTCACCTTAGGCCGAAATTATGTAAGCCATATATATATATCATGGCTGAATTCCTAGCCCTGAAATATATAGGGTTGGCCGAATTCAACTTAAATTTAATTTTGGAGACTTAATCCTTTCCTAAAAAGGATTTACTTGATGGGAAAGAATCCAATCCTTAGGTGGATTTACTTGGTGACCAAGAATCATTTTCCAAAAAGAATTCTTTCCTACACCAAGGCACATAATCCAACTCAAATAGTGTATTTGTAGTCATATTAAAGATTTCCTTATTTGACTAAATAAATAATTCTTTTTATTTATCTACTTATCAATTTTAATCTTTAATAGTAATTATACTACCAACAATAGTATAATATTAGGAGACAATCTCCTACTAGGAAAAAGATTTTGACTTTTAATTAAATAATTAATTAATTAATTTTTAATTAAATAATGAAATAAAAATAATATAATTACGCTAAACTATATAGCTTTACCGCCTAACACCATATATGGGCCATTATATTATTTTTTCTATTTTATTAAATTCATTGGACCTTAATAAAAACTCCACATGTGAACTAGACTCATTCTTACGAAAAGAAACAAGTCTACATGTCTCAATACAACTCTAGATTGACACCTGAATTGGTCTGGTAGAATATATCAAGTGATTCATGCATGGTCGTGTGGATTGGAGATCTTGGCGGGCTATATTTAAGCTTCAATAGACACAACCCAATCACAATCAACAAATGTTTCACTTAGGTCTGATTTATTAATTTTAGTTCATTCCACTAAAGAACTAAAATTGTACTCTTAAATAATGATAGAATAAGTTAATATTTCTTACTCATACCCTAAACAACCTTATTGGAGAAAGTGTATCCTCATGAAGAATATCAGTAATCGTCAAAAGCTCATAGACCGCCTATAGCTCTCCAAGTTACCATATTTACTCATATGACCACATTTTGAACTGGGATATTTTGACTTGTCCAGAAGCCATGTGTTCAATAGACACTATTGAAAACTTAACATTAAGATTTAATATCCAATACCTCAAAACGTCCATATGATGATATTCTACTCTCATTTAATAAACGGAGCCACGATGTCCATATCTATAAATGAAGTCCTCTAACGATTAACAAATGAATACCACCAAACTATCTAGGATAAACTATGCTATATAATCGTACTCATTGATAGATCAAATGATAACACTTGCATCCAAGAGTCCATCATTTATCTCAAGATTGAGATAGACTCTCCGATTGTCTTCAAATGAAAACTTTTATCCATTGACGGTTCTAGATAAAGTATTTCACTGTGATCCAATTCAATGCACCCAGGGAACTAGATTCTTTTTCCCAAAGACACCACACTTTGATGATTTTAGACTCATCATAACACATTTGATCCCACTCAAATGCTAGTAAAAGAATCTACAACTTTGACAAGATAAAGGTGCCCAACCTTTATCTTAAGTTGTGAATATTATTCAAGACTAACTAAAGAATTGTGTTTACCTCTTACATATCTAGATGTATGAACAATTCTTCTTTTCTCAGTCTTTTGACCTTACGATTATTTACTTTTGACAATTATAATAATTAAACTATAAATGCTATAAGGTTTGTTAAACTAGAAATCACTTTATTAATATGAAAAGATTGTCAAATACATTATTATACTCTTGCTATCGAGCATAATCCCAATAAGAGAATGAGAGATGAAAATGTGCCACACCCCTAACTCGATCTTCAAGTTGGTGTGCTTTATATGGAAGTTTAGGGCCACCCAAAATGTCATATGATCAATTTCAAGATAGTTTGCCAAGTCAGTTTATTCTCTTTATAAAGTTTGTTCCGTGTCACACCATCCCTAATGTTCCTCTCCTGGTCCTCGGAGAGTTCAGTCCTGAATTATCGATTGATGTCATCTATATTAATTCTGACCTCTATTCCCCGAACCATGACCAGTGCACCATCTTGGTATTCTTCAGGATTAAATCTCATATAAATTTCTTCAACTACCCATCTATGGAATCTAGGTAGACTACTAGTATACACTTGCCACCCCATTCTTTCCACCATGTAAGGAATATCGGTGTCTCCGAGCTCATTTGTTGTTATCCCCTATTCTTTTATAATTCAACACCTTCGGAAACCTTCCAACCGATCCCAGAAATCTGCATTCTTGTTTCGTAGATGCGAATACATTTGCAAAAGAGAATAGCACAATTAGGGATATACATACAGTCAACCATAATCATGTATAAGGGCATAGTAGAGAAAACAGATAGGGAACTATTACTTCAATAGTGCCTAGTGCGTCGGTCTTGTGCTGGTATGTACCCGAGCATTGGGTATTCTGGGCACATATGTCTAAAATAGAGAAGATTATCAGATATAATCAGGTCATTGTGCGGGTAACATGGCAAGTCCCTACCCGTGCTATACCCATGCATTTTAGTAGTCAAACATGCCACATCAGCATTTCAGACCTAGTTTTGGAAAGTCCTATATGTACATCCTGTTCTTATTTTGAAAGGACTCTTCCATAATCTCTTCCATGTGTCATTTACTCTCCAACACTTTCTCACATCTCTAATTACTAACCTAGATCTAGAAATCATCCCTCACCCAATCTAACTATTATCTTCCTAATCTACTCAAGGATAGTTAGAGACTGGTCACGCAGCGAAAGTAGGCTTTAAAAGTTTTATTCATATTATAAACGATCTAGGATCAGTGGACTATGGATTGCAATTTTTTGAAACTTATACATCCAATATTATTACAGTAATAAAATATATGTATACACAGGAAATAGAAATTGATAATGAGAAATAAATAATAGAACCTTACCAACGTTTGGAGGCTCATTCTCTTCTTGCAGTACTCCTGATCTGTACCGCCAATCTTCCTAGCTATTCCCGAAACTGGTAACTCTGTGGGTGTATCATGTACTCAGGAACTTAGGTGGATGTCAATAAAAATGAAGAAAAACTTTCTTCTATGTGTATCAAATACAACAAAAAAACATGAAACAACCTTTCTGTGGTTCACTGTGCACGTTGCACACACCACCAAAATCAATTCTCTTTTGTTTACTGTGCACGATGCACACCAAAATTATGATCAACGTTTTTTTTTCTATTAAACCTTTCTTTAGTCTTTTATATCTTTGTCAGTTGATCGTTTTTTCAAAGAATATATATATCAAAAAAAATAATTTCTTTTTTAAAAAACTAATTATATCTCTTTGATTTTAAAACACTTTAAAAAAGATATCTCATATCTTTTATTTAAAAAGATAATTAAATATTTATTTTG
Organism: Dipteronia dyeriana; assembly: GCA_032871835.1. NCBI lineage: Eukaryota > Viridiplantae > Streptophyta > Magnoliopsida > Sapindales > Sapindaceae > Dipteronia > Dipteronia dyeriana. The sequence goes on along the minus strand of CM065297.1, from coordinate 26,924,117 downwards.
AATTTAAACATTTTAACTTCAATTTCAAATATGTAATATAATATAATAAAATAATCATATTATCTTATTCTATTTAATATCAAATATCAACTAACACCCTCAATTTAGTGACTAATAGCATATTTAAATAATCTTATTATTTAATTTATTTAATCCCCATTATTAATTAATTAAATAGTCTCATTATTCAAATAATTCACGAATAAATACGCGTAACTTTCGTAACACAATTAATTGAACAATCCAATTAATTAACCGTGACCATTGTTACCTAAATCGATCGGGCTAGCAAGGGAACCAAATGGACCCGTAATATTTTTAGCTTCAATAGTTCTCGAAATCATTAATCAAACTCTTTAATTAATATTCTTTGATTATTAACTCTAGTATTAATTCACTTAAAACCCGAAGCTGCGCTCTCTCAGTTGTAAACGTTTTTACACAGACCGATACAACTCGGTGTCTGTCGATATAACTATTACACATGGTGTGATCCTTCACAGTAGTTCATAATTAAAACTGGGTCATAATGTCTGTTATACCTTTTTAATCACATATATCCTTTAAGTACCTTTGATTCTCTAATAAACAATAAATCCTATTTTCTCATGGAATTAGTAGAGCGCTCATCTTGTCCAAGCCCTAAATAAACCCTTAAGGGAACTACCATCTACTTCTCACAAGAAGGAATGGATTCCACTATTGTGTACAAACCTTTCAATCCATAAGTCAAATCGTAATCCTAACTTATGGAGCAAATTGATCAGGATCCCATGGTATATCAAAGACCACGGTCTAACCTAAAGGAGTTGATAAGACAATAAGAATTAAGATAACTCATATATAGCCATAATTAGTTGATTTATGAATCTCATCGGTAAATAGATCTTGGTGAGAGATTCATATAGATCGTGGCCCAGTCCTATATGATCACATCATACAAGGTGTCTTCATTCCCATATCTTCTTATGAATGATTTATGATAGAATAACCGTATATTACGGAATAGACCGCAACTAAAGATTAATTGCAAATAAAGTACCCATCTTTATTTGCTGTCTATGGCCTCTTTAGATTGCACATCTCTTACCATATTCATCATTATAATACACTTATAGACATAGTTTGAGATTACATCAAGCAATCTAGGATGTTAATATGCACAAGTTATAAATTAAATAACACAACAAGAATGAATTGAACTTTACTTTTATTTACTTTTTAAGTCCGTTTACAAATTGCATCTTTAAGGCATAGACCCAAACAATCTCCCAATTCATTAAAGCATGAGTGGCATGTATCGTAAGCCTAGACCATCTAGGTAACCCGAAAACACTTTAGCAGATAATGTCTTCGTAAATGGATCAACATGATTGTCTTGTGAGGCTATTTTTATGATTATCACATATTCTATCTGCACTATCTCTGTAATGACATGATATTTTCTCTCTATATGCTTCCCTTTACTGTGGCTTCTTGGTTCTTTGGAATTAGCCATAGCTCTTCTGTTATCAAAATAAAGTGTGATGGGCTTATTCAGATCTAGAACAACTTCCACATCACTCAAGAACTTATGGAGCCAAACAACCTTTTTAACAGTTTCACAAGTGACTACATATTCGGCTTCCATGGTGGAGTCAGCAATGCAAGATTGCTTGATACTTCTCCGTACAATGGCTCCACCACAAAGGGTGAAACTGATCAAGATGTGGATTTCCTAGAATCCCTGTCTGACTAAAAATTAGAATTTGTAAATCCTTACGAGATCAAATCTTGTTCGGAATGCACTAGCATAAAGTTTCTCATTCTTTGAAGATACTTGAGAATAGTCTTGACAGCAACCTAATGATCCAATCTTGGGTTGGACTGGAATCTGCTTACTATTCCCACTGTATAACAGATGTTCGGTCTCATGCATAATATAGCATACATGAGACTACCTATTTCCGATGCATAGGGTACACCTCTCATATCCTTAACTTCTTAATGTGTCTTAAAAAAATGTTCCTTAGATAATTGAACTCCATGCCTGAAAGGTAAATTACCTTTATTGGAGTTCTGCATCGAAAATTGCACAATAATATTGTCAATACAAGATGCTTGAGACAATGCTATGAGTTTGTTCTTACGATCCCTTATAAGTTAGATCCGTAGAACATAACTGGCCTCTCCCAAATAGTTCATTTGGAATTGGCTAGCCATCCAACTCTTTACATCAGATAACACTCCTACATCATTCAAAATGAGTAGGATGTCATCTATGTATAGGACCAAAAAAAGTACTTTCTTGTTAATAATGTGCTTATAGATAATGGTGTCAAAATGGATTGCCCGGCCAATTAGGCACGGCCATGCCTAGTCCGGCACGCACGGTTGTACATTCCGGACCAAGCCCTACCCGTTTCTAAAAACTGAGGCCCGACACGGCATGTCGGCCTGTCTCAGATAGGCCATACCAGGTCGGTCCGCGTGCCTAGTCTGGTGAGCCTGGTCCTACAGGTCAGTCCATGCGATGTGTTTTTTTTTTTAAATAATAATGAAAAAAATATCACCGGTTAATGTCAGGGACCGGCGGGCCGGTCCAGGGGCCTGGTACGCCGGCTAGGCATGCTTGGCGGGTCGGCCTGCCAGACCTTGTACCCCCGGCTCGGCACGTGGCCTGCCACCGACCGAGCCTCACCCTGGTCGGTTTCCTTCATGGACTGTGCAAAACACGGCCCGTGAGATTCATGGACTGGCCGGACCGGCCTGTCTTTGGCCGGTCAATTATTACACCACTACTTATTGACACAAGGCTCATTGATATTCTGCTTGAAGACATAGGTTTTGATAATATCATCAAACCTAATGCTCCCAGATCTAGATGCTTGCTTAAGTTCATAGATGGATCTTTACATCTTGTAAACCTTTTACTCTTGATCTGGAGACATGAATCCCTCTGGTTACATCATATAGATGGTCTCATTAAGATTGTCATTCAATAATGCAGTCTTGATGTCCTTCTGCCAAATTTCATAATCAAAATAGATAGCAATGGATATGAGAATCCTAATAGACTTAAACTTGGCTACTGGTGAGAAGGTTTCTTCATAATCGACCCCATCTTTATGGGGTATAATACTAGGCCACTATCCCTTCATTGAAAGTCTCTACCTTCCGGTCTACACCTCTCTTTCTCTTGTGAATCCACTTACACCACATGGATTTTACCCCATACAGTAAGTCTACAAGATCACATACTATGTTAGATTGCATAGACTCTATCTCGAGATTCATGGCTTTAAGCCATTCCAAATTATCAAGGTCTTCTATTGCATTCTTAAATGTCAATTGATCATCCACACTATTAGTAGAGACAATATATTGTCCCTTACCTATACCTAAATAATGTTCAGGTTGTCTTACAACCCTCCCACTAAGTCTAGGTGGTAGTGTATCCTTATTAAGAACCATTTGACTCTCAGATGTTTATGGATCAACAACTCTTGTAGATGAAACACTAGTCTTACCAGGGTCCAACTTATTCACTACAATCTTAGAATGAGGTTTAGGGTCACTAATATAATTGTCATCAAGAAACATTGTATTTGTAGATATAAATAATTTGTTATCTTCAGGACTAAAGAAGTGTCCACCTCTAGTCTCCTTGGAGTATTCTACAAATAGGCAGACCACAAACTTGGTGTCTAGCTTTCCACTTCTATTCTTCAGCATGTGTGGTAGACACCCCCTATACGTAAAAATGTCGTAAACTAGCTTTATGACCATTCCATAACTCTATAGGAGTCTTAGAAACAGATTTGGATGACTCTACATTCAAAATGTATTTTGCTGTTTGTAACGCATATCCTTATAATGAATTTGGTAATTATGAGAAACTAATCATAGATCTCATCATTTCCATCAGGGTTCTATTTCTCCTCTTCGCTACACCAATTTGCTAAGCTTTACCGAGAGGTATGAGTTGGAAAACTATCCCATGCTCGACTATGAAGTCTTCAAACTCTTAGTCAAAGTACTCACCTCCACGATGTGATCGTAGCGACTTGATAGTTTTACCTAATTGATTCTTAGGTAAACATATATGTATCTTAAGTAGTCATCTATAAAGGGGACATAATACTCATAGCCGCCCCTAGCTCTAACATTCATTGGTCCACAGACGTCTGTATGTATAAGCTCTAGTGGCTCTATAGCTCTAAGCTCTTTTCTAGTAAAAGGTCTCTTAGTTAACTTACCTTCTAAACAGGATTCATAGACAAGTAAAGTGCCAACCTTAAACTCATTTAAAGGTCCTCCTTTTACAAGTATGTCTATCTGGTCAAGGTTGATACGACCAAGCCTTAGATGCCAGAGATACATGTCATTATCTGGAGAAATCTTAAATCGTTTAGTTTTTGGTTTTTCAACCTTGAACATTTCGGTGTTGAGCAGTGTAGTATGTATTAACTGTCTTAACACATACAAATTATTTTCATTAATTCCTGAATAATTATTCAGACTATTCATTCCATTAGTAAATAACTTATTACTAAAAGAAATAGAATATGATTGTTCTAACAATTTAGAAACAAAAATCAATATCCGTGTAAATCCAGGAATATAAAAACATTGTTCATTAATAAAAAAGTGTTATATTTACAAAAATGTAATCTTATTGCTCCCATTACTTTGGTCGACATGTCATCCCCCGACCCCACAATCATTGAGAAGGCCCCCTTTTCTAACTGTGTCCAAGAATCAATCCACTACAAAGAAGAACAAACATAGTTAGTGGTCCCCGAATCGACTATCTAGGGTGAAGAATCATCTTCCACTAAATAAGATTCAAGAACAAGTAAAACATATTTACCTTTTGTTTTCTTCTTCTTGGCTAACTCCTCTAGGTACTGAGAACATTTCTTCTTCCAGTGCCCGACCTTGTTACGATGGAAACATTTTCCTTTGTCTTGGTTGGTGGAGGTGCCCTTCTTTTTGCTTTGGGCCTTCTTGGGCTTGGGCTTACCTTTTGCCTTCCCAGCAGACCTCTCCCTATTTTTATTATTAGAGGAAGAAGATGGCTCAACAACATTTGCCTTACCGGTCTTACCCTTGTTGTCCTTAGTCAATAACTCAAAGTTAGCGAGCTCATTAAGTAACTGTGTGAGACTGAACCTTAACTTGTTCATCCCATAGTTGCTCTTAAATTGATCAAAACTCTTCAGAAGAATTGTCAGTATGATGCTCACTTGACTGGGTTCATCAATGGCTATGCCATTGACTTTTGCCATGTCAAAGTAGGACATCATGCTCAAGACATATTCCTTAACTGATGTACCTTCCTCCATACGTGCGAGCATAACAAAATGAACAGTCTCATGTCACTTTTGCTCGGAGGGCTACCCGAACATAGCTTACAATGACTCCATGATTTCGAATGCTGAAGTCATTGCTTCGTGTTTTGTCACAAGCACGTCTGTCATAAAAGCCAACAGACATGTTCGGGCCTTCTTAATAGATGAACCCATCCCTCGTATGCCTCACAAACATTTTTACGAGGCATTAACAACAGGCTCTGGAGGACATTCCTCGGTAAACACAAACTTGAGGTCTTTGGTGACCAATGTTGCATTAATATTAAGTTTCCACTTAGTGTAGTTATCACCAGTTAATTTGTCGTTTGCAAGAATTTGTAGTAACGCAGAAGACATAATTGCTGAAATAAATAAAACATTCATTCAGTCATTTATTAAAAAACAAGTACGAGTGCTTTGGCATACATTTAACATGATGCATGAACATGTTTAATGAACTAGAACTACCCTAAAACTAGTTACTATACCATGATAATCCAACATACCACAAAGAAGTACCGCCTTAGGGTTGGTCAATTCTTTGCATGTTGGACCGAGACATTCTCAATCAAATGATATTCTAGAATAACTCTTATCCATATCATTCAACCATCGTTTATTCAATAAGGTTTTCTTACTAACAAAACTTAATCAAAACCTTCGTGAGTGTAACCCACCATTTCAGATCTCACGAGCTTAACTCAAGACTTACCGCCTTAGGGTTGGTAAATCCTGAAATGCCATCAGAAATCTTATCTGTTAGGAAGTCAACCTTGGTATTGATCTTTGTGGAAACCCTCCCTAGGGAGGACGAAAGCAAAGCCGTCATGAGGCCCTTTTCGGATCTCACGGTGTTGAACTAATGATGGAGACTGCGGGATATATATGTCATATATCCCTCTCCCACTCACTATTTTAAAAATAGGGTTTTCTATTATCCGTCAATGCACATAGACTCTACAAGGTCAAACGGGTAACTTTAATCAATTAATATAGCACATTAACTAATTAGAATCAAATTCTAATTAACTAATAAATTATTAATGATTTCTAGCTATTAAAAATCTAATCTATTAGTGAATAATCTAAGCTTTTGTAAATTATTTACTAAGGTAAGATTATTATGTTAGTGTTTACCAAGTTTTAACTATTAACACTTTATTCGGTTCATTTGTTATTAGGATATTAATCATATTAATCCTAATTATAATGAATGACCCTACTAATCTAACTTATTAAAATCTTTAACAACTAGATTAATAATTAATGAGAATTACCAAGTTTTCTAATTATTAAAAAACTAATCTCTTTAATAGGGTTACAAATACACTATTTAGTTGGATTAGGAGTCTTAGTGTTAGGATAGAATTCCTTTTTGAAAAGGATTCTTAACCACCAAATAAATCTACCGAAGGAAACGATTCTTAACTACCAAGTAATCCTTGTTAGGAAAAGAATAAACTCTCCTAATCTAAATCAATGAGAAATTTGGCCAGCCCATATGGATATAGGAGAAGTTAGATTTCCTTTTAGATAAGGATTCTTAACTACCAAATAAATCCACCTAAGGAAATAATTCTTGCCAACCAAGTAAACCCTTCTTAGGAAAGGATTTATGATCCTATATATATGTGTGTGTGATTTTCGGCCAGCCCTAAGAATTCTATGATGAAAATTTTGGCCATGCTAGGTAATTTTCAAGAGATAATTTGGCATAGCAAGAGAGAATTTTAAGGAAGAAAGATTAGTTTTTGCTCTAGACAAAATTCAATCAACTCATAGAAAAAGGGTGTGGAATTCGGCCAAAGAGGAAAGAGAAAAAGAGAACGTTTTTGCTTTCGATAGTACACTAGTATCCTTTACATCAAAAGGGTTTTGTGTACAACATCGAATCAAGGTTCATGCGAGTTTCAATCAAATTGATTGATAATTCACAAGTGGCCGGACGTTCTTGATTTTTCTCTTGGAGGATATTTGTAACTAACAAAGAAAAGATTTTGCTTTGTCTCCATCCTCAAGTATACAATATAAAGTAAGGAAGCCCACACTCCAAGGTGATTCACGTTCGTGATTGGATTGGAAGATCTTGCGGAATCAATTCGGTGCTTGTTCAATCGTCATGAGAAAAAGGTACGACATTTTTTATATACGTCAATTAATCTTGGGTTAAGGTTCTTGTTGCATAAAGGGAATTTTTTTTATTTATACACAAACCCTAATTTCTAATTTTTCGTTTTTATCAAGCTTCCGTTGCATTTCTAATTTTTCGTTCTTGTTGCGTTTTTATCTGTTAATGAAAAAAATTCTCTCGGGGTGAGGAATTCCAGATAACACCCTCGAGACCACTATCGCGGAGGTGGTGGCCGGGGATGGTACATTGGGTACTTAGTCTAATCGAACAACAATGGATGTTTAAAGCATATGTTAATGTAGTCGGAAAGAGAATATAATGCTTTTATTATCAATCATATATATCATACAAAATTCCCTTAAATGTTCTCAATCTCTCTAGGGTGTAGTGGGGTGGTGGCTTCATGTCTGTCGAAAAGTAGAAAATAATGGTGGTCGTGTTCTGGTAACAGAATTTAGGCTAGAAAATCAATCCCTTGTGTGTTTTTGTTGTCCCCCTTTTTTCTTTCGTGCATGCTCTGGCGTATTTATGCATAGTTTAACTAGATTTAACTAGTGATCCTCCCGCCATTATCTTCTGAATCCAATCCCCCTTATCGGGCTGGATCCACTATTTTGAATGTTGTTTGACTTTGATTAATAACAGATTTGAGAATATCTTAGGTGGAGATAAAGTTTATTTCCTTTTTCAGACTCAATCACTTGCCCTGCACGTACGCGGTATTTTAATGTTCGTTGGGGTGTAGATATGATCCTATATGCCTTCATGGCGTGATGTCTTATGGAGGTCATCTAGTATGACGTTCGCTTCCCCAAAAAGAGAGAGGTATACATGTGTTCTAGTTTTGGTACTAGGAGCTTGGTCTAACCTTTCCAGGTCCGTTGGAGCTTGAAATGGCCCTTGTTGGCGCTCTTTCGTGGTAACGGAGCTTCGGTGAGCTTCCATTTACCTATCCAGATAGGTTTGAATCTTCCTTTTGTAAAGTGAAGCAATACTATAGTATGAACTTGATGTCCTTTTAAATCCTTTTTTACGTCTAGAGACGATGGCGGGATTCCGGAGATGTTACGAGGTAATTTTAACATTGGGATACCTGGCTCGTCATGTATCAAGCGTGTTTTGAGCTCTAGTTTCGGTGTAAGGAGCTCGATCTGATTGTGTCAGGCTTCATTTGGGGTGTTCCCAAAATGTGACGACCTTTCCTTGCTTCTGCGGGATGGCCCAATAGCTTGACTCCCAGAACCATGGTACCAGGGTAGGTAATCCCCGATTTGGACTCAGGCTGTGAGAGTTAAAAATTTCCCTTTGGTCCCTAGCCAATTTTGGCTATTAACAGAAGTCCCCTCTGACTTGAACACTGGTGATTTAGTTGGGTTGGAATTAGACTTCCTATTTTAATTTGGAATATTTCCCTCCATTATCGCTACCAGAATCTTGGTGGAAATCCTCTCATGAAATGCGTGAGTGATGTGGCGAACAAAGACCGGTGCATTCCTCAAAATAATCCGGCTCCGTTACACTAGTCCATGAGATTCAAGGCAATCCCGTTAAATATTCTGCTTCCGCCTCTCCTACATCACTGCTCCATTCATATCTATTTTAATCCGACTGTTTCACAGCCTTCCTCACGCTTTCTTTCTTTCAAATTTTAAATTTTTTCGAACAGAAAAAACCTTCGTCTCGTTACCTTTTCACTCTATTCTATTCTTTAGACTTAACCATAAGTTCTTCTTCCATCATGTTGAAAACCAGCCGTGACACTGTAGACTCCATTATCGATGGTAAGGAGGTCATATTCTTATTCAAAGGAAACGAATGCAAAATAATTTCGACGACGATGACTCTCCTCCAAACCCGTAGCGTCACCGGTCAAACAGGAATGGAGCAATTGGGACCAGGTTCTCTAATAGATCACATAACCCTTTGAACTTGGTTGACGAAGATTCTGATAAGGAACCCATGGACGATACTGCTGGAAGGGTTCCAGTTACAGTTGATGGGCCTCTTCCGGAAGGGCTTCTTCCTTATGACTTCAGGGTCATCCTGAATTCAACCGTGGATCCGAAGTCGATTGGTAGTCTGAGGTCTAAGTATTGCATCCCCGAAAGCGTTTCTATCTCCGTTCCCCCCTAAAATTATAACGTCTTCAATCCTCATAAATGCATGCTTCCAATTCATGTAGCGGCTCTAGAGAATAGGGTCAGGCTTCCACTTCATCCCACCCTCGGTCGGGCTCTTTATGCCCTACAACTAGCTCCTCTCCAGCTGACACCTGGCTTCTAGAGACATCTAATTGGCTTTCTTGTGTTGTGGAGTGAATAGTACTAGCTAAGAAAAGTTGTGAGGGAGCCTGGAGCAGAGGAGCTGGCTTACCTATTTCAGATTGGAAACCTGTCTGGTGCCCTCAAGGTCAGTTTTATGTAAAGGCTAAGAACAAGCTCAACTTCATCATTCCCGGCACTTCAAAGAAAGATCTTGCCTGGAAGGAGGAATAAATTCTAGCGAGGGATGACTGGGGCAACTCGATCTTCATTGGTGGGAAAGAGCTCGAGGTCCCTAACACTTGCAATGACAAACCATCGTGGGACCGGTATTCTTTACCCGTATAGTCTAAAAACATCTTGAATGCCATCATCGCAAAGAGTTATCTAAACCTGAAGTTTCCTACTGCTAATCCCTTCGATCCTCGCAAGGTGCATCAATACCTACGCCTTTCGGCTGCTACTCCTCATAGGTAAAGTAATGAAAAGTTGTCATGCTCTCTTTCATTAGCAAGCTTGGTTCTGACACCTTTTTTTTTAACAGTTTTTGTTATCGCTCCAGCTTCCTGTAAAGCCCAACAAGCTTGCACCCCTCCCCCTCCCCCTCCCCCTCCCCCTCCTGCTAGATCAAACTAAGGAGCCCATTTGGCATCCTCGAAGAATGAGGAGCCAAGTGTTCCAGGTGGGGCTTTGCCTGCTCTCGCTCTGTCTAATTCCCAATTTAGGTCTAAGATGACACTCCTCGCATCGATGACTACCAAGGTGCGGGGTAAGGGGGCCTTTGTTTCTCAAGTTGCTGATGCAACTACTATTGCTCATTCTTTAGTTGCCCCCGCTGCTGCTGCTGCTACTTCTACTGCCCCCGCGGTTCACTTGCCAGATTTTTCTACCTCTCCATCTATGCTCCCAACTCCTTGAGCTTGGAAGGACCCCGAGGCTAGAATTGAGGAGGTCCCTCCCATTCGCCTACAATATCAACCTAGCTCAGCTATTCTTGACGAGGTCTTAGGGAAATTTATCACATCCTGCCCAGGCGACAGTCTTTCCCTGATGGCATCAATGCCTGACGATATCCTGATCACCAAGGGGTCTGCCCTTTTGGCCGAGGGAACCATCATCTTCTATTTTCTTTTATGACGGCTATCTTGGCCATTCTCTAATCCTAAACTATCTACAGGCTTTCAAGTTCAACGTGGCCATGAGTCATCAGGTGGCCTCTCTTCGTGACCGTGCGGCTAAAGTTGAAGTTGAAGTTGAAGCTCAGAGGGCCATGGGATTACATGCACGAGCTCAAGATTTAGTGTAGGAGATGACATCAAGCCAAAGGGGGATGGAGGCTGAGCTAGCCGAGCTTCACTGGGATAATGAGAGACTGAAGCGGTTCTTTGACCAAGAGACCCTCCGATCTGAACGTCGAGCTAGACGGCGGGATTCCTAGAAAGATGAGGCTAAGATGCTAGACGTCGAGAACCAGACCTTGCATGCTCAGGTGGCCAAGCAGCAAATAGAGGTGGATGCCTCCTTCAGTGACGGGTAATTTTATACCTCCATCTAGGTCTTTGAAGCTCTCCCTTATCCCTTCGACCTATCCACTATTGTCAGTTGGGATAGAGAGGAGATCATGACCGAAGTCGCGGAGATGTCTCGACCCTATGGTGATGGTGTAGGGAAAAAAACGGTTCAAAACGCAACGGAAGCGTGAGAAAATGAAATAAATAAGGTTTTGCGTATAAATAAAAATTTTCCCTTTTAATAACAAGAACCTTAATCCTAGATTAATTGATGTATATAAAAGTGTCGTACCTTTTTTTCGTGATGATTCAACAAGCACCGAATTGAATCCGCAAGTTCCAATCCAATCATGAACGCGAATCACCTATGAGTGTGGGCTTCCTTTCTTTAATTGTGTACCTGAGGATGGAAACAAACAAAATATTTTTCTTTTTTAGTTACAATTATCCTCCAAGAGAAAAATCCAAGAACGTCCGGTCACTTGTGAATTATCAATCTAATTGATTGAAGCTCGCTTGAACCCGATTTGATTTTGTACACAAAACCCTTTTGATGTAAAGGATACTAGTGTACTATCAAAAACAAAAATGTTCTTTTTTTTCTCTTTTCCCCTTGACCGAATTCTGAACCCTTTATCTATGACTTGATCGAATTTTGTCTAGAGCAAAATCTATATTTTTCTCCCTCAAAATTCTCTCTTGCTAGACCAAATTCTTTCTTGAAAATTACCTGGCATGGCAGAAATTTTAATCATAGAATGCTTAGGGCTGGCCGAAATTCACAAGTGTACATATATAGGATTCTAAATACTTTCCTAAGGAGGATTTACTTGGTTGGCAAGAATCCTTTCCTTATGTGGATTTACTTGGTTGTTAAGAGTCCTTTATAAAGAAGAATTCTACCCTTAGGTAGATTCACTTGGTGACCAAGAATTATTTACCAAAAAGAATTTTGTCTTACACCAAGACTCCTAATCCAACTCATTAGTGTAGTTGTAACCATAATAAAGACTTTCTAATTTGATTAGATAAATAATTCCTTTCATTTATCCACTTACCAAATATAGTCTTTAATATTAATTATACTACCAACAATAGTATAATTTTAGGAGATTAACTCCTACTAGGAAAAAGATTTGACTTTTAATTAAATAATTAATTAATATCCATTTAATTAAATAAAAAAAATATAATTAAGCTATTCTAAATAGCTTAATATATTCTTTTTTATTTTATTATTTAATTAAATGGAAATTAATTAATTTTTTAATTAATTAATTGTTTAATTAAAAAAAATCTAGTAGGAGAAAGTCCCCTAATTTTCTATTATTGTTGGTAGTATTATTAGTATTAAAGATTATATTTGATAAGTAGACAAATAAAATGAATTATTTATCTAGTCAAATTAGGAAATCTTTAATATGGTCACAAATACACTATTGAGTTGGATTATGAGTCCTGGTGTAGGAAATAATTCTTTTTGGAAAAGGATTCTTGGTCACTAAGTAAATCCACCTAAGGATAGGATTCTTGCCCATCAAGTAAATCCTTCTTAGGAGATGATTAAGTCTCCTGAATTAAATATAAGTTAAATTCGGCCAACCCTAAATATTTTAGGGCTAGAAATTAGGCAATCATATATATATATATATATACATGGCTTACATAATTTCGGCTAAGAAAAGAATTCTACTTGGAGAGAATTTGGTCACCATAAGAATTTTGAGATTTGTTTTTTTTTTTGTTTTTACTCTAGACAAAATTCAATCAACTCTAAGAAATATTGTGAGATTTGGCAAAGAAGATAAGAAAGAAGAAATTTAGTTTTCAATAGTACACTAGTAGCCTTTACATTAAAAGGTTTTGTGTACAACCTCGAATCAAGGTTCATGCGAGTTTCAATCAAATTGATTGACAATTCACAAGTGACTAACGTTCTTTGTTTTCTTCTTGGAGGATAATTATGACTAACAAAGAAAAAATTTTGTTTGTTTCCATCCTCAGGTATACAATTTAAAGAAAGAGAGCCCACACTCCTAGGTGATTCACGTTCGTGATTGGATTGGAAGATCTTGCGGATTCAATTCGGTGCTAGTTCAATCGTCACGAGAAAAAGGTACGACACTTTTATATACATCAATTAATCTAGGGTTAAGGTTCTTGTTATTATAAAGGGAAAAATTTCATTTATAGCAAACCCTAATTCTATTTTTCACGCTTCCGTTTCGCGATTTTCCCTACAACAGGGACTCTATCAAGGATTGAGTGACGACATTTCCATTGAAAACATTGCAATCATTTGGAATTGTATCACATTGTAATAGTTTGGAATTGTATGACTTGTTCATTAACTTATTTTGTAATAAAACGGGAGTTATTTTTTTAGTTATATTATTATTCAAGGTTTGCAATGTTTGTCGTACTTTTGATGCCAGCCACTTGAAATAGAAACATTAAAAAAATTGAAATAATATAACTGAAATAGAATGTTTTTGTACATAACAAATTGTTCAAAACATAAATAATTTACAACTATTAATATACAGCCAATCTCTAGGCGTGCTTGGAGTTACAAAAATCTCCACAATCAGTTTCTCATGAGTGATCCCCATGTCATCTTCAGACCGATCGAAAGCCCACTGATCTGCCAGTATGTACTAAATAAGTCTCAATGTATGGGGACCACAATTACCTCTGCAATTGGACTCATTAACAAGAGTTACAATTTGTTTTTAATAAAACAATCTCGAAGTTAGTTAATGAAATAGAATTTTTTACAATTGGTTTTGTTGGGGGACCGTTGATATGGACACGACGTTGACCGAGAAGGGCTTATTTTTACCGGGGAATGTTTGATAGAGAGGTCATCGTACAGTGCAGAACCCAGCATCATTCAATATCGATGGCAAAATTCAGTGCAATGGGCGGACTTGCTGCTTCCTTATATGCAAGGGGACATCCTATCTCCAGTGGTCTAGTATGTCCATCTTCCCAAGAGTAAGGTTGATGGTCACAAAGAGCCAATGTTGGAGCCCAACGTTGCATGTTATCAGGACCTGATAGAATTCATAAGGTGTTAGGATATACGATCTCACTTTACTTTAAATCAATTACACCGTGTAACACTCACCAAATTAACCTTGTGCCACGGTAGGTTTCCACTCATGGTAGCTCCACAGACCATCTGAAGGTCCTCAGCCGACCATCGCGATTGCAACACATTCCTTCTCATCATAGTCATAGCCACGTTAGCATCATAAGGCATCATTCTTTCCACTGTACCATTGTAAAGTCCTCATTTGTTGATTGGCTTATTTCATGAACAAATCACATTTTTGGGTATTATGTAAGGGTAGCTTAGGCTCTCAAGACCTCAAGAGGAGAAGCACCGAAGGTAAAATTCGTGTGCTTACTTACTTTGAAGAGATAGTTGCACACACTCACAAATTCATGCATAACTTTAATTCTTATATGTTGAGTGTTTACTTGTGTGCATTTTGATTTAAATGACTCTTGTTGATTTATTTGCATCTTGTAATTAAATGTTTTATGTCATGTTTGGCATTAGAATAGGATGCATTTTTCATCACTCTTGAACTTGTTGAATTTGTGTGTTTGAGTGGTGAAAATAAGCATTGCGCTGGTGGTGCGTTACTCAACCAGCACACCTCACCAGCGTAACATTCCAGTGGATTGTCGCATGTGTTGCGCCACTGAGTTACCCTGCTGCACCCGTGCAAAGATGCAAAAATGGGCAGTGCGCTGGTGGTACTCAACTCGACTAGCGCAACCTCACTAGTACAACATTCCAGTGGATCGTCGCATGTGTTGCGCCACTGAGCTGCGCCAGTCGACCAACACCTATTATAAAATTAGGTTGTGCGATGGTAGTGCGCCACTCGACCAGCGTACTTCACCAGCGCACATAGAGGAAGTGGGAACGTTTTTTTCCAAAACGACCTCACTTTTTTTAGATCTCATATATATATATATAAATGTTTGATTTAAGGTCGTGTAAGAGTTCAGAATATCATATTTTTCCTTAGAACACATTTCAAAAGGAAAACTCTTCCAAGAACTCATTTTTAATCACTCAAAACATTCCCATGTGCATAAAAACTTCATCTTGCATCATCTAAGTTCATTTAGAGTGCATCAATGGATAGGGTTGCTTCATCACATCTTGTTTGGTAAGTTCTTCACTATCTTCTTACAAGTTAAGTGTTTTACTTGCTAAGCCTTCTCTTTAATTATTTGTATGCTCTTAGAACATTTTCTAGATACAAATTAGAGATTGTTGTGATGCCATGATTGAGTGTTGTATTGTGATAGCTTCATAGGATTGGTTGATCTATGTTTAGCTAAGCTTCTTGAACATGTCATTTAGCTCTTAATATCTAGGATTGCATTAATGGTCATCTCATTATCCTAGATAAGCATATAGGGTTTCCTAGCCTTGTTTGTTCAATGAATATTAACATATATTCACTTAGGACATTTTATCTCTTCATTGAAAAGTAAGACTTGTGTTGCTTCCGGGAGTATGTAGCTTAAATCGCAAGCAAGATGGACTAGGTTCACTTATACCGGGAATAGGTAGTAGTGGTGGATTAAACCGGAATTAGGTTGTAATTCCTTTGCCATTAGTGGATTCGAGGTTCTAGTGTGGCACACTCATCAGCCCGTGGTTTTTCCAATTTGAAGGGTTTCCACGTATATCTCAAGTGTCTTTATTATTTCCGCATTTATTACACTTATGGTATTTTTGTAACTAGATAGGGGCATTTTTTTCAACTTGACCTTTAACGAAAATTGGGTAAAATTTATTTAAAATCTATTCACCCCCCCTTAGATTAATATTACACACCATAATATTTGTTTCAATTGGTATCAGAGCAGGTTCTTAGACATACATAGGTGATCCTTACTCATTTTGGTGTGTGTTGCATTTTGTGTGTGTTTTGATCATTCATACATTTTCATTCATATCATTCATTCATTAAACACAATGAGTGAAAACGGTGGCAACGAGGGAGCTTCTAGGATTATACCTCTACTTCTCACCGGATTGAATTATGCCTCTTGGAAAGGCAAGATGGAGTCGTATATTTGCCAAATTCATTACAAGGCATGGATGGCGGTTGAAAATGGATATACTCCACCCATGATGACTCCTACAGATGGAGGAGATGATGTACTCAAGCCAAAGGCACAGTGGAACGCACAAGAGTTTGAGGCATCGAAGTGGTATAGGAAGGCAATGCATGCCATCCTATGTGCAATGGATGAGAACCAGTACAAGTTGGTTCAAAATACTAGGATAGCTAAAGAGACATAGGATATCCTAGAAGTTGCACATGAGGGAACCGATGTGGTTAAAGAGTCGAAGCTTCAAGTTTTCCAAACATAATCTGAATTGCTCAAGATGGATGAGAACGAGTGCTTTAATGACTTTGAAGTGAGGTTGATGGACATTGTGAACCAAAGTCATCAACTTGGTGATCCTTATTCGGATAAGAAGATCAACCAGAAGATTATGAGATCTCTACCCGATAGATTTGAGTATCAAGTGACGGCTTTAGAAGAGAATTGTGTTTATAAGGATATGAAGCCAAGTGAAGTGATTGGGAGGCTTCTAGCTTATGAATATAAGAAATTTCCTAACCCCACACCACCGAAAAAGCAAAAGGATATTGCTTTGAAAGCCTCCAAAGTCGAAGGAGGAGAGTGATGACTCGGATGAAGAAATGGCCTTGCTAATGAGGAAGTTCAAGAAATTCTACAAGTCCGAGAGGAAAGGTTTTGGATCCAAGGGTCAAGACTTGAAGAAAAATGCTCCCTTCAAAAAGCTTGAGCCTAGGCAAGAAAATACCGAGAAGAAAAGAGTCCAATGCTATGAATGTGGTGGGATAGGTCACTTTGCCCCTGAATGTGCAAATCACAAGGTCAAGAGAAAGGGAAAAGTGATGGCTACCATATGGAGTGAAAGTGATAACTCTAATGAAAGAGATGAGTCTTCGGATGATGAAGAACTCATGGCTAACTTCATAGCATTTATATCATCTCTTAGGAGCAAAGATGCTAGTGAAGAAGAGAATGAAAGTCAATAGGAAAACTACTCAAGTGATGATAGATCTTTATCACAATCCACAAATAGAAGTGTGGGTAGGATGGATCTCAATGACTACATGGCTAAGTTTAAGAGTTTAAGGTTGAAGAAAAAGAATGAAATCAAGAGATTAAAAGAAGAAAACCTAGACCTCTCAACTCAAGTTGACCAACTAAATGAAAAGTTTGTAAGATCTAAGAGGAGTGAAGAAGGGTTGAAGAAAGAGGTTGAAGATGCTAGAGAGTTACTGGCCAAGATGAACTCTAGCACCAAAAAACTTGACCATATGCCAGAAGTTGGAAAGGGGCCAAGTGACAAGA
Organism: Dipteronia dyeriana; assembly: GCA_032871835.1. NCBI lineage: Eukaryota > Viridiplantae > Streptophyta > Magnoliopsida > Sapindales > Sapindaceae > Dipteronia > Dipteronia dyeriana. The sequence goes on along the minus strand of CM065297.1, from coordinate 26,906,452 downwards.
AGAGGCTTGGGTTTGAAGATGACAAGGTGTCCTCTACTCCAAGCAAGACCATTTTTGTAAGAAGCATAAACTTCAATGGGTCATCTTCTTATCAATCACCTATGAAGAAACTTGACCTAGGAGAGTGTTCAAGTAGTGCTCAAGTGAAGGTGGCATTAAGAAGCCTACCGCATGCCCATCCTACTAGGGCTCCTCAAGTTAACTTCCCTCAACCGAAAGCTCATAAAGGGAAGATACCTATCATGGAAGCTCAACCAAGGAAGCAATCAAGTCTTGCTCATCAATAAATAAGGAAAGCTAATCATAAACAATCAAGACAACCACAAAGTCATGGTGAAATTGGTTTGGTATGGTATGATTCCTAACTATAAAAACTCTATATCCTTGCTTCTCTCATGACAAATGGTGAAATTTGTTTGAAATATATTGGAAACCTTTGTCATTTGCTTTGCCAAATACCATTTTTTTTTGGACTTGAATGCAACATGTCTTGTATGCAAAGTATTTTTGATTCACACATCTTCTTTAAATAAATCTCCTTGTTTCTCTCCTATTAATAGAGTTGCATAAATGTGGCTTATATAATTATACAACAACCTTGTATGCTTCTTATTTTCTTTACCGTGAGTGACCCGGTTGGGGACTTCTCCTTTGCCTATATCATGACAAAAAGGGGGAGTAGCATTGACCTATTTGTGGTGTTAGGAGAGTATCATGTGTTGGCTTTAAGGGGAGTAGTACTTGTTTGAGGGGGAGATTACATGTAGGGGGAGTAACCTGTTGAGGGGGAGCAATGCTGGTAGGATTATGCTCGATAGCAAAAGTTTAATATTGTAATTAACAATCTTTTCATATAAATAAAGTGATTTCTAGTTTAACAAATCTTATAGCATTTGTAGTTTAATTATTATAATTTTCAAAAGTAAATAATCATAAGGTCAAAAGACTATGAGAAAAGAAGAATTGTTCATATATCTAGATATGTATGAGGTAGACAATTCTTTAGTTAGTCTTGAATAATATTCACAACTTAATATAGAAGGTTGGGCTCATTTATCCTGTCAAAGTTGTAGATTCTTTTGCTAGCATTTGAGTTGGATCAAATGTGTTATGATGAGTCTAAAATCATCAAAGTGTGGTGCCTTTGGGCAAAAGAATCTAGTGCACTGGGTGCATTGAATAGGATCAAAATGAAATACTTTATCTAGAACCGTCAATGGATAAAAGTTTTCATTTGAAGATAATAGGAGAGTCTATCTTAATCCTGAGATAAATGATGGACTTATGGTTGCAAGTGTTATCATTTGAGCTATCAATGAGTACGGTTATATAGCATAGTCTATCCTCGATAGTTTGGTGGTATTCATTTGTTAATCGATAGAGGACTTCATTTATAGATACGGACATCGTGACTCCATTTATTGAATGAGAGTAGAATACCATCATATGGATGTTTTGAGGTATTGGATATTAAATCTTAACGTTAAGTTTTCAATAGTGTCTATTGAAACATGGCTTCTGGACAAGTCAAAATATCCAAGTTCAAAATGTGGTCGTATGAGTAAATATGGTAACTTGGAGAGCTATAGGTGGTCTATGAGCTCTTAGCGATTACTGGTATTCTTCACGAGGATAGACTTTCTCCAATAAGGTTGTCTAGGGTACGAATGAGAAACATCAACTTATTCTATCTTTATTTAAGAGTTCAATTTTACTTCTTTAGTGGAATGAACTAAAATTAAATAGATTGGACCTAAGTGAATCATTTGTTGATTGTGATTGGGTTGTGTCTATTGGAGCTTAAATTTAGATAGCCCGCCAAGATCCCCAATCCACATGAACTTGCATGGATCACTTGATATATTCTACCGGACCAATTTAGGGGTCCATCTAGAATTGTAATAAGGCATGTGAACTTGTTTCTTTTTGTAAGAATAGGTCTAGTTCACATGTGGACTTTTTATTAAGGTCCAATGGATTTAATAAAATAAGAAAAATAATACATGCTTGATACTAGGTATGGACGGCAACGGCTATGGTGAATAGCTTAAATATATTATTTTTATTTTATTATTATTTAATTAAATGGAAATTAATTAATTTGTAGATTAATTAATTATTTAATTAAAAGTCAAAATCTTTTCCTAATAGGAGATGGTCTCCTAAAACTATACTATTGTTGGTAGTATAGTTAATGTTAAAGACAATATTTGATAAGTAGATAAATAAATGGAGTTATTTATCTAATCAAATTAGGAAGTCTTTGATATGGTTACAAATACACTTTTGAGTTGGATTAGGAGTCTTGGTGCTAGGATAAAATTCCTTTTTGAAAAGGATTTTAACCATCAAGTAAATCTACCTAAGGAAAAGATTCTTAACTACCAAGTAATCCTTCTTAGGAAAGGATTTGTGATCCTAATATGTATCATATAAAATTCGGTACTTTTATATACATCAATTAACCTAGGGTTAAGGTTCTCGTTGCATAAAAGGGAATTTTTTTTATTTATACGCAAACCCTAATTTTTTTTCTCACACTTCCGTTGCGTTTCTTAACCGTTTTTCCTTACAATTGGTATCAGAGCCTGGTTGTACCCTTGATTAATTGATGTATGTGTTCGTGAATCTTTTTCTTTTATTGTATATATGCATGTTTTAGAAAGAGATGACACTCTAGGTATTCGTATATATATTTACAATGGAATGTATGGATATATGTATGTTTTATATAAGGATTGTTATTGCTCAATTTTGGTCCTAGAATTTCAATGTAATTTTGTTTTGGAATTGTAACAAGAAGGGTGGTCTATTATCGTCATAATTTTCTTCTTGGTAGTTGCTAGGTTTATTTTTTTATTTTGTTGTTGTAATAATAATAAATAAATAAAAACTGCAGTATTTTGTTATATAAATTCTTCTGTAATACATTCAAGTTTCGAAGACTCGAAGGTTTGAAGAATTAGGAGTAACCGTAACAAGTTTGGGACCGTGCGAGCCGTAACAACGAACGTGCGTGCGAAGAGCACGCAGCCACGTTTGTTGTGGCATGGGCTGCGCACGGCAGCCCTTGTTATAGCCATGGGCTGCACATGGCATCCCTTTATTGGCTTGTGACATGCGCATGCCCATGGGTAAGGGCAAAGGGGTGCGCACGCCCATGGGAGGTAGCCGAGGGAGTCCGAAAGACAAAGGTCACGTGAAGACCAAAATTGTAGCTACTTATATTTTTTTTGTAAATATTGCAATGTCTATCATTGTTTGATAACATGTCATATAGAATAGGAGTGCCACTCATATATCTCTTTTGGTATGAACATGCATTGAATGGTTTAAGTATCTAAATTTGCATCTAGATAACTTCGTAAATCATTCTTTGGAATTCGATCACACGCCTTAAACAATTGAGTGGGAGAAGGTGTTTTGGAACACCTACGGCCTCCAAGTTTAGTTGAGCTTTATGTTTCATGAATAACTTCCAAAGAGGTATTCATGAATGGAATTTAGCAAGATACTTCCTTACAACGATAGACTAGACAATTAGCCCAATCGATATTTACTCCCAAAGGAGGGATATTCGTGAGGGATTATATTGAAGGTCGATAACTTGGTAACACACTCAATGTGAGTTTATTAATATCCTCCCAAGAGTTCTTGTTAATAAAATCGCAAGGCTAAAAAAATAAAACGTTGGTTGTTATGTTTACAATTAGGTGGGACCTAGTCCAACTAGTAAATATTGTGAACTCCCAAAGGAGGCGTGACATTTATGGGTGTTGGATCACCGTTGAAATTTTACGATTGAATTATTTTATTTAATTCAAGATAAATATTCAAAAGTGCTTAATCATGATTATTTACTCATATATAATTTTTGTTATTAAAAAGAAATCATAACCCCATCCCTAATCAATATCCTAAAAAGATAATACTTTAAACTAATGATAATAATGTCACATGGAAAAGGAATATTGGATTGTTGTTGCAAATTGAAACGTATAAGTTCATTCTATATATTCCTTAACCACCTAAACTAATTAATCTACTCAGGAGTAAAGAGATGAGTATCAGTAGTGGAAGTCTTTAGAAAAGATGGCTAAATGTACGTTACATTATGGCCATCATCTTCAACGTGTTGCAACAGCAACATGAAGGAATGGAGACTGCTGCCGATATTATGATGTCTCTAGAGAAGGATTCATCTGGTTGGTAAAATTGCTACTGTTAAGACCCGTTAGAAGGTCAAGAGAAAACAGAAGAAAAAGCAACTTGAGTCTTCTTAGAAGGAGACCAAGAAAGTAACCAAGATCAAAGGAAAGTGTTTCTTTTGTGGTGAAAAGGGTCAAAGGAATAGTCTGGATAAGAATGAATTCAACTTGCATTTAGGCAATGGAACTTTGGTGTCTACTAGTGTAGTGTGAGATATTAGAATCAATTATGATTCTTATAGGCATTTAGATTTAATAAAACGTTTATTATGTACCACAATACAAGAGGAATTTAATTTCAGTCTCTTGTCTAAATAAATTTGGATATTCGGTTACTTTTAATAAAGGTTTTATTTTTAGTAAGAATGACAAAATTATTTGCAGAGGTACATTGGAAAAGTGGTTTATTCTATTTGCATAGAAATATCTCTCACTTGTTAGACACGGAATCAACGGAACCCAATCATAAAATAGTAAAATTATCAAAAGATGAAACCTACTAATGGCATTTGCGCCTAGGTGATATAAACCTTAATAGGATTAAAAGATTGGTATGTGACGGACCTCTAAGTGACTTAAAGGTTGATAATCTACCAACTTGTGATTCTTGTTTAGTAGGTAAAATGACCAAAAGGTCGTTTACGACCAAAGGCACAAGAGCCATTGAATGTTTAGGATTGATACACAATGATGTGTGTGGACCTATGAGCATTCAAGCTAGAGGTGGATATGAGTACTTCATCACTTTCACGGATGATCACTAAAGATTTGGCTATGTGTATCTCAAGAGACATAAATCGGATTCTTTTGATATGTTCAAAGCATTTAAAGCTGAAGTAGAAAATCAACTTGAGAAACATATAAAATTCTTGAAGTCCGATCATGGTGGAGAATATCTATCTAGTGAGTTTCAGCAATATCTTATTGATAATGGAATAATTTCTCAGTTTTCTGCACCAGGTACACCTCAAAAAAATGAGTGGCAGAAAGGAGAAATATAACTCTTTTGGATATGGTTAGGTCTATGTTGAGTTATTCAACGCTCCCTAGTTCTTTTGGGGGATATGCTTTACAAACTGCCATGTATATTCTAAACGATGTACCATTTAAGTCGGTTCCTAAAACACCGCATGAGTTGTGGACCGGGTGAAAGCCTAGTTTACAACACTTAAGGATATTTGGATGTCCTGCGCACGTGTTAAAAGGAAAGACAGATAAGATGGAGTCCCATTCAGGAACATGCATATTTGTAGGGTATCCAAAAGGAACAAAAGGATATTATTTTTATAGTCTTTCAGATCTAAAAATATTTGTTTCGACAAATGCTAAATTTCTAGAATAGGACTACATGAATAATTTTGTGCCTAAAGGTAGAATTGTCCTAAATGAGCTTTTAGGAGATACAATTCCACAAGAGGTTTCGTAACCAAGTCTAATTGTAAATTTCATACCAACACAAGATCAATAATCCACCATACCTCATCGTAGTGGGAGGGTTGTTAGACAACCTGAAAGATACATCGGTCTAGGAGAATCTGTAGAGAATCTTCCAGACGATGATGATCCGTATACGTACAAGAAAGCAATGGAAGATGTTTATTGTCGCCATTGGCAAAAGGCAATGCAATCCGAAATTGAATCTATGTTCAAAAATAAAGTCTGGTCTCTTGTAGACTTGCCTAAAGGGACCATCGGCTGCAAGTGGGTATACAAGAGGAAAATAGGAATGGATGGAAAGGTGGAAACTTATAAAGCTAGATTGGTAGCTAAAGGTTATACACAAAAGGAAGGTATTGATTATGAAGAAACCTTCTCTCTTGTGGCCATGCTTAAATCCATTAGGATACTCTTATCCATTGCGGCATCTCTAGACCTAGGGATTTGGAAAATGGACGTCAAGATAGCTTTCTTGAATGGAAGTCTGGACAAAAGCATCTATATGATGCAACCAGAAGGATTCATTGAAAAGGGCCAAGAGGAAAGGGTATGCAAGTTGCAAAAATCCATATATGGATTGAAGCAAGCATCCAGATCTTGGAACATAAGGTTCGATCAAGCCGTTAAAGGTTTTAGATTTATTCAAAACCTTGATGAACCTTGTGTATACAAAAGGATTAAAGGCAACAAGTTGGTTTTCCTAGTTCTTTACGTTGATGATATACTAGTCATCGGAAACGATGTAGGTGTATTGACATCAATAAAAGAACAGTTAGTAAAACAATTTGATATGTAAGACTTGGGAGAAGCAAGTTATATTCTTGGTATCCAAGTCATAAGGGATAGAAAGAATAGAACTATTGCATTATCCCAAGCTTCATACATAGATAAAATCTTGTCTAGGTTTTCCATACAAGATTCCAAGAAAGGTATGTTACCTTTCAGGCATGGAATCAAACTTTCTTAGGAACAAGTTCCTAAGAATGAGCATGAAGAGCAATTCATGAGTAGGGTTCCATATGCATCGGCAGTTGGAAGTCTCATGTATGCAATGCTCTGCACTAGACCAGATATTTTTTTTGTTGTAGGCATAGTTAGCAGGTTTCAATCGAAACCTGGTCCTGATCACTGGATGGCAGTCAAGCATATTTTCAAGTATCTTAGGAGAACGGGAGATTATATGCTTGTATACTTTGGAGGGGATTTAATTCCCGTTGGGTATACAGATTCTGATTTTCAGTCAGATTCTGACTCCAGGAGATCAGCATCAGGATCTGTGTTTACTATTGGATGATGGGCAGTCATATGTGGGTGTATCAAGCAATCTTGTATTGCTGATTCCACCATGGAAGCCGAGTATGTTGCCGCATGCGAGGCTGCTAAAGAGGCTAACTGGCTCTGCCAATTCTTGATTGACTTGGAAGTGGTTCCTGATGCGAATAAGTAGATCACCATCTATTGTGACAATAGTGGGGCAATGGCTAAGTCTAGAGAACCAAGAAGTCATAAGAGAGGGAAACACATTGAAATAAAGTATCACCTTTTAAGGGAAATTGTGCATAGGGGTGACGTGACAATTACCAAGATCGCGTCAGCAGAAAATCTAGCGGATCCCTTTACAAAGGCTCTTCCTCAAAAGAGTTTTGATGGGCATCTAGAGAACATAGGGATGAGAGATATGACACATTTGCGACAGAGCAAGTGGCAGATTGTCAGGATTATGCTCGATAGCAAGAGTGTAATATTGTTATTAACAATCTTTGCATATGAATAAAGTGATTTCTAGTTTAACCAATCGTATAACATTTATAGTTTAATTATTATAATTGTCAAAAGTAAATAATCATAAGGTCAAAAGACTATGAGAAAAGAAGAATTGTTCATACATCTAGATATGTATGAGGTAGACACAATTCTTTAGTTAGTCTTGAATAATATTCACAACTTAAGATAGAAGGTTGGCCGCCTTTATCTTGTCAAAGTTGTAGATTCTTGTTCTAGCATTTGAGTGGGATCAAATGTGTTATGATGAGTCTAAAATCATCAAAGTGTGGTGCCTTTGGGCAAAAGAATCTAGTGCACTGGGTGCATTGAATAGGATCAAAATGAAATACTATATCTAGAACCGTCAATGGATAAAAGTTTTCATTTGAAGACAATCGGAGAGTCTATCTGAATCCTGAGATAAATGATGGACTTATGGTTGCTAGTGTTATCATTTGAGCTATCAATGAGTACGATTATATAGCATAGTCTATCCTCGATAGTTTGGTGGTATTCATTTGTTAATTGATAGAGGACTTCATTTATAGATACGGACATCGCGGCTCCATTTATTGAATGAGAGTAGAATACTATCATATGGATGTTTTGAGGTATTGGATATTAAATCTTAACGTTAAGTTTTCAATAGTGTCTATTGAAACATGGCTTCTGGACAAGTCAAAATATCCAAGTTCAAAATGTGGTCACATGAGTAAATATAGCAACTTGGAGAGCTATCGGCGGTCTATGAGCTCTTGACGATTACTGGTATTCTTTACGAGGATACACTTTCTCCAATAAGGTTGTCTAGGGTACGAATGAGTAACATCAACTTATTCTATCATTTTTTAAGAGTTCAATTTTAGTTCTTTAGTGGAATGAACTAAGATTAAATAGATTGGACCTAAGTTAATCATTTGTTGATTGTGATTGGGTTGTGTCTATTGGAGCTTAAATTTAGACAGTCAGCCAAGATCCCCAATCCATACGAACGTGCATGGATCACCTGATATATTCTACCGGACCAATTTAGGGGTCCATCTAGAATTGTAATAAGGCATGTGAACTTGTTTCTATTTGTAAGAATAGGTCTAGTTCACATGTGGACTTTTTATTAAGGTCCAATGGATTTAATAAAATAAGAAAAAATATATATTGTCTTTATACTTGGTATGGGCGGCAATGGCTATGGTGAATAACTTACATATATTATTTTTATTTTATTATTATTTAATTAAATGGAAATTAATTAATTTGTTGATTAATTAATTATTTAATTAAAGTCAAAATCTTTTCCTAATAGGAGATGGTCTCCTAAAACTATACTATTGTTGGTAGTATACTTAATGTTGAAGACTATATTTGATAAGTAGATAAATAAATGGAGATATTTATCTAATCAAATTAGGAAGTCTTTAATATGGTTACAAATACACTTTTGAGTTGGATTAGGAGTCTTGGTGTTAGGATAGAATTTCTTTTTGAAAAGGATTTTTAACCACCAAGTAAATATACCTAAGGAAAGGATTCTTAACTACCAAGTAATCCTTCTTAGGAAAGGATTTGTGATCCTAATCTTTATCATATAAAATTCGGCCAGCCCATATATATATACAAAAGGATAGAATTTCTTTTAGATAAGGATTCTTAACTACCAAATAAATCCACCTAAGGAAAGGATTCTTGCCAACCAAGTAAATCCTTCTTAGGAAAAGATATATGATCCTATATATATATATATATATATATATATATATATATATATATATATATATATGTGTGTGTGTGTGTGTGTGTGTGTGTGTGATTTTCGGCCAGCCCTATGAATTCAATGATGAAAATTTCGGCCAGCTTAGGTAATTTTCAAGAGAGAATTTGGCATAGCAAGAGAATTTTGAGGAAGAAAAATTAGTTTTTGCTCCAGACAAAATTCAATCAACTCATAGATAAAGGGTGTGGAATTCGGCCAAGGAGAAAAGAGAAAAAGAGAACGTTTTTGTTTTCGATAGTACACTAGTATCCTTTACATCAAAAGGGTTTTGTGTACAACATCAAATCAAGGTTCACGCGAGTTTCAATCAAATTGATTGATAATTCACAAGTGACCGGACGCTCTTGGATTTTTCTCATGGACGATATTTGTAACTAACAAAGAAACGATTTTCTGCTTTGTCTCCATCCTCAGGAATACAATTTAAAGAAAGTAAACCCACACTCCTAGGTGATTCACGTTGATGATTGGATTGGAAGATCTTGCGGAATCAATTCAGTGCTTGTTCAGTAGTCACGCGAAAAAGGTACGATATTTTTATATACATCAATTAATCTAGGGTTAAGGTTCTCGTAGCATAAAAGGGAAATTTTTTTATTTATACGCAAACCCTAATTTTTTTTTCTCATGCTTCCGTTGCGTTTCTAAACCATTTTTCCCTACAATTGCATGAGCATCTCACGATGTCATACTCATATTATTGAATGCAATAACATTGGTTTTATATTCACTTGATCATCTCACATGCACTTGGTTGGAAAGTGTGTTTGTGCTTGCTTTATGTGTAGGATTGATAGTTCTACATGAGATTGAAGATTTTAAGTTTTTTTTTTTATGTTTATCTCTTTGTAATGTAGAATATCTTCCCGGTGTTTTATTTTGTTTTGTGAGGATCAATGTGAGTGGTGGTTTTGTCACGAAATAGCCAAATGGGGAGATTGTAAAGTCCTCATCTGTTGATTGGCTTATTTCGTGAACAAATCACATTTTTGGGTATTATATAAGGGTAGCTTAGGCTCCCAAGACCTCTAGAGGAGAAGCACCGAAGGTAAAATTCTTGTGCTTACTTACTTTGAAGAGATAGTTGCATACACTCACACATTCATGCATAACTTTAATTCTTATATGTTAAGTGTTTACTTGTGTGCATTTTGATTTAAATGACTCTTGTTGATATATTTGCATCTTGTAATTAAATGTTTTATGTCATGTTTGGCATTAGAATAAGATGCATTTTTCATCACTCTTGAACTTGTTGAATTTGTGTGTTTGAGTGGTGAAAATAGGCATTGCACTGGTGGTGCGCTACTCGACCAGTGCACCTCATCAGCGCAACATTTCAGTTGATTGTCGCATGTGTTGCGCCACTGAGTTACGCTGTTACAACCGCGCAACGATGCAAAAATGGGCAGTGCACTGTTGGTGCGCTACTCGAGTAGCGCAGCCTCACCAGCATAACATTCCAGTGGATCGTCGCATGTGTTGCGCCACTGAGTTGCGCCAGTCGACCATCGTCTATTATAAAATTAGGTTGTGCACTGGTGGTGCGCACGTCACCAGCGCACATAGAGAAAGCTGGAACATTTTTTCCAAAATGACATCACTTTGTTTGGATCTCATATATATATAACTCTTTGGTTTAAGGTCGTGTAAGAGTTCAGAATATCATATATTTTCCTTAGAACATATTTCAAAAGGAAAACTCTTCCAAGAACTCATTTTTTATCACTCAAAGCATTCCCATGTGCATAAAAACTTCATCTTGCATCATCTAAGTTCATTTAGAGTGCATCAATGGATAGGGTTGCTTCATCACATCTTGTTTGGTAAGTTCTTCACTATCTTCTTACAAGTTAAGTGTTTTACTTGCTAAGCCTTCTCTTTAATTATTTGTTTGCTCTTAGAACATTTTCTAGATACAAATTAGAGATTGTTGTGATGCCATGATTGAGTGTTGTATTGTGATAGCTTCATAGGATTGGTTGATATAAGTTTAGCTAAGCTTCTTGAACATGTCATTTAGCTCTTGATATCTAGGATTGCATTAACTGTCATCTCATTATCCTAGATAAGCATATAGGGTTTCCTAGCCTTGTTTGTTCATTGAATATCATCATATATTCACTTAGGACATTTATCTCTTCATTGAGAAGTAAGACTTGTGTTGCTTCCGGGAGTAGGTACCTTAAATCGCAAGCAAGATGGACTAGGTTCACTTATACCGGGATTAGGTAATAGTGGTGGATTAAACCGGGATTAGGTTGTAATTCATTTTCCATTAGTGGATTCGAGGTTCTAGTGTGGCACACTCATCAGCCCGTGGTTTTTCCCATTTGGAGGGTTTCCACGTATATCTCAAGTGTCTTTACTATTTCCGCATTTATTACACTTGTGGTATTTTTGTAACTAGATGGGGGCTTTTTTGTCAACTTGACCTTTAACGAAAATTGGGTAAAATTTATTTAAAATCTATTCACCCCCCCTCTAGATTAATATTACACACCATAATATTTGTTTCAACCATCATAAGTGGTTGTACATACAAACATTGACAGAAAGTTATGAACAATCAAAAACCATAAAACTATAATTTGCAAACAAGAAGTTATAAATACTTACATTGAATTACGTATCCAATACGTTTATCCTCTAGGTGTACATAGTGGGGAATCCTCGCTAACGTTTCCGAAGAATATTGAGGTACGCATCCATATGCTGTCAATTTATAAATGTTAATAATTGTAAGCAAAACAACATTACTTTAACAAACGTCAGAAATAAAATCACGTAAGTACGTACCGTGTCCTCCAAGTCCCTGAAGTTGGACTGCATCCGCTGTAACCAATTGACTTCGACTGGTGCCATTACATCCACATCATGTCTATTTAATTTTTAGATTAGCTTGATATTAAATTTATTATACAAAAAAAAAGGCTGCCAAACTTATAGATAAATTTATACTCAATGTTCCTTGTTGATGCTTCTCTTGAAAGCTTTATACGCCGCTAACTGGTTAGAGTCCACCAGTCTGTGAGGGTCAAATATATGGTACGCTGACTGGGGCCGTTTCCTCACCCTCTTCGACCGGCATGGATCTATGTAAAGGCTCAGCAACAACCCGTCACGCTTCAGTATATGCTTCTTAGGTGGCAATGAGGTGTACTGCGATGAAGAGCTTTGTGCCCGTATATTGGTTGGATTGATAGATATACGGGGTAGTAGGGGGACTGGGCCGGTTGGATAGATGTACGGGGTGGAAGGGATCGCTGGGCATCGATCGATGGTCGAGATGGGGGGACCTCTAATTGGTTCTAGATTTATGTTGTCTTGATTCCATAACAAAACTTCATTTCTTTATAATGCTTAGTTGCTTAAGTGGTTCATGATGATAAGAGCTTCAAGGAAGAAAAGCAATTTCTCATGATGCAAATTCAAGAGGATTGATATTATTCTTGGATGCTAAGGTATTGAGATCCTTCTTCCACTTGTAAGGCATAGGTGCACACACACACAATTCATACATTTTTGTCTCTGCATCATAATGCATCATTTGGTATAACACATTCACACACTTGAAGTTGAATGCTCATGCATTGGTATGAAAGTAGCATGTTTTGGAAAATGCATGATTGGAGACTATCTCTATGTAGTTTGCATCCTTGTGTGAAATGTTTTTGTTTGTTATATGTTTGTATAACATGGATCTTGAACATGATTCTAGTCTTAGATTATTCATTATTGAGTTCTGATCGTTTGTGTTACTCATACTATTGATTTCGAGTTCTAAATCAAAAGATACTACACTTTCAACTCATGTTGCATACACTGTCTTCGTCTTCGTATATCGAGTCGAATTCTTATTTTTTGGGTTGAGTATCTTATATTTCCATGTCCGTGAGGGATTCCCGGTTCGTAATTTTCAAACAGATTCGAATTCAGAGTTTTTAAAGCCAAAGAACGGTCGAAGAACGGGAGAGGAGCGCATGGGATGAGGTGCGATGGCTCAAGCCATCACCATGCACCATCCCGAGATGGCGCGTGGCCATCTCGGCCCCAAAGGTGCTCTGCCCCGAGATGCCCACGCGCCATCTTGGGGAGGCACTAATGAAAGGGGGCAATTTGTTCATTTGTTTGTTCTCACTTTAAAACCTCTCCTTCCCTCTCATTCTTTACATGTTGAGAAAATTGAAATTGAAGAACAAGTGCAGAATTTTTTCCCTCAACATTTTGATTTTTGTTTTTGTGATAACTTCTTTATTTCTACTCTGAATCACTTGATTCAAAAACCGATTTTGAGTGTATTGAAGACTTCTACAAACCACGAGAATTTCTAGAACTAAAGGATGTCTATATTTGTTGTTGTGATCTGATCTTCAGTTCGTGGTGTTCATCCTTGTTGGTAAAATCATCTTCTTCTTAGTTTTCTTCTTAGATCTTCTTATTGATTGATGCTATTTGATTAAGAAGCATGACTAGGATGATTTTGATATCATTTTTTGGTTTGTTAATTTTATTTTCAAGTTTAGCTAGATTTGTGATAAATTGAATGATTTGTGCTAAACTTGATAAACATGAAATTGTTTATAGAAATCTTTTGTTCTTATGCTTTATTGATTATTTCAAGATCTAATTTCATTCTCTAAGAACTAGGTTGTGTTTCAATTGGTATCTATATCTTCATATCCATGTTCTTAGTTGATAACATGCTTAGGTTGTTGAAAATACAATCATGGTTAAATGCTCAAGGCTAACCTAGAGGGGGGTGAATAGGTTAGACATCTTTTTCGACTCCCTTAGAAAACAAGCAAAAGTTTGTCCCTCTAGATTGCTTGTATCACAATATATATATATTAATTAAAGACAATTAATCAGTATATAAACACAATGAAAGTGTGATACAAACAAGTAATTGTAACACATACACAATCTACGTTATAGAAAGGAAGTTAACATACAAAGAAAGTTCTATCCACAATACAAATATTAAAGAGATAGGGATAGAGAAAAGTTGACACAAGATATAACGTGGTAAACCTCCGAAGAGGAAACATCCACGGGCTAGCAGCCACCGGCAAACAAAATCCACTAGTAGATAAGACAAGTAAAATCTCTCAAGTGACCTCTTCACCTAGAAACTACCCTCCTATCCTACTTTAGAAGTTGCCGCCCTATGCTCAACAATCCGAGGCTTCACACCTCTTGTCAAGACTTCCTTGCTCACCTTATCCGGATCTTCACAACCCAAGGCAAGACTTCTTGCTCAACTATCTAAGTCTTCCCGACTCTAGTCAAGACTTCCTTGCTAGCCTATCTGAGTTCTCCCAACTCTAGGCAAGACTTCCTTGCTTACCTATTCGAGTTCTCCCAACTCAAGGCAAGACTTCTTGCTCGACTATCCAAGGCTTCACACCTCTAGCCAAGACTTCCTTGCTCGACAATCCGAGGCTTCACACCTCTTGCCAAGACCTCTTGCTCAACACCATAGGTTTCACACCTATTGTCAAGACTTTCTTCTCACAAGACATCTACGTGATCATGAATGCAAAACGCAAACAAGCACGCAACATAGAATGCCATGATCAACACATGCTATGGAAAATACTAGACATGAGCATGAATGCACAAATCACATATAGTCTAGTCAATCATACATGAGTAGTCAATCTAGATTATGTAAGATATGATCAACATTAATCACAAACAAGATTCATGCATATATCTAAACTTGAATCATAAGATATGATCAACAAATCACAAGATCAAGTTTAAATCACAAAAACCTAAAACATGCTAAAATCATATTACAAAGTCAAATAGATCTAAGCATAAGTTCTAGAGCATATTCCTAATCATAGATTCAACAAATCACATGAATAGCTCAAAAGAACATAAACACATGTATTATGTGAGAATTTCGGTCTAGAGAGCCTAATACATGTGAAGAACTATTTATCTTAAAATCAATCAATCAAAGATCACAAAATAGTCCTAGAATCAAAGCTAGCACAATACAATCCAAAACATGTGATAACATAGGCAAAATCAAAACCTAACTCAACATGAATGATTTCAATTGAAACTCAACCTAGATTTGAAAGTGTTCAAAACACAAATAAAAACACTCACAATATACAAATATATGTAGAAGAAGAAAACCCAAGGTAATTGACCAAGTTTTAAAAGAAAACTTAGAGAGAAAATCAATACCTTAGTTGATCTAGGTGAAGTCCCGTTGTTGTGTGATTAGACACCAAAAACAGATTCAAAATAAACTCAAACCTTTAGAGAAACGATGGAGGATGAATAGATTAACACTCTCAACTTTGAATCACTCAAATCGGAGTTCAAATGAAGAAGTTATGGTGTTTGGAAGGTGAGAAAATTTAGAGAGAAAAATTCTGCACACTTGATTTGAACTTAGAATGAAATGTGAGAGGGAGAGAGTTTATAAAGGAGTGGGAAAGAAGAAAGATGAAAAGACATTTTTGCCCTCCTTTGGAAGTGCTCCCCCGAGATGGCACGTGGGCATCTCGAGGCAGCAAGGTTGTGAGGCCGAGATGGCCACGCGCCATCTCGGGCATGCACACCTCCATGGCCTTTTGTCCATGGTGCATTCCCCTCGCGCTTCCCTCACGTTCTTCTACCGTTCTCCGGCCTCCAAACTAGGAATTTGAATCCATTTACGAATTACGAACTGTAACTCTCACACGGACATGGACATATAAGATACTCAACCCAGAAAATAATAATTCGACTCTATATATGAAGACGAAGACAATGTATGAAACATGAGTTGAAAGTGTAGTATCTTCTGACTTTGAACTTGAAATCAATAGTATGAGTAGCTGAAATGACCGGAACTCAATCAAGAATGATTTAAGACTAAATCCATGTTCAATATCCATGTTATACAAACATATACACACACAAACATAATTCACACTAGAATGCAAACTACATAGAGATAGTTTCCAATCATGCATATTCCAAAACATGTTATTTCCAAACCAATGCATGAGCATTCATCTCCAAGTGTATGAATGTGTTATACATGGTGCATAATGATACAGGGACACATATGAATGAATTGTATGTGTATGCCTATAATATAATGGTGCACAACGATGCAGGGACACAAATGTATGATATGTGTGTGTGTGCCTAAGCCTTGTAAGAGAAAGATAAGGTCTTAGTATACCTTTGTAGAACCAAATTGTACCCTTTCTCTTTGAAGACTTAGAACTTGCTTTGACTTGTTGTTTCTTCTTCCTTGAAGCTTGAATCATCATGAACCTAAACAACTAAGTCATTACAAGGTAAACATCATTTTGATATGGAAGTAATGCCAACACAAACTAAAACCTAACACATGTCTAGATATATTTGTAATTGTTCTGAAAACATAATCTAGCTATCTAGTTGCATGTCCATAGAATTTGTTGATCATCATTTTCTATGTTGGATGCTTGTTTGCGTTTTGCATTCATGATCACTTAGATGCCTTGTGAAGAGGTAGAAATTCTCATATCTTAGAGTGATTCTTTGGTTTGAGCAATTGGAAGTCTTAGCTAGAGTTAGGAGGACTTGGATAGCTAAGCAAGTGGAAGTCTCGACAAGAGGTGTGAGACCTCAGATTATTGAGCGAGGAAGTCTTGACTAGAGTCGGGAGGACTCGGATAGTTGAGCAAGAAGTCTTGCCTAGGTTTGAGAGGATCCGGATAGGTGGGAAGGAATCTTCCTAGAGACAGGAGGTCTTAGATAGGAAGTCGGCTTAGTAGATCACTAGGTTCAAGAATATAGTGAGAGTGATAGCTTGGAGAGCATGTGTGATTGCTCGAGTGTGTAACTCTATTTGAAATAGTGGATTTTCTTTTACCGGTGGTTGTGGTATCAACCCGTGGATGTTTCCTCTTTGGAGGTTTACGACGTAAATATTGTGTGTCATTGTTTGCAATTTTTCATTAAACATTGTTAAAATTGTATTGTTTTTAAAAGAAGATAAAAATTGGAGGACATACCTATTCACCCCCTCCCCCTCTAGGTATATTTACACTATAAAGATAAAGGGAACTTCAATTGGTATCAAAGCTGGTGTCTAGACGCACTTAGATAGATCTTCTTTATAGTGTTTGTTATCTTCGTTTGTTTCATCATGATTAAAGAAATATATTCTTTTGTGGCTTCTCTTGTTGAAGGTGAGTCTATTGACTTAGATGATCAAAAGATCAAAGATCTTATTCAAGAAAATGAAAGGATCTCTAAGATCAATATGTCTCTCACTAAGAAGTTAGAATATCATGATTGTAGCTCAAAATGTGTTATTGATCTGAATGACAAAATTCTAAATCTTGAGAAAAACTTGATTGATAGCAATGATAGATTAAGTATTTTGAAGCCTGAAATTGAGCAAAAAGATGAATCTCTTGATCGAGTTAGGAGAATTTAAAATGTGCTTAAAGCAAAACTTAATGAGCATGAGATTCAAGAGAAAGTGCTTAATGACAAACTTAATGAGGCTAAAGAGATGATTAACAAGATGTTATCTAGCTCTAACAAAGTAAAAGCTCTCATTAAGATTGGAAACCCTTCAAGCGACAAAAGAGGTTTAGGATATGTTAATGAAAAATCAACACCTTCATCTAACAAATCTACTTTTGTCAAAGCTTGAAGCAATTTAATTGTAAGTACACTCTCTAACGGTAAAGCCATGAATGCTACCGGAGATGCCTCAACATCAACAATGAAAGTCAAGGAAAAGACTCAACAATGCCAAAAACAAGCTATATCATCATCAAATGCAAAAGGCAAGACATCTAGTGTTGCACGCCAAAGAGGTAAAAATGTGAGATGGAAAAATGAGTTGAATGCTCAAGCAAATGGTAAAATTCTCAAATTCATACCTATTTGTCATTATTACAACATGGTAGGACACATAAGACCTAGATGTTATGAATACATTCGTAAATGTAGAATTGCCAATGATTTGTATGATATGTCTTTGAATGGTCCTAGGCAATCATCCATGTATGGATTTAGAATTAGACCTAAGAAGACCTTGGAAAAGCATGTTGAGAATAAATGTGTTGATAATTTATTTGTTAAATCTTGTGTTGTGCCTCATTCTACTATGCATAAGAAAGTTGATAATACTTTGTTTGAATTGTTTGAAAATGTGACTAATGGAGTCAATGTGCCTAAAAACAAGTCAAAGCATGTTAATAAAAGTAGGAATGAGAAACTTGTCAAGAAAGTTTGGTTAAGAAAAACACAACACAATGTTTGGTTGCACAATATGCTTTAAGAGCTAATTCATCCTATTGTTGGTACCTAGATAGCGGTTGCTCTAGGAATATGACCGGTAACAAGGAATTCTTTAAGAATCTTGCTATGAATGATGATGGATGTGTTACATTTGGTGATGGCACCAAAAAGCAAGTTCTAGGCAAGGGAACAATTTGTATCCCTGGATTGCCTAAACTTCGTGACACCTTGTATGTATATGGTCTACAAGCTATTCTAATAAGCATCACTCACTTGTGTGAAATTTTTAAAGAAGTTAGCTTTAACAAGGATGTGTGTACAATGATTGATAAAAAGGGCAAAATTGTTTTGAAAGTCAAAAGGTTTTTGGACAATTGCTATTGTTTAGAGGTTGATCCACTAACATGTAATATGGCACATGAGTGCAACAAGCTTGAATTATGGCATGAAAGGTTGGGCCACATGAATTATAAAGATTTAAAGAAGCTTGAGAAATATAACATTGTTAGAGGTCTTCCTAGTCTTGGTAAAAAGCTTGATGGTGTTTGTGAACCATGTCAATTAGGTAAACAAACAAAAGTGTCTCATAAAAAGAACACTATTTTTGCTACTAAGAAGCCCTTAGAACTTGTGCATATGGACCTAATGGACCCATTTCAAACCGAAAGCTTAAATGGTAAAATATACATTTTTGTATGTGTTGATGATTTTTTTCAGTTTGCTTGGGTATATTTTCTTAGAGACAAGACCGAAACTTTTGGTTACTTTAAAAAGTTTTGTAATCAAGTTCAAAATGAAAAAGGTCTTGGGATCAAGAAAATATGTCGCATTAGGAGTGATCATGGGAGTGAATTTGAAAATGCTAGATTTAGTGAGTTTTGTGATAATTATAGGATTTCACATGAGTTCTCAGCTCCTAGAACTCCTCAACAAAATGGTATTGTTGAGAGGAAGAATCGTGTCTTGCAAGAGATGGCTAGGGTCATGCTTAATAGCAAGAAAGTCACTAGAAATCTTTGGGCCGAAGCGGTCAATACCGCATGCTATGTCACTAATAGAGTTTTTAGAAGGCCCGGTACAAAACAAACCTCCTGTGAACTTTGGAAGGGCAAGAAGCCCAATGTGAGTTACTTCCACACTTTTCAGAGTAAGTGTTTTATTTTAAATGATAGAGATCACTTAGGAAAGTTTGATGGTAAAAGTGATATTGGTCTCTTTCTTTAGTATGCTAATAATAGTCGTGCATATAGAGTGTTCAATTTGAAAACTAAGACTATTATGGAGTCTATTAATGTGAAAATAGATTATCTTAACATGCTTGATTTATGTGATAACCATGGTGTCAATGAACCTAAAGAACATTTGTTGAATGACACTAAAGCACCTATTGATGTGACTAGTTGTGATGAAAGTGAGTCTAGTCATAATGATGATAATGGTAGTGTTGCTAGAGAAGAAAGTCAAGAGTTAGAAAATGGTTTAAATGATGACCAACAAGATGATGAAAATTCTAATTCTAGACTTAGGAACATGCATTACCAACAAGACATCATAGGTGATTTGAATGAAGGGGTTAGAACTAGGAGGCAACTAGCTAACCAAATTTCATATGCTTGCTACACTTCTCAAATTGAGCCCAAAAAATATTAATGAAGCAATTATTGATGAATATTGCGTTAATGCCATACAAGAAGAACTAAATCAATTTGAGAGGAATGAAGTATAGTCCTCAGTACCTAGACCAAAAGATATCAATGTGATTGGTACAAAATGGGTTAGGGATAAGATCGATGAATGTTGCAAGATAGTGAGAAATAAAGCTAGACTAGTCGCTCAAGGATACACTCAAGTTGAGGGTGTAGACTTTGATGAGACTTTTGTACCCGTTGCACGTCTTGAGTCCATTAGGCTTTTGTTGTCCATTGTATGTCTTAAAAAATTCAAATTGTTTCAAATGGATGTCAAAAGTGCATTTCTCAATGGATACCTTCAAGAAGAAGTGTATGTTGAACAATCTAAGGGTTTTGTATACCCACTCTCCTAATCATGTGTTTAAGTTGAAAAAGGCTCTTTATGGCCTTAAGCAAACTCCTAGAGCTTGGTATGATAGGTTGACTCAATATCTTATTAACAACAAATATAGGAGAGGTGGTATTGATAGAACATTATTTGTCAAGCATTATAACAATGACATTTTTGTTGCACAAATATATGTTTATGACATTGTGTTTGGGTCTACATGTAAAACCAAGGTCGATGATTTTGTGAATGTTATGTCAAGAGAATTTGAAATGAGTATGGTAGGTGAATGTAATTACTTTCTTGACATGTAAGTGAAACAATCTAGTAATGGTATCATGTTGTCTCAATCTAAGTATGCTAGAAATCTTGTTAAGAAATTTGGCCTTGAAAGTGGAAAAGAATTTGAAACACCTATGACTACAACTTTAAAACTTGACAAAGATGAAAAAGGAAAAAATGTTGATCAAAGTCTCTTAGGAGCATGATAGGTAGCCTTCTCTACCTAACGGCTAGTAGGCCAGATATTTGTTTTAGTGTAGGTTTGTGTGCTAGGTTTCAAGCTAATCCAAAAGAATCTCACTTAAAAGCTGTTAAATGAATCATTAGGTATATAAAAGGGACACACAATCTTGGTTTATTCTATTACTTGGATACTAATTATATTCTTGTTGGCTATTATGATGCGGATTGGGCAGAAAACATTGATGATCGAAAAAAGCACATCGGGCGGTTGCTTTTACTTGGGGAATAACTTGATTGCTTGGCTAGGCAAGAAGCAAAATTATGTCTCTCTTTCATCATTCGAAGCCGAGTACATTACGGACGGAAGTGCTTGCACACAACTTCTATGGATGAAACAAATTCTCAAGGATTGTGAGATAAATCAATGTAAAATGACTCTCTTTTGTGATAATATGAGTGCCATTAACATCTCTAAAAATCTGGTTTAACACTCACGCACAAAGCATATAGAAATTAGGCATCATTTCATTAGAGAACTTGTTGAACATTCAATAGTAACTCTTGAACATATGCCTACTAAAAATCAACATGCGGACTTGTTCACAAAGCCCTTAGACAAAGAGAGATTTGTATCTCTTAGAAGATCCATTGGCATGATTTGTGTTGTTTAATGCTTATGTGTGGTTATGAGTGGCTTGATAAGAAAAAACTATATTGTATATCTATTTCTTTTAGAGCTACTCATGTGAGATGTAATGATCTTGATAAAATAGCTTTAATTGCTTCTAGATTATGCACTTAAGTCTTTGTAAATCTTGTTTTTAAAAGTGCACAAATGCTTCTCTTATATGTTTAAGTTTGAGTAATCGAGTTTGAAAGCATGTAGATTATGGATGCATCTTGAAGTTCATTGTCTAGTACATGATAGATGACCTATGGTTAGTATCCATTTTGCTTCGGCATCTACATAGAACTCAATGAGCACCTTCATGAAAAAGGGCTACACACCTTGGTTGTGAAGCCACCCAATGTAGGAAAAGGCTACACCATTGTGATGAGTGAAAGCCGTCATGAAGAGTATATGTTTATATTAGAAAAAATCAAAGAAGTGTTGAAAAAGAATCATTTAAAAAAAAATCTTTGATACATAGCCTAAAAAGAAATTGAGGAAGGCTTAAAATAGAGTATAGTTGAAAATTGTGATTGCTCGGGTTGAAAAACAGAAATGGAATAATGAGCCACATGCACACACACGCTCATATGTTGAAATCTATTCTCTTTAAAGCAAAAATTCGGATGATAATCGGTTTGACCTTGATTGGAAAAGCTTTAGATGGATAGGTGTTGAAGTGGTTTGCATGTTGATATCACAATCACTCCTTTTATATATGCTAGAAGCATTTTCACACACACACATTTTTGCTTAATGTGATTGATTCATTAGCAATGAGAGATTATTTTTGAGAGAATAATGAAAATCTATGATTCTTTTCTTAATGTTGAAAATAATGGTTTACTTTCTTTTATTGTTTGAAATGTGTGATTGCGTGATTCCCTTGTGAATAAGTTTACTTGCTTATTAACATGTGGAGCATATGTTAAGGTGGAGCTTAGTTTGATAAACTTAGTTCTCTAAACAACTTGTTTGCTCACTATCTCATGATTTTATTATGCATCTCTTATTGCCTTATAGGTATTTTCAATTGCCATTTATCTCTCTCTCTAGGTTGTGTAATATGTTTTTGTCTATTCCTTGCCAAAAAGGGGGAGAAAGTGTTTCCCTCACCATGTTACTTACTTTTGATGTAAAGAGGAGACAATCCATTAAGGGGGAGAAATTTTGGCTTTGTGGGAGAAAGTAAGGGGGAGAAAAATTTGTGTTTGCATGAGATAAGAAGAGTTAAGTGATCTTTTGTTTTTGTTTGTATATTGTTTGTTTATCTCACCTATCTTCTTTGTAGAAGATTTATTTTGATTGCTCTTGTCTCATAGGTGCTTTGAATGTGTGAAGATATTCTTAAAGACTCATGAAGACATTTTAGTCTAGGAATATCTCTTTGTAACGTGAGGATGTGAGAATGCAATCAACAGTGATTATGAGTGATCATTGTATGGTGAGGTAGAGGTTTTGTCATGGAATAGCCAAAGGGGGAGATTGTAAGGTTTTAGATTTGTGTTGGCTTGATTCCATAACAAAACTTCATTTATTTGTAATGCTTAGTTACTTAAGTGGTTCGTGATGACAAGAGCTTCAAGGAAGAAAAGCAACTTCTCATGATGCAAAGTTCGTCTTTAAGAGGATTGATACTATTCTTGGATGCTAAGGTATCGAGATCATTCTTCCTCTTGCACGACGTAGGTGCACACACACACACAATTCATACATTTGTGTCCCTACATCATAACGCATCATTTGGTATAACTCATTCACACACTTGAAGTTGAATGCTCATGCATTGGTATGAAAGTAGCATGTTTTGGAAAATGCATGATCGGAGACTATCTCTATTTAGTTTGCATTCTTATGTGAAATGTGTTTGTTTGTTTATATGTTTGTATAACATGGATTTTGAACTTGATTTTAGTCTTAGATTATTCATGATTGAGTTCCGTTCGTTTCGGTTACTCATACTATTGATTTCGAATTCTAAATCAAAAGATACTACACTTTCAACTCATGTTGCATACATTGTCTTCATCTTCGTATATCGAGTCAAATTCTTATCTTCTGGGTTCAGTATCATATATTTCCATGTCCGTGAGGGAGTCCCGGTTCATAATCTTAAAATGTATTAGAATTCGGAGTTAGGAGGCCAAAAGAACGGTCAAAGAACGTGAGAGAAGCACAAGGGATGAGGTGCGATGGCTCAAGCCATCACCATGCACCATCCCGAGATGGCGCTTGCCATCTCGGCCCCAAAGGTGCTCTGCCCCAAGATGCCCATGCACCATCTCGAGGAGGCACTAATGAAAGGGGGCAATTTTTTCATTTGTTTGATCTCTCTTTAAAACCTCTCCTTCCCTCTCATTCTTTACATGTTGAGAAAATTGAAATTGAAGAACAAGTGCAGAAATTTTTCTCTCAACATTTAGATTTTTGTTTTTGTGATAACTTTTTCATTTCTACTCCGAATCAGTTGATTCAAAAACCGATTTTGAGTGTCTTGAAGTGTTATACAAACCCCAAGCATTTCTATAACCAAAGGATGTCTATATTTCTCGTTTTGATCTGATCTTCAGTTCGTCGTGTTCATCCTTGTTGATAAAATCATCTTCTTCTTAGTTTTCTTCTTAGATCTTTTTATTAATTGATGCTATTTTATAAAGAAGCATGACTAGGATGATTTTGATATCATTTTGTGGTTTGTTGATTTGATTTTCAAGTTTTGCTAGATTTGTGATAAATTGAATGATTTGTGCTAAACTTGATAAACATGAAATTGTTTCTAGAAATCTTTTGTTCTTATGCTTGATTGATTATTTCTAGATCTAATTTCATTCTCTAAGAGCTAGGTTGTGTTTTAATTGGTATCTATATCTTCATATCTATGTTCTTAGTTGATAACATGCTTAGGTTGTCTAGATATATTTGTAATTATTCTTTGAAAGCATAATCTAGCTATCTAGTTGCATGTCCATAGAATATGTTGATCATCATTTTCTATGTTGAATGCTTGTTTTCGTTTTGCATTCATGATCACTTAGATGCCTTGTGAAGAGGTAGAAAGTCTCATATCTTAGAGTGATTCTTTGATTTGAGCAATTGGAAGTCTTAGCTAGAGTCGGGAGGACTTGGATAGCTAAGCAAGTGGAAGTCTCGATAAGAGGTGTGAGACCTCAGATTGTTGAGCGAGGAAGTCTTGACTAGAGTCGGGAGGACTCGGATAATTGAGCAAGAAGTCTTGCCGGGTCGAGAGGATCCGGATAGGTGTGCAAGGAATCTTTCTAGAGGCAGGAGGTCTTAGATAAGAAGTCAGGTTAGTAGATCACTAGGTTCAAGATTAGAGTGAGAGTGATAGCTTGGAGAGCATGTGTGATTGCTTGAGTGTGTAACTCTATTTGAAATAATGGATTTGCTTTGCCGGTGGTTGTGGTATCAACCCGTGGATGTTTCCTCTTCGGAGGTTTACCAAGTAAATATTGTGTGTCATTGTTTGTAATTTTTTATTAAACATTGTTAAAATTGTATTGTTTTTAGAAGAAGGTAAAAATTAAAGCATATACCTATTCACCCCCCTCCCCCCTCTAGGCATATTTACACTATAAAGATAAAGGGAATTTCAACCTCTGGAGCTCGATCGATATAGTGGGTGGTAGGGGGAGCTGGGGTGATTGGATGGATGAGCAGGGTGGAGAGGATCGCTAGGCATCGATCGATGGCTGAGGTGGGGGACATCTTAAGCTCGGTCGCTATACTAGGTGGTGGGCAGAGCTAGGCCGGCTGGATCGATGTACGGGGTAGATGGGCTCGTTTGGAATCTATCGATGGCCGAGGTGGGGGGGACCTCTGGAGCTCGGTCGCTGTTTTGGACGGTGGAAGAAGCTGGTCTAGGTCTGGGTCGACCCATATAGGACTGCTGGGTGGTCTGACATAACTGTTTTATATGTAGTAAGTACAAAATCACCGGTACACGGCTGAGCCTCACTCTCTAGGACTACCTCCTCTGGTTGGCGGGTGTTCGCTACGTCCACCTGTCCTATCTGCCCCCCTTCCCCCGTATACCCACATGTCCAGTATACGGGACTAAAGTCTGGATCATAAGGTGGTGGACCATCCCTGTGTGTATGCATCAACGACCCCTGAAGACCCCGGATCATATCTAGTAACGCTCGGTGCTACTGCTGTCGACCCTCGTCACTCTTTTGGAAAATATCCAGCAATACCCAATGCTGCTATTGTCAATCATCGTCACTCTTCCGTCGGGCTTCATGTAACTCGTTGAACTGATGCTCCCATGGGCCATGAAATTAACTCTACATTGTTTGTACAAAACTGTTAACAAGTCGCATTAATAAAAACAAAAATTGTCATTTCAACTTACCTTTCCATCACGTCCAATGCCTCTATGGGAATCCCCTCTAGATGTAGTAGGTCCAGGGGAGTTAAACCGAACCTGCCTATGCCTCTTTCGTTGAGGGTCCGACTCATATCCCTCACTGTCACTGACCCTGACCCTGAAACCCCCAGCCTCCGGCTTAGATCTCTCACTATCACTGGCCCTGGCCAAGAAACCCCGACTCTCTATCCCACTGTTCCCCCCAACGGTAGACTGATCAGGGACTGGAGGTGGAATTTGAAGTTTGTCCTCCTCTATATACAGGCTCCCCCCATCATTTAGTCCCCCATAGTACGGTTCCTCTCTCTCAACTTGTGTGGGGACAAGTTCCGTACTCGCAAAGTTAAGAAACCTTAGTTAGAAAAATGTAATCGTATACTTTCATAACAATATAAACATGTACAAATTACTGAATATATACTTACTGAACAATATAAACATGTACAAACTAAATAAATATCTTGGCCAGCTTCTTTCCTTTCGGTTGTTTGTTCAACTCCCACTTCAATATACGAGATGACAGGTCCGTAACCCTCCGGGTGCCGAACTGGATGCCCAGATCGGGGATCACCTCGAAAGAAAATATCTGTATCAAAAATAAGTACGACAAGAATCCATACAATTTAGGACACCAATAATAAACTACAATTTCTAATTCAAAGTTCTTACCGTTAGGGCGTGAGATAGACCGTAAATGTTATAGGTCTCCACCATATTTAAGTGAGTGCCCTTTTCCTGCTGGCATTTTTCGAACCCTTCTCGTCCTTGGTCAAGCCCATGCTTGAATGAGTAAATGGAATGTCTGTACACGTGGGCACCCTACGGGAACGTATTGAACATATCGAGGTTCTCCACCGGCTGAAACTGCCAAACTGGAATCTTGAATCTCTCATCCACCTTCATCAGTATCGAGTTCAGCAGATATATGAGGTAGAGCTTCATAACATTGTATGCCTTATATAGATCTCTGAGGGCAAGAACAACCCTCATCTCCTCGAACGAAACTTCATCGGCTCTAAGAAAGTACCACCGATGTATGCCATTCTCTACTTCTACATACACGCTCGTGTTCAGTACAACTCCAAACCGTAATCCGGTGATGAGGTAAAATTCAACCTTTGAAAACCTCACCGAACGGTTCCCTAACATGAACTGTATCTCATCTGTAGGGCTTTTATGATGCAACAAAACAACCAATGGATAACACCATCCGAAAACTTCACCTCCCGATTCATCATCAGGAAATGCCCGAAACACGACGCCATGAATCCATGCCAGTCTTCCATAATAAATTTTACACAGACCCGATTCAGCGCGTCGTCTATATGGCCAAGGGTATCAAAATGGTCGTGTCGAGTCAACTTGCCCTCGTACTAGTCTCCTTCTAGAGTTTTAAGCAAATCCATAAACCTATTTCTCATCTATAATGTCACATAAATAATACATCACTAAACTGAAAAAAAAAGATCGGAAACAACATTAAAAGTCTCAGGCAAAACTCGATCATTTGTAAAAAGGCTCGGCCCTCTGGAAAAAAAGCTCGATTCAACTACGAAAATGCTCGGATCTTCTTCAGAAAGTCTCGGTTACCCAGAATTTCATCTGCCTCTACAGATATTCAAACTCATTTCAAACCTTAACCTAAACCACAACCATTCTCAGATCTCTATTTCAAACTTAATCTACATTTTCAATCAATAAAACACAACTCTAATATGCAATGCAAGTTAAACAACAAAAACGAAAAAAAAAAACAAATTGAACTTACCTCTTTTGATCGTAAAAAAACTGGTATACTCACGTTCTGGTCATTTCGCGGTTGATTTCGTTACAGACGATTAGCTTCATGTTTTATTTCTTACTCTTGGTTTTCTGTGACTTTAAAAATGAAAACTTTCTCTCTTTTTCAATAATTCGGGGTATTTTCATCTGATCATGTTAAATGGTGCCTTTTAAACTTACATTAGTTAAGTGGTGATATTTGCACAACATCCCCCCCCCCAATAGTGCCAATAATTTTTCTAAAAAATATTTTAATAATTTTATATCTATTAGTTTTAAAAAAATTATGATCCCAAGTTTACTAGTTCCAGATCGTTTACGATCTTTATTAAAAAAATTAAAACCTCACTTCCGCTGCGTGACCGGTGAACGAGATTCCAACATTAACCTCATTACTTTTTGGCTCTAAACGTTAAACCCTGAATGAGGTTAGCTTGTGCTCAATCAGCAAGATCGCTTCCACTCCAAAAGTAAAGAGTAAGGGGTCTCTCCGATTGAGATCTCCTGGTTATGCAGTATGCCTAGAGCATATTGGGGAGCTCTTTGGCCTATTTGTCTTTTTTCTATTGTAGTTTCTTCTTCAAGAGCTTCTTGATTGTTTTATTGGTAACCTATACCAGGCCATTGGTTTGGGGATGAGCTATTGATGCAAAGCGAAGGTCAATACCTAGGTATTCATGGAAATCCTCGAACCTCGTGTTGTCAAACTATTTGCCAAGTTCAGTGATAATGACCATCGAGGCACCAAACCTACAAACCCTATTTTTCTTAATTAAGTTGGTGGTGTTTTCCTCTGTTATCCAGGAGAGCGATCTCGCTTCCACCCATCGGGTGAAATAGTAGATCGTGACTATAACATGATTGGCTTGATCAGGAGCAGTAGAAAGCGGTCCAATCAAGTCAACCCCTAGATAGCAAAGGGGTAAGGCGAACTGATCGAGGAGAGACGCTTTAGAAGTAGATGGTTCAAATTGGAGGTCCTCTGGCAAGGTCCACATGATCGTACAAACAACCTCTCAACATGGTGCATGGATTGCCAATAGTAACCTAGGCGACACACCTGATATGTCAGTGCTTCTCCTCCAGTATGGTTTTCGCATTCCATCGAATGAACATCTTTTGAGTCCCCAAATAGCATCATCAAGATGTAAGCATTGAAGTAGGGAAAGGATCTTCCTCGGCGGTAGAGGTATCCGTCAACTAAGCAGTAGCGGACTGAGGTCTTTTGAGCTTTTGAGCTTGATCTTGGTCCTCTAGGAGCTATCCTTCTTTGAGGTAAGCAGCTATCGGGTTCATCCAGCATGGGTAGGGTCTATACTGGATTGAGAGATTACCTGGAGAGGTACACCTTTGGTTAGGGTCTATCCCCCATTTGTAGCTATCTTCGCTAAGATGTCTGCTTGATGATTCTCTTGGTGAGGAATCTGGTCTATCTTGAACCCCTTAAACCGGGACTCGAGTGCTGGACCAATATGACGTAAGCTGCCACATTGTAACCTTTTTCCTAGTACAGTCCAGTGACCTGGATAAAAACGAGTTAGGAATCACTCTTCACCTGGAGGTCGTCAGCCTCTAACTCAACAACTACTCTCATCCGAGCTAGGAGGGCTTCTTATTATACATCATTATTGGTGGCCGTGAACTCAAACCTGAAGCAATGGTAGCGCTATATTTTTTTCTTGATCAATTAGGACAATGCCCGCTCTACTGCCTACTTGATTAGATGCCCCATCAGTATAGAGGATCCAAATCTCTTGGTTTGTTATTCAATCACCGAACTCTTGATCCTTCTGGGAAATCTGATTCGGGTATACTAAGGTACTAGGATCTAGAAGTGACGAGAATTCAACCTCAAAATCTGTTAGCACTTAGGCCTTGAAAGTAGTCTTTGCCTTATATTTGATGTCCAACTGAATAAGTTCAAGAGCCTAGAGTACTAACCTCCTAGATATATCGAGTCTTTGGAAGAACTAGCTGGGAGGTTGATTGGTCACTACCGCGATCGTATGAGCCTAGAAGTAAGGACGAAGCTTCCCTACCGAGGTCACCAAGGTGAAAGAGAGCTTCTCCAAGAGAGTTTAATTCTTCTCTAGCTTGGTTAAGGCGTGGCTCACATAGTAGATAGGCACCTGAACCCCATCTCCATGTTCTTTAACCAAGTCCCCACTCACTGTTGTCTCAGATACCGCGTGGTAGATTTACAGCTCTTCTCTAGGTACTAGCTTAACTAACAGCAGCGGGCAGGCTAGGTACTTCTTTAATGACTGGAAGACCTGCTCGCTATCTCGGCCCTATTTTATGTTTCTCCCCTGCTTAATTACCTTAAAAAATAGGAAGCACTTATCGGTCGATCATGACCTGAAACGATTTAGCGTCGTTACTTGACCCAATATCTATTCCTGTTTGAGAGAGGTAGGGGGTTCTAGATCCAAGATGGCTTTTATCTTTACCGGGTTTGCTTCTATTCCCCTCTCATGGACCATGAATCTAAGGAATTTCCCTACAGTTACCATAAAGGCTCACTTGGCAGAGTTCAATCTCATCTGATTCTCGCTCATGATTTGGAAAGTTCGGCTGAGGTGGTCTTGGTGTTGGTCAACCACTTGTGACTTGGAGATCATGTCATCAATGTAAACCTCTATCGTTCTTCCTGTCTCATACTTGAATAGTCGGTTGACCAGTTACTTGTAAATGGCTTCTGCATTCTTAAGACCAAAAGGCATGACCTTGTAGCAGTAAAGGTCTGGCCCGGTGATGAAGTTAGTCTATTCTTGGTCTACATGGTGCATCATGATCTGATTATACCTCGAGAATGCATCCATGAAGCTTAAGAGTTTATTCCTTGGTTGTGGAGTCTACCAGCTAATCTATCTTTGGTAGTGGAAAACTATCTTTTGAACAGGCACGGTTGAGGTCAGTGTAATCGATGCACATTCATCACTTTCTACTGGCTTTGATAACAATGACCAATTTAGCAATCCACTCTGAGTATAAGGATTCTTAGATGAATCCGGCTATTTCCAGTTTGGTGACCTCTTCTTAGACGGTAGCATTCCTCTTTAGAATGAAATGCCACCTCTTATGTTTGATAAGCTTGAAGGCGGGATCAACTGCTAGCCTGTGAGCTGCCAAGGAAATCAAGATTTCTGGCAGCTCGTCATGGCTCTAGCAAAGATATCGTTGTACTCGTAGAGTAGCCTGATCAATCCTTCTGTCACTCCCACATCTAGGGCAGCTCTGATTTTGACTACCTTGGAGTGATCATCATCTCTGACTGGTACTTCCTCTAGTGTATCAACCGGGTTGTCACTGGCCTACCCTCTATCTTTCTCCATCACTTCTTCAGCAGGATCTTTGACTCAAGCTCCTCTATTGCTACTACTGCCTCTCTAATGTTACCAGGGGTAACGAGATCCTCCCATAATGACATCGATTCCTGTACAATTGCTACCTGTGAATATTGTTTGGCTAAGGCCACCGGGTTAGTTGATACGGCTTAGCATTTGTAAGCTGTTTGCTGGTCACCACATACCTCACCTACCTCGTTCCCCATTGAAAACTTCAGGACGTTATGGTTTACGGACAACACCTCTTTGAGTGTTGATAGGAAAGACCTCCCGAGGATAACATTATAAACTGAAAGGGAGTCCATTGCAACTAAATCAATCATCAGGTACTGTTGGAAGGGTGTTTTCTCTATGATCACCAGTAGAATCTTAGACCTAACTGATACGGTTGAGTCCTCAGAGAAGCCATACAGCGGGGTGGTACAACTGTTGTAACACCACTGCTTCAGATTAAGTTTTTCCTAAGTGTCCTTGAAGAGGATGTCTACGCTGCTACCTATATCAATCAACAAATTTTAGATTAAGTAGTTGGCAATATGTACCGTGACCTCCATGGGATCATCATGCAATTACACGGTGTTGTATACGTCCTCCTCAGTGAAAATAATCTGGGCTGACTAAAAGTTCCCTACTGAACCCTGGTCGACCTTGAGGAATACTCATCCTTATTCAATCCAGGATACCTTCCTGGCATGATTCTTCCTAGAATTGTTGGAAGCCCTAACTAGGGTAGGTCCCTCGCTGTTGGTGTGTATGACCTGGGTTTACTGTATCAAGACTTTTCCTTTTCCTCTTCTTTTCTCCACTTCTTCCTGGATTTCATCCTGAACTTCCTTCCCACTGTGAATGTTGTCTTGTTCCTATTGTAGGAACTCTACCAGGCAGCCTCCTCTTTTTAAAGCCCTAATTTGGTTTCGCTAGCTATAATATTCCAAAGTATTATGACCTATATCCTCATGGAGGTCACAGTATTTGTACCGGTTCCACGTGTTTGCTGGTTCGTTCATAAGACTTGGCTTCTTGAGAAATCCCCTATCACGAATGGCTAGGTAGATCGTCTCGCAGGATACATTCAGTAGGGTGTAAGGACCGTACTCCCTCTGATCCTAAGCTTTGGAGACTACCACTCTCGGTGGAGGTGATGCTTGAGGTGGGGTTTTCTTGGCCAGATACCACTCTCACTAAGGTTTGGAATGCGATGGGCAACATATAGATCGGTTGGAAGGTCTATTTTGAACCTTCTGTACTGGTGCAGACTTGGTCGCCTTCTTCTTTTAGCGATCGGTAGCTCTCATGTCATCATGTTCGATCTTGACTATGAGTAGCTCATCTATCTCTATCTATTCTTGGGCCCTATCGTAGGCCTCCTGATATGTCCCTGGTGGACGCTTTGTCAAATACCAGAATAATCTTCCTCCCCTTAAGTTTCTACAAAAGTTGGCTAAGGTCTCCTTGTCAGTAAAAACCCTATTTGGATCACCTCCTTGTGAAACCTCTCCACGTTAGACCTGAGCTTCTCACCTAGCACTTTTATCATGTACTGCAAGTGGATTGGCTCCTTCGGTCATGGCTTCAGCCCCTAGAACTGCAAACAAATATCACTTGACAATTTAATAAAGTTGTCCACGTTACCAGGGGGTAACTTTCTAAACCATGTCTTAGCGTAGTCAGTTAGCGTTGTAAGAAACATCATGCATATGGTTGCCTTTATAGCATTCTAGACCTTCATCTGCTGGACTATTCTCTCCAGATGGCTCAAGGGATCCTTTGTGCCTGAATACTTGTCAGTCGGCATTTTTAATTTTATAGGGAGTTCTACTTCCCTGATCCTCGTGGAGATTGGGGCGCTTATCTCTCATAAGGGATTATTCTGGTTCTTCCTATGCTTACCTGTCTACAACTCCTCTATTTCCTTCTGTATCAGAGCTAGCTGATCCTACAGACACTTATTCCTGGCGTTCTTAGACTTGCCCTCAGAATCTTCTATGTCAGACCCTTCGGATGAGATATAGGCCTCAACTCTATTAACCTCGTGGGGAGGATTTTCCAGAACACTCTTTCTGTTACCCCTAACTTGGGATTGAGGTTCTCTTCTAGTAGCTGCTGGCTAGGCTGGGTGGGAGGTCCCTTAGCGGGATGTCAATGGCCGGTTTCACCTGTCGAGGTTGGTAATAGGTTAGCTTATGCGGATCCGGTGGCATGGGTCCTAATCTATCTGAAACTAAAAGTAGAGGCACTAGCTTGTCAGGGACCGGTAATGGTGGTGGTGGTCCTAGCCTGTCAAAACTTCCAGTCTATTGGGATCCGCTTGGGTACTAGGCTCTATCGGCTGAGGGGTGATACCCTCTTTAGCCGACCAGATACGGACACATTCTACGAACGTTGCAGCCTGTTGCTCAAGAATTGTTTGGTTAATCACCGTAGGGATCGGAGCCTGAGTAGTACCAGTCAGCACTGGAGCAGGAATCTGATGCTTCGATCTATTACCCTTTCTTTGAGCATTCCTAGTGGGAGTTACAGATTGGTGCTCGGATGCCTCGAGTTTTCCCAAGGAGGATCAAAGTTTCATGATGTTGTTACACCTGTAAATATTTAAACACGTGATTAAAAAAGTGTGTGGAATGTTCCCACAGACGGCACCAAAAAGTGTTACCCAAAAATTCACTTTGGGTGAGGAATCTCAATTAACACCCTTAGGACATCTACATAGGTAGATCGCAGTCCTGGAAGGTACCTTCGATACCGATTTCACGTTTCAAGGTGGATGAAATGTATGAAATGAATGGGAACAAACTGAATGGTGTTATTTTATTCAGCAATGAAATAGGTTTAGTAATATGAAATAACACTCAACCTCTCTTCTCTCTTTGATGAACTAATTGGAGATGACGAACTCATATATATCAATAAATGGACACAACTATCAATGGTGATTGCTAAGCTTAATTCTGATTGTAGAGCTAAGTGATAGCTCTTAAGGTTCTAAGAGTCGATGTTTCAATCATTTTCTTCATGATATTACCCATGTATTTATACACGGTGTAACAAGGGTTTTTCCTTGGCCTACAATCCAAAGATCACTGGATTAATCTTCTTAGTCATTTGGTGGGATTTTCTATTTAAACATAGTTGACTCTGTAGAATTGGTTTGCAAAGGCTATCATAGAGATAATTGTGTTTGTTTCCTTTTTAGACACTTTTATTATGATTACGCGTACGTGGAGCTTGTTACGGTTTTTCGAGAGGGGTAGGATATGTACCAGGACAGACCAGTGGAATAGTGTTAGGGTACTTAGGTACTGGTTGGGTAGTCTATAGAGGCGTAAGAGCTTTATCTTGCTTCAACAATGATCCCGAGGTACCATGACTGTGTTAGACTCGGTGCCTCGAGGTAGATCATAACATGTAACTCATGCCAGGTATACAAAAATGTTTCCTACTATGAGCCAACCATGTGGAAAATTTACCTTTGACCCTGTTGACGACAATTTTTAAATCAACCACACGTCAAATAAATATTATGAATAGAAATTAGACTACAAATCAAAAAAAAAATATAAGAAGCAACGTAAGATTTTATGTGGTAAAACCCTAAGGTAGGAAACATCCACAGTTACCGGTAACGGCAAGAGAAAAAATATCCACTAAGTTGTCAAAATCTTACACACTCAATCTCGCCTACTCTCTCTTATGCTTAATTAAAGTTCACCCCTCTCTGGGTGTTATTAGGTCTTACTTATACAAGCATAGAACCCTAAATTCTTAATGTAAAAGTAAGGAAAGTTCTCGTAGTTATACAAAACTATAACTTATCAGAGTCGTGTTATCCTTCTTTTTGTTTTACGTTGATTGTCTATTGATTGTGTTATATCTCCTGCCTAATCTGGACTTTGATATCTATAAGAAAATTTACTTCCTCGTCAAAGTATACTTCTAGACACCTTATTTGAGTAGGACTCATTCTCTACGTTCTTTAGGTTATGACTTCGCTAAATATAAACGTTGTCCACTTGCCACTCAACTGACCATCTACTGAACCTGACCAGACCTATTTTTCCCCGATTGATGATCCTACCCAATCGTGACCTTTACCCCCAACCATCTTGACTACCCTGATCGAGTCTTCCAACTTGTTCTTTTGTGTCATCTTGGTCGGGGAGTTTGACAAGTGCTCTTTTGTCAACTTGGGTTTTTTCGATCGGGTCATCTTTTGGTGATGTGGCATCTTCGACCAAATTTTACCAATAACGTATCCCATGCAAAAATGGCTATTAACCCAAAGATATCATTATACTAGCGGAGTAGCTTGATCAATCCTTCATTCACCCCTGCTTCTAATACGATTCCGATCTTGACTACCTTGGGGGGATCATCAACCCTAACTGGTACTTCCTCTAATGTATCAACTGGGTGGCCACTAACCCACCCTCTATCTTCCTCTATCACTTTTTCAGGCAGGATCTCTAACTCTGGCTCCTCCAGTGTTACTCCACCCTTATCCATGGTACCCGGGGTATCGAGATCCTCCTCTGATGACACATGTTCCTGTATAACTGTTATTTATGGAATTGTTTGGCTAAGGCCATCAGGTTAGTTGATACAACATAGCACTTGTGGGCTGCCTGCTGGTGGCTGCGAGCCTCGCCTAGCTCATTTCCCATCGAAAACTTTAGATTGTTATGGTAGACGGACAACACCCCTTGAGGGATGATAGGAAAGGACTTTCAAGGATAATGTTATAAAATGATGGGGTGTCCACTACAATGAAATCAGTCATCAGGTTCTATTTGATGGGTGCAATCCCAATAATCACCGGTAAAATCTTAGAACCTACAGGTACAATCGAGTCCCTTGTAAATCCATACAATGGGGTGGTGTAACTGCTGTAGCACCACTACTTCAGATTAATTTTTTCCAAAGCGTCATTAAAGAGGATGTCCACATTGCTCCCCGTATCAATCAGCACGCGATGGACTAGGCAGTTGGCAATTTGTACAGTGACCACAATGGGATCATCGTGTCGTTGCAAGGTGTTGTATTCGTCTTTCTCAGTGAAGATAATCTAGGCTGACTGGGAGATCCTTGTCGAGCTTTGATCGACCTTGAAAATATCTTGCCCTTTTTCGATCTAGGGTACCTTTCTAGCATTGTTTTTTCTAGAATTGTTGGAAATCGCAACCAGGGTAGGTCCCCTGCTGATGATGTGTATGACCTGGATTTGTTGCATCATGTCTTTCCCTTTTCCTCTTTTTTTCTCCTAATCTTTCTAGATTTTGGCCTGCACTTCCTTTCCTGTGTGGATATTGTCCAACACCAATTGTAGGAACTCTTCCAGGCAGCCTCCACTTACCAGAGCCTCAATCTGGTTTCGCAGTCTATAACATTCCGAAGTGTTGTACCCGACATCCTCGTGGAAGTCGTAGCATTTGTAGCAATTCCTTTTGTCAGCTGGTGCATTCATGGAACTAGGTTTTCTGAGTAGTCCCTTATCACGAATGGTGAGGTAGATCATCCCGCGAGACACTTTCACTGAGGTGTAATGGATGTACCCTCTATCGTCATGGGCAATACAGGCTACCACTTTAGGAGGAGGTGAAGCCCAAGGTGGGGTTTGCCTTGCCAGGTACCCCTCCTGTTGAGATGTTGGGGGCGGTATGTTAGACCAGTTAGGAGTTCTGTTTTGAGCCCTCTAGACCAGTGCAGGGTTGGGCGCCTCCTTCTTTTAGTTTTTAGCAGTCCTCATATCATATTGTTCAATCTTGACTCTGAGCTGCTCGTCTATCTCCACTTGTTCCAGCACCCGATCATACACTAGTTAATAGGTTTTTGGTGGATGCTTGGTGAAAAATCGGAACAATCTACTTACCCACAGGTTTCTACGGAAGTTGACTAAGGTCTCTTTTTCAGTAAAAACCCCTATCTAGATCACATCATTTTGGAACCTTTCCACGTAGTTCCTTAGATTTTTGATCCATGAAAGAGGAATAGAAGCCAGCCACAGAGAAAATCGGAGCCATCTTGGATCTCGAGTCTCCCAGCTCTCTCAAATAGGTATAAGTTTTGACAGGTCAGATAGTTGCTCTCAACTGTTTCATATCATGCTCCACCGATAAGTGCCTCCCTTTCTTCAAGGTCGTCAATCAAGGGAGAAACTTGAAATGGGATCAGGATAATGAACAAGCTTTCTAGTCCTTGAAGAAGTACCTAGCTAGCCCACCGCCTCTTATAAAACCGGTGCTTGGGGAGGGGCAACAAAGATACATGGTCATATCAGAGATGGCGGTTAGCAGAGTCCTGGTTAAGGATTGTAGGGATAGGGTCCAGCGACCCATCTACTATGTAAGTTGCTTCTTAACCAAACCAGAGAGAAAATACACTCTTTTAAAAAAACTCGTCATCACCTTGGTGACCTCAGCTAGGAAGCTCCACCCTAACTTGTAGACTCATCCGATTGCGGAAGTGACCAATAAACCTCTCTGACAATTCCTACAGAGACCGAATGTATCAGGGAGACTAGTGTTATAGGCCCTTGAGCACACTCGGTATGACATCAAGTATAAGACCGAAATGACAATTAAAGCCCAGGCTGTAACAGAATTCGTGACTGAATTTTCTATAGTTCTTGATCCAGTACCACTTTAAGCACGAACCCAGTTGGCCAAAAAGATCAGGGGCCTATAGACTGACCAACAGATCAAAATGATTTAATCTTATATATAGATGGAGCATCAGGTCAAGTGGGTAGCGGAGTTGGAATCATCCTGACCGATCAAGAAAAGCTCAAGTGTTACCATTGTTTCAGGTTGGAGTTCAACGCCACCAACAACTAAATGGAGTACAAAGCTTTGCTAGCAGGAATGAGAGTGGCAGCTGATCTTGGGGTAGATTGTCTCCATGTCATCAGTGATTCACAGTTAGTGGTAAATCAGTTAACTGGGCTCTATCAAGCTAAAGGTGATAATATGACAACCTACATTGAACATGTCCAGCAACTTAAAGCCTTGTTTAGGGGATTCAAGATAGAGTTAATTCCTCACCAACAGAACCATCCAACAGACGTTCATACTAAGATAGCTGCTTGTGGAAGTTAGGCCCTACCTAAGAGGGTACCTTATAGGTAATCTCCCAGTCTAGTAAAGTAGGCGAAAAGGAGGTTAGCCCGGGTGACTGTCTCCCATGTTGGATGGATCCAATCATGGAAAATCTCCAAGAGGAAAAGTTTCATGAAGATCCTGACCAAGCTTGCAAGCTCAAGAGGATCTCAGCTTGTTTCAGCTTGGAAGATATGTCCCTCTACCATATGGGAAGGTCCCTTACCCTACTCTGATGCTTGCATCCCGATGACGCTTATTGGGCCCTTAGAGAGTTCTTATCAGAGGATTGTGGGAACCATATAAGAGGAGAGGCACTAACTTACTAAGTGCTACGTTTAGGCTACTACTGGCCAACCTTGCACCATGATGCAAGGCAGTTCATTAAATCCTGTGAGACCTGCCAAAATGACATCCAATCTAAATCACCTTCCAGCAGAGCAACTCTCTTCTATCAGTTCATCATACTCTTTTACAATTTGGAGGGGTTAATATAATCAGGCTTCTCTCTATCGCACTTAGACAAGCTAAACACGCTGTAATCGCCATCGACTACTTCACCAGGTAGATGGAAGAGAAACCACTCTCCAAGATAATAGAAGAAAACACCACTCAGTTCACCAAAAAGAATGTTGTCTGCAGATTCGGTACTTTGATGATCATCAACACCGATATCGGTAAACAGTTTTACAAGGAGAGGTTTAGAGAATTTTATGACAACCTTGGTATTAATCTCTACTTCACATATGTAGCTCATCCACAAACCAATGGCCTAGTAGAAACAACAAACAAAACTATCAAGAAGTTTCTCAAGAAGTAGCTACAACAGAAGAAGGGTAAATGGGCAGATGAGCACCTAAATGTACTTTAGGCCTATAGTACAACCAAGAGGACTACTACTAAGGAAACCCCCTACTCATTAGCTTTCAGGACAAAAGTAGTACTACCTATCGAGCATAAGTAGACCTCTTTCAGGGTTCAGCACTTCGAGTCGGAAAGTAACGAGGTCAAGTAGAGGGGCAAACTGGACTACCTAGAGGAAAAGTAAGATAGAGTAGTAGAAAGAGTAGCGGTATACCTGAGTCGAATTATGAGGTACTTCAATAAGAAAGTCAGAACCCGCAGTTTCAAAGGTAACCTAGAATACCCGGAAGTGGTTGGACAGGGTGCTAGTGCCAAATTAGGAAAGCCCTTACCTAGCAAAAATGATGATGAGGCTTAAAAGCTGGAAAACATGAATGGATGTCCAATCGACCACACCAGGAATGCAGACCACTTGAAGAGTCTCTGACCATAGAAGAGCCAAGGTTCCAGATGAAAACTGACCGGTACCATCCTAGATGGGTACCAATATCACCGAAAAATAAAGTGTAATCGCCAGTTAACAATCATAAAGATTCAACGTTTTTGTCTTCATCTATGCTTGTCTGTTTTATAGCCAAATTTTAGCAAGGAAATTTTCCATGAACCGGGGTAGGCCACATGACGATCTTGACTCCTTGGTCAATCTATCCCCCTTAAGGAAGGGTCTGGATCATAAAAACATAGTTATCTGACAAAATCAAGGTTGCGAAGTTATGTCCTTAGTTGCCATCGTATTCTCAATACCAGAATTGCCAAATGGCAACCCTTGTGCCATTGGTTTGGCAACCTATGAGGGGTTTGGATCATAAGAGCATAGTTTCCTGACCAGACCAAGGATGTGAAGTTGTGGCCTTAGGTGCCCATCGCTTCCTCAAGACCTAAACAACTAAATGGCCATTCTGTTGCCATGGTCGGACTACTGAACCCAAGAAGGATCCGGTTTGTAAGAGCATAGTTTCATACCTAGATTGATATCGTCTGGTACCAGATTTCCCTTTTGTAGGGATGAAAGGTACCTCGATGGATATATTAGACTAGATTGTCACCTAGGTACCAAAAACCACTAAAATTGGGATGCTCGGTACCATCATTCTCCTAGAAAGGATAATCAGTTTTGACGAAGTTCCTCCAGGATCATTTTGCCTAAGTACCTCAGTAACATAGTAATAGTCGCATGTTACGTCTTTTTCTCCTTATCAATTTTTAAGGTTTCTTGTGTTGCCAGAATTCATTTAAGTCAGGTATACACAGGGGGCTTGAGGCAAGAATGCTAGGTACCACGATCACGATATCGTCTAGGTATCGAGGTACCATGTACATGAGAAACCTTGGTACCCTGGTTCATTCGGCTAGATTTTTGCCTAAGTATCAAAATCCCCAAAATAGGGATGCGTGGTGCCATGATTCTCCCAGAAAGGATAATCAGGGTTAACAAGGTTAACAAGGTCCTTCAGGGATCATTTGACTAAGTACATCAGTAACCTGGCACTAGTCACTAGTCACGCCATATTCTTGTTTTGATCAAGTTTTTAAATTTTCTTGTGTTAATAGGTTTCATTTAAGTAAGGTATATAGTGGAGATACTTTTTCTAGATCAGGATCATGCCAAAGGTAGAATCACCTGGAGATCAACCATATACAAATATAAAGAAAACGAGAAAGACTATTTTCATTTCATTCAATCCATCCCTCTATTTTGTGCTACATGCTTGTAAATATATATATATATATATATATATATATATATATATATATATAGTTGATTCACTAGAACTAGTAGAGAGCCCACAGCCTTTTGTGGGCTATATACAAAGAACTTGAAGGCTGATTTCTAGAACGGGTCATTCCGCAGTCCCCTCTTGATTGACATCCCCTATGCTCCGTCTACAATGTCTGTTTCAACCCCCTTAGTAAGCACAACATCGCAATCCAAGGCTCCAGCATCCGGATCATTTGGGGGGCTGTTTGCTACCTGCTCCACCACCTTCGCATACTCTGTATCAATAGGGGCCTCTACCAGAGCTGGACCGGTCTAAAGTTTCACCATGGCATCCAGCCCGACCCGTTCCACCACTACCTTGGTAGTAGGCTGGCCCTCCGTATGTTGGAACCCCGTTCACCGGTAACGCAGTGGACGTAGATTTAATTTTTTTTCTTACACAGATCATAATAGACCTGGGAACAGTGAACTTGGGATCATAATTCTTTTTCGGAACTCATACATATTAATTATTACAATAATAAATAAATATGTATACACAATAAATTGTAATCAATTTAATCAGAAGAATAAAATCTTACCAATGTTTCGAGGCTCATTCACTTTACAATATGCTCTTGTTTGAACCAATCTTACCAACGTTCGGAGGCTCCTTCACTATACGATATGCACCTGTCTGAACCACTCGATCTTCCTCGCTATGTCCCGAAACTTGTATCTACGTGTAAAGATCAATATTATCCATTCAATTGAATATTAATTAAGATTACGTATAGATCAATACTCCAACCTCAATCATTAAATTATCAAAACCCAAAAGTCATGCCAACGTATGATCATGCATTAACAAGAATAAAGAATTAAGACAAAGGATGAATTGAATAAATCAAAACTCGAATTAATGAAAATATCGTCAATTCTAATAAAGAGCATTCATAGAGGTTCACATTGATTCCCTAATATGAGTTAGTTACACATGATGAAAATAAGAGAGGAGAAAGAAAAGATAAAACCCATCTTGGCCATCAATGAGTTCTTCAAGTCTTCAATGATGAATTCTTCTTCTTCGTCTTTGAATATTCGATGTTTAAAGATGAATGGAAGGTGTATGGTGATGGAGTGGTGGGGGACGGCCCCCTTGGTGGCTTGGGACCTCCCTTGGCTTCTCTCCCGAAATTAGGGTTCACATGGTGTTTAAATAGGTGTAGATGCTATGTCATGTCCTTAAAAAACAAGGAAATAAATTACAATATAGAACTCTACCTTTTTGGGACTTTATTTCTTTTCTAATCAAATCAAAAGACTACTTATTGAAGGAAGATTAGGATTAGGTTTCAACTTGTTTGCACAAGACTCCCAAACAATTCCAAGAAGGAAATATTTCCTATTACAACAACTTGCAAAATAAATCCCGTCATTATTCACGGAATTATGACTGATCTGACCATCAGGTACTAAAATAGGCATAACTTCTTCTAG
The DNA here is from genome assembly GCA_032871835.1 of Dipteronia dyeriana. Classification (NCBI taxonomy): domain Eukaryota; kingdom Viridiplantae; phylum Streptophyta; class Magnoliopsida; order Sapindales; family Sapindaceae; genus Dipteronia; species Dipteronia dyeriana. Next base: position 26,864,187 of record CM065297.1, on the reverse strand, counting down.
AAATATCGGAATTGCAATCCGAAAAGTGCACCGAAAACTATACTTCCAGGGATTTTCATCCATAGGTAGTAGAACACACAATTCGATTGGATATGAGAGATATTAGCCCCGCCATCTTGGTGTTCTGCACTGCTATAAAATTCAACTTTTTACTCTTTTTCTCCAAAATAACATCTAACACCTCTTGAATGGAATGTGACCTATACATGCTCAACAAACACATAAAATACCTAATTTCACCTAAGAACAAAGCACAAATAATAGGAAATGGGGACCTAAAACATGTATAGAAATAGACCGATCATAGGCCAATCACAATCTCAGGAACTTGAATGGCAGATGTAGAGAAAAGACATGAAGAAACTATTTCTTCTTGATGTTCACACACCTAATTGCATCTCATGCAATTTTAACGACATGTTGCTTGTGTCTTCTTTGTTTCAAGTACACTTGCTCTTTTTTTGGTGTTCACAGTGCACTACTCAATTGCCACCTCCTGTATAATTCTTCTTTGAAAACTATAATCAAACTATATGATTGTAGCCTGTGAAACGGAGGTGGGCTACCTACTTGACAAGCGAAAAAGTTTTTCCATATGCTATTACACTTTTTTAGATGTAGCCCGATATTGGGGGATGGGCTCCCTGATTGGTAAGAATGAAAAAGATTTTCTTTCCTCCTTCATACCTGCATCCGGTTGATCTCCACCTTGGTTGATTTTGCGTGGTTCATAAGCAGTCCCCTACGTAAGGAAAGCTTGATTCATAAGGTGTACGTAGGGGACTGCTTATGAATAAAGATATTTCATATTAACCAAGGTGGAGATCAATATCTTGATTCATATGCAGTCCCCTACGTACACCTAACTTAACAATATCTGGTAACATAAGGAAAGCTTAAAATCGATAGCTTTTTTAGGAGAATCATGGTACCATGTGTTCCCTTTACTGGTGATTTTTGGTATTTAGGTGAAGATCTATTCTAATGAATCTAGGTACCAAGGATTCCCATATATATGGTACCCTGATACTCAGATAATATCGTGACCGAAGTACCTAGTGTTCCTGTATCATGTTCCTTGTGTATTCATAAATAATTGAAACATGGTAATATAAGAAAATTTATAAACTGGTAAGTGACTAGTACTAGGTTACCGAGGTACTTTGTCAAAAGGATCCCTATGGGACCTATTCAATATTGATTACCTTTTATGGGGGAATCACAGTACCAATCACCTCTACTCTTGGAATTTTGGTACTAGAGTTAAAATCTAGTCGATTACGTCTATTGTGGTACCTATCATCCATGTACAAGAGAATTTCGGTGACCGGGCTATAACGATCCAGATAGGCAACTATGCTCTTACGTCACAGATCCTTCTTGGAGGTGGTAGCCCGACCAAAGTATTAGGAATGCCAATCAGCTATCTTGGTATTAAGGAAGCGATGGGCAACCAGAGGTACAACTTCACAGCCCATATCTGGCAGACAACTATGCTCTTACGTCCAGACCCTTCTTGAGGGTGGTATCCCGGATAAGGCATCAGAATGCTATTTGTCTCTTCTTTGTCTTGAGGATGTAATCGGAAACCAGAGCCATAACTTTGCAACTTATATCTGATAGGAAACTATGCTTTTAAGTTTAGACCCTTCTTAGAGGTGGTAGCCCGACCAAGGCATCAGAATGCTATTTGTCTCTTCTTGGTCTTGAGGAACTGATGGGCATCTAAGGCCATAACTTAGCAACATGTATTTGACAATCAACTATGCTCTTACGTCCAGACCCTTCTTAGGGGTGGTAGCCCGACCAAGGTATCGGGAATGCCATATGGGTCTTCCTGATTCATGGCGATGATGGTGAAATCCCGTGACAAAATCCTGGTGATAAAATTGAGACAAATGTAGATGGAGAAAAATGGGGAATTTTATCGATAATCAAATGGTGATACACTTCGTTATGTAAGTACCAGTACCTATCCTGGATTCCACAGGTATGATTCCACATGAGACCTCAACCTCTCTACAGGTACAACCTCTTCAAGTGGTCAGCATTCCAGGTATGGTCGATAGAACTTCCATCCATGTCTTCTTACTTGTAGCCTGGCTTCAAATTACCATTTTTATTAGGTAAGAGTCCTCCTAAGTTGGTGCTAGTACACCGTTCGACCACTTCTGGGTGTTATGGGTTACCTTTCCGTGTACTAAGTTCCTCTCTCTAAAGCTTTAAGCTCTGATCTTCTTGTTGAAGTACCTTGCAATTTCGACTCTGATAGACTCCTACTCTTTCTGGCACCCTATCTTATTTTCCTCAGAGGTCCAGTTTAGCCCTAAGCATGACCTCGTTTCTTTTCGATTCAAAGAGTTGGACCCTGAATAGGGTTAGCCTTTGCTCGATAGGTATTACCACTTCTATGCCGAAAGATAAAACACAAAGGGTTTCCCTAATGGCGGTCCTCTCGGTAGTACAGTAGACCCAATATACATCCAAAAGCTCCTGTACCCATTTACCATTCTTCTGTTGTAGCTTCTTCTTCAGGAGCTTCTTGGTGGTCTTGTTTGTAGCTGTTGATCGAAAATTCACTCAGGGTGAGGAATATTAGTTAACACCCTTAACCCGCTACCTAGGTAGGCTGCGGGGGGTAGTTACTTCTTACCAAGGAGGTTCGAAAGAGATTTTGGGAAGAGGGAGGAAGAATGAGATTGATAATAAAAAAAAGAACTATTTTAATAATCAAATAGATGATATAACTTTAGTTTAATACAATGATCGTGGGCACGATACAAATTTGATCTAACTATTGTATCTCTCTCTCTCTCTCTTTTTCTAAACACTATTGGAGATGGCGAACTCGTGCACGTCTATAAGCTGTTAGAGATGGTGAACTTGTGCATGTCGATAAATGGCTAAATCCTATGAGAAAAATGGCGAAGGTGATCTGCCTCTTTTCTCTCAGTTTTTTGATACCCTGCCTGGATCTTGGAGTCTTCTTTTAATCCTTCTTCATCGCCAATCAAATCCCTATAATTTAGACCAATTAATTGGCCATGTTATCGAAAATGATTGGAGTTGATTGGTTTAAGTTAAAAAAAATGGTGAACTTGTTGACCTGTCTGATCACATTATGGTGCTTTAATGGTGAAAAAGTCAACTCATAATTAAGAGAAGGAACCATGATTCTACGTATCAAATGGCAACGTACCTCGGGGTACCAGTCTGGTGGGGTGGTGCTTGACCTATCCTTCTGGAGCTTTCTGGCTTGCTTCATTTTTACCTGTTAGGCATGTCACGTATATGGTAATTAGTGGCTAGGTGCTATCGAGGTACTTAGTCAAATATCTTTGTACTTTCCACGGATGCTGAAATTTCTCGGGTGGTAGTATCAAAGTACTCGGTTACCAAGATGAATGAACTGTTGCTGAGGTTCAAGGTGAGAGTTTGGGTGGTGTAGAGACCGGTATCTTGAGGTCGGCAGCAGTATGCTAGCCCTACCTGGTATAAAGAAGCATGTCCTACCAGTTACCAGTTGGGTGGAAAATTTTGTATTTACCCCTTGCCAAAAATGGATATTAACAGTAGCTTCTGCCAAGCCATTAGTCTAAGGATAAGCTACAGACATGAAGCGAAGGTTGATACCTAGGTTGTCATAAAATTCTCTGAACCTTGCATTGTCAAAATGTATACCATGGTCAGTAATGGTGATCATTGGGGTATTGAATCTGCAAACCACATTCTTCTTGATGAACTTGTTGGTGTTTTCCTCTGTTATCTTGGAAAGTGGTTCCGTTTCCTCCCACCTAGTGAAATAGTTGATGGTGACTATAGTGTGCTTAGCCTGACCATGTGCGATACGAAGAGGTCATATTAGATTAACCCCCCAAACGGCAAAGGGGTATGGTGAGCAAAAAGAGGAGAGCCGTTATGGTGGAAGGTGATTAGGGTTGGTTATCTTCTGGTAAGGCTCGCAGGATTGAACGAATTGCCTTCCATCGTGGTGTAGGGTTGGGCAGTACCCTATACACCCCACCTGGTAAGCTAATGTCTCTCCTCCTACGTGGTTCCCATAATCTCATGAATAGAGCTCTCTAAGCGCCTAACTAGCATCATCAGGATGCAGGAATCAGAGTAGGGGAAGAGACCTTCCTCTACGGTAAAGGTAACCATTTACCTAGCAGAAATGAGCTAAGATCCTTTTGAGTTTACGAGCTTAGACAAGATCTTTAAGGAGCTTTTCCTCTTGAAAAAAGTCCATGATTGGATCCATCTAACATGGGAGATGGTCCACTGGGCAGACCTCATTTCCGCCTGCATTGGGAGATTACTTTGAGGGTACCCATTTGGGTAGGGCATGGCCTATACTTGTTGCTATCTTAGCAAGAACATCTGCTCGATGGTTCTGCTGGCAAGGTATCTGATCTATCTTAAATCCCTTAAACCGGGTCTTGAGCTATTGGACCCGTTCAAGGTTGGATGCCATATCGTCTCCTTTAGCTTGACAGAGCCCAGTTACTTGATTCACCACCAGCTATGAATCATTCCTAACGTGGAGATAATATGCCCAGAGCTTGGCAGCCACTCTTATCCCTACTAGTAAAGCTTCATACTCTGTTTCGTTGTTTGTGGCATTGAATCCAAACCGTAAACAGTGGCAACACTCAGCCTTCTCCGGACCAGTTAACATGATTCCAACTCTGATGGCTGCTAGACCAAATGCTCCGTCTGTTGGGATTATGCTCGATAACAAGAGTGTAAAAATGTATTTGATATTTTTTTCATATTTATAAAAGTGATTTCTAGGTTAACAAATCTTATAGCATTTATAATTTAATTATTATAATTGTTAAAAGTAAATAATCATAAGGTCAAAAGACTATGAGAAAAGAAGAATTGTTCGTACATTTAGATATGTATAAGGTAGACACAATTCTTTAGTTAGTCTTGAATAAAATTCACAACTTAAGATAAAGGTTGGGCGCTTTTATCCTGTTAAAGTTGGAGATTCTTTTGCTAGCATTTGAGTGGGATCAAATGTGTTATGATGATTCTAAAATAATCAAAGTGTGTTGTAAAGGAATCTAGTGCACTAGGTGCATTACATAGGATCACGGTGAGATACTTTATCCAGAATCGTCAATGGATAAAAGTTTTCACTTGAAGACAATCAGAGAGTCAATCTTAATCCTGAGATAAATTATGGACTTATAGTTGCAAGTGTTATCATTTGAGCTATCAATGGGTACGATTATATAGCATAGTCTATCCTCGATAGTCTGGTGGTATTCATTTGTTAATCGATAGAGGACCTTGCATGGATCACTTGATATATTCTGCTGGACCAATTTATGGGCCCATCTAGAATGGTATTAAGGCATGTGAACTTGTTTCTTTTAGTAAGAATGTGTCTAGCTCACATGTGGACTTTTTATTTTAGTCCGATGGATTTAATAAAATAGGAAAAACAATATTTGGCCCATATATATTGCCTTGGGTGGCTAAGGCTATATATAATAGCTTATTATATATATATATTTTTTATTAAATGGAAATTAATTAATTAATTTATTAATTAATTGTTTAATTAAAAGTTAAAATCCTTTTCCTAGTAGGAGATGGTCTCCTAGAGTCATATTATTGTTGGTAATATGATAAGTATCAAATACTATATTTGATAAGTAGATAAATAATAGGAATTTATTTATCTTGTCAAATTAGGAAGTATTTGATTTCTATTAAGACTCTAATTGAAAATTGGTTAAATTATGAAGTTTTAATTTATTCACAAATTAATTATAATCAATAATTGGTTATTGAATAAATACACTATTTGAGTTGGATTAGGAGTCTTGGTGTAGAAAAGAATTCTTCTTTGAAATGGATTCTTTGTCACCAAGTAAATCCACCTAAGGAAATGACTCTTGCCCACCAAGTAAATCCTTCTTAGGAGAGGATTAGGCCTCATTAACTAAAGACAAGAGGAATTCGGCCACTACATATACTGGATGTACAATTCGGCCAAGCCTAAGTCTTTAGTTAAGAAGAAAAATTCGGCCAAGGCCAAGGGTAAAATTCGGCTAAGAGAGAATTTTAAGAGATTTTGGTTCTTGCTCTAGATAAATTCGTCCAACTCTATTGATTGGTGTGTGAAATTTTGACAAAGAAGAAAAAGAAGAAAGAATGTTTTGTTTTCGATAGTACATTAGCAGCCTTTACATTAAAAGGTTTTGTGCACAACTTGTAATCAAGGTTCACGCGAGTTTCAATCAAATTGATAGATAATTCACAAATGACCTATGTGACTAACAACATAGGCCTCACACCTATTGTCAAGACTTCCTTCTCACAAGATATATAAGTGATCATGAATGCAAAACACAAACAAGCACGCAACATAGAATGTTATGATCAACACATCCTATGGAAAATACTAGACATGAGCATGAATGCATAAAACAAATGTAGTCTAGTCAATCATGAATGTTTAATCCATTTAGATCATGTAAGATATGTTCAACATTAATTACAACCTAGATACATGCATAGATCTAAAACTTGAATCACAATATATGTTCAGTTAACACATAATCAAGTTTAAATCTCAAAAATCAAAAACATGCTAAAATCATATGACAAAGTCATTTAGATTAAAGCTATAGTTTTAGAGCATATTTCCTATTCATAGATTCAAAAAAGCACAAGAATAGCTCAAAAGAACACAAGCAAATGTATCACTGTGAGATTTCAGCCAAAGAGAGCCTAATACATGTGAGAAACTATTTTTCAATAAATCAATCAACCAAAGATCATCAAATAGTCCTAGAATCAAAGCTAGCACAATACAATCCCAAACATGTGAAAACATAGGCAAAATCAAAAACTAATTCAACATGTGAGATTTCAATTAAAACTCAATCTAGCTTTAAATGAGTTCAAAAATCAAATCAAAACAATCAAAAGACACATATATATGTTGAAGAAGAAAACCCAAGGCAATTGACTAAGTTTTAAAAGAAAACTTTGAGAGACAATCAATACCTTAGTTGATTTTGGTGCAGTCCCGTTTTTGTGAGTTTAGACTCCAAACAAAGCAACAAAACTAACTTAAACCTTCAAATAAAAGATAGAGGATGAATAGATGAACACTCTCAACTTTGAATCACTCAAATCGGAGTTCAAATGAAGAATTTATGGTGTTTGGAAGGTGAGAAAAAATGGAGAGAAAATTCTGCACTCAAGTTTTAAATTTCTTCTTAGAATGAAATGTGAGAGGGAAGAGAAATATAAAGGAGAGGGAAAGAATAGAACCAAAAGGACCAAAATGCCCCCTTTGAGAATGCTTCCCCGAGAATGCGCGTGGGCATCTCGGGCCAGCAATGAGTTGCGGCCGAGATGCCCACACGCCATCTCGGGCATGCACCATTTGATGGCCTATGGCCATGGTGCAACTCCCTTGCACTCCTCTTGCGTTCTTCTACCGTTCTTTGGCCTCCGAACTTGGCATTCGAATACGTTTACAGATTACAAACCATAACTCTCTCACGGTGAACCCAGAAAATAATAATTCGACTCGATATATGAAGACCAAGACAATGTATGCAACATGAGTTGAAAGTGTAGTATCTTTTGACTTAGAACTTGAAATCAATAGTATGAGTAACTGAAATGACCGGAACTCAATCAAGAATAATTTAAGATTAAATTCAAGTTCAATATCCATGTTATAAAAATATATATTCATACAAACACAATTCACACTAGAATGCAAACTACATAGAGATAGTCTTCAATCATGCATTTTCCAAAACATGTTATTTCCATACCAATGCATGAGCATTCATCTTTAAGTGTGTGAATATGTTATACATGGCGCACAACGATACAGGGACACATATGAATGAATTGTATGTGTGTGCCTATAATGGTGCACAATGATGCAGGGACACAAATGTATGAATTGTGTGTGTGTACCTAAGCCTTGTAAGAGAAAGATAATGTCTTAGTATACCTTTGTAGAACCATATAGCATCCTTTCTCTTTGAAGAATTTGAACTTGCTTTGACTAGTTGTTCCTTCTTCTTTGAAGCTTGAATCATCATGAATCTAAACAACTAATTCATTACAAGTAAACATCATTTTGATATGGAATTAATTCCAACACAATCTAAAACCTAACAATCTCCCCCTTTGGCAAATTCCAAGTCAAAACACCTATACATTAACTATAAATATAAAAATGAAGATAGGTCACAAAATCACTCCCTCACATTACAATGAGTAAGATTCCTATAACTAATCATGATCAACTCTTGAACTTCATCTTGATCTTCTCTTGAAGCAATCAACAAATCATCTCAAAGCACAATGCATATACAAGAGAAAAAACAACAAATGGCAACATATAATATGGATAAGAATATACAATTAAGTCCACAAATACATGTATTTCCCCCTCAATACATGCCAAAACACAAGAATTCATAACCGAATCTTAAGACTAATTATTACATGCCATTGAAATTTCAAAAGTTCACAAAAACAACATAAAAAGAAACTAAGTAACTAGCATCTCTTTCTCTCCCTTTGTGACATGAAATGATGCCAAAAATTAAGAAATATACCACAAGCTTCATATGCTAAGAGAGATAAACAAAGATTTTTTCAAGTTCTCTTATAATTCTTCAACAATTGCTAAAATATCATCATACTCATAAACAAAGTGTGTGTGAGAGATGTGCTTCAAATATATATCAAGAAGTAGTTTGATAATCAACATGCAAACAATTTCCAACAACTATCCATCTTAAGCTTTTTCCATAAAAAGTCAAACCGATTATCATCCGGAATTTTTTGCTTTTAAGAGAATAGATTTCAACATATGAGCTTATGTGTGCATGTGGCTCGTCATCGCATTTCTGTTTTTCAACCCAAGCTCATTTGATTTTCTACTATACTCCTTTTTAAGACTTCCTCTTTTTCTTTTTAGGCTTTGCATCAAAGTTTTTTTTTTATGATTTCATTTCAACACTTCTTTGATTTTTCCCAATTTTTTTTTAACATAAACAAAATTCACTTCATGGCGGCTTTCACTCATCACAATGGTGTAGCTCTTTCCAACATTGGGTAGCTTTCACAACCAATATGTGTAGCCCTTTCCATGAAGGTGCTCGTTGAGTTCTATGTATTTGCCGAAGCAAAATGGATACTAACCATAGGTCATTTTAAATGTAGTTAAGCACAAAAACTTCAAGGTGTATCCAAATGTTTATATATTAGTAAACTCAACCTACTGCCAAGACATATAAGAGAAACAAAGTGCAATTTTTAGAAAACCAAGATTTTATGGCTCATAAGCACATGATCTAAAAGCATTAAGTAGAGACTTATTCAAGATCATTACTTCTCTAATGAGTAGCTTTCAAAGAATATGAAGCTCATATTTTCAAAAGTAATGCCACTCAATATACTATACACAAACAATCATCAAAGTTAAGATCAATGTGAACAATATCACTATTAGATCCTAAAATAACAAATGTCAATGAGAACCATATGTATGCTATACAAAATTCTCTAATATGACATGCTATGAGATGTATATCAAAAATTAAGTCAAAAGATGAATATCTAAAAGAACATACATTAGAGTATAGAGATACCTTTATGGCTCATAAGCACATGATCTAAAAGCAATAAGTAGAGACTTATTCAAGATCATTACTTCTCTGATGAGTAGCTTTTAAAGAATATAAAGCTCATATTTTCAAAAGTAATGCCACTCAATATACTATACACAAACAATCATCAAAGTTAAGATCAATGTGAACAATATCACTATTAGATCTTAAAATAGCAAATGTCAATGAGAACCATATATATGCTATACAAAATTCTCTAATATGACATGCTATGAGATGTATATCAAAAATTGAGTCAAAAGAAGAATATCTAAGAGAATATGCTTTAGAGTATAGAGATACCTTTTTGCACATTATATTCACCAAATATCATACTTCCGCCCTTTTTATGAGCACTCTTGCATTGAATGTCCTTATGACACCAAGTTGACGATGTTTCACAACAAAAGTATAAAAAGCATAATATCTCAACTCAATCAACACATATATCAAAAGAACTTCTCTAAAGTTAACCAACAAATTTTGACCATCATAACAACATGATGTGAGATAACCAAGTTCATATCAATACATGGAGTATTCAAAGCTAGCAAGCAAGAATTCTCAACACAATTGATATATTGCCTCAAAGCTATCTCACGTGTGCTTCTTATATTAGTGATAAGAGCACTCACTTGTTCTTGGGTGTACCTACACAAACATTTCCAATATCATCCTTGACAAAACAATGTTAAATCTAGAGTAAAGTCCTTCAATGACTTGATTAACAAGAATATCATTAACACACTCTTCCTTAACATTTTCAACACAAGATTTGTCAAGTTGAACAAGATTAGTTTTCTTTCTACTCCACAACTTCTTCTCATGCTTAGCAATATTATCAAGTTTTTCAACTTTCAAATCCTTAGCATGTTCAAGTTGAAGTTTAATCTCCTTATCTCTAGATTCATTTCCTAATTTGTATTTTTCAATATATTTATAACACCTAGGCTTAATGTGACCTATTATGTTGCAATAGTGGCAAATTGGAATAAAAGATGAGATTGTACCTTTTGGAGTTGAACTAGCTTCACTAGGAGTTTGCAAAGATACCTTGTTCGCCAACTTCTTCTTTGCTTTCGATCTTCTCTTCTTGTGTGGTTTCTTATCAATCATGACTTCATCCAAGTGAGTAGGAAGTGGTACTTCCAAGAGCTCCTCTTCAACTACCAAGTCATCTTTATCACTATGAGAGTTAACAAGATTCCTAACACTAGACACACTTACCGAATCATTCACTAAGTCCTTGATGGCCTCCTAAACCGTGTCTATATCTTCCATTAATTCTTGTTCTCTCTTCTTCAAAGAAGATATAACATTATCATTCTCAAGGTTTATCTTTTCAAGTTCTCTAAACTTCTTCATAATATCACATTTCTCACCAAGAAATCTACGAGTGACAATCACAAACTCATCTAGTTGTTTCTTGATCAAATCATCCTTCTCAACTACCTCTCTTAGAGTATTATCTCTATCTTATTCAAGCTTCTCTATCTTGGCCAACAACTCAAGATTAGTAGGAATGGAACTAGAGCTTCCATGATGATTTGCATCAAAGTTCTTGTTCAAAGATATTGTACCATCAACATCTAGTGGAGAATGAGAAGCCGTTAGAACTATAAAGTTGCTCACCAACTCTTCATCACTTGAAGACTCACTACTAGAGCTCTCATTATCACTAGAGTTATCATCACTCCAGGTAGCCGCCTACACTTTGCCTTTCTTGTCCTTTTTAGATGGCTTTTTGGTGCACTCACTAGCAAAGTGACCGAAACCATGACAATTGTAGCACTTAACATCTTTCTTGTTCATGGTTTGACTATTCTTCTCAATCCTTGGAGATGATGTTTTCTTAACTCCCTTTTCCTTAGAAGACTTACCTCTAGGCCTGGCATTCTTCTTTAGAAACTTCTTGAACTTTCTAACCAAAAGAGTCATCTCTTCATTTTTATCATCACTCTTTTCCTCAATAGCATTGAGAGCGATTCCTTTACTCTTAATCTTTGGGTTCAAGCACATCTCATAAGTTTGGAGAGACCCAAGCAACTCATCAATGTTCATGCTATCCACATCCTTGCTTTCCTCAATGGCCGCCACCTTTGATTTAAATCTCTTAGGAAGAGACCTAAGGATTTTCCAATTTAAACGCTCTTTTGAGATAGGTACTTCAAGTGCTTGGCATTGGTTAGCAATGTTAAGATGCTGGAATTGGAAGTCTTCAAACTTTTCTTCTTCACCCATACTTAAACCTTCAAATTGTGATGCCAACATTTGAAGCCTTGATTTCTTCACCGCTAAGGTTCCTTCATTAGTAACTTGGAGAGTATCCCAAGCTTCCTTTACGGATTCAAGATTTTGAATGTAGGAGAATTAATGCCCATCAACTCCTCCAAAAATGGCATTCATAGCACGATGGTGCCATTTAGCAACCTCAAACTCATTCGTTGTCCATTCACTATTTCGCTTGAGTATCATGGTTCCATCCTCTTAAACCTTGGTAGGAGGACTATAACCTTATTCCACTACCACCCAAGCCCTTTAAACAATAGAGCGGATGTAGGCTTTCATCCTCAACTTCCAATACCTATAGTTAGTGCCTCGAAGTAATGATGGCCTAGTATTTGAGGCTCATTCCGCTATTACATCAACTTGTAAACCCATGACTTCAAAAGCTTTGCAAAAACCGTGAATGTATCACCTAGGCTCTCACTAAGTATAATCTAGTGTCATGCTCTGATACCAATTGAAAATACAAACACGGTTAAATGCTTAAGACTAACCTAGAGAGGGTGAATAGGTTAGGCACCTTTTTCGACTCTCTTAGAAACAAACAAAAGTTTGTCCCTCTAGATTGCTTGTATCACAATATATATATATCAATTAAAGACACTTAATCAATATAAAACAAGTAAAGTGTGATACAAACAATTAATCATTACACATACACAATCTTTACTGTAGAAAGGAAGTCAACTTACATATAGAGCTCTATCCATAGTATTCAATAACAAATACAAATATAAGAGAGATAGGGATAAAGAAAAGTTGACACAAGTTATAACGTGGTAAACCTCCGAAGAGGAAACATCCACGAGTTAGCAAAAACCGGCAAACAAAATCCACTAGTAGATAAGACAAGTACAATCTCTCAAGTGACCCCTTCAACTAGAAACTACCCTCATATCCTACTCATGAAGATGTCGCCCTCTTGCTCAACAATCCGAGGCCTCACACCTCTTGTCAAGACTTCCTCGCTCACCATTCCGGATCCTCACGACCCTAGGCAAGACTTCTTGCTCAATTATCCGAGTCCTCTCGACTCTAGTCAAGACTTCCTCGCTCACCCTTCTGGATCCTCACAACCCTAGGCAAGACTTCTTGCTCAACTATCCGAGTCCACCCAACTCTAGTCAAGACTTCCTTGCTTGACAGTCCGAGGTCTCCCATCTCTTGCCAATAATTTCTTGCTCAACAACATAGGTCTCACACCTACTGTCAAGACTTCCTTCTCAGAAGGCATCTAGGTGATCATGAATACAAAACGCAAACTAGCACGCAATATAGAATGTTATGATCAACACTTCATATGAAAAATACTAGACATGAGCATGAATGTATAAAACAAATGTAGTCTAGTCAATCATGCATGTTTAATCCATCTAGAGCATGTAAGATATGTTCAACATTAATTACAACCTAGATACATGCATAGATCTAAAACTTGAATCACAAGATATGTTCAATTAACACATAATCAAGTTTAAATCTCATAAATAAAAAACATGCTAAAATCCTATGACAAAGTCATTTAGATTAAAGCTAAAGTTCTAGAGCATATTTCCTATTCATAGATTCAACAAAGCACATGAATAGTACAAAAGAACACAAGCACAGGTATCATTGTGAGATTTCGGCCAGAGAGAGCCTAATACATGTGAGGAACTATTTTTAACAAAATCAATCAATAAAAGATCATCAAATAGTCCTATAATCAAAGCTAGCACAATACAATCCCAAACATGTGAAAACATAGGCAAAATCAAAAACTAACTCAACATGTGAGATTTCAATTAAAACTCAATCTAGCTTTAAATGAGTTCATAACTCAAATCAAAACAGTCACAAGACACATGAATATGTTGAAGAAGAAAAGCCAAGGCAATTAACCAAGTTTTAAAAGAAAACTTTGAGAGAAAATAAATACCTTAGTTGATTTTGTTGCAGTCTCTTTTTTATGAGTTTAGACTTTAAAAACAGCAATAAAACTAACTCAAATCTCAGAGAAAAGATGGAGGATGAATAGACAAACACTCTCAACTTTGAATCACTCAAATCGGAGTTCAAATGAAGAAGTTATGGTGTTTGAAAGGTGAGAAAATATGGAGAGAAAATTCTGCACTCAAGTTTTAAATTTCTTCTTAGAATGAAATGTGAGAGGAAAGGGAAATATAAAGGAGAGGGATAGAATAGAAGCAAAAGGACCAAAATACCCCCTTTGAGAATACTTCCCCGAGATGGTGCTTATGCATTTCGGGGCAGCAAGGAGTTGTGGCCGAGATGGCCATGCGCCATCTCGGGCTTGCACCATTTGATGGCATTTGGCCATGGCGCAACTCCCTTGCACTCCTCTTGCATTCTTTGATCGTCCTTTGGCCTCCAAACTCAAAATTTAAATCCGTTTATGGATTACAAACCATAACTCTCTTACAGACATATAAGATAGTCAACCCAGAAAATAGTAATTTGGCTCGATATACATAGACGAAGTCAATGTATGCAACATGAGTTGAAAGTGTAGTATATTTTTTTACTTAGAACTTGAAATCAATAGTATGAGTAACCAAAATGACCGGAACTCAATCAAGAATGATTTAAGACTAAATTCAAGTTCAATATCCATGTTATAAAAACATATATACATACAAACACAATTCACAGTAGAATGCAAACTATATAGAGATAGTCTTCAATCATGCATTTTCCAAAACATGTTATTTCCATACCAATGCATGAGCATTCATCTTCATGTATGTGAATGTGTTATACATGGTGCACAATAATGCAAGGACAAAAATGAATGAATTTTATATGTGTGCCTATAATGGTGTACAACGATGCAGGGACACAAATGTATGAATTATGTGTGTGTGCCTAAGCCTTGTAAGATAAAGATAAGGTCTTAGTATACCTTTGTAGAACCATATAGCATCCTTTCTTTTTGAAGACTTTGAACTTGCTTTGACTAGTTGTTCCTTCTTCTTTGAAGCTTGAATCATCATGAATCTAAACAACTAAATCATTACAAGTAAGCATCATTTTGATATGGAATTAATGCCAACACAATCTAAAACATAACACAATAACCATTACCAATATACCCCTCGCCAACTGACATGGTGCAAAGCCTATAATAAGGGTCGACACTAGAGCTAGTCGAACTGGGGAACCAAAAAGACCTAAAAAGGAGCAGCTACAACAGTTGAGAGAGTAGACCCATCATGACCAGATGTGGAGATGGTTAGGTGTACTACAGAAAGGGTCAAGCCCGTAACACTTTGCACCTTTAAAAGTCCAATGCACTCTCCAACCTGTAGGACAATTGTGGGGGCCTCGAACCCCCACCCTTTAGGTACTTGACCTTCACTGACACTATCTAAGGAAAGGATGCAAGAGAAGTGCTGATAGGAGCATTCTTAGCTTGGATCGTCCCAGCATCCCCAACCAACTTGACTGCTACATCTGGAGAAGACCTCGATTTAAACACTGGAAGAAGTTTCAGCCCCTCAGTGACATTAAGCATTTCTTTATCAATGAACTTCTCTTCTAAATTGGGCCTATCATCATCAGAGTCAGATTCGGTAAAGACTATCTAACGTTTAACAGAGAACTGCACGAGGGATTTCCTAGAGTGTTGTGTAGGCAGATCAGAAATAACCCGATCAGAAAAATTGTCAGCCTGAACCTGAGAAGGCTCAAGATGAGAAGAAGGCACTATTGGTTGTGATTCGGTCACATTACCAGCCTATGCTAGAGGCGGTTCAACTATCTAGGCCGAAACAAGGGGAAGGGAAACAGATAATGCAGTCGCTCGATCACCCCTATTCTTCGGCCATTGCTTCCGTAAAATTAAGTCAGTCAGGATCTATTGATCATCCTTATCTTCCTCATCAAGGATGATAGGGTCAACCCCCAACTAGGAGGTCACCGGATCAGCAATAAGTGAAGCCTCCATTCGTTTATGGATGGCTTCAAAGGTGGAGGATCCCTCTATAGTCTTTGCCACTTTACCACCAGTAACATCTCCACTGGATTCCTCTTTATTGGACCTCTTCTGTTGGGCCTATCTCTTCTAGACCTCTCCTTACTAAACCTATCACAATCAGATCAATCATGGGATGACCGTGATCGAGAAAACCTATCTCTAGGCGACCATCTTCTACTGTTTCTAAGAGGAGGAACATCAAGACCACTACCTTCAGCCTATCCAGCAGGAGCCGCCAAAGTGTCGTGATCAGATTTATATATATATGCTCCAATAAGTCATGCTTGAGAGGAGCAATTACCTGAGCCACCTGATCAGAGGCCGCTTTTCTACTAACTTGGTCAAAGTTCTCAGTCTTCTCGGCTTGCTCACCAGTAACAACATTCATCCCGTACACTGAAAAGAAAATCTAGTGAAAAGCAATATGAATACATACTATAAAAGATAAGTGATACCGGGATCAAAACTTACAATGCTTGCATTGAACAGAGATAGTCAGGAAAAGCGTCAACTCGATCAGCTCTTTTTCCGTATATAGATTACAGTGATCCTTGACCTCCTAGGAAGTCTGAGCGCCTTGACAACCGTGTTAGCCTGGTCCTGAGTTATCATAGTCACAATCTTACTCCTTAGCTTGGGGCTATATAAGTGCCTTAGGACACTACTTCTGGTTAGCCGTTGGTTAGGATCATCCACAACGATCTCGCCCCAATCATCACTGACGAAGAACTATTTGTTCTTCCAGTATATCTTCGAGGAAAGGAAACCTCAGATAAAGCCCTTGTGGTCCTTATGAGTGGGAGGGGTAGGTTTATCATTAAAACCATAGAGAATCAAGTTGCTCAAGAAGGTCGACTACAGATAAAAGGTACCTCTAGTATCTGATCGACCAAGGGTATAGAAGTTATGTATCTCTTAAAGAGTCGGGGGGACTTAACCCCTATCTTCTTTCATAATAGCCGTAGGCTGATCAACACCTGATATGAATTGGGGTCAGTTGAGTAGGAGTAATGCCTGCATCTGCTAGAAATTAAGTGATAAAAGGTTGGATTGGGATGGTGACCCCAGAGGACAACATGGGCCCGTAAATAGCAATCGCACCAGGAGGAGGGTTCCATATAGTACACTCGGTATTGGAGATCAGTTGTACCAAATATGGAAGGTCAAACCGATCACTGAACTTCTTGAGTTCATCACTGGTCACCATATTGATTTCATAGTCAAAGGAAATTTGATGATCCATTATGAACTTTTGCATACGCGCACGTCGTTCTCTCGGGATCTCCTTCATCTTTAGCTTTTACGAGATTATTTTCAAATCACTCGTAAGATGCGCAGCTTCCCCTATGTGAAGCTTTGGCGGTTTGCCTCGAACTGGTTGTCCTCGACATAACTGAACAAGCATCAATAAAAGTATAAGCATAAGGGTTATCAGATGAAGGAACAAACTCAGGATGAGCAACAGAGTAATCTACATTTACAGGTTGAAACAAATGAGTGTATGCGTGAAAATGACCCCAAAGTATATATTCAAGCCTAACGATATTTTCTTTATCGTCAGCCTCGATAGCACACATAAGAAGTTCAAATATCGATAACATACAGTAGGATCTAACCTAGAATATTGGTGAGAGCAATAAAACACGAACTGTTGGTAAAGAAAGAAAGGACGAAGAAAAGCTTAAGATTTGGAAGAAAAGCTTGAGATTTGGAGAAGAAGAAAATATTAGGGTTTTTTTACGAAAGAAGCTATGAAGTAGTGAGAGGGAAATGAATTTTTTTGAAAATATATAGGAGAAGGTGACATCATCAGAACGCGTAAATGTCACCAGGCATAACATGCGAGAGTGGAAGTAGGTGCATAAACCCTAACAATCATTCGTCGTTCGAATCTTGAAATTCTACTAATGATTGCATCAGCCAAAATAGAAGTGGTTGGGGTTAACGCTTAGCTGTTAAGCATTTAACGTGCATTATTTTACCACTAGATAAAAAAAGGAGAACAAATTAAACACACTTTACTAAGTAGTTCCGTTTCAATACAAGATACTCGGCTTTGTATATTTAAGGGGGTATTGTTGTAGGTGTAATTTAGATGGTATGACACATCAGCAATGGGCCAAAGTCGGGGGTGCCACATCAACCCAAGTTGACCAAAGAAAACCCGTCAAATCCCCTGACCAAGATAACACAAGCAATCGGATAAGAAGGCATGATCGGGATTGTCAAGATGGTCGGGGAAAAGGTTGTGATCGAGTAAACCCACTGATCGTGGAAAGTAAATTTGGTCGGGTTTGACATATGGTCGGTTGCATGACACATGGACAATACTTAGATTTAATAAATCCACAACCCTAATACACAAAGAAAGAATCTGACGTCAACAAGACATCTCGAAGTACATCCTGATAAGGAAACAAGCTTCCTAAAAGATATCAAAGTGTAAATTGGGCGAGAGATCTAATGTAATTAAGATACAGGTAGCGCAAACAAGAAAGAAAATAATACAATTCCAACAAAATAGAATTTGGTTCCATTACGGATACTTACTTTACTTGTACATCAGGATTTAAGATTTTATGCATGTATAAATAGGCCCTAATAACACCAATAAAGGGGTGAACGCCAATTAAGCTTACAGGAGTGCAAGCGAGATTATGTGTGTAATTACTCTCATTATAGTGAGTTCTTCTCGTCGTTGCTGGCAACCGTGGATGTTTCCCCGCCCTGGGTTTTACACGTAAAATCTTGTGCCTTGTTTGCTTTTTATTTATTCCAATTCATATTTTAATTGTTTATACACATTCACTTGTTCGACGAGTGATCAATTAAACTTAATCCAAGAATCACAATCCACAAGTTGCATGTTGGTCACCCCGTACCTCACCTACCATGTCTTCAATCGGAAACTTCAGGACATTATGGTAGATCTACAGGACCCCCTTGAGAGCTGAAAGAAAAGGTCTCCAAGGGATGGCATTGTAAGCAGACGGGGTGTCTACCACCATAAAATCGGTCATGATGTTCTGCTAGAGCAGGGCATTTCCTACTATCACTGGTAGAATCTTCGACCCGACTGGCACTAGTGAGTCCCCAGTAAAACTATACAGTGGCGTGATGCAGTTGTTGTAGAAGCACTACTTCAAGTTGAACATATCCAAGGTGTCTTTGTAAAGGATGTCTACACTACTGCCAGTGTCTATCAGAACATGGTAGACCATGCGATTTTGAATTTGCATTGTGACAACCGTGAGTTCATCATGGGGTTACACTGTATTGTACACCTCTTCCTTGGTGAAGAAGATTTGAGCTGATAGAGAGGATATTGTTGATCCTTGGATGACTTTGAGAAAGTCATATCCTTCCTCATTCTGAGGTATTTTCTTAGCATGATTCTTCTAGGAGTTGGTCAAGGTCTCTTTCTTAGTAAAGACCCTTATATGGATTACTTCTTTATGGAATCTTTCCATGTGAGATCTGATCAATTCACTTCACTCCTGAATCACGTATTGTAGGTGGAGGGGATCCTTGGGACGTGGCTTAATTCCCTAGAATTAAGCATAGAAATCACAAGATAACTTAGTGAAGGAGTCAACAATACCTGCTGGAAATTTCATGAACCATGTCTTGGCGTAGTCAGTTAGCATGGTTGGGAAATTATGCACTTGGCGGCCCATCTACTGCACAAAGCACTACTGATGTCTCAGTGGGTCCTCCATTCTAGAATACTTGTCAGTAGGCATCTTAAACTTTAGGGAAATCTCTGCCTCGCTAATCCTTCTAGAGAAAGGGGTGTTTATCTCGCTCAAGGGATCCTTCTGGTTCTCCAGGTGTTTTCCTTTTCTTAATTTCTAGGCCATTCGAGCTACTTGGTCATGTAAGCCCTTATTCCCAGTGTTCATGAACTCGACATCAAAATCCTCATTACTAGAATCCTCTTATGCTATGAAGGCTTCATCTCAGTTCTCCTCACAGGAGGGGTTCTCTCGAGCACTTACTCTACTTCCACCCGCAGCGGATCGAGGTTGCCATCCAACTGCCGACTGGGTTAGGTGATAAGACTCTCTAGGAGGGATGTCAAAGAGTGACTTTACCTATCATGGTTGATAGCTCATTGGCTTTTCTGGAACTGTGGGCATGGGCCTGACTTGTCACTAATCGAGGGAAGGGGCCCTAGCCTTCATGGACTAGTACAAGTGGCTGAAGTCCCAATCTATCGAAGGCAGCTAGTCTGGTACTTGGTCTATTGGTATCCCCCCTGGCTTCTAGCACTACAAGTAAGGGTGTGATACCTTCCACAACTAATATAAGGTGAATGTTCTCCACAAAGGCCACAACTTGTTGTTCCTATATATCATGGCCTACTACCAGGAAGGCTACGACTTGAGGTGTAACTAGCGTGGTAGCGGGTGGTACGGGAGCTAGGTTTTGATTCTTCGACTTCTTCCCATTCTTCTTTGCCTTTATAGTGAAAGTTATTGACTGGTGCCCTGATATCTCAGGCTGACACTGGTAGGATCGAAGTCTCATAATGCTTAATACTACAAAGACAAACACGTGATTTCATAGGCTTTTAAAAAGGTGCAGAAACTTTCCACAGACAGCGCAAAAAAGTGTGGGCCGAAAATTCACTCAAGGTGAGAAATTTCAGTTAACACCCTTAAGACCGTAAGTTGGTGGGTTACGGTCAAGGTAGGTACTCCGTACCTAAGTGATCAAAGAGATAAAGTGAGACGAGAGAGGTGACCTATGTGAATAATACTAGAGAAATTGAATATTAAAAATAATACTATCATAGTGTGATACAATAATGATAATGGTGATACTATTATAATCTCACTTTATTGTCTCTAAACCTCTATCACTCAAAATATAACTGGTGATGGCGGAAACATGCATGTTGATAAGTGGTTAATTCCTCTGAGGTGACAACACTCTCTTAAACTGGCAAAAACATTCTGTCCCTGATCAATCTTTTCTTTCCATTTGTTTCCCCGAACTAGGGCGTTGTATTTATATCCTCCATCTTTTACCGATCAAATCCCCATAATTTAGACTATTTGATTAGCCATGTTATCAAAATTGATTGGAATTGATAGAGGGTGTCAAATTACACGGGAATTGCTCCCGTTGATTACGTCATATTTCCATTTGAATATGAATGTGAATAAATGGTGAATATGTTGACCGATGTGGTCTCATTATGGCACTTTAATGGGTGAAAAGGTCAACCCTGTTGCTTGGAGAAGAATTCTAGCTTCCTTCTCCAGTGGCATGGTACCCTAGTGTATCTGTCTGTCGGCGTGGCGCTTGTTCTTCATTGTTGGTGTTTTTGTAGTGGTGCTCTTCTCGCTTGGTAGGCTGGATATGTACCCCCTAATGAGTCAGTGTCGAGGTACTCGGGTACTAGTCTGACACCCCGATATCATGATAACAGATAGGAGATATGCCTCGAATGGGTCACAGAATGGTATCGTGGTGTTTGGATGCTGGCTAGGTATTCTGGTGCCTAGGTTCCATGTAGACAAAATAAGAGTTAGTCTACTTAAAGTGTGGTAGCATTGGGGACTTAGTGCTACCCTTTTCTCAGATATCGGTTCTGAGGTACCCGAGTAGTAAGGGGACCGGTCTTGATATTGACTATACCTGATAGGTTCTACTAGATATGCCTTACCATGTATCAAGCGGTGTGCCCTACTAGGTACCAAACTGGTGGAAAATTCCGCTTTGGTGCTTCGTGAGAAATATTTATTTACAAACACAAAGATGTTTCCCTATAGCACTGGCAATATAACTTCGCCCCTCTTCAGTCAAATATTTATGAGGAATATTAAAAAACTTTATCCATACTGGAAACTTAGAATAAATTTTTTTTGTTAACACAAGCCGAGAGTGCCATTTCTTAAGAATAATCATTCTTCCAGCAAAAAGTCATGGACCAGCCTCAAGAACTTTAGAGTAAGAGTCATCATTTGAGTGCCATTTTTCATTAGCTAGCACCTCTAGAAGACCACAATTACCTCAAATTCTCTTCGTAATATTGTTAACAAGTGAGAAAGGAATTTCTTCTCAATAAAATAACCCACTAAACAATTTTTCCAAGCTTATATTCATCGTCAGCAACTTTCACGGGGGGAATGGGCGGGTAGCGACACACTTTATATTACCATTGTTAATAGGCTGATAGAATTTCAGCTACATGGGTATTCAACTAGGGCCACCTACGTTTTGAGAAGAAAGAACGTTTTTAAGCACTTTATTATAGCTGATCGACATATTATTAGAGATACTTGGAGAATATTTTTTAGTTTGAAAAATCTCAGATGTGTCAGAAGTTCCCTTCCTTTGTTGCTCCTTAGCTAATAAACCTTCATTCACAAGAGCCAAACCAGTTCCATTACCAATAGACTCGGTACCAGCTGAAACATCTTTAGTTTGAGGACTCAATCTAGCTCCATGGGAAAGAGCTATATTTGAAACCCTACCGTTACTCTTTTTAAAAACACAAGCTTCCAAGAGAGAGGGAAACCCAACAAAGGAAGATATAGAACAGGGTGGATTCTTCATGAATGGAACGAAGAAACCCGAGAGAGAAAAAACACAAACCTGAACAACAAATCTTGAAATGGATAACTCAGTTCTGTGAACCCCAAATCATAAAGTTCATGAATCCTGGTTGTATAAAAGATCACGATCTACAATCTTTATGAAGGACAAAATAATGAAATCTTACCGAAATAGGGACGAAAAATCAAAACGGTTGTGTAACTCTAATTTTAAAAGTCTAACCAGAACAATAAATTTGAAACTGACACAACTCTTTACAAACAACTCCAAATCATGAAATTCTGGATTCTTGGATGCATAAAAACTCATAATCTATGGACTATATGAAGGTAAAAAAATCATAATTTGGTTGAAAGAGGTTCGAAATAATAAAACAGCGAAGAAACCTTAGAGAAATGACAAACTGGTACAATAATATTCAAACTAACGTAACTTTGTGCTAAAAACCCAAAATCATAAAATTCTTGATTCAAGATTACATGAACTTTCATGATTTACAACCTTTATGAAGAATATAAAATCAGAATTAGAACGGTTGAGGCTCTAAAAATCAAAACGATGACAAAACCCTAAATGTTACCATGCATATCACTTCACTCTTCACTTCGACTTCCTTCAAAGCGGCATTTCTCTCCTTCTCAAGAGTTTGAACTCTTGCCATCAAATTCAAGTTGGTGGTATTTGACTTGCAATTCTCTTTATTGAGTTTCTTGAGTAAGTGATCATGTCTAAATTGATCATCCTCTGGGAAAACTTCTTATTCTTTGCTTCTATCACTAACATTCTTTTCATGGTTATCAACAAAATTGTTTGTCGAAGCATGAAATATAAAATAAGAAGAATGTTTTTCACAAATAGCTTATCTAGAATCGTCAGTGGATAAAAGTTTTCACTTGAGGACAATCGGAGAGTCTATCTCAATCCTGAAATAAACGATGGACTTATAGTTACAAGTGTTATCATTTGAACTATCAATTAGTACGATTATATAGCTTAGTATATCCTCAATAGTTTGGTGGTATACATTTGTTGATCGATAGAGGACTTCATTTATAGATATAGACATCATGGCTCCATTTATTAAATGTGAATAGAATATCATCATATAAATATTTTGAGGTATTGGATGTCAAATCCTAACAACAAGTTTTCAATAGTATCTATTCAAACATGGCTTCTGGACAAGTCAAAATATCCAAGTCAAAATGTGGTCATATGAGTAAATATGGTAACTAGGAGAGCTATAGGCGGTCTATGAGCTCTTGGCGATTACTGGTATTTCTCAGGAGAATACACTATCTCCAATAAGGTTGTCTAGGGTACGAATGAAGAACATTGTCTTATTCTATCTTTATTTAAGAGTTCAATTTTAGCTCCTTAGTGCAATAAGCTAAAATTAATAGATGGAACCTTAGTGAATCATTTGTTGATTGTGATTAGGTTATGTCTAATCGAGCTTAAATTTAGATAGCCGTCATGATCCGCAATTCACAAGAACTTACATGGATCACTTGATATATTCTACTGGTCTAATTTTTTGGGTCCATCTAGAATTGCTTTTTGGATTTCGGACTGCAAAAGTTTTGGAGAGGTGTGGTCATGTGTTACCAAGACACGTGGTAACTCTTCAAGTACCTGGATTGGGCGGCCTAGGATGTTGGAATCCTTGGATGGCCATAATGGGTGCAATTAACATTCCATTAATACATTAAGAATATAATTTGTACTTTTTAATTAAATGGGTCGTTTAATTATATTAATGTGTTAATTTAAGGTATGTGGACTTGTTTCTTTTTCTGTAAGAATGAGTCTAGCTCACATGTAGACTTTTTATTAAAGTCCAATGGATTTTAAAAATAGAAAACAATATATTGTCCATGTTTTATACTTGGGCGGCAAGGCTAGGATTATTAGCCTAGTATATTGTTTTATTTTATTATTTAATTAAATGGAAGTTAATTAATTTATTATTTAATTAATTATTTAATTAAAATTTAAAATCTTTTTCTAAGTAGGAGAAGGTCTCATGGTGTCATACTAGTGTTGGTAGTATGATAAGTATCAAAAACTTTATTTGATAAGTAGATAAATAATATGTATTTATTTATCTAGTCAAATTAGGAAGTCTTTGATATCTATCAAAACTATAGTTGGCAATTGGTCAAATTATGAAGTTTTTGATGAAGTCACAATTAATTTATATTCAATAATCTATTATTGGATAATACACTGATAAGTTGGAATAGGATTGGATTTCAAAGGTTGATAGGAGTTTTAGTGAAACAAATCCTCCTTGCAGAAAGTTTTTCGGCCAACACACAAATCCTCCTTATAGGAGGATTTTTGGCCACCACACAAGAATCCTCCTTGTGTGAGGATTCAACCACCTATATAACTCCCATCATAGAATTTGGCCTAGGATAACGCATTAGAGAGAGTTCTTTATTTTACTTAAAAAATCTATCCAACTCTAAGAAAGGTGTGTGAGAATTCGACCAAGAGAAAAAGAGAGAAAGAGAGTTTTTGTTTTCGATAGTGCACTAGTAGCTTTTACATCAAAAGGCTTTATGCACAACATCGAATTTGGCTCAAGCGAATTTTGATCAAAAGATTGTGAATTCACAAGTGACCAAACGTTCTTTGTTTTCTTTAGGAGGTTTATTATGACTAACAAAAGAAAAAGGGTTTTGTTTTTCCATCTTTAGGTACAAAATTCAAAGAAAGGGAGCCCACACTTTTAGATGATTTATGTTCATGACTGGATTAGAAGATCTTATGGATTTAATTCGGCATAACATCAATCATCACGTGGAAAAGGTATGATACCTTTTATTTATATGTTAATTAATCAAGAGTTAAGGTTCTTTCTTTTAAAGAAAATCTTTTCATGAAATACACCAATCAAATTTTTCTCTTTCGGCGTGTGTTTTTTCCTTCATGGAGTTGGGTGTGTGCCCTACTAGTCCTACCCTTGGATAATGTTGATTGTATCCTTGGGATGGACTTCTTTGTGTCGAACAAGGTCACATTTACACCATATTTAGGTAGGTTGCTGATTGGTGAAGGGAACAACCAAGATTATGTTCAAATTGAGGTCGATTGTGACAATGAGTGGCCAGTCCGATTTCGAGAGTTGACTATACCCAAAGAGAGGGATCTGGCAATGATAGAGATGCTTGGGGCAATGATTGATCATTCATTAAAGATCCCAGATGACGACTCGGTAACCATTCATTCTAGTGCTTCTCCTGCCCAAACAGGTAATCTTTCTACTAGCTATTTGAGTCAATTTAATTAGGCACCGTGGGTCATTGAATCCGGCACGTCAGATTATATGACAAGCACCTCCTCTTTCTTTTTTTACATATTTTTTATGCTTTGGCAACAAAAAATCTCATATTGCCGATGGCATTTTGTCATCCATTGCTGGAACAGGTTCTGTCAAGATTTCTGATATTATCACTCTTAATTCTATCCTACATGTCCCTAATCTCTCTTGTAACTTATTATCAGTTAGAAACTCTGTTTTGACTCTAACTGTTCAGTTGTATTTTCTCCAACACTATTTAAATTTTAGGAACAGACTTCAGGGACGGTGATTGGCAGTGCTAAGATGCAGGATTGGCTCTGTTATTTTGAAGACAACATAAATAAGTCGACTTTGTTTTCAAACAGTGATGTAAGAGGCCTATAAAAGAGTAGATAATGATCTGGCATTTCAGATTAAGTCATCCAAGTTTTGCAAATTTAAAACATTTGTTTCCAACTTTATTTAAAAATTTGTCCATTTCTCAATTTTAATGTGATATTTGTTGTTTTTCTAAAAGTACTCACAAACCTTATGTCACCAAACCTTATAGGGCCTCAACGCCCTTCTATTTAATTCGTAGTGATGCTTAGAGGCCATCTAAAATTCATACTTTAAATGGAAAATGTTGGTTTGTAACTTTTATTGATGACCACACTAGATTATGTTGGCTCTATCTGATGAACTCCAAATCTGAAGTCGAATTTTTTTTTAAGAATTTTATACTCTGGTCGAAACTTAATTTCATACTAAAATCAGTATTTTCAGAAGTGATAATGGAACAGAGTATTTTAATCAATATCCTGGGCTTTTTCAAAACAAAAAAGAGTTCAACATCAATCTACGTGTCGCCATACACCCCAACAAAATGTGGTTGCGGAAAGAAAAAACCGCCATCTTTTAGAGGTGAGTCCAGCTCTCATGCTTTCAATGTATGTCACAAAATATCTATGGGGGGAACACTATTCTAACAACTACATACCTCATTAATAGGGTTCCCTCACGGATCTTGGACCATAAGACACCTATATATTGTCTTAAATAATTTTTTCCTAATAATAGATTAATTTCTAATCTTTCTCTTAAGGTTTTTGGAAGCGCTGTGTTTGTGCAAATACCGGACTTACTTTGGTCTAAACTTGACGCTAGAGCCAAAAAATGTGCTTTGATCGGCCATCCCCCTAATAAAAAGGGGTACAAGTGTTTCAATCCCCTTACTAAAAAAACCCATATTAATATGGATGTGACCTTTTTTGAACAAAAACTTTTTTTCTCTAAAACTTAGCTTCAGGGGGAGAGTGAAAATAAAGATGAGTTTGAAAATCTTTTGGAAACTAATCTACCATTTTTGGAAACTAATAATTCAATTTTACCAAATTCTTTCTTTCCTAATAGTTATCCAAACTCTTCTCATAAAGAAACTATTTTTGAAAAGGAAACGAGTGTTAATGAACAACAATTAGGGACTCATATAGTGCCAGATCTTACTGATTCTAATTTAGAGGGAGAAACATTACTTGATGAAGATCCTAATCAGGATAATCTTCTTACAACAATGTTACTGGTTTATACTAAACTGAAGTCTCATACTAATAGAGAACAACCTCATCTGGTATAAGACCAGTCAGCTTTCCTGAGTTCGATCCTAATCCACTTACAAATAAGCATAAACCATGTAATACTTAATATTCTCAACCTATCACTCATCTTTCTTTTAATTCTCAACCGAATGTCTTTTCTGATCTTGACATTCCCATAGCTAATAAGAAAGGTGTCTGAAAATGTACCACACATCCTATAACCAAATACCCAACATATCACAGACTATCCAAAAATTAAAAAGTCTTTACTTTAAAAATCTCCCACCTAGTCATCCCTAGGAACATACTAAAAGCCTTAGGACACCCAAACTGGAAGGTAGCTGTTATGGAAGAGATGAATGCACTACCCAAAAATAAAACTTGGGTTTTGACGAGTTACCAAAAGGGAAGAAAAATGTGGGATGTAAATGGGTTTTCACAAATAAATGTAGAGCTAATGGATCCTTAGAAAGACATAAAGCTTTCATTGTTGCCAAAGGGTTCACTCAAACCTATGGCCTTGACTACCAAGAAACTTTTACACCTGTGGCCAAGATCAACACCATTTTAATCCTCCTATCTATAGTGATAAATCTAAACCGGTCCTTACCCTATTGGATATAAAAAAAATGCTTTTTTGAATGCCAATCTTGAAAAAGAGGTATTTATTGACCCTCCACTTGGGTTTAAGGGAAAGTTCAAGAATGTTAAAGTGTGTAGCCTAGTAAAATCTTTGTATGGATTGAAACAGTCACCTAGAGCCTGGTTCGAGAAGTTGAGAAAGGTTGTGAGAAGATTCGGGTACAACCAAAGCCAAGGAGACCATACAATCTTCTATAAACATTATAGTGAAAGTAAGAAGGCTATTCTAATTGTCTATGTGGATAACATTATCATGGCTGGTAATGATATTGAAGAAATAGAAAGACTAAAACAGTTGCTAGCTCAAGAATTTGAAGTCAATGATCTAGGCGACTTAAAGTATTTTTTGGGGATGGAGTTTGCCAGGTCCAAAAGTGGGATCTTTGTTTCTCAGCAAAAATACATCCTATATTTATTAGGAGAGACTGGGATGATACTCTACAGGGCAACAACAACTCCAATAGAACTAAATCTGAAACTTGAGGCTGTTAAACCAGATAGTCAAGTAGACCGTGAACAATATCAATGTTAGTGGGGAAAATGATCCACTTAGCTCACACTCGACCAGACATCTCATTAAGAGTTAACATGGTAAGTGAATTCATACATTCACCAGGACCAGAACACAATGAGGTAGCTTTAAGAATCCTGAGATATCTAAAAAGGACATTTGTGAAAGGACTAATATTTGTAATAAGTCATTTTCAAGTTGAAGTTTTTACATATGCGGATTGGGTTGATAGTGTAACAGACAGGAGATCTTCATATGTCTATTGTACCTTAATTGGAGGAAAATTTGTGACTTGGTGAAGTAAGAAACAGGGGTGTTATAGCAAGGAGTAGTGCCGAGGTAGAATTCAGAGCAACTACCATTGGAATTTATGAAGTAATCCGGATAAAAAGGCTTCTTGAAGACTTAAAGGTTCAGGTTTTCTCTCCTATGAAGCTATATTGTGACAACAAGTCAGCAATTGCCATAGCTCACAATCCGGTTCTACATGATAGAACCAAACATATGTAGATAGACAATTACTTCATCAAAGAAAAGATAAATAGTGAACGAATTTGTATGTCCTATCTACCCACCACAAAACAAGTAGCAAACATCCTCACGAAAGGCTTACCAAAGAAGCAATCTGAAAAGTTATGTTGCAAGCTGGCCTTGGAAGATATTTTTCGACCAGCTTGAGGGGGAGTGTTGGAAAGTGTTGACTAAGGAAAAATTCTAGGAGTATAATCCTAGGAGGATTTCTAGGAATTAATCTCCTATAATTGTGAAATTAATTTCCTACAACTGTGGACTAGTAAATTAATTGATTAGTTGACTAATTGATTAGCTAAATGTTAGGAATTAATTAGTTAGCATTTATAGCTCTAATTGTAGGCCTAATTACAGGTTAAGTAAGGAAACTTCTCTTGCACATATATGCCTTATTGTAACTATTTGTAAACACAATCAATACAGAAAATCTTTAAAAAAAACCCTATAAGCACGACTATTATTAGCATATCTAAGAAAGAGACCAACAACACTTTTAGCATCAAACTTTGCTAAGTGATTTTTATCATTCAAAATAAAACATTTACTTGCAAAGGTATGAAAATAACTCACATTGGGCATCTTTCCCTTCCAAAGCTCATAGGAGGTTTGTTTTGTGTCAGGCCATCTAAAAACTCTATTGGAAACATAGCAAGCAGTATTGATCATTTCGGTTCAAAGATTCCTAAGAACTTTCTTGCTATTGACCATGACTCTAGCCATCTCTTGCAAGACACAATTCTTCCTCTCAACAACATTATTTTGTTAAGGAGCTCTCTAAGAACCGAGAACTCATGAGATATCCCTAAATCATCACAAAACTCACTAAATTTGGCATTTTCAAACTCACTCCCATGATCACTCCTAACGCCACTTATTCTCTTAATTCCAAGACCTTTTTCATTTTGAACTTGATTACAAAATTTCATGAAGTAATCAAAAGCTTTGTTCTTATTTCTAAGAAAATAAACCTAAACAAACAGAGAAAAATCGTCAACATACACAAAAAATGTATTTCTTGCCATTAATACTTACGGTTTGGATTGGTCCCATTAGGTCCATATGCACAAGTTCTAAGGGCTTCTTGGTAGCTATGTAAGTGCTCTTTTTATGAGACACTTTGGTTTGTTTACCTAATTGACAAGGTTTACAAACACCATCAAGCTCTTTACCAAGACTAGGTAGACCTTTAACAATGCTATGTTTTTCAAGCTTTTTTAAATCCTTAACGTTCATGTGGCCTAACCTTTGATGCCACAAATCAAGTTGTTACACTCATGTGCCATATTACAAGTTAAAAGGTCTATCTCTAGACAATAGCAATTATCTAAAGATCTTTTGACTTCTAAAACAACTTTGCACTTTTTATCAATTATTGTGCACACATCATTGTTAAAACTAACTTCTTCAAAGATTTCACATAAGTGAGTAATGCTTACCAAGTTAGCTTGTGGACCATCTACATATAAGGTGTTTCTAAGTTTAGGCAATCAGGGGATACAAATTGTTCCCTTTCCTAGAACTTTCTTTTTGGTGTCATCACCAAAAGTAACCCATCCACTGTCCTACATAACAATATTCTTAAAGAACTCTTTGTTACTGGTCATATTCCTAGAGCATCCGCTATCTAGGTACCAACAATATGATGAGGTAGCTCTAAGAGCTTATTGTGCAACAAGACATTGTGTTGTGTCTTTTCCAACCCGTACTTTGTTAACAAGTTTCTCACTCTTACTTCTATTAACATGCTTTGACTTGTTATTATGCACATTGACTCTATTAGTCACATTTTTAAGCAAATCAAACAAAGCTTTATCAACTTTCTTACGCATAGTAAAGTGAGATACAACATAAGGTTTCACATACATGTCATCAACAACTTTATTCTCAGCATGCTTTCCAAAGCTCTTCTTAGGTCTAGTTCTAAATCCATACATGGATGATTGCCTAGAACCATTCAACGAAGACATATCATGCAAATCAATGGCATATTTACAATTGCGAATATAACCAAAACATCTAGGTCTTATATGCTCTACCATGTTGAAATAATGACAAATAGGTATGAATTTGAGAGATATACCGTTAGCTTTAGCATCCAACTCATTTTGCCTTCACACATTCTTACCTCTTTGGTGTGCAACATTTGATGCTTTGCCTTTTGCATTTGAGGATGGTAAATGTTGACTTTAGCCTTGTTGAATCTTTTCTTTGATGTCCATTATTGATGTTGAGTCACCTCTGGTAGCATCCATGGTTTTACCGTTAGAGAGTGTACCTACATTCAACTTGGAACTTGCTTTGACAAAAGTAGATTTGTTAGTTGAACTAGTAAACTTTTTATTAAAATATCATAAACCTCTTTTCTCACTTGGATGTTTTCCAACCTTAATGAGAGTTTCTACTTTGTTAGAACTAGATAACATCTTGTGTATCATCTTATTAGCCTCATTAAGCACTTTCTCTTGATTTTCATACTCACTAAATTTAACTTTAAGCATATTCTCAATTCTTCTAGAACAATCAAGTGAGTCATCTTATTGCTCATTCTCTTGTTTCAAAATACCTAGTCTATCATTACTATCTTTCAAGTTTTTCTCTAGACTAAGAATTTTGTCATTAAGTTCTTTAAAATCATTTGAGCAAAGATCATGATTTTCTAACTTCTTTATGAGAGACCTATTGACTTTAGAGATCCTTTCATTCTCTTGAATAAGATCCTTGATCTTTTGATCTTCTAAGTTAACAGGTTGACCTTCCAAAAAAGAAGCCACAAAAGAATAAACTTCCTTAAACATGATGTATCAACAAAACACGAAAACAAACACTATAAAGAAAGATCTATCTAATAACTTCTAGACACCCGCTCTGATACCAATGAAATTCCCTAGTTCTTATAATGTAAAATATTCCTAGAGGGGGGATGAATAGGTATAGTCTCAAATTTTAGCACTTCTAAAAAAAACACAAGCAGATTAACCACACTAAAAAGTTTTACAAGAAGATTGCTTCACAAATCAATATGAAATCAATTTAGCAAGAGTTAAAGCAATGTAAGACGAAGTAAGTAAAGTAATTAAAATGGTAAAAATCAACACAAGAGATTTTTACATGGTAAAACCTCAAAAGAGAAAACATCCACGGGGGTTGATACCATAACCATTGGCAAACTACAATTCACTATGTCAAATAAGAGACACATACTCAAAAAACAATAAACACATGATTCATTCTCCAAGCTATCAACTCCTACACTACCCTCGGGCCTTGTTAATTATTTTGCCTACTTCCTATCCAAGATGTGACAAGTAATTATCTTGGAAGCAACTTCCTATCCAATGCACACTTTGTGGGGATTATGCTCGATATCAAGAGTGTAATAATGTATTTGATAATCTTTTCATATTAATAAAATTGATTTCTAGTTTAACAAATCTTATAGCATTTATAGTTTAATTATTATAATTGTCAAAAGTAAATAATCATAAAAAAGACTAAAAGACTATGAGAAAAGAAGAATTGTTCATACATCTAGATATGTATAAGGTAGACACAATTCTTTAGTTAGTCTTGAATAATATTCACAACTTAAGATAGAGGTTGGGCGCCTTTATCTTGTCAGAGTTGTAGATTCTTTTGCTAGCATTTGACTAGGATCAAATGTGTTATGATGAGTCTAAAATCATCAAAGTGTGGTGTCTATGGGCAAAAGAATCTAGTGCACTGGGTGCATTGATTAGGATCACAGTAAAATACTCTATCCAAAACTGTCAATGGATAAAAAATTTCACTTGAAGACAATCCGGAGAGTCTATCTCAATCCTGAGATAAATGATGGACTTATGGTTGCAAGTGCTATCATTTGAGCTATCAATGAGTACAATTATATAGCATAGTCTATCCTCGATAGTTTGGTGTTATTCATTTGTTAATCGATAGAGGACTTCATTTATAGATATGGACATCGTGGCTCTATTTATTAAATGAGAGTAGAATATCATCATATGGATGTTTTGAGGTATTGGATATTAAATCTTAACGCTAAGTTTTCAATAGTGTCGATTGAAATATGACTTCTGGACAAGTCAAAATATCCAAGTTCAAAATGTGGTCATATGAGTAAATATGGTAACTTGGAGAGCTATAGGCGGTCTATGAGCTCTTGGCGAATACTGATATTCTTCACCATAATACTCTTTCTCCATTAAGATTGTCTAGGGTATGAATAAACAATATTAACTTATTCAATCTTTATTTAAGAGTTCAATTTTAATTCTTTAGTGGAATGAACTAAAATTAATAGATCAGACCTAAGTGAATCATTTATTGATTGCGATTAGATTATGCTATTGGAGCTTAATTTAGATGGCCCATCGAGATCCTCAACCCACACGAACTTGCATGGTCACTTGATATATTCTATCGGACCAATTTCTAGATCCATCTAGAATTGTATTAAGGCATGTGGACTTGTTTCTTTTAGTATGAATGGGTCTAGTTCACATGTGGACTTTTTATTTAAGTCCATTGGATTTAATAAAATAGGAAAAACAATATTTGGCCCATATATATATAGCTTGGGCAGCAAGGGACTCTATAATAGCCTTATATATTGTTTTTATTTTATTATTTAATTAAATGGAAATTAATTAATTATTTAATTAAAAGTCAAAAATCTTTTTCATAGTAGGAGATGGTCTCCTAGAGTCCTATTATTGTTGGTAATATGATAAGTATCAAATACTATATTTGATATGTAGATAAATAATAGGAATTTATTTATCTAGTCAAATAAGGAAGTATTTGATTTTTACTAGGACTCTAATTGACAATTGGTCAAATTAGAAACTTTTTGATTTAGTCACAATTTAATTATATTCAATAATTGGTTATTGAATAAATACACTATTTGAGTTGGATTAGGAGTCTTGGTGTGGAAAAGAAATCATTCTTTAAAAAGGATTCTTTGTCACCAAGAAAATCCTCTTTAGGAGAGGATTAGGTCTCCTAAACTAAAGACAAGAGGAATTCGGCCAACCCTAAATAAATTAGGGCTAGGGATTCGGCCACTACATATATGAGATGTAGAATTTGGCCAAGCTTTAGTTTTTTCGTAGAGAAAGATTTCGGTCAAGCTAGAGAATTTTGAGAGAGAAAAAAAATTAGTTTTTGCTCGAAACAAAATTCGGCCAACTCATAGATATAGTGTATTGAATTCGGCCAAGGAGAAGAGAAAAGGGGAACGTTTTTGTTTTCGATAGTGCACTAGTATCCTTTACATCAAAAGGGTTTGTTTGCGAAAATCGAATCAGGTTCACGCGAGTGTCAATCAAATAGATTGATAATTCACAAGTGACCGAACGTTCTTGGGTTTTCTCTTGGAGGATTATTGTGACTAACAAAAGAAAGAGATTTTATTTGTTTTCATCCTCAGGTATATAATTTAAAGAAAAGGAGCCCACACTCCTAGGTGATTCACGTTCATGATTGGATTTGAAGATCTTACGGATTCAATTTTTGTGCTAGTTCAATTGTCATGAGAAAAAGGGAAGATACTTTTAATATACGTCAATTAATCTAAGGTTAAGGTTCTTTCTTTTAAAGGTAAAATTTTAAAAATATACCAAACCCTCATTCTACGCTTCCACCTTGTTTTGAACCGATTTTTCCCTACACACTTGCCTCTAGGAAGATTCCATGCTCGCCTATCCGGATCATCATGATCCTGGACAAGTCTTCTTGCTTAGATATCTGAGTCCTCCCGACTCTAGCTAAGACTCCTTGGTCAAGTTAAAACTTCACTCACTCTAACAAGAGACTTTAAACTTTTACAAGGCAATGATCTAAGTGAAGTGCACACATGCAATCATGATACAATCACAGGCAAATAAAGCAAGTAGATCAAACAAACTCTACGAACATGCAGTTAGAGAACTTGATTTGGCTTTCAAAAATCAATCACAGAGATATCTAGAAATCTAAGCTTGTATATCAAACAAGAACTGGATTAGAATAATAGAAACCACTATCAAAATGATCTAGTTCTTAGAAAATGTAACTAGACTTAGAAATAAACAATCAATCTCAAGAACACAAAATATTCTAGAGTCAAGTACATGCTTATCAAGTTTTAGCAAAAATATATATTCAATTGAACATCACATAAGCTAAACTTGAAAATCATTGAAACAAACCACAAAGTTGAATCTAAATCATTCTAGACATTTTTCTTAAACAAATAATAACATTCATGAAGCAGATCATAGAGGAAAAATGATAAGAAATTGATTCAATTACAAATGATGAAATCACGAGTAAAAAACTGATCACTATGAAAAATCAAGACACAGTTTGGCTTTAGAAATGCTTAGGTTTTTTCCTCTCTTCAAGGCCAACAATTTTTGCTTTTGAATTACTCAAATCGGAGTTGAATTGAGAGAGTTATCACCAAAACAAAAATAAAAAACTTTGAAGAAATTTTTTTGCACTTGTTCTTCAAACCACACAATTGAAAAATGAGAGGGAGAAAAGTATTTAAATAGAGGGAGGATGAAATGGAGAGATAAGGAACTCGGGCGGCAAAGGCTATCTCTCCACCTCACTGCATCGAGATGGTTTGTGGGCTTCTCGGGGGCAAGAAGAGTTCCTCCCTGAGATGGCCACACACCTCATCGGGAATGGGCGGCTTGATGGCTTTTGGCCTTTGTCACTTCCCTTCGCACTCCCTTCGCGTTCTTCTACTGTTCTCCGGCCTCTAAACTGTAAATTTGTAACAGTTTGTGGATTATAAACTATAATTTCCTTACACATATGGATGACTATGAAACTTTGACCATAAATTATGATTTCGACTCGACTCACGAAAACGAAGACAATGGCATGGTACGTGGATGGAAAGTTTCATAACTTTTTGTACGGAAAATCCACGCAACGGAAGCGTGAAAAAATAAAATTAGGGTTTGGTATAAACGAAAATTTTATCTTCATAATAATAACTTTAACCCTAGATTAATTGATGTATATAAAAAGTGTCGTACCTTTCTCTTGTGATGATTGAACTAGCGCCGAATTGAATCCGTAAGATTTTCCAATCCAATCACGAACGTGAATCACCTAGGAGTGTGGGCTCCCTTTCTTTAAATTGTAAACCTAAGGATGGAAACAAACAAAATCTTTCTCTTTGCTAGTCACATTAATCCTCCACGAGAAAAACAAAAAACGTTAGGTCACTTGTGAATTATCAATCAATTTGATTGAAACTCTCGTGAACCTAGATTTGATGTTGTACACAAAACCTTTTAATGTAAAGGCTACTAGTATACTAACGAATACAAAACGTTCTTTCTTCCTTTTTCTCTTTGCCAAATTTTCACACACCAATCTTTAGAGTTGGATGAATTTATCTAGAGCAAGAACTGAATTCTCTGTACTCAAAATTATAGGGTGGCCGAAAACTCTTTTAGAAAAATTAGGGCTTGGCTGAATTTTTCTTCTTAGAATTATCTAATGGCCGAATTTTTCCTCTCTCTAAATTTTCTTTGGCTTGCACGAAATTTAGAGCTTCAAAAATCTTCTTGACCAAAATTTAGAGGTAGTATAAATAGGCATACAAATCCTTTCCTAAGAAGAATTTACTTGGTGGGCAAGAATCATATCCTTAGATGGATTTACTTAGTGACCAAGAATCCTTTTCCAAAAAGAATTCTTTCCTACACCAAGACTCCTAATCCAACTCATTAGTGTATTTTTGACTATATTAAAGATTTCCTAATTTGACTAGATAAATAATTTCTTTTATTCATCTACTTATCAGATATAGTCTTTGATATTACTTATACTACCAACAATAGTATAATATTAGGAGATCATCTCCTACTAGGAAAAAGATTTTGACTTTTAATTAAATAATTAATTAATTTCCTTTTAATTAAATAATAAAATAAAATATATATATTAAGCTATTTTAAATAGCCTTGTCGCCCAACACATATACGTGGGTAAAAATATTATTTTTTTTATTTTATTAAATCCATGGATCTTAAAAAAAAATCCACATGTGAACTAGACTCATTCTTACAAAAAGAAACAAGTCCACATGCCTTAATACAATTCTAGATGGACCCCAAAATTGGTCCGGTAGAATATATCAAATGATCCATGCAAGTTCGTGAGGATTGGGGATCTTGGCGGACTATCTAAATTTAAGCTCCAATAGACACAACACAATCACAATTAACAAATGATTCACTTAGGCCTGATCTATTTATTTGAGTTCATTCCACTATAGAACTAAAATTTAACTCTTAAATAAAGATATAATAAGTTAATATTTCTCATTCATACCCTAGACAACCTTAATGGAGAAAGTGTATCCTCGTGAAGAATATCAATAATCGCCAAGAGCTCATAGACCGCCTATAGCTTTCTAAGTTACCATATTTACTCATGTGACCACATTTTGAACTTAGATATTTTGACTCGTCCAGAAGCTATGTTTCAATAGAAACTATTGAAAACTTAACGTTAAGATTTAATATTCAATACCTCAAAACATCCATATGTTGAAATGCTACTCTCATTTAATAAATGGAGCCACGATGTCCATATCTATAAATGAAATCCTCTATCGATTAACAAACGAATACCACCAAACTATCGAGGATAGACTATGATATATAATCATACTCATTGATAGCTCAAATGATAACACTTGCAACCATAAGTCCATCATTTATCTCAGGATTGAGATAGACTCTCCGATTGTCTTCAAGTGAAAACTTTTATCCATTGACGGATCTAGATAAAGTATTTCACTTTGATCCAATTCAATGCACCCAGTGCTTTAGATTCTTTTACCTAAAGACACCACACTTTGATGATTTTAGACTCATCATAACACATTTGATCCCACTCAAAGTCTAGCAAAAGAATCTATAACTTTGACAAGATAAAGGTGCCCAACCTTTATCTTAAGTTATGAATATTATTCAAGACAAACTAAAGAATTGTGTATACCTCATACATATCTAGATGTATGAATAATTCTTCTTTTCTCATAATCTTTTGACCTTATGATTATTTAATTTTGACAATTATAATAATTAAACTATAAATGCTATAAGATTTGTTAAACTAGAAATCACTTTATTAATATAAAAATATTGTCAAATACATTATTATACCTTGCTATTGAGCATAATCCCAACAATATCCCACTTGCTCTATAGCAAATGTTTCATATCTCTCATCCCCATGTTCTCTAGATGCCCATCAAAACTCTTTTGTGGAAAAGCATTTGTAAAAGGATCCTCTAGATTATCTGCTGACGCGATCTTGGTAATTGTCACGTCACCCCTATGCACAATTTCCCTTAAAAGGTGATACTTTCTTTCAATGTGTTTCCCTCTCTTATGACTTCTTGGTTCTCTCGAATTAGCCACTACTCCACTATTGTTACAATAGATAGTGATCTGTTTATTCACATCAGGAACTACTTCCAAGTCAATCAAGAATTGGTGAAGCCAGATAGCCTCTTTATCAGCCTCGCATGTGGCAACATACTCAGCTTTCATGTTGGAATTAGCAATACAAGATTGCTTGAACATCCTTCATATGACTGCCCATCCTCTAATAGTAAACACAAATCTTGATGTTGATCTCCTGGAGTCAGAATCTGATTGAAAATCAGAATCTGTATACCCAAAGGGAATTAAATCCCCTCTAGAGTATACAAGCATATAATCTCTCGTTCTCCTGAGATACTTGAAAATATGCTTGACTGTCGTCCAGTGATCAGGATCAGGCTTTGATTAAAACCTGCTAATTTTGCCCAAAATAAAACAAATATCTGGTATAGTACAGAGCATTGCATACATGAGACTTCCAACTGCCGATGCATATGAAACCCTACTCATGAATTGCTCTTCATGCTCATTCTTTGGAACCTGTTCCTTAGAATGTTTGATTCCATTTCTGAAAGGTAACATACCTTTCTTGGAATCTTGCATGGAAAACCTAGACAATATTTTATCTATGTATAAAGTCTGGGATAATACAAACGTTCTATTCTTTCTATCCCTTATGACTTGGATACCAAGAATATAACTTGCTTCTCCTAGGTCATTCATATCAAATTGTTTTGCTAACCATTCTTTTACTGATGTCAATACACCTACATCGTTTCCGATCAGTAGTATATTATCAACGTAAAGAACTAGGAAAACCAACTTGTCACCTTCAATCCTTTTGTATACATATGGCTCATCAAGGTTTTTAATAAATCCAAAACTTTTCACAGCTTGATCGAACCTTATGTTCTAGGATCTAGATGCTTGCTTCAATCCATATATGGATATTTGTAACTTGGATACCATTTCCTCTTGGCCTTTTTCAATGAATCCTTCTGGTTGCATCGTATAGATGCTTTCGTCAAGACTCTAATTAAGGAAAGTTGTCTGAACGTCCATTTGCCAAATCTCTAGGTATAGAGATGCCACAATGTATAAGAGTATCCTAATGGATTTAAGCATGGCCACAGGAGGGAAGGTTTCTTTATAATCGATACCTTCCTTCTGTGTATAACCTTTAGCTACCAATCTAGCTTTAAAGTTTTCCACATTTCCATCCATTCCTCTTTTCCTTTTATATACCCACTTGCACCCGATGGGTTTTATCCCTTTAGGCAATTCTACAAGAGACCAGATTTCTTTTTAACATATATTCAATTCCGGATTGCATTGCCTTTTACCAATGGCGACAATCAACATCATCCATTTCTTCCTTGTATGTATAGGGATCGTCGTCATTCAGGAGATTCTCTACAGATTATCCTAAACCGATGTATCTCACGGGTTGTCTACTAAACCTCCCACTATGACGAGGTATGGTAGATAGTTAATCTTGTGTTGGTACGAAACTTTTAATTGGGCTAGGTTGTGAAACCTCTTGTGAATTGTATCTCCTGAAAGCTCATTAAGAATATTTCTACTTTTAGGCATAAAATTATTCATATAGTTCTCTTCCAGAAATTTAGCATTTGTCGAAACAAATACTTTAAGATATGAAGGACTATATAAATAATATCATTTTGTTCTTTTTGGATACCCTATAAATATGCATGTTTCTCAACGGGACTCCATCTTTTCTGTCTTTCCTTTTAACATATGCGTAGGACATCCAAATATCGTTAAGTGTTGCAAACTAGGCTTTCGCCTAGTCCATAACTGATGTGGTGTTTTAGGAACCGACTTAGATGGTACATCGTTTAGAATGTACATAGTAGATTGTAAAGCATATCCCCAAAAAGAATTAGGAAGCGTTGAATAATTCAACATAGACCTAACCATGTCCAAAAGAGTTTTATTTCTCCTTTCAGCCACCCCATTTTGTTGAGGTGTACCTGGTGTAGAAAACTGAGAAGTTATCCCATTATCAATAAGATATTGCTGAAACTCACCATATAGATATTCTCTACCACGATCAGACCTCAAGATTTTTATGCGTTTCTTAAGCTGATTTTCTACTTCAGCTTTAAATGCTTTGAATATGTCAAAAGCATCCGACTTATGTCTCATGAGATACATAGCCAAATCTTGAGTGATCATCCGTGAAAGCGATGAAGTACTCATATCCACCTCTAGCTTGAATGCTCATAGGTCCACACACATTAGCGTGTATCAATCCTAAACATTCGATGGCTCTTATGCCTTTCGTCTTAAACGACCTTTTGGTCATTTTACCTTCCAAACAAGATTCACAAGTTGGTAGATCATCAACCTTTAAGTCACTTAGAGGTCTGTCACTAACCAATATTTTAATTCTATTTAGGTTAATATGACCTAGGGGCAAATGCCATAGGTAGGTTTCATCTTTTGATACTTTTACTCTTTTATGATTATGTTCAGTTGATTCTGTGTCTAACTAGTGAGAGATATTTCTATGCAAATAGAATAAACAGTTTTCCAATGTACCTTTGCAAATAATTTTATTATTCTTACTAATAATAAAGGTTTTATTAAAAGTAACCGAATAACCAAATTTATTTAAACAAGAAACTGAAATTAAATTCTTCTTGAATTCAGGTACATAAGAAACGTTTATTAAATCTAAATGCCTACTAGAATCTAGATTGACTATAATATCTCCTACTACACTAGTAGACACCAACGCTCTGATGCATAAATGCAAGTTGAATTCATTCTCATTCAGTCTTTTCCTTTCCTGGAACCTCTACTAGTTATGCCAAAGTTTTTTTTCTTCTGTTGTTTTTTGACCTTCATACGGGTCTTAACAGTAGCAACTTTACTAACCGTATGAATCTCTTAACCCTTGCCTTACACAAGGATTTTCTCGATGCTTTTGATCATTTTACATCAGGCCATGCAAGGTGCATTCCTTATTGTTCAATGTGTAGTCCAACTTGAATTGATCAAAGGAATCTGATAGTGAGTTGACAATCATGTCAATTTTCGTCTCGTCATCTATCTCAGCACCATTCAATTCAGGAATGTTGAGATGTTCTATGACTTTCATCATGTGATCTTTCACAGCCTGTCCAAGTTTCATCCTAAGATTCTTAAAGGAAGTCACTGCCTCTCTCTTAGTCGTCCTAGACCTCATAGCAAACATCTTCTCTAGAAACATCATTATATCAGCAGCAGTCTCCATTCCTTTATGTTGCTGTTGCAACACATCGGAGATGGTTTAGGAGTATACCATAATGTAACGTACATTTAGCCATCTCATCTGAAGACCCCCACACTGATAATCATCTCTTTTCTCCTGAGTAGATTCATTAGTAAGAGTAGGTGGTTTAGGAGTATACATAATGAACTTATACTTTTCAGCTTACAACAACAACCCAAAATTCCTTTTCCATGTGACATAATTATCATCAGTTAAAGTATTATCTTTTAAGATATTGATTAGGGATGGGGTCATGATTTCTTTTTAATAATAAAAATTATATAAGTAAACAATCATGATAAAGCACTTCCGAATATTTATCTTGAATTAAATAAAATAATTCAATCGTAAAAATTCAACGGTGATCCAACACCCATAAATGTCAAGCCTCCTTTGGGAGCTCGCACCACTTACTAGTTGGACTAGGTCCACCTCATTGTTAACATAACAACCAGCGTTTTCAATTTTATCCTTACAAGTTTATTAACAAGAACTCTTGGGAGGATATTAATAAAATCACACTGAGTGTGTTACCAAGTTATCGACCTTTAATATATTCCCTCACGAATATCCCTCCTTTGGGAGTAGATATCGTTTAGGTTAATTGTCTAGTCTATCCTTGTAAGGAAGTATCTTGTAAAATTCCATTCATGAATACCTTTTGTGGGATTATTACACGAAACATAAAGCTCAACTAAACTTGGAGGTCGTAGGTGTTCCAAAACACCTTCTCCCACTCAATTATTTAAGGCGTGTGATCGAATTCCATAGAATGATTTACCAAGTTAACTAGATGCCAATTAGATACCTAAATCATTCAATGCATTTTCATACCAAAATAGTATATGAGTGGCACTCCTATTCTATATGACATGATATCAAATAATGACAAACATTGCAATATTTACAAAAATATAAATAGCTACAATTTTGGTCAATCCTAGAAAAGCAAGTAAATTACATGTCTTGGAATACAAAAAAACTCCTTTCTTGGCGAACAAGTCTTCACGCGACCTTCGTCGTTTCGAATCCCTCGGCTGCCTCCCATGGGCATGTGCACCCATGGCTTCCTCTTATGGGCGTGCGCACGCCACAACCTCAGAAAGGGATGCCATGCGCAGCCCATGGATTTCATGGGGCTACCGTGTGCAGCCCATGCCACAACAAACATGGCGTGCTCATCGCACGCACGTTTGTTGTTATGGCTTGTACGGTCCCAAACTTGTTCCGGTTGCTTCCAATTCTTCAAACCTTTAAGTCTTCGATACTTGAATGTATTTCAGAAGAATTTTTAAAAAAAATACTGCAGTTTTTTATTTATTTATTACAATATAGTGCAGTATTTTTATTACAATAGCAAAATAATTAAAAATTTAGCAACTACCAAAAGGAAATTATGGCTATGATAGGCCACCCTTCTTGTTACAATCCCAAAACAAAATACATTGAAATTCTATGACCATAATTGAGCACTAACAATCCACATATTAAAACATATATATCCATACATTCCAATGTAAATATATATGTGAATACCTAGAGTGTCATCTCTTTCTAAAACATGCATATATACAATAAAAAGAAAAAGATTCATGAACACATACATCAATTAATTAAGGGTATAACCAGCCTCTGATACCAACTGTAGGGAAAATTCGTGCAACAGAAGTGTGAAAAAATAAAATTAGGGTTTGGTATAAACAAAAAATTTCTCTTTATAATAACAAGAACTTTAACCCTAGATTAATTGATGTATATAAAAAGTATCGTACCTTTCTCTTGTGATGATTGAACTAGCGCCGAATTGAATCTGCAAGATTTTCCAATCCAATCACGAACGTGAATCACCTAGGAGTGTGGGCTCCCTTTCTTTAAATTGTATACCTAAAGATGGAAACAAACAAAATCTTTCTCTTTGTTTGTCACAATAATCCTCCAAGAGAAAAACAAAAAACGTTAGGTCACTTGTGAATTATTAATCAATTTGATTGAAACTCGCGTGAACCTAGATTTGATGCTGTACACAAAACATTTTAATGTAAAGGCTACTAGTATACTAACGAATACAAAACGTTCTTTCTTCCTTTTCCTCTTTGCCAAATTTTCACACACCAATCTTTAGAGTTGGATGAATTTATCTAGAGCAAGAATCGAATTCTCTATACTCAAAATTCTAGGGTGGCCGAAAACTCTTTTAGAAAAATTAGGGCTTGGCCGAATTTTTCTTCTTAGAATTATCTAATGGCCGAATTTTTCCTCTCTCTAAATTTTCTTTGGCTTGCACGAAATTTAGAGGTAGTATAAATAGGCATACAAATCCTTTCCTAAAAAGGATTTACTTGTTGGGCAAGAATTCTATCCTTAGGTGGATTTACTTAGTGACCAAGAATCCTTTTCCAAAAAGAATTCTTTCCTACACCAAGACTCCTAATCCAACTTATTAGTGTATTTGTGACCATATTAAAGATTTCCTAATTTGACTAGATAAATAATTCCTTTTATTTATCTACTTATCAAATATAGTCTTTAATATTAATTATACTACCAAAAATAGTATAATATTAGGAGACCATCTCCTACTAGGAAAAAGATTTTGTCTTTTGACCTTATGATTATTTAATTTTGACAATTATAATAATTAAACTATATGAAAAGATTGTCAAATACATTATTATATTCTTGCTATCGAGCATAATCCCAACACTTTTTACTTGGAACTTGAAATCATATGAATGAGTAACCAAAATGATCGAAACTCGA
This sequence comes from Dipteronia dyeriana, assembly GCA_032871835.1. NCBI lineage: Eukaryota > Viridiplantae > Streptophyta > Magnoliopsida > Sapindales > Sapindaceae > Dipteronia > Dipteronia dyeriana. The sequence goes on along the minus strand of CM065297.1, from coordinate 26,819,678 downwards.
TATAGAACAATATGAGAACATAATCAAGTCTGATATAATAAAAACACCAGCAAATAAATACAAGAACACACAAGTATACCATTTTCTAGAGATTGTCCTAGAACATGCAATTATACAAAAGTTGTCACAATAAATTCTAATGCATGTGCGTAATTTAACAAGTGTGTGAATGTGTTATACAAATTTAGCGCAACGATGTAGATACACAATTGAATGCAATGTGTGTATGTGTGCACTTACACCTTGCAAGAGGAAGAAGAATCTTGATACCTTAACATTCAAGTAAGCATTGATACTCTTGAAGACAAACTTTACATGTGAAGTTGCGTTTCTTCTTTGAAGCTCATATAAATCACGAACCACCTAAGTATCTAGATAATACAAAGAAAGAGAGTTTAGTTATGGAATAGAGCCAACACAAATCTAAAAACTAACATCTAGCCCCGATGTCTGATCCTTAAGAAGGTTGCTTGCGCATATAGAGAAGGTATTGAGGAGCTCTTTGGCTCCCCGAATCCTTTCTAACGGTTTTGGATGGTTTTTTCTCATCTTTATGTGTGACTTAAAATGTAGATAGGTGGATAAGAGAGCTAGGCCTGATGGGGTCAGAGCCTAACTCCTGTACATTCATAATAAGGAGATAGATAGGAGAATCTATATGTTACAACATGTTATAGATAATGGAGGACTCTTTTAATAATAAACAAAGAAGGATACATAACTAGATGATACAATAGTGGTGTAGAGGGAATTCTGGCAAGGTTTTTTGGACACTATAGGCGATGGAGAACTCGTGCTAGTCGATAAGTAGAACTTGTCTCAAAAGGCGATGGTGTCTATATCTTTAGTAGCCAAGTAGATTTATTCTTCTTCTGGTCTCCCCTTGAAAGAGAAAGCTTTGTAATAATTTATAAGTTCCAATTCTTGTTGTCCATTCCGTTAATTTGCCCAATCGGTTAGCAATCAAATAACGCTAATTTGGCATTGATGGTAGCCGTGTTTAAGCATGGGAATTGTCCCCAAAATCATGTAAATGGCTTCCATTTTGGTAGGATTGATGGGTTGACTATTTTCTCATTAATAGCGTTGTTAATTGCCATTTTGATGGAGTTGAATATGTTCTCATTAATGGCGTAGTGAATTGCCATTTTGGTGGAGTTGACTATTTTCTCATTAATGCCATTATGAATGGCCATTTTGATGGAGTTGACTATTTTCTTATTAATGGCATTATGAATGGTAGGAAAATTGTCAACTTTCCCTCATTTTCTACTAGAGGTGCTATGCTATTACACATTTCTTTCCCCAGAACATAATCTCACTTCCCTCGCTAACGCCCTCTATACCAAGTTAACGGGAAGTACTTGTTGGACCGGTTAGGGACGGGAACCGAGGTACTGGGTATCAGGTACCATGGATCGTAGTAGCGATGCTCTTTAGTATCAGAAAACTTATGCATTGTGACATTGGGGTTCCTTGGACCGTACTTTCACTTAGTACCAGGAATCGGGGCATCGGGTGTCCGAGTCATAGTGGAACGTGATACTAGTACCCTTTGACATTGGGGAATCGAGGCAATCCTGATCCTAGTTCAGGTCTGCACATGGCTAGCTGTGGGTGTGCTAATTCGGGTTCTTTAATGGGATGACTCAAATCTTCCTGTAGCGCTCCCTACCTTGAGCTGTTATGGTGGAAGAAAAAAAATCTTTTATTGACCTCCTGCCTTTTTAGGCAGTTAACATTATTATTATTTGTAAGAGGCATCGAATCAGCACTTCTCTCACTAGATCTCTGTTATACCCATATTGCTTAACCTTAACATTTACTGGTTGATGCTATTCAGAGAGAACTGGTACAGATGCAGATGGATATTCATTCAACCTTCGCCTTTGATCCATATATTTAAGGGAGGTCAAATTCTATGCTCTTCTAATTCCATCCAATGCTTTGCTAGAGAAAGTGATCCCCAAAAAGGTATAGGTTGGCTCCCAACTCCATCTCGGCCGGCATCCTGCTCTCGAGGGAGTGAATTCCTGGATCCTAAGTACCTGGATCAACCGAAAGTTTGATTCTATATGAACTACTTATTTTCAAATAATATCCACATTGTTCACAAATATTCATTTTTGACTTCAAAAATTTCTTGTAATTTAATCCAAAACGATTTCACATTGACCCATAAATGCCTATATTTTTTAGTTTCATCGAGATTATTCGAATTTAAGAGTCACCAGTGAGAATATTATAATAACTCAAGAGTTGTTGCATATTATAAGGAAGAAGAAATTGAGAAGTGGGCAGATGGCCATCAAGATAAATGAACCGCGGGAGCTCGTATGAGAGTTGGTTTGACAGCCCTAACTATGGGGGAATATTTTTTAGATGTTAATGAACAAGACATACTTCTATTTGTCGAAAATATTTTCCGTTTTGTCTAATCAGGATCCGACACTCAAGGGCATAATCATCGGCTACCGTCTTTGAGGACTGAACTGACGAGACAAGTCAGCCATCAGTAGTGGAACAGGTGAAGAGGCGAGTAACAAAAAATGCTTCAACAAAGCAAATGGTTGTCCCGGTTGTTGTTGGCACAGTAGCTATAGGTTGGTCTCCAAAGCAATTTTGACCCTAATCATAGGTACAAAAGAATGATGAGACTCTCTTCCGGCCCTACCTCACCACCTTCTACTGACCAGCTACTCTCTCTCAATAGTTTATGGACCGTCCAGGCTCCTCTCTCTCTTTCGGCCCTCGTTGTTAGAGTTTATACCCTAAAGATGTAATTTTTAAATGGATTTATGAAATAAATAAAAGGAAACGTTCAATTCATTCTTGTTGTGTTGTTTATTTTATAACTTGTGCATATATTTAACATCCAAGATTGCCGTATGTAATCTCGAACTGTGTATATGAGTGTCATATACAGATGGATACAGTAAGAGACGTGCAATCTAAAGAGTCCATAACTGTGGTTAATCTATAGTTACGGTCCATTCAATAATGTACGGTGATTATATCTTAAATCATTAATATGAGATATGGGAATGGAGGCACCTTGTATGATATGATCATATATGATTGGGCCATGATCTATATGAATCTCTCACCAAGATCCATTTACATATGAGATTCATATCTATCAACAAATGATGGCTATATGTGGGTGATCTTAATCCTGAGTGTCTTATCGACTCCTTCAGGTTAAATTTTAGTCTTTGATATACCATGGGTGAGGTCAGATGCATTTCCTGATCAATATACTCCGTATGTTGGGATTGCGGTTGGCTTGTGTCTGGGAAGGTTTAAACATAATAGTGGAATCCACTCCTTCTTGTGAGAAGTAGACGGTAGTTCCCTTAAGGGTTGATTCGAGGCTTGGACAATATGAGCACTCACCTAATTCTGTAAGGAAATAGGATTTATTGTCCATTAGAGAATCAATGGTACTTAAAGGATATATGTAATTAGAGGGGTATAACGGACATTATGACCCAGCTCTAATTATGAACTATTGTGGAGGATCACACCATATATAATAGTTATATCGATGGACACCGAGTTGTATCGGTCTGTGTTAAAGCGTCTACAGTTGAGAGAGTGCAGCTTCGTGTTTTTAGTGGAATAACACCAGAGTTAATAATCAATGAATATTAATTAAATAGTTTAATTAATGATTACGAGGATTATTGGAGCTCAAAATAATGTGGATCCATTATGTCCCCTTGCTAGCCCGATCGATTTAGGTAACAAGGGTCACGGTTAATTAATTGGATTGTCCAATTAATTGTGTTACAAAAGTGACAGGTATATATTCGGGAATTAATTAAATAATGAGATTATTTAATTAATGAATGTTAATAGTTAAATTAATTAAATAATTAGATTTTTTATTATATTGATAATTATGAATTATTAATTAACTATTAATTGGAGGGTGTTAGTTGATATATGGATTTAGGTGAAGATAAAATAATAAGATTATTTTATTTTACTAAATCATTTATCTAAGTATTTGAATTTAAGTTTAAATTTAAAATACTTATTATCACTTTAAATATATTAGATATGTCATATGTGAATTATATCAGATGAACACGTCATCAAATAAAGAGGATAAATTGCATGGTGGACATCCAAATAGGCATTCAGAAAATATCCTACAAGACAGTACCGAAGAAGAGAAAACCCGAGTAAGCAGATGTTGAATGAAACCTACTCGGGATCATTTAACGACACTCAGGACTGGTTAAATGACGCTTCCACTCGGGCTCAAACGATGTTACTCGGGTCCTGCTGGTATTATCCTTTCTCGGGATAGATATGAAGAAAACCGAATAAGAAGCTTAGTGCTTAGTTCACACGGATTAGGTCATTAAATACACGAAGATATCCATATCAGGAAGGAATCCCAAAGAGAACAGAACACTGAGCTGGAAGGGTTTCCAATCAGGCAACAACTTTATTTCTTTAAAAAGACCACGTTCTTATAAGGAAATAAGTCCGAATTGGACTGCACTACTAGAATTGCATTCGATTTCAATACAAGACTCCGAAACAGGAAAGAAGACAATCATCCTCAAGCAAGTAAATAATTGTAATTAATAACAAGGCAGATTAGGGCTCTATAAACATATAAATATACCCATAATCTCGCCAAAAAAAGATATAGACAGCAAGCAATAGAAAAATACAGAGAGAAGAAAGAGAGATTGAGAGCTTGTAAACATCATATTTTCATAGTGGATTTTGGCTCGGTTGATCATTCAACCACCCGTGGATGTTTCTCCGATCAATCGGCGTTTTACCACGTAAAATTCGTGTCTTGATCACCTTCTCTAATCTCTTTCTCTTTGAATTGATAGCCGAAATTCAATCCTTCTTGGCTTTTCTGATACAATCCTGAAATCAACGTCAATAATTGGTGCTAGAAGGAGGGTCTTGAACCTTCAACTTGATCAAAAGCAATGAAAGGAACCAGAAGCAATTCCGGGGATGTTTAAAAATCTCCGGACAACTTCCATGTTGACAGTACCTCGCGGGATCTCATTGAAACAACAAAAAATCAACCTTCATTCCTAGCGGGGATCCAGTAAGTTCCTCCAATCAGTGGAGATCTGACTCAACGTTTTCGATAAGCGTTGCAACAACTGGTGGCAGATGTAGCAAAGGAAGGAGTTGATTTACTGGCTACAGAAGCAAAAACTCCCAACCTCCCACCTGTAAGGCTTCGTTCGGTGGTAGTAGGGTCAGAAATAAACACACCAGAGGTTGGAAGGAACCTTGCACCAATCAAACAGGCTGGACGTGAAACACCTGAAGAGGAACAACCACGCCTGAAACAGAACCAGGATCAGACAGTTCGTACTAGGCACCGCAAACATGACCGGCACAGGGATCGGTCATCATCAGAAGATAACGATCGGCACCATAGCAAGCGTCATCACGGAATCATACGAGAAACCCAGCATCAAAGTGAAGAACCGGACAAAGGAATGACAATCACCCAGCTGTTCAACCATCGGGGAAGTCTGGTGAGAAATAGGGACGTCGTAATCCAAAGCCTAACTTGAGAAGTCGAGAACAATAGGCGACAGATGGACGCACTGGTCAGGCGTTATGGGTAAAACGATTTATCTGATTACGATTGTGACAGTCCGTTCACTAGGGAAGTCTTGCGGACCCCCATTTCCAGAAAGGTTTAGGATGCCGCACGTGGAACAATTCAAGAAGGACACATATCCAAAGGAGCACGTGAGACGCTATAAAAGTGCCATGGCTCATAATGCCTACAGTGATCCCTTACTATGTCTCAATTTTCCATAAACTTTGGGAGACATGGGCTCAAGATGGTTCTGGAGATTACCCCCAGCAAGCATTGGAAGTTCTGGTGAACTGTGCAGGAGTTTTTCGAGACAATTCCTGAGCAATGTTCACAGGAAAAAGTCAGTGGCTTACCTTTCTCAAATAAAGCAAGGGAAAGATGAGTCGCTGAAGAAATACTTGGGGAGATTTGGCCAAGTAGTATTAGAAATTGTCAGTGCAAACAACGAAGCAATAATCGTTGCATTCATCAACAACCTACAGAATGGATGACTATCTTTTGATTTAAGAAGATCCCGACTGACTGGATATGCAGACATGATAGATATAGCAGGAGGATATGCATTGGCCGAGGAAGAAGAGTTAACCACGGGAGGATGCTACATGCATGGGGGAAAGCCCGAACAGAAGGACGTCGAGTTCAATGTACAGAACCAGAAAGGAAAAAAGAAAGGAAACGACAAAGAAAAGAGTAAGAACGGGGGTAATGGGCGTAATTTCGAATAGACCACAAAAAAATACCGAGGCAGGTACGCTAACTACACCCATCTTCAGAAAAAAAAAAGAGGAAATCCTAGCCATTTTAGAATCAAAGAATATGGTACAAGAGCCACACCGTCAATCTCAGATTGCTCGGCGAGACACAATCAAATACTGCAGGTTCCATAAGGAAACCAGTCATCAGACTTCCAAGTGTTACCAGCTCAGAGATTACATAGAAACCCTCATTTCGGAAGGGCATCTGCAGGATGTGATCTTGAAAAAGGATGAAAAATCAGAAGCAAAGAAAAAGATCAGGGCCGATCACAGCTCTGGTCGAAGTCAAAGGGCCAGTCTAAAGGCCAATCGAGTAATACATTTGATCTTTGGAGGACCATCCACTGGAAAAAGTAACCGAGATTGAACTTAGGAAACCAGAGAAGCAGTAGAAGCAAGAATTAACTTTGATATAAACTTGGTCGAGCCAGACCCGAAGAGGATAAAATAAGGATGGGACCCAATAACATTCACAGAAGCAGACTAACATGGCGTCGATGTTCGGCCAAATGACGCCTTGGTCATAAGTACCCGGATTGGTCACCGGGAAGTCAGGAGAATCCTGATAGATAATGGAAGCTCGGAAGACATCCTCAAGTAGCCGTCTACGATCAACTCAGGTTATACCGAAAAGACCTACAGCCCTTCTATACCCCACTCAGTGGATTCAGGGGAGTTGAGGTCAGGTCACTCGGGACGGTAAAGCTACCTGTGAAGATTGGAGTAGCACCTTGCCAAAGAACCGTACTACTTGACTTCGTGGTGGTAAACTTGGACAATTGGCCATAAAATGCACTATTGGGACGACCATTCCTGAATAAAACTAAGGCCATAACAGCCACCTATGCCTTAATGATAAAATTCCCGACCGAAAAGGGGGTCGGGGTAGTCAAGGGATCCCAAGAGATGGCCCGAAGAGCTAACCTGTCAGTATACAAGGACAAAAATGAACAAGTTTGAACTATAACACAACCGAATCAGAATGAAAAGCTATTGTCATTCGAATTCGATCCAAGGGAAGAGCTGAATCAATCCAAAACTGAACCGGTCGAAGAAATCACCTTGAAAGAAGATGAACCAGACAAAAAGGTCAAGATCGAGGCCAACCTGGAAGAAATAGTCAACCAAAGCCACATTGATCTACTCAAAGAATACAGAGATGTGTTCGCCTGGAGTCATGAAGACATGGTCGGTATTGATGCCCGAATAGTATCCCATCATCTCACAGTAGACCCAAATGCAAAACCGGTGATACAAAAGAGAAGATCATTCAATCTTGAAAGAAGTCAGGTGATCAAATAGGAAGTAGATAAGCTACTCGTTGTAGGATCGATTAGAGAAGTCAATTACCCATAATGGGTGGCTAATGTAGTCCTCGTCCAAAAGATGAATGGATAGTGGAGGATGTGCGTAGATTTCACAAACCTGAACAAGGCATGCCCGAAAGATAGTTTTCCACTTCCAATGATAGATTAGTTAGTGGACACTACATCAGGCCATGAGCTACTCAGTTTCATGGATGCTTACTCAGAGTATAACCAGATCAGGATGAACAAGGCTGACGAAGAAAAAACAGCATTCACAACTGATCAGGGTTTATACTGTTATACAGTGATGCCCTTCAGATTGAAAAATGCATGAGCAATTTTTCAAAGGTTGGTTAACAAAAAAAATTCACAGCAAATAGGAAAGAACATGGAAGTATACATTGATGACATGCTGACCAAGAGCATCACAGCAGACAAGCATACTTCAGATCTACGAGAAACATTTGATGTCTTGAGGAGATACCAAATGAAGCTAAATCCGAACAAGTGTTTATTCGGGGTTCCTTCAGGAAGACTCTTGGGTTTTCAAGTCCATCAAAGAGGAATCGAAGTCAACCCCAAGAAGATCCAGCCCCTACAGAAAATGACTTCACCGAGGACACTCAAAGAAGTACAGCGCCTAACAAGATGTCTGGCTTCCTTAGGAAGATTCATCTCAAAAGCCACAAACAGGTATGCACCCTTTTTCAAAATAATTAGAAAAGGAAAAGGACTTGAATGGAATGAAGAGTGCGAGCATGCATTCTTAAAATTTAAAGAATACTTAGGATATGCTCCAAATTTTTCAAAACCTCATATGGGGGAGACACTCCAATTGTACTTGTCAATTACAGAACTGGCAGCAAGCTCAGTTATAGTCAGAACAGAAGAAGGAGAACAAAAGCCAGTGTATTACACCAGCAAGGCACTTCTACCAGCTGAGACCATATATTCACAGACAGAAAAGATGGCTCTGGCACTAGTTTCAGCAGCAAGAAAGCTAAGGTCATACTTCCAAGCTCATACAATCCAGGTTCTCAACGATTGCCCATTGAAGTAGATTTTACAGAAGCCTGAGATTTTGGGGAGATTAACCAAATGGGGGATCGAGCTAAGTGAATTCAATATCCACCACATCCCCAGGACATCTCTCAAAAGGTAAGCAGTGATAGATTTCATAGCAGAATTCATAGAACCGAACCTTGAAGCAAAAACGATGTTGGGTAAAAGCCTTATATGGAAATTGCATGTTAATGGCTTTTCAAACACTCATGGCAGCGGGGCAGGGATTGTAGTATACACTCCAGAAAGAGACAATGTCGAGTGTGCCATGAGGTTTGACTTCAAAGCAACCAATAATCAAGCTGAGTACGAGGCATTACTAGTTGGACTCAGAGTCTGCATAGCTCTCGGGGTATATGAGGTTGAGATATTCAGTGATTCCCAAGTAGTTGTCAACCAAATTCTAGACAAGTACCAAGCCAAGGATGAAGGCATGATAATCTACCGTGATATTGCAAAACAGCTCCTCCAAAAATTTAAGGAATATAAGATTACCCATATCCCCATGGAGGAGAATGAAAAGGCAGACACATTGTCCAAGCTAGCGTCAGCAACAACCACAATCAGGCCAAAGACCATTTCGGTTGCACATCTCCTTAAACAAAGCACAGCTGAACCAAGAAACTTGGAAATTTTAGAAATCTGAACACCGCCATACGGTTGGATGACTCAGCTAAAAAGGTTTCTAGAAGAAGGCGTGCTTCTAGAAGATCCCTTAATAAGCAAGACGCATCAGGTATAGATCAGCCAGGTACACGTTTTGAGGAGAACTATACAGAAGGGGGTATTCCCGAACACTCCAAAGATGTGTATCAGAGGAAGATGCATATCGAATATTACAGGAAGCCTATGGAGGAGTTTACGGAAACCACACCGGAGGTAAAAGTTTGGCACACAAAGTACTCAGGCAAGGCTATTATTGGCCTACTCTATTCTCAGATGCACAACAGTGTTCAGAAAGTTGCAATACTTGCCAAAGGATTGCTAATGACATCCGACAGCCCCCTGAGCAGCTCAGAAACCTCACGTCCCCATGGCCAATTTCCATGTGGGGTTTGGATCTAATCGGCCCAAATCCAGTAGGGACAGAGGGTGGAGCAAAGCATGCAATAGTAGCCGTTGACTATTTCACTAAGTGGATAGAAGCTGAAGCATTAGTGCACACCAAAAATTTCATGAAAAAGAATATATTGTATAGGTTTGGAGTCCCAAACACAATAATCACTGACAACGGCACCCAGTTTGATAACTTGAAATTCAGACAGTTGTGCAAAGAGTACCAGATTGCCAATTACTATGCCACACCTGCCCACACCCTTAGACAAATGGGCAGGTGGAAGCAGTGAACAAAATCATCAAGAACACAATCAAAGCTAAGCTAGATGCCAAGAAAGGAAGTTGGGTTGAAAAGCTTCCCGAAGTGTTATGGGCGTAACGGACAACAACGAGAACTTCAATAGGAGAAACTCCATTCACTTTAGCGTTTGGAACAGAAGTTGTTATTCCTATAGAAACGTCATATACGTCACCTCGGATTAGGCTATACGATGAAGAGCAGAACGTTGATATGATACTACAAAGTCTAGATGAGCTAGAAGAGAAAAGGGAGAAATCCCGAATAGGAAATATGGCATATCAGCAAAGGGTAGCTCGCCACTAAAACTCTCACGTTTGGGTCAGAAAATTCCAGCTAGGAGACCTGGTACTCAGAAAGGTGTCATTGAACACAAAAAATAAAGTTACAGGTTCCCTGGCTAACAAATGGGAATGACCGTACAAAGTCGAAGGAATAGCTGGTCATGGGGCATATTGGATTGCACGACCTAATGGAGGACCATGCAATGCCCAATATCTGAAGATTTTCTATCCTTAAATTGTTTTTTGTCCTTTTTCTAGTCAGGACAATTTTAGTTAGGATAAATATTATCTGGAATTTATAACTTTATTGATTTTGCAGTTATGAATAAAAAATCAAACTCGGGATTCCCAAAAGAAAAGCATCGAACTCAGGATTTCTAAAAGAAAGCATATGATAATAAGAACATATGGAAGACAAGCATGATAATAAGAACATGCAAATAGAATACTCGGGACCATTAAATCCCGAATGGGCGGAGAAGCTCGAAGGAGCATGCCAGCCGAGCAAGGTCAAAATGACCTTCCCAAAAAGGCAAACCCGATGCACCAGCTCGGAACGCTATCGGGAAAAATTCTGGTGAAATGCGTAGCTGTGTTAAGCAATTCAAAAAGCTTAACGATTCGGCAAACCCTTACACATAAAAACTGGGGAGACGTCCTTGGTAATGCGTAAGGACTCGAACATATGATTACAGTAAGCCATGATGTAATGTTCGGGTAGCAACCGTGTATGAAACACAAGTATAAACTTTTGTTTTAAGATGACACGGTTAATGATATTAGCCAGTTTAATAAGATACTTTGCATTATTCATGTGACAACCGGTTTAATAAGATACTCGATAAAGTTACCCCGAACATCAGAGCTAGCCAGTTTAATAAGATACTTGGCATAAAGATTACAAGAGCCAGTTTAATAAGATACTTGGCATTATTTGGGTGGCAACCGGTTTAATAAGATACTCGGTTAAATACGCGAACATCAGAAATAACGGGTTTAATAAGATACTCCGCAACCAGTCAAGTTAAAGAAATTTCACGAGCAATAGAATCGAAACACCAGATTCAGAAAAGCTACTCGGAATTTTGATGATCTTTCAAAAGAACTATTCTTTACAAGGAATTAAAAAGTACAAAAAATCCTATCTACAAAAATCAGGATTGTGAGGATTTGGAGCCCTTGCCAATACTCGGGTCAGGAACCATCTCGTATTTGGGAAGAAGACTCTTGTTAGAAGGCCGAGCAATTGTGTCGACTAAGTCATCCATCCATTGGCTATAATTCTCCCCTGGAATCGGCCCGACATCAGGCTCCATACCCTCTATGACTAACTCTTGACTGGCATAGAAGGTCGAGAGGGAGTGTTCGGATGGAATCTCTAAATGCATAGGATGAGGCTCTTTGCCTCGGCTACGGTAATAAACTCTTCATTCCTTCATCTGAGTTTTAAGAGACTCCAAGGATCTATCCACATGATGTTTGATTGACCGCTCCCAATTGGTTCGGGCCTTCTCAGTTGCCCGATTCTTGACTTTAAAGAATTCGCCAGCTGAAACCAGCCATCATTGAAAATCCCGAAGGAGAAGAGCATCATAAGCAGGAGACTTTTTGAAATGATCCACCCCTTGTATTTCAAGTTCCAGCCTGGCCTCCCGGGATAAGGATTCAACTGTCAATGCTTGGAGCTCCAGATCTTCAATCTTCTGCTTATACGCCGACTTTGACTGCTCCGCTTCCTGCTCGATCTTAAGCATTGATTCTTGGGAAGAAGATAATAATTTGTGAAGAGATGATGCTTTCTCTTCTGCCAAATAAACCTTCTCCTCGGCCTCAATCGGCTTTGCCAGACAGTGGTCGGTAAAAACTTGTACAGAAGCAACCTCCTGTTGATAAGCCGATTCAACCCGAGCACGACAATCCTCACTTTCCTTTAGTTGAGCTTCCAGATGCCTTATTCGGTTAGCTTGATGTTGTTGCATTTGAATTAGCTAAGCGAATTCGGCCACCATCTATAAAAAAGGTTTAATTAAAAATCTGAATAGAGCAAACAAGCAAAACAATTAAAGAAAATGATAACTTACATAAGATGCACCGTTTAAAATATTCTGAAGACGGTCAGTCAGAGAGCCATCTCGGAAACAGTTCCAACGGTCGTTTCCAATAAAAACTCGACCATATGACATCTCCCGCAGCATATCCTAGGGAGAAGTATATGAAGGAACCCCCGAGGATTCAGCCTCTAGATTTCTAACCTCGGGGGTAGAACCTTTGTTAGGCTCTGAAGCCGCTGCATCCGCTGACGCTCCAGCATCAACGTTCAGGGGAATCTCATCCACAGCATCTTCATTGCTAGAGTCAATGAATGAGACCACCCGAGGGACCTTAAGTTGGTAAGTCGGGGAGCTGAGCGTTTTTTGCTTCTCACCTCGAGAACAGTCTAAGCTCAGATCAGCTGCGGGATCTTCCTGGGTATCATCCCGGAAGGACTCAAAGAATTCAGGATCCACAGGTACTTGCCCCATAGAGGTATTACCTCCATCACCAGCCTTTGACCGTTCGACAGGCTCCTCACCAGGACCCTCGCTTTGCCTCTTCTCGTCATTGGGTGGATGGACATGATCTGTTGGGCCACTCGGACCACTAGACTCCCCTGCGGTCAGTTGAACGGTGTCCTCGGGGACATATTCATGAATTTGCTTTTCAACTGTGTCAGTTTCCTCTTCAGATTCAGGCGGAGCAATGCCTTCATTGCTCTGACAAGAAGCCTCTTTTCGACTCGCCTGAATAATTGACTTCACTTGGCGAGCCTGAAAATCACTGACGACGTCTATATCATACACTTAAAAAAATGGGAACCACGTCAGAATACAAAACAAGGATTATAATAAAATAAAAAAGATTACAAAAATCGGTTACATCGCCTACGGTAGCCCAAAATCTTTCCGAAGAAGCCGAACTCAATCATCTTGGACTCAACAAAAAGATAAGTTTTGCTCCTCTTCTCCAAAGTGCGAATTGCCGCCCAAGCAAGTTTGGTCAGCTCCGTATCGCTGTACTCAATCTTCTTCTTGTTCTAATTATCAGGGGAACAGAAGAAGCGGGGACCTTTAGCACCGTCCGAGCACCCCCAATTGAAACAATAACTTCAAGCCCGAGACTTCCTCTGGCGAAAAACCAACTTTTCTTTTAGAACTTGTTGGACGTAGAAAATCCCTATATAAAACCCCTCTTTTTAGGGTCATCAGAGGTATCAGCTCCCCGACTCACTTTTGTCCTCTTAGGGACCTAGCAATCTGGCAAATTAGACATAAGAAAGTAGGTCTTTGACTTGCCCGCTTGCCTCAGTGTAAAAAAATGCCTGATTTCATTCGGGAATGGCGGCGATAAGTTCATCCGGCTGTACATGCTCCACATGCACATCAAAATTTTATAGCTATTTGGGGCAAGCTGAGTCGGAGCAATCCCTGTTTCAACCAAAAACCAGGCCAGAATGGCTGGAAGGGAAGAGTGACGCCGTAGCAGAGCATGGATCCGTAGATCGCCACCATACCTGGGGGATGATTCCATACAGCTCTATCACCCACTGGAATCAAAGTGACCGAGTCGGCTAGATCGAATCGTGAACAATACTTTTCTATCTCTTCCGGCCCGACTACATTCGGCTCAGTATCAAACCCTCTCGGGCAAGCAGCAGATAAGGAAAGGTGAGATGTTCTGAACACCTCTTCAACATCGTTCTCGTTGGCAGTCTGCTCCCTGATCAGGATATCGCCTGAGTTATGCTTACGGACTTCGCTTCTGCTTTAATGTTTTCCATCCTTCGAAAGGGTATCCTGTGATCAGAAATATCAGAATCAGAACTAGATGAAGAACTCGATACAAGGCTAAAAGTGACGTCAGGGTGAAGCTCATAAACATCAACCTCTAAAAATGGAGGTTCATCAGCAAGGATTTCCCCCAGTAATCTTCTAATGCAAGAAACTAACTGGAAATCCCCACGTTCTAATGCATCAAGAGCGACATTAAAGAGAGGATGACGGGAAGATGGCTCCATTAAAACTAACCTTGAATTAAGTTTGATGCAAGATCTTCAACGGAAAATTGCGAACTTCTATGTAAAGAAATCAGGGTTTTATAAAAAAATCTGCTGAAAATCGTTGAGAATAAACCAACGATGTCTCTCAGTGAAGAATTTAAAGAAATAATAGCACGAAACCCTAGATTTCAAGGCGGGAAAAAACAATGATAAGGATTGATGACGTAGGCGGCGCACAGGGAAGCGAGTAGGTGGTTTCTCATTAATGATATCGAAAAACTAAGAGGCAAGAGACACGTGTCAGAAGGAGAACCAGCTTTAACCGTCAAAACTCCAAAACGTTGCCATCATTAGAGATCTCATAAAAAGAGGCAAAAAGAATTTGTAGGGACGCCATTAAAACACATTATTAATACAAGTTAGTTACTCGGATACGGAAAAGATATTGATAACTAATTAAAATACTTTTGCCCGAACAAACCTTGTTCAGCAAAAATATTTTAAGGGGGTGTTGTCATATATGAATTTTATCGGATGAACATGTCATCAAACAAAAAGGATAAATTGCCAGGTGGACATCCAAATAGGCATTCCGAAAATATCCTACAAGACAGTGTCGAAGAAGAGAAAACCCGAGTAAGCAGATGTTGAATGAAACCTACTCGGGATCAGTTAACGACACTCGGGACTGGTTAAATGACGCTTCCACTCGGGTTCAAACGATGTTTCTCGGGCCCTGCTGGTATTATCCTTGCTCAGGATAAATATGAAGAAAACCGAATAAGAAGCTTAGTGCTTAGTTCACAAGGATTAGGTCATTAAATACACGAAGATATCCATATCAGGAAGGAATCCCAAAGAGAACAGAACACTGAGCTGGAAGGGTTCCCAATCAGGCAACAACTTTATTTCTTTAAAAAGACCACGTTCTTATAAGGAAATAAGTCCGAATTGGACTGCACTGCTAGAATCCCATTCGATTTCAATACAAGATTCCGAAACAGGAAAGAAGACAATCAGCCTCAAGCAAATAAATAATTGTAATTAAATACAAAGATCTATTACTTGTAAAAGGCAAATTAGGGCTCTATAAACATATAAATAGACCCATAATCTTGCCAAAAAAAGATATAGACAGCAAGTAATAGAAAAATATAGAGAGAAGAAAAAGAGATTGAGAGCTTGTAAACATCATATTTTCATAGTGGATTTTGGCTCGGTTGATCATTCAACCACCCGTGGACGTTTCTCCGGTCAATCAGAGTTTTACAACGTAAAATTTGTGTCTTGATCACCTTCTCTAATCTCTTTCTCTTTGAATTGATAGCCGAAATCCAATCCTTGTTGGCTTTTCTGATACAATCCAGAAATCAACGTCAATAAGATATATTTGAAAAGGATAATTAAAATATATATATATATCAATTATAACACAAGAGATTGCATTGGATGCAAATTGGTGTGTGCACATATATAAGTGTTTGTATAGGATACAAACAAGGATATATATATATATATATATATATATATATATATATATATATATATATATATATATTATATTAAGATATATATATATAATGCAAGTGTAGGCGTGAAAGCAGGAAAAAAAAATTAAAAAAAAATGATTTTGTTTTGTTTTTGGTGTGTATTTGATATACACGATAAAAAGGAGAAAAAAAGGCATAAGTATTGCATGAGATGCAACTTATGTTTGCATAAAATCAATAAACCAAATTGAGAATAAAGGGTTTCTTCAAGTATTTCTCTACATGCTCTATTCAATTTCCTGAGACCGTGACGTGTCCACATGCAGTTACCAGTTCCAGGAGATAGCGAAGAAGATCGAGTTGTTCAGACAGGAGCACATCGTAAAGTGAAGGAGTCTACAAACATTGGTAAGATTGGTTCAGACAGGAGCATATCGTAAAGTGAAGGAGCCTCCAAACATTGGTAAGTTTTTCTTCTTCTGATTTTATTGATTACAATTTTCTGTGTTTACATATTGTATATATTAGTTCCGAAAAATAATTATGATCCCAAGTTCACTGGTCTCAGATACAGATAATGATCTGTATATAAAAATTTTAAAACCTTACTTCCGCTGCGTGACCGGTGAACGTACAAAAGAAAAACGAGAATCTCTTCCAGCCCTCGCTCACCACCTTCTACGGACCCAACTACTCTCTATCGATAGTTTATGGACCGCCCATGCTCTTCTACACAGTCGTCCACGACTATGAAGAATTGCCAAAACATTTGAATCTTCACACATTCCAATATAAAGGATTAGTCAATCAAATAATAGATAGTAAATGGGTTGGTTTGAAAATAAATGAATTACTTGTCATAGAATATTATTCTCGTCAGACTTAAACCTAACTAAAATAATAAACCAAGGATTCGTACAATTTTTTCCTTTCACTTAAGTAAAGTAAAGGGACACAAACAATATTTACTCGACCTGTGCTCAAGAAGGGGTCAGAGAAAGAAATTCTGTTGTTCATCCACCCGTGGGAGAAATTTCTATCAAAGGTTGCGCGGCACCAAACATTAAGAATTTTGAATTTGAGTCGGGGAAGCTCTTCTTGATTTCCTTCTTTTTTTCTTTCCAAGGTGTTCAATGGCTAATTGAGGTATAAATTAAATACATATAATTCCAATTTTTCTTTATTTGGTAGTAACCCATTTGGAGAGCAATCGCTACTTCGTTCTCGCCTTTGAGTGTGCAGGGCTTGAATCATCCATAAAATGCCTATTCCTAGGTGCCAGGCTTGTGTGAAATATCTTACTTGCTTTTTGTTGGGCTGGTTATTCAGAGCTAGCAATTGGCTTCCTAATTTCTCCCCACAACTAGAAGAAGATCACTTCGGGGGTCACAGTGGCGTGGCTGAATGTAGAGTTGTCAGCCCCTACAACCTTTGATCAGTAGATTATTTCGAACTTCGTTCTCTACTTGCATTATCTATGGATAAGCGCTTCTTCTCACTATTACAACGTATGAAGAACTTATTAGAAACCCTTTACTGGAAATTCTGAAGGCTTTTTCGATAGGCAACTTCCTGTCTGGATGGAAGGTTTGAAGATTCTATGTCTATGTCAAGCTAGGAATGAAATGGAACATTATGCTTTGCCATCATAAACAATGGCAGTTTCGTTGGCTGTCTGAGATCTTAGTGATGTTGATGGAGCTGCGTCCTACACTCGGATCTCCAAATTCGATTTCACATATAACTCTATCAATGACTAAAGAAAAAGGGCTTAAAATTCCTTATTTAAGAGGGATTTGTTCTCTTATCCATCTTTGTTCATCCAGCTCTTGATTGATCCATTAGCTCAAACAAGATCTAGAGCTGGGGGTAAAGTAAAGTTGCAACAAGATTTCAAAAGGTTTGTCGTGCAAATAAAGTAGACAGTTCCTTTTGAGCTCTTGAAGTTCCTCAACTAAAACCATATTACGCGGGACACAACATTTATGATGAAATTTTTTTACTTATGAAGATTAATTCGCTCTTTCTTTTTCTGTACAAATATATCCTACCTAATTAACGAATTCGGGGGAAGATACTGAACTATTGTATTTGAAAATTTTCGACATTAGAAGTATATTGATTTTTCCCTAATAACTGAATACTTTTGTCTGTAAATACTGTGTATTTGATTCCATCCATAAATCTATTTTCTTCCCTATTAGTTCGAGTCTCAATAAGAATCCTAGTTCTTATTGTTCATATGTTATGATATGAATATACGACACCAATTCGTTATGTATAAATGATGAGATTCCATTAATACAGAGCCAAATCCAATAGACTTATTGGAGGGTCCCATTGGCGTGCATCCAATAGGAATTGAGATTTCTCGACCCGCAACAGATAGAATAGGATTTATTCAACCACATAGTTTGGACTCTTAGAAAATGGCGCCTCTGGGGCTTTCTATTTGATTGTATCGAAAGGCCCAATTCATTGGGATTTCCCTATCAGGCGGGGTCATTTCGGGGCAAGCAGATCATTTATGATGAAAATGATGAGCTTCAAGAGAATTATTTGGAGTTCTACAGAGTAGAGCCATGCAGTACCAGACACGAGATAGATCTTATAAAGAACAAGGCTTTTTTCGAATAAGACAATTCATTTGGCACGCTACGGATCCACTCTATTTTTCATAAGGTGTCTTATTGAAACCAAGAAATGTAGGCCTACCTGCCATCCATACCAGAATAAATAGAGTTAACCAAAAAAACCTGCTAGTAGAGGAAGACCTCCTAGGGAAAAGAGACATAGAGCTAAAGAGAGAGCCAAAAAAGGATCTTTTGTGTATAATCCGGCATAATCTAGAATGTTATCAGTTCCGATATGTAGACCAAATGATACAATGTAAAAAAAAGTTCCTAGATTCATAGAGATATAGAACATATAAGTTATCATCCTCGCATATCCATCATTTGAGTATCCAACAATTATTCTAATAATTACATATCCGATTTGACCTATGGACGGATATGCATGCATACGTTTCATGCTTGTTTTGAGTAATAGCAATGAGATTCCCCAATATCATGCTAAGAATAGCTAGGACTTCCAGAAGAAGATGCCATTCATTTGATGAGAAATAAAAAGGAATATCGAACATTCGAGTGGTTGAAGCTGAAGCAGCTACTTTTGAAGTAACAGAAAGAAAAGCAACGACTGGAGTGGGAGAATCAGAGTCGAAAAGAGGATTCCTCAATTCTAGGTCGGGCACCGCCAAATAGATTGAATCTTGATGAGTCGAAATAATGTTTTTTAGCCGGGTCAAGACTTTACTTGGAAAAATCCCATTCCTTAGTTGAGGCTGTTAGGTTTTAGTTTGTATTGGAATAAATTCCATATCAAAATGATGTTTACTTGTAACGATTTAGTTGTTCCGATTCATGATGATTCAAGCTTCAAGGAAGAAGGAACAACTAATCAAAGCAAGTTCTAAGTCTTCAAAGAGAAATGATGCAATATGGTTCTACAAAGGTATACTAAGATCTTACAAGGCGTAGGCACACACAAACAATTCATAAATATATGTCCCTGCATCATTGTGCACCATTATAAGCACACACATAATTCATACATTTGTGTCCCTGCATCGTTGTGCACCATTATAGGCACACACATAAAATTCATTCATATGTGTCCCTGCATCATTGTGCACCATGTATAACACATTCACACACTTGAAGATGAATGATCATGCATTGGTATGTAACATGTTTTGGAAAATGCATGATTGGAGACTATCTCTATGTAGTTTGCATTCTAGTGTGAATTGTGTTTGTTTGTGTATTTGTTTGTATATCATGGATATTGAACTTCAATTTAATCTTAAATCATCTTTGATTGAGTTCCATTCATTTTGGTTACTCATACTATTGATTTCAAGTACTAAGTCAAAAGATACTACACTTTCAACTCATGTTGCATACATTGTCTTCGTCTTCGTATATCGACTCGAATTATTATTTTTTGGGTTGAGTATCTTATATTTCCATTTCTGTGTGAGATTTATGGTTTTTCATCCGCAAACGGATTCAAATTCCGAGTTTGGAGGCCGGAGAACGGTCGAAGAACGCGAAGGAAGGTCGAAGGAGAAAGAAGTCAACAAAGCACTTCTTTCCCGAGATGGCGCGTGGCCATCTCAGGGCAGAAGGCTTGCTGCCCCGAGATGCCCACGTGCCATCTCAGACAGCAAGCATGCTTGGCTGCTTCTTGCCCCTCTTGTTCATTTCACATGTCCAATTTTCCCTCTCCTTTATAATCTCATTCCCTCCCACATTTCATTCGAAGAAGAAATTTAAACTTGTGTGCAGAAAATTCTCTCTACAATTTCTCACCTTCCAAACACCATAACTTCTTCATTTGAGCTCCGATTTGAGTGATTCAAAGTTGAGAATGTTTTTCTATTCATCCTACATTGTTTCTATGTAGGTTTAAGTGAGTTTTATTGCTGTTTTTGGAGTCTAAACACATAAAAACAAGACTGCACATAAATCAACTAAGGTATTGATTTTCTCGCAAAGTTTTCTTTTAAAACCTAGCCAATTGCCTTAGGTTTTCTTCTTCAACTTATATATGTATATTGTGAGTGTTTTGATTTTAGTTTTGAACTCTTTTAAAGCTAAGTTGAGTTTCAATTGAAATCTTACATGTTGAGTTAGGTTTTGATTTTGCATATGTTTTCACATGTTTGGGATTGTATTGTGCTAGCTTTGATTCTAGGACTATTTGATGATCTTTGATTGATTGATTTTATGAAAAACAGTTCTTCACATGTATTAGGCTCTCTTGGCCGAATTCTCATATTAATACATATGCTTATGTTCTTTTGAGCTATTCATGTGTTTTTTGTTGAATCTATGTATAGGAATATGCTCTAGAACTTTAGCTTAAATCTAAATGAATTTGTCATATGATTTTAGCATGTTTTTGGTTTGTGTGATTTAAACTTGATTTTGTGATTAATTGAACATATCTTGTGATTCAAGTTTAGATCTATGCATGTATCTAGGTTGTGATTAATGTTGAACATATCTTACATGATCTAGATGATTTAAACATGCATGATTGACTAGACTACATTTTTTTGTGCATTCATGCTCATGTCTAGTATTTTCCATAGGATGTGTTGATCATAGCATTCTATGTTGCGTGCTTGTTTACATTTTGCATTCATGATCACCTAGATTCCTTGTGAGAAGGAAGTCTTGACAATATATGTGAGACCTATGTTGTTGAGCAAGTAAGTCTTGGCAAGAGGTGTGAGACCTTGGATTGTCAAGCAAGGAAGTCTTGGCTAGAGTCGGGAGGACTCAAAAAGTCAAGCAAGAAGTCTTGCCTAGGGTCGTGAGGATTCGGAAGGGTGAGCTAGGAAGTCTTGACTAGAGTCGGGACGACTCGGATAGTTGAGCAAGAAGTCTTGCCTTGGGTCGTGAGGATCCGGTAAGGTGAGCGAGGAAGTCTTGACAAGAGGTGTGAAGCCTCGGATTGTTGACCATGAGGGCGACATCTTCATGAGTAGGATAGGAGGGTAGTTTCTAGGTGAAGGGGTCACTTGAGAGATTGTACTTGTCTTATCTACTAGTGGATTTTGTTTGTCGGTGGTTACTAACCCGTGGATGTTTCCTCTTCGTATGTTTACCACATTATATCTTGTGTCAACTTCTCTCTATCCTATCTCTCTATCCTATCTCTCTAGTATTTGTATTTGTTATTTGATTACTAAGGATAGAACTCTTTATGTAAGTTGACTTGTTACCATTACTTATTTGCATCACACTTTACTTGTTGTATATATTGATTAAGTATCTTTAATTGATATATATATTGTGATACAAGCAATCTAGAGGGACAAACTTTTGTTTGTTTCTAAGGGATTCGAAAAAGGTGTCTAACCTATTCACCCCCAACCCCATCTAGGTTAGCCTTGAGCATTTAACCGTGTTTGTATTTTCAATTGGTATTAGAGCAGGACACTAGATTGCACTTAGTGAGTGTCTGGGTGATACATTCACGGTTTTTGCAAGGCGTTTGAAGTCATGGGTTTACAAGATGATGTAATGGCGGAAGGAGCCTCAAATACTAGGCCACCATTACTTCGAGGCACTAACTATGGGTATTGGAAGTTGAGGATGAAAGCCTACATCCGCTCTATTGATGAAAGGGATGGTAGTGGAAGAAGGTTATAGTCCTCCTACCAAGGTTCAAGAGGATGAAATCATGATACTCAAGCCAATGAGTGAATGGACAACGAATGAATTTGAGGTTGCTAAATGGCACCATCGTGCTATGAATGCCATTTTTGGAGGAGTTGATGGGCATTAATTATCCTACATTCAAAATCTTGAATCCGCAAAGGAAGCTTGGGATACTCTCCAAGTTACTAATGAAGGAATCTTAGCGGTGAAGAAATCAAGGCTTCAAATGTTGGCATCACAATTTGAAGGTTTAAGTATGGGTGAAGAAGAAAAGTTTGAAGACTTCCAATTTTGGCTTCTTAACATAGCTAACCAATGTCAAGCACTTGAAGTACCTATCTCAAAAGAGCGTTTAAATTGGAAAATTCTTAGGTATCTTCCTAAGAGATTCAAATCAAAGGTCACGGCCATTGAGAAAAACAAGGATGTGGATAGCATGAACATCGATGAGTTTATTTCTCTCCAAACTTATGAGATGTGCTTGAAGACAAAGATTAAGAGTAAGGGAATCGCTCTCAATGCTATTGAGGAGAAGAATGATGATGAAAATGAAGAGATGGTTCTTTTGGTTAGAAGGTTGTTATGTCTGTGAGTTTGGTTGGCATTATTCTATATCAAAACAACATTTCCTTTGTATTGTTTAGTTGTCTAGGATTCATGATGATTAAGCTTCAAAGAGGAAATGACAACTATTCAAGCAAGTTCAAGTCTTCAAAGGGAAAAGTGCTTCATGATTCTACAAAGGTATATTAAGACCTTTTTTTCTCTTTCAAGGCTTAGGCACACACACACATATCGTATATTTGTGTCCCTACATCATTTTGCACCTTGTATAACACATTCACACACTTGAAGATGAATGCTCATGCATTGGTATGGAAATAACATGTTTTGGAATATGCATGATTGGAAACTATCTCTATGTATTTTGCATTCTAGTGTGAATTTTGTTTGTGTGTGTATATGTTTGTATAACATGGATATTGAACTTGAATTTAGTCTTAAATCATTCTTGATTGAGTTCCAGTCATTTCGGTTACTCATACTATTGATTTCAAGTTTTGAGTCAAAAGATACTACACTTTCAACTCATGCTGCATACATTGTCTTCGTATTCGTATATCGAGTCGAATTATTATTTTCTGGGTTGAGTATCTTATATTTCCATGTCCGTGAGAGAGTTATGGTTTGTAATCCACAAACGGATTCGAATTCCAAGTTCGGAGGCCGGAGAACAGTCGAAGAAAGCGAGGGAAGCGCATGGGAGTTGCACCATGGCCTAAAGGCCAACAAGAGGTGCAAGCCCGAGATGGCGCGTGGCCATCTCGGCTGCAACTCCTTGCTGCCCCAAGATGCCCACGCGCCATCTCGGGGAAGCATCTTGAAGGGGCAGCTTTGGTCTTTTCACATATATCTCTTCCCTCTCCTATATATATCTCTTCTCTCTCTCATTTCATTCCAAGGAAGAAGAAAATGTAGTGCAGAAAATTTCCAGGTTTTTTCTCTCAACTTTGAATCACCATATCTCTCTCATTTCTTATCCGATTTGAGTGATTCAAGTTGGAGAAGTTTAGTATTGAAGTCTCTATCATATCCAAGCAACCTTGTGGTCATTTGTTCAAGTTTTCTGGTGGATCGTGATGTGATGTAAATCGTGTTTATAAAAACAATACTCGCAAGTGCACGAATCGTGAAGATATCGTACAGCGGCAAGTAAGGATCGTTCCCACGAGGAAAAGTGATTTATTTGGTTAGATCTAATTCTAATTAAAGTTAAACCGAAAGTAACCAAGAGATTGATGTTGTTTTGATTTAAACTAAAAACTTAAATTAAATTAATCTAATGAAAGCAATTGAAGAGATTTGATTGTGATCAAAGGTGAGAAAACACTAGGTCATCAATGCTCCCCTACTATGTTTACTCAATGTTTCAAATTGAATGTGAAAGATATTAATCAAGTTAAGGGTTTGTTCTTATCTTAAGTACGATTATTACCGTATGATCCTGGGATGAATCAAGTGTTCTCAATTACAATTTACCCATAGATCAATGGCGCAAACTACAATCGAGAACCCATTAAGTGCAAGAACAATGAACCAAAACCTACTTGCATAGATCAATGCTAAGATCAGTTTTATCCATTCAATTTAATATTAATTAAGATTACGTATAAATCAATACTCCAACCTTAATCATTGAATTATCAAATCCCTAAATTCATGCCAACGTATGATCATGCATTAACAAGAAATAAGAATTAAGACATGATGAATTGAATGAATCAAAACTTAATTTAATTAAATATAGTCAATTCTAACAAAGAGCATTCATAGAGGTTCACATTGATTCCCTAGTATGGAATTAGTTACACATGACGAAAATAGAAAGAGAAGAGAAAGAAACAATAAAACACATTGATGAATTCTTCTTCGTCTTCAATCTTCGATGTATAAAGATGAATGTTGATGTGTTGTGATGGATTGGTAGTGGAGTGGTAGGGGACGGCCCCCTTGGTGGCTTGGGACCTCCCTTGGCTTGTCTCTCCCGAAATTAGGGTTCACATGGTGTTTAAATAGATGTAAATGCTATGTCATGTCCTTAAACAACAAAGAAATCAATTCCAATATAGAACTCTACCTTTTTGAGACTTTATTTCTTTCCTAATCCAATAAAAAGACTACTTATTGAAGGAAGATTAGGATTAGGTTTCAACTTGTTTGCACAAGACTCCCAAAAATTTCCAAGAAGGAAATATTTTACATTCCGACAACTTGGAAAATAAATCCCGTCATTATTCACGGAATTATGACTGATCTGACCATCAGGTACTAAAACGAGCATAACTTCTTCTAGAAATGTCGGAATTGTGATCCATAAAGTGATCCAGAAACTAGACTTCCAGGGATTTCAATCCATAGGTAGTAGGAAACACAATTCGATCGGATATGAGAGATATAGGCCCCGCAATATGACTGTTCTGCACTGGCCGAAAATCGACTTTTTGCTCTTTTTCTCCAAAATAACATCTAACACCTCTTGAATGGAATGTGACCTACACATACTCAACAATCACATAAAATACCTAATTTTACCTAAGAACAAAGCACAAATAATAGGAAATGGGGACCTAAAACATGTACAGAAATAGACCGATCAGATCGCACCATTTTCGTGACTGCAGTCGAAATTGTCAAGGTAGTTGTTTATCTTTTAATTTCCTTGATTCTAATGTTCAAATACCTTGGGTCTTCTCCCTACTTGTGTGTATTTGACTTGAACATATGTTGATGAGTTATAGATCTTCAATTAAATGCTAGTTGTGCTTAATTATATACTTGATTGTGAGTTAGGCTTCAATCAAACCTATCTTTTCACATGATTGTGAGTTGTATTGTGCTAGCATCTTATCTATGACTATTTGTGCTTTGATTGACTTTATTTTCATGATTAATAGTCTTATCATGTGCTAGAACTCATTTGTTGAATAAATCTAGGATTAGCACATTAGATTTTATATTTAGAGTCTATTAGAGTTTAATTGACTATTTTTGTGAATATATGCTCTAAATGATAGCTAGAGATTTGATTGATCATATATTTTGTTTCTAGCCATTTTGTGTTAGTACTAAAGTCTTGAATATGTACTTCATGAACATGTTTATTTCAAGCTTTAGTAACATGAATAAAATCTAGGTTTAAAGTATGTGTTTGGAAATTTGGCATGCTCTAGATTTTTATTCATGCATAAGATCAAGACAATCTTGTTTTGTGAACTTTATTGTCTATGTCTAGATATTCATGGAGTGTACCTAATCCATACATTTCATATGCTCATGCATCATCTTGAGTGGTGTCATTTTTGGATTATAAACTAGAAAAATATACTTTGTGTGCTCATTGATTAATTCTAGTTTCCATAGAATTTGTTGATCATCTCATTCTATGTTGCGTGCTTGTTTGCGTTTTGCATTCATGATCACTTAGATGCCTTGTGAGAAGGAAGTCTTGACAATAGGTGTGAAACCTATGGTGTTGAGCAACAATTCTTGGCAAGAGGTGTGAAGCCTTGGATTGTAGAGCAAGGAAGTCTTGGCTAGAGTCAGAAGGACTCAGACAGTCGAGCAAGAAGTCTTGCCTAGGGTCGTGAGGATTCGGATAGGTGAGCGAGGAAGTCTTCACTAGAGTCGGGACGACTTGGATAGTTGAACAAGAAGTCTTGCCTTGGGTCATGAGGATCCGGATATGGTGAGCAAGGAATTCTTAACAAGAGGTGTGAGGCCTCGAATTGTTGAGCATTAGGGCTACATCTTCATGAGTAGAAAAAGAGGGTAGTTTCTAGGTGAAGGGGTCACTTGAGAGATTGTACTTGTCTTATCTACTAGTGGATTTTGTTTACCGATGGCTGCTAGCCCGTGTATGTTTCCTCTTCAGAGGTTTACCATGTTATATCTTGTGTCAACTTTTCTCTATCCCTAACTCTCTAGTATTTGTATTTGTTATTCGAATACTATGAATAGAACTCTTTATGTAAGTTAACTTCCTTATACAATATTGTTTGTGTAAGTTAGAAAACTTTGTATCTTGTGATATTTCATTCAAGTTGTAAAGTATCACATTGTAATACTCTAAGTACAACTTATGGAATTTTATCTACATTGAATATATTTGCTCATAAGAAACATTGATTCTTGTTGTATGTTTTGTAGACTAAGAGTGGATATTTGAGCATACATGAATATATTGTTTTCTCATAACAATCATGATGAATGTTAATTTTTATGTTTATCAAGGTTTTGTCACTAGTCTCAAAAGATTTGTTAAAAATGAGAGACACCCCCCCCTAGGTTGTTTAGTATAACCGTGTACACATTCTTTTAATTGGTATCAGAGCGGGTCACTTAAAGTAGTTAGTGTGATTCGGGATCTACAAGGTTATTTACTAATCATGGATATCAACCTTTAGTCTACAATTGTTTATTTTTGGTTGTCCTCCTTCATTGGTTGTGAAAATGGTTCTTCTTGTTTTATATTTTATTTGTCTACTAACAATTTTATTGATAAGCTTGAAAAGAAAGTTAGTGACAAAAGCAAAGATGAAGAAGCTATTTTCGGAGGATGATCGACCTAGACATGATTGCTTGTCTTTGCAACTCAATGAAGAGAATTGCATGTCAAAGACCACCAACTTCTACTTGATGGCAAGAGTTCAAACTCTTTGCAAGGAAAGAGATGAAGCATTAAAGGAAGTTGAAGTGAAGAATGAAGTGATCAAATGTCTAGAAAAGAAGATGTTAGATGGATTAACAAATGATTTTGCTAATAATTTGCTTTTAATTCTTGAAGGTAATGATCAAAGGCAAGGAAGAGGAGTTGGCAATCATGAAGGCCAAAGAGTTTGGTAATCTTCATGGAGATTCAAGTGACTTAAGCATTGTAGATGAGCAAGTGGAGTCTCCTACAACTAAAGGCAAGTCACTAAGGAACAAGAGGATTTCAAAGGCCATGTCTTCCAAGGTCAAGTGCAAAATCAAGGAAATTAAGGAGTCTTCACCATCGGTACACTCTCACCTAAATAGTAACATCTCAAAATTTATTCAGGTTTGCTAATTTTGCTATATTATCGTGAGTATATTAGATTATGCAAACTAGGGAATGTGATACATGATAATGAGATGTGAAAATCTTCTATGAATGTTTCTTGCATGATAACACTTTGAATTTTGTGCGTGATAATGATAATCCTGTGAAGAAAATAGTTGAGAAGATTTGGGTGAAAATGAGTGTTTCACATGATCATATGTATAGTCTTGATAATATCTTTGTTGATGGCAATAATGATATGTTTTACATGAGTAATATCTTTATAAAGAATATAGTTGATGATTTATCTTTTAGATATATTTTTGCCATGAGAAATGATCATGATTTTTGTGTGAAAGTTCATCCAAGAACAAATAGTTCAAGGGTGAGTGCTCTTACCTCTAGTGTAAGTAGCACATGTGAGTTAGTGATAATCCTGTGAAGAAAATAGTTGAGAAGATTTGGGTGAAAATGAGTGTTTCACATGATCATATGTATAGTCTTGATAATATCTTTGTTGATGGCAATAATGATGTGTTTTACATGAGTAATATCTTTATAAAGAATATAGTTGATGATTTATCTTTTAGATATATTTTTGCCATGAGAAATGATCATGATTTTTGTGTGAAAGTTCATCCAAGAACAAATAGTTCAAGGGTGAGTGCTCTTACCTCTAGTGTAAGTAGCACATGTGAGTTAGCTTTAAGGCTAAGTGTCAAGCGTGTTGAGAATTCTAGCTAGCTAGCTTGGAATACTCCACGTTTAGCCACGAACTTAGCTATCTCACTTGACTTTGTTTTGATAGTCAAAATTCATTGATTAACTTTTGAGAAATTACTCTTATGAAATCTATTTGGTGATTATCTTGTTAAGACTTTTGGAGAAAGTCATTTATATGCTTGCATTGCGTCATATAGCATGTCATATTAGAGAACTAGTATAGTATTCATATGGTCCTTATTGACATTTGCTCTCTAAAGATCTTTTTGTGATGTGTTCACAAAGATCTTACTCATGATGCTTGAAATGCTTGCTTGAATGATGAGTGGCATACTTTTTGAAAATATGAGCTTCATATTCTTTGAAAGATACTCATTAGAGAAGAAATGATCTTGAATAAGTCTTTACTTATTGCTCTTAGATCATGTGTTTATGAGCCATAAAAACTTGATTTTCAAAAAATTGCACTTTGCTTCTCTTATATGTTTAAGTTTGAGTAGTTGAGTTTGAAAATATGTAGATTATGGATGCATCTAAAATTTTATTGCTTAGTACATGATAGATAACCTATGGTTAGTATCCATTTTACTTCAGCAACTACATAGAACTCAACGAGCACCTTCATGGAAAGGGCTACACACTTTGGTTGTGAAGCCGCCCAATGTAGGAAAGGGCTACACCATTGTGATGAGTGAAAGCCGTCATGAATAATTTATGTTTATGTATGCAAAATCAAAGAAGTGTTGAAAAAGAATCAATAAAAGAAAAATCTTTGATTCAAAGTCTAAAAATAAATGGAGGAAGGCTTAAAATGGAGTATAGTTGAAAATTGTAATTGCTCGGGTTGAAAAATAGAAATGGAATGACGAGCCACATGCACACACACGCTCACATGTTGAAATCTATTCTCTTTAAAGCAAAAAATCCGGATGATAATCGGTTTGACCTTGATTGGAAAAGCTTTAGATGGATAGGTGTTGAAGTGGTTTGCATGTTGATATCACAATCACTCCTTTTATATATGCTTGAAGCAAAATTCACACACACACACTTTTTGCTTATAGAGTATTTTGATATTCTAGCAATTTTTAGAAGAATTATGAGAGAGATTGAAAATCTTGGTGTATCTCTCATAGTTTGTGGAGCTTATTTTGTTGAATTTCTTTAAAATTGCTTGAATGTGTGATTGTGTGGATTTATTATGAACATTATTCTATCTTGATCTTAGATAGAGCACTTATCAAGGGGGAGCATAGTATGCTTGACTTTGTTCTCTTTTATGATGTGTTCACATGTTTCAAGTTGATATATGTTGGCATATTCTTTGGTTGATATAATGAATCTTGTAGATGCTATTTCATATTTCTTGATTTGCATGATGATTCTTTGTATTGTCATATGACTTTGTATTGTTGATCACAAATAATGCATGAAACATTTTTGTAATAATTGTATGATTGTATTTGCAGTCAACTTCTCCTTATTTGGGGTTGTATAGTAGTTGAGATTGCAATCAATTCATTCATTCTTGAAATTGAAATGAGAATAGTTACAATGAATTCTTCTTTGTTTTGGAGTCGATAGTAACTGTAATTGTAATTAATTCTATTGATTGTAGTTACAGTGAATTCCTTTTTGTTTGGGGTCGATAGTAATTGTAGTTGTAATCAATCCAATTGGTTATAGTTGCAGAAAATTCCTCCTTGCATAGGGTGATAGTAATTGTGGTTTTAATCAATTTAATTGATTGTAATTGCAAAAAATTCCTCCTTACTTTGAATGATAGTAGCTGTGGTTGATATGATTGTCGTTGATACCAATTCCTTCATATTTGGGATTAATATGATTGTTAATGCAATTGTTGAACTTGGTAGAAATGACCTATATGCTTAAGAGTAAAATTTATGCATTTGTGATTCACTATACCTTGATGAGTTTGTTGTGGTGTATAGATTTGAATAACCTTTGCTACGTTAACATGGAAAAGCAAACTAGAATCAAGGGAGAAGATATGGGAGCTAGATGTTTGAAATAAATCAATTCTTCAAGTAAGGCATCCATCTCCGAACTTTATGTGAGATCACCAATTGTTTCACTATTTGATCTCAAGATATCATTTTTTTTTTCTTTGGCATAAGTTTATATCAAAAAGGGGAAGAAATGTGATATTGTTTTAGCATATCTTCTTTGAATATTTGTCAAGTATTGAACTTCTTATGGCATGTAATATTGTGATTTCATTTGGTTAAGAATATCTTTGAGATAGCATGTATTAAGGGGGAGATACATGATTCATTTTGGATTTAAATGTTTAATTATTGCCATAATTGTATATTGCCATATGTCTTTCTCTTGGGTATGCTTTGTGCTTTAAATTAATTTTAGGTGGCTACAAGAGAAGATCAAGAAGAATTTCAAGACTTGTTGAAGATTAGTCTTAAGGAACTAACTCATTGTAATGTGAGGGTGTGATTTTGTGACCAATCTTCATTTTATGTGTTTTAGTATTCTGTATAGGTGTTTTGATATAGAATTTGCCAAAGAGGGAGATTGTTAGGTCTGTGAGTTTTGTTGGCATTATTCTATATCAAAACAACATTTCCTTTGTATTTTTTAGTTGTCTAGAATTCATGATGATTCAAGCTTCAAAGAGGAAATGACAACTATTCAAGCAAGTTCAAGTCTTCAAAGGGAAAACAGCTTCATGATTCAACAAAGGTATATTAAGACCTTTCTTTTCTCTTTCAAGGCTTAGGCACACACACACATATCATACATTTGTGTCCTTACATCGTTGTGCACCTTTTATAACACATTCACACACTTGAAGATGAATGCTCATGCATTGGTATGGAAATAACATGTTTTGGAATATGCATGATTGGAAACTATCTCTATGTAGTTTTCATTTTAGTGTGAATTGTGTTTGTGTGTGTATATGTTTTTATAACATGGATATTGAACTTAAATTTAATCTTAAATCATTCTTGATTGAGTTCCGGTCATTTCGGTTACTCATACTATTGATTTCAAGTTCTAAGTCAAAAGATACTACACTTTCAACTCATGTTGTGTACATTGTCTTCATCTTCGCATATCGAGTCAAATTATTATTTTCTGGGTTAAGTATCTTATATGTCCATGTCCATGAGAGTGTTACAGTTTGTAATCCTCAAACGTATTTGAATTCTGAGTTTGGAGGCCGGAGAATGATCGAATAACGTAAGGGAAACACATGGGAGTTGCACCATGGCCGAAAGGCCAACAAGAGGTGCAAGCCAGAGATGGCGCATGGCCATCTCGGCTGCAACTCCTTGCTGCCCCAAGATGCCCACGTGCCATCTCAGGGAAGCATCTTGAAGGGGCAAATTTGGTCTTTTCACATATATCTCTTCCCTCTCCTTTATATATCTCTTCTCTCTCTCATTTCATACCAAGAAAGAAGAAAATGTAGTGCAGAAAATTTCCAGGTTTTTTTCTCAACTTTGAATCACCATATCTCTCTCATTTCTTATCCGATTTGAGTGATTCAAGTTGGAGAAGTTTCGTATTGAAATTCTCTATCATCTCCAAGCAACCTTGAAGTCATTTGTTCAATTTTTCTGGTGGATCGCACCATTTTCGAGACTGCACTCGAAATTGTCAAGGTAGTTGTTTATCATTTGATTTCCTTGATTCTAATGTTCAAATACCTTGGGTCTTCTTCCTACTTGTGTGTATTTGACTTGAACATATGTTGATGAGTTATAGATCTTCAATTAAATGCTAGTTGTGCTTAATTAGATACTTGATTGTGAGTTAGGTTTCAATCAAACCTATGTTTTCACATGATTGTGAGTTGTATTGTGCTAGCATCTTATCTAGGACTATTTGTGCTTTGATTGACTTTATTTTCATGATTAATAGTCTTATCATGTGCTAGAACTCATTTGTTGAATAAATCTAGGATTAGCACATTTGATTTTATATTTAGAGTCTATTAGAGTTTAATTGACAATTTTTGTGAATATATGCTCTAAATGATTGCTACAGATTTGATTGATCATATATTATGTTTCTAGCATTTTTGTATTAGTACTAAAGTCTTGAATATGTACTTCATGAACATGTTTATTTCAAGCTTTAGTAACATGAATAAAATCTAGGTTTAAAGTATGTGTTTGGAAATTTGGCATGCTCTAGATTTTTATTCATGCATAAGATCAAGACAATCTTGTTTTGTGAACTTTATTGTCTATGTCTAGATATTCATGGAGTGTACCTAATCCATACATTTCATATGCTCATGCATCATCTTGAGTGGTGTCATTTTTGGATTATAAACTAGAAAAATATACTTTGTGTGCTCATTGATTAATTCTAGTTTCCATAGAATTTGTTGATCATCTCATTCTATGTTGCGTGCTTGTTTGCGTTTTGCATTCATGATCACTTAGATGCCTTGTGAGAAGGAAGTCTTGACAATAGGTGTGAAACCTATGGTGTTGAGCAACAATTCTTGGCAAGAGGTGTGAAGCCTTGGATTGTAGAGCAAGGAAGTCTTGGCTAGAGTCGGAAGGACTCAGACAGTCGAGCAAGAAGTCTTGCCTAGGGTTGTGAGGATCCGGATAGGTGAGCGAGGAAGTCTTGACTAGAGTCGGGACGACTTGGATAGTTGAACAAGAAGTCTTGCCTTGGGTCATGAGGATCCGGATATGGTGAGCAAGGAATTCTTAACAAGAGGTGTGAGGCCTCGAATTGTTGAGCATTAGGGCTACATCTTCATGAGTAGAAAAAGAGGGTAGTTTCTAGGTGAAGGGGTCACTTGAGAGATTGTACTTGTCTTATCTACTAGTGGATTTTGTTTACCGATGGCTGCTAGCCCGTGTATGTTTCCTCTTCAGAGGTTTACCATGTTATATCTTGTGTCAACTTTTCTCTATCCCTAACTCTCTAGTATTTGTATTTGTTATTCGAATACTATGAATAGAACTCTTTATGTAAGTTAACTTCCTTATACAATATTGTTTGTGTAAGTTAGAAAACTTTGTATCTTGTGATATTTCATTCAAGTTGTAAAGTATCACATTGTAATACTCTAAGTACAACTTATGGAATTTTATCTACATTGAATATATTTGTTTATAAGAAACATTGAATCTTGTTGTATGTTTTGTAGACTAAGAGTGGAGATTTGAGCATACATGAATATATTGTTTTCTCATAACAATCATGTTGAATGTTAATTTGTATACTTATCAAGGTTTTGTCACTAGTCTCGAAAGATTTGTTAAAAATGAGACACAACCTATTCACCCCCCCCCCCCCCCTCTCTAGGTTGTTTATTATAACCTTGTACATATTCTTTCAAAGGTTCAAGAAGTTTCTAAGGAATAATTCCAAGCCTAGAGGCAAGTCTTCTAAGGAAAAGGGAGTTAAGAGAACATCATCTTCAAGGAATGAGAATAATAGTCAAGCCATGAACAAGAAAGATGTTCAATGATATAATTGTCATGGTTTTGGTCACTTTGCTAGTGAGTGCACCAAGAAGCCATCTAAGAAAGACAAGAAAGGTAAAGTGTTGGCGGCTAGTTGGAGTGATGATAAATCTAGTGACAATGAGAGCTCTAGTAGTGAGTAATCAAGTGATGAAGAGTTGATGAGCAACTTTGTAGCTCTAACGGCTTTTCATTCCCAACTAGATGTTGATGGTACAATATCTTTGAATAAGAACTTTGATGCAAATCATCATGGAAGCTATAGTTCCATTCCTACTAATCTTGAGTTGTTGAAAAAGATAGAAAAGCTTGAAGAAGCTAGAGATAATGCTCTAAGAGAGGTAGTTGAGAAGGATGATTTGATCAAGAAACAACTAGATGAGTTTGTGGTTGTCACTCGTAGACTTCTTGGTGAGAAAGGTGATATTATGAAAAAATTTAGAGAACTTGAAAAGATAAACCTTGAGAAGGATAATGTGATATCTCCTTTGAAGAAGAGAGAACAAGAATTGATGGAAGAGATAGACATGGCTAAGGATGCCATCAAGGACTTAGTGAATGATTCGGTAAGTGTGTCTAGTGTTAGGAATCTTGTTAACTCTCATAGTGGTGAAGACAACTTGGTAGTTGAAGAGGAGATCTTGGAAGCACCACTTCCTACTCAATTTGATGAAGTCGTGATTGATAAGAAACCACACAAGAAGAGAAGATCAAAAGCCTAGAAGAAGTTGGTGAACAAGGTATCTTTGCAAACTCCTATTGAAGTTAGTTCAACTCCAAAAGGTACAATCTCATCTTTTATTCCAATTTGCCATTATTGCACCATAATAGGTCACATTAAGCCTAGGTTTTATAAATATATTGAAAAATGCAAATTAGGAAATGAATCTAGGGATAAGAAGATTAAACTTCAACTTGAACATGCTAAGGATTTGAAAGTTGAAAAACATGATAAGTTTGCTAAGCATGAAAAGAAGTTTTGGAGTAGAAAGAATACTAATCTTGTTCAACTTGACAAAGCTTGTATAGAAAATGTTAAGGAAAAGTGTATTAATGATATTCTTGTTAATCAAGTCATTGAAGGACTTTACTCTAGATTTAACATTGTTGTCAAGGATGATATTGGAAATGTTTGTGTAGGTACACCCAAAAACAAGTGGTTCAAGGGTGAGTGCTTTTATCACTAAAAATAAGAAGCACATGTGAGATAGTTTTGAGGCTATATATCAATTGTGTTGAGAATTCTTGCTTGCTAGCTTTGAATACTCCATGTATTGATATGAACTTGGTTATCTCACATCATGGTTGTTATAATGGTCAAAATTTGTTGATTAACTTTAGAGAAGTTCTTTTGATATTTGTGTTGATTGAGTTGAGATATTATGTTTTTTATACTCTTGTTGTGAAACATCGTCAACTTGGTGTCACGAGGATATTCAAGGCAAGAGTGCTTATAAAAAGGGCAGAAGTATGATATTTGGCGAATATAATGTGCAAAAAGGTATCTCTATACTCTAATGTATGTTCTCTTAGATATTCATCTTTTGAATCAATTTTTGATATACATCTTATAGCATGTTATATTAGAGAATTTTGTATAGCATACATATGGTTCTCATTGACATTTGCTATTTTTGGATCTAATAGTGATATTGTTCACATTGATCTTAACTTTGATGATTGTTTGTGTATAGTATATTGAGTGAAATTACTTTTGAAAATATGAGCTTCATATTCTTTGAAAGATACTCATTAAAGAAGTAATGATCTTGAATAAGTCTCTACTTATTCCTTTTAGATCATGTGCTTATGAGCCATAAAAACTTGGTTTTCTAAAATTGCACATTGCTTCTCTTATATGTTTTGCTAGTAGGTTGAGTTTACTAATATGTAAACCTTGGATACACCTTGAAGTTTTTGTGCTTAAGTACATTTAAAATGACCTATGGTTAGTATCCATTTTGCTTCGGCAAATACATAGAACTCAACGAGCACCTTCATGAAAAGGGCTACACACATTGGTTGTGAAAGCTACCCAATCTTGGAAAGAGCTACACCATTGTGATGAGTGAAAGCCGTCATGAAGTAAATTTTGTTTATGAAAAAAAATGGAAAAATCAAAGAAGTTTTGAAATGAAATCATAAAAAAAAAATCTTTGATTCAAAGCCTAAAAAGAAAAGGAGGAAGGTTTAAAAAGGAGGAAGGTTTAAAAAGGAGTTTAGTTGAAATCAAATGAGCTCGGGTTGAAAAACAGAAATGGGATGACGAGCCACATGCACACACACGCTCATATGTTGAAATCTATTCTCTTAAAAGAAAAAATTCAGGATGATAATCGGTATGACTTTTTATGGAAAAAGCTTAAGCTGAATAGTTGTTGGAAATTATTTACATGTTGATTATCAAACTACTTCTTGATATGTATTTGAAGCATATCTCTCACACACACACTTTGTTTATGAGTATGATGATATTTTAGCAATTGTTGAAGAATTATGAGAGAACTTAAAAAATCTTTGTGTATCTCTCTTAGGATATGAAGCTTATTTTGTTGATATTTCTTCAAATTGCTTGAATGTGTGATTGTGTGAATATCTTTGTGAACTTTATGTTATCATTGATTGCATTGTATGCTAGACATCGTTCTCTTTTATGATATGTTCACATGCTTCATTTTGTTACATGTTGGCATATTTTGACTTAATGATACTTGTAAGATATTACTCACTATCTTTGTCTTGCATGATGATTCATTCTTAAGTCATTTGTCTTTGTTTTATATATTTGTGACTAATATGCTTGTTTTGTCTTTCACTCACTTTTGTTGTATGTATATAGCATCTTATAACACAAGAACAAATGGGAAGAACTAAGGTTACCGGAAGTGGAAATCAATCGAATCCTATTGTGAAAACCTAGTCTACCTCAAAAGGATTCAAAGCTTCAAGGACAAAAGATTTAGGGATCTTTGGAACTAAGAAGATATTTCAAGAGAGAGGCATTGACTTAGGTAAGTGTAAAGATTCTTATGTTCTTAAGTGCATTAAGGATAGAAATTGGGAATCTTAGGTGAGCATGTTAGGAATTGTGAATGATGTAAGGATTATGCTCGATAGCAAGAGTGTAATATTGTAATTAACAATCGTTTCATATAAATAAAGTGATTTCTAGTTTAACAAATCTTATAGCATTTATAGTTTAATTATTCTAATTGTCAAAAGTAAATAATCATAAGGTTAAAAGACTATGAGAAAAGAAGAATTGTTCATACATCTGGATATGTATGAGGTAGACACAATTCTTTAAATAGTCTTAAATAATATTCACAACTTAAGATAGAAGGTTGGGTGCCTTTATCTTGTCAAAGTTGTAGATTCTTTTGCTAGCATTTGAGTGGGATCGAATGTGTTATGATGAGTCTAAAATCATCAAAGTGTGGTGTCTTTGGGCAAAAGAATCTAGTGCACTGGGTGCATTGAATATGATCAAAATGAAATACTTTATCTAGAACCGTCAATAGATAAAAGTTTTAATTTGAAGATAATGGGAGAGTCTATCTCAATCCTGAGATAAATGATGGACTTATGGTTGCAAGTGTTATCATTTGAGTTATCAATGAGTACGATTATATAGCATAGTCTATCCTCGATAGTTTGGTGGTATTCATTTGTTAATCGATAGAGGACTTCATTTATAGATATGGACATCGTGGCTCCATTTATTGAATGAGAGTAGAATACCATCATATGGATGTTTTGAGGTATTGGATATTAAATCTTAACGTTAAGTTTTCTATAGTGTCTATTGAAACATGGCTTCTGGACAAGTCAAAATATCCAAGTTCAAAATGTGGTCATATGAGTAAATATGGTAACTTAGAGAGCTATAGGCGGTCTATGAGCTCTTGGCGATTACTGGTATTCTTCACGAGGATACACTTTCTCCAATAAGGTTGTCTAGGGTACCAATGAGTAACATCAACTTATTCTATCTTTATTTAAGAGTTCAATTTTAGTTCTTTAGTGGAATGAACTAAAATTAAATAGATTGGATCTAAGTGAATCATTTGTTGATTGTGATTGGGTTGTGTCTATTGGAGCTTAAATTTAGATATCCCGCCAAGACCCCCAATCCACACGAACTTGCATGGATCACTTGATATATTCTACCGGACCAATTTAGGGGTCAATCTAGAATTGTAATAAGGCATGTGAACTTGTTTCTTTTTGTAAGAACAGGTCTAGTTCACATGTGGACTTTTTATTAAGGTCCAATGGATTTAATAAAATAAGAAAAATAATATATGGCCTTTATACTAGGTATGGGCGGCAATGGCTATGGTGAATAGCTTAAATATATTATTTTTATTTTATTATTATTTAATTAAATGGAAATTAATTAATTTGTTGATTAATTAATTATTTAATTAAAAGTCAAAATCTTTTCCTATTAGGAGATAGTCTCCTAAAAGCTATACTATTGTTGGTAGTATAGTTAATGTTAAAGACTATATTTGATAAGTAGATAAATAAAAGGAGTTATTTATCTAATGAAATTAGGAAGTCTTTAATATGGTTACAAATACACTTTTGAGTTGGATTAGGAGTCTTGGTGCTATGATAGAATTCCTTTTTGAAAAGGATTCTTAACCACCAAGTAAATCTACCTAAGAAAAAGATTCTTAACTACCAAGTAATCCTTCTTAGGAAAGGATTTGTGATCCTAATCTATATCATATAAAATTCGGCCAGCCCATATATATATACAAAATGATAGAATTTCTTTAAGATAAGGATTCTTAACTACCAAATAAATCCACCTAAGGAAAGAATTCTTGACAACCAAGTAAATCCTTCTTAGGAAAGGATTTATGATCCTATATGTGTGTGTGTGTGTGTGTGTGTGTGTGTGTGTGTGTGTATGTGTGATTTTCGGTCAGCTCTATGAATTCTATGATGCAAATTTCGGCCATGCCTAGGTAATTTTCAAGAGAGAATTTGGCATAGCAATAGAGAATTTTGAGGGAGAAAAATTAGTTTTTGCTCTAGACAAAATTCGATCAACTCTTAGATAAAGGGTGTGTGTGAATTCGGCCTAGAAGAGAAAAAAAGGGAACGTTTTTGTATTCGGTAGTATACTAATATCCTTTACTTCAAAAGGGTTTTGTGTACAACATTGAATCAAGGTTCACGCGAGTTTCAATCAAATTGATTGATAATTCACAAGTGACCGGACGTTCTTGGATTTTTCTCTTGGAGTATATTTGTAACTAACAAAGAAAAGATTTTTGCTTTGTCTCCATCCTCAGGAATACAATTTAAAGAAAGGGAGCCCACACTCCTAGGTGATTCACGTTCGTGATTGGATTGAAAGATCTTGCGGAATCAATTTGGCGCTTGTTCAATCGTCACGCGAAAAAGGTATGATACTTTTATATACATCAATTAATCTAGGGTTAAGGTTCTTGTTGCATAAAAGGGAAAAAAATTAGTTTTACGCAAACCCTAATTTTTGTTTTTATCACGTTTCCGTTGCGCTTCTAAACCGTTTTTTCCCTACAATGATACTCTTGTTAGAGAGTTTTATCTTGAATATAGAGAAAGTGCCACCTTATTGGATGCTTTGATGGAGATTAGGGGTGTTGTGTTTAGAGTTAACCCGGAAAACATTAACAAGTTTCATGGGCTATCTAATGATATAGATTCAAACTTTCTAGATGTAGATGTCATTGAGAATCTTAATATCATGGGTCGAACTCTTTGTGACAATGCTTCTTTTGAGTGGAAAGGTATAGCCTATATTAGTCAACATGACTTAACTAAGGCTAGTGCATTTTGGCATCTATTCATTTGCACTAACATTATTGGATCTTCGAATTCAACCAAGTTGAATAAAGACAAGATCAAAATAGTGTATGCCTTGAACTAATCAACCTATAAACCTTGGGGGTCTACTTATGCTTTATATTGATAGTGCGGCTTTCTCTACTATAAGAGATAAAAAGCTTGCATTACCGGGGTTTATAACTTCTTTGTTTTTAGCTCGTGGTGTTAAGA
This sequence comes from Dipteronia dyeriana, assembly GCA_032871835.1. Lineage (NCBI taxonomy): Eukaryota > Viridiplantae > Streptophyta > Magnoliopsida > Sapindales > Sapindaceae > Dipteronia > Dipteronia dyeriana. Next base: position 26,779,714 of record CM065297.1, on the reverse strand, counting down.
GTAGAGAAGATGATGTGTTGGTACAACCCTTAGAAAAGTATAGTGATAAACGTGTGTCATACATGTCATATAGGGATAAGGGTAAGACATGTGATACTTTTGGACTATTTAGTAGTTCTCAAGTTTGTCATGAGATTAGCACAAACATTCTTCCGGATTGGGCTTTACATTTGAAGAAGAAGGTTGATGAGCTTAGTGCCATAGTTGATAAACAAGATGCTAGAATAAAAGAGTTGGAGGAATGTATTGCTTTAAGTTCAAGACCACCTCTCAAGCATTATGTTAGATCAACTACACGCACATTCATTGGTGGACCAAGTAGCTAGTATTTGAGTCTTATGGTATGTTTCTTACCTTTTGGCATCATTTCATATCAAAAAGGGGGAGAAAGAGTTGCTAGTTACTTAGTTTCTTTTTATGTTGTTTTTGTGAACTTTTGAACTTTCAATGGCATGTAATAATTAATTTTAAGATTTGGTTAAGAATTCTTGTATTTTTGGCATGCATTGAGAGGGAGATACATGTATTTTTGGACTTAATTGTATATTCTTATCCATATTATATATTGCCATTTGTTGTTTTTCTCTTGTATATGCATTGTGCTTTGAGATGATTTATAGGTTGCTTCAAGAGAAGATCAAGATGAAGTTCAAGAGTTGGTGAAGATTAGTTATAGGAATCTTACTCATTGTAATGTGAGGGAGTGATTTTGTAACCTATCTTCATTTTTATATTTGTAGTAAATGTATAGGTGTTTTGACATGGAAATTGCCAAAGGGGGAGATTGTTAGGTTTTAGTTTGTGTTGGCATTAATTCCATATCAAAATGATGTTTACTTGTAATGATTTAGTTGTTTAGATTCATGATGATTCAAGCTTTAAGGAAGAAGGAGCAACTAATCAAAGCAAGTTCTAAGTCTTAAAAGAGAAAGGATGCAATATGGTTCTACAAAGGTATACTAAGACCTTATCTTTCTCTTACAAGGCTTAGGCACACACACACAATTCATGCATTTGTCTCCCTGCATCTTTGTGCACCATTATAGGCACACACACACACACAATTCATACATTTGTGTCCCTGCATAGTTGTGCACCATTATAGGCACACACACACAATTCATACATTTGTGTCTCTGTATCGTTGTGCACCATTATAGGCACACACATACAATTCATTCATATGTGTCCCTGCATCTTTGTGCACCATGTATAACATATTCTCACACTTGAAGATGAATGCTCATGCATTGGTATGGAAATAACATGTTTTGGAAAATGCATGATTGGAGACTATCTCTATGTAGTTTGCATTCTAGTGTGAATTTTGTTTGTTTGTGTATTTGTTTGTAGAACATGGATATTGAACTTGAATTTAGTCTTAAATCATTCTTGATTGAGTTTCGGTCATTTCGGTTACTCATACTATTGATTTCAAGTTCGAAGTCAAAAGATACTATATTTTCAACTCATGTTGCATACATTGTCTTTGTCTTCGTATATCGAGTCAAATTATTATTTTCTGGGTTGAGTATCTTATATGTCCATGTCCATGTGAGAGTTAAGGTTTTTAATCGGCAAATGGATTCGAATTCCGAGTTTGGAGGCCGGAGAATGGTCGAAGAACGCGAAGGAAAGTCGAAGGAGAAAGAAGTCAGCAAAGCACTTCTTTCCTGAGATGGGGCGTGGCCATCTCGGGGCAGAAGGCTTGCTTCCCCGAGATGCCCACGTGCCATCTCAGGAAGCAAGCATGCTTGGCTGCTTCTTGCCCCTCTTGGTCATTTCACATGCCTAATTTTTCCTCTCCTTTATATTTTCCTTCCCTCTCACATTTCATTCTAAGAAGAAATTTAAACTTGTGTGCAAAAAGTTTTCTCTCTACATTTTCTCACCTTCCAAACACCATAACTTCTTCATTTGAACTTCGATTTGAGTGATTCAAAGTTGAGAGTGTTTGAATATTCATCCTCCATCGTTTCTCTGAAGGTTCAATTGCGGTTTATTGCTGTTTTTGGAGTCTAAACACACAAAAACGGGACTGCACCTAAATCAACTAAGGTATTGATTTTCTCTCAAAGTTTTCTTTTAAAACTTGGTCAATTGCCTTAGGTTTTCTTTTTTAACTTATATATGTGTATTGTGAGTGTTTCTATTTTAGTTTTGAACTCTTTTAAAGCTAGGTTGAGTTTCAATTGAAATCTTACATGTTGAGTTAGGTTTTGATTTTGCCTATGTTTTCACATGTTTGAGATTGTATTGTGCTGGCTTTAATTCTAGGACTATTTGATGATCTTTGATTGATTGATTTTATGAAAAATAGTTCTTCACATGTATTAGGCTCTCTTGGCCAAATTCTCACATTAATACATATGCTTATGTTCTTTTGTTGTTGAATCTATGTATAGGAATATGCTCTAGAACTTTAGCTTAAATCTAAATGACTTTGTCATATGATTTTAGCATGTTTTTGGTTTGTGTGATTTAAACTTGATTTTGTGATTAATTGAACATATCTTGCGATTAAAGTTTAGATCTATGCATGTATCTAGGTTGTGATTAATGTTGAACATATCTTACATGATCTAGATGATTTAAACATGCATGATTGACTAGACTACATTTTTTTGTGCATTCATGCTCATGTCTAGTATTTTCCATAGGATGTGCTGATCATAGCATTCTATGTTGTGTGCTTGTTTACGTTTTGCATTCATGATCATCTAGATGCCTTGTGAGAAGGATGTCTCTACAATAGGTGTGAGACCTATGTTGTTGAGCAAGTAAGTCTTAGCAAGAGGTGTGAGACCTTGGATTGTCAAGCAAGGAAGTCTTGGCTAGAGTCGGGAGGACTAGGATAGTCGAGCAAGAAGTCTTGCCTAGGGTCGTGAGGATCCGAAAGGGTGAGCGAGGAAGTCTGGACTAGAGTCGGGAGGACTCAAATAGTTGAGCAAGAAGTCTTACCTTGGGTCGTGAGGATCCGGTAAGGTGAGAGAGGAAATCTTGACAAGAGGTTTGAGGCCTCGGATTGTTGAGCATGAGGGCGACATCTTCATGAGTAGGATAGAAGGGTAGATTCTAGGTGAAGGGGTCACTTGAGAGATTGTACTTGTCTTATCTACTAGTGGATTTTGTTTGTCGATGGTTGCTAACCCGTGGTTGTTTCCTCTTCGGAGGTTTACCACGTTATTTCTTGTGTCAACTTCTCTCTATCCCTATCTCTCTAGTTTTTGTGTTTGTATTTGTATTTGTATTTGTTATGGAATGCTAAGGATAGAACTCTTTATGTAAGTTGACTTTCTTTCTATGATATAGATTGTGTATGTGTTACCATTACTTGTTTGTATCACACTTTACTTGTTCTTAATATTGTTTCTAAGAGAGTCGAAAAAGGTGTCTAACCTATTCACCCCCCCCCCCCCCCCCTCCTCTCTAGGTTAGCCTTGAGCATTTAACCGTGTTTGTATTTTCAAAGGCAGGTCGGTATGCCCGATGCGTCTAGGAAACTAGGTTGTTGACTGGGCTAAGGTAACGAAGTTAGACCGGACTGACTTCCTCTACAAAAGAAGTTTTTGAATAAGATTTGGGAGAGCCATGCCCTTAGAACATGAACAGGCTCGAAGGAAGGTTTTGATTCTAGGATCAGGATTTCACACTAAACGAAAGAGATCCATTATTTGGTAAGTTTAAAAGACAAGTCATAGCACGAAACCTCTTTCCAATGTGGTTGGACTCTCTCTTGGGAGCCTCCACCACCATGGGTCAACGCCTGGGTACGTGTATATATATTATTTGTCCCTCCTCGGCCATTAATCCCAATTGTGGGTACCCTCTCTTCTACTGTGGGAGCAGTATTCTGGGTTGTGCTAGCATAGTCATATATCGTCAGGTCCCAGCAGTTATAACTTCAAAAAAAAAAAAGACAAGTCATAAATTCTTTTTTGTTTTTTCCAAAGTTATTTAGTAGTTATTAATTATAATAATTTTTAATAATATATGTTTTTCCTAAATAAATAAAAATCTATATGTAATTAAGAGGCAATCACGTAAATAATAGGATAGTGAATATATTCTTTTAACCTATCTCATAATTCATTTTTAATTATTAAGTATTTTTTTTGAAGTATTACATTATTTGGTAAGTTTAAAAGACAAGCCGTAATTTTTATTTTTTGTCAATAAGCCTTAAATTCATATTAATTAGTTTTTTTTTAGGAATTCTTAATTAGTTGTAATAATTTAAAAAAATGTATTGTTAATTAGTTATTTGTACAATATATATTATAATATTTGGCAAGTTATAATTTTAATAATATAATTTTTTTCCTAAATAAAAATCTATAGGTAATCAAGAGTTAATCACATAATTAATGGGATAGTTAATAAATTTTCTTAACCAATTTCATAATTAATTTTTAATTATTAAGTTTCTATTTTGGAAGTATTACATTATAGACAAGCCATAATTGTTTTTTGTCAACAAACCATATATTTCGTATTAACTAGTTTTCTTTTTTAAGTAATGTAAATTAGTTGTAACAGTTCAAAAAATATGGTTAATTAGTTATATACGTAATATATATTATAATATTTCGTAAGTGTTATGAATATAATGCAATTATATATGAATAAATATATATCAATTCATGGAAGAAACTTTCATCCTTTTATATCCCACTAGCTTTATCATAATTATCAATTTTATGATTCATTATAATGTAATTTATATATACTTAATGTAATGTGGGATTGTGAGGCTATAGAAAGGGTCTCACACCATTGTATTTTACACATTTTTTTGTGATGAGAACAATTGAGCAATAAAATACTTCTCTTTTAGTTATTCTTTATCTCTTCTCTTCTATAAGTTTATGTTTTATTTTTTTGTTTATTCTTAATCAATTTTTAACACATTATCAGCACGAATCTCTAACCATTATATGTTTCAAGTTTCGGATATGAAAGTTTTTCGTTTGAAGACAAGACGTCATATGATCAAATTCGATACGTGATAAGAGATAACACCTTTTTGATGAGACCCAGAGATCCAAAAAAAAAATGTAAAGTATTTCTTCCTCTAATTTTGGGCTAAGAAAAAATTTGTTTATGTTATTTCATTTCTTAATTTTTGTTCTTAATATTTATTGGGTTGCTAAGAAAAGAAAGATTAAATGATTTTATTTCAACAGGAAGATTGCAAAAATGAAATTAATTATATTGCAACCCAAAGATTGTAAAATCAGAGAGCTTGATGCTCGATTTGATATATATTTGATAAATGTTGAATCAAAAAGCCTGAAGCTTGATAAACCTAAAGCTTGATTAACGTGAAACCCAATTTAGTGTGTTAAGTTTGCAATAACAAAAAGCCTGAAGCTTAACATAATGATAATAAAAAATCTTATTGGAATTTATTGATTGCAAATAATGAATATACATTGAATCAGAACCTCAAATTATAAATTCCAGTTGAAGTAATAAATATTTTTGGAATCTGAAATTCCAAAAAACACTATTATTTTAAAATACAAACTCGATGTTTATATATGCATGTAGAGTCATAATGAACTTTTAAACTTCTATCAACTATGAATTTTTTTAAGAAACTGAAGTTCCGAAGTAGAAAATCATGAACTTAATACTGTGATACAATTATAACCAAATATCTATTTGTTCATAGATATTGTGCAATTACTTTTGTGATTTACTCTAGAGGACATGGACTATAAAATAAAGTCCGAAATTTTAAAAAAGGGTATATATTTTTTTTTCAAATTTTAAGCACGATCCAAGTATTTCAATATGATTTACTTTATTGTTGTTTAGATTTAATTTATTCATACAACTATTTTTTATGAGTATTCTTTATGGTTACCACTATATTGGATCTTCTACACCTGAAAATAAATTTATTTTTATTTTCAGCGGTTCATATTTCAATGTTGTGATTGGAATTGATCGATGTATGTTGAACCATAAGTTCTGTATTCAAATCCAATTAGGAACTAAAAATTCTAAATTTGAATCAAATTGAGAACCTGAAGTTCTAAATTTAAAGATGAACCAAAGGATCAATAGGCAATTTAATTTTATTAAGAATATAGCATCTTGAAATAGTAAATCACAATCTCATGGTGAGACCAGAAGTTCCAACAAATTGTAAAATATATATTTCTCTATCTCGAAAGATGATTTTATTTTCTTTCTTTTATTTTATTCACATTATTTTGGTTTTGGGTGTTGAAAAAATGAAAAAAAAAATTAGATGATTGTATTACAACCTGAAGATTGCAAAAATGTAGTGAACGTTTTGCAATCTAAAGATTGCAAAAATTAAAACTCAAGCAAATATGAGATTTTACGATTGCAAAATCAAAGAGTTGAAGCTCAATTTGATCCTGAAGAGCCAGAAGCTCAATCTAATTATGAATTATAATCAAATCAAAATATGAAATTCTGAATTTAAATCAAATTAGAGCTTAAAATTTTGAATTTCAATTTATGTGATTATTATTTGGAACCTGAAGTTCTGAATTCATATTTTTAATTATATCTATGAAATTTATATATGAACTTGAAGTCTAATGAAACTCAAATTTTTAATTGAATATGATTTTTTAAAAAAACTTAAAACTTTGAATTTGTATATCATAATCATAAAGTTATGATATAAATAGGTTCAAATTTAATTTGCCTAACCTCTTGAGTTTCTTGCAGTTATGATATTCCCACCTCATATTCATTGTTTATATTTCATGTGAAAAGACTCCAACAATGTAATTGCTTCTTCTTATCACTGCATGTAGAGTGTAAAAGATTATATTTTTACATACAAGACAATATGAATTTCGGTAATTCACACATCTATTAGTCAAAAACTGTTTCTATTATTCATCCATTGGCCTATGAATTCACTGTGCGATATTTAGTTTTATGATTCTTAAATTTTGTGATTTTTAAAATCGGTTGTTTCATTATGAAAAGAATTTGCTTTCACATGGTCTTAAAATTAAGTTTTTGTATTATTTTAGTAGCTTTGAATTATCATAACATAAAGTTGTTTTCATGGTTTATTTATCTAATACTTGATATTGATTCTTTATTAATTAAATTTTACTTTAATTTTTCATCTCTAATTAAAATATTGTTATTTCTTCTATAATTCTTTCTTTTAGTGATGTCTGAAAGGTACAAAAACTTTCATTGAAAACATGAATTTTCAAACTTTGCATCATATAAATTTTATTGTCATATGTACATTTTGATATATTTACATAATACATATGATCACTTAATATATTTGCTGATTAGTATATTACATATAACAATTATGATATTTAGCATTCTTATTAAGATTAGATATATTTTGTGTTTAGATTTTCATCATTCAAATTGTTACTCCAAATCATGTTGATTTGTTTTATAGTATCATTGTTTTTATTTATTTATGATGAATTGAAATATAAGTATTTCATGGTAAAGATCCAATAGTCATTTTGATTCGATAAGATGAAGGATTTGATTATCAAGAAAATACATGATTGAAATATAATACACGTCGTGACTTAAATGTTTGTTCCTGAAGTAACAATATATATTATGGTAATTACATGCCTCTAATTTTCTCTTAAATGAGCAATTTTGATATTAGTAATTTGAGAATACTTTGATTAATATTATTCCCTGAAGTGAATGATGTTTCTTTCAAAATGTCATGGTTGTGATTGCAATATAGATAGTTGAAATAATTATTAAAGCTAGGGTGATCACTACGAGAAATTTATTTCAATCCACCAGAAGTGGAATAACACCAAAACAAAGCAAGAAATTTTGAAAGCATTTTGAATGCACCTTTCAAGAATTATTAAATCTTTCTGCTTGCTTTATGTGTTAAACGAAAAAACAAAAGAGCATATATGGTAATTTTTAATATTTTGTTGATTTTTAACAAGATAAAATGAATGCTCTAAGAGCTATTATTTTGATACAAAGTGAAAAATAATTACATGAAAATATTTTTTATTTATTAGATCTGGAAGATCGATGAACAAATAAATTAAGAAATTATCTTGAGTCAATTGAAATATATTTTACATGCCAGAAGCATGTCTATTTTTGTAGTTTATCCTGTCATAAGATCATATGATTAATATTATGTTATGAACTAAAAGTTCAATTAAAGAAAACGATGCATCGAAAAATTGAAATATTTTTCCTCAATGAAAAATATTTTTGCTACTGAATGTCTCTGAAGTACATAAAACGATAATACTTAAAGTACAATATGACAGAATAAACGAGATCATGTAGAAAATTACAATGATGCAGAAGATTTTCTTGAAATTTAATTTTCTCGTCGTTAGGGAGAGAATTGTCATGAATTGATAAACGACGTGAAACTACATTGTATGCATCATCTTGTGATTTGCATATATAGTATGCAAATAAAAAAAAAATTCAAATGATTCGAAGGAAATAATAAAATTATATTCTGCCAATAAACAAATTCGGGTGGTTGTTCCTATAGAACAATGTATGAAATTGCAGAAAAAATCATCTATTAGTGAAAGACAATTTAGTTCAAATGATAAGGTTCCCTAGAAGTGGAAATCGAAATATCATAAACATAGTGAAAATAAACTCAAGTGATAACTAAATCATCATCATCATCACCAAAGACTCCTGTAGAGTTAGTCTCTCATAAGTAAAGCAAAAAAAAATCCTGAAGATACATAGAGAAATGTTAATCTCCCCTATGAGACTTTTAATAGATAGATCTCAATTGTTCCAGTAGAGACACATGTACCAGAAATAAAGAGATTATATTTCTCTGAAAGAAATATTTATATAAAGATGCATGTGTACCGAATATTAAAGAGGATTCAATAACCCCTGAAGAGACACCTGGAATACAAAATGTAAATCAATTATATTGATAATATAGAAATTGAGATCATATATTGCGCTGCGTATTATGAAAATATTATGATGGTCTTAAACTATAAATTGTATATATGTCGACACAGTGATGAAAAAATAAAAGGCAGAGTTATACTTATTTTAAATTTGAAAATTTTGGACCTGCAGTTCAAATGTTTGATGACATCAAATTTATTGAATATAATTATATTCGTACGAATTAAGATAAAGGTTTACTGCAGAAACCTAGTTTGACAATGAATAAAAATCCTAGAAGGATTTAAATACCTGAAGCAAGTAATTTGATACTACATTTTGTATATATTGAATTTAATATAACAAAATGCATGTAGTACATATGCATTTTATGAATATTGTATTGAAAGAATCCACAAATTTGATTCCAAAGAATTATATGTTGATCGTTTGAGACTTATTAATACTCCCGACGAGTTTACAAATTATACGTTTATAAGGAATAATTTCTAAGATGAAAAAAAAATCTTGGAAAATGATATTTAGTCTCGATTAATGGCCAAGTTGAGTGTTTTCCAATTAGCATAATAATACATTAATCAACATATATAAGAAAAGGTTCTGAAGCACTTTTTCATGGATAAAACTTATTGGATGGATACCTTGATGTTTATTACATAAAATTAAGTGATGTACTATCCTCTCTCATTAATGAAAATGATAATGAAGAACCTGTTGGTCTTGAAGTACCAAATCTATGTTCAAATGGTGTTTTTTTATAAAATAACATAATGTTTTATATAATAGGTTGCACCAATTTAAAAAGCACCAATTTGAAAAGCAGTATTAGTAAAGTTCTTCATACAAGATTTCCAAAAGGTTGGGATGCGATAGATAGAAATATCTTAGCAAAATATTAAAGCATCCACATAAGAATGAGGGGGAGCATATTTATCATGGGTTTTTACGATTTGGAGGAAATACAATACAACTGTACTCTTTTTCCTTCACTAGGTTTTTATCCCACTGGATTTTTCCTAGTAAGGTTTTAATGAGGTAGTTTTGCTACCCTATTACCATTAAAGGTTAATTTGAGATATAGATGACTAATGTACTCTTTTTCCTCTACTAGTTTTTTTTTCCCACCAGATTTTTATTAGCAAAGGTTTTAACGAGGCATATTCATTGTATGATTGATGGAGATTAATTCAAGGGGGAGTGTTATGAATATAATGCAATTATATATGAATAAATATTCATCAATCCATGGAAGAAACTTCCATTCTTTTATATTCCCACTAGCTTTATCATAATGATCAATTTAATGATTAATTATAATGTAATTTATATATATATAATGTAATGTGGGATTGTGAGGCTATAAAAAGGGTCTCACACCATTGTATTTTACACATTTTTTGTGATGAGAACAATTGAGGAATAAAATACTTCTCTTTTAGCTATTATTTATATTTTCTCTTCTATAAGTTTATGTTTTATATTTTTGTTTATTCTTAATCAATTTATAACAGTAAGTTATTATTTAATTGTAATAATTTTTAATAATATTTTTTTTCTAAATAAAAAATATATAGGTAATCAAGAGGTAACCACGTAATTAATGAAATAAATTATTTTAACTAATATGTGATTTTTAATTATTAAGTATATTTTTTAAAAAAGAATTACATTATTTGGTAATTTTAAAAGATATGCCATAATTGTTTTCCAAACAAGCCATAAATTCGTATTAATTATTTTTTAAAAGTTTTTTTAATTAGTTATAATATTTCAAACAGAATATTGTTAATTACTTATCTATATTATTTACAATTAATTGTAATAATTTTAAATAATATTTTTTTTTCCTAAATAAAAAGCCTATAGATAATCAAGAGGTAATCACATAATTAATAGGATGCTGCATAAATTCTCATAACCAATATCATATTTGTTTTTTAATTATTAAGTTATTAATTTAAAAAAAAACCATTTATATTATTTATGTTTCCAAGTTTAATGGGTTTTGACTTGGTTAATATCTATAAGTGATTGATATAAAAAGAGTAAGAAGAATTAATGGATTAATATGATAAAATCGAAATTATGCATTCAATGTTATTAGACTTAGATCATCAAAATGAGGAATGTCATCTTTTATTCTCCACAAATTTATAACTTTGATGATATTCATGTTTTTTTTTACTGGAAAAAATAATATTAAAAATAGGTTTTGAAATAATGGAGAAATATTTGATCATCTTTTTTAATTTAATATTTTTCTTTTGTTACGTGAGATAATGAAATTCAGATGTTAAAATTTGACATTTCCATGCAGGTTGACATTTAGTGTATGTTTTCTTGCCTTCTGTCAAATTATTTAATTATTTATTTTATTCTTTTAAATATATAAACACCAAACACTGAAAATATTTCAATTATATATAATTGTTATTAATATTATCCAGTATTGCATAAGTCCCCGACTTGGGTGCCAAGTCGACGACTAGTCACTAGTCGGAGCTCAACAACCGCGATTTCAGTGGAGTCGGCCAACTTAGACGAAAAGGGTGCAGTTGCCGCCTAGTCAGAGCAAGGCACCGTCTGATCGGTCAAACCGAAGTTGACTGACTTATGCCTAAAACGTCGCCGTTTAGTGTAGTTTCGTTAATATTTTTTTTTGAAATTTCAATATCTCGAACGCAAAACACAACAGAGAAAGGCTTGCAACCGGTTCAACTCCAAAATCCAAACGTAAAATACAAAACCGTCGACTCCGGTGGCAGCTCCGACTTGCAACTACTTCTACTATGTCATCTGTCGGCATTGTCGTCATCGTCGTTGTCGTCATCGTCGTCGCCGCCGTGGAACCTGATCTTCTCTCTCACCACTCGCCAGCCGAACTGGCATTCTCGATTTCTCTCTTGCCGAATCTCATCTGAACTGTAAATTGTGACTTTATTTATATATTTAAATAATATTATTTATATTGGGTAGTTTGTGTTGGCTTGAGTATTCTTGACTTGTACATTGTGATTTGTGCATTGTTTACTTGCACATTGTGATTGTACTGATACAGTTGTATACTACTGATTGTTTTAAACTTTTGATATACTGTTTTAATACACCGATACAAACTGATCCACTGTTTTTAATTTTTCATACAAATTAAAAAGCTAAATATTAAATGCTAATTGCAAAAAAAAACTATAAAAGAATTTTCTGACGGGCCGCCGATCTGCTTCTGGTCGGTCGGCAACCGACTTCTGACCATTTTCCTAGTCCCCGATTAATCCCTCTGGACGCTAGACGGTGAGTCACCACCTGACTAGAGCCTAACGACTTTTATAACATTGATATTATCATTAATAACAATTATATATACATTGAAATACTAGGTGTATATAAAAACACCAAACATTGAAATACTATATGTAAACTTTCTCTTCAATAAAAGTTTCATTCAAAAAAAGATAGTATCATTTAATATATTATTATTATTGTCATATGTAAATTTTATCGGATGAATACGTCATCAAACAAAGAGGATAAATTTACTCGGGCGCTGTTGGTATTATCCTTGCTCAGGATAAATATGAAGAAAACCGAATAAGAAGCTTAGTGCTTAGTTCACGCGGATTAGGTCATTAAATACACGAAGATATCCATATTAGGAAAGAATCCCAAAGAGAACAGAATACTGAGCTGGAAGGGCTCCCAATCAGGCAACAACTTTATTTCCTTACAAAGACCACATTCTTATAAGGAAACAAATCCAAATTGGACAGCACTACTAGAATCCCATTCGATTTCAATACAAGACTCCGAAACAGGAAAAAAGACAATCAACCTCAAGCAAGTAAATAATTATAATTAAATACAAAGATCTATTAATTGTACAAGGCAGAAAAGGGCTCTATAAACATATAAATAGACTCATAATCTCGCCACAAAGGAGATAGACAGCAAGTAATAGAAAAATACAGAGAGAAGAAAGAGAGATCGAGAGCTTGTAAACATCATATTTTCATAGTGGAATTTGGCTTGGTTGATCCTTCAACCACCCTTTGACGTTTCTCAAATCATCGGAGTTTTACCACGTAAAACTTGTGTCTTGATTACTTTCTCTAATCTCTTTCTCTTTGAATTGATAGCAGAAATCCAATCCTTGTTGACTTTTCTGATACAATCCAAAAATCAACGTCAACAATTGGAGCTAGAATTAGGGGTTGAACCTCTGACTTGATCAGAAGCGATGGCAGAAAGTAGAAGCAATTCCTGGGATGTCCAAAAATCTCCGGATAACTTTCATGTTGGCAGTACCTCACGGGATCTCACGGTAACAACAGAGAACCAACCTACATTCCTGGCGGGGATCCAGCAAGTTCCTCCAACCAGTGGAGATCTGACTCAACATTTTCGGGAAGCGTTACAGCAACTGGTGGCAGACGCAGCAAGGGAAGGAGTTGATCTACTAGCCACAGAAGCACTAACCCCTAACCTCCCACCTGCAAGGCTTCGTTCGGTGGTTGTAGGGCCAGAAATAAATACACCAGGAGGCGGAAGGAACCTTACCCCAATCAAACAGGCTGGACGTGAAACACTTGAAGAGGAACGACCACGCTAGAAGCAGGACCAGGATCAGACAGTTCAAACTAGACACAGCAAACATGACCGGTACCGGGATCGGTCGTCATCAGAAGACAGCGATCGGCACTATCGCAAGTGTCACCACGAAATCATACGTGAAGCCTGGCATCAGAGTAAAGAACCAGATAGAGGAATGAAAATCACCCAACAGTTCGACCATCGGGAAAGTCCGGTAGGAGACAGAGACATCGCAATCCAAAGCCTAACTCGAGAGGTTGAGAGCAATAGACGTCAAATGGACACACTGGTCAGGCGTTATGGGTATAACGATTTATCTGATGACTACTCTGACAGTTTGTTCACCAGGGAAATCTTACAGACCCCATTCCTAGAAAGATTTAGGATGCCACACGTAGAACAATTCAAGAAGGACACAGATCCAAAGGAGCACGTGAGACGCTTTAAAAGTGCTATGGCTCAGTATGCCCACAGCGAGCCTTTGTTATGTCTCAACTTTCCACAAACTCTGGGAGATATGGGTTCAAGGTGGTTCGGGAGGTTGCCCCCAACAAGCATCAGAAATTTCAGTGAACTGAGCAGGAGCTTCTCAAGGCAATTCCTGAGTAATGTTCACAGGAAAAAGTCAGTGGCTCACCTTGCTCAAATAAAACAAGGGAAAGATGAGTCACTGAAGAAATACCTGAGGAGATTCGGCCAAGCGGTATCAGAAATTGGCCGTGCAAACGATAAAGCAATAATCGCTACATTCATCAACAACTTACAGAATAGACGGCTGTCTTTTGATTTAAGAAGAGCCCGACTGACCAAATATGCAGACATTATGGATATGGTGGGTGGATATGCACTGGCTGAGGAAGAAGAGCTAGCCACAGGAGGATGCTACATGCATGAGGGAAAGCCCCGAACAGAAGGACACCGAGTCCATGGTGCAGAATCAGAAGGGAAAACAGAAAGGAAATGGCAAGGAAAAAAGCAAAGACGGGGGTAATGGGCGTAATACCGAACAAACCACAGACAAAAAATGGGAGGAAATCCTGGCCATTCTTGAGACAAAAAATATGGTACAAGAACCACCTTGTCAATCTCAGTTTGCTCGATGAGACACAACCAAATACTACAGGTTCCACAAGGAAACCGGTCATGAGACTTCCAAATGTTATCAGCTCAGAGATTACATAGAAACCCTCATTCGGGAAAGGATTTTGCAGGATGTGACCTTGAAAAAGGATGAAAAATCAAAAGAAAAAAAAGAGATCAGGGTCGATCATGGCTCTAGTCAAAATCAAAGGGCTAGTCTAGAGGCCAATCAAGTAATACACACGATCTTTGGAGGACCATCCACTGGAAGAAGTAACCAAGAACGAACTCAGGAAATCAGAGAAGCAGTTGAAGTAAGAAATAACTTTAATGTAAACTCAGTCGAGCCAGACCCGAAGAGGATAAAGGAAGGATGGGACCCAATAACATTCATAGAAGCAGACTCACATAGCGTAGATGTTCGGCCAAATGATACCTTGGTCATAAGTGCCCGGATTGGTCACCAGGAAGTCAGAAGAATCCTGATAGATAATGGAAGCTCAGCAGATATTCTCAATGTAGCCGTCTACGATCAACTCAGGTTAGACCGAAATGACCTACCACCCTTCCATACCTCACTCAGAGGATTCAGGGGAGTTGAAGTCAGGTCACTCGGGACGGCAAAGCTACCTATGAAGATTGGAGTAGCACATTGCTAGAGAACTGTATTGCTCGACTTCGTGGTATTAGACTTGGAGAATTGGCCATATAATGCACTATTGGGATGACCATTCCTGAATAAAACTGAGGCCGTAACAGCCACTTATGCCTTAATGATAAAATTCCTGACTGAACAGGGGGTCGGGTAGTCAAAGGATCTCAGGAGATGGCCCGAAGAGCTGACCTATCAGTATACAAGGACAAGAATGAACAGGTTTGCACTATAACAAAGCCGAGTCAGAACGAAAAGCCCTTATCATTAGAGTTCAATCCAAGAGAATAACCAAATGAATCTAAAACTGAACCGATTAAAGAAATCACCCTGAAAGAATATGAACTGGATAAAAAGGTCAAGGTCGGGGCCAATCTGGAAGGAAGAGTCAAACAAAGCCTCATTGATCTACTTAAAGAATACAGGGATGTGTTCACTTGGAGTCATGAAGACATGGTCGGGATAGATGCCCAAATAATATCCCACCATCTCACAGTAGACCCGAATGCAAAACCAGTGATACAAAAGAGAAGATCATTCAACCTTGAAAGAAATCAGGCGATCAAACAAGAGGTAGAAAAGCTACTTGTTGTCGGGTCAATTAGAGAGGTCAATTACCCTCAATGGGTGGCCAATGTAGTCCTCGTCCAAAAGAAGAATAGACATTGGAGGTTGTGCGTAGATTTCACAGATCTGAACAAGGCATGCCCGAAAGATAGTTTTCCACTTCCAAGGATAGATCAGTTGGTGGATACTGCATCAGGCCATGAGCTACTCAGTTTCATGGATGCTTACTCGGGGTATAACCAGATCAGGATGAACAAGGCTGACGAAGAAAAAACAGCATTCACAACCAATTAGGGTTTGTATTGCTATACTGTGATGTCCTTTGGAATGAAAAATACAGGAGCTACTTATCAGAGGTTGGTCAACAAAATCTTTTCACGGTAAATAGAAAGGAGCATGGAAGTATTCATTGATGACATGCTGACCAAGAGCATCACAGTAGACAAGAATTCTTCAGATCTGCGGGAGACATTTGATGTCTTGAGGAGATACCAAATGAAGCTAAGTCCGAACATGTGTTTGTTCGGGGTTCCTTCAGGAAGATTCTTAGGATTTCAAGTCCATCAAAGGGGAATCAAAGTCAACCCCGAGAAAATCCAGGCCCTACAGAGAATGACTCCACCGAGAACACTTAAAGAAGTACAATGCCTAACAAGATGTCCGGCTTCTTTAGGAAGATTCATCTCAAAAGCCACAGACAGATGTGCACCCTTTTTCAAAGTAATTAGAAAAGGAAAATGACTGGAATGGAATGAAGAGTGCAAGCATGCTTTCTTAAAAATTAAAGAATACTTAGGACAGGCTCCCATCCTCTCAAAACCACAGATGGGGGAGACACTCTAACTGTACTTGTCAATTACAGAACTGGTAGCAAGCTCAGTTCTAGTCAGAACAGAAGACGGAGTACAAAAGCCAATATACTACACCAGCAAGGCACTTCTACCAGCTGAGACTAGATATTCACAGGCAGAAAAGATGGCCTTGTCACTAGTTTCGGCAGCAAGGAAGCTAAGGTCATACTTTCAGGCTCATACAATCCAGGTTCTCACCGATTTCCCATTGAACCAGATTTTACAGAAACCAGAGATTTCAGGGAGATTGACCAAATGGGCAATCGAGCTAAGTGAATTCGATATCCACTACATCACTAGGACATCGCTCAATAGGCAAGCAGTGGTAGATTTTATAGCAGAGTTCACAGAACCGAACTTGGAAGCAAAAAAGATGTTGGGAAAAATTTTTATATGGAAAATGTATGTTGATGGCTCTTCAAACACTCATGGCACCAGGGCAGGGATTGTAGTATGCACTCCAGATGGAGACGATGTCGAGTGTGCCATGAGGTTCGATTTCAAAGCAACCAACAATCAAGCCGAGTATGAGGTGCTACTAGCAGGACTCAGAGTCTGCATAGCTCTCGGGGCAGATGAGGTTGAGATATTCAGTGATTCATAGGTAGTTGTCAACCAAGTTCTGGACAAGTACCAAGCGAAGGATGAAGGCATGATAATCTACCGTGACATTGCGAAACAGCTCATCTAGAAATTTAAAGAATATAAGATTACCTAGATCCCTATGGAGGAGAATGAAAAGGCAGACGCATTATCCAAGCTAGCATCAGCAACAACCACAATCAGAACAAAAACTATTCCGGTCGCACATCTCCTTAAACCAAGCACAGTTGAACCAAGAAACTTGGAAATTTTAGAAATCCGAATACCGCCAGACGGTTGAATGACTCAGCTAAAAAGGTTCCTAGAAGAAGGCGTGCTCCCAGAAGATCCCTTACAAGTAAAACGCATCAGGTATAGATCAGTCAGATACACATTAGTTGGATGAGAACTATACATAAAGGGGTAGTCCCGAACACTCCAAAGATGTGTATCAGAGGAATATGCATATCCGATATTACAGGAAATCCATGGAGGAGTTTTTGGAAACCACACTTGGGGTAAAATTTTGGCACATAAGGTACTCAAGCAAGGCTATTATTGGCCTACTCTATTCTCAGATGCACAGCAGTGTTCAGAAAGTTGCAATACTTGCCAAAGGATTGCTAATGACATCCGACAGCCCCCTGAGCAGCTCAGAAACCTCACGTCCCCATGGCCATTTACCATGTGGGGTTAGGATTTAATCGGCCCAATGCCAGCCGGGACAGGGGGTGGAGCAAAGCATGCAATAGTAGCCGTCGATTATTTCACGAAGTGGGTAGAAGCTGAAGCATTAGTGCACATCACAGAAGCAAACACCATAAATTTTATGAAAAAAGAATATATTGTATAGGTTTGGAGTCCTAAACACTATAATCACTGACAACGGCACCCAGTTCGATAACCTGAAATTCAGACAGCTGAGCAAAGATTACCAGATTGCCAATTACTATACAACACCAGCCCACCCTCAGACAAATGGGCAGGTGGAAGCAGTGAACAAAATCATCAAGCACACAATCAAAGCTAAGCTAGATGCCAAGAAAGGAAGCTGGGTTGAAAAGCTTCCCGAAGTGTTATGGGCGTATCGGACAACAGCAAGAACTTCAACAGGAGAAACTCCATTCACTTTAGCGTTTAGAACAGAAGTTGTTATTCCTATAGAAACGTCATATACGCCACCCCGAGTCAGGCTATACGATGAAGAGCAGAACGTTGATATACTATTACAAAGTCTAGATGAACTAGAAGAGAAAAGGGAGAAATCCTAGAATACGAAAATATGGCATATCAGCAAAGAGTAGCTCGCCACTACAACTCTCACGTTCGGGTCAGAAAGTTCCAGCTAGGAGACCTGGTACTCAGAAAGGTGTCATTGAACACAAAAATAAAACTGCAGGTTCCCTGGCTGACAAATGGGAAGGACCGTACGAAGTCGAAGGAATAGCTGGTCATGGGGCATATTGGATTGCACGACCTAATGGAGGGGTTTTACCCCGACCATGCAATGCCCAATATCTGAAGATTTTCTATCTTTAAATTATTTTTTGTTCTATTTTCTAGTCAGGACAATTTTAGTTAGGATAAATAAACTGGAATTTACAACTTTATTGATTTTGCAGTTATGAATAAAAATTCAAACTCGGGATTCCCGAAAGAAAAGCATCAAACTCGGGATTTCCAAAAGAAAGCATATGATAATAAGAGCATATGATAATAAGAACATATGGAAATAAGAACATGCAAATAGAATACTCGGGAACATTAAATCCCAAATGGGCGGAGAAGCTCGACGAAGCATGCCAGCCAAGCAAAGTCAAAATGACCTTCGCAAAAAGGCAAACCCGATGCACCAGCTCGGGACGCTATCGGGAAAAATTATGGTGAAATGCGTAGCTATGTTAAGCAATTAAAAAAGCTTAACGATTCGGCAAACCCTTACACATAAAAACTGGGGAGACGTCCTTGGTAATGTGTAAGTACTCGAACATATGATCATGGTGAGGCTTGATGTAATGTTTGGGTAGCAACCGAGTATGAAACACAAGTATAAACTTGCCTGTTTTAAGATGACTCGGTTAATAATAAATAGCCAGTTTAATAAGATACTTGCCAATTAAAGTTATTCGGGTGACAGCCGGTTTAATAAGATACTCGGTGAAGTTACCCGAACACCAAAGTTGGCCAGCTTAATAAGATACTTGGCATGAAGATTACAAGAGCCAGTTTAATAAAATACTTGGCATTATTCGGGTGACAACCGGTTTAATAAGATACTCGGTTAATTACGTGAAACATCAGTTAGCCAGTTTAATAAGATACTCAGCAACCATAGTTGAAATTTCGCGAGCAATAGAATCAAAACACCAGATTCAGAAAAGCTACTCGAAATTTTATTAATCTTTTAAAAAGAATTATTACAGTTCTTTACAAAGAATTAAAAATACTACAAAAATCCGATCTACAAAAATCAGGATTGTAAGGATTTGGAGCCCTTACCAATACTCGGGTCTGGCACCATTTCGTATTCACGGAGCAGACTTTTGTTAGAAGGCCAAGCAATTGTGTCGACTGACTCATCCATCCATTGGCTGTAATCCTCTTCTGGAATCAGCCCGACATCAGGCTCCACACCCATCACGACCAACTCTTGAATGGAATAGAAGGTCGAGAGAGAGTGTTCGGATGAAATCTCTAAATGCATAGGATGGGGCTCTTTGCCTCGGCTACGACAATAAGCTCTCCATTCCTTCATCTGAGTTTGAAGAGACTCCAAGGACCGATGCACATGATGTTTGATTGACAACTCCCAATTGGTTCGGGCCTTCTCAGTTGCCCGATTCTTGACTTTAAAGAATTCGCTAGCTGAAACCAGCCCTCGTTGAAACTCCAGAAGGAGAAGACCATCATAGGCAGGGGATCTATTGAATGGATCTACCCCTTGTACTTTAAGTTCCAACCTGGCCTCTCAGGATAAGGATTCGATTGTCAATGTTTAGAGCTCCAGATCTTCAATTTTCTGTTCATACGCCGATTTAGACTGCTCCGCTTCCTGCTTGGCCGTGAGCATAGATTCCTGGGCAGAAGACAATAAGTTCTGAAGTGATGTTGATTTCTCTTCTGCAGAAGAAGCTCTTTCCTCGGCCTCCATTTGCTTTGCCAGACAGTTGTCGACAAAAATTTATACAGAACCAACCTCCTGTTGGTAAGCCGTTTCTACCTTAGCTCAGCTATCCTCACTTTCCTTTAGCTGAACCTCCAGACGCCTTATTCGATTAGCTTGATGTAGCTGCGTCTGAACTAGCTTAGCGAATTCGGCAACCATCTGTAAAGAAATACAATTAGAAATCTGACAAACAAGCAAAAAATTAAAGGAGTTGGGGGTAGCTTACATAAGATGCGCCATTAAAAACATTTTGAAGACGTTCGGTCAAGGAGCCATCCCAAAAACTACTCCAACGGTTTTCCCCAATGAAAGCCCGACCAGATGACATCTCCCACAGTATATCCTGGGGAGAAGGATGTGAAGGAACCCCCCCGAGGGTTCAGCCCCTAGATTATCAACCTCGGGAGAGGAGAACCACCCATGTTTGGCTCCGAAGCCCCACATCCGCCGATGCTCCAACATAAGCACTAGGGTAAGCCTTAGCCACAATATCTTCATCGTTGGAGTCGATGAAAGTAACCACCCGAGGAACCTTGAGGGGACGAGTTGGAGAGCTGATTGCCTTCCGTTTCTCACCCCGAGAACGGTGGAAACTGAGATCAGCTGCGGGATCCTCAGGAGTATCATCCTAGAAGGCTTCAAAAAATTAGGGACCTATAGCTACCTATCCTGTGGAAGAATTACCTCCATCACCGATATCAGTCTGCTCGGCAGGCTTCTCACCAACACCTTCACTTTGCCTTTGCCGATCGACAGGTAGCTGAGTATCAATCGGGCCAGTCGGACCGCTAGTCTCCCCAACCTTCGGTTGAAAAGCGTCCTCAGGGACGTCTTCGGGAATATTCTCATCAGCGGCATCAGTCTCTTTATCAGACTCAGGCGGGGCGATGCCTTCGCCACCTTGACGAACCGCCTCTTTCCGACTCGCCTGAATAATTGACTTCACTTTGCGAGCCTGAAGATCGCAGACGACGTCTGTATCAAACACTAGAAGAAAAAAGGAACCGTGTCAGAATGTAAAACAAAATATGTAACAATAAGGAAGAGGCTGTAAAAATAACTTACATCACCTACGTTGGCCCGAAATCTTTTCAAAAAAAACCGAACTCAATCATCTTCGGTTCAAAGAAGAGATAAGTCTTGCTCCTTTTTGCCAAAGTGCGAACCGCTGCCTGAGCAAGTCTGGTTAGCTCCGCATCACTATACTCAATTTGCTCCTTGTTCCAAAACTCGGGGGAACAGAAGAAGCAGGGGACTTTCAACACTGTACGAGTACCCCAGCCGAAACAATAACTTCTAGCCCGAGACTCCCTCCTGTAAAAAACCAACTGTTCTTCCAGAACTTGTTGGATGTAGGAAATCCCCATATAAAACCCCTCTTTTTAGGGTCATTAGAGGTATCAGCTTCCCGACTCACTTCTGTCCCTTTAGGGACCCAGCAATCCAACGAATTGGACATAAGGAAATAGGTCCCTACTTGCCCGCTTGCCTCAGCGTAAAAAAGTACCTTATCTCATTCGGGGATGGCGGCGATAAGTTCATGCTGCTGTACATATGTCACAGACACATCAAAATCTTATAGCTATTTGGGGCTAGCTGTGCCGGAGCGATCCCTGCCTCAGCTAGAAACCAGGCAATAAAAGGCTGAAGGGGAATAGTGACGCCGCAGCAGAGCATGGATCCGTAGATTGCCACTATACCCGGGGGTGGGTTCCACACAGCTCTATCACCCGCTGGAATCAGAGTGACCGAGTTAGGCAGATCGAATCGGGAGCGATACTTTCCAATCTCATAAGCCCCGACCACATTCGGCTCCTAGTCATACCCACTTTGGCGATCAGCAGAGAAAGAAAGACGAGACACCCTGAACTCCTCTTCAACACCATTTTCATTGACAATCTGCTCCCTTATTAAAATATTGCCCGAGTTGTGCTTACGGACTTCGCTTCTGCTTTGATGTTTTCCCATTCTTCAAAAGGGTATCCTGTGATCAGAAATATCAGAATCAAAACTAGATGAAGAACTCGATACAGGGCTGAAAGTGACGTCAGGGTAAAGCCTATAAACATCAACCTCTAAAAATGGAGGTTCATCTACAGGGATATCCCTCAGTAATCGTCTAATGCAAGAAACTAACTGGAAATCCCCATGTTATAATGCATCAAAAGCGATTTTAAAGAGATGATGACGGGAAGATGGTCCCATTAAAACTAACCTCGAATTGAGAATGATGCAAGATCTTGAACGGAGAATCCCGAACTTCTAGGTGAAGAAATCTGGGTTTAAAGAAATTTTGCTGCTGAAAATTGTTGAGAATAAACCAACGATGTCTCTCAGCGAAGAATTAAAAAAAAACCGCATGGAACCCTAGGTTTTCAAGGTGGGAAATAACGACGATGAGTTTTGATGACGTTGGCGGTGCATGGGAAAACGCACAGGTCGTTTCTCGTAAATGATATCGAAAAACGAAGAGGCAAGAGACACCTGTCAGAAGAAGAACTGGATTTCGCCGTCAGAACTCCAAAACATCGCCATCATTAGAGATCTTACGTAAAAAGGCAAATCGAATTTGCAAAGTCACCATTAAAACACGTCATTATAACAAGATATTTACTCGGACACTGAAAAGATATTGATAACTGATTAAAATACTTTTGCGCGAACAAACCTTGTTAAGCAAAAATATTTTAAGGGGGTATTGTCATATGTAAATTTTATCAGATGAATATGTCATCAAACAAAGAGGATAAATTGTCAGGTGGACATCCAAATAGGCATTCAGAAAATATCCTACAAAACAGTGCCGGAGAAGAAAAAACCCGAGTAAGCAGATGTTGAATGAAACCTACTCGGGATCAGTTAAAGATACTCAGGACTGGTTAAATAACGCTTCCACTCGGGCTCAAACGATGTTACTCGGGCCCTGCTGGTATTATCCTTGCTCGAGATAAATATGAAGAAAACCGAATAAGAAGCTCAGTGCTTAGTTCATGCGGATTAGGTCATTAAATACACGAAGATATCCATATTATGAAAGAATCCTAAAGAGAACATAATACTGAGCTGGAAGGGCTCCCAATCAGGCAACAATTTTATTTCTTTACAAAGACCACATTCTTATAAGGAAACAAGTACAAATTGGACTGCACTACTAGAATCCCATTCGATTCCAATACAAGACTCCGAAACAGGAAAAAAGACAATCAGCCTCAAGCAAGTAAATAATTATAATTAAATACAAAGATCTATTACTTGAACAAGGCAGAAAAGGGCTCTATAAACATATAAATAGACTCATAATCTCGTAAAAAAGGAGATAGATAGCAAGCAATAGAAAAATACAGAGAGAAGAAAGAGAGAAAGAGAGAAAGAGAGATCGAGAGCTTGTAAACATCATATTTTCATAGTGGATTTTGGCTTGGTTGATCCTTCAACCACCCGTGGACGTTTCTCCGGTTATCAGAGTTTTACCACGTAAAACTTGTGTCTTGATTACTTTCTCTAATCTCTTTCTCTTTGAATTGATAGCTGAAATCCAATCATTGTTGGCTTTTCTAATACAATCCAGAAATCAACGTCAACAATTATTATTATTATTATTATTATTATTATAAAAATAATAATATAATTCAATGTATATATAATTGTTATGTTATAAGTTATAACTATAATATTTTTTCAAAAAAAGAAGTTATAACTATAATAAAATTATTTTAACAAAAATAATGTTACAAATGAAACATAAATGATCTGACCAAATTATTCTCAAACCTAACTGATACGCTCATGTATTTTATCAATATTTATAAATTCTCTCTTATCCTCAAAATTCGGCATATATATTCAAATAAAAAATTAATGTATATGGTCGTTAGGTTATAAAGTCTAACCTCTACATTTAATAAAATTTCATGAAACTGATTGTGATCTATAGGTTTAATTTTATATTTCTTCTATCTAATAATTAATGCAAAATAAAAAAATAGTAAAATCATGTTACATAGAGAGCCATCTATCTAGATCATCATGTTTCCTTCCGTTGTTCTAATCTCGAATGGTATACCTCATAGTACCTTATTGCTGATGGTTCCTTGTGTTTGGACTTTTGAAAGTTTAAATTGTTCCATTGCCCATTTGGTAAGGGTAGATTGTGATATGGATGGATTCTTTATTTTGTGCAAACAAATTTCAAGTCTTTGAGTATTGTTGAGTGAAGAAAAAGGTTTTATTTTGGAAAGAAATTACTAGGTATAATTTGGGAAGATAAAGTTTAGAACAAACTTTCACTATTCCAGATTTTATAGATTTAATTTTTTCTTGATGTTGGTCTTCTCATATTCCTTATATTTAAATTTTCATTAGGGATATGTATCATTCCTGTATTTATTTTATTATTATTATTATTAGAGATGTATACCAAGCTTATTGGTAACTTATAAACAATAAATATATAAGACTAAATTAGCATGATGACGACTTTCGAACTACCTAAAACTCTAGAAGTAGTGGCATTAGTCAATATACATTAAATAATTTTTTTATGTAGATATTTTATAAATTAATAACCTACACTAATTAATAAATTATTATAGATCATATTAATTTAGAAAAATCAAGTTGTTTACATAAAAAAAACTTATTCTCAAAGTGACACATGTCGGGCCCTGGTTATAAATCACCTATAATTGTCCACTATAATCACCTATAATAACAATTAAATATCCTTTTATAAGAAAAAAAAATTAATAAATGTACGTTTTTTTTTTAAATAAATGGGGGTTTTATTGTAAATCACAAATCAAGTGCACCATTAATGGGATAATGCTGTGTAACCTCCCTCCCCTTTCCGTCTCTTACTCTCTCTCCCTTATTGAATGCTTGACGAGAGAGTCATTGTCTGTTCAGTGCCATTGAGTCACACGCTAATAGTCGCTAATTGCTTAGGATTTTTATTCGTCAGATTAGGGTTTAGTTTGGTTTTTCTCAAATGTCTTTGACATTATGCTCTATAAACTTGAAATGAAGTTGAAGACTAACAAGGCCGGCGATCTCAGATCCATTTCTGTCTCTCCTGCCCACTCCCGGTTTGTTTACTTTCCTTTTGTTTACTTTATGTTTGGTTTGTTAGGAAAATGTGGGAATTTTGAAGAATATGTAATTATGTATTTCATGTTTCTAAATTTAGTTAAAGTTTTTTTTTACTCAATTTAATTCGATTTTACTATTTTTTTCCGAAACAAAAATTATATATTTTTAGAAATCGGACTGGAGGATGAGTTTTCTGATTCGGTTTTGTTTATTTTCATAATGGTTTGAAGTAGATCCGTAAACACTTTTTTGATTTTGATCGAAGAAGGATGGTTTCACAGAAAGTGTTACTTACATTGAAGGATATGTAAATTTGGAACATAAATTATGTTTAGTTAAACTCAGTTATTATTTTTTGTATTTCTTTGTATTTGATTGTAAGCAATCCTGTGACAGTTAATATGCATTTCAATATTTCAGTCTCATTTCATAATGATAAATAGACAGTCATAGAGTGAGTGTTTTCTGGATCGAACATCAATGGCAGAAGAGAGTTTCAAGTATGTCATCGTTGGTGGTAGTGTGTATGCTGTGAGTTCTCTACTGAAGATTCTTTTAATTTTTTCTGTGATTATGATTATTATCCTCAATCACATGAAATAAACATTTGATCAATACTCTTGCAGATCTACTGTATCTACTGTATCTAATCATTGTTTAAGACATAAGAGATTTTTTTTTTGGACGTAAAAGTACATTATACTCAAAGAAGAGTAGCAAAAGAAGCAGGCTTGTAATCAAGCCTAACATTTTCCTCATTATAGGAGAAGGCAGCAGCTGCTAAGGTAAGTGTCACCGTATTCCTATATCTAGGAATGGCATGACAATTCACAACCCCAACCTCTGAAAACGAAGCCCTTAATATCACCAACAATGGGATCATCCACTGTACTATTACAACTCTTACCCTTGATCCCCGGCACCATGTTAGTAGAATCAACTAATCATTAAACCTAGTCATTTTCAAAAGTGGAAATGGTGAGATATGTCACCTTTTTTATTATGTATTGTGATAATATCACCGTTTTAATAATTTAAGTTTAAAAGACACCTATTATGGTGACTATATAAGATGTCTCTAAACTTTAATTTTTAAAAGGCAACTTGTTGAACTCGTGTGTATATCCCTAAAAAAGTTATCTAAAAAAATTGCCTCTCTCTCTCAAAAAATTGTCTCTCTCCAGAATCTGCATAAGAAGGTAAGAAATGTGTATTCTCTTTTCTGTTTTCATGCATTTCAGATATTTTACATGCATTTCTGTGTGGATTAACAATGTATCCATTCCTCGATAATATGTTGATCCAGTCTTTGTAAGAACATGTATGAACATTTAATAGATCCGAGCTTTTTTTCATGCGTGACTGAGAATATTTAAAAATGAATCGAACTTATTTTATATTGGATCGAGCTTTGAAAAAAGCACTCGATCCCTTGATAAAAGTTCGATTTTTAGAAAAAAAAATGCTTGATAATTTAATAAATATTCTCGATCCTTTGAAAAAAGTTCTCTATCCCTTGAAAAGGTTCTTGATTCCTTGAAAAAAGTTATCTATCACTTGATAAAAGTTTTCGATCCCTTAGAAAATGTTCTCGATCATTTGATAAAAGTTCTCAAAGCCTTATAAAAGTTCTCGATCCCTTAGAAAAAATTCTCGTTCCCAACAAAAAGTTCTCAAATTTTTGTAAAAGTTCTCGAACCCATGTAAAAGATCTCGAACCCTTGAAAAAGTTCTCGAACCCTTGAAAAAGTTCTCGATCTATATAAAAAGTTTTCGAACCCATGTAAAAGTTCTCGATCCCATGAAAAAGTTCTCGATCCCTTATAAAAAGTTCTCGTTCCCAATAAAAAGTTCTCAAAGCCTTGTAAAAGTTCTCGATCCCCTATAAAAGTTCTCGATCCCTTGAAAAAGTTCTCGACCCCTTATAAAAAGTTCCCATTCCCAATAAAAAGTTCTCGAACCCTTGTAAAAGTTCTCGAACCCTTGAAAAAGTTATCGATCCCTTATAAAAGGTTCTCGATCCATTTGAAAAAAGCTTGATCCCTTAAAAATGTTCTTGATCCCTTTTCTTAAAAGCTCGATCTGTTTGTAAATGTTCTCGATCCCTTACATAAAAAAGCTCGACCCTTAAGAAAATGTTCTCGATCCCTTACAATTGAGAAATATTTGTAATTCTTAATAATTGTAAAAGTATTTTTTTTTAATTTATTAATAATGGTTTGTGATGCTGATTTTCACAGGACAATGGATCGGGTTAGAATAGTCATATCTTACAACGATCGATGAGGGCAATCACCTGATGGAAGTCAGAGGTATTTTTGTTCTAATAACCAAGGAATGTATGTGTCAAGAAATATGACTTACGAAGAGCTGGTGTCGATCGTGCAAACCGTTGTGAAGTACGATGTGAACAAATACATTGTTGATCTAAAATCTATATCAATCGTTCCTAGGACAACATGCCGCACATTTATAAGAAACGACGACAATGTTTTGTTTATGCTAGAGGAAGATAGGGTGATCCCTCAAGTATGTGTCAGTCTAATTGAGAGGGTTGCAGGAGGTTTCATTGGTGAAGAAATCCCTCATCGTGATAACACCCAACAATTTCGATCTTCAGGCGGAAGCAACCAGTTATTCACAGACAGAAGTGGGATTGACGGTAGGAAAAACCTATGTGGTGACCCACCTGAAGTAGCTGATCATGGTGATATAGTTGGACCTTAATTGGACGATGATTTTGGTTGTCAAATTGAGTCAAATTTGTATCCGGTAGATAATGTAGCAAACAATGAGAAAGATGAAGAATCGTTCGAAACGAAAAGACGTGCAAGACGTGTAAGACGTGTACACAGATGTAGTTTCACTGTAGTAGATATAATTGGGACCTCTGAGGTCCGACCTAATGTAACTCCAATTGATTCTGAGAATGCCACAACGTGGCTTATTCCAAGAGCAGAATCATACTCTTTTGGTATGGGTGGAAACAGAAATTTGGTAAAAGATGAACCTTCAAGCATGCTATATAAAGGTTAATTTTTTCCTACTGAAAAGGATTTGAAGAGATTGGCTGGACATTTTGCAATGCGGCACAACTTCGAGTGGAAGGTGAAAAGGTCGAATAAGACAACATTACTTATGGTTTGTTTGATGGACAACTGTACGTGGAAATTAAGAGCGGTGAAGAGAGATGAAGCGAGATACTTCTAAGTAAGAAGTTTTATCAACGAACACACTTGGCCTTTGGAGAAGATTCACCGCCGCCATCGACAAGCTAGTGTAGTCATAATTGGAGAAATAGTTGCACCTATATTGCAACAACAAGATGGTCGACGAATGACATAATCGTCTACATGAAAATAATGTATGATTTCCAAATCATGTACAGAAAGACACATCAAGCCCTTGATTATGCATTGTCACTGACCTATGGAACGCATGAGGAAACCTTCCAACTGCTGTCATCATTCGGTTACGTGTTGGAATAAAAAAATCCCGGAACAGTCACTGACTTACAGTGCGATGAAAATGGTAAATTCCTCTACTTTTTCATGTCGTTGGGTGTCTCAATTAGAGGATTCAAGAGGTGTATGTGTCCAGTTATTGTTGTTGATGGTACCCATTTAAATAGTAGATTCGGGGGTATAATGTTTGTTGCAACTGCACAAGATGTGAATGAACAGGTTTATCCAATTGCTTTTTGGTACGGTGACTCGGAAAACAACCTATCATGAGAGTGGTTTTTGGATAACTTGAAAGGTCACATTGGCTATATAGATGATTTGGTATTCATTTCTGATCGACCTGCAAGCATTGAAGCAGGGATTCCTAAAGTATTCCTTTATGCCACCCATACCATATGTTGCTGACACTTTTATGAAAATATTAAGAAGCGATATCATAGAAAGGATGTTACCGTAATAATGGACAAAGCAGCCCGAGCATACACAGAGTTGCAATATAACCGGCACATGGAAGAGTTACGAAACTTGCACCCGAATGCATATGATTATGTAGTTGATGTCGGTCCACACAAGTGGTCCCGTGTACACTGCCCCGATAGAAGATACAGGGTGATGACAACAAATGCTACAGAATGCATAAACTCATGCCTCAAATTTGCACGGCAACTGCCTATGTTGACTATGACAGAGTTCATTAGGAATATGATATAACGTTGGTTTCACGATCGTCATCGGGTTGCACAGTCCATGCGTCATCAGTTGACCGATGCAGCACATCTTGTGATCCTAAAACGTGTGGATAAGTGCAATTTTATGACCGTAAATCCAGTTGACTGGAATATATTCTCGGTGAAGCGGTTTTAAAAACAGTGGACCGTTGATTTAGCCCGGAAGATCTGCACATGCAACAAATTCCAAATGGATATTCTTCATGTTCTCACGCTCTCGCTGCCACAAGGTACATCATACGTTTTAGTCTACAGTTAATATTTCTGAAACGTGAATCTCATCGTTTTCATTGTTTTTACAAGGACCGAAGCATGGATTTCATATCCCTGTGTACAGACTACTATAAAAGACAAACACTTATTGATGGGTACTTGGTTCTTATTATGCCAGTTTGACATCCTTCGACTTGGATTGTGCCATCAGACATCGCTGAGAAAGTGGTTTTGAATCCAATCTCCAGGAGACAAGCAAGCCACCCTAGGGCGGGTCACCATATCTTTTCTTCGGAGAGGACAACTACACAGAACTGTAGAAGATATGGACAACTAAGACATAATTCCAAGAGATTTTCTAACCCAACTTTGAGTAATGAAGGTCCGGGCAAAGTCCATAACTTCTCTCTACATTTTCTCACCTTCCAAACACCATAACTTCTTCATTTGAACTTCGATTTGAGTGATTCAAAGTTGAGAGTGTTTGAATATTCATCCTCCATCGTTTCTCTGAAGGTTCAATTGTGTTTTATTGCTGTTTTTGGAGTCTAAACACACAAAAACGGGACTGTACCTAAATCAACTAATGTATTGATTTTCTCTCAAAATTTTCTTTTAAAACTTGGTCAATTGCCTTAGGTTTTCTTTTTTAACTTATATATGTGTATTGTGAGTGTTTCTATTTTAGTTTTGAACTCTTTTAAAGCTAGGTTGAGTTTCAATTGAAATCTTACATGTTGAGTTAGGTTTTGATTTTGCCTATGTGTTTCACATGTTTGAGATTGTATTGTGCTAGCTTTGATTCTAGGACTATTTGATGATCTTTGATTGATTGATTTTATGAAAAATAGTTCTTCACATGTATTAGGCTCTCTTGGCCAAATTCTCACATTAATACATGTGCTTATGTTCTTTTGTTGTTGAATCTATGTATAGGAATATGCTCTAGAACTTTAGCTTAAATCTAAATGACTTTGTCATATGATTTTAGCATGTTTTTGGTTTGTGTGATTTAAACTTGATTTTGTGATTAATTGAACATATCTTGCGATTAAAGTTTAGATCTATGCATGTATCTAGGTTGTGATTAATGTTGAACATATCTTACATGATCTAGATGATTTAAACATGCATGATTGACTAGACTACATTTTTTTGTGCATTCATGCTCATGTCTAGTATTTTCCATAGGATGTGTTGATCATAGCATTCTATGTTGCGTGCTTGTTTACGTTTTGCATTCATGGTCATCTAGATGCCTTGTGAGAAGGATGTCTCTACAATAGGTGTGAGACCTATGTTGTTGAGCAAGTATGTCTTGGCAAGAGGTGTGAGACCTTGGATTGTCAAGCAAGGAAGTCTTGGCTAGAGTCGGGAGGACTAGGATAGTCGAGCAAGAAGTCTTGCCTAGGGTCGTGAGGATCCGGAAGGGTGAGGGAGGAAGTCCGGACTAGAGTCGGGAGGACTCAAATAGTTGAGCAAGAAGTCTTACCTTGGGTCGTGAGGATCCGGTAAGGTGAGCGAGGAAATCTTGACAAGAGGTTTGAGGCCTCGGATTGTTGAGCATGAGGGCGACATCTTCATGAGTAGGATAGAAGGGTAGATTCTAGGTGAAGGGGTCACTTGAGAGATTGTACTTGTCTTATCTACTAGTGGATTTTGTTTGTCGATGGTTGCTAACCCGTGGATGTTTCCTCTTCGGAGGTTTACCACGTTATTTCTTGTGTCAACTTCTCTCTATCCCTATCTCTCTAGTTTTTGTGTTTGTATTTGTATTTGTTATTGAATACTAAGGATAGAACTCTTTATGTAAGTTGACTTTCTTTCTATGATATAGATTGTGTATGTGTTACCATTACTTGTTTGTATCACACTTTACTTGTTCTTAATATTGTTTCTAAGAGAGTCGAAAAAGGTGTCTAACCTATTCACCCCCCCCCCCCCCCCCTCCTCTCTAGGTTAGCCTTGAGCATTTAACCGTGTTTGTATTTTCAAAGGCAGGTCGGTATGCCCGATTCGTCTAGGAAACTAGGTTGTTGACTGGGCTAAGGTAACGAAGTTAGACCGGACTGACTTCCTCTACAAAAGAAGTTTTTGAATAAGATTTAGGAGAGCCATGCCCTTAGAACATGAACAGGCTCGAAGGAAGGTTTTGATTCTAGGATCAGGATTTCACACTAAACGAAAGAGATCCATTATTTGGTAAGTTTAAAAGACAAGTCATAGCACGAAACCTCTTGCCAATGTGGTTGGACTCTCTCTTGGGAGCCTCCACCACCATGGGTCAACGCCTGGATACGTGTATATATATTATTTGTCCCTCCTCGGCCATTAATCCCAATTGTGGGTACCCTCTCTTCTACTGTGGGAGCAGTATTCTGGGTTGTGCTAGCATAGTCATATATCGTCAGGTCCCAGCAGTTATAACTTCAAAAAAAAAAAAGACAAGTCATAAATTCTTTTTTGTTTTTTCCAAAGTTATTTAGTAGTTATTAATTATAATAATTTTTAATAATATATGTTTTTCCTAAATAAATAAAAATCTATATGTAATTAAGAGGCAATCACGTAAATAATAGGATAGTGAATATATTCTTTTAACCTATCTCATAATTCATTTTTAATTATTAAGTGTTTTTTTTGAAGTATTACATTATTTGGTAAGTTTAAAAGACAAGCCGTAATTTTTATTTTTTGTCAATAAGCCTTAAATTCATATTAATTAGTTTTCTCTCTACATTTTCTCACCTTCCAAACACCATAACTTCTTCATTTGAACTTCGATTTGAGTGATTCAAAGTTGAGAGTGTTTGAATATTCATCCTCCATCGTTTCTCTGAAGGTTCAATTGCGGTTTATTGCTGTTTTTGGAGTCTAAACACACAAAAACGGGACTGCACCTTCCAAACACCATAACTTCTTCATTTGTTTCTGAGGAATACAGGCGCAAATGTACCATCTGTCATACAGTTATCCACAACAGACAAATATGCCCTATCAAAGGCTCCACCGTGGAATGATTTGAGGTGTTATGATGATGGCATTGTGATAATTTGTACTCGTATGACTTGTTCATTAACTTGAATGCAATTTTATTTATATATGATTGGTACATATACAAATGTAAACATTTTTATACAAAAAGAATTGATACATATACAAATCAATTACTACATAAATCTAAACGGGTCGGGAGTTAGAAAAAATCTCAACTACCTTCTCCTGAATGATCCTTATATCGTCTTCCGACCAATCGAAATCTTTTCTGTTCGCTAGTAAGTACTCGATCAATCAAAATGTGTGGGGACCACAGTTACCCTTACAGTTGGACACATTAACAAGCGTTAATAAAACATTAGGTTTTTAATAACACAATCTGAAAGTTAATATTATAAAATATCTTACGATTTCTTTTGTTGGGGGATACGTGTTTCAGATACCACGCTGACTGAGAAGGGCTTATTCGTCTTGGAAAAATTCTCACGGCCAGCGAGTCGTGCAGTATGAAACCCGGCCTGATGCAACATCGAGGGTAAAAACCAGTGTAAGGGGGCTACCTGCTGCTTCAGGATATGCACCGGGACCTACTGCCTCCAGGCATCGACTATGAACATCTCCCCGCATGTGAGGTCGATGGTCACCAGTAGCCAATGTTGGCGCCCAATGTTGCACTGGGACCTGCTGTCTCCAGGGGTCGACTATGAACATCTCCCCGCTTGTTTGGTCCATGGTCACCAGTAGCTAATGTTGGCGCCCAATGTTGCACGGTATCAGGACTTGTAAACGTAAAAAGAAGGTGTTAGGATGTACAAAGACGTTTATATTTGTAATTGCAAACCAAGTAACACCTACCATGTCAACCTCGTGCCACAGACGGCATCCAATCGGGGCACCACCAAGCACCGTTGTAAGGTCGTCATCCTTCCACCAAGACCTCAGCACATTTCACTGTGCCGTTGCAATCTCCCCGCGAGCATCACAAGGCATCATTTTCCTGTACTGGTGCTCCAGATAAAACTGTAGAAACAATTAATCGACAAAATATTATTAATGTTTTCCAAACAAATCTACAAGCATGCGTAATCATTACTAATTTTAGTACTTACAAAAAACTGCGTATCCAATATGTTGACCATCTGATTGTATACAGTCGGGAATGCTTGTTGACGCTTCCGAAGAATATGGAGGTACGAGTCCATATTCTGGGAATATATAATAAAGTGTTAGGAGTGTTACATATCTTAAACAAACATTAAAAAGAAAATTTCCAGTCGCACGTACTTCGTCATCCAAATCCATGAAGTTGGTTTACATCCGATGGAACCATGCAGCATCAACTGGCTCCAGCACGTTCACATCACGTCTACATTAATTTTTCATTAGCTACATAATTATTTAATTGAATAGAAGAAAACATGCCACCTAAATAAAAAAGAAATTTACTTACAGTTCCCCGTTTATAATCTTCTTGAAGGCTCGGTAAGCCTTTAACTGGTCACCGTCCACCAGTCCGTGGGAATCAAAAACGTGGTCAGGTCTCTAAAGTATTACCCTTACCCTCTTCGGTCGACACGGGTCTGTGTACGGGCTGAGAACCTGCCAACTGCGCTTCAGTACATGCCTATTGACGTCGATTTCTGGATGTATGAGAAAAGCCAATAAGGATTGGATTTCATCTGTGATTTCAAAGAGAGAGAGAAGGAAAAAGTAATCAAGACACAAGGTTTTTACGTGGTAAAATTCCGATGACCGGAGAAACGTCCACGGGTGGTTAAATGATCAATCAAGCCAAAATCCACTATGAAAATATAACATTACAAGCTCTCGATTTCTCTTTTTTCTCTATCTTTCTTTGATTGCTCGTCTTTTTTGGCGAGATTATGTGTCTATTTATATGTTTATAGAACCCTAACCTGCTTTGTACAAGTAATAGATCTTTGTATTTAATTATGATTACTTGCTTGAAGCAGACTGTCTTCTTTCCTGTTTCGGAGTCTTGTATTGAAATTGAATGGGACTCTAGTAATGTAGTCTAATTAGGATTTATTTCCTTTTGGAGCGTAGTCTTTTTGAAGAAATAAAGTTGTTGCCTGATTGGGAATCTTTTCTGCTCAGTATTCTGTTCTCATTGGGATTCCTTTTTGATATGGATATCTTCGTGTATTTAATGACATAATCCGTGTGAACTAAGCGCTGGGCTTTTTATTCAGTTTTCTTCATATTTGTCCCGAGTAAGGACAATACTTGTTGGTCCCGAGTAACATCATTTGATCCTGAGTAGAAATGTCATTTAATTAGTTCTGAGTGTCGTTAACTAATCCCGAGTAGTACATGATGTCGATTGACCCTGAGTAGGTTTTGTTCAACAACTGCTTACTCGGGTTCTCTTATTCGGTGATGTCTTGTAGGATATTTTTTGAATGCCTATTCGGATGTCCACCTGACAATTTATCCTCTTTACTGATGACATGTACGTACGATAAAATTCACATATGACAATACCCCCTTAAAATATTTTTGCTGAACAGGGTTTTATTTCGGGTAAAAGTATTTTAATCAGTTTTTCAATATCTTTTCAGTACCCGAGTAAATGTCTTGTCATAATGGTGTGTCTTAATGGTGACCCTGTAAATTCGATTTGCCTCCTTACGCGAGATCTTTAATGACGGTGATGTTTTGGAATTCTGACGGCAAAAACCAGTTCTC
The DNA here is from genome assembly GCA_032871835.1 of Dipteronia dyeriana. Taxonomy (NCBI): domain Eukaryota; kingdom Viridiplantae; phylum Streptophyta; class Magnoliopsida; order Sapindales; family Sapindaceae; genus Dipteronia; species Dipteronia dyeriana. The sequence continues at coordinate 26,744,117 of CM065297.1, read as the reverse complement.
TTTTTGACACGTGTCCCTTGCCTTTTCGTTTTTCGATATCATTTATGAGAAATGACCTACGCATTTCCCTGTGCACCGCCTTTGTCATCAAACCTCATCATCATTTTTTCCCGCCTTGAGATCCTAGGGTTTCGTGCTATTATTTCTTTAAATTCTTCTCTGAGTGACAATGTTGGTTCATTCTCAAAAAAAATTCAGCAGATTTTTTTTTTCTCAAACCCAGATTTCTTTGCACCTAAAATCGTCAATTCTCCGTAGAAGATTCTGCACCAGTTCTTTATTCAAGGTTAGTTTCAATGGATCCACTTGTCATCGTCTTTTTAATATTGATCTTGATGCATTAGAACTTGGGTATTTCCAGTTGGTTTCCTGTATTAGAAGATTACTGGGGGAAATCCCTACTGATGAACCTCCATTTTTAGAAGTTAATGTTTATGGGCTTTACCCTGACGTCACTTTTAGTCCTGTGTCCAGTTCTTCATCTAGTTCTGATTCTAACGTTTCTAATCACAGGGTACCTCTTCGAAGGATAGGGAAACATCAAAGCAGAAGTGAAGTCCGTAAGCACAACTTGGGTGATATTCGGATCAGGGAGCAAACTGTCAATGAGAACGATGTCGAAGAGACATTCAGGGCCTCTCGTCTTACTTTCTCTAATGACTGCCCGAGTGGGTTTGACACCGAGCCGAATGTGGTCAGGTTAGATGAGATAGAGAAGTATCATGCCCAATTCGATCTGCCCAATTCAGTCACTATGGTTCCAGCGGGTGATAGAGCCGTATGGAATCCTCCAACGGGCATAGTGGTGATTTATGGATCCATGCTCTGCTGCGACGTCACTCTCCCTTTTCAGACATTCATCGTCTGGTTTCTAGCAAAAGTAGGGAACGCTCCGGCCCAACTGGCCCCGAAAAGCTACAAAATCTTGATGTGCATGTGGCACATGTACAGCCGGATGAACCTGTTGCCACCCTCCCTGAGTGAAATCAGACATTTCTTCACACTGAGGTAATCTGGCAAGACAGGAACCTATTTCCTCATGTCTAATCCGCCAGACTGTTGGGTCCCCAAAGGAACAAAGATGAATCGGGGAGTTGATATCTCTGATGACCCTAAAACGAGGGGTTTCGTATAGGGATTCCCTACATCCAACAAGTTCTGAAAGAACAGTTGGTTTTTCACCGGAGAGAGTCTCGGTCTTGAAGTCACTCTCATATCTAGGGATACATGGGCGGTGTTGAAAGTCCCCTATTTCTTCTGTTCCCTCGAGATATGGAACAAGAAGAAAATTGATTACAGCGATACTGAGCTAACCAGACTTACTCGGACAGCAGTTCGCACTCTGGAAAATATGAGCAAGACTTATCTCTTTACTAAGTCAAAGATGATAGAGTTCGGCTTCTTCAAACAGATTTTGGGTCACCGCATGCGATGTAAGTTATCTTTGCAGCCCTCTTCAAACAGATTTTATATTCTGACACGATTCCTCTTTTCTTCTAAGTGTATGATACGGACATCGTCTGCGATCTTCAGGCTCGCCAAGTGAAGTCTATTCTTCAGGCGAGTAGAAAAGAAACTTCTCGTCAGAGCAATGACGGCATTGCCCCACCTGAGTCTAACGAAGAACCTGATGCGATTGAAGAGCAAGTTCCCGAATATGTCCCTGAGGACGTTGTTCAACCGGCCGTAAGGGAGACTAGTGGTCTGAGTGGCCCGACTCAACTGCCTGATGATGGGGATAGGCAAAGTGAAGGTCTTGGTGAAGTACCAGTTGTGCGGTCAGATACCGGTGATAAAAGTAATTCCTCCGCGGGACAAGTATCTTCAGGTCAGCTGATCTCAAATTCCATTGTTCTCGGGCTGAGAAGCGGAAGGAAGTCAGCTCTCCAACTCGCCCTCTCAAGGTCCCTCGAATGGTCTCTTTCATCGACTCTAGCGATGAAGATATTGTGGCTGACATTCCCTCGAGCGTTGATGTTGGAGCATCGACAGATGTGGAGACTTAAGAGCAGAACAAGGGTTCCCTTGCATCGGCGGATGCAGAGATTTCAGAGCCGAACAGGGGTTCCCCTCCCCCCGAGGTTGAAGATCAAAGGGTTGAACCCTCGGAGGTTCCTTCATATCCTTCTCCCCAGGATATGCTGCGGGAGATGTCATCTGGTCAGGCTTTCATCGGGTTGGAGTTGTTTTCGGGATGGCTCTTTGTCAGACCTCTTCAAAACGTCTTTAACGGTGCATCTTATGTAAGTTATCCTTAACTTCAATTGTTTTGCTCATTTTTGTTTGCTAGGTTTTTAATTAACTTCTTTGTAGATGATGGCCGAGTTAGCTGAGCTGGTTCAGACGCAGCAACATCAAGCTGATAGAATAAGGCGTCTCGAGGCTCAGTTGAAGGAAAGTGAAAATAGATGTGCTCGAGTTGAAGCGGCTTATCAACAAGAGGTTGGTTCTGCCCACGTTTTTGTCGACCACTGTCTGGCGAAGCAGATGGAGGCCGATGGAGAGGGCTTTGTCGGCAGAAGAGAAGGCAACATTACTTCAAAATTTATTATCTTCTGCCCAAGTATCAATGCTCAAGGCCGAGCAGAAAGCGGAGCAGTCCAAGTCGGCATATGAACAAAAGATTGAGGACATGGAACGCCAAGCTCTGACAGTCGAATCCCTATATAAAGAAACTAGGCTAGAACTTGAGGTCCAGGGGTTGATCATTTGAAAAGATCCTTTGCCTACGATGCTCTTCTCCTTCGGGAGTTTCAGCGAGGGCTAGTTTCAGTTGGCGAGTTCTTCAAAGTTAAGAATAGGGCGACTGAGAAGGCCCGAACCAACTGGGAGCTGTCAATCAAACATCATGTGGATCGGTCATTGGAATCTCTTCGAACTCAAATGAAGGAGTGGAGAGCTTACTGTCGTAGCTGAGGCAAAGAGCCCCATCCCATGCATTTTGAGGTTCAATCTGAGCACTCCCTCTCGACTTTTTAAGCCAGTAAAGAGTCGATTGTGGAGGGTGTGGTGCCTAATGTCGGGCCAATCCCAGGAGAAGACTACAGCCAATGGATGGATGATTTGGCCACAAGATTGCTTGGCCTTCTAATGAGAGTCTGCTCCTTGAATATGAGATGGTGTCGGACCCGAGTATTGGCAAGAGTTCCAAATCCTCACAATCCTGATTTTTGTAGATATGATTTTTTATAGATTAACGATTCTTTGTAAAGAATTCTTTGTAATAATTCTTTGTAAAGAATTCTTTGTAATAATTCTTTTATATAAAGAAATGTAATCATTCTTTTGAAAGATCAATAAAATTCCAAGTAGCTTCTGAACCGATGGTTTTTAATCTGATTCCATTGCTCATGAAATTTCTTTTTTGACTCTTGCTGTTGAGTATCTTATTAAACCAGCTATCTGTTCGGATAACTTAACCGAGTATCTTATTAAACCGATTTTGTCCTCCGAATAATTTTTGGCGCCAAGTATCTTATTAAATTGGTTGTTGCAATCTTCATGCTAAGTATCTTATTAAACTGGCTAACTCTGATGTTCGGGTAACTTCACCGAGTATCTTATTAAACCGGTTGTCACCCAAATAATTTTAATGCCAAGTATCTTATTAAACTGGCTTTTATAATCTTTATGTCAAGTATCTTATTAAACTGGCTAGCTCTGATGTTCGGGTAACTTCACCGAGTATCTTATTAAACCGGTTGTCACCCGAATAATTTTAATGTCAAGTATCTTATTAAACTGGCTAGTATTATTAACTGTGTCATCTTAAAACAGACAAGTAGGTTTATACTTGTGTTTCATACACGGTTGCTACCCAAACATTACATCAAGGCTCACCATAATCATATGTTCGAGTCCTTACGCATTATCGAGGACGTCTCCCTAGTTTTTGTGCACAAGGGTTTGCCGAATCGTTAAGTTTTTGAATTGCTTAACACAGCTATGCATTTCACCTGAATTTTTTCCGATAGCGTCTCGAGCTGGTGCATTGGGTTTGCCTTTTTGCTAAGGTCAATTGACCTTGCTCGGCTAGCAAGCTCCTTCGAGCTTCTCCGCCCATTCGGGAATCAATGGTCCCGAGTATTCTATTTGCATGTTTTTATTATCATGTTTGTCTTCCATATGTTCTTATTATCATATGTTCTTTTGGAAATCCCGAGTTTGATGCTTTATCTTTCAAAAATCCTGAGTTTGATTTTTATTCATAACTGCAAAATCAACAAAGTTTTAAATTCCGCAGCTAATATCTAACCTAACTAAAATTGTCCTGACTAAGAAAAATAACAAAAAATAATTTAGGGATAGAAAATCTTCATATATTGGGCATTGCATGGTCGGGGTAAAACCCCTCCATTGGGTCGTGCAATCCAATATGCTCTATGGCCAGCTATTCCTTCGACTTTGTACGGGCATTCCCATTTGTCAGCCAGGGAACCTGCAACTTTATTTTTTATGTTCAATGACACCTTCCTGAGTACCCGGTCTCCTAGCTGGAATTTCCTGACCCGAACATAAGAGTTGTAGTGGCGAGCCACTCTTTGTTGATATGTCATATTTCGTATTCGAGACTTCTCTCTTTTCTCTTCTCTCTTCTCTCTTCTCTCTTCTAGCTCATCTAGACTTTGCAATAGCATATCAACATTCTGATCTTCATCATATAACCTGACCTAGGGTGACGCATATGACGTTTCTATAGGGATAACAGCTTCTGTTCGAAACGCTAAAGTGAATGGAGTCTCTCCGGTTGACGTTCTTGCTGTTGTCCGGAAGGCCCATAATACCTCGAGAAGTTTTTCAACCCAGCTTCCTTTCTTGGCATCTAGCTTTGCTTTGATTGTGTGCTTGATGATTTTGTTCACTACTTCGACCTGCCCATTTGTTTGAGGGTAGGTAAGTGTGGCATAGTAATTGGCAATCTGGTACTCTTTGCACAGCTATCTGAATTTCAAGTTATCGAGATGGGTGCCGTTGTCAGTGATTATAGTGTTCAGGACTCCAAACCTATAAAGTATGTTCTTTTTCACGAAATTTGTGGTGTTTGCTTCTGTGATATGCACCAATGCTTTAGCTTCTGCTCACTTCGTGAAATAGTCAACGACTACTATGGCGTACTTTGCTCCACCCCCTGCCCCAGTTGGCATTAAGCCGATTAAATCCAAACCCCACATGGCAAATGGCCATGGGGATGTAAGGTTTCTGAGCTGTTCATGGGGTTGTTGGATATCATTAGCAATCCTTTGACAGGTATTGCAACTCTCCGAACATTGTTGTGCACCTGAGAACAGAGTATGCCAATAATAACCTTGCCTGAGTACCTTGTGTGCCAAACTTTTACCCCCCATGTGGTTTCTGCAAACTCCTCCATGGATTTCCTGTAATATCTGATATGCATTCTTCTCTGACACACATCTTTGGAGTGTTCGGAAATACCCCCTTCTGTATAGTTCTCCTCCAAGCAATGTGTACCTTGTTGATCTATACCTGATACGTTTTGCTTGTAAGGGATCTTCTGGGAGCACGCCGTCTTCCACGAACCTTTTTAGCTGAGTCATCCAACCATCTGACGCGTTCGGATTTCTAAAATTTCTAAGTTTCTTGGTTCAGCTATGCTCGGTTTGAGGAGATGTGCAACCAGAATAGTTTTTTGCCTGATTGTGGTTGTTGCTATCGCTAGTTTGGACAATGCGCCTGCCTTTTCATTTTCCTCCCTATGGATCTAGGCAATCTTATATTCTTTGAATTTCTGGAGGAGCTGTTTTGCAATGTCACGGTAGGCTATCTTGCCTTCATCCTTGGCTTGGTACTCGTCCAGGACTTGGTTAACAACTACCTGTGAATCGCTGAATATCTCGACTTCATCTGCCCCGAGAGCTATGCAGACTCTGAGTCCAGCTAGAAACGCCTCGTACTCGGCTTGATTGTTGGTTGCTTTGAAGTCAAATCTCATGGCACATTTGATATCATCTTCTTCTGGAGTACATACTACGATCCCTGCCCCGCTGCCATGAGTGTTTGAAGAACCATCAATATATAATTTCCATGGGAAATTTTTTTCCCAACATCCTTTTTGCTTCCAGGTTTGGTTCTGTGAACTCTGCTATAAAATTTGCCACTGCTTGCCCTTTGAGGGATGTCATGGGGACGTAGTGGATATCGAATTCACTTAGCTTGATAGCCCATTTGGTCAGTCTTCCTAAAATCTCTGGCTTCTGTAGAATTTGCTTTAATGGGCAGTCAGTGAGTACCTGGATCGTATGAGCCTGAAAATATGGTTTTAGCTTCCTTGCTGCTGAAACCAATGCTAGGGCCATTTTCTCTGCCTGTGAATACCCGATTTCGGCTGGTAGAAGTGTCTTGTTGGTATAGTATACTGGCTTCTGTACTCCATCTTCTGTTCTGACTAGGACTGAACTGGCTGCTAGTTTTTTAATTGATAAGTACATATGGAGTATCTCTCCCATCTGAGGTTTTAAAAGGATGGGAGCCTGCCCTAGGTATTCTTTAATTTTTAAGAATGCCTGCTCGTACTCTTCATTCCATTTGAGTCATTTCCCTTTTTTAATTACTTTGAAAAAAGGTGCGCATCTGTCTGTGGACTTTGAGATGAATCTACCCAAGGAAGCCAAGCATCATGTTAGGCAATGTACTTCTTTGAGTGTCCTCTGTGAAGTCATTTTTTACAGGGTCTGGATTTTCTCAGTGTTGACATCGATTTCTCTTTGGTGAAATTGAAAACCTAGGAATCTTCCTGAAGGAACCCGGAATAAACACTTGTTCGGATTTAGTTTCATTTGGTATCTCTTCAAGACATCAAATGTTTCTCACAGGTCTGAAGTGTGCTTGTCTGCCGTGATGCTCTTGGTCAGCATGTCATCAATGTATACTTCCATGTTCCTTCCAATTTACCGTGCGAAGATTCTGTTGACCAGCCTTTGATATGTTGGCCCTGCATTTTTTAACCCAAAGGGCATTACTGTGTAACAGTACAAACCCTGATCAGTAGTGAATGTTGTTTTTTCTTCGTCGACCTTGTTCATCCGGATTTGGTTATATCCCGAATAAACGTCCATGAAACTGAGCAGCTCATGGCCTGACGTAGCGTCCACCAACTGATCTATCCTCGGAAGTGGAAAACTATCTTTCGGGCATGCCTATTTTAGATCTGTGAAATCTACACACATACTCCACTGTCCATTCTTCTTTTGGACGAGGACTACATTAGCCACCCATTTAGGGTAATTGACCTCTCTAATCGATCCTACAGCGAGTAGCTTCTCTACTTCCTGTTTGATTGCCTGACTTCTTTCGAGATTGAATGATCTTCTCTTTTGTATCACCGGTTTTGCATTCGGGTCTACTGTGAGATGGTGAGATATTATTCGGGCATCTATCCCGACCATGTATTCATGACTCCAAGCGAACACATCCCTGTATTCTTTAAGTAGATCAATGAGGCTTTGTTTGACTTTTCCTTCCAAGTTGGCCCCGATCTTGATCTTTTTATCTGGTTAGTCTTCTTTCAAGATGATTTCATCGACTGGCTTAATTTTGGATTCATTCGGCTCTTCCCTTGGATCGAATTCGAATGACAGTGGCTCTTTGCTCTGACTTGGCTGCGTTATAGTGCAAACCTGTTCATTCTTGTCCTTGTATACTTACATGTTAGTTCTTCGGGCCATCTCTTGGGATCCATTGATTACCCCGACCCCCTATTCGGTCGGAAACTTGACCATTAAGGCATAAGTGGTTGTCACAACCTTAGTTTTATTTAAGAATGGCCGACCAAACAACGCATTGTACGGCCAATTGTCCAAGTCTACTACTACGAAGTTGAACAATACAGTTCTCTGACAAGGTGCCACTCCGATCTTTACAGGTAGCTTTACCGTCCCGAATGACCTGACCTCAATTCCCCCGAATCTTCTTAATGGAGTGTGGAAAGGCTGTAGGTCCTTTCGGTCCAATCTGAGTTGATTGTAGACAGCTACATTGAGAATGTTTGCCGAACTTCCATTGTCTATCAAGATTCTCCTAACTTCCCGGTGACCAATTCGGACACTTATGACTAAGGCGTCATTTGGCCGAACATCGACCCCATGTGAGTCTACTTCTTTGAATGTTATTGAGTCTTATCCTTCTTTTACCCTTTTCGGGTCTGGCTCCACCAAGTTCACATCAAAGTTTTGTCTTGCTTCTACTGCTTCTCTAATTTTCTATGTTCGCTCTCGGTTACTTCTCCTAGTGATGGTCCGCCAAAGATCGTATGTATTACTTGATTGGCCTCTGGACTGGCCCTTTGGCTTCGACTAGAGCTGTGATCGTCCATGATGTCTTTCTTTGTTTCTGATTTCTCATCCCTTTTCAAGATTACACCCTGTAGATGTCTTTCCCGAATGGGTTTCTATGTAATCTCTAAACTAGTAACAATTGGATGTCTCATGACCAGTTTCTTTATGGAATCGGTAATATTTGGTTATATCTCTCTTGGCGAACTGAGACTGTCGTCGAGGCTCTTGTACCATATTCTTTGTTTCCAGAATGGCCAGGATTTCCTCCTGCTTTTTCTGAAGAAGGGTGTAATTGGTGTATCTACCTCGGTATTTTTCTATGGTCTGTTCGGCATTACACCCGTTTCCCCCGTCCTTGCTCTTTTCTTTGCTGTTTCCTTTCTGTTTTCCCTTTTGGTTCTGCACCTTGGACTCAGCGTCCTTCACGGGTTTTTCTTCATGCATGTAGCATCCTCTAGTGGCTAACTCTTCTTCTTTTTCGGCTAATGCATATCCTCCCGTCATGTCCATCATATCGGCGTATCTGGTCAGAAGGGCACTTCTTAAATCAAAATATAGTCGTCCATTCTGCAGGTTGTTAATGAATGCAGAAATTATTGCTTCATCGTTTGCACTGCTAATTTCTGATACTGCTTGGCCAAATCTCCCCAGATATTTCTTCAGCGACTCATCTTTCCCTTGCTTTATTTGAGAAAGGTAAGCCACTGACTTTTTCCTGTGAACATTGCTCAGAAATTACCTTGAGAAGCTTCTGCTTAGTTCGCTAAAACTTTCAATGCTTGCTGACGGCAATCTCCCGAACCATCTTGATCCCATGTCTCCTAAAGTTTGTGGAAAGTTGAGACACAGTAAGGGATCACTATGGGCATACTGGGTCATAGCACTTTTATAGCGTCTGACGTGCTCCATTGGGTCTGTGTCTTTCTTGAACTGCTCCACGTGCGGCATCCTGAACCTTTCTGGGAATGGGGTCCGTACGACTTCCCTAGTGAATGGACTGTCAGTATCGTCATCAGATAAATCGTTATACCCATAACGTCTGACTAGTGTGTCCATCTGACGCCTATTGTGCTCGACTTCTCGAGTTAGGCTTTTGATTACGTCGTCCCTGTTTCCCACCGATCTTCCCTAATGGTTGAACCGCTGGGTGATTGTCATTTCTCTTTCAGGTTCTTCACTTTGATGCCGGGTTTCACGTATGATTCCATGATGACTCTTGCGAAGGTGTCGATCGCTATCTTCTGATGACTATCGATCCCTGTGTTGGTCATGTTTGTGGTGTCTAGCACGAACTATCTGATCCTGGTTCTTCTTATGGCGTGGTCGTTCCTCTTCTGAGGTTTCACGTTCAGCCTGATTGATTGGAGTAGAGTTCCTTCCGGCTTCCGGTGAGTTTTGTTCTGACCCTACTACAACCGAACGAAGCCTCGCAGGTGGGAGGTTAGGAGTTTGTTCCTCTGCAACCAGTAGATCAACTCCTTCCTTTGCTGCGTCTACCACCAATTGTTGCAACGCTTCTCGAAAACGTTGTGTCAGATCTCCACTGGTTGGAGGAACTTGCTAGATCCCCACCAGGAATGTAGGTTGGTTCTCCGTGGTTGCAGCGAGATCTAGCGAGGTGCTGCCAACATGGAAGTTATCTTGAGATTTTTGGACATTCCCGGAACTGCTTCTGCTTCTGCTTCCTGTCATTATCCTTAATTAAATCGAAGGTAAAAGATCTGTCCCTTCTTCTAGCGCCAATTGTTGATATCGATTTCTGGATGTATGAGAAAAGCCAACAAGGATTGGATTTCGGTTGTGATTTCAAAGAGAGAGAAAAAAGAGAAATGGAGAGCTTGTAATGTTATAATTTCATAGTGGATTTTGGCTTTGTTGATCATTCAACCACCCGTGGACGTTTCCCCGGTCATCGGAGTTTTACCACGTAAAAAACTTACGTCTTGATTACTTTCCCCTTCTCTCTCTCTTTGATATCACAGCCGAAATCCACTCCTTGTTGGCTTTTCTCATAAATCCAGAAATCGATGTCAACAATGCCTCTCTAGTCGAACACCCCCCGCTGGGGTGTTTTGCGATGAGGAGCTTCGTTCCATGTGTGGTTGGGTAGATGTAGACGGTAGAGGGGGCGGCTGTCGCTGGATCGATGAGGGAGAGGGAGGGGAGCTTGTCGCTCTATCGGAGGGGGAGCCAGCTGCTCTATCGGAAGGGGAGGGGGAGAGGGAGGGGGATGAGGAGCCTGCTGCTCTATCAGAGTGGGAGGGGGAGCCTGCTGCTCTATCGGAGGGGGAGAGGGATCCTTCTGCTTTATCGGAGGAAGAGGGGAACCTGTTTCTCTATTAGAGGGGGAGGGGAGCCTGCTGCTCTATCGAAGAGAGAGATGGAGACTGTTGCTCGATCGATGGGGGAGGGGGAGCCCCACTCTCCGGAACTGCCCCTCCGGTATATGGATCCTCCCGACGTCCACCAGTCCTGAAGCCCTGAAGCCACCAGATCAATGCGAGCAACTCCTTATGTTGTTACTGTCGATCCTCCTCGCTCTTCTGGATCATATCCAGCAACTCCCGTTGTTGTTGTTGTTGATCATCCTCACTCTTCCGGATGGCTTCACGTAACTCGTTGAACTGATGTTTCCATGAGGCCTGAAATCATGTCAACATTGTTAGTACTAAAACAATTAACAGATCTTGTTAATAAAAACAAAACTACCATCTCAACTTACCTCCCTATCACGTCCAACGCCTGCACGGGAATCCCCTATAGCTGCACCAGGTCCTGTGGTGGTAAACCGAACCTTTCTAAGCCTCACTCACCGAGGAGATGGCTCAGATATGTCAGTGTCCATGGCACTGAAACCCGGACCTGATGGGTCTGAAGCCTCTGTCTCACTGTGCCTCCCACCATTCTCCTCGGGACCCTCTGCACTACTAGTCTGATCAGGGACAGTCGGAAGGTGAACCCTGTCGTCCTCTACATACAAGCTCACCCTCTCACTTAGACCTGTGAAGTACGGTGCCACCGCCTCAGCTGTTGTGGGAACGATTTCCTTCCTTGCAAACATCTGAAAGCTTAGTTAGAGGAATGTCATTGTAAACATAGTAAGTAATATAATGATTAATAAATTAATTAATTACCCTAGTACTGATTTGGTCAACTCCTACTTCAACATACGAGGAGAAAGCTCTGTAACCATTCGGGCCCCGAAATCGACACCTAGTTGGGGGATCACCTTGAAAGCAAATATCTGCATCAAAGATAAGTACAGTTATAATCCAAAAAAAATTAGGAAACGAAATTTAATGTACATGTTGTAAATCAAATTTCTTACCAAAAGGGATGTGATAGACCGTAAATGTTGTACCCCTCCTCGGAATGTACAACAATGCCCTATGACTGCTGGCATCTCTCCTCACGTCGTCGCGGTAACGCATGCTTGAATGAAAAGATAAAATGCCTATAGACGTGGGCACCCCATAGGAACGCATCGAAGGCATTGAGGTCCTCCACCAACCGAAACTGCCAAACTGGAATCTTTAATCTCTCATCCACCCCCATCAATATCCAGTTCAACATATAAATGAGGCACATCTTCACAGCATCGTACACCTCCTGAAACTCTCCGAGGGTAAGAACAACCCTCAACTCCTCCAACGATACCCCATCGGCTCCAGGAAAGTATCGTTCATGTATACCATTCTCCACTGCAACATACAAACTCGTGTCTGGTACGGCTCCAAAATGTAATCCGGTGATGAGGTAAAATTTCACCTTCGAAAACCTCACCACATGGTTCCCTAACAAGATTTGCATCTCATCTGTTGGTCCGTCATGGTTCAACTCCCGCAATAGCAGCTGATGAATAACACCACCCGAAACTTCAGCTCCCGGTGCATTAACATGAAATGCCCGAAAAAGGACGCCATGAACCGAAGTCGATCCTCAACAACAAAATCTTCAAGGACCCGGTTCAGTGCACCGTCTATAAGGGCGAGGGCTTCAAAATGGTCGTGTCAAGTCAATTTTCCATTGAACCAATCTCCCTATGGAGTTTTAAGTAAATCCTTCAACATGCTCCTCATCTGCAATGTCATAGAAACAATACATAAGTAAACTGGAAAAAACTCCATTCTTTGAAACAAATTCTTGATCCTTTGAAAATATTCTCGATCGTTACAAAAATATTCTCGATCATTTGAAACAAATTCTCGATCCTTTGAAAATATTCTCGATCCATTGAAATAGTTCTCGATTCTTCGAAAAATCTTCTCGATCATTTTAAAAAATCTGGACCCTTTGAAAAACATTCTCGATCGTTTGAAACAAATTCTCTATCCTTTGAAAATATTCTCGGTCCTTTGAAAAACTTCTCGATTCTTTGAAAATAGTCACGATCCTTTGAAAAATTTCTCTATGCTTTGAAAATAGTCTCGATCCTTTGAAAAACTTCTCGATTCTTTGAAAAACTTCTTGATCATTTTGAAAAATCTTCTCGATCGTTAGAAACAAATTCTCGATTCTTTGAAAATAGTCTCGATCTTTTGAAAATAGTCTCGATCCTTTGAAAGACTTCTCGATTCTTTGAAAATAGTCTCGATCCTTTGAAAGACTTCTCGATTCTTTGAAAAACTTCTCGATCATTTTGAAAAATCTGCTCGATTCTTTGAAAACCTTCTCGATCATTTTTAAAAATCTCGACCCTTTGAAAATCATTCTCGATCGTTTGAAACAATTTCTCGATTCTTTGAAAAACTTCTCGATCATTTTTAAAAATCTCGACCCTTTGAAAATCATTCTCGATCGTTAGAAACAATTTTCAAAGAATCCTTTGAAAATAGTCTCGATCCTTTGAAAATATTCTCGATCTTTTGAAAATATTCTCGATCCTTTGAAAACTTCTCGATTCTTTGAAAATAGTCTCGATCCTTTGAAAAACTTCTCTATTCTTTAAAAAACTTCTCGATCATTTTGAAAAATCTTATCGATCATTTTAAAAAATCTAGACTATTTGAAAAACATTCTCGATCGTTAGAAACAAATTCTTGATCCTTTGAAAATAGTCTCGATCCTTTGAAAATATTCTCGATCCTTTGAAAATATTCTCGATTCTTTGAAAAAATTTCTCGAATCTTTCTAAAAAAATCTCGATAGTGTTCAAAAAAATCTCGATTTCGCTTGAAATATTCTCGATTTATTTTATTTTAAAAAAAAAACAATCCTCGATACCCAGAATTTCATCTTCCTCATCACATACCCAGAAACATGCATATTTGTAGGGTATCCAAAAGGAACAAAAGGATATTATTTTTATAGTCCTTCAGATCTTAAAGTATTTTTTCGACAAATGCTAAATTTCTGGAAAATGACTATATGAATAATTTTGTACCTAAAAGTAGAATTGTCCTGAATGAGCTTTTAGGAGATACAATTCCACAAGAGGTTTCGCAATCAAGTCCAATTGTAAGTTTCGTACCAACACAAGATTAACAATCTATCATACCTCGTCGTAGTGGGAGGGTTAGTAGACAACCCGAGAGATACATCGGTCTTGGAGAATCTGTAGATAATCTTTCGGACGACGATGATCCCTATACGTACAAGGAAGCAATGGAAGATGTTGATAGTCGCCATTGGAAAAAGGCAATGCAATCCAAAATTGAATCTATGTTCAAAAAAAAGTCAGGTCTCTTGTAGACTTGCCTAAAGGGATAAAACCCATCGGGTGCAAGTGGGTATACAAGAGTAAAAGAGGAATGGATATACTACTCATCGGAAACAATGTAGGTGTATTGACATCAATAAAAGAATGGTTAGCAAAACAATTTGGTATGAAGGACTTAGGAGAAGCAAGTTATATTCTTGGTATCCAAGTCATAAGGGATAGAAAGAATAGAACGATTGCATTATCCCAAGCTTCATACATAGATAAAATCTTGTCTAGGTTTACCATGCAAGATTCCAAGAAATGTATGTTACCTTTCAGACATGGAATCAAACTTTCTAAGGAACAAGTTCCTAAGAATGAGCATGAAGAGCAATTCATAAGTAGGGTTCCAAATGCATCGGCAATTGGAAGTCTCATGTTTACAATGCTCTTCACTAGACTAGATATTTGTCTTGTTGTGGGCATAGTAAGCAGGTTTCAATCGAAACCTGGTCCTGATCACTGGACGGCAGTCAAGCATATTTTCAAGTATCTTAGGAGAACAAGAGATTATATGCTTGTATACTCCGGAGGGGATTTTGATTCCCGTTGGGTATACAGATTCTGATTTCGGTCAGATGCTGACTCCAGGAGATCAACATCAGGATCTGTGTTTATTATTGGAGGAGGGGCAGTCATATGGAGACGTATCAATCAATCTTGTATTGTTGATTCCACCATGGAAGCCGAGTATGTTGCCACATGCGAGGCTGCTAAAGAGTTTGTTTGGCTTCTCCAATTCTTGATTGACTTGAAGTGGTTCCTAATGCGAATAAGCAGATCACTATATATTGTGACAATAGTGGAGCAGTGGTTAATTCGAGAGAACCAAGAAGTCATAAGAGAGGAAAACACATTGAAAGAAATTATCGCCTTCTGAGGAAAATTGTGCATAGGGGTGACGTGACGGTTACCAAGATCGCATCAGTAGAAAATCTGGTGGATCCATTTACAAAGGCTCTTCCACAAAAGAGTTTTGATGGGCATCTAGAGAATATGGGGATGAGAGATATAACACATTTGCGATAGAGCAAGTGGGAGATTGTTAGGATTATGCTCGATAGTAAGAGTATAATAATATATTTGACAATCTTTTCATATTAATAAAGTGATTTCTAGTTTAACAAATCTTATAGCATTTATAGTTTAATTATTATAATTGTCAAAAGTAAATAATCATAAGGTTAAAAGACTATGAGAAAAGAAAAATTATTCATACATCTAGATATATATGAGGTAGACACAATTCTTTAGTTAGTCTTGAATAATATTCACAACTTAAGATAAAAGGTTAGGCGCCTTTATCTTGTCAAAGTTGTAGATTCTTTTGCTAGCATTTAAGTGGGATCAAATGTGTTATGATGAGTCTAAAATCATCAAAGTGTGGTGTCTTTGGGCAAAAGAATCTAGTGCACTGGGAGCATTGATTAGGATCACAATGAAATACTTTATCTATAACCGTCAATATATAAAAGTTTTTCATTTAAAGACAATCGGAGAGTCTATCTCAATCCTGAGATAAATAATGGACTTATGGTTGCAAGTGTTATCATTTGAGCTATCATTGAGTACGATTATATAGCATCGTCTATCCTCGATAGTTTGGTGGTATTCATTTGTTAATCGATAGAAGACTTCATTTATAAATATGGACATTGTGGCTCCATTTATTAAATGAGAGTAGAATATCATCATATGGATGTTTTGAGGTATTGGATATTAAATCTTAACGTTAAGTTTTCAATAGTGTCTATTGAAACATGGCTTCTGAACAAGTCAAAATATCTAAGTTCAAAATGTGGTCATATGAGTAAATATGGTAACTTGGAGAGTTATAGACGGTTTATGAGCTCTTGACGATTACTGGTATTCTTCACGAGGGTAAACTTTCTCCAATAAGGTTGTCTAGGGTATGAATTAGTAACATCAACTTATTCTATCTTTATTTAAGAATTCAATTTTAGTTCTTTAGTGGAATGAACTAAAATTAAATAGATTGAACCTAAGTGAATCAGTTGTTGATTGTGATTGGGTTGTGTCTATTGGAGCTTAAATTTAGATAGCCCGCCAAGATCCCCAATCCACACTAACTTGCATGGATCACTTGATATATTCTACTGGACCAATTTAGGAGTCCATCTAGAATTGTATTAAGGCATGTGAACTTGTTTCTTTTTGTAAGAAAGGTCTAGTTTACATGTGGACTTTTTATTAAGGTCCAACGGATTTAATAAAATAAGAAAAATAATATATTGCCCATATACATGTGTTGAGCGGCAAGGCTAATTAAAAATAGTTTAATTATATTATTTTTATTTTATTATTTAATTAAATGGAAATTAATTAATTTGTTGATTAATTAATTATTTAATTAAAAGTCAAAATCTATTTCCTAGTAGGAGTTGGTCTTCTAAAATTATACTATTGTTGGTAGTATAATTAATATTAAAGACTATATTTGATAAATAGATAAATAAAATGAATTATTTATCTAATCAAATTAGGAAGTCTTTAATATGGTTATAAATACACTATTGAGTTGGATTAGGAGTTTTGGTTGAGGATAGAATTCATTTTTGAAAAGGATTCTTAACCACCAAGTAAATCTACCTAAGGAAAGGGTTCTTAACTACCAAGTAAACCATTC
The DNA here is from genome assembly GCA_032871835.1 of Dipteronia dyeriana. NCBI lineage: Eukaryota > Viridiplantae > Streptophyta > Magnoliopsida > Sapindales > Sapindaceae > Dipteronia > Dipteronia dyeriana. The sequence continues at coordinate 26,727,478 of CM065297.1, read as the reverse complement.
TTAGGAAAGGATTTGTGATCCTAATCTATATCCTATGAAAGTCAGCCAGCCCATGTATATATACAAAAGGATAAAATTCCTTTTAGATAAGAATTCTTAACTACCAAATAAATCAACCTAAGAAAATGATTTTTGCCAACCAAGTAAATACTTCTTAGGAAAGGATTTATGATCTTATATATATATATATATGTGTGTGTGTGTGTGTGTGTGTGTGTGTGTGTGTGTGTGTGTGTGATTTTCGGCCAGCCATAAGATTCTTAGAGTGAAAATTCCGTCCAACATAAGTATTTTCTAAGAGAGAATTTTGAGAGATAAAAATTTAGTATTTTACTCTAGACAAAATTCAATCAACTCTAAGTTATAGGGTGTGGAATTCGGCCAAGGAGAAAAGAAAAAAAGAGGACGTTTTTGTTTTCGATAGTACACTAGTATCCTTTACATCAAAAGGGTTTTGTGTACAACATCGAATCAAGGTTCACGCGAGTTTCAATCAAATTGATTGATAATTCACAAGTGGCCGGACGTTCTTGATTTTTCTCCTGGAGGATATTTGTAACTAATAAAGAAATAGATTTTGTTTGTTTCCATCCTCAGGTATACAATTTGAAGAAAGGGAGCCCACACTCCTAGGTGATTCACGTTCGTGATTGGATTAGAAGATCTTACGGAATCAATTCGGCGCTTATTCAATCGTCACGAGAAAAAGGTACGACACTTTTATATACATCAATTAATCTAGGGTTAAAGTTCTTGTTATTTAAAAGAGATTTTTTTTTATTTATACGTAAATCCTAATTTTATTTATTAATTTTCTCACGCTTCCATTGCATTTTGAACTGTTTTTTTCCTTCAATTTGCACAACACTCCTCTTAAATAGTGTCATTTATTTTTCGAGCCCTTTCACAAAAGCTGTACCATAAAAATTCACCCAAAACAACAACAACCAAAAAAACTCCACCAAAGGGTTAGCCAAGCCACTAACCATTATGTTACTGTGTCCGTTTTCTTCAAGTCTGGAGGAGAAAATAATGGACGACTTTTTTTTCTTCCATAAAATTAATCGATAAATTTACTTTTCTATGTTCATTTTTCATCCGTTTTTTTTTTGTTTCCTGAAAAGTAAGAATTTAATTAGTATGCCGAAATGCATATTTTTGGGATTTGGCTTGGTACAAATAATATGTATATGATGTACCGTACAGATCTTTAAAAAGTAACAATATATATATTAAAAAAACAATGAATGGTTGACAGGCCACAAAAGCAACCGGTTTCAACCGGTTGCTCCAAGTTTAATATATTATAAATGTATATTTTAATACTATAATTATATTTTATTATATAATAATTAATAAAAAATGATAAAAATATATATATATTAAACATATGTTTTAATATATAAAAAATATTTTATTAAAAAAATTAAAAAAATTGAATTTCAAGAACGAGTTCAAGTAGAGGTGTCAATATGGGTCACGACACGATACGAACACGATTAATACGGGTTTGGGTTGAAGTTAAATGGGTCGTGTCAATAAACGAGTCAACCAGTTTAACCCGTTTAGCAATCGTGTCGTGTTCAAGTTAACCTTAATGGGTCACGGGTTAAAACGATTAGTAAGGGTAAAAATGTAATTTTTTTATTACCGGTATTTGTGTAGTTTTACCTATCATATAAATTGAAAAGCAAACCATAACCTCACTTTACACCATCAGAATTTAGATTGCTCTTACCAGCTCTCATCGCCGACATTCCCAAACCCTCATTGGCCTCCAGCCTTCTCTCATCGCCTACCAGCCTCATCTTCCTCGTCAACGCTGTCGTCAGTCGTTGCTTGGTTGCTCCTCTCCCTCATTGGTTCACTGGCACCCTTTGCTTGGTTGCGGCTCTCCCTCACCGTACCACGACTACTGCAACGATGCAACCTCTATAAGAGACTCCTTCCTTTGCTTTGTTTTTAAGTTTTGTTCATACTCCAACCTCTGTTTCTTTTCATATTTTTTTGTAGAAAAATTAGTTTTCTTTTTTGGCCTTCTTGGTTGCTCCTCTATTTCTGGCTTTCTGTGTTCTGTTTTTTCGGTCTCCATTGCCTTGTATGTTGTTCATCCTTCTTGGACCAGTTTTGAATATATTGACCGTTCAAAAGAAAATAACGTATTTGTTTTTATTATTATGCTACTGATAATTATTGTTTTCTTTATGTTCAAACTTACAGATTTAAGCTTTTTCGAATCTCTAAACTCGATATGCTTTGCAGCCTTAAATATATTGTTTAATTGATTTTATTTTAATCACTTTGTCGGCTGAAAAAATTGCAATCTGGGTTTCCTGGCCTTTGAATATACAATGGTTTCCTGGTTGAACAACGTTGGCAAAGCGATTGATGAGTTTTCGTTCATCATTAATGAAGTTCAAAGTTCCTGGTGCTGATGGACAGAGTTAAGGTGGTGTATAATCCTAGAATTTGGAATACGTTGGCTTATAACTTGGCCAAAAGGGCTCGAGGCTCCAAGAGGATCTTTTGTTGTGGGAGTTTGGTTAATTTTTGTTATCGGTTTGTTTTTTCTGCCTTCTATTTGGGTGTCTTTCTGGTTGTGTTTTTTCTTTTGTGGTTTTGTTTGGGCGTTGGTGTTCCTCTGTTTTTGCTCCTATGTTGAGGTCTACTGTCTTGTGTTATGTTGTTGTTTCTGCTTTTGCTTTGTTTTTCCTCTGTAATAGAAACAACAGTATATTACTTGGTCTCTTTTTACACAACAATTAGAATATTAAAGTTATAAGTTATTAAACTTGTTTAAAGTAGTTTTTTTTTAAAAAAAAAAAATCTTCAAACTTATAAGTTATTATCTAATGTCTTAAAGTTATCTTCGATTGTAAGTTTATGGACAAGAAGAAGAAGAGTTCATGATCACATATTTTGTGTTAACATCAATGGCTTTTGTTTTGGTATTTGAATATCAAATGCTAATAAGAACTCATGGATTTTTATTTTATTATGCTATTATGAACTTGTGGACTTATGGATTTGTATTTGTGTTTGAATTTCTTAATTATCATTTTGTGGACTTATGGATTTATATTTTTGTTTGAATATCTTAATTGTTGTTTTGAATTATTTATATGGGTTGAGGATGTAATTGAATTAGTGTACTGATTATTTTTCCTAAAAGTTTATTATTAATGTGTATTTTAGTGAAATATTGAAATTAGTATTAAAATGTTATACGGGTCATCTAAACGGGACATCTAACACGACCTATCAAACCCATTTATTAAACGGGCTATTAATGTCGTGTACGGGTTGACCTAAAAATAATTGTGTCATGTGTAGGTCAAGGGGTGTGACCCGTTTATTAATCGTGTCGTGTTCGGGTTGACACAAACATGACCCGCCAACCCGAATTGACACCCTTAAGTTCAAGGCAGATCGAACGAGTTGAACGTTGATATGAACGTTAAACTCGCTCATTGAACAAGTAAACGTAAGTTTTCCAGAACAAGTTCAACGTAGGTTGAACTAGTTTAATGTCATGGAAATGTTAAAGTTGTTCAGTGAACAAGTCAACGTAAATCTTCATGAATAAGTTAAACGTAGGTTGAACCAGTTTAACATTTAGCTGATAATGGTAAACATGTTCAGTGAACAAGTTAACATAAACCTTCATGAACAAGTTAAACGTTGGTTGAACATGTTTAACGTTCGTCTTAACGCTAAATGTGTCTCAAACAAGTCAACGTAAATCTGCATGACCAAGTTGAAGGTAGGTTGAACAGGTTTAACGTTTCTCTGAACGTTGAACAGGTTTAACGTTTCTCTGAACGTTAAACTCGTTTAGTGAACAAGTCAACATAAATTTTCGTGAACGAGTTTAACGTTCATCTGAACGTTAAACTTGTTCAATGAACAAAATTACGTAAACCTTTAAGAACAAGTTCAACGTAGATTGAACAAGTGGGACATTAGTATCAACGTTAAACATGTTCAATGAACAAGTCTACATAAATTATCATGAACAAGTTCAAAGTGTGGATTGAACAAGATTAACGTTATTCGGAACGTTAAACCTGTTCAATGACAAGTTAAAGTAAACTTTTATAAACAAGTTCAACGGAGTTTAAACAAGTTTAACGTTAAACCTGTTTTGTGAAAAAGTCAACGTAAATCTTCATGAGCAAGTTTAACGTTGTTTGAACAAGTCTAACGTTAGACTCAACGTTAAACTTGTTCAGTGAACAAGTTTACGTTAAAACCGTTATGAACAAGTTGAACGTAGGGTGAACAAGTTCAACGTTGCTCAGAACGTTAAAATTGTTCGGTGAACAAATTTACGTAAAAACCGTTATCAGTAAGTTCCACGTAGAGTGAAAAATTTTAATGTTGGTATCAACGTTGAACTTGTTCACTGAACAAATTTACGTAAAAACTGTAATGAACAAGTTCAACGTAGGGTGAGCAGGTTCAACGTTGCTCAGAACGTTAAAGTTGGTCACTGAACAAATTTACTAAGAAACTGTTATCAACAAGTTAAACGTTGGGTGAACAAGTTTTACGTTGCTCTGAACGTTCAACTTGTTCGATGTACAAGTCAACGATAAAATTCACAAAGAAGTTGAACGTATGTTGTACAAGTTTAATGTTCATCTGAACCTTAAACTTGTTTGGTGAACAAGTTTACATAAATCATAGTGAACAAGTTCAACGTAGGTTAAACGAGTTTAACGTTCCTATAAATGTTAAATTTGTTCAGTGAACAAGTGAACATAAATATCCATGAACAAGTTGAATGTATTATAACCAAATTTTCAGTCTATACCCAACACATATGATTCTTCGAATAGCTAACTTTGGGCTGACTTCCTTCATTTGTTGGTATGTTGAACAAGTTCAACATTCCTCTTAACTTAGGGTGAACATGTTATGAATCGATATGCTTAACATGTTTGAAGGTTTTGATTTTTCTCCAAAATGTTAACCAAATATGTGGTATCAGTAATTTCCACATACTATTTTGGTTTATGTTAACAATGGTATGACCTACTAAGAGATGTTGAATTAGTCATTAATAGAAAGAAATCTATTGGTCTCCTTAAGTGTGGATTTCCATCCTCCATCTCCTTGAATGTGTGGGTTTCTTTTCTATTCCTTTGCCATGTAGGTCTACTTATAATGTTGCGTAAAGTATTATATAGTTGGTTAATAGCAAAAGTACTCTTACACATGGATATGACCAAATTCAACAGCTACAGAATGTATAGTAGTAAACAATTCATACTAGTCAAGTCATGATTGCCCCATATAAGATATCATGTACAAAAATATGAATATACAACAAGAGTACACTCTTCGGGTTCCAATTAATCAAATACAAGCAACCACACAAGAAGTCGCCTTTAGGTCGCTATTGCCTCGGATTTGTAGTCCCAAACCAGAGACGAAAGCGACCTCAAGGTGACTACTTGTGCATACAATTAAGCAATCTCCAAGTCGCTTTTTCCCTAACTTGTATGTGAAACAGCGCTGTTTATGTGAAAGAGACGTGGAAAAAGTGACTTCCAGGTCGTTTTGAAGTCTCACCTCTGTGAAAATAGTGATACAAACCCTAGGTCGTGGATAGAAATTTTAAACGCAATCCTTATCACCAAATACGCTCTCAAGCAGTCCACAACGGGGATGATTTTCTCTTTGATTTAGATCTTTAATAAGTTCTATTTTATGTTGTTACGTATTAACACTAGTTCATTTCACTCGACTACTTCAATTACTCATTGCATATTTGGCTATTTGCTCGCTGTTTTGGGTGGCAGCAATCCCTTCAATCAATGACTTGAAAAATATACTTAGATCAAGTGCTCCATAAATTGATGTGAAAAATATACTTAGATCAAGTACTCCATAAATTCTCGATGATTTAGATCTTTAATTAGTTCTTAGATCAAGTGCTCCATAAATTTTCTCTACAATTCAGACTTTCAATTAGTTCTGATACGAATGGTTTTTTTTTTTGGTTGATGTTATAGTTAAAATGGACAATGCCCATGGTAGATATTGATTTATTTATTAAAAAGACAAAATTAATTTACTGAATTTATAAATAATGTGTTTCTGGAAATATTTGGAAGATAAATATGTTACAAAGCATTTATATATATACTATTAAAAATCAATATACATTCAATTAAAAATCCATGTACATTCAATTAAAAATTCTCATGTACTAACATTAGAATGGACCTGCAAACATTCACCTAATTACAAAGTCCACATGTCCTAACATTAAGTTCACTCATAAATATTCATTGAAATCATCCTAATATTTATTAATGTATTTTGATAGCTACACAATATAAATGTCTCTCGCATCTTCAAGAATTTAAAGGTCACAAGTAGAGGGCGCATCAAAGTTATCTTCTTCACACAAACTCTCTTGCAATACTATCATAGAATCATGTCATTACCTGCATATTTACAAATGCTTGTATGGAATTAAAAAAAAAAAACAATTAAACACTCCTTATCCATTTGCATGAAACCAAGTCTATCTAAAATTATGAAAAACAACATTGTATTAAACTAAATAAATGGAAGATGCAATTCTTGGAGAGAATTTTATAATGTGGTTAAGCAACATATGATATCCGTACTTCAAAAACTCAAACCAGTAGGAAACTAAATAAACAAAAGATGCAATTTTATAAACATAATTTAAATTTGTTATAATATGTCAATTTGAGGCTTTCAGAAACTAGAAAACATTTGAGGATTTTCCTTTTTTTTTAATGATAGGTTAATTTTTATAATTTATAATATAGATAACTTGGCCTCTAGCACCATGTCATTACATTTTTGCTGCTTAGGGCATGTTGCAGCTTCAAAAGATTGTTTTAGCATACTTAGAAGAGAAAAATGTTTCATTTTGTTGCTCTATTCTTGGTTAGTTATTATTGTGTTCCATGTAAAAATAACGTCATAATATTGAATTCTTATAAAACTTATTTGTTTAGTAGGCTATTAGAAAAACGTTTTTTTTCTTCTTACTTTTGGTTGTTGGGATGGATACGTGTTATACTATTAGAATTTTCATGTTCAAGAGAAGTCAGGTTCCTTTTCTATCAGCACTGTATTCGTTATAATCTATCTACTCTAGTTTTTTTATTTAATAAAAATTGACTAAAAATAGAACAAAGAATGTCAAAAAATAAACTAGCAAGCATCCACCAACCATCATAGATGTGACGACAATTGCTGACTTCATAACATCTAATTCAAGAGTTTCAGGCTTTTAGTAACAATAAGGGAAACACAAATAGGAGACGAGAAATCTTTACCCTTAACGAAGTAGGAGAAGTAGGAGATGAAAGTCTCAACAATCTCACCAACAACAATCCTCATTCAAAGGTTAGTGTCCTAAATAAAAATATTAACATTAGAAAGTGTAAGTTCTTCGGTGTTTGATTGACTTATTTCATTGACAACCATATTTGGGGATCAATATGTAAGGGTAGTTTAGGGCTTCATTGTTCGTAACCAAGCTCAAGCATCAAAGGTAAAATCACTTGCTTAACTTTTATTGAAGAGGTATTAATGCACACACTCATGCATTTTCTTTTAATTATCTTGCTTGAATGCTTATTTGCCATTTTGTTTGCTTTGTGTCTTATTTTTGTTCAAGTGTTGAATGAATTTTTGTGCCTTAAAAAAAAGAGTTTCTTCCTCTATTACGTAGCTCAGACTGCTCTTTGTGCAGTGCATACGCCGCGGTCTGCATATCGGTGTTTACCAGAGGCTACACGCTATGGCTACCGAGACCTGTGCATGTTGCATGCACTGCGGTCTCCCAAGCGGAGTTTCACATGTGTTGCATGCTGTCGAGACCACGGTCTGTGCACCTGCATGCACAGTGGCCTACAAAGCAGCGTTGTCCAGGCGATGCACCGCTCTCTGTGCCGCGGTCTGGACACTTGCCTGTACCGCGGTACAGCCAACGGTCCTGACGGGATTTGATTGCCTTTCTTTCAAAACGACACCACTTTGTGTAAGGCACCATATATATATGTTCTCTTCTCTTCTCTTTGGTTCTCAAGAGTCCAAGAAGCCATTTTTGTGTGTTCTAGCTTTTCTAGAGAGAGGACTCCTAAACACTCATTTTTACTCAACCCAACTTCATCTCATGATCATCTAGCTTCATTCTAGGATCATTCAAGCATGGAGCATCATCTTCCTCTTGACTAGGTAATTTCTACATGCTCTAGACTTCGTAGTTTCATTACAAAGACATGTATACCTAGGGTTCTAGTCTCTATTGCTTATTAAATGCTTGCTTGTATGGTTAATTGCTTTTATGACATTCTTGTGTATTGATTGTTGGTTGAGATGCATTAATTTGTGATAGCTAGAATTTAAGACAGTTTTACCCTTCTAGCTAATTCTTCTTGCATTTGCATTTCGAATATTGATATCTAGGATTTGCTTTAATTTTCATTATTAATCCTAGATAAGCATGAATGTCTTGATCTAGCATTTTTGCATGTAGAATATTCTTGCATATTCACTTAGGTTGCCATTATCTCTTCATTGTTGGTTAAGCTTGTGGCTACGTGATTAGTACACAAGGTTGGTGATCCAAAATCACTATTAAGACATGTTAGGTAGAGTGAAAGGGTTAGACGGGAGGTCAACCTAGGTTGTAAACTTTCTCTCAATAGTGGATTTTAAGGATCGAGTGTAGCGCACTAAACAGCCAGTGGTTTTTCCCATTTGGAGGGTTTCCACGTACATATTGCATGTTGTTACTGTTTTATGTTTGTTGTCTCTTGCTTGAACACTTAGCAGAATGGGGTAGAATCAATAATATTGATTAATTCACAAAGCTGGTAATCTATCGAATTAAAACCTATTCATTCCCCCCTCCCCCCTCCCCCCTCCCCCCTCCCCCCCTCCCCCCTCTCCAGGTTATAAACACACTTTCTAGGAAATTTCAATTGGTATCAGAGCCGGTGACTAGATATACTTAGTTGATCCGTGCACTGTGTGTGTGTTACCTTGTGCATTTTGTGTTTTGTGTGTTGCATTACATTTGCATCTTCATATCATTTATTACCCTCAAACACTATGAGTGGAAACGGAAATAGTCATAAGGGAGCCTCAAGTACAAGATCCTCTTTGATCAATGAGGTGAATTATGCTTCTTGGAAGGGCAAGATGGAAGCCTATCTTTGCCAAATAGATGATCGTGCTTGGATGACTATTGAAGATGGGTATATTTCTCCAACAATGACCAATAAAAATGGTGTAGAAGCTCTCAAGCCCAAGTCTAGTTTGAGTACTCAAGAATTTGAAGCATCTAAGTGGAACAACAAGGCCATGCATGCCATCCTTTGCGCCATGGACGATAATCAATACAAGTTGGTCCAAAACACTAGGATTGTAAAGGAGGCTTGGGACATTCTTCAAACAGCACATGAGGGAACCGAGGTAGTCAAGAACTCAAAGCTTTAAGTCCTCCAAATACAATTTGAGATGATTAGGATTGAGGAGCATGAATGCTTCAATGACTTCCAAGTGAAGTTGATGGATATTGTCAACCAAAGCCATCAACTTGGTGACCCCTATTCAGATAGGAGAGTCAAACAAAAAATTATGAGGTCACTTCCGTCAAGGTTCAAATCAAAGGTGACGGCACTTGAAGAGAATAGTGAGTACAAGAATATGAAGCCAAGTGAAGTCATTAGAAGACTTCTAGCTTATGAGTCAAGATGGAACACATCACCCACACCTCCGAATAAGCAAAAGAGCATTGCCTTGAAGACCACCAAGGTTGAAGAAGAGGAGGAGGACTCGGATGAAGAAATGGCCCTCATGGTTAAAAGATTCAAGAAATTCATGACGTTTGAGAGGAAAGGTTTTGGGTCAAAGGGAAAGGAAGTGAAAAAGAAAACTCCCTTCAAAAAGATTGAAAAGTCTCAATAAAGTGACTCCAAGAAGGGCATTCAATGCTATGAATGCAGTGGTTTTGGTCACATTGCTCCAGAATGTGCAAATTTGAAGAAAAAAAAAGGAAGGTGATGGCGGCCACTTGTAGTGATAGTGAAGACTTAGAAGAGGAAGAAAAATCTTCGGATGATGAAGATAGAGTTGCAAACTTTATTGCCTTCACAACATCTCATAATAGCAAGGAAGTTATAAGTGATAAGGAAGAAGTAAATGACTCTAGTGATGAGAGTACCTCTTCTAACTCTAGGTTTGAGATTGATGAGGAAATGGACTACATAGACTTCATGAGGTTTTTTGAAAATTCTAGATTGAAAAAGAAGAAAGAGATTCAAGAGTTGAAAAAAAAGAATCGAGAGTTGACTTTCAAGATAACTAGCTTGAGTGAGAAAGTGAAAAGTGGAAAAGAGTTAGAAGATAGCTTGAAATTGGAGCTTATGATCACTAAGAAGAGTGAAGAGAACTTAAAGATTGAGCTTAGGGAAGCAAAGGAATTGGTTGCCAAGATGACATCCGGAACCGAGAAACTTAACAAGATGTTATCATCTGGAAAGAGTCCTAGTGATAAAACGGGCTTAGGATATGTGGAAGGCAAGGATGCCACTACCTTGAAATGAGGTTGGTGAATCATCAAAGCAAGTGCTCAAACAAAGTCTCAAGCTAAAACACATCCACCAAAAGCTAGAGCTCATCAAACAAGACTTCAACCTCCAAGGAACTCTCAAAGTCAACAAAGTATCTTTCACCCACAACCAAGAGGAAGAGTTAATATGGCTCAATCACAAAGGGTCGTTCAAGGAAAAGATTCAGCTCAACATCAAAGGACAACTCAAAGGAGAGGGAAGTCTTCTATGCTTGCACAAGGATATGGTATGAATTCTTACTTTACTCACATTTGTCATTATTGCGGTGTTGAAGGTCACATAAGGCCGAATTGTTTTAAATTTATTAAGTTGTGTCGTTTTGAAAGCATGATCGAGAAAAATATGCTTCGAAAAACCAAAATGCATGCATCTAGGAATTTTAGATAAAATGAACTCATGACTCCTAAAAATAGTAATATTTCATCTAGGTGAACTAGAAAGGATGAATTTTGTTGTCATGTGGCTCAAGTAGCCTTGAAAGCCAAAGCCATCAATACTTGGTACCTTGATAGTGGGTGTTCTAGGAACATGATCGGAAACAAGAGTTTCTTTGAAACTCTTGTGATGGAGGATGGTGGATTTGTCACATTTGGTGATGGTTCACATAAGAAGGTTCTAGGAAAAGGAAACATTTTCATCCCCGATTTGCCCTCCTTGCCTAATGCTCTTTATGTAGATGGCTTGAAAGCCAATCTTATTAGCATATCACATTTAAGTGATGAAGGGTTTTCGGTTATGTTTGGCAAAGTTGATTGCTCTATTCTAAGAGAATATGGACAAGTTCTATTGAAAAGCAAGAGATCAAGTGACAATTGTTATTGTCTAATTGTGATCAAGTTGAATTATGGCATCAAAGGTTAGGTCATATGAATTTCAAAGACTTGAAAGTTCTTGAGAGGTTGAATGTTGTGAGAGGTCTTCCTAAGTTTGGAAATAGGATTGATGGAGTGTGTGGATCCTGACAACAAGGAAAGCAAATTAAGAGTGTACATAAAAAGGGTAAGTATCTTGCCACCAAGGAGCCACTAGAGCTTCTTCATATGGACCTTATAGGTCCCATGCAAACCGAGAGTCTCGGTGGTAAGAGGTACATCTTTGTGTGTGTTGATGATTTCTTTAGATTTACATGGACCTATTTTCTTAGAGAAAAATCTGAAACTTTTGAAATCTTTAAGAAGCTTTACACTAAGATTCAAAATGAGAAGGATTCACACATAAAATGCATTAAGAGAATTAGGAGTGACCATGGGAGAGAATTTGAAAATGTGTGCTTTGAAAATTTTTGTGATAGTCTTGGAATCTCCCATGAGTTCTCGGCTCCTAGAACTCCTCAACAAAATGGAGTTGTAGAGAGGAAGAATAGGGTTCTCCAAGAGATGGCTCGTGTGATGTTGCTTAGCAACAATGTTCATAGGAATCTTTGGACCGAGGCAGTGAATACAGCTTGTTATATAGGAAATAGTGTTTTTAAGGCCCAGCACTAGGCAAACCTCTTATGAATTGTGGGAGGGAAGGAAGCCAAATGTTAGTTACTTCCACTCATTTGGAAGCAAGTGTTACATCCTAAATGACCGTGATCAACTTGGCAGGTTTGATGCTAAAAGTGATGAGGGGATTTTCATTGGCTATTCTCTAAATAGTAAGGCCTATAGAGTTTTTAATTTGAAGACACGAAGTGCTATGGAATCATCCAATGTGATCATAGATGATTGTAGGCTTAAGGTTAGTAACCATGATGAGGAGATTAGTATGGTTGATGATTCTCCCTTTGAGAAGATTGGTGAAACTTCAAGTGATGAAAAGTCAAATCTTGAGAAATAGGTCTCTCAATTTCTTGATAGAGATTCTACCTTGGACTCTAAGGAACCTGCTTCTTGGGTTAGACATCTTCACAACAAGAGTGACATCATTAGAGATGTGAATGAAAGTGTTAGGACTAGGCATCAATTAGCAAATCAAATTAGCTACACTTACTACACCTGCTACACCTCTAAAATTGAACCCTAAAAGGTTGATGAAGCTTTAAGTGATGAGTTTTGGGTTCTTGCTATGCAGGAAGAGCTAAATCAATTTGAAAGAAATGAGATTTGGACTCTAGTTCCTAGGCCTAAGAATGCTAATGTGATAAGCACCAAGTGGGTCTATAGGAATAAATCCGATGAGGATGGCAACATTGTGCGGAACAAGGCTAGACTTGTAGCACAAGGGTACTCACAAATTGAGGGTATCGACTTTGAGGAGACTTTTGCTCTTGTTACCCGATTAGAGTCCATTAGGCTTCTCTTATCCATTTCTTGTGTGCACAAGTTTAAATTGCATCAAATAGATGTTAAGAGTGCTTTCCTCAGTGGTTTCTTGCAAGAGGAAGTGTTGTTTAAGCAACCCAAGAGGTTTGTGGATCCATATCACCTCAATCATGTTTATCGTCTCAAAAAGGCTCTATATGGGTTGAAACAAGCATCAAGGGCTTGGTATGAGCGTCTCACTCTTTATCTTGTTGACAATGGCTATTTTAGAGGAAGTGTTGACAAGACCTTGTTCATCAAGTGTACTGAAGATGATCTATTCATAGCTCAAATTTATGTTGATGACATAGTTTTTGGTTCCACAAACAACTTAAAAGTTAAACAATTTGTTGATGTCATGACTCATGAGTTTGAAATGAGCATGGTCGGTGAACTCAATTACTTCCTAGGATTGCAAATCAAGTAAATGCATGATGGGATTTTCATATCCCAAGCTAAATATGCCAAGAACCTAGTGAAGAAATTTTACCTTGAGAATGCCAAGCATTGTGACACACCTATGAGTACAACAATGAAACTTAGCAAGGATGCTAGTGGAAAAAGTGTGGATCAAAGTCTATATCGTGGCATGATAGGAAGCTTGCTATACTTGACTGCTAGTAGGCTCGATATAGCTTTTAGTGTTGGTGTGTGTGCTAGGTATCAAGCCAATCCCAAGGAACCCAATCTCTCCTCTGTGAAGAGAATCATTCGATATGTGAATAGGACATCCAACTATGGGATATGGTACTCTTTTGACACTAATGCTAGTTTAGTTGGCTTTAGTGATGCAGATTGGGCAGGCAATTGTGATGATAGGAAGAGTACATTGAGCGGTTGCTTCTTCCTAGAGAACAATCTTGTGTCATGGATTTGCAAGAAGCAAAATTCTGTATCATTATCCACAGTCGAAGCGGAGTATATAGCTGCTGGGAGTGCTTGCACACAACTCCTTTGGATGAAGCAAATGCTTGTGGATTATGACTTTGAGCAAGGTACTCTAACTCTTTATTATGATAATATGAGTGCCATTAATATTTCAAAAAATCATGTCCAACATTCTAGAACAAAGCATATTGACATTAGACATCATTTCATCAGAGAGCTAGTTGAGAGCAAATGCATTGCACTTGAACATGTGGACACAAATGATCAACTAGCGGATTTGTTTACAAAACCATTAGATTCAACTAAGTTTAAATCTCTTAGCAGGTCTATTGGGATTTGTCATATGCATTGATGAGTTTTGATGTTTTGATCCATATGGGGAGCTCAAGCAAAGAGAGCGAACTTGCATTCTAATAAGCAAATAATTGTTCAATTTTATGTTCTTTAATTAAATGCTTGAGTATCTTGGATGCATATATTATTATATGACTTTTTTTTTAATAAGTGTGTTTTTGCCTTATTCGAAATGCATGTCTCATTTGTGTTCAAACATGTATTTTTGGACTAGGAAAATTGATTAGGAAGTACATTTGATTGACCTAAAGTTTATCTCCATGTTTATGAAAACTTGATCTTGACATGCTTAAAGTGTTATACATGATGAATTTATTGAATGCTTAAAAAATGATTGCAAATATGTGTGCAAGTAACTTTTGAGACGTCATTCAATAAGGATATCATATCCATTTCAAGGATTTCACAATCCAATAGTCTCTCTCTCTCTTTACTTGTTGAACAAGGCTACTATCATGCGGGCATCTTGCCCCGAAAAATCTAAAAGGGTGCAATAGTCGCTCATGTCTTGTTCAACTTGTAAAGTTTGATAGTTGCTCTTATTTTTTTTTTGTTAAACTATATCTTGTTTTCCATTGACAATTTGGTGCAAATTGGCTTGACTTCTCTTGGAAACTCATGTATTATTTTCCTTTGTCAAATACTATGCTTTTGGAAGTTGATGTTGCATGTATTTCATTCAAGGCAATCTTTTCGCACATATTCCAATCAATAAAACTTCCATGAATTTCTCTCTTAATTAAACTGCATAAAGTTGTTGCATATGATTATGCATTTACATTGCAAATATCTCTTTTTGCTACAGCATCCCAGATAGGGAATACTCCTTTACCTATCTTGTGACAAAAAAGGGGAGTAATGTTGGATTTAGGGGGAACTTGTGATGTTTTTGAGGGAGTTTGTGTTGTTAGCTTATGTGCATTGTTGATTGCATGTTACTTGTTAGCATTGTTGATTGCATGTTACTTGATTCTAAATTCATGCAAATTGCACTTGTTTTTATTTTTCTTGATCCCTCTTATACACTTGTCTTGGAAAGTGTAGTTCTTTGTTTTGTAGGGATGATCATACTACAAGAGACGGAAGTGTTGAAGATTTAGCTTTAGGTATCTCTTGTAATATAGAATGCATTTGTTGACCTCTTATTGTTTCTTATGTGTTTTTTGTAAGGATACTTTGTGAGTGAGTGGTTTTGTCACGAAATAGCCAAAGGGGAGATTGTAAGTTCATCGGTGTTTGATTGGCTTATTTCGTTGACAACCACATTTGGGGATCAATAAGTAAGGGTAGTTTAGGGCTTTATTGTTCGTAACCAAGCAAAAGCATCAAAGGTAAAATCACTTGCTTAACTTTTATTGAAGAGGTATTAGTGCACACACACAATCATGCATTTTCTTTAAATTATCTTGCTTGAATGCTTATTTGCCATTTTGTGTGCTTTGTGTCTTATTTTTGTTTGAGTGTTGAATGAATTTTTATGCCTTAAAAAGAGGAGTTTCTTCCTCTATTCCGCGGCTCAGACCGCTCTCTGTGCAGTGCCTACGCCACGGTCTGCACATCGGTGTTTACCAGAGGCTACACGTTGTGGCTACCGCGGCCTATGCATGTTGCATGCACCGCGGTCTCCCAAGCGGAGTTTCACAGGTGTTACATGTTGTCGAGACCGCGGTTTGTACACCTGCATGCACAGCGGCCTATAGAGCAGCGTTGTCCAGGCGATGCACCGCTCTCTGTGCCGCAGTCGGGACACTTGCCTGTACCGCGGTACAGCCAGCGGTCCTAACGGGATTTGGTTACCTTTCTTTCAAAACGACGCCACTTTATGTATGGCACCATATATATATGTTCTCTTCTCTTCTCTTTGGTTCTCAAGAGTCCAAGAAGCCATTTTTGTGTGTTCTAGCTTTTCTAGAGAGAGGACTCCCAAACACTCATTTTTACTCAACCCAACTTCATCTCATGATCATCTAGCTTCATTCTAGGATCATTCAAGTATGGAGCATCATCTTCTTCTTGACTAGGTAATTTCTACATGCTCTAGACTTCATAGTTTCATTACAAAGACATGTATACCTAGGGTTCTAGTCTCTATTGCTTATTAAATGCTTGCTTGTATGGTTAATTGCTTTTATGACATGCTTGTGTATTAATTGTTGGTTGAAATGCATTAATTTGTGATAGCTAGAATTTAGGACAGTTTTACCCTTCTAGCTAATTCTTCTTACATTTGCATTTAGAACATTAATATCTAGGATTTGCTTTAATTGTCATTATTAATCCTAGATAAGCATGAATGTCTTGACCTAGCATTTTTGCATATAGAATATTCTTGCATATTCACTTAGGTTGCCATTATCTCTTCATTGTTGGTTAAGCTTGTGGCTATGTGATTAGTGCAAAAGGTTAGTGATCCAAAATCACTATTAAAACCCGTTAGGTAGAGTGAAAGGGTTAGTAACTGAAGGGTTAGACGGGAAGGTCAACTTAGGTTGTAAACTTTCTCTTAATAGTGGATTTTGAGGATCGAGTGTGGTGCACTGAACAGCCCGTGGTTTTTCCCATTTGGAGGGTTTCCACACATATATTGTGTGTTGTTGCTGTTTTATGTTTGTTGTCTCTTGCCTGAACACTTAGTAGAATGGAGTAGAATCAATAATATTGATTAATTCGCAAAACTGGTAATCTATCGAATTAAAACCTATTCCCCCCCCCCCCCCTTTCTTTAGGTTATAGACACTTTATAGGGAATTTCAGAAAGAATCATGTCTGCATAAGATTTATTGTAAACTCGTGTAAAGTTCAGGAGGAGTAGTGCTAATAATCCTAAAATATAATACACTAATTGAGTAAGTTAGAATAATCCAAAGGCTTTTTTATATATACACATACCACTGATGCTGACACCTAAATTCCAGTGATTGTTACACTATCTACACTTAGTTAGAGTAGTTTATTTTACAGTTATGAATTCTAGGTTTAGATGGAGAATTGCCAAACTTTTTAAATCTCAACAAAACTCAATATAGTCAATCTATTGGTCTTGATAACCAAGCTTGTGATAGCATCAATGATTACTGTATTGTCATGATTATAAATATTACAATTGAACATGATATAAAAATGTCAACTCAACACACATTGCAATGAGCAGGTCGATCACAGAAAACTAGTTTATCCAAATTGAACAATAATTTCTGCAAAAAGAAAGGAACAAGTTTAGAAAGTAAAACAACAAAAACCAAAGAACTACGATACAAGAAAAGAGGAATTGAACACAAAACAAGCTAGAGTAAAAAGAATGAATGCAACAGTGTAAATGCACATACTAAATTTGACCATGCATCACTCCTTTGAAAATAAGATTATATTAGAAAAATATAAAGGCCCTTTTTCCACCTATCTCACTCAGGTTATGATAAAAAAGATTTTAAAATTAATACCATGACATACTACAATTAAATTTTAAATAGACTAAAGCATATTTGACTTGTACTTGACATTTCGCCATTGTTATAATGTTATATTTATGGTTAGCAATTCTCAAATTACTAGCAAGATTCTAGAATAACTTGCTAAGACAATATGTAGTTCAGTTCCAGCAGGTTGAGTTTGTGAAGTAAACAGATAGAAGGCTCGGCAACTCCATAAGACAACATGTAGTTCAATTCCAATATTAACCTAAACTGAATAATCAAAAGAAGTTATTTGTATAAGGGTAAGATGATAACATCTACTTGGGTGGTCAGAGGGATCTACATGTGGGAAATTAAAAGAGAAAATTGTAAACATAACACGATAGAAAAATCTGTTCCACAATAAAACATACAAATGGAAAGATATCAAAATTAAAACACCTAATATACTCAAACAAGAAGCTCAAGCATTATGATACCTGGTCCAGTTTCTCAATGGAAGGCGAAAGTTTACGTATTGCAGTCTCAGTATCTTTTGTTAATGACAAGCCATGGCGAGCTGCAATTATTAATCCCCTCAACATTCTAGCTGCATGAAGGGGATTTCATGGTAACTTTCAGTTAGGATACTGTGATATCACTAAAGACCATACTTATGAAAGACACAATTTCCTACCACAATCCTCTTTGAATGAAAAATGAGCAGGGATCAATGTTCGCAGCTGATTCCACATTACCACCAAACAAAAAAGAGCAAAACAAATCTCAACAAACTTAAAGCAACAATTAATTAAAAATAAAGGTAGAATAAATGTAGATTTTATTGAAAAAGGTATTGTGTTACCTTTAGCTTAAGTTTGCTATTCCATTGGCGTAATCATAGATTTTATTTGAAAAAGGATCGAAGAATAAACTGCTTCCACAAAATCAAAACAATTATTGAAATAGCATCAAACTAAAAACGTACACATGTATCACAAACCAATAGACTTTACATAAATTATGAAATAAATTTTGCAAAAGCGAACATAATAATAGATGAATGAAAAAAACAAACTGTACCTATTAATAGTGAAGTCCAAATGCATGATGTTTCTCCAGAGAACTAAGTCTTCTTCATCACAACCATATGGCTTTTGAAATAAATAAACTTTTTGTGTTCCTTCATCTTCCTTTGCCACCGTCTCAAAACTAGATACCTGCTAAAAGAATCAAAACAAGAGTATGTATTGATTTCAAGATGTCACTAGATAGAGGATACAGAATATATACACCATTAATATATAGCTTAAAGTTTTGTGTTCAATATTATTAATTCCGCCAGCCAACCTCAACTATGGAACCTCTATTATGGACTTGGTAGATAGGAAACTGTTTTCCAATAATCTCACAACGTCGGAATTTCTTTTTGATTTGAAGTAAATTAATGCAAAACAAATAGAAATTCTGATCCTCTTGATTCACACATGTATTAACCACTAAAATAAATTCAAGGGTGAAAGAAATAAATAAGTGCCAAAGAACCTCTTTAATATTAGCAATAGTGATCCCATCAAAATCTTTAGGTACTTTCTTCAAAATCAAATCTCTCACACATCCTCCAACTAAGTAAACCTGATAACCTTCCCAATATTGAAAAAAAAAAATTGTCAAGAATTAACAAATAAGGCATCAATATACTATGCATAAGAGGGTCAATACGAAAATAGCACGGACCATATTCAGTATAACACATTACCAAAATCAAAAGAAACATGGTGTCAAAATTATGCATACTTTAGCTTAACTAATCAACCAAGAAACCTACTTGATCAAACTGTAACCCTTATAATCAATGGCTTTTCCATATATAGAAAACTACCTAAAATTCAAATTGTTTCGGCAAAACGAACATGAGCAATAGATATCCAAAGTTGTCTCTGAATTATGAATGACTTAGAATTACATGTAACAGAATTTGAAACTGAAACTACATAACTATATTGAACTTAACACATAACATCGTTAAACCAAACAGAAAAGTATTCTCTCTATCACTTCAAATCAAATCCAAAACTACAAACAATTGAAGCTTCAATTGAATCAATGTGACATTGGAGAGCAGAAGAAACATACCTACAAATACCCAATTTAGCTACAAATATCATGAACCACACCTATAAACATTGTCCCAAATCCTAAAACTAACTCAACAACACAAACAACAAAGGATGACAAAATTTTGAAGCAAACTAAGGAAGGGAAAGCTTACCATGTTCTGAAGTGGGTCCATCGCCGAATCTAGCCTGCTCTCCCACGTGTCAGCGCCGCCATTGAAGCCCTCAAGGACTGACTCCACACCACCAGTTGAAGAAAGAAGACGGTCCGATGACACCTAGCTCAAATCTTCTTTGTTTGAAACCAAAGGATCGGTTTCAGGTATTTTCAGTGGCTGGCCTTAAAACCGGTCTAAAATCGAGTACTCTTCGTGGCTCAACTCTGGAACCCGGTGATTGTGACCTTCCGACACCTTCCTGAGTTCGATCCGGGAGATCAACGACTAATTGAAGAAGAATGACCATTAGGCTTTAAGATTTTTTTTTCTTCTGATTTTCAGAAATTCAAAGCGATAGAGAGATACTTTTGTTTCAGATTTGTAAACACAAATCTAAAGAAAAAAAATTATACAAAACCTTAATCTTCAAACTAAACAATAATAAATTACCTTTGAGTTTTGGAATTCGATGATTGAGATACACCCTTGTCCAGCCACCAAGAAACAACATTCACACCCAGAATTTGAATGCCAGAAACCAAAGTGAGATTCAGAGACGATCTATAGACAGGGAGTTGGGATAGAAACCTAGATCGAGAATAAGAGGAGAGAGGCAAACTTTGTTTTGTTTGGGTAAGAAACCGGTGTAAACGGTTGCTCGTGAAACGATATTTTTTAATTTTATCTTTTAACCGGTTGTAATTTTTCAAAACAAGTGTTGTACGGTACAACACAATACCTTTATTCGTACCATAGCAAGTCCCATATTTTTGTTGTTAAGTCATTTTCATGGGAGCGGCTGCTGTGCAGTTGGCTGCACCATACAGCCATGGATAGTGGTAACAATAATATTAAAAAAATAAAAGGACAGTCGGTTTCCAACCGGTTGCACCAAAAAAAACTTTTAAAAAAAAAAATTCCAACTCCTTTAAATTTATGTTTACAAAATTTTAATAATTAAAATGAAACCTTAATAAAAAAGTTAATATAATTAGAAATTATATTTATTAAAATAAATAAATAAATTATATATTTTTTTATAATTTTATAATTTTCACTGTAACCATTTTTACGGTGATGGTAATCATTTTAACGACTCCAGTAACCATTTTACTGCTTGGGTAGCTACTTTTAAATTTTTGATATTTTGACTTGTAACCATTTTAACGGCGATGGTAACCATTTTAACGGCTCCAGTAACCATTTTACAGATTTGGTAACCACTTTTTGATTTTTGATTTTTGAAATTTTGACTTGTAACCATTTTCAAGGTGATGATAACCATTTCACGGCTCCAGTAACCATTTTATGGCTCTGGTAACCACTTTATTTTCAACTGCTGGTGCTTCTTCCATTGTTTAATGACCCAGCTGCAGCAGAATTCGCAATGCCGAATGACCCAGCATGGAAAGAATTTCCATTGTTTATACATAATAGTGCATTTCCAATAATGTTTTTGTAAAAATTACATATATAGAAGGAATATTAAGATATGCACACAAAAAACAAATAAATAAAGAATTAATTATACAAGCATGGACAAAATATACTTTAGAAAAGTTGATCCCTCAATATGGTCACCATAAAGGTTACCACCAAAACTGAGAATCCTTGTACAATGATTTTATACTTATATGATATTCCAAAGAAACTGTGAAGAAAACTAGTAATCCATTTCAACAACAATGACATAACCAAAAGCAATTATAAAGTCAATTGTACAATAAACCAAGTCATATTGCGGTCCACGTTTTACACTTCCCCAGGAACCATGCTAAAATTGGTAGCAGAATCTTCTGTGAAACAATTTGTTCCATACATATCGGCCATATCTTTTCAATAGCATTATTCAACCATATAAATGTTTTAGAATCTGAAAGAACCTGGCAATAAAGAAAATTTATTAAGGCATCGGGTTGAAAAATCAGATCAAGAACACAAAAGCCAACTTAGTTCTCATAAATGTTGACACTAAGAAAATATATCAACAAAAAATGCAAAGCACATACAGTAAAACTAAAAGAAATGTATAGAACAAAACTTTATAGATCAATTTCTATTTTTATAAGTAAAGAGTGAACCAACTCTCCGCTGAATCCAACTAATCTATTTGAGGGTCCTTGTTAAAGGTCAGTTTCTACTTCTTCTTCTTTTTCTAGAATCAACAAAGCATAAACCAGAAAATCAAACTTCTTTTTCAATTCATTGACAATAAAAGGGCACATGAAATCAATCATAGCCCAAATTCTCACACATTAAATAATAATAATAATAATAATAAACGTACACTTCTTTGATTAGATTGCTTTCTCTCTTCAAACTGTAATTTCCTTAGCAATCTCATAACATATCGCTCCTAAACCTATCATGACACGAATCGATTATCATTCAGATCATTAATACAAAATATTTAAAACTATATATGAAATTAGAAGAAATTAAAAAACATACCAAGTAAATATAGATTAGAGAAACGAAATAAACGAGTGGGTGAGACAGATTGAAAGCAGAAAAAAAAACCAAAGCGATAACATCAGAATGCACACAAGATGCATTATCGATATCTATATTATACTAGTCATCTTTTGTCAAATCAAGTATTCAAATCTGACTAAATTTGGGATTTAAAGTGTTTTCAGAGAGTAGGGTTGTTACAAGTTTTGCAAAGCATTTATATATGGAGAGAGATAGAGAGAAGTTATTAAAAAAAATTGGAAGTAATTCTAAAATTTAATCAATTACGCAATTATGTTTGCAATAATCTGTAACTAGATAACAGATACACAAAACATGCATTAATTAAACAAACTAAACGAACAGTCTAGTATAAGCATCCAGTGTTTGTAAACTTCAACTCCAATAGCTTTCTCACAATAAAACTTATAAGATAAAAATATGTCAAAATTAGAAGCTTCATTCCCTGGTGGCACAACTACTACATCCAGTCAAAGCCTTTGAACGAGTGACCACCTATCCAAGAGGCCCATCACATTGAAAATATGGATCCCATAACATATCTTAAATCAAAAGCTTTTCAATAGTATCCTGCAGCTGTTGTAGTTTTCAGTTGGCTTACCTCATTTGAAGTCACAGAATAAGCAACCACAGGTCTTGTGACACCACATGCTCGGCCAAGAGCCTATTTTAAAGGGACGAACACATATGGCACATTCTTATCTTCAGTAAGCAGAGGAAGATATAGAAGAATCTCGAGAGGCTCGACATCGGCAACCATCACAATGAACTTAAAAATACCCCTGTTGAGGGTCTTGGTCGATTCATTAGCCCCCTTCTTGAGCTGTTTGTAATTGGTGGCTTGTTGAACGAGATCCAGATTAGTAATTGTCAGATGTGAATTGGTTAGTGGATACACTTTCGGGTTTACTACTTCTCCTGTCATTTTCGTGATGAAACAGATATACAATGACAGAAGTTATTGAATATTGATCGATGAACAAGTGGTTTCAGTATAGTTTAACTGGGCAAAAAAAAAAAGAAATTGGACTAAAACGATGTCATAAAAGGCAAGAATCGATGGATTACAATAGCAGAAACTAAAATTGGGAGAAAATAATTAATGGGCAACAAAATTTACCAAAACAATTAGACAACTTTAAACATATAAATATATAAATTTCAGGTTTCAAAATATTTTGAGAAAAATCGATTTCAAACTTACAAGTAATGGTGGTGGGCCGGTGACGTTGGCGACAGAACTGTAATTCAGGACTGAGAAACGGAAGTGATGGTGGTGGCATGAGAGCTAGGACTCGGAACTGGGAAGAATGGAAGTGATGATGGTGGCGTTGGTGTTGGCGATGGTAGGGGTGGCGATCTGTAAACGGAGGTGGAGATTAGCGGGCAGCGGCGGTCGGAGCAGACATGGAAGCCAAAGTGAGACAAATTGAGAAGAAAATCGTGAGAAGAGAATTGAGAAGAATGGAAGTCAACAAAGGAAGGAGATAGATGAAAATTCCTTAGAACGTGTGTGTCTATAACCTAGAGGAGAGGTGAATAGGTTTTAATAGAATCAATTACCGATTTTTTGATTAATCAATATGAACACAAATTACCCCGAATAAATAAGCATTAAATAAAACCAATTATGCTTAAAACATTAACAACACATAATATTTACGTGGAAATCCTCCAAATAGAAAAAACCACAGCCTGATATGTGCGCCACACTCGATCCTCAAATCCACTATTGAATGAAAGTTTACAACCTAGGTTGCCTCCTGTCACACCCTTCAGTTACTAACCCTTTCACTCTACCCAACGAGCCTTAATAGTGATTCTTGATCAACATGCTTATGCCCTAACCACTTAGTCACGAGACTTAACCTCAATGAAGAGTCAAACACAACCTAAGTGAATATGATAAAATATTCAAACATGCAAGTAATGTTAGGCAACATTAAATGCTTATCTAGGAATTTAAGAATGTCACTAAGTACAATTCCTAGATATCGATGTCTAAATGAATGTTCAGAAAGACTTAACTAGATATAGTTATGCAACATTATATCATAGTTATCAAAAAAGTCATTTCAACATAAGTTGTCATTAAGCATGACAAGGACTATAATGCAATCAATGAGTCCTAAACAATATCTAAATGCAAAGCATAGAGATTTAGCTAGAAGGACAAAATGGTCACAAATCCTAGCTATCACAAAATATAAATCTCAACCAACAAACCAAGCATGTTATAAATGCAATTAAACTCAATGACATGCATTTAATCAACAATAATTGCTACACCTAGGCACACATGTCAAAAGAATGGAACAAGAAATTCTAAGGCATGTAGAGATTACCTAGTCAATGACAAAAAAGAAAATCCATGCTTGGAAGATACAAGAAGATGCTAGATGCTCATGGATTGACGTTTGGTTGAGTCAATATGAGTTCTTGGGAGCTCTCTCTCTCTCTTGGAGTCAATTTCTCTCTCAAAGAAAAGCTTGAACAATAAAAATGGCTTCTTGGACTCCCCAAGCCAAAGAGAAGAGAAGATAACATATATATAATGTGCCCTACACGAAACGACATCGTTTTGAACAAAAGGCAACTAAATCCCGTTATGACCGTTATACGTGTCGCGCCATAGGCAAGTGTTCAGACCACGGTAGAACGAGCGGTGCATCGCCTGGGAATCTCCGCTATCTTGACCGCGGTGCAGGCAGTGTCCAGACCGCGGTAGAGCAAGTGGTGCATCGCCTGGGAACCTCTGCTTGAGAGACCGTTGTGCATGCAACAAGCATAGGCCGCAGTAGCAGCAGCGTGCAACGCTTGGAAAATACCGTTGTGCATACTGTGGTAGAGGCAATGCACTGAGAGCGGTCCCAACCGCGGTCAAGATGAAAATCCTCTTCTAAGGGCAAACTAAATGCATCAAACACCCAAACAAGATTTATGGCAAAGAGGCACACGATTAAAGCAATTTAGCATTCATGCAAGATGATCAAAAATATGCATGAGAATGTGTGTGTGCACTAAAAACTCTTCAAACAAGGTTAAGCAAGTGATTTACCTTTTGAAGCTTGAGCTAGATCTTGAGCAATGATTGCCTAAACTACCCTTACACATTAATCCCTAAATGTGGTTGTCAACGAAATGAGCCAATCAAAAACTGAGGAACTTACAATATATATTGTCTTAGACAACTTGGAACCGGTTAGGGTTGTTTTTTAGGTTTTAAGCTTTTTCTCTCTTTTTTAATTAATGCAGAATCGTTGCTGAATGATCCAATGGACCGAAAACATTACTATTCATGGCTATATCATGCAGCCAATTTCTTTGTGACTGTATAATAGCCAGATCCCATTTTCATTCGTGCATATTAAACTCAAACAATGTGATGGTTGAAGTTTAATTGGATAAAAGACGAAACTATTTTGATGTTGATTGATCTAGGCATGTACATTTGTCATTTTTCAAAACTTTGTTTGAAGAGTGGTTTTCCTATACTGATATAACTTACATCAGCGCGTTGTATGTGGACCATTGATTATTAAGAAACTTTGCATATATTTTCAGTTAAAGTATACAAATCTAATGGTTCACATCGAACGCACTGACGGATTTATATCGGTACGTATTGATTTTAAAATTTATAATATATATATTTATCATAAATTTTCAAGTCAGTACACACTTATATAAATTCGTCAGTGTGTTGGATGTGGACCACTAGATTTATATTATAATATATATATATTAGAAATTTTCTAGTCAGTGCGTTGAATGTGAACCATTAGATTTATATACTTTGATTCAAAGTATATATACTTGTCAAAGTTTTTCCATAATCACACACTAATGTAAGTTATATAAATACGTATAGATAGGAAAACCAATTTTATATATATAATTTTTCTTTTCTTTCACAGAAGTTTGATATTTGGCATTGTAGGGCTATACATCTAGGCTGCTAGGGAGTTTACCAAGTAGGTGTTAAGCCAGGGGAGTAGGTGTTAAGTCAGGGGAGCTGGCAATTATCTCTGAAGAGATCGTATGCTCTCTATTGCCTTCCACAATATAACTGCTCAGTTATCTATCATTCTGTTTTTTTTTTCCTTTCCGATCTTTCTTATACGACCATACAACTAAACTCTGGTCTTTTTTAGACGTTGACGAGGGTATTTTTATAGTGATTGAATTGAATCCACCCAATAGTATTGAAATCTGCTTCTAGGACCTGATTATAAAATGATTTGATTCGCAAAGCAGAAAAGCAAAATCAAAGATGACAAAGGGTATTTTATCCGATCATTCTGAATTATGAAGGAGAATTTCTGGGAGTTGAATACAAGTATTTTGATGCCTTTTAGGCGCACTGGCATGATTTCTATTGGTTTTAAATATGGGAGCAATTTCAAAACTTTGCACTTCCTATTTTGTTTAACTTCTAATTTTTAAGTAAACACTGGAAAAAGAATAGATTTAATTTCATTTAAGATTTCAACACCAGAATAAAATTTAGGGCCAATCCGGTACCCTTTTTCAAGGGTGTTTTTTTTTTTAAAAAATAATTTCGTATACGTGTTCGTAATATCCAAAAAACAAAAATAAAATAGAAAACAAAATCAGAGTTAAAAGTGAAAATTTTGAAAAATAAAGTTAAGTTTTTTTGCATTTTGTTTTTTTCATATTATTTTTTTTTACTGAAAAAATACTATTATTTTTTATATCTTTTCCGGATTCTTCTTCTTCATCTTATCTTCTCTTCGTCATCTTTTCTTCTCTTTGTAAGCTCGTCTTCTTCATCTCATCTTAATTTTCTCATCATTTTCTCCGAACCCGCTTCTCTTCAACTTCTCCTTCTTCTTCATCTCATATTCTCCTTTTTTTCTTCTCTTCATTTTAAACTTAAACTCATAATAATTCATCACAGAGATTTTATTAGGTTATTATGAGTTTTTTATTTTTTGAAGATCAAGTTATTATGAGTTATGGGATAATTATTTGGGATGAATTATTGACATATATATTATTCAAATTAAAAAATTACAATATAAAAATTATACAATTTTTGATATTTTTATACTGTTTTTGATATTTTTTAGTAAATTTATCGGACACGTTTTTTCCAAATTCATTTTCAAACTACAACTTTCAGTTTATGTTACCAGACGTATTTTTAGATTTCGAAATTGAAACAAAAAACACTATTTTTATTTTTAAAAAATAGCAAATGAAAATTATTATATTACGCACCCTTAGTAACTTAATCTGATTCCATTTCATTCCCTTTCCGGTGCAACTTGATTTGATTCCCTCCATTCATAATTTGTAAATGTGTCTTTGGTGAAAAGTCATTTTAAAGGGTAATTTGGTAAGTTCATATTTTTAAGGGCTAAAAAATCGTATCTGCTTTTTGAAACATGATAATAGCATTTTTGCAATTCCCCAAGAAACGAAACTGAAAGCCATCACTCTCCAACAATTTGGTCTAGGGAGGATTACTGATTTCGGGTACGCATCGAATTTCACTACCAAGTAACTTCTTTGTCAACTGAAATCGACTAATTGTTACTTTTCTTACATGGGCTTCGTTTATGTAGGTGAATCAATGGCCACTCAAGAAGAGGACTCGATCGAGCAAGCGGCGGCGGTGCGTCGAGAGAGGCTGAGAGCACTCAAAGCTGCTCAGGAACTGTTGAACACTCCGGACGATGACTCCACACAACCTCGTAACAAGACCAATGATGACGATGATGAGGAAGTCGATGAAGAAAAGTGAGTGTAATCTTCTTACCTTTTTCATCAGAAATTGCAATTTATTAGTTGGTTTTTGTAAATTGTATTAATGCTTACATGGGTTCAACCCATCATTATTCATGGACTTTTTGACTGTTTATAAGGTTGGATTTTGTGTTTTACCTTCAAATATTTGAGCTTTTTAGTGCTTTTTTCTATGTCAGTGTAGCAAAAACCTCTGTTTATTTGAGTGATTTTGTTTTTCTGTTTGTTTGAAGGTATGAAATTCGGGTTCGATTTTAGCTCATGACTTGGAAAAAAAAAAGTAGATAGTTAAAAATATATCTGTCAAAACATGACATTTTTGTTTGTATATTAAAGTTCGTTTGATCTTTTTTAGGATAAAAGATTGTATTTGTTCATCTTTGTTCATCTTTGTTCATCTTTGTTCATGTAAACCTGTTGTTGTTTTGTGTTAATTCTACTCATGTGCTCATGTTATTGATTTGTTTTTCTATTATTCTTTAGAGGTTGATTGTCACATTTATTGTAACCAAACATCGATCACTTAATGAGAAGTTGATTTTAACGAACAAGTAAATGATAAAAATATTTTCTTTAATTTGTTAAAATTTGAATTTGTTCATTATATATCCAGGTACATGAATGTTTGCTATGAATGTTTCTTATAACATATACAATTGTTATTTGCAGTAATCAAAACATGAAATTTCGGAATTACGTACCACATGATAAGCAGCTTCAAGAAGGTAAGCTTGCTCCACCAGTGCTGCCAAAGTTTGAAGACCCTGCTGCGGCAGCACCTCCACCATCAGAAAAGAAAGAGGTTTTTATGTTTTATGAAGCAGTACCTTAGAACTCTCTCTCTCTCTCTCTCTCTCTCTTTAAAATTTGATTGTATCCTTTCTCCCTGTTTCTGTGCATCCTAATTTTTTGGTGATGTTTAGGATCCATTTCTCAATATCGCTCCAAAGAAACCAAACTGGGACCTGCGAAGGGATGTGCAAAAGAAGCTTGATAAGCTTGAAAGGCGCACACAGAAGTCAATATATAAAATTATGGGTAAGTTATTACTGCTGTATATGTATAAATTCCGATCTCTTATCTGCATTGCGTCTGGTGTGGATTGAAATTAAATACAAAAAATCTCCATTCGTGGTATTGATTGGTAATTTTGTTTAGTAAACTGAAATTGAAATGAAATGTCATCGTCTTTTTTCTGGATTACTAACTTCTGACTTGATCTTCTTGTTCTAATACACATTCATTCATGTGAGGGTGGTAATCTTTGTGTTGCGTCTTGCAAGAACCATTAAGAGCTCCAGAACTTGTTCAATTAATTTGGATGGCTAAGTGATCTTATTTATTTTTCATAAAGTTGGGGTTATGGCCATTTGGTGGCCGACTTTCTTTCTCCTTAGCCAGGACTTATGGCGGCTGGTAAGTGGGTTTTTTTGGTCAGAAAAGAATTTTTATAAAGTTCCACCATATTTGGGTCACATGAGGACTGGTGAATGGGTGGTGATATGAACCACAATGCATGTGTTTGTGTTGCGATTGTAGCCAGATTCTGAACAAGAGCACATTAAGACTAGCAAACAATCAATCATAGATGATGGAAAGAAGTAAAGAGGATCTTAAGTAGACAATGTTAGTAACATGCCCGCACATAAATGATAGGTAAACTAACTTAAATAACGAGTCCAAAATGTTTATTTTGGGACTCATTAACTGCCTTTGTGATCAAGTGTTAGATCTTTGCAGTAGAGTGAAAGGTTTAATTAAAATCCTCTTCCAAGGTTGGAATGAGGGGTGGGGTGGGGTGGGGTTTGTGGTAGAGTGAAAAAAACTGTTTCAGTTTTTCTTGTCGCTTATCTTTAAATATAATACAGTAATACAATAAACATACATCTTTGTGGGTACTCTTCAATTTGTTCATCAGCATCATGATTTGTGAACGGTTACATATTTATCCTTTTAAACCTTGCACTGACTGTTCGAACTTAGGTATGAGCTTCGTCCATAGACTCTGGCCAGAACCATCTCTTGAAACAACTTTTTAGTTTATGCTTTTTATCATTTAATAGAATCTTTAATCTTCTGCTGAAGTTTCCACAGATGTGTTATTTGATCATGCAAAGGAACTATGCTTTATACCACCGTTGATGATGAATGGTTGATATCTACTTTTTTTTTACCCACCGTTGATGATGAATGGTTGATATCTACTTTTTTTTTACCCCGTTTCAATTTTCTTGTTTTCACAGAGGAACAAGAAAAAGAAAAGCAGCTGACGGAGGCAGAAGATGATGGGGACAAATGGTGTAAGACTATAATTTAGAATGTGTTTTAAGATTTTTTGAAGAAGCCTTTTCTGAACATCAACAAAAGACTTGACAATTGTATTTCCGTTTGCCAAATCAGAAAGAAAACTTACAGTTATGATATTTTACCTCGTTGACACGGTCTTTCAATTTCTGGACTTGTGGACTTGAATGTAGTCAAGTGGATTAATCAGATTTAGGTCATACTATATATATTCACACAGTTTATCTGGATTAATTAGATTCGATAAATGCTTGTATTTTAAACTTGCAATTTGTACCGATTCTTTAAGGTCTGATTTACGAGTAAAAATTTAAGAAACTATAATTTGTACACATCAAACCGGTCATCCATACAAGTCAGTATAACATCCATTTAAATTCATCTTTAAAACACCAAAGCTTGGTTGCCAAATTCTATAGGGAAGCAAAATGGTCTATTGTTAATTTTTGCATTTAAACCGTATGACAATTACAATTAACTTAAACGATTTGAATTAAATCATGTAACCTCAATATCAATCCACACATGCTTCCAATTCAATGGTGAAAAAATAACCGAATTAAAAATAGATTACAATCATATTGAAGGCTAGTGCATAACCATAAGAGTTATCAATTGATGTGTAAGTTGCACATTATTTCATTATTCAAATAATAGTTGAGCAAAATATAGATAGTATTATCGTCATAAATGAAGTTTGAAGAAAAAGCAAAGCATACACATCTTTTATGGAATTGGCAAAGATAACCATATTACTACTTTGCTGGAAGCAGCCAATTTACACACATTGTAGAACTTGTACGAGATTCATTAACAAGATGAGAGTTATTTATCTCGTGCGTTAAAAGACCAAAGCAATTGGAAAAGTTAAATACAATAATAAACAACCAAAAAAAAAAATGACACATCAATTGAAGAATAATCCACCTGGTTTTTGCCTGGACATTGTGTGCTTTGAGATTGGCCCCCTGTATATCTGTAACTTAAAATTTTATAATATACAGCCTATCTTCTGTCACCCCTAAGTTGGTTCAAGCCGGGTTGTCCTCTGTTCATGTTCTCCTCATTCCAAGAGGTGTCTACTGGAGGAAGTTGATAATCATCAGGTTTTAGGGCCAAAGCAAAATCAGGCAAAGTGGGAGCTGTCTCCATGATTCTGCAGTTAACATTTTAAATACCCCAGGTTAATGATAATTTTCAACATCTCTTAGCCTTTAAAAAACAAGTTGCATACAGTGTTTTTTGTGATTTAGACTTACTTTTCATAAGAGTATAGATCGCGGTTTATCCGCACCTTGCTTGAAGTATCTTTTGGAATTTTCTCTGAGAGATACTTCATGGTACCCCAAAGCGGAGGATTTCTGCACCCACACCCACAATGTTAATTACCTAGATCAATAATAATCAACTTGTTCTAGGGGGTCTAAATATTACAGGAAACATATAAGAATAAACAATCGACGCTGCCTTATGGCATACAGCTCAAATCACCTATTACTTAGTTACAAGAATAATTATACTTGTGACACAAACTAATTCGGATCAACCATTAGTTCAGTTTATTTTGAATTTAAGGTATTAACGTATATATATCCCACACGATACAGAAATAATTTTGCAAGCATAGATGGAGCAACCAGAGCAGAAAATTCAATATAAGTTCACATATACTGAGAACCTAAGATGTAACATAGATTTTGTTTTGATATGTAGAAGAAAAACCGATAAAAGCCGGTTAGTATCCTATCCTCTTTCTCTCTGTTATCATTTTCTTCAATCCTCATTGTCCACTTACCAAATGGAGCTTTTAAGCATTATAATTCATATGAACTTAGAAATCATGTCTAATATATTAGAATCTTATTTATAAATCTTTGGTTATGAAAAGGTAAAATCTCTTTCATGAAAACAAGCAAGAGAAAACACAAAACTATAAAAAAGAGGCGCTTTTTCCGGTGTTTCCTTTGAAAGCAACTCAATTGACCAAAAAAGTATAGTTTCATTTACAAAATGGAACTAGGAAAGAGGGGAGGATGTAAGGAGATAAGAGAAACAACAAACTTCATAACAAATTCCTCCAAATAGAGCCACATGTGAATTGTGATAAAACCATGTTCCACATTTTGTAGGAGTAAGACCCCTTCTAATAAATGAAGAGAAATCCTCTTCATCCAAGCTTGAGCTCCAGTTTGTTTAAAATAGTTGAGATGCTTTAAAAATCTCATTTGACAAAGAAATGTTTGCTATACGATTGAAAATTGTAGAAAATGCTTATACCGAGGATAAAAAATTCTTCTAAAATAACAATGACAAAACAAGAAAGTACAATCGCTGTGATAGAATACCTTGACAAAGGGAGAGCTGCATTGAATGCCTCACATGCCTTTTTACTTTCTTTGAAATACTCATCTGCAGCCTGCAAAGCAGCTACAGCCATCCCATGAAACTTCTCTGTGTTTCCCTCATCAAGGATCAAACCATGATAATAATATGCTGCAGCCTGAATAGGAGAAAAGGAGCGAAATGAAAACCGAAAAACAAAAGAAAAAAGATCATCATTTATCAGGGCAAGTGCAAAATTTCAGCAATATGTTGCAGAATTCAAATTTCTGTTTGTTCTCATCAGCTTTTTTGTGTTGTAAATTTACTATTTTCTTTGTGGTCAGTTTCTATCACTTCACATAAAGTTATACAATAAATATCAAAAGCCAACCATCACCATCACTGTTCCTCAATCAAACCAATGATGAGATGAGAATTATCAAAATGGTTTTCAGATCTCCAGTAAATTTAAGTAATGCATACATTCAACGTCTTTTTTAAAAGTATCTTTCAGATAGTTTTTTAATCAACACCTGCAGTAATGAAACAAGAATCAGCTCCACTCAGACACATGTCGATGAATCGGCGAGAGGATGCAACTATATCACATTAAAATAAAATCAACTAGCTGATACAACTATATATCAACTCACTGAGCTGTATCCTCAGATGGACATTCATACTATCCTGGTAAGTTCTGCTCATGTTGATTTTGCCTTAAACCTTTATTAGCTGCAAATTGGAAGTATAATTTCCATGCACACTTATCTCAGTATATCGTCTATTGTCAAATATCAAATAACTAAAACGGATAAAATCGAAGGTAAGATGACAGCAATGACTGAGCACTGTGAATCACATAAGGAATAAATAGAGGCAGAGAAGCGATAAAAAATACCTTTGACTCAACATATTTCCACTTGACAAAGAGACGATGCTTTTCCCCCCAACTATTTGTTAATGGAAGATTCATGATGTTGTCTTGCGCCTGTGAAGCAAAGAAAAACAAGGAGGTATAAATTTTAGATTCCCCAATTGGATATTAACTCAACTATAAGATATGTAGAGAATATACTAGCATTTCATGAGAACCACAGTGAAGAACAATATGATATTGACATCTACTAGAGGGAAATATGTTCTGTATCAGAACAGATACCTGTCACACGTGGGCATACTAAGTAGGTGATGCTATGAACTAAAAAATCACGAAATCAACTAATCCTCTATCGCTACAATGGCTCAACGACAATCAGCCTGCCCCAAGAAATAAGATTCCAGCATTCAATAAGTACAACCTTTTCTTATTTTTTGTTATTTTTAGTCATATGCTGCACAAATATAATAAAATAAATATTTGGCCCCAACCTCAGATATCTAACCAATTATGAAAGCCTAAACTACTCAAAACAGGTATAGTTATTAATAAGTCTTTGTCACAAACATAACTTTAAGCAAAACTTTTCATGTGGAAGCCAAAGAAACTAAACGGAGTACAATTTACTACCATAAATATCAAACCCTCACAAGTCAACCACAATTTTAAATCTCCATCCATATAGCAACACCATGGTATTGCAAGCATATATCAACAACAAAACGATATCAAACTTTCATCAAAAGTTACATTTATTGACACTTGCACAACATATATACAAAACATTGTGGGCATAGAAAACTTCTTGTTAATTTTTCTTTCTTCCTTCCTTTTTTTTTTTTTTTTTTTTTTGTGTGCACACGCTTCTCCCTGTTTTGTTGCTGTATACCTACAATGTTCAATGAATTGGCTAAATGCTCACATTTACAGTCAAAGACTAGAACATTTTAGATGGTTCAATACAAATTGTTGTATTCTTTATTCTTAAAATTATTAGCATCTATAGATCACATATTTGTCATCCATAAACTTCTCTTATAATATACTAAACTAAAAAAAAACCTGTAAATGAATAAAAAAACTGAAAACAATCCCATGAAACATAATATAATATAACAAGCTTTATATAGGAACATATATTAGTAAAAGAAAAATGAAGCACAGTGAAAGTATGAAAATTCATTACTATATCCCAGAGATAAAGAAACATCCATAGTTCGCACAAGCTCAGAAAAGCAATTGAATACCTGCTGCCAGTACTTCACCATCTCACATGCTAGTCTTCGCTTCACAGCTAGTGTAGCTTTAGTACTATCAATTGCCATTCCAAGTTGGATATCAACACCCTATATCCGAGAACAGAAAGAGTATGAATCTAACAGAGAGATCTAAAAAAAAACGTAAATGCAGAAGAAATGTCTATTTAAATTTAAATTTGCCAGCTTTTATGCAAGACAGAAAGGTCTGTGCCCCATTTTGCCCAATTCTTCTTTTCTAAAAAAAAAAGAAAAAAGAAAAAAAGAAATTATGTTGTTGAGGATAAATTGGAAAAAAAAAAGATTATCCCAAAATGAGACATCATCAAACAATAAGAAGTCAAGTCAAAGTTGCATATACAGTTGGAATTACTCTAAATGCTAGAAATCTGTGTCATGTAATAATGGCATTACTATTTTGGAAACTGAAATTATCAACTCAGCACTTGAGATTACTTCAGATTACTCTTTTGTAAACATCTAAATTCTAATGCAACGATAACTTTAACGAATAAAAAATCAGCATAGTGAAAGGCCAACTGACCAGGTGGGCAATGAACCTATAAAATAAAATCACTGGTACTAAATAATGAATATATTCTTTAATTTGCTTCTTACCATTATACCATTAAAATAATAAACATTCTATTCCTTCTCATCTTGAACAAACCAATATATGTATTGCAACAGACATGAATTAAATCATTCTAAGAGAAAGCTCGTACCTGTCCTAATGCTTGCAGGCATAAAGCTCGCAGAACTCCTTCTGCTAGGTCTACTGGTAAGGCTCTCCTACAACCACAAAAAGAAGTCAGAGAAAAAGAAAGGCACCATAGAGTATGAAGAATTTACAATAGTGAAATCTGCTCTAAGCACATATTTCTCATCTTTTAACCTCTGTTCACCAGTCAATTGTGGCAGAACATGTCGAACAGCACAGTCCAGGAATCCTGCTGCTTTCAAGAAAATATCAATGGTAGCTCGCCTGCTTTCTGTTAGACAAGGAATAAAATGACATCTTAGCAGTAGGACAATTTAAACAACAACTTTCACTCCACTTCTCTATTATCCTTACCAATCCATACATAATTTTGGAGATTAAATAGCAACAAAGTTATATTAGGTAATTATCACAGATACAGAAAATTGGATTAACGTCATTAAAATTAGTTAATATTCAATCTTTTGAACAAAGGGGGCACATCATATTTAATAAAAGATTCAGACTAACTTTAGTAAAATTTTGGCAACCTAAGTCTTGACAGCTTATAATGATGATGATGATGATGATGATGATGATAATGGGGAAAACAGTTAAAGAGCCAAAACATCAGCAGCATAAAACTTTGCAATGCATACCTTCAGATACTTTTGGTTGATAGACATCAGCAGAAGTTCTTGGAAGAAGCAATAAGTTGGCCTGTGATAGGGATAGCATCGCCATCAAGTGCAATACTGATAATACTTCATACCAAACATTAGAAATGGCTGTTTCCTGCAAAAGTATAGTTTACATCAAATCCAGCATTCAAACAAGCAGAGGAAAGCAATCCCTAACCATTAAACAGACTAGTTACAAACTCTACCTCTGCTTCATCCTCTTGATTTATCCAAACAAACTGTACTTTGTGTTGTAGGTGGCTTCCTGCAAGAAACGGAAGATCAATACCGTTAAAATTTACACAGAGATTGTCAATATTCTAATAAAGAAGGAATCAAAAGGATTCTTTACCATCTTTTACTAATCCCAGAAGTACAGGCAAGTAATCTTCAAGAGCCTGATGAAGATCAGCCCATGTTGAACCTCCTGTAAAGAATAATTCCACTTGATGCATCAATGGTAAGGTCTAGGACTATTAAATGAACACCATTCTTTCCTACTAAGAAGTAACAAACCATGTTGTGTAGCACTTTTTCTTCTTGTTCTTGTGATTGTCGGTCCTTCTTGGCCTGCCATGACAACTATACGTGTCCTTAGAGCAGATAAACGCTCCACTAAATTCTTCGACAAGCTGTCACCAAGTAACTGAGAGAAATCACCAGGTTTAGGAATCCGTAAACCTGGAACATAAACAGAAACATCTCCAATATTCCCTGGCCTCCTTCTATTTCCACCAGTATCCTTCGATGTTGACAACAGGCATCCCATGTCCTTAAACTTATTGTATCTACAAAATTAAGGGGCAAAAAAATCAATCACACAAAATTTAATTAAATTTATAGATGTATGCGATGCCTCTCCTATAAATGGAAGCAATTTAGAAACGGGGTATGTGAAACAGATTCACATAAATATGAACCAGAAATATAAATTCAGAGAATGTAGATAACAATCACAGGTGGACAATCAACAGTATTCAAGCCATAAGGAGAAGTAATTAATGTCCAACTAACATAAAGCTGAACTAGTAGGTTACTCACGAGTAGCATCCAAATCAGTCTCACTGGAACTCTCCAAAAGTTTTTGAAAATGATAACTTTTCATCTAACAATTTCAAAAACAAAACAAAAATAAATTAAAATATGTAATTATCTCTCTCTCTTCACTTTCAAAAAGTGGACCATCCTCATCATAATATATTGTTTAAAACTGTAAAGACACAGGTTTTCTCACCTTTTCTGTTATCAGAAGATTGATTGATGGGTCAAAAATAGTAGTAATTTCTGCAACAACTAAGAAAACGAGAAGTTAAACAATGAGAAACTAGAATAGAAAAAGCAAATGCATCACAAGTAAAGCATGACAAATATAACTTTCTAGTCAACAAGAAAACAATAACATTAGGCACATAGTCGTAGAAACCTGTATGGTTCTCTATTACACATGAGAATTCAAAAGAAAAATGTGAAAAATAAAGGAATCTGAATTCGACCCGGAATCGAAAAGCAGGTTTGAGCAAAAGGGCAGGTGACAAACAGATCAAATGCTCATGACTCTGATGATATAAAAAGCATAATTTTTTGTGAAAATATAAGTGGGAAAATTGAAGAAGATTGTGAGTAAAGAATCTGCAAAGTAAGTTGAAACAAGCAACCCACAAAACAAAAAAGCAAAGCAAAGGCAACGCAGTGATATGCTACAATTCAATTACGTAATCTTTGAATTATTAAGACTGGACTTCGAAAAATAAAAACTTTCTCAGTCCAATTCGATCAAAGCAACAATAACAGTAAAAGAAAAGAAAAAACCAGAGAATTGAGATCCTGCAGAGACGAGAAATGGATTGAATTGAATTCTTACCATAAAACCTCAGTCTCAGTCATCGATTTCGTGGTGAGTCAAAACTGAAAGTGTATAGAATGAAAAAACTTGAAAACAAAAAATAATAATAAACCCTAGAAAACAGATGGAAATTAAAAAGAATTAGTAGTGATTGGAAGAGACAAAAAGAGAGAAGAAAGAATATAAGAATAATAGTGATTTTCGATGATTGAAAATGAAAACTGAAACTACTTCTAGTACAAGTAGTGGGAGTAAGAATTCAAGGATTATTTATTTATATATTAAACGTAAAAAAGTAAATCCACTTTGTCTTTTAATCTCCTCCGATTATTGGCGCCTAACTCCCTCTCTGTCTCTCACTTTATATCCCTTTTCTTGTTTTTCTGACTTTCACTCTACCTCTTCCTTCTTCTTTTGTATCGAAACAATTCTCAAGTGCTTCCATATACCGTAAGATGATAAATCATTTATTGGGATTTATGTATTTACTCTCGTCATGTAATGAATTATGAATAATCCTTCATATGAGATTTTATCCTTGGTTACCGTAGTTAGTGGTGTAAAAATGGGCCGACCGGTGACAGGCCGGTCCGGCCGGCCCATGAAGTTCACGGGCCGTTCTTGGAACAGCCCGTGAAGGAAGAGGGCCAGGCCTCGTACCGGGCCGCTGGGAGGAGGTCCGGCAGGCCGGCCAGCCTGGCACGCCAATCCGGCGTGCCAGGCCTGTCGGACCGGCCCAGCGGACCGGTCAGCCGGTCTGTTCGGCCAATTTTTTTATTTTTTTTTAAAACCTCCAACGGCCGGAAATCAATTCCAGCCGTTGGCTGACGTCATCAGTGACGTCAGCCAACAGCTGGAATTGATT
This sequence comes from Dipteronia dyeriana, assembly GCA_032871835.1. NCBI lineage: Eukaryota > Viridiplantae > Streptophyta > Magnoliopsida > Sapindales > Sapindaceae > Dipteronia > Dipteronia dyeriana. The sequence continues at coordinate 26,688,556 of CM065297.1, read as the reverse complement.
TCTAGCTGTTGGAGGAAATTAAAATTACCAAAACCTCCCCTACAATATTTTAAATTACATTTTGACCCACAAATCAAATTTTTCTATAAATACTTCCATCCATTTCATTTTCCATTAACTCTCTCTATCATTCTTTCAATATCTCATTCTCTCAAATCTCAATCTCTAATATATTCTCCAATTTTCTAAACTTTTTCATTCATTTTGGTTATTACTCTCTCTACAAAATTCTCTACGTTTTCCACCAACAAACCAAATTTTAAAGGTACAATTTTGTTATTACTTTTGGTCTAACATATTCTCATAGTAAATTTATATGTTTATGTTTAGATTTGAGTTACTTAATGAAAACATTATCTATTTAGTTAGTTAGTTTATCAATTTTTGGGCTTTAATGTTAATATTATTTGTTTAGTTTATTAAGATTTTTAAGTTTAGTAGTAATTTTAATATTTGTTATTAATAAATTTAGAAAGTTAATTTGTATTACTGAAATTACTTTTTGTAATAAGTAAATGATGAATGTTAAGTGTAGTAATTACGTTTGATATTGTTTTTTTTCATAAATTAAAATTTTTCATTTGTAGATTATGATAGTAAATTTAAGAGTAGTGGTTCAAATCATCAATTTTATGTTAGTATATTATGTTAGTAAATTTATCAATTTTATTTGTAGTAGTGAACTAGTGAATTTAAAATTTTATGTTAGTAGATTATGATTTTTTTTGTTTATTTAATTTGTTTTTTAAGTAAATAAATTATTGTAAGTGTCGTATTAGTTATAGTAATTATTGTTAGTAAATTGAGATTACTGTTAGTAAATATTGATTTTTAATTTGACTATTAACTACTGTAGTGCTCATATTTTTATTCAGATAATGGATCATAACCAGCAGCCTTATTTTCCGGACGGTTTGAATATGCTCAACGATGAATTTGATATTTCAGAACCGACCCATACTCAAGCGGGACCTTCTGGTTACGGCGTGACACCAACATCACGTCCTAGAAAATTAACATCAGATGTGTGGCAATGTTTCAACATAGTCCAAATGACACTCCCAAACGGGGCGTCTGGCCTCAGAGCTAAATGTAAGTTTTGCCATAAGAATTATGCTACAAGTACGGGGGGAACCGGACATTTGAGACGGCATATGCACAAATGTATGCATGCACATGGACAGGTAGATACTACAACCCAGACACAGCTTCAACGGCACCCAGACGGGTCCGTTACGACGTGGCAGTTCGGCGCCATGCACGCTAGAGAGTGCTTGGCACGATACATTGCACAAACTGATCAACCGATCAATATTGGTGAGAGTCCATTTTATAAAGAATTAATCACATCTGCATATAACCCCCAATATGAACCTGTTTCTAGAACCACCACTAGAAATGATTTGATACGATTGTTTGAAAAGGAAAGGGATGACTTAGTTGCTGAAATACAGCATTTAAGTGTCTCTATTGCATTAACTTCTGATATTTGGAATACATGTTCCAAACAGGACTATTTATGTGTCATAGGACACTATTTAGATTATGATTGGAGGATAACAAAAAGAATTTTTGGTTTTCGTCCTATGGATTTTGCACATACCGCAGAAAACATTTTTAATGTCATAATGGAAGTTTTAGAAACTTATGAAATCACGCATCGCATTCTTTCAATCACATTTGATAATGCATATGCAAATACTAGCTCTATTGCATTGTTTGTTGCAAGAAATATCCCGCAAGATGGAGGTTATTTCTCCCATCAACGGTGTGCATGCCATATTATAAATTTAGTTGTACAGGCTGGTTTAAAGCAGGTAAGCGACCAAATAGATCGCATCAGAGATGCCATTTATTGGATTTGCAGTTCTAATCCTAGATTCAGTGAATTCAAGAGACAATGTAAATTAAACGGTCTCTAACCCCGACGATTCCAAACTGATATGCCGGTAAGGTGGAACTCTACTTATTTAATGTTGCAAAATTGTTTGGAATATGATACAACCATTACATGTTTTTATAACATGAAATTGACCGAAACAGGACAACTTAGTCCAAAATTACTTTCCACAGACGATTGGTATGTGGTAAAGATTTTTGTTCAATTTTTAAAGATTTTTTACAATGCCACTGTAACTCTTTCCGGGGTATATTACCCCACATCTTCCCAAGCAATCCATCAGATAGTGGAAATGTCTGAACTGTTAAACAGTTATAGAGAAGATGAACATCTAGGCGATGCAGTTGTTGTCATGGAGACAAAGTTAAAAAAATATTGGGCTAACATTCCCTTACTTTATGCCTTAAGTGCTATAATAGATCCCAGGGTTAAATTATCTGGTTTAGAAGTTTTGCTTGAGTTTATTGGTATTAATTTGTCAATAGATTATTCAGGACAAATTACTGACATTCGAACCAAGTTGTTCGAGATTTTTCATATTTATGAGACCAGGTTTGACAACATTGACATCCCCCAATCAACACGACCGGAGACAGAGCCGAAGCAAACAAGTTGGAGCCTTCTGAAACGAAGAAAAAAAGACAAATCAGCAAGTACTTCTTCAGGGCAAAGATCTAGCCCATCTTCTTGTACCAAACTTATTAGGTACCTTGAAGCACAATTCGATGCTGTTGAAGACAAGGAAGAGTTTGATTTGTTGTTATGGTGGAAGACCTATACGTACAGGTATCCAGTTCTGTCACACTTAGCACGTGACGTACTGGTTATTCCAGTGTCAACGGTGTCTTCAGAACAAGCTTTCAGCACCAGTGGACGCATAATTGAACCAAGAAGAAGTTGTTTGTCTCCAGAGATGGTGGAGGTATTAACATGCCTTCGGGATTGGGAGCATGCTAAAAAAAGGTTACAAAATCTAACTGTAGATAAAGAACTTAATCTAAATTTCGACAATCTATATATTGATGACCCTTCAGGTAGTGGTCAGGGCCAGAACTAGGTTATACTTTTACATATGTATTTATTATTTACTTGTAAGTTGTAAAACGGTTGCACTCTTTTTCCCTTACCAAGTTTTTATCTCACTGGGTTTTTCTTGGTAAGGTTTTTAATGAGGCAATCATATAGATATGTATTACTGAATTCCATAAGTGAAAAATAAATAAATAATTAAAAAATTGTTCGTTCTCTTTATTCATTTCAAATCCTAATAATTGTTCGTTCTCTTCATTCATTTTAAATTCTAAACCCTTAACCATAAACTATAAATCCTAAACCCTATACCCTAAATCCAAAAAAACGTAATTTGAAAAAAAAATTGGACCAAAAAACTAACCCGCAGGACCTGGCCCGTTAGGCCTGGCCCGGCAGGCCCGCCAGAGGGGCCCGACGGGCCGGCCTGGCACGGCACTCAGGCACGGCCCGCCTGAGGCAGGCCGACGTGCCGTGCCGGGCCTGTTTCCAGAAATGGACTGGCCAGACCGTCCCTAATGGACCGGGCCAGTCCATTTTTACACCTTTAACCGTAGTTATAGGGATCTTATTAGTTTGTCAAAATTATTGACAATTATAATCGATCTAAAATTTCAACCAATTATTAAGACATGGATACTCTTTTGATTGTATTTATTGCTCATTAATAGAATAATGGATTTAGTGAGAACTCACAGGTCTTGTTAATAGGGGTGGTAATTAATGACATGACATCATATTGAATTTGGATCAACATAATAAATCTGTTAAATAGATACAATATGAATACGATATAATATTTACGAATTTAGATTAAATCTTATTAAATTGAAATCACTCGTAGGTTAACATGTTAAAGACCGTTAAGTAACTAACGGTGCCGCTAACCCATATAACCATCTCTGCTAATAGTCCTGTAGAAGAGGGTTTGGCTGTTATGCAGTCACAAATAATTTGGCTATATGATATAACCACGAATAGTAATAATTTCGGTCCATTGGATCATTCAACAACTTGATCCAACGGTTCTGCATTAATTAAAAAAGGAAGAAAATGCTTAAAACCTAAAAAACAACTCTAAACGGTTCCAAGTTGTCTGAGACATTATTTATCTCTTTCCTCAGTTCACATCCATTTTTCTCAGTTCTCTTCTCACGATTTTCTTCTCAATTTGTCTCTCTTTGGGTTCCATATCTGCTCCGACCGCCGCTGCTGGCTAATCTCTACCTCTGTTTGCAGATCGCCACCTCCGTCGTCGCTGTCGCCGTCGCCAACGCCACCATCATCACTTCCATTCTTCCCAGTTCTGAGTTCTAGTTCTCACGCCACCACCATCACTTTCGTTCTTCTTAGTCCTGAGTTGCAGTTTTGTCACCAACGCCACCGGCCCACCACCATCACTTGTAAGTTTGAAATCGATTTTTCTCAAAATATTTCGAATCCATAAATTTTATATTTATATGTTTAAAGTTGTCAAATTGTTTTGGTAAATTTTGTTGCCTATTAATTTTTTTTCCCAATTTTAGTTTCTGCTATTGTAGTCTATCGATTCTTGCCTTTTACGACATCGTTTTAGTCCAATTTTTTTTTATTTTACCCAGCTAAACTACACTGAAACCACTTGTTCATCGATCAATATTCAATAACTTCTGTCACTGCATATCCGTTTCATCACGATTTTAGTGAATTTGTGGTTTTGTTCTAGTTTTAGTTATTGAGTTACAAATCCCTTGTCAATTTCTCTTCTGTCAACGCCGCTCAGTCTGGCGAACTCGATTTCACACAGTTAAAGTTTGCATTTTTTGAGCAAGAAAATGTGAAGATTGGAAGTAACAATATGAGTACTGGCTTCGTGAAGACAAAGGTGTGTGTTAGCAACTTTTTAGTTAGGTTACTGTGTTTTCAAGTATTAATTTGATTGTTCGTCTTTGTGGATAACAGAATGATTGTATTTAAGAGTTTTACGAAACATGCTTGTAATTGTTAATTTAGTCTTCGGATACTTTTCTTTTAAAAATTTAACTTGGGTTTACTCAAAACTCAGTTACATTGCATGAACATGAACATCTCTATTGTGGTTAAAAAGCATAAAACAACTTATATGGATATATGATCATCATGTGCCAATGTCGTTGTTTTTTGGAGAATAATTTCCTGTGATTGTTTTGTGTTACATAAATCAAAATCAGAGAGAAGAGTTGTTTTTGTTTCCTTTGTCAGAGGAAAAGAAGAAAATGTGTGAAAACAAAAGAGAGGAAGGAGTTAGCATTGTTGTGTCTTTGTTCACTTTAACAATAAAAAAAATAATACTATTCTCTAATTTCTTCATTGGGATCACCAAACATTTCTTTGCAAAAATATCATCGATGTTATATTTAGGGCTTATAATAGATCTCGCATGATACTTATATCTATATAAAATATTGTTAAAAAGGTGCATCCATCGTTCATGGCGCTTGGTGTTGCTGTCAGGATCTGGTGATTTCAGTTGATCGTAATATCTGCATCAAACCCGAAGTCAGGTGTCTCTTCTCTGTTGTTAAACGTTTGATTGATGCTCTGTAACCTTCGATTAAATTTTTTTAGCTTATACATAGTAAATGATTGGAAAATTGCTATTTATTGTGAATAATTCTGATTGTGGATATGTATGAATCAGATATGTTCTGTTTAAATTGATGGCAATTTGCACACTTAGCATTGTAACTAGGTTAGAAGATACTAATTCATGTCCAAATTGTTCTTATTCCTTATTGATGCTAATTGCTTATGATTTGCACTGAAAATTGATGGACTAGTTGCCAATGCCATCCTTCCATTAGTTGAAGTGAACTGTTGTCTAGGAATTTAATGTCCATGATTGAGTTAGCTAAGAAAGCTTAGATTTTTCTCTTTCTATATGCATGCTCTGCTAACTGTGTTTTAGTAGGCATAACATATGTTGGTTAGGGTGGCAGGTGACCTTTCTTGTGACAATATAAATTCTCATTTTTAGCTTTATGGGCAGCCATTTACTTGTCTCTTTATATCACTAGCCACGACAGTTTTCATGTGATTGCTTCAGGTTCAATTAGAATTTTTTAGGTTAATTATGCTTTTAATTAGTAGAATCATAATCAACTTCTTCTTGTGTAATTACTCTTTCTACAATGAAGCTCTCATTGATGAATATGGTTAGTATTGTTCATATCTCTGGTTTACTGTGAGTATAATATAAATTTTACTTGTATTCTACTTTAAAGTTGTGAAAGAAAATATTGCAAATAAGCTAATAAGCTCACCTCAGCCAAAGCTAATGCATTGGCATTAGGCTTAATAACTACCATTGAGAACTCAAGCTTGAGACAAGCTTCAACAAGAGACAAAAGGCTAGAGCTCCTGTAGAATGATTTGTATACTTATTAGTTATGTTGTAGATGTGATGTGATAGTCTGAAATAGGATAAAAAGCAAATGTTTCATAAGTGTTTGATCAAATGACGGTTCATATGTTCATTATTTTATTTGCATGCTTGTACTGTATTGTTTCATTGATCAAATTGGGTTATACTGTATAAGTATACATGATTTCAACTGACTCTTTTAGTAACACAGTCATAGTTAGGTGTTTCATTAAATATACTGTATATTTTTAAATGTGTTGTACCCACCAAAGAAACTAAAATAGGTTCACATTTAGTAAGTTTATTAAGTTATTATTGATAACTAAATAAAACTTGTTTGTAAATATGCAGTTTTGGTAACATTAACAAGAAGTCTGATTGATTATGCAATTGGGCACAAGCAACATTCAATTGCCTCAGACTACCTTTTGTTATAGGTTTGTATATTGACATTATGATATTCATTTCCTATTTAACTTTACATTGATTTGAATGACTTCTTGATGATAACATATTGGAGAGATCAAAACAGAACATATCTTGACTCCTGAGGAGTAAGGATAAATACGTTGTGTTCAAATTCCTAGTAACCGACAAGATAAATATAATTGTCTTTGTTACTTTTACTTAATTGCTATAATAATATTCTTTTTTATCCATTTATGGTTATAAGTTTTTAATTTTCTTAAAACGGTACTCTTCTATTATGATATGATGTTGAATTTTTAACTTAAAACTTGTTTGATTCTTGCATTTTGAGCACAGATCTCTAAGTCTTGAATGAGTAATAGCATCCTCAATAATACTGAATTATTTGGCATCTATGTTAGCACTGTAAGACATTTTGCATATAATTCTATTTTTTAAAAAAAAAATCAGATTTTATATATTAAACATTGAATTTTTCGTTATATAGTTTTTGTTTATTTGAATTTGGTTCAGGTTTGTGATATATATAGTTTTTACGGATTATGGGCGGTCAAAGAAAGGTGATCATAGATGGTTGAAGCCTAAAGGAGTTATTTTGAATATTACTGTGAGAACATTGTAATTGTGTTCACCTAAATTTTTTTAGAATCTTAATTATTTTTGTACTAGCTTCTTTTTAGAATGTTATTTGTATTTTATTTATTTATTAATGAATTCCACTTGTTCAAATATTATACATCGGAGGGATTTCTCTTTATTTATAACATGGTTTTATTATTTTCGTTTGTTATCGAAATAATTGATATTTGAGAAATTTTATATTTTAACATATATCTTAAATTTATTTATTTTTTTGTACCAGCTGAATATTATGCAACAGTTCATATGTCGTAGGCCCGTAGTTGCTTACCGTTGTAAGAGGTTTTTTGCCACAGGTAACTTGCTGTGGTAAATATTAAAAAGTTTGCAGCAGCTTTTATGCTCTTAAGAAAGTTTGCAACAATTCATAGAGCTTTGATTTTAGGATTGAATTATGCTCTAAAGAAAGGGTTTAAACACATTCGTGTTCATGGAGACTCAATACTTGTGTCTGTTAGGTTTTAGTATATTAGATTTGCTAATGTATTTTGGAGGTTTCGGTAATTGGTTGGTGGCAATGCCAGATTACATAGCTTTGCAAGCATCTAATTCCAGGTATTGACAATGGCCCGTTTTGAAACAATTTGTGGAGAAAAAGTTGTGTTTTTCTCTGGGCTTGTGACATATTACTTCAATTCTATGAATGAAATGTAAATGATCTGAAGAAAGTATGATGACAACCTTTGTATATATCTATGAATCTCAAAATGATATTTTTAGTTTTCTCTTACAAATCATTATATTGCACTTACATTTTATATATTGATTACATACTGATTGTTTTGATCAATTATTTTGATTCTAAAATATTTGAAGCAACTAAACATTGCCAAACTAAAGGAAGTCGGAGATTTAATTCTAGTTTGATAAATATTTAGACTATATTTGAAGTAAAAACACTTATGAAATTAATTTAAAAAATGAGACATAAATAGACCTATAGGGTGTGCCAATAGCACCATCAATTTATTATTTAATAGTTTAATTTTAATAATCACAATCAATGTTTAATTTATATTTGGACTCAAATCACCTATCCAAAAATGGTATTTCAATGTGTCAGACAAACTAAATTTAGACATGTGTATGGAAAAAACTAAAAAAAAAAAATTAAATGTAGACACAAATCGGGACATTATATTTAGACATGTGATTTGAGTCCCTTATATGTATATTGAAATACATTAAGTTTCTATACATGATGAAGTCATTTATGGAAACTTCATAAATGTGTCGTGAAAATAGTTATAAGTCAAAATTTTAAAAATCGTAAAATGTTACTGAAACTGTGAAAATGGTTACAAATTAAAATATAAAAAATGATTACTAGACACGTGAAGATGTCGGGACTCCGCCAGGTTGGCACATAGCGCAGGGAATCGTGGTCTCTGGATGAATAAAATTTTGTAATTTAAAGGAGCAACATACTAAAAGAAATCTAGAAGACCTTGAAATTGACTATGGTGCATCTCAGACAACTCCAAAAACCCATTTCTCCTTAAATGATTGTCAATAGTGCATCAACTAAAAGACTTGCTTGCGTATCAGACTCTAATATTATATTATTATTACTATTATTTTGCGATACAGGGAAATCCAAATTCATTTTGTTTTATATTTTGATTTTAACGCTTTGTTCTTACCATGTCAGATGATTTAGTTAAGAAGAAAACAATGTGCTTACAACAATGGTATAAGTAGTTACAAATTTGGAAGGAACCATGATACAATATATTAATCAATACAAAAACAAAAGAATTTTCTTTAACACAACACTAGGCTGATATCATTCTTGTCGTATGTAAATTTTACTAGACGTACACGTCATCGACAAAGAGGATAAAATTGCCAGTTGGACGTCCAAATAGGCATTCAGAAAATATCCTGCTATACATCATCAAAGAAGAGAAAGCCCGAGTAAATGAGTATTGAACAAAACCTACTCAGGGTTAACTGACGTCATATACTACACGGGGTCAGTTAACGATACTCGGGGCTAGTTGATGACATTTTCTACTCTGGATCAGATGACGTCACTCGGGACAAACATGAAGAAAACCGAATAAAAACCCAGCGCGTAGCTCACACGAGTCGAGTCGTTAAAACACGTGAAGATATCCATATCAAAGAGGAATTCCAAGAACATAATATCAAGCAGAAAGGGTTCCTAATCATGCAACAATTTTATTTCTTCAAAAAGACTGTGCTATTATAAGGAAATAAGTTCTAACTGGACTACATTACTAGAGTCCCATTCGATTTCAATACAAGTCTCTGAAATAGGAAAGAAGACAAACTACTTCAAACAAGTAACCAATCATAGTTAAATACAGAGATCTTTTATTACTTGTACAAAGAGAATTAGGGTTCTATGGACATATAAATAGACCCATAATCTTATCACAAAAGAGATACAGAAATCATATAGAAAAATACAGAGAGGAAAAAGAGAGATCGAGAGTTGTAATTATTCTATTCATAGTGGATTTTGGCTCGGTTGATTATTCAACCACCCGTGGACGTTTCTCAGGTCATCGGAGTTTTACCACGTAAAAAACTTGTGCCCGATTACTTTCTCCTTCTCTTTCTCTTTGAGATCAAAGCTAAAATCCAAATCATGTTGCCTTTTCTCATATATCTAGAAATCAACGTCAACATTTGGTGCTAGAAGGAGGGGCTGAACCTCCGATTTAATTAAAGGTAATGGTAGGAAGCAGAAGCAGTAATGGGGATGTCCAAAAATCTCCAGATAACTTCCATGTTGGCAATAGCTCGCGAGATCTCACTGTAACCACGGAGAACCAACCAACATCCCTGGCAGGGATCCAGCAAGTTCCTTCGACCAGCGAAGACCTGACACAACGCTTCCGAGAGGCGCTGCAACAGTTGGTGGCAGACGCAACAAAGGAAGGAGTTGATCTACTGGCTTCAGAAGAAGCACAACCTCCTAACCTCCCACCTGTAAGGCTTCGTTCGGTTGTAGTAGGGCCATGACTAAATGCACTAGAAGCCGGAAGAAACTCTGCTCCAATTAATTAGGCAGGACATGAAACACCCAAAGAGGAACAACCACACCAAAAGCAGAACCAGGATCAGACAGCCCGTACCAGACACCGTAAACATGATCGGCACAGGGATCGATCATCATCAGAAGATAGCTATCGGCACCATCGTAAGCATCATCACGGAACCATAAGTGAAACCCGACATCAAAGTGAAGAGCCAGAGAGAGGAATGACAATCACCCAGCGGTTCAACCATCATGAAAGTCCGGTGGGAGACAGAGATGTCGTAAATCAGAGCCTAACTCGAGAAGTCGAAAACAATAGGCATCAAATGGATGCACTGGTCAGACGTTATGGGTACAACGATTTATCTGACAACGATTCTGATAGCCTATTCACTAGGGAAATCTTACAGACCTCATTCCCAGAAAGGTTCAGGATGCCGCACGTGGAGCAGTTCAAGAAAGATACAGACCCTAAAGAGCACGTCAGATGCTATAAAAGTGCCATGGCCTAGTATGCCCACACTGATCCCTTACTATGCCTCAACTTTCCATAAACTCTAGGAGACCCGGGCTCAAGATGGTTCGGGAGATTGCCCCCAGCAAGCATCAGAAGCTTCAGTGAACTAAGCAGGAGTTTCTCAAGGCAATTTCTGAGCAATGTTCATAGGAAAAAATCAGTGGCTTACCTTTCTCAGATAAAACAAGGGAAAGATAAGTCGCTGAAGAAATACCTGGGGAGATTCGGCCAAGCGGTATCAGAAATCGACAATGTAAATGATGAAGCGATAATTGCTGCGTTCATCATCAACCTACAGAATGGACGGTTATCTTTTGACCTGAGAAGAGCCCGTCTAACCAGATATTCAAATATGATGGACATGGCAGGAGGATATGCACTAGCCGAAGAAGAAGAATTATCCACGGGAGGATGTTATATGCATGGAGGAAAGCCCGAAAAGAACGCTGAGTCCAAGGTGCAGAACCAAAAGGGAAAATAGAAAGGAAACAGTAAAGAAAAAAATAAGGACAGGGGAGACGGGCATAATGCCGAATAGACCACGGAGAAATTTCGAGGTAGATACGCCAACTACACCCTTCTTCGAAAAAAGCAGGAGGAAATCTTGGCCATACTGGAAGAGAAAAATCTAGTAAATGAGCCACGCCGACAATCTCAGTTTGCTCTGTGAGATACAACCAAATACTGCAGATTCCACAAGAAAACCGGTCATGAGACTTCCAAATGTTACCAGCTTAGAGATTACATAGAGACCCTCATTCGGGAGGGACATCTTCAGAATGTAATCTTGAAAAGAGATGAGAAGTCAGAAACAAAGAAAGAGATCATGGCCGATCACAGCTCTGGTAGAAATCAAAGGGCCAGCCCTAAGGCCAATGAAGTAATACAAACAATCTTTGGAGGAACATCAATTGGGAGAAGTAACCGAGAGCGAACACAGGAAATTAGAGAAGCAGTAGAAGCAAGACATAACTTTGACGTAAACTCGGTCGAGCTAGACCCGAAAAGGGTAAAGGAAGGATGAAACCCAATAATATTCACAAAAGTAGACTCACATGGGGTCGATGTTCGGCCAAATGACGCATTGGTCATAGGTGCTCGGATTGGTCACCGGGAAATCATGAGAATCTTGATGGATAATGGAAGTTCGGCAGATATTCTTAATGTAGCCGTCTACGATCAACTCAGGTTGGACCGAAAGAAGCTACAACCTTTCCATACTCCACTCAGATGATTCAGAGGAGTTGAGGTCAGGTCACTCGGGACGGTAAAGCTACCGGTAAAGATTGGAATGGCACATTGCCAGAGAACTGTATTGCTCGACTTCGTGGTGGTAGACTTAGACAATTGGCCGTATAATGCGTTGTTGGGTCTACCATTCTTAAATAAAACTAAGGGCGTAACAACCACTTATGCATTGATGATCAAGTTCCCGACCGAGCAGGGGGTCGGTGTAGTCAAGGGATCCCAATAGATGGCCCGAAGAGCTAACCTGTCAGCATACAAAGACAAAAACGATGAACATGTATGCACTATAACGCAGCCGAGTCAGAACAAAGAGTCACTGTCATTCGAATTTGATCCAAGTGATCTAATAAGTCCAAAAATGAACCGGTCGAAGAAATTATCTTGAAAGAAAATGAACCAGATAAGAAGGTCAAGATCGGGGCCAATTTGGAAAAAAAAGTCAAACAAAGCCTGACTGATCTGCTAAAAGAATACAAAGATGTGTTCGCTTGGAGTCATGAAGATATGGTCGGGATAGATGCCCGAATAATATCTCACCATCTAGCGGTAGACCCGAATGCAAAACCAGTGATACAAAAGAGAAGGTCATTCAATCTCAAGAGAAGTCAGGCAATCAAACAGGAAGTAGAAAAGTTACTCGTCGTTGGATCGATTAGAGAGATCAACTACCCTCAATGGGTAGCTAATGTAGTCCTCGTTCAAAAGAAAAATGGATAATGGAAAATGTGCGTGGATTTCACAGATTTGAACAAGGCATGCCCAAAAGACTGTTTTTCACTTCTGAGGATAGATCAGTTGGTGGACGCTACATCAGGCCACGAATTGCTCTGTTTCATGGACGCCTACTCGGGATATAACCAAATCCAGATGAACAAGACAGACGAAGAAAAAACAGCATTCACAACTGATTAGGGCTTGTACTATTATACACTAATGCTCTTCGGGTTAAAAAATGCAGGGGCAACATATCAAAGGCTGGTCAACAAAATCTTTGCACGGCAAATAGGAAGGAACATGGAAGTATACATTGATGACATACTGACCAAAAGCATCTCAGCAGACAAGCATACCTTAGACCTGCGAGAGACATTTGATATTTTGAGTAGATACCAAATGAAGCTAAATTCGAACAAGTGTTTATTCGAAGTTCCTTCAGGAAGGTTCCTGGGTTTTCAAGTTCACCAAAAGGGAATCGAAGTCAATCTTGAAAAGATCCAAGCCCTGCAGAGAATGACCTCACCAAGGACATTAAAAGAAGTACATCGCTTAACAGAATGTTTAGCTTCCTTGGGAAGATTCATCTCAAAGGCCACGGACAGATGCATACCCTTTTTCAGAGTAATTAAAAAAGGAAAAGGACTCGAATGGAATGAAGAGTGCGAGCAGACTTTCTTAAAAATCAAAGAGTACCTAGGGCAGACTCTGATCCTTTCGAAACCACAAATGAGAGAGATACTCTATTTATACTTATCATTTACAGAACTAGCAGCAAGCTCAGTCCTAGTTAGAACAGAAGATGGAGTATAGAAGTCAGTGTATTATACCAGCAAGACACTTTTACCAGCCGAGACCAGCATTGGTTTCAGCGGTAATGAAGCTAAGGCCATACTTTCAGGCTCATACAATCCAGGTTCTCACTGACTGCCCATTGATTTCTTATTTTATAAAAGCCAGAGATTTCAGGAAGACCAACCAAATGGGCAATCGATTTAAGTGAATTCGATATCCAGTACGTCCCTAGGACATCTCTCAAGGGACAAGCAGTGGCAAATTTTATAGCAGAGTTCACAGAACCAAACCTGGAAGCAAAAAAGATGTTGGGTAAAAATTTCCCATGGAAATTATATGTTGATGGCTCATCAAACACTCACGGCAGTGGGGCAGGGATCGTAGTATGCACTCCAAAAGGAGATGATGTCGAATGTGCCATGAGGTTTGACTTCAAAACAACCAACAATCAAGCCGAGTATGAGGCGCTACTAGCTGGACTCCGAGTCTGCATAGCTCTCGGGGCAGATGAAGTTGAGATATTCAACGATTCATAGGTAGTTGTCAAGCAAGTCCTGGACGAATACCAAGCCAAGGATGAAGGCATGATAACCTACCGTGACATTGCAAAACAGCTCCTCCAAAAATTCAAAGAATATAAGATTGCCCGGATCCCCAGGTAGGAGAATGAAAAGGCAGACGCTTTGTCCAAACTAGCATCAACAACAACCATAATCAGGCCAAAGACTATTTCGGTTGTACATCTCCTCAAACCGAGCACAGCTGAACCGAAAAACTTAGAAATTTTAGAAATCCGAACACCGCCAGACAGTTGGATAACTCAGCTGAAAAGATTCTTGGAAGAAGGCGTGCTACCGGAAGATCCCTTACAAGCAAAACGTATCAGGTATCGATTAGCGAGGTACACGTTGGTTGGAGGAGAACTATACAGAAGAGGGTTTTCCCGAACACTCCATAGATGTGTATCAGAGGAGGATGCATATCGGATATTACAAGAAATCCACGGAGGAGTTTGCAGAAACCACACTGGGGGTAAAAGTTTAGCACACAAGGTACTCAGGCAAGGTTATTATTGGCTTACTTTATTCTCATATGCACAACGATGTTCGGAGAGTAGCAATACTTGCCAAAGGATCGCTAATGATATCCGACAACCTCCTAAGCAACTCATAAACCTCACATCCCCATGGCCATTTGCAATGTGGGGTTTGAATTTAATCGGCCCAATGCCAGCTGGAACGAGGTGGAACGTAGTATGCCATAGTAGCCGTTGACTATTTCACGAAGTGGGCAGAAGCTGAGGCATTAGTGCACATCACAAAAGCAAATACCACAAATTTCATGAAAAAGAATATACTCTACAGGTTTGGAGTCCCAAACACTATCATCACTGACAACGGCACCCAGTTTGATAACCTGAAATTCAGACAGCTGTGCAAAGAGTACCGGATTGCCAATTACTATGCCACACCTGCCCAAACAAATGTGCAGGTTGAAGCAGTGAACAAAATCATCAAGCACACAATCAAAGCAAAGCTAGATGCCAAGAAAGGAAGCTGGGTTGAAAAACTACCCGAAGTATTATGGGCATATCGGACGACAACAAGAACTTCAACAGGAGATACTCCATTCACTTTAGCGTTTGGAACAGAAGCTGTTATCCCCATAGAAACGTCATATGCATCACCCCGTGTCAGGTTATATGATGAAGAACATAATGTTGATATGCTATTACAAAGTCTAGATGAGCTAAAAGAGAAAAGGGAGAAGTCCCGAATTCGAAATATGGCATATCAGCAGAGAGTAGCTCGCCACTATAACTCTCATGTTCGGGTCAGGAAATTCCAACTAGGAGACCTGGTACTCAAGAAGGTGTCATTGAACACAAAAAATAAAGTTGCATGTTCCCTGGTTGATAAGTGGGAAGACCCATACAAAATCGAAGGAATAGCTGGCCATGGAGCATATTGGATTGCACGACCCAATAGAGGGGTTTTACCCCGACCATGCAACGCCCAATATCTGAAAATTTTCTATCCTTAAATTGTTTTATGTTTTTTCTTTTCTAGTCAGGACAATTTTAGTTAGGTCAAATATTAAGCTTTGGAACTTAAATCTTTATTGATTTTACAGTTATAAATAAAAAGCACTCAGGATTTCCGAAAAATAAAGCATATGATAATAAGAACATATGAAAGACGAGCATGATAATAAGAACATACAAATAGAATACTCGAGACCATTGATTCCCGAATGGGTAGAGAAGCTCGAAGGAGCATGCCAGCCGAGCAAGATCAATTAACCTTAGCAAAAAGGCAAACCCGATGCACCAGATTATGGAGAAAGGCTTAGGATGCTATCAGAAAAAATTCCGGTGAAATGCGTAGCTGTGTTAAGCGATTTGAAAAGTTTAACGATTCAACAAACCCTTGCACAGAAAAAATAGGGAGACATCCTCGGTAATGTGTAAGGACTCAAAACATATGATCATGGTGAGCCTTGATGTAATGTTTTGAGGAGCAACCGAGTATGAAACACAAGTATAAATCTACTTGCCTGTTTTAAGATGACTCGGTTAATAATACTAGCCAGTTTAATAAAATACTTGGCGTTAAAAATCATTCGGGGTGACAACCAGTTTAATAAGATACTCGGTGAGGTTACTCGAACAGAATTAGCCAGTTTAATAACATACTTGGCATAAAAATTGCAAATAGTCAGTTTAATAAGATACTTGACGTTAAAATTATTTGGGGAGACAACCGGTTTAATAAGATACTCAGTGAGGTTACCCGGACATCAGAATTAGCCAGTTTAATAAGACATTTGGCATAAAGATTGCAATAGCCGGTTTAATAAGATACTCGGCAACAATAGTCAAGATAAAGAAGACTTGGTGGAATTTCTTGAGCAAAGAATCAGATCAGACTACTCGGTTTTCAGAATTAGTTAACTCGGGATTTTATTAATCTTTATAAAGAATTGTTACAAAGAATCTCTACAAAAATGAATAAATCAGGAGGATTTTGAACTCTTGCTGATGCTCGGGTCGGGCACCATTTCATATTCACAGAGCAGACTTTCATTAGAAGGCCAAGCAATCGTGTCGACCGAATCGTCCATCCACTGGCTGTAATCTTTTCCTAGGATCGGTCCGACATCAGGCATCACACCCTCCACGATCGACTCTTCACTAGCATAAAAATTAGAGAGGGAGTGCTCGGATGGAGCCTCCAAATGCATGGGATGAGGCTCTTTGCCTAGGCTATGGCAGTAAGCTCTCCACTCCTTCATCTGAGTGCAAAAATGTCTTTTCACGTGATTCTTGATCGACAACTCCCAGTTGGTTCGAGTTTTTTCAGTTGCCTGATTCTTAACCTTGAAGAACTCGCCAGCTGAAACCAGCCCTCGATGAAACTCCCGAAGGAGAAGGGCATCGTAGGTAGGGGATCTTTTAAAATGATCAACCCTCTGGACTTCAAGTTCCAGCCTGGCCTCTTTGGATAGGGATTCGACAATCAAAGCCTGGCGTTCCAAGTCTTTGATCTTCTAATCATACTCCTGTTAGGTTTTAGTTTGTGTTGGCATGAATTCCATATCAAAATGATGTTTACTTGTAATGATTTAGTTGATTAGGTTCATGATGATTCAAGCTTCAAGGAAGAAGAAACAACAAGTCAAAGCAAGTTCTAAGTCTTTAAAGAGAAAGGATGAAATTTGTTTCTACAAAAGTATACTAAGACCTTATCTTTCTCTTACAAGGCTTAGGCACACACACACATATCATACATTTATGTCCCTACATCGTTGTGCACCTTTATAGGCACACACATACAATTAATTCATATGTGTCCCTGCATCATTGTGCACCATGTATAACACATTCACACACTTTAAGATAAATGCTCATGCATTGGTTTGAAAATAACATGTTTTGGAATATGCATGATTGGAAACTATCTCTATGTAGTTTGCATTCTAGTGTGAATTGTGTTTGTATGTGTATATGTTTGTATAACATGGATATTGAACTTGGATTTAGTCTTAAATTATTCTTGATTGAGTTCCGGTCATTTTGGTTACTCATACTATTGATTTCAAGTTCAAAGTCAAAAGATACTACACTTTCAACTCATGTTTCATACATTGTCTTCGTCTTCATATATCGAGTCAAATTATTATATTTTGGGTTGAGTATCTTATATGTCCATGTTTGTGTGAGTGTTAGGGTTCTTAATCAGCAAACAGATTCAAATTCCGAGTTTGGAGGCCTGAGAACGGTTGAAGAAAGGGAGGGAAGCGCGAGGGGAATGCACCATGGCCAAAAGGCCATGAAGGTATGCATGCTCGAGATGGCGCGTGGCCATCTCGGCCGTACAACCTTGCTGCCCCGAGATATCCATGTGCCATCTCGGGGAAGTACTTCCAATGGAGGGCAAAAATGTCTTTTCATCTTTCTTCTTTCCCACTCCTTTATAAACTATCTCCCTCTCACATTTCATTCTAAGAAGAAATTCAAATCAAGTGTGCAGAATTTTCTCTCTAAATTTTCTCACTTTCCAAACTTCATAACTTCTTCATTTGAACTCCGATTTGAGTGATTCAAAGTTTAGAGTGTTCATCTATTCATCCTCCTTCTTTTCTCTGAAGGTTTAAGTTAATTTTGCTGCTGTTTTTGGTGTCTAATTATACAAAAACGGGACTGCACCTAGATCAATTAAGGTATTGATTTTCTCTCTAAGTTTTCTTTTAAAACTTGGTCAATTGCCTTGGGTTTTCTTCTTCTATATTGTGATTAATGTTATTTGTATATTGTGAGTGTTTTGATTTGTGTTTTGAACACTTTCAAAGCTAGGTTGAATTTCAATTGAAATCATTCATGTTGAATTAGGTTTTGATTTTGCCTATGTTATCACATGTTTGGGATTGTATTGTGCTAGCTTTGATTCTAGAACTATTTTGTGATCTTTGATTGATTGATTTTGTGAAAAATAGTTCATCACATGTATTAGGCTCTCTTGGCCGAAATTCTCACATAATACATGTGCTTATGTTCTTTTGAGCTATTCATGTGATTTGATGAATCTATGATTAGGAATATGCTCTAAAACTTATGCTTAGATCTATTTGACATTGTCATATGATTTTAGCATGTTTTAGGTTTTTGTGATTTAAACTTGATCTTGTGATTTGTTGATCATATCTTGTGATTCAAGTTTAGATATATGCATGAATCTAGTTTGTGATTAATGTTGATCATATCTTACATAATCTAGATTGACTACTCATGCATGATAAACTAGACTATATGTGATTTGTGCATTCACGCTCATGTCTAGTATTTTCCATAGGATGTTTTTATCATAGCATTCTATGTTACGTGCTTGTTTGCGTTTTGCATTCATGATCACCTAGATGCCTTGTGAGAAGGAAGTCTTGACAACAGGTGTGAGACCTATGGTGTTGAGCAAGAAGTCTTGGCAAGAGGTGTGAAGCCTCAGATTATAGAGCAAGGAAGTCTTGGCTAGAGGTGTGAAGCCTTGGATAGTCGAGCAAGAAGTCTTGCCTAGAGTTGGGAGAACTCGGATAGGTGAGTAAGGAAGTCTTGACTAGAGTCGGGAAGACTCGGATAGTTGAGCAAGAAGTCTTGCCTTGGGTTGTGAAGATCTAAATAAGGTGAGCAAGGAAGTCTTGACAAGAGGTGTGAAGCCTTAGATTGTTGAGCATACGGCGATAACTTCTAGAGTAGGATAGGAGGGTAGTTTCTAGGTGAAGAGGTCACTTGAGAGATTGTACATGTCTTATCTACTAGTGGATTTTGTTTGTCAGTGGCTGCTAGCCCGTGGATGTTTCCTCTTCGGAGGTTTACCACGTTATATCTTGTGTCAACTTTTCTCTATCCCTATCTCTCTAATATTTGTATTGTGGATAGAACTCTTTATGTATGTTGACTTTCTCTTTATAATATAGATTGTGTATGTGTTACAATTACTTGTTTGTATCACACTTTACTTGTGTTTATATATTGATTAATTGTCTTTAATTAATATATATATTGTGATACAAGTAATCTAGAGGGACAAACTTTTGTTTGTTTCTAAGGGAGTCGAAAAAGGTGCCTAACCTATTCACCCCATCTAGGTTAGCCTTGAGCATTTAACCGTGATTGTATTTTCAACGCCGACTTAGACTGTTCCGCTTTTTGTTTGGCTTTAAGCATTGATTCTTGGACAGAGGACAACAAATTTTGAAGTGACGTTGCCTTCTCCTCTGCCAAAGAAGCTTTCTCCTCGGTCTCAACCTGCTTCGCAAAACAGTGGTCAGTAAACACTTGGGCACTACCGACTTCTTTCTGATAAGCCGATTTGACCCGAGCACGGTTATCCTCACTCTCTTTCAGCTGAGCTTCCAGACGCCTTATTCAATCAGCTTGATGTTGCTGCGTCTGAACCAGCTCAGTGAACTCGGCCACTATCTACAAAGAAGTTTAAATAAAAATCTGGCAAACAAGCAAGACAATTGAAGAGTTAGGAATAACTTACATAAGATGCGTCATTGAAGATATTCTAAAGACGACTCGCCAGAGGCGTGCCCATGAGATGACTCCAATGATCATCCCCGATAAAAGCCCGACCGGATGACATTTCCCAAGCATAGCTTGGGGAGAAGGATATGAAGGACCTCCCGAGGGTTCAGCCCTTAGATCTTCAACCTCGGGAGGAGAGGAACCCCTGTTCGGGTCAAAAGTCTCCACACCCGCTGATGCTTCAACATCAGCGCTCGGGGGAATCTCAGCCCCAGTATCTTCATGACTGGAGTCAATGAATGAGATCACCCGAGGGACCTTCTGAGGAAGAGCGGAAGAGTATATCGCTTTTTGGTTCTCAGCCCGAGAACGATGGAAGCTGAGATCAGCTACGGGATCTTCATGGACATCATCACAGAAGGATTCAAAAAATCCTGGATCAGTATGTACTTGACCCTCGAAGGTTTCACCTCTATCACCGGTGTCTGACCGCTCGGCAGACCCTTCACCAAGACCCTCAGTTTGCCTCTCTCCGTCATCAGGCAACTCCTGAGTGTGATCCGTTGGGCCACTCGGACCACTAGATTCTCCTACGGTGGGCCGAACAACTTCCTCGGGGACATATTTGGGGATCTGCTCCTTAGCCACGTCAGGTTCCTCGTCAGACTCAGGCGGGGCAATACCATCTTCGCTCTGACGAGAAACTTCTTTTCAGCTCGCTTGAAGAATCGACTTCACTTGGCGAGCCTGAAGGTCACATACGATGTCCGTATCATACACTTAGAAGAAAAAGGGGAATCACGTCAGAAAATAAAAAATATATAAATTTTAAAAAAAGGGTTACAAAGATTACTTACATCGTCTGTGGTAGCCTGAAATCTGACTCAAGAAGCTGAGCTCTATCATCGTTTTCTCATTAAAAAGGTAAGTTCTGCTCCTCTTCTCCAGGGTACGAACTGCTGCCCGATCAAGTCTGGTCAGCTCAGTATCGTTGAATTCAAGCTTTTTATTGTTCCATACCTCGGGGGAATAGAAAAAGTGGGGAACTTTCAACACTCTCTGAGTTTCCCCAACCGATAGAGCTACTTCAAGACCAAGATTCCCTTCGGTGAAAAACCAACTGTTCTTCTAGAACTTATTGGATGAAGGGAATCCCGATACAAAACTCCTCTTTTTAGGGCTGTCAGAGTTATCAACTCCCCGATTCACCTTTGTCCCCCCAGGGACCAACAATTTGTAGACATGTGGAAATAGGTTCATGTCTTGCCAGACTGTCTCAGCGTGAAAAAGTGCCTGATTTCACTCAGGAAAGGCGGTGACAAGTTCATCCGGCTCCACATGTGCCAAATGCACATCAATATCTTGTAGCTGTTCAGGGCCAGTTGAGCCGGAGCGATCCCTGCTTCAACCAAAAACCAGACAATGAATGGCTAAAGAGGAAGTGTGACGCCGCAGCAGAGCATGGATCCATAGATTGCCACCATTCCCGGGGGAGGATTCCACACAGCTCTATCACCTGCAGGAATCAAAGTAACTGAATTATCCAGGTCGAATCGGGCACGATATTTCTTGATTTCATCTGCCCCGACCACATTGGGTTCAGCATCAAACCCACTCGGGCGATTAGCAGAGAAAGAGATACGAGATACTCTGAACGCCTCGTCAACATCATTCTCATCAACAGTTTGCTCCCTGATCCGAACGATGCCCGAGTTGTGCTTATGGACTTCGCTTTTGTTTTGGTGCTTTCCCATCCTCAATCGAAGTGGTACCCTTTGATTAGAAACGACAGATTCAGAACTAGATGAATCAGAATCAGAATCAGAATCAGAATCAGAACTGGAAATAGAACTAAAATGGACGGCAGGGTGAAGCCTAGAAACGTCGACTTCTAAAAAAGGATATTCTTCAGGGGGAATTTCCCCCCAAAAATCTTTGAATGCAGGAAACCAGTTGAAAATCCCCACGATCGAGTGCTTCAAGAGCTATAGTACAGAGTCGAAGATGGGGAAGTTAGTTCCATTAAAACTAACCTTGAATGAAATCTGATGCAGAATCTTTTCAACAGAGAATGACGATTTTCTGCACAAAGAAATCTGGGCTAGGAAAATTTTATGGTGTGAATTTTTTAGAATGAACCAGCGTAACCCCTCAGTGAAGAATTTAAAGGGGCAGTAGCACGAAACCCTAGGGTCTCAAGGCAGGAAAAATCAATGACAAGATTTGATGACGTAGGCAGCGCACGGGGAGACGCATAGGTCGTTTCTCATAAATGATATCAAAAAATGAAGTGGCAAAGGACACGTGTTAAGAGAGGAACTGGCTTTGGCCTTCAGAATTACAAAACGCCGCAATCATTGAGATCTCGCGTGAGGAGGCAAATCGAATTTACAGGGTCACCATTAAGACACGCCATTATGACAAGACATTTACTCTAGCACTGAAAAGATATAAAAATTGAAGAATTGATTAAAATACTTTTGCCCAAAACGAAACTCTGTTCGGCAAAAATATTTTAAGGGGGTGTTGTCATATGTAAATTTTACTAGACGTACATGTCATCGACAAAGAGGATAAAATAAAATTGCCAGATGGACGTCCAAATAGACATTCAGAAAATATCATGCAAGACATCACCAAAGAAGAGAAAACCCGAGTAAATAAGTATTGAACAAAACCAACTCAGGGTTAACTGACGTCATATACTACACGGGGTCAGTTAAAGATACTCAGGGCTAGTTGATGATATTTTTTACTCGGGATCAAATGACGTCACTCGGGACAAACATGAAGAAAACCGAATAAAAAACCGAATAAAAAACCCAGCGCGTAGCTCACACGAGTCGAGTCGTTAAAACACGTGAAGATATCCATATCAAAGAGGAATTCCAAAAACAGAATATCAAGCAGAAAGGGTTTCTAATCATGCAACAATTTTATTTCTTCAAAAAGACTGTGCTATTATAAAGAAATAAGTTCTAACTGGACTACATTACTAGAGTCCCATTCGATTTCAATACAAGTCTCTAAAATAGGAAAGAAGACAAACTACTTCAAACAAGTAACCAATCATAGTTAAATACAAAGATCTGTTATTACTTATACAAAGAGGATTAGGGTTCTATGGACATATAAACAGACCCATAATCTTATCATAAAAGAGATACAGAAATCATATAGAAAAATACAGAGAGGAAAAAGAGAGATCGAGAGTTGTAATTATTCTATTCATAGTGGATTTTGGCTCGGTTGATTATTCAACCACCCGTGGACATTTCTCCTGTCATCGAAGTTTTACCACGTAAAAAATTTGTGTCCGATTACTTTCTCCTTCTCCTTCTCTTTGAGATCAAAGATAAAATCCAAATCCTGTTGGCTTTTCTCATATATCCAGAAATCAATGTCAACAATTCTAAAAAAAAGTAAACTTCAAACTTACTTCTAGAGAATGAAATGTTTTCCATATGCTTGATATCATTGTTAGATAATTCTTGTAGATGCTTGATATAAATGTCAGACAATTATTGCAAAAGCAATGTCATTCGTAAACAAATCTTCCAAAAGTTTGATATCGACAATTATTCCATATGATTGATATCTTTCTCAAACTATTCCATAATATATTTATTTTGTACAAGATTTTTTTCCCTTAAATTGTATTATAATATTAATATTTTTCACAAACGAAAGAAAAAAGAATACTATAAATTTAAAAAATGAAGTATAAATAGACCTATAAGGGATGTGCCAATAGCACCACTCATTAATTATTTAATATTCTAAATTTTATAATCACAATTAAAGTTTAGTTTATATTTGGAGCCAAATCACTTGTCCAAAAACGGTGTCCCAACTTGAATCCTACCAATGGGGAAAGCTTAAAAAAAATAAAACATGGTCCCAAATTAATAAATATTGTCAAAAAACCGTAAAATGGTTAGTGGAGCCATAAAATTGTTACCATCGTCGTGATAATGGTTACTGGAGCCGTGAAAATGGTTACCAATGCCGTGAAAATGGTTTTAAGTCAAAATTTGAACAATTTAAAAGTGGTTACTAATACCATGAAAATAGTTACAAGTCAACAATTTAAAAATTTTAAAGTGGTTACTGGAGTCGTTGAAATGGTTACCATTGCCGTGACAATGGTTACAAGTCAAAAATCCATAAAATATAAAAGTGGTTACCAGAGCCGTAAAATAGTTACTATAGCAGTTAAAATGGTTACAATCGCCGTGAAAATGGTTACGAGTTAAATTTTTTAAAATTAAAAAGTGGTTTCCAGACCCGTAAAATTGTTACCATCGCCGTGAAAATGGTTACAAGTCAAAATTTAGAAAAATTAAAATTTGGTTACCAGACCCGTAAAATGGTTACTGGACACGTGAAAATGGTTATCTTCGCTGTGAAAATAATTACAAGTCAAAATATAGAAAAGTTAAAATTTGGTTACCAGACCCGTAAAATGGTTACTGGACCCACGCAAATGGTTACTTTTACTGTGGAAATGGTTTTACTATAAAAAATATTAAAATATATAAAATGGTTACCGAAGCCGTATAAACGGTTACCAAAGCCGTATAGTGGTTACCAATGCCGTGAAAATAGTTACAAGTCAAAATTTATTAAATTTATAAGTGGTTACCAGAGCCGTAATATGGTTACTGGAACTGTCAAATTGGTTACTATTGCCGTGAAAATGGTTACAAGTTAAAAATTTAAAATATTTAAAAGTGGTTACCAGACCCGTAAAATGGTTACTAGACCCATGAAAATAGTTACCAATGTCGTGAAAATGGTTTTACTATTTAAAATATTTAAAAATATAAAACGGTTACCAAATCCGTATAAACGGTTACCAAATCCGTGAAGTGGTTACCAATGGCGTGAAAACAACTACAAGTCAAAATTTCTTAAATTTATAAGTGGTTATCAAAGCCGTAATATGGTTACTGGAACCGTTATATTTGTTACCATTTCTGTGAAAATGGTTACAAGTCAAAAATTCAAAATATTTAAAAGTGGTTACTGGACCCGTAAAATGGTTACAGGACCCGTGAAAATAGTTACCAATGCCGTGAAAATGGTTTTACTATTTAAAATATTTAAAAATATAAAATGGTTACCAAACTCGTATAAACAGTTATCAAATCCGTAAAGTGGTTACCAATGCCATGAAAATGGTTACAAGTCAAAATTTATTAAATTTAAAAGTGGTTACCAAAACCGTATTATGGTTACTGGATCCGTTAAATTGATTACCATTGCCGGGAAAATGGTTACAAATCAAAAATTCAAAATAATTAAAAGTGGTTACCAGACCAGTAAAATGGTTACTGATGCCATACAAATGGTTACGGATGCCGTACAAATGGTTACCATCGCCATGAAAATGGTTACAAATCAAAATTTAGAAAAATTAAAATTTGGTTACCAGACCCGTAAAATGGTTACTGGATCCATGAAAATGGTTACCATCATTTTCATGAAAATGGTTTTACTATTTAAAATATTAAAAAAATATAAAATGGTTACTAAACCAGTATAAACGGTTATTAAAGTCGAAAAGTGGTTACCAATGCAATGAAAATAGTTACAAGTCAAAATTTATTAAATTTTAAAGTGGTTACCAGAGCCGTAATATGGTTACTGAAACTGTTAAATTGGTTATCATTGCCGTGAAAATGGTTACAAATCATAATATTCAAATTTATAAACTTGTTACCGATACCGTAAAATGGTTACTCAATCCGTGAAAATGATTACCAGTACCGTGAAAATGGTTACATGTTAAAATTCTAAAAATTAAGAAGTGATTACCAAAACCGTAAAACGGTTGTTGGAGTTGTGAAAATGGTTACCATCGCCGTAAAAATAGTTACAAATTAAAATATCAAAAATTATATAAAAATATGTAATTAATTAATTTATCTTAATTAAATAAAATTTTTGATAATTTAACTTTTTTTATTTAGGTTCCAATTTAACTTTTAAAATTTTACAAATATAAATTTAAAGGAGTTGTAAAAATTTTTAAAAAAATTGTTTTATTTTTTGTAGCAACCGATTTTGAACCGGTTGCCTAATTAATTTTTTAATAATTAATATTGTACTGCGTGTGGCTGTATCATACGACCAGCTGCACAGTAGCCATCCCCTGTGCTGATTCCCCTGTAGAAGAGGAAGAGAAAAATGATACAAGTAAATATAATAGTGCCAAAAGGAGTGAAAACTCTGAAGGAGACTTTGAAACGTTAAATGCAAGTGAAACTCTGAAAGAAGTGAAAAGTCAAAGTGGGCGCCTTGGGAATTGGGATGCGATACAGCGTGGAAGGATGTTCCATTGACAATGTCGAATTGATTCACATTTACCACTTCCGCTTGCACTGGATTCTCCACTTGTGTTCCCGATTGCGATAAACGATGCGTTTGCAACTTGGTTGCCTCTATTATCAGCTTGTTTAAAATTTTAAAATATATTTAAATAATATATGTTAAATTTGTTCTGCAATATTCACTGCTTTGTATTAATTAATGTATTTTTATTAGTTTAATACGATGGATATCGTATTATCCATCGTATTAACTAATAAACAGTGGAGAGATTATATTAATTAATCATACCTAATATAAAATATCACTAAACATAAAATTGTATAAGTATAATTCAATACAATCGAATTCGATGTGTGTTTTATACGATTTTTCAAATAAAGTTTTTATAGTAGATCTTTTACGAATAAAAATTTTAGTAAAAAAAGCTTTTGATCATATAAATTATAAAATAGATATGGACAATGTATATTTAAAAAGAGCTTTTGGTTGTATAAATTACAAAAAATACGTTGACAATGTATTTATAATGAAAGATGTTGACAGTGATTTTTGGATTAACCTTCCGTCATACAATTAATGCAGAGTAACAATTAGTTACAAACGAAAAGTAACAGGAAAAAAAAAACACAGAGTTTTACGTGGTAAAACCCAAATGTGGGGAAAAGTCAACGGTTGCCAACAACGGCTATAAAAATTCTCTATGTTAAAGGAAGATTACACACTTAATCTCTCTTACTTTCCTTCTAAACTAATTGTGTTCACCCCTTTATAGGTATTTTTAGGGTCTATTTATACATGTATAGAACCTCTGATTCTTAATGTATAAATAAGGAAAGCCTTTGCTATTTAATGAAGTTCTAGCTTCTTAGAATCATGCTCTCTTTCTTTCCTGTTTGGGGTTGGATTGTACTTCAATTGTCTTTAGATCTCTTTCCTAATCTGGACTCCGATATCTATAAGGAAGTCTGTGTCTTTATTAGAGTGCGCTTCTAGAAGCCTTATTCAAATCAAACTCTTTTCCAATGTATTTAAGTCGTAATTCCATTGAATCTAGGTGTTGTCCACGTGTCAAGCGTCCGATCGTCTATTTTCCCCACAATTCTTGTTTCCCCCACAATTCTTGTTTCCCCCGATCGGTGATTTAACCCGACCCTGGCCCCGACCATCTTGACGACACGATCGGATTTACTGACCCGATCATCTTTGTTATCTTAGTCGGGGGGGACTGGTCGGGCTTTCTCCATCCCACTTGGGTTGACTTAACCTGATCATTTTCTTGTGACCTGACACCCTAGTCTTTAGCTGACATGTCGTATCATCCAGAATTTACCAATAACAACACCCCCTTAAACATATAAGACCAGGTATCTCGTTCGAAATGGAACTCACTCCGCGAAGTATGTTTAACTTATTATTATTTTTTGCCATGGCGTTAAAATATATGTATTTAATGCTTTGTGGCCGAACGTTAATGTCAATCACGCTCGTTTCGGCTGACGCAATCATTCATCTACTTTTCAAATTTCAAACGGCGAGTGTTTAATCATTCTATGTGCACCTACCCCATTCGCCTCTAATGGCGTATGCGTGTTGGTATGACGTCATTTGCTCCTATATATAGCTTAAGGACTTTTCATTTCTTTCTCATTACTTCATAGCGCTTTTTTACAAAAAAAAACCCTAGCTTTTCACCTTATTCAAATTCTTGCTTTTCTTCGCTCCAAAAATTCTACGTCTCCACCGCACTTGCTTGTACTCCAGTTATGGACCTAACTCTTCACTTTATATATTTTAAACTTCTCATGCATGCTATTCAGGCTGGTGATAATGAGAATATTGCTAAACTTGAATCGATCCTCATTTTCACACCTATGCTCCTTCGTCTCAACCCATTGCTTTAGATGTAGACTATTCTATGGCTTGTTTTGGGTTTGTTATTTCTTCTGCTAATCCTTTTGGTTCCACTTCTATTGGTGTTTATTCAGATATGTCGAAGGCAACAAGGCAAACTTCTAGAGCTTCACCTAAGGAAAACGTCTGTCTGGAACGACCTAAAAATAGTTTCGCAAACATTAAAGATGAAGGTTGTCCCTAGGGAACGTCAAACTCGTATGCTAAGATTTACAGTGGACCATCCTTACGCCTTTGACTTTGAAATAAACATGGTGACTGACCAAGAACTTGCGAAGTTTAGGGATCGGTTCGACCTCCATTGCTCGGTGAAGTTGTCATACAGTGGTGATCATGTAGTGTGGAACCCACCCCTTGGTGCAGTTACGATTTATAGGGCCATACTGTCTTCTAGTGTCACCTTCCCTCTGCAACCTTTCATTGCCCGTTTTTTGGTAGACATGGGTGTTGTCCCTGTTCAACTAACCCCCAATTTGTATCGGGTGTTGATCAGTCTATGGCATTTATAGAGAGAGATTGGGGCGAAAAACCCACCCTCTAGGAGATACCCAATTTTTACACTTTGGGTCGATCAGATACAGGTGGAACTTTTTATCTCCAGTCGACATCACCGAGCAATTGGATCCCCCATGGTTATAAGGAAAAGCTTGCCTCTCTAACACATAAAGACCACAAGGGTTTCATCTGGGGGTTTCCATCTTTTAACAAATACTGGAAAAATAACTGGTTCTTTGTCAGTGAAGATTGGGATGAGGTCGTGGTGGCTGACCCTCCCCATCGACTCAATCAGAGCAGTGTCCCAAGGCATTTCTATAGTCCGAGCTGTGGAACAAGTCTACGCTTGTGATGACCAGGGAACAGGCTAACACGGTCGTTAGGGCGGCTTAGACTCCTTAGGAGGTTTGGGACCGCCGTAGCCTGTATTCAGAGAATGAATTGGTTGAATTGGGACTCTTTCTCAAAATATCCGCTCGGCGCAGGCGTAGTAAGTCTTTGTTTATGAACTTTCTTAGTAGTGGTTTATTATTATTATTGCCTTTTGTTTGCTCATTACTTCCTGTAATGCCTTTCTTTTTCCATTTATGAGCTAAACATTATTGCTAGAGAGCAGGCGAAAAGGCTAAGAACCTTGACCAGGTGAGCAGGAAAGCAGATGCTGATCAAGTGGCTTAAGGCATTGCTCCTCCAGAATATGATTTGGTGGAACATATATATGAGTCCGATCGTGATTTCCCAACGGCTTCTGTTGACCCAGTTGTAGCAAGAAGTTATGATGCCCATCCCCCTCGAAGCGGTCGAAGGGGTTCATTTAAAGATAGATCTGGTCGGGTACACTCTTCCACAGAGAGGTCTAGTAGGGAAAGGTCGAGTTGAGACAAGTCCCCAATGGATAGACGGAGTCGAGAGGAGCCAAATAAGGGAAAATCCCCTAGGACCAGGTCTGATGACAATGTCCCTAGTACTAAAGTGGCCAAGACAGTCGAGGGATCTTTTTCCCCCGAGGCCATTCATAAAAGAGGGGAGATTACAAGTGATTTCGACCCATTGCCATCTTGGTCAGAGGTTGAACCCATTATTTTGGATGAGAATGAGGAGGATGATCTGGGGACTTTAATTGAGTTGATTCTAATGGAGAGGTGGTCAAAGAAAATGGGTGATCGGGTGGTTTCGACATCCTCCGCTTTCTCATCTGAACCAACTAAGGCCACCGAAACATAAATTCCTCTAACTTGCCCCTCGCCTTCTCAAATTCAACCTGATCATTTTCCATTGAGTCACCTAGCACATCGTCCGGGGAAGGCTCCCATTGATTTTTTGGTTAAGCGCTAGATAGTCTTCACTGATTCAGACTCTGATGACGGGGAATGTAACTCGGAGAAGCTGTTTTTTGACGACGATTTGTTGGATGTCACGGAGGAACAAATGTTTGGACCTGTGCTAAAGTCAAGGACTGGTGCTGCGGTTAAATTAGTTGAGGATGTCCAAGTAACCCAGCCTAGGGGTATTCCCCCTCTTACACCACTTGGATCCTTTTGTAAGGACGATGTCAGTGAAGGTCAAGTTCTCGAGGGGCAAAGCTGCGAAGCTCCTATGGTTGCCCTAAGGCTGAAGAGAGTATTATGGCCTCACAAACGCCACAAACTGCTGGCCCGACCCTCCCTATGACGCTTTCGACTACGCTTGCTTCTAGATAGTACTGATCCGTCCCGTTGGCGATTCTAGATGCTCAAGCTTCTGGATCCCCTCACTCAAGTGATTTTCAGGCTAACCACCATCTCCATGCTTCGCTCCATGTCGACCGAAGAAAGGTATATTGGTGATGATTACTGGAAGGAGGTCAGGGCTGCTAGCCCTTCTGAACGGGTCTGAATAATTTCAACAACGAAATTTTTGTAAGTGCCTTCCGTATCATCTTTTGGTCACCTACTTTTCAGTTTCCCTAACTGTTACCTTTCTTTCAAGCGGTGGATGAGCTAACTCTGACCTTGGCTGATCAGAAGAGGCAAGCTGTAGAGATATCTCGGTTGAAAAAGGTTCTTGTTGAAAAAGATGATGCTCTCAAGTCTTATTCTGCCAGTGCTTCCAAGGTTAAGTAGTACGAGGAAGAGATAAATGCCCACACTATAACTGAGCTTGCCCTATGAAAGACCATAGCCAATGTCCAAAGTAGGGCTTCAGCATCTGATGCGACCCTCAAGTAGCATAGCACGAGGAATGCCGAGCTAGAGAAGAGGATCGCCAAGGCTGAATTGTTTAATGCTCAACTTGAGTCGAGAGTCATCTTAATTGAGACAGTAGTGAAGAAAGCCTAGGAAGAGACTCGGCTTGCCCAAGACACCCTTTACTTCCGTCCAGCAGGTCATGCTTGAAACACAGTTGGCATCTGAGGAGGCTCGAATTCATTGCCAAGGACTTAGAGCAACAATAAGTAAATATGGAGGTGCTTTCTCAGGAGGCTAGGTCAGCCATTAAAGTCCAGAGCATGGACCGCTACAAGAGATCCCCAGCTTTTGATGTTGTCATGCTGAGGGAATTCGAGAGGGGGTTGACCACCGCTTGGGCTTTTTCTAGGGTCAAGGAGAGATCTCAGAGGAGGCTCGCTGCAGGTGGGACAGGGCTATCAAGAAACACAAGGATGAGTTCCTGGAAGCTAAAAGTAATCAGAGGATTCATTGGAGGACCTACTACCGATCTATCGGAAAAGATCCTCATCCCATGTATATGAAGCTTCAGTCAACGTCTTCTCTGGTGGTTTTCCACGCTAGTGAAGAAAGCGACGTCTTAACCAAAGAGGCTAATATTGGTCCTTTGCTGGGTACAGACTAATCTTCCTTCATGGTTGTTGAGCCCGAGGATAACATCACTTGGCTTGATTTTGAAGACTTGAGCCAAGACTATAGATGTGATGTTCCTCCTGGTAATTTTAGGCCCGGAGGTCCTTCTAACGCCCCAAATGCTTAAGAGAGTTTTTTTTTTGTAATTGCCCACTCCTTAAATAAAATAAATTTATTTCTTTTGCTGTCTCTGAATGCTTTATTATTAATTCTAACCGCTTATCAATTTGAATTATGTGCGTCGAGCCACATCTAAGTTAATCGTTTCGGTTGTGATCACATCCTCTTGGCCGATCTTTCTAATTTGACCAGGACGTTTTGTTAACCCAAACTTCATTGAGTCTGTTGTCCTGACTTTGGTCAAGCAACTTCGTGTGACAAGGTTTGTAATAGCCCTTGCATAGGCAGAGTCGGGGGGCCATTCGGGTCGACCGATTGGTTACACAAGCCCCCGACCATCTTGTTGCTTTTATGTCAAGAAATGTTCTTTTATAACCCATTTACATGGTATCTAGTTTATAAACTCTTATCTTTTATCTGTCAACTAAATCATTGGGACGTCTCCCAATAGTCTGTTGATCAAGATTCATTGCAATGAGGCATTTTGTATTTTACTGACTTAGTAGGTGCTTTAGTTGCACCTATTTTTAGGTAAAAATACCTATCCCTCGTTCAACTATTGACTCATCCCATCAGGCATTTATGACCTGAAGGCACCCTAACAGTGCATTATTGCACCCAGTTAGTGTTATCAAGTGTACATTGTCTTTGCGACATATGTTTTTAGCCCCCTCACTAGGCCCCTCGGGCGCCCCCACCCTAACACTGAGTGGTTTCTAGGTGCCCCGAGATTGCTTTTGTATACGAAAGCAAGATTTTAGAACACTATTCTTGATTTATGAAACTGTTCCCTAAAAGGGGCTTTTATTGAATGCTAAAAAGAAACATAAAATAATCAACTATCAAGGTAAAATCAATCTCTAAAGAAATAGAAACGAACAAGAAGAACTGAGGGACCCTTAAAGGTAGAACATTTTTAAGTATTGAGCATTGCATGGCCTGGGTAACTCACTTCCTTCTGATCGGGCAAGACGGTACGCCCCATGTCTGGCCAACCCGACTATATTGTACGAACCTTCTTATTTATCTACAAAAGTCCCAATTGACTTATCTCTTATGTTGGGCGACACCCTTTTCAGAGCTAGATCTCCAAGTTGGAATCTTCTGATTCAGACATGTGAGTTATAGTATCTGGCGACCCTTTGCTGATAGGCCACAGTCCTTACTCTTAACATATCTTTTTTTCCTTCCAACTCATCTAAATTATATTCTAGCATACTAGCGTTTGACTCAGGATGGAAGAGATGCACTCTTGGTGAGTTATGAATTACTTCAATTGAGATCATTGCCTATGTTCCGAACGCCAGTGAATAAGGGGTTTTCTGATTGTTGTAAAATTGTGTTTTGAAAAACAATACTCGTAAGTGCACGAATCATGAAAATATCGTACAGCGGTAAGTAAGGATCATTCCCACGAGGACTAGAGATTTTTCGATTAAAACTAATTCTAATTAAAGCTAAATTAAGGTAACAAGAAGATTGTTGAGTTTGATTTAAAGCTAAAACTACATTAAATTAAAACTAAGAAAGCAATTGAAAAGATTTGGTTATGATCAAAGGTGAGAAAAACTAGGTCATCAATGCTCCCTTACTATGTCTACTCAATGTTCCGAATTGACTTTGAAAACAAAATATGAATCAAGTTAAGGGTTCGTTCTTATCTTAAGTAAGATTGTTACCGTATGATCCAAGGATGAATCAAGTGTTCTCAATTACAATTTACCCATAGATCAATGGCGCAAACGACAACCGAGAACCCATTAAGTACAAGAACAATGAACCAAAACCTACCTGCAGAGATCAATGCTAAGATCGTTTTATCCATTCAATTGAATATTAATTAAGATTACGTATAGATCAATACTCCAACCTCAATCATTAAATTATCAAAACCCTAAATTCTTGCCAATGTATGATCATTCATTAACAAGAATAAAGAATAAAGACATAAGATGAATTGAATGAATTAAAACTTAATTAAATATAGTCAATTCTAACAAAGAGCATTCATAGAGGTTCACATTGATTCCCCATTATGGAATTAGTTACACATGGCGAAAATAGAAAGAGAAGAGAAAGAAACGATAAAACCCATTGAGGCCTCAAACGGATTCTTCAAATCTTCAATGATGAATTCTTCTTCGTCTTCGAATCTTCGAATGCACAACGATGAATGAAAGAATTGTTATGTGTTTTAAAAGATATTGAGAGGTGATATTCGCTCATTCCCCCTTGGAAAAAATTGATAACTATATATATATATATATAGGTTCTCTTTAAAATAGGGTTCAGAATTCCCAAGACAACAAGGAATACGCACGACCGCTCCCTAGACCGTGGTGCATGAAGCGAAGTGCTCTCTGTGAAGTTCTGTGGTGTAGACCACTCTGGAGGCACGACTTGGGTAGCGGTACAGACCGTGGCTATGTAAGGTGTCTCGTCTATGATTCTCCACTCTTTAGACCGCAGTAGAGGCTTTGCTTGGGCAGCGACCTTCATAATGGTAATTAACAAAATTGTCCTTCTTTGCTTCAAATCTTCCAAACACAATATTAAAATCCAATGTCCTGAAACATGCTCAATCACACAAATTAAATACCTAAAAATGCTTAAGAAACAAGAAATTGACCGGAGGAAAGGAGATTACAAACATATACAAATAACGACCGATCAAATACCCCCAAACCTATCTTTTGCTAGTCCTCGAGCAAAACTAAGAAAAATAAAAACTGAAAACTAAACCTAATCCTACAAATAAAATCCTGACTAAATAAGCCACTTTCATAGGGAACATGATAGTATTGAGCGTATACTGCAAGCTTTATAAGAAAAATACCAATCATCTAAAATGCGTTTGAATTGTTCCCAAATTGAAACAATAAATTCTAAAGTCAATAAGTAAAGACTAAAGTTAAGTCACAAAGCTGAATGCATTGCTCAATTTTTTAACGAAGAGGCCATTCTCAAGATGTTCAAGTTTCAAAGTCACATTTGTTAAACACCATAGATGTAACTCGCCTTGACTTTAATTCTCACAGGATGTCACTCATTAATTTCACACAGAACCTCGACAAATACACTCAATAAGCATATGCGAAAGAAGTTATGTACATGAAATTTCAAGATATAATCGCATATGGATATATAATAGAAAGAACGCATGATTTTATGCAAAGGATCTCACAAAAGAATTAAGCATTATGAACAACATGGACACATTATTCACTTCTACTTTCATAGTAAGGATAACCAGTAGATCAGTTAGACTTTAATTAAGGTTGTAATGGGGCTATGGGTGAAGGTTAAGAAAGAATGGGAAATTAGGGATTCAAAATCTATGATCATACCATGAGAGTCTTCAATAACTTTACGACTTCGTACAAATCTCTTAATCCTCATCACTAATGAGATAATCATCTCTTACCACTGTCCTATTTTTCAAAAATTCACCGTTCTTTTCATGTCAAAACTCCTTTTTGAGTATATACAAATTTGTGATCTAATTTACTTATATGCACTCATTAAACACTACTTTTTGATTCTCATAACACTTTTTTTTATTTGAGAATAAGAGGATTATATGTACATGAAAATCATAATTATGAAACTTACTTTTTGGATTGAATGCATCTCGTTTCCTTCATTGGCTCTGATCGAAATATATGGAAATCACGTGCAAAAATATAACATCTTCTTCACATTCTCAATGTATGATCCCAAGCTATAAGGTATGGCTAAATTATGGCTTATTGGGTTATGGTTAATGTGGTGAAGAAAGAAAAAGGCTCAATCAGTGTTTGGCTTTAAACCGGGCTATGGAGCAAACAACACACGGGTGGGAAATATTTACGGCCTTTTAAGTAGTTAAAGCACATATAGTCTAATCATCACTTCCACTGATTCGACTTACTCGAGATCAAAATAAACATGTGACTTCTTTTAATGATGAAAGTTCTATAATGCTCAATGTATACCCTATAGAGATCAAATCTAAATGCTAAGAAACTACTGAGTGTTTAGGAGTAGAAACAAAATATCCCTCTTAATTTATCACACATATACGCTTTTTGGCTTGGTGAACTCACAGGGGTAGTCTCCACTATTAATCATGGGCAATTTAACTAAGCTTCTGATCCATTATCACATCAAGAGTATGTCATAAAATTTTGAAAAATGCAATGCACTACTCTAAGTGGCAAGAAGTTAGTGTAAACTCAGTGATTAATGCATATTATCTCTAGGGCACAGATCAAAACATAATATCATGGATCACAGCACCCCCAAACCTAAACTCAATATTGCCCCCAATGGTGACAAGCGAGAAAAGAAAGGAGCGGAAAAAGAATTAAAGAAAAATATTGCTAAATTCTAAATTCAAGTTAAATCCAAAAACATAAAGAAAGCAAATAGAAAGTCAAAATAAATAAATACGACAATTATTCAAAAAGAAAAATAAAACAAGAAAAAGAAAGAAAGAAAAATACATATCCTTTAAAGTCCCCCGTTCTCATCTGAAATATGCAGAATCTCTGTCCCCTGATCAGAATCACGATCATGATGTTACAGCTCTATAAGGCCTCCCAATCTAAAACTAAGTGGATCGTACCATTAGCTGCCTCCTGCCTGAAACTCATATGGGGGAACTGGAGGCTGGAAACACACACTTCCATCGTCAGCCACAAAACCGGCTAACCATCGTGCGCAACTCAGTGATACTCTCTTCAACAGTGTCAAAGCACGTGTTCATCCGATCCTCCAATCTTCTAAGCTGACTGTCCATATGCTCTTGCAATGCCTGAAACAAAGAATCAAAATATGCATTTCTCGATTGAGTGGACTTTGGCTGAGTAGCTGGCAGAACATCTGTATGATCATCAGGTATATGATCGGCAACCTCCATCTGTAACTATGCCTCTCTCTCCTAGCGGCGACTTCGCCTTTCTCTATACTGTCCTATCGTAGGTTACCCTTGATCGTGACATAGCTTGTTCCATAATGTTAATAGTAACATACTAGGCTCATGCTCTTCCAATCCTTCATCCACCTCAATACCCAATGTCCTGCAAAAAACTGTAATTAAACAAAGGAATACTATATAGGACCTATCTTCACAACCACTATTATAGATTGCCCTAAAAATCACTCGACCAATATTAATTG
Organism: Dipteronia dyeriana; assembly: GCA_032871835.1. Taxonomy (NCBI): domain Eukaryota; kingdom Viridiplantae; phylum Streptophyta; class Magnoliopsida; order Sapindales; family Sapindaceae; genus Dipteronia; species Dipteronia dyeriana. The sequence continues at coordinate 26,651,505 of CM065297.1, read as the reverse complement.
GCTGGCCAATCACAAGTTGATGTAACAGTCGGGCGGGCTCAAAGAATAGCTCGGTGTGATGCTGTGTTGGTCTCAAGGAGTACGAGATGAAGATGTTCCAAAATGCAGCGTCCACTCTCAAATACCTCTGATATAGGCGAACCATCTGGTTCCACTCTAACCTGCCATCCATCCTAAGTACTTCTGCCAACTTTGCCAAGTGCTGATCAACATTATCAATCGTATCTATTCCACTATTACTGTTGACTCGCACCTCCGGAGTTACGAAATACTGGTTAATTGCATCTGGCGAAATATGGACCTCAACTCCTTAGACCAGAACTGCCCCTCCACTGAGAAATCTTTTCGGAATCATGCTAGCATAAAATTCGGCCACGATACCCCTATTTGGTTTCAGAGGCCTCTAAATAAAACATGCCCATCGACGGGTAGCTACAATCTTCAGCACAGAAGTCTCTCCAAAACTGGGCACCTCAATGACCTTCTCTATAATCCAAGGTCTCTTCTGGAACTTTGACACTCGATCTCTAAAATCCTTATTCTACGCTAGTCATGAAGAAGCGACCCCTTTTCCTCTAGAAGTATTGCTAACCCGAGGTCTTTTGCTCATATTTGTTCTAGCCATCTGTACATATAAAATAAACAAACCCAAATTATGCAAAGTTTATATAAATTTTGGCAGTGCTTGAATATTAACCCAAGTTTTTAAATAATTGCAACATTCTTTAATAACATAATCCAAAGGCATCACATAAACGGAATAAATTCAATTCAACACAATGGCAACATATTAAACAATCATTAGAGAAAAATCAAACCTTTCTCCCAATAAATCTAAATTAGGACTTCCAAGAATAACCAAATAGAAATTTCATCCAATAGACTTAATCATGTAGAATTTACCAATATAAACAAAGCCCACTAGCCAAGAATACATAAAACTCTTGTCAAAACACTCTATCACTACAAACTATTATTGAGAACACATACTTTAAAACCTAGATCAAATTATACCCAAAACTAAAATAAATTCTTGAGAAAAGCAAAAAAGAGACATACCTTTGATCCTTGATGAGGATAAGTGACGATTGGATGAAAGTTGAGTGAAAAAGAATTGAAAAATGAAACGAGGAGAGAAGTGGAGGGAGAAAAGAAGCTTGCACATCAAAGAAGAAATAAGGGGGAAAAATAACCCAGACAGCGGACTTATATAGGTCCGTAAATTCGTGCCCTACCGCGGTCTGGGCACATACATGGAAGACGGTCTAGGCCACGGTTATGCCCTATATTTGCTTACCTGAAGCTACAAAATGCATTGTTTTACTTAATGTACCATGGTGTAGACCGCGGTGTATGCATTGCTTCTCAAATAGTTTGGACAACGGTGATTCACTACTGATCAACGTTCTATCCGCGGTGCGGACACCTTGTCTGCAGAGTGGTCTGTGCTGCGAGAAATTCCAAAAGGTACCTGCTTTCTAGGCCGCGGTTAAGACACACTCCTGAGGATCGGTCTGCGCCGTGAAGATTGGTAGAGCCTTGATGCTTTGTGTACGGGTCTAGACATGTGTATAGAGAGGGGTCTGGCCAGCGGTGCATGAACAAAATTGTTCCCAAACTTCATCTACACAATTCAAATACGCATACATTAGAAGCACCTGTTCTTTTCATTTAAAACCACAAGATACCCCCAAACCTGAATTAAACAATGTCCCTGAATTAGGCATGAGATTAAAAATGTGACAATGTTCAATTCTAGTTACAAAGGTTCTTGAGACACACTAATTATGACTTGAAAAAAAATAAAATAATAATAATAATTAATAATAAATAAATAAATAAATAAATACTTAAAAGAATTAAACCTAGGTGGGTTGCCTCCCACCAAGCGCTTTATTTAACGTCTAGGCGAGACGGAGCAGAGCGCTATGGCTCTATGAGCTTGATCGACTAATTTTCCTTGATTCGGATATGCACAATATGGTTTTAGCCTTTGTCCATTTAACTTGAATCTACCACCATTCTGAAGATTCTTAATTTCTTTGGCTCTATGAGGAAAAAACTTCTATAACATTAAAAGGACCTGACCACTTTGATTTCAGTTTTCCTGGAAATAGCCTTAAACACGATTGATACAATAGGACTAACATTCTAGAATGAAATTCTTTCTAGAGAATCTTCATGAAATGTAAATTCTTAGTCATTTCCTTGTATATTTTTGCATTCTCATAGAGGTGATTACGAAGTTCTTCAAGCTCACTTATTTGTAAACGCCTTTCTTCTCCAGCCCCACATAAATCAAAATTCAATTTCTTCAAGGCCCAATAGGCATTGTGTTCCAATTCCACCGGCAAATGACATGCTTTCCCAAAGACGATCATGTAAGGACTCATTCCAATCGGAGTTTTGTAAGCAGTTCTATATGCCCACAAGGCATCATTAAGCTTAAGTGATCAATCCTTTCAATTTGGTTGCACAGTCTTTTCTAAGATCTGCTTAATCTGTCTATTACTCACTTCTACCTGTCCTGATGTTTGAGGATGATATAGGGTTGCCACCTTGTGCTTGGCATTATATTTCTTCATTAAAGAGGCAAAGACCTTGTTACAAAAGTGACTTCCACTGTCACTTATTATTGCCCGAGAAGTCCCAAATCTGGTGAAGATATTCTCTTTGATAAACTTAACCACCACCTGGCTAACATTTGTCTTAGTGGCAATTGCTTCGATCCATTTCGACACATAATCCACAGCCACCAAGATATAATTATACCCATATGAGGATGGGAAAGGTCCCATAAAATCAATTCCCCATACGTCGAATATCTCCACAACCTGTTGGCTTGACAATGGCATCTTATCCCTTTTTCCAATGTTCCCCGTTCTCTAGCATCTGTCACAAAAAATACAAAAATTATAAGCATATTTAAATAATGAAGTTAAAACAAAAACCTGATTGAAGAACTTTGAGAGCAGTCTTTTTAGCACTGAAGTGCCTTCTACAATGAAAATTGTGGCACAATTTCAACACATCCTGTTGTTCTTCTTCTGGAACACATCTCCGGATGATTTGATCGGTGCCAAATTTGAACAAGTACGGTTCGTCTAGAAATAATGCCTTGTGTTGGAGAGGAATCTTTTCTTTGCTTGTGGGTTCATATTGGATGGTACGATTCCATTTGCAAGGTAATTTGCAATATCCGCATACCATGGATCCTTGCCACCTACTGCTAGTAGTTGTTCGTCTGGAAAATTCTCATTAATTGGTATGGTCTAAGATTGTTCTTCTCCTCTTTCATCCTTCACCAGTCGAGATAGATGATCCACCACCACATTCTCGCTGCCTTTTTTGTCCCTGATTTCAAAAAATCAAATTCTTGCAACAAAAGGATCTATCGGAGTAATCTCGGGTTCACTTCATTTTTGGTTAGCAAATATTTTAAAGCAACATGATCAGAAGAAACGACGACCTTAGACCATATCAAATATGACTGAAATTTCGCTAAGGCACTAACAACATCAAGCAATTCTTTTTCTATAGAGGAATAATTTAGTTGGGCATCATTCAAAGTGCGACTAGTGTAGTAAATAACATTAATTCAAAAGGAAGAGATCAATCAGGGGGCATGATTATGGGAGTAGATGTCAATTTATTTTTCAGAGTCTCAAAAGCATGCAAACAATCATCATCGAAAACAAATGCAACATCCTTGGTCAACAAGTTACATGTGGACGACTAATTTTTGAAAAATCCTTGATAAAACGCCTAAAAGAACCTGCATAACCAAGAAAAATTCTCACACCTTTCACAGAAATGGGAGGTGGAATTTTTGAAATTACTTCAATTTTAGCACGATCTACTTCTATCCCTTTTTCAGAAATAACGTGCCCTAAAACTTTTCAAGACTTGACCATAAAATGGCTTTTCTCCCAACTAAGTGTCAAATTAGTCTCCGTGCATCTTTTTAAAACACGAGTTAATTTATCAAGGCAATGGTCAAAAGAATTACCAAAAACAAAAAAATCATCCATAAATACCTCAATAAATTTCTCTAGCATGTCGGAGAAGATTGACATCATACATCTCTAGAAAGTGGTAGGAGCATTGCACAATCCCGAAAGGCATTCTTCGATATGCAAAAGTGTCGAAGGGACAAGTGAACGTTGTCTTTTCAATTGGGATTATGCTCAATAGCAAGAGTATACTAATGTATTTGATAATCTTTTCATATTACTAAAGTGATTTCTAGTTTAACAAATCTTATAGCATTTATAGTTTAATTATTATAATTGTCAAAAGTAAATAATCATAAGGTCAAAAGACTATGAGAAAAGAAGAATTGTTCATACATCTGGATATGTATGAGGTAGACACAATTCTTTAGTTAGTCTTGAATAATATTCACAACTTAAGATAAAGGTTGGACGCCTTTATCTTGTTAAAGTTGTATATTCTTTTGCTAGCATTTGAGTGGGATCAATGTGTTATGATAAGTCTAAAATCATCAAAGTATGGTGTCTTTGGGCAAAAGAATCTAGTGCACTGGGTTCATTGAATTGGATCACAATGAAAAACTTTATCTATAACCGTCAATGGATAAAAGTTTTTATTTGAAGACAATCGGAGAGTCTATCTTAATCCTGAGATAAATGATGGACTTATGGTTGCAAGTGTTATCATTTGATCTATCAATGAGTACGATTATATAGCATAGTCTATCCTCGAAAGTTTGATGGTATTCATTTGTTAATCGATAGAGGACTACATTTATAGATATGGACATTGTGGCTCCATTTATTAAATGAGAGTAGAATATCATCATATGGATGTTTTGAGGTATTGGATAATAAATCTTAACGTTAAGTTTTCAATAGTGTCTATTGAAATATGGCTTCTGGATAAGTCAAAAGATCCAAGTTCAAAATGTGGTCATATGAGTAAATATGGTAACTTGGAGAGCTATAGGCAGTCTATGAGCTCTTGGCGATTACTGATATTCTTCACGAGGATGCAATTTCTCCAATAAAGTTGTCTAGGGTATGAGTAAGAAATATTAACTTATTTTATCTTAATTTAAGAGTTCAATTTTAGTTATTTAGTGGAATGAACTAAAATTTATAGCTCGTACCTAAGTAAATCATTTGTTGATTATGATTGGGTTGTGTTTATTGGAGCTTAAATTTAGATAGCTAGTCAAGATTCCCAATCCACACAAATTTGCATAGATCACTTAATATATTCTACCAGACCAATTTAGGGTCCATCTAGAATTGTATTAAGGCATATGGATTTGTTTCTTTTGTAAGAATGGGTCTAGTTCACATGTAGACTTTTGTTAAGGTCCAATGGATTTAAAAAAATAAGAAAAATAATATATTGTCCCATATATATGTGTTGGGCGGCAAGGCTATATAAAATAGCTTAATATATTGTTTTTTATTTTATTATTTAATTAAATGGAAATTAATTAATTTGTTGATTAATTGATTATTTAATTAAAAGTCAAAATGTTTTTCCTAGTAGAAGATGGTCTCCTAATATTATACTATCATTGGTAGTATAATTAATATTAAAGATTATATTTGATAAGTAGATAAATAATAGGAATTATTTATCTAGTCAAATTAGGAAATCTTTAATATGATTACAAATACTTTAATGAGTTGAATTAGGAGTCTTGGTATATAGTAGAATTATTCTTTGAACAGGATTCTTAACTACCAAGTAAATCCACAAACGGAAAGGATTCTTGCCAACCAAGTAAATCATTCTCAGGAGGGGATTTATTATCCTATATATACCACCTCAGAGTTTTCGGCCAGCCGTGAAATTTCCTAGAAAGTGTGTGTCTATAACCTAGAGGGGGTACCAATTTTACGAATTAATCAATATTATCTATTCTACCCCATTCTACTAAGTGTTCAAATAAAAGACAACAAACATAAAACAATAACAACACGCAATATATATTTGGAAACCCTCCAAATGGGAAAAACCACGGGCTGTTCAGTGCGCCACACTCGATCCTCAAAATCCACTATTGAGAGAAAGTTTACAACCTAGGTTGACCTCCCGTCTAACCCTCCAGTTACTAACCCTTTCACTCTACCCAACGAGACTTAATAGTGATTTTGGATCACCAACCTTGTGCACTAATCACATAGCCACAAGCTTAATCAACAATGAAGAGATAATGGCAACCTAAGTGAATATGCAAGATATTTTATATGCAAAAATGCTAGGTCAAGACATTAATGCTTATCTAAGATTAATAACGACAATTAAAGCAAATCCTAGATATCAATGTTCTAAATGCAAATGCAAGAAGAATTAATTAGAAGGGTAAAACTGTCCTAAATTCGAGCTATCACAAATCAATACTTCTCAACCAACCATTAATACACAAGCATGTCATAAAAGTAATTAAACATACAAGCAAGCATTTAATATGCAATAAGAACTAAAACCCTGGGTATACATGTCTTAGTAATGAAACTATAAAGTCTAGAGCATGTAGAAGTTACCTAGTCAAGAAGAAGATGATGCTCCATGCATAGATGGTCTTAGAATGAAGCTAGATGATCATGAGATGAAGTTAGGTTGAGTAAAAATAAGTGTTTGGGAGTCCCTCCCTCTCTAGAAAAGCTAGGTCACACAAAGATTGTTTCTTAGACTCTTAAAAACCAAAGAGAAGAGAAGAGAACATATATATACATATGGTGCCCTACACAAAGTGACATCGTTTTGGATGAAAGCCAAACAAATCCCGTCAGGACCGCTAGCTGTACCGCGGTAAAGGTAAGTGTCCAGACCGCGGCTTAGAGAGCAACGCATTGCCTGGACAACATCGCTCTGTAGGCCGTTGTGCATGCAAGTGCACAGACCGCGGTCTGGACAACATGCACAGTCTGTGAAACTCCACATGGGAGACCGGGGTGCATGCAACAAGCACATGCCGAGGTAGCCACATCGTGCAACCTCTGGTAAACACCGCTGTTCAGACCGCGGCGTAGGCACTGCACAGAGAGTTGTCTGAAATGCGGACCAAAGAAAAAAAATCCTCTTTTTAAGGCACAGAAAATGCATTCAACACTCAAATAAGAATTAAGACACACAAGGCACAAAAGATGACAAATAAGCAAGCATGTAAGATAATTAAAAGAAAATGCATGAGTGTGTGTGTGTGCACCAATACCTCTTCAATGAAAGTTAAGCAATTGATTTTACCTTTGATGCTTTAGCTTGGTTACGGACAATGATGCCCTAAACTACCCTTACATATTGATTCCCAATTGTGGTTGTCAACAAAATAAGCCATTCAAACACCGAGGAACTTACAATCTCCCCCTTTGGCTATTTCGTGACAAAACCACTCATTCACAAAGTATCCTCACAACAAAAGAAACAACAAGAGGTCAACAAATACATTATATATTACAAGAGATACCAAAAGCTAAATCTTCAAATCTTCCATCTCTTATAGAATGATCATCCCTACAAAACAAAGAACTACACTTTCCAAGACAAGATATGAGAGTGATCAAGATAAATAAAAAACCAGTGCAATTTGCATAAAATAGAAACAAGTATTATGCAATCAACAATGCATATAAGCTAACAACACAAAATCAACTCCCCCTAAAAACAACATTCTCCCCTTATATGCAAAAGCAACACAAACTCCCTATAAATCCAACATTATTTTCCCTTTTTTTCACAAGATAGGCAAAGGAGTATTCCTAATCCGGGACGCTTTAGCAAAGAGAGATATTTGCAATGTTAATCATATACAACAACTTTATGCAATTTAATTAAGAGAGAGAGAAAGTCATGGAAGTTTTATTTATTGGAACATGTGTAAAAAGATTGCCTTGTATGAAATACATGCAACATCAACTTCTGGTATTTGGCAAAGGAAAATAGCACATAAGGTTCCAAGAGAAGTCAAACCAATTTGCACCAATTTTTCAATGGAAAAAAAGATATAGTTAAACAAAAACTAAGAGCAACTATCAAGCTTTACAAGTTAAACAAGACATAAGCGACTATTGCGCCCTTTTAGATTTTTCCAGGTAAAAAGCCTGCATGATAGTGGCCTTGTTCAACAAGTAAAGAGAGAGAGATTATTGGATTGTGAAATCCTTGAAATGGATACAATATCCTTATTGATTTAAGTCTTAAAAGTCACTCTCACACAAATTTGCAATCATTTTTAAACGTTCAATAAATTCATCATGCATAACAATTTAAGCATGTCAAGATCAAGTTTTCATAAACAGGGAGATAAACTTTGGGTCAATCAAATGTACTTCCCAATCAAATTTCCTAGTCCAAAAATACATGTTTGAACACAAATGAGACATGCATTTCAAATAAGGCAAATGCACACTTATTGAATAAAAAGTCATATAATAATATATGCATCCAAGATACTCAAGCAATTAATTAAAGAGTATAAAATTGAACAACTATTTGCTTATTAGAATGCAAGTTCACTCTCTTTGCTTGAGCTCCCCTATATGGGTAAAACACCAAAACTCATCAATGCATATGACAAATCCCAATAGACCTACTAAGAGTTTTAAACTTAGTTGAATCTAATGGTTTAGTAAACAAGTCCACTAGTTGATCGTTTGTGCCCACAAGTTCAAGTGCAATGCATTTGCTCTCAACTAGCTCTCTAATGAAATGATGTCTAATGTCAATATGCTTGGTTATAGAATGTTAGACATGATTCTTTGAAATATTAATGGCACTCATGATATCACAGTAAAGGGTTAGAGTACCTTGCTAAAAGCCAGAATCCATAAGCATTTGCTTCATCCATAGGAGTTGTGTGCAAGCACTCTCAACGGCTATATACTCGGTCTTGGTTGTGGATAATGATATGGAATTTCGTTTCTTGCAAAACCATGACACAAGATTGTTCCCTATGAAGAAGCTACCGTCCGATGTACTCTTCTTATCATCACAATTATCGGCCCAATCTGCGTCACTAAAGCCAACTAAACTAGCATTAGTGTCAAAAGAGTACCATATCCCATAGATGGATGTCCCATTCACATATCGAATGATTCTCTTCATGGAGGAGAGATGGGATTCCTTGGGATTGGCTTGATACCTAGCACACACACCAACACTAAAGGCTATATCGGACCTACTAGCAGTCAAGTACAACAAGCTCTCTATCATGCCTTGATATAGACTTTGATCCACACGTTTTCCACTAGCATCCTTGCTAAGTTTCAATGTGGTACTCATAAGTGTGTTACAAATCTTGGCATTCTCAAGGCCAAGTTTCTTCACTAGGTTTTGGCATATTTAGTTTGGGATATGAAGATCCCATAATGCATTTGCTTGATTTGCAAGCCTAGGAAGTAATTGAGTTCACCAACCATGCTCATTTCAAACTCAAGAGTCATGACACCAATAAATTGTTTAACTTTCAAGTTGTTTGTGGAGCCAAAAATGATGTCATCAACATAAATTTGAGCTATGAATAGCTCATCTTTAGTACAATTTATGAACAAAAGTCTTGTCAACACTTTCTCTAGAGTAGCCAATGTCAACAAGATAAAGAGTGAGGTGCTCATACCAAGCCTTTGGTGCTTGTTTCAACCCATATAGAGCCTTTTTGAGACGATAAACATGATTGAGGTGGTATGGATCCACAAACCCCTTGGGTTGCTCAACAAACACTTTCTCTTGCAAGAAGCCTTTGAGGAAGACACACTTAACATCCATTTGATGCAATTTAAACTTGTGCACACAAGATACGAATAAGATAAGCCTAATAGACTCTAATCGGGCAACGGGAGCAAAAGTCTCCTCAAAGTCGATACCCTCAATTTATGAGTACCCTTGTGCTATAAGTCTAACCTTGTTCCACACAATGTTTCCATCCTCATCGGATTTATTCCTATAGAACCACTTGGTGCCTATCACATTATAGTTCTTAGGCCTAGGAACTAGAGTCCAAACCTCATTACTTTCAAATTGATTTAGCTTTTCTTGCATAGCAAGAGCCCAAAACTCATAACTTAAAGCTTCATTAACCTTTTGGGGTTCAATTTTAGAGGTGTAGCAAGTATACTTAATTTGATTTGCTAATTGGTGCCTAGTCCTAACACCTTCATTCACATCTCCAATGATGTCACTCCTGTTATGAAGATGTCTAACCTAAGGAGCATGTTCCTTAAAGTCCATAGTAGAATCTCTATTAAGAGATTGAGAGAAATCTTTCTCAAGATTTGACTTTTAATCAGTTGAAGTCTCACCAATCTTCTCCAAGGGAGAATCATCAACCATACTAATCTCGTCATCATGGTTACTAACCTTAGGCCTACAATTATCTATGATCACATTAGATGATTCCATAACAATTCTTGTCTTCAAATTAAATACTCTATAGGCCTTACTATTTAGGGCTTAGCAAATGAAAATCCCCTCATCACTTTTAGCATCAAACTTGCCAAGTTGATCACGATCATTTAGAATGTAACACTTGCTTCCAAATGAGTGGAAGTACCTAACATTTGGCTTCATTCCCTTCCACAATTCATAAGAGGTTTGCCTAGTACCGGGTCTTAAAAACACTCTATTTCCTATATAATAAGTTGTATTCAATGCCTCGGTCCATAGATTCCTATGAACATTGGTTACTAAGCAACATCACACAAGCCATCTCTTGAAGGACCCTATTCTCCCTCTCTACAACTCCATTTTGTTGAGGAGTTCGAGGAGCCAAGAACTCATGAGAGATTCCAAGACTATCACAAAAATTTTCAAAGCAAACATTTTCAAATTCTCTCCCATGGTCACTCCTAATTCTCTTAATGCATTTTATGTGAGAATCCTTCTTATTTTAAATTTTACTACAAAGCCTTTTAAAAGTTTCAAAAGTTTCAGATTTTTCTCTAAGATAGTAGGTCCATGTAAATCTAGAAAAATCATCAACACACACAAAGTTGTACCTCTTGCTACCGAGACTCTCGGTTTGCATGGGACCCATAAGGTCCATATGAAGAAGCTCTGGTGGCTCCTTGGTGGCAAGATACTTACCCTTTTTATGCACACTCTTAGTTTGCTTTCCTTGTTGACAAGGTCCACAAACTCTCTTAATCCTATTTCTAAACTTAGGAAGGCCTCTCACAACTTTTAACCTTGGAAGAACTTTCAAGTCTTTGAAATTCATATGACCTAACCTTTGATGCCACAATTCAACTTGATCACAACTAGACAAATTACAAGAGATGCCATTGGAATCAAGACAATAACAACTGTCACTTGGTCTCTTAACTTTCAATAGAACTTGTCCATCTTCTTTTAGAATGAAGCAGTCAACTTTGCCAAACAAAACCGAAAGCCCTTCATCACTTAAATGTGATATGCTAATAAGATTGGCTTGTAAGGCATCTATATAGAGAGCATTAGGCAAAGAGGGCAAACCGGGGATGGATATGTTTTCTTTTCCTAAAACCTTCTTACGTGAACCATCACCAAAGGTGACAAATCCACCATCCTTCATCACAAGAGTTTCAAAGAAACTCTTGTTTCCAGTCATGTTCCTAGAACACCCATTATCAAGGTACCAAGTATCGATGGCTTTGGCTTTCACGGCTACTTGAGCCACATAAGAACAATATTCATCCCTTCTAGTCCACTTAGATGAAATATTACTATTTCTAAGAGCCATGGGTTCATTTTCTCTAAAATTTCTAAGTGGATGCATTTTGGCTCTTCTTAGCATATTCTACTCAATCATGCTTTCATAATGACACAATTTAATAAATTTAAAACAATTCGACTTTATGTGACCTTTACACCACAAAAATGACAAATGGGAGTAAAGTAAGAATTCATACCATATCCTTATGCAAGCATGGAAGACTTCCCTATCCTTTAAGTTGTCCCTTAGTGTTGAGCCGAATCTCTTCTTTGAAACACCCTTTGTGGTTAAGGCAAATTAGCTTCCCTTCTTGGTTGTGGGTGAAAAATCCTTTGTTGACTTTGAGAGCTCCTTGGAAGTTGAGGTCTTGTTTAATGAGATTTAGCTTGAGACTTTGTTTGAGCCTTTTTTTGAGCTTGCTTTGATGATTCTCCAACTTCATTCGATCTCATTTGTTGGTGTGAACCTTGAACCTCTTTATCCTCTTGACTCTTAACAAAGATGGTCTTCTTCAAGAAAGTGGCATCCATACCTTCCACATATTCTAAGCCCGTTTTATCACTAGGACTCTTCCAGCATGTTAGCATCTTGTCAAGTTTCTCGGTTCCGGATGTCATCTTGGCAAACAATTCTTTCGCTTCCCTAGCCTCAATCTTCAAGTTCTCTTCACGTTTTATAGTGATCACAAGCTCCAATTTTAAGCTCTCTTCTAACACTTTTCCACTCTATACTTTCTCACTCAAGTGAGTTATATTGAAAGTCAACTCAAGATTCTCCTTTTTCAACTCTTGAATCTCCTTCTTCTTTTTCAATCTAGACTTTCCAAAAAACTTCATGAAGTCTACATGGTCGATTTCCTCATCAATCTCAATCCTAGAGTTGGAAGAGGTACTCTCATCACTAGAGTCATCTACTTTATCCTTATCACTCAAAACTTCCTTGCCATTATGAGATGTTGTGAAGGCAATGAATTTTGTAACTCTATCTTCATCATCCGAAGATTTTTTTTTTCCTCTTCTAAGTCTTCACTATCGCTCCAAGTGGCTGCCATCGCCTTCTCCTTCTTTTTTTTCTTCAAATTTGCACATTCTGGAGCAATGTGACCAAAACCACTACATTCGTAGCATTAAATGCCCTTCTTGGAGTCACTTTCTTGAGACTTTTCCATCTTCTTGAAATGAGTTTTCTTTTTCACTTCCTTTCCCTTGGACCCAAATCCTTTCCTGTCAAACTTCATGAATTTCTTGAATCTTTTAACCATGAAGGCCATTTCTTCATCCGAGTCCACATCATCTTCTTCAACCTTGGTGGCCTTTAAGGCAATGCTCTTTTGCTTCTTCGGAGGTGTGGGTGTGGTGTTCCATCTTGACTCATAAGCTAGAAGCCTTCCAATTACTTCACTTGGCTTCATATTCTTGTACTCACTATTCTATTCATGTGCCATCACCTTTGATTCAAACCTTGACAGAAGTGACCTCATAATTTTTTGCTTGACTCTCCTATCCGAATAGAGGTCACCAAGTTGATGGCTTTGGTTGACGATATCCATCAACTTCACTTGAAAGTCATTGAAACATTCATGCTCCTTCATCATAATCATCTCAAACTGCATTTGGAGGACTTGTAGGTTTAAGTCCTTGACGACCTTGGTTCCCTCATGTGCCATTTGAAGAATGTCCCAAGACTCCTTTGCAATCCTAGTGTTTTGGACCAACTTGTATTGATTATTTGCTCATGGCGTAAAGGATGGCATGCATAGCCTTGTTGTTCAACTAAGATGCTTCAAACTCTCAAGTACTCCAACTAGACTTGGGCTTAAGAGCTTCTACACCATCATCATTGGTCATTATTGGAGGAATATACCCATATTCAATAGCCATCCAAGCACAGTCATCTATTTGGCTAAGATAGGCTTTCATCTTGCCCTTCCAAGAAGCATAATTCACCCCATTGAGCAAACGAGGTCTTGTGTTTGAGGCTCCCTCATGACTATTACCATTTCCACTTATAGTGTTTGAGGGTAATGGATGTAATGCAAATACAATGTCACACAAAAAAGAAAACAATCAAACTAAATGCACTAAGCAAGACACACAAACATAGCAAGGATCAACTAAGTATATCTAGGCACCAGTTCTGATACCAATTGAAATTCCCTAGAAAGTGTGTGTCTATAACCTAGAGGGGCGGTGAATAGGTTTTAATTCGATAGATTACAAATTTTATGAATTAATCAATATTATCAATTCTACTAAGTGTTCAAATAAAAGACAACAAACATAAAAAAATAACAACATGCAATATATACGTGGAAACCCTCCAAATGGAAAAAACCACTGGTTGTTCAATGCGCCACACTCGATCCTCAAAATCCACTATTGAGAGAAAGTTTACAACCTAGGTTGACCTCCCGTCTAACCCTCCAGTTACTAACCTTTCACTCTACCCAACGGGCCTTAATAGTGATTTTGGATCACAAACCTTGTACACTAATCACATAGCCACAAGCTTAATCAACAATGAAGAGATAATGGCAAGCTATGTGAATATACAAGAATATTCTATATGAAAAAATGCTAGGTCAAGACATTCATGCTTATCTAGGATTAATAATGACAATTAACGCAAATCCTAGATATCAATGTTCTAAATACAAAAGCAAGAAGAATTAGCTAGAAGGGTAAAACCGTCCTAAATTTTAGCTATCACAAATCAATACTTATCAACTAACCATCAATGCACAAGCATGTCATAAAAGCAGTTAAACATACAAACAAGCATTTAATATGCAATAAGAACTAAAACCCTGGGTATACATGTCTTAGTAATGAAACTATAAAGTCTAGAGCATGTAGAAGTTACCTAGTCAAGAAGAAGATGATGCTCCATGCATAGATGATCTTAGAATGAAGCTAGATGATCATGAGATGAAGTTAGGTTGAGTAAAAATAAGTGTTTGGGAGTCCCTCCCTCTCTAGAAAAGCTAGGTCTCACAAAGATTGCTTCTTAGACTCTTGAAAACCAAAGAGAAGAGAAGAGAACATATATATACATATGTTGCCCTACACAAAGTGACATCGTTTTGGACGAAAGGCAACCAAATCCCGTCAGGACCGCTAGCTGTACCGCGGTAAAGGTAAGTGTCTAGACCGCGGCTTAGAGAGCAACGCATTGCCTGGACAACATCGCTCTATAGGCCGTTGTGCATGCAAGTGCACAGACCGCGGTCTGAACAACATGCACCATCTGTGAAACTCCACATGGGAGGTCAACAAATACATTATATATTACAAGAGATACCTAAAGCTAAATCTTCAAATATTCCATCTCTTGTAGAATGATCATCCCAACAAATCAAAGAACTACACTTTCCAAGACAAGATATGAGAGAGATCGAGATAAATAAAAACAAGCGCAATTTGCATGAAATAGAAACAAGTATTATGCAATCAACAATGCACATAAGCTAACAACACAAAATCAACTCCCCCTAAAAACGACATTCTCCCCTTATATGCAAAAGCAACACAAACTCCCCCTAAATCCAACATTACTTTCCCTTTTTTTTCACCAGATAGGCAAAGGAGTATTCCCAATCCAGGATGCTTTAGCAAAGAGAGATATTTGCAATGTTAATCATATACAACAACTTTATGCAATTTAATTAAGAGGGAGAGAAAGTCATGGAAGTTTTATTTATTGGAACATGTGTAAAAAGATTGCCTTGTATGAAATACATGCAACATCAATTTCCAAAAACATGGTATTTGGAAAAGGAAAATATCACATGAGGTTCCAAGAGAAGTCAAACCAATTTGCACCAATTTTTCAATGGAAAAAAAGATATAGTTTAACAAAAACTAAGAGCAACTATCAAGCTTTACAAGTTAAACAAGACATGAGCGACTATTGCGCCCTTTTAGATTTCTCGAGGTGAAAAGCTTGCATGATAGTGGCCTTGTTCAACAAGTAAAGAGAGAGAGACTATTGGATTGTGAAATCCTTGAAATGGATGCAATATCCTTATTGATTGAAGTCTTAAAAGTCACTCTCACACAAATTTGCAATCATTTTTAAGCGTTCAATAAATTCATCATGCATAACAATTTAAGCATGTCAAGTTCAAGTTTTCATAAACAGGGAGATAAACTTTGGGTCAATCAAATGTACTTCCCAATCAAATTTCCTAGTCCAAAAATACATGTTTGAACACAAATGAGACATGCATTTCAAATAAGGCAAATGCACACTTATTGAATAAAAAGTCATATAATAATATATGCATCCAAGATACTCAAGCAATTAATTAAAGAACATAAAATTGAACAATTATTTGCTTATTAGAATGCAAGTTCGCTGTCTTTGCTTGAGGTCCCCATATGGGTCAAACACCATAACTCATCAATGCATATGACAAATCCCAATAGACCTACTAAGAGTTTTAAACTTAGTTGAATCTAATAGTTTAGTAAACAAGTCCACTAGTTGATCATTTGTGCCCACATGTTCAAGTGCAATACATTTGCTCTCAACTAGCTCTCTAATGAAATGATGTCTAATGTCAATATGCTTGGTTCTAGAATATTAGACATGATTCTTTGAAATATTAATGGCACTCATGTTATCACAGTAAAGGGTTAGAGTACCTTGCTAAAAGCCATAATCCACAAGCATTTGCTTCATCCATAGGAGTTGTGTGCAAGCACTCTCAACGGCTATATACTCGGCCTCGGTTGTGGATAATGATATGAAATTTTGCTTCTTGCAAAACCATGACACAAGATTGTTCCCTATGAAGAAGCAACCGTCCGATGTACTCTTCTTATCATCACAATTATCTGCTCAATCTGCATCACTAAAGCCAACTAAACTAGCATTAGTGTCAAAAGAGTACCATATCCCATAGATGGATGTCCCATTCACATATCGAATGATTCTCTTCATGGAGAAGAGATGGGATTCCTTGGGATTGACTTGATACCTAGCACACACACCAACACTAAAGGCTATATCGGACCTACTAGCAGTCAAGTACAACAAGCTCCCTATCATGCCTCGATATTGACTTTGATCCACAATTTTTCCACTAGCATCCTTGCTAAGTTTCAATGTGGTACTCTTAAGTGTGTCACAATTCTTGGCATTTTCAAGGCCAAGTTTATTCACTAGGTTTTGGCATATTTAGTTTGGGATATGAAGATCCCATAATGCATTTGCTTGATTTGCAAGCCTAGGAAGTAATTGAGTTCACCAACCATGCTCATTTCAAACTCATGAGTCATGACAACAACAAATTGTTTAACGTTCAAGTTGTTTGTGGAGCCAAAAATGATGTCATCAACATAAATATGAGCTATGAATAGCTCATATTTAGTACACTTTATGAACAAAGTCTTGTCAATACTTCCTCTAGAGTAGCCATTGTCAATAAGATAAAGAGTGAGGTGCTCATACCAACCCCTTGGTGCTTGTTTCAAATCATATAGAGCCTTTTTGAGACTATAAACATGATTGGGGTGGTATGGATCCACAAACCCCTTGGGTTGCTCGACAAACACTTCCTCTTCCAAGAAGCCATTGAGGAAGACACTCTTAACATCCATTTGATGCAATTTTTACTTATGCATACAAGATATGGATAAGAGAAGCCTAATGGACTCTAATCGGGCAACGGGAGCAAAAGTCTCCTCAAAGTCGATACCCTCAATTTGTGAGTACCCTTGTGCTATAAGTCTAACCTTGTTCTGCACAATGTTGCCATCCTTATCGGATTTATTCCTATAGACCCACTTGGTGCCTATCACATTAGAGTTCTTTGGCCTAGGAACTAGAGTCCAAACCTCATTACTTTCAAATTGAATTAGCTATTTTTGTATAGCAAGAGCCCAAAACTCATCACTTAAAGCTTCATCAAGCTTTTGGGGTTCAATTTTAGAGCAAGTATACTTAATTTAATTCGCTAATTGGTGTCTAGTCCTAACACCTTCATTCACATCTCCAATGTTATCACTTTTGTTGTGAAGATGTCTTACCCAAGGAGCAGGTTCCTTAGAGTCCAAAGTAGAATCTCTATCAAGAGATTGAGAGACCTCTTTCTCAAGATTTGACTTTTCATCACTTGAAGTCTCACCAATCTTCTCCAAGGGAGAATCATCAACCATACTAATCTCATTATCATGGTTACTAACCTTAGGCCTACAATCATCTATGATCACATTGGATGATTCCATAACACTTGTTGTCTTCAAATAAAAAACTCTATAGGCCTTACTATTTAGGGCATAGCCATTGAAAATCCCCTTATCATTTTTAGCATCAAACTTGCCAAGTTGATCACGATCATTTAGAATGTAACACTTTCTTCCAAATGAGTGGAAGTAGCTAACCTTTGGCTTCCTTCCCTTCCACAATTAACAAGAGGTTTGCCTAGTACCGGGTCTTAAGGACACTATATTTCCTATATAACAAGATGTATTCACTGCCTCGACCCAAAGATTCCTATGAACATTGTTGCTAAGCAATATCACACGAGCCATCTCATGAAGGACCCTATTCTTCCTCTCTACAACTCCATTTTGTTGAGGAGTTCGAGGAGCCGAGAACTCATGGGAGATTCCAAGACTATCACAAAAATTTTCAAAGCAAACATTTTCAAATTCTCTCCCATAGTCAACCCTAATTCTCTTGATGCATTTTATGTGAGAATCCTTCTTATTTTGAATTTTAGTACAAAGCTTTTTAAAAGTTTCAAAAGTTTCAGATTTTTCTCTAAGAAAGTAGGTCCATGTAAATCTAAAAAAATCATCAACACACACAAAGATATACCTTTTGCCACCGAGACTCTCGGTTTGCGTGGGACCTATAAGGTCCATATGAAGAAGCTCTAGTGGCTCCTTGGTGGCAAGATACATACCCTTTTTATGCACACTCTTAGTTTGCTTTCCTTGTTGACAAGGTCCACAAACTCTCTCAATCCTATTTCTGAACTTAGGAAGGCCTTTTACAACTTTCAACCTCTCAAAAACTTTCAAGTCTTTGAAATTCATATGACCTAACCTTTGATGCCATAATTCAACTTGATCACAACTAGGTAAATTACAAGAGATGCCATTGGAATCAAGACAATAACAATTGTTACTTGATCTCTAACCTTTCGATAGAACTTGTCCATCATCTTTTAGAATAGCGTAATCAAATTTTCCAAACATAACTGAAAGCCCTTCATCACTTACATGTGATATGCTAATAAGATTGGCTTGTAAGCCATCTATATAAAGAGCATTAGGCAAGGAGGGCAAACTGAGGATGGATATGTTTTTTTTCCGAAAACCTTCTTACGTGAACCATCACCAAAGGTGACAAATCCACCATCCTTCATCATAAAAGTTTTAAAAAACTCTTGTTTCCGGTCATGTGTTTAGAACACCAACTATCAAGGTACCAAGTATTGATGGCTTTGGCTTTCACGGCTACTTGAGCCACATAAGAACAATATTCATCCCTTCTAGTCCACTTAGATGAAATATTACTATTTCTAAGAGCCATGGGTTCATTTTCTCTAAAATTTCTAAGTGGATGCATTTTGGCTCTTCTTAGCATATTCTACTCAATCATGCTTTCATAATGACACAATTTAATAAATTTAAAACAATTCGACTTTATGTGACCTTTACACCACAAAAATGACAAATGGGAGTAAAGTAAGAATTCATACCATATCCTTATGCAAGCATGGAAGACTTCCCTATCCTTTAAGTTGTCCCTTAGTGTTGAGCCGAATCTCTTCTTTGAAACACCCTTTGTGGTTAAGGCAAATTAGCTTCCCTTCTTGGTTGTGGGTGAAAAATCCTTTGTTGACTTTGAGAGCTCCTTGGAAGTTGAGGTCTTGTTTAATGAGATTTAGCTTGAGACTTTGTTTGAGCCTTTTTTTGAGCTTGCTTTGATGATTCTCCAACTTCATTCGATCTCATTTGTTGGTGTGAACCTTGAACCTCTTTATCCTCTTGACTCTTAACAAAGATGGTCTTCTTCAAGAAAGTGGCATCCATACCTTCCACATATTCTAAGCCCGTTTTATCACTAGGACTCTTCCAGCATGTTAGCATCTTGTCAAGTTTCTCGGTTCCGGATGTCATCTTGGCAAACAATTCTTTCGCTTCCCTAGCCTCAATCTTCAAGTTCTCTTCACGTTTTATAGTGATCACAAGCTCCAATTTTAAGCTCTCTTCTAACACTTTTCCACTCTATACTTTCTCACTCAAGTGAGTTATATTGAAAGTCAACTCAAGATTCTCCTTTTTCAACTCTTGAATCTCCTTCTTCTTTTTCAATCTAGACTTTCCAAAAAACTTCATGAAGTCTACATGGTCGATTTCCTCATCAATCTCAATCCTAGAGTTAGAAAAGGTACTCTCATCACTAGGGTCATCTACCTCTTCCTTATCACTCACAACTTCCTTGCCATTATGAGATGTTGTGAAGGCAATGAAGTTTGCAACTCTTTCTTCATCATACGAAGATTTTTCTTCATCTTCTAAGTCTTCACTATCGCTCCTAGTGGTAGCTATCGCCTTCCCCTTCTTTTTTTTCTTCAAATTTGCTCATTCTGGAGCAATGTGACCAAAACCACTACATTCATAGCATTAAATGCCCTTCTTGGAGTAACTTTCTTGAGACTTTTCCATCTTCTTGAAATGAGTTTTTTTTTTCACTTCCTTTCCCTTGGACCCAAATCCTTTCCTTTCAAACTTCATGAATTTCTTGAATCTTCTAACCATGAGGGCCATTTCTTCATCCGAGTCCACTTCCTCTTTTTTAACCTTGGTGGTCTTCAAGGCAATTCCCTTTTGCTTCTTCGGAGGTGTGGGTGTGGTGTTCCATCTTGACTCATAAGCTAGAAGTCTTCCAATGACTTCACTTGGCTTGAGATTCTTGTACTCACTATTCTATTCATGTGCCATCACCTTTGATTCAAACCTTGACGGAAGTGACCTCATAATTTTTTGCTTGACTCTCCTATCCGAATAGGGGTCACCAAGTTGATGGCTTTGGTTGACAATATCCATCAACTTCACTTGAAAGTCATTGAAACATTCATGCTCCTCCACCCTAATAATTTCAAACTGTATTTGGAGGACTTGTAGCTTTGAGTCCTTGACTACCTCGGTTCCCTTATGTGCCGTTTGAAGAATGTCCCAAGACTCCTTTGCAATCCTAGTGTTTTGGACCAACTTGTATTGATTATAGTCCATGGCGTAAAGGATGGCATGCATAGCTTTGTTGTTCCACTAAGATGCTTTAAACTCTTGAGTACTCCAACTAGACTTGGGCTTAAGAGCTTCTACACCATCGTCTGTGGTCATTGTTGGAGGAATATACCCATCTTCAATAGCCATCCAAGCATAGTCATCTATTTGGCAAAGATAGGCTTTCATCTTACCCTTGAGCAAATGGGGTCTTGTGCTTGAGGCTCCCTCATGACTATTACCATTTCCACTCATAGTGTTTGAGGGTAATGGATGTAATGCAAATACAATGTCATAAAAAAAAGAAAACAATCAAACTAAATGCACTAAGCAAGACACACACACAGAGCAAGAATCACCTAAGTATATCTAGGCACCAGTTCTGATACCAATTGAAATTCCCTAGAAAGTGTGTGTCTATAACCTAGAAGGGCGGTGAATAGGTTTTAATTCGATAGATTATAAATTTTGCGAATTAATGAATATTATCAATTCTACCCCATTCTACTAAGTGTTCAAATAGAAGACAACAAACATAAAAAAATAACAACATGCAATATATACGTGGAAACCCTCCAAATGGGAAAAACACGGGTTGTTTAATGCGCCACACTCGATCCTCAAAATCCACTATTGAGAGAAAGTTTACAACCTAGGTTGACCTCCCGTCTAACCCTCCAGTTACTAACCCTTTCACTCTACCCAACGAGCCTTAATAATGATTTTGGATCACCAACCTTGTGCACTAATCACATAGCCACAAGCTTAATCAACAGTGAAGAGATAATGGCAAGCTAAGTGAATATGCAAGAATATTCTAAATGCAAAAATGCTAGGTCAAGACATTCATGCTTAACTAGGATTAATAATGACAATTAAAGTAAATCCTAGATATCAATGTTCTAAATGCAAAAGCAAGAAGAATTAGCTAGAAGGGTAAAACCGTCCTAAATTCTAGCTATCACAAATCAATACTTCTCAACCAACCATCAATGCACAAGCATGTCATAAAAGCAATTAAACATACAAGCAAGCATTTAATATGCAATAAGAACTAAAACTCTGGGTATACATGTCTTAGTAATGAAACTATAAAGTCTAGAGCATGTAGAAGTTACCTAGTCAATAAGAAGAAGATGCTCCATGCTTAGATGATCCTAGAATGAAGCTAGATGATCATGAGATGAAGTTGGGTTGAGTAAAAATAAGTGTTTGGGAGTCTCTCTCTCTCTAGAAATGCTATGTCACATAAAGACGGCTTCTTAGACTCTTGAAAACCAAAGTGAAGAGAAGAGGACATATATATATATATATATATATATATATATATATATATGGTGCCCTACACAAAGTGACGTCATTTTGGACAAAAGGCAACCAAATCCCTTCGGGACCGCTAGCTGCACCGTGGTACAGAGAGCGGTGCAATGCCTAGGAAACACCACTGTGCATGCAGGTGCACAGACTGTGGTCTGGACAACATGCAATATATGTGAAACTCCATTTGGGAGACCGCGGTGCATGCAATAAGCACAGGTTGCGGTAGCCACAGCGTGCAGCCTCTGGTAAACACCGTCTGCTGCACATATGGATGTAACAACATCTGGCCTGGTGGATGTAACAACATCAAGTCTGGTAGATGTAACAACATCAGGTCTGGTAGATGACGAGGTCTTTAAGGGTTGATCTTATTCTGTAACGGTGACATCAACTGGATCAGAAACATTGGCATCATGCGAAGCACCAACGTTGTGAGGAGATGAACTTCTGTCTCTACCGGTGTCTGTGGTATCAACCTTAACTAGTTTTTTTTTTCAAAATTAATCACGTTAACCAAACACTATTAAAGGTTCACCTCCTCCTTCTAGCGCAAGTTGTTAACGGTGATTTCTGGACTAACCTCCCCGTCACACAATTAATGCAGAGTAACAACTAGTTGCAAACGAAAAGTAACTGAAAATAAATGAGACACAGAGTTTTACGTGGTAAAACCAATGTGGGGAAACGTCCATGGTCGCCAACAATGACCACAAAAATTCACTATGTTAAAGGAAGATTACACACTTAACCTCTCTCACTTTCCTTCTAATCAAGTTGCGTTCACCACTTTATGGGTATTTTTAGGATCTATTTATACATGCACAGAACCTCTGATTCTTAATGTACACGTAAGGAAAGCCTTTGTCATTTAATGAAGTTCTAACTTCTTAGAATCGTGCTCTCTGTCTTTCTTGTTTGGGGTTGGTTTGTACTTCAATTGTCTTTAGATCTCTTTCATAATCTGTACTTAGATATCTATAAAAAAGTCTGTTTCCTTATCAGAGTGTGCTTCAAGAAGCGTTGTTCAAATTAGACTCTTTTTCAACGTATTTGAGTCGTGATTCCATCTAATCTGGGTGCTGTCCATGTGTCACGAGTCGATCATCTATTTCTGACCATTTCTGTTTTCCCCGATCAGTGATTCAACTCGACCCTGGCCTCGACCATCTTGACGACATGATCGGATTTACTAACCTAATCATCTGCGTTATCTTAGTCGGGGGGACTGGTTGGGCTTTCTCCATCCCACTTGGGTTGTCTTAACCTGATCGTCTTCGAGTGACGTGGCACCCCCGACCCTAGTCTTTTGTTGACGTGTCGTATCATCCAGAATTTACCAATAATAAAAGAGTTGTATAGTGAAATATCTAAAATTTATAAATGGTAGTTGAGACAATTCATATGTTTTTAAAAAAAGCTCAAAAAAAGATTTTTGGAAAAGCCTAAATTTAGAGTTTTTCATAATAGACATAAAATAGCTTTTATAAAAGGTAGCTGAGAAAATTCTTATATTAAAAAGCTTAAATACCCTTATAAATAATTGAGTATTGCAAACTTTTCAAAGAATTACAGTTACTTCTAAGAAAGTGTAATATTTTAGCAAGAATAATGTTAGACATCCCAATTTTTTTTTTCAAATGATGTGGTACATGAGGTGTCAACATCACATCACTCACCATATAAGGGCATCTCCAATGCTATTATGTATTTGGAAAAAATTGAGTGTCATATAGGATAGTTAGATAATGAGGTAGAAAAAACATCTCTAATGCAACTATCTAACTTGATTATAGAAGTGATGTGGCAAAAAAAAGTTAAAGAATATGGAGTTGAATTTCTAATTCTAGAAACTATCCTAAAAATGCTGATTAGGATTGCTAACTTTTTTACACCAATAATATTACATCTCTTTTAATGGTAAAATAAAATTGGAGAGAGAAAGAGATAAATGTGGTAAGATGATTGGTCAAAAATGGAAACATATTTGATTTTGTTGTAAGTGAAATTCGCTCGAGTGACGTGTCAGCTAAGAATAGCGGAAATGGTGGAAGACCAGCCATGTCACGTCGATAAAAGTCAACTTGTTAATCAAAGCCTGAGACACAACATCCAAGTTAGCCCCGTCACCGAAATCCATTAATGAAGCTAAACACTTGCGCGTCAAGTAAATCGAATTGGGGCAAGAGACCCAAGTAGGCAAGAGATCTACTTATAAAAGATCTTTGTTCTCCGAGATTCCCTTGTCTAGTTAAGAAGATTTCCAGTTATGCTAAACCATAAAAGATCTGCTCTAAAAAGGAAATAGGGATATCCTCTTTAAAAGATACAAGAATCCCAATCAGGCAATCGCTCAACAATAATCAGGAAAGGATCATTATCGGTCTGTAATATCTAAACTTCAGCATGACTCAAATTAATGAGTCCGCTACTCGTAGACCAAGAACTGGGAAACCCTAAAGAGAATGATATAAATACAACCATGTGTTCATTATAATGAGAATAATAAATTAGAAGCATAGAATGAGAGAAATCAGAGGGTGTAACCAATTAAATTCATTGTGAATTCATTTTTTTTTCCATCAAGTGGCATCACATGGACATTTCTCCATTACCGAAGTTTTACCGTATAAAACTGTTCTCTTTATTATTCACTTTATCTTACTTTATTTGCTCACAGATCAGACGAATTGCATTATTGACCGACTTACTTACCATAAATCCTAAATCATCGTCAACAATTGCCGCTAAAAGAAGAGGGCATTCATCTAAACTTTGTAAACCCTTGCAAGTAATAGCTAACAAGGAAGATGGAAGTGGTTCCAGGAACAACAAAAAATTTCCAGATGATATTGGTGGGGGAGCTAACATTACTCCTACCACCAGGGGACCATCAGATACAAGGCTGACTACCATGGATCAATCGACAACCATTCCTACTATTTAAAGACCTCCACAAACAATCGAAGAGATTGCACAACGGTTATATGATTCCTTAGAATAACTTGTAGCAGACGCTGCTAGGCAGGGAATCCCCTTTACAACCACCATATGGATGACCTTACCTTATGACCTATACATGCATGATAATCAGCTGAATAGGCTGCGCTTCATAACAGTTAGTCCGACACCGGATGCACCATTGAGGATAAGGAGGAAGCCAATGGATCATTCAGAAACCTTGTCAGAAAGGTAGGCCCGGAGCTGTAGAGAGCTACGAAGGATGAACATTTATATGATAGGTATGACCGTTATACACTCGAACATGATTTGGATTGGCCTAGCATGAATACTCACCGAAGAAGCCACTCGACCTCGCCTGAAGATAGTGATCGGCCCCTTTGATAAAGACTTCAGAGGGGACCAATCCGATTTGATGGCTTGGACTAAGAAATTTGGGAGAAGAATACTGATTGGGGATGCCAAGGCTTAACCATCCGATAATGATTCAGCCCTAAGAGGGAGCCAGAAGGAGAGCAGGATGTACTCATATAGAGGTTAACCCAGGAAGTCCAAAGTCATATGTGGTATATGGACGCCTTGATAAGGCAATATGGGTGCAATGAGCTGTCAGATGATGAGTTGGATAACCCATTCACGAACAATATCCTCCGTGAAAAGTTCAGAATGCCCCATGTTAAGCAGTTCAAAAAGGATACTGATTCAAAGGAACACGTGAGTAGATACTGAAAATACACAACACAGATAATTCACCTTAAGCTAATCTACAAGAAATGAGGGGGTGGATAGGTTTTTACACCTCTTTTCAATCCCTTGAACAAACAGAAGTTTGCCCCTCTAGATATCTTGTATCACAATCTATTAAGCAAAGGCAATAAGATAAGGTTCAATAAAGGATATGCCTTAGTCAAGCAAAATGAATGTAGACAACAATTTACATGTGATGCAATTTCACTTTGTGTATAGGGTTTGCATATACAAAACTTGATGGAATATGAATATCAATTACAAAGTTACCAAACAAGATATTTATCAGCACATATACGGGTTAAACCTTTGAAGAGGAAACATCCACGGATTAATATCACAACCGCCGGCAAAACAACTCCCACTATTAAGATAAAAGTATAATTTCTCAAGTGACCAATCCACTTATAGAGCTACCCTTCTAACCTACCAAAAGAAATAGTTGCCTCCCATCTTGACTATCCGAATCACCCTGATCCTATTCAATATTCATGCTTTACTATTCGGATCACCACGATCCAGCCAAGACTTCCACGCTTAACTATTTGGATCACCCCGATCCTAGTTAAGACTCCATGCTTAGCTATCTAGATCACTCTGATCCTAGCCAAGACTTCCACGCCTTTTACAAAGACTTCTAAGTGATCATGAATGCAATGCGCAATCAAGCCCGCAACATTGAATTTGATGATCAAAACATCCTATGGGAACTAGAGATATGCATGGAAGCTCACGAATCAAAATTGTCTAGTTACTATGCATAAATAAAAATTCTAGAATATATGAAAAACCAAACACATTTAATTTCTAGATTTATTCATGTCACTGAACCTTGAATTAATCATATACATTTAAGCACATAATCAAGATTTAGTATCAAATAAAAATCATGCTAGATTCACATGATATGATCAATAAAAGTTCTAGTAAGAAATATAGAGCATATATTCACAAAGTATTCAATACAAACCTATTCAGCTTTATATACACAAGAAATTGTGCTAATTATGGATATGGTAAATTAATAAGACCTAGAGACTATTACTTATAAAAATCAATCAATTAAAGTCCAAAATAGTCCTAGATAGAAAGCGAGCACAATACAAAACACAAACATGTGAAAACATAGGCTTTAACAAAACCTAACTCAACATGCAAGGTTCTAATAATGTTCAATCTAGCTTTAATGGAGTCTAAGACTGTAATCAAACTTTATACAATATACATACATACATTGAAGAAGAAAACCCAAGGTAACTGAATACTTTTAAGAACAAAACTCAAGAGAAGATTCAATACGTTAAGAAAAGCTGTGCAGTCTTATTTTTTTGTGTAGAGCCAACTAAAAACGTGATTGAATGACTTCAAATCTTCTTAGAGATGATAGAGAATTGATGAAAAAAAAATCTCCAATTCGAATCACTTGAATCAGAGTTCAAATGAGAAAGTTACGGTGTTTGGAAGATGAGAAAATTTGAGAGAAAATTCTGCACAAGTGTTTTTCAAGTTTTTCTTCTTAGAAAAAGAATGAGGGGGAAAAGGGATATATAAAGGAGGGAAGCCAAAGACCAAAATGAAGGGTCAATCAAGAGGTGCCACCTCTATAGCCCTTGGAGGCTCATGGCCTCCATGGGGATAGAGGGCTTCTCTTCCCGTGGAGGCCACATGCCTTAATGGGGAGAGGTACAATGGCCCTCTTTGTTGGCATTTCAACTTCCCCATGCACCTTTGTGTTCTTCGACCATTCTCGGACCACCGAACTCCTAATTCAAATTCATTTTTGGATTACAAACCGAAAATCCCTCATGCACAAGGATCTCAATAAAACTTTCATAAAAAATGGAATTCAACTTGTTACATAAGGATGAAAATCATGTACGTTAAAGACATGGAAAGTTTCGTAACTTTCTACTTGGAACTTGAAACTTAATGTATGAGTAACCGAAATGACTATAACTCAATGTGAAATCAAATATGAACAAACTCAAGTCCAATAACATAAAAATGAAAAGAAATAAATATAAGAACACACAAGTATGCAATTTCCTAGATATAGTCCTAGAACATGAAATTTCTCAAACATTGTCAAATTAAATCTAATGCAGGTGCATACTTAAATAAGTGTGTGTATGTGTTATACCAATTTTGCACAATGATACAGGGACATAAATGTATGCAATATGTGTATGCACACCTAAGTCTTGTAAGAGAATTGAGGTCTTATTATACCTTTATTAAGCAATGAAGCCCATTCCTCTTTGAAGACTTCAACTTTGCTTGATTTGTTGTCCAATCTTTCTTGAAGCTTGATAAACCTTGACACTTAGACAACTAATCAATACAAATGAAATGTTGTTTTGGTATGGAATTATGTCAACACAAGACTCAAGAACCTAACAATCTCCCATTTTGGCAAATTCCATGTCAAAAAACCTATACAAAAACTAATACATACAAAATGAAGATTGGTCACAATCACTCTCTCGCATTACATTGAGTTTGTACATCTTAGATGAATCTTCAACAAATCTTGAACTTCTTCATTTGATCTTCTCTTGATAGCACCTAAAATCAACTTGAAGAGCAATATATACAAGAGAAAATATATGGCAAAATGTACTTTATTAAGATAAAACAATAAAGTCCAAGAGGATATATGTATACTCCCCTTAAATACAAGCATATCTAATCTAGTTTAGAATATTACAAACCCAAGTTCAAGTTACCAATTTTAAAAAAAATAGAACAAATGAGCTAGTAGATACCATATTTTTCTCCCTATTTTTAACATAAAATGAAGCCAAAAGGTAAGAAAATAGAGTGATACCTCAAGATCAACTAGTGCCGTCAAAGAAAAATCTTCGATTGGTTGACCTCTTATAATGCTTGATGGTTGTGTTGCTTGAAGAAAGTCATTCCTCTTGATCCTTTGTTCTTGTTGCACCACCTTAGCATTTAGCTCATAAATCTTTGTCAAAAGCCCCTCTTGTAGTTGCTTAGCCCAATCCGGTAGAATGCTTGCACTTGACACCACACTTGAATCTTGATTTTCACCAAAGATCCTACAAGTGTCATTAATCTTTCCCTTTTCTTTGTAAGACATATAAGATATCTGTTTTTCATAAAATTTCTCTGGAGGCAAAAGTACATCATCATTCAACCTAGGAACACCATGCATCATACAAAAATGTGATAGAAACCCTGGAAATGCTAGCTTTTTATCCGATCTAGATGAACTAGCCGCACTTTCAATGTATTCTATTAAAAGATCACAAAGGTTTAAGGGCTTGTTAGTAGTCATGGCATAAAAAATTTTGATCTTTTCCTTGTTTAGCTCTAAAACATTTATAGATCCAACAAGATTTGCACATACAAAAAGATGCCAAAAGGCACAAACCTTGGTCAACTCACTTTGGCCTACATATGCTTTCTTTCCCCATTCAAATCCCAAATGAAAATACACAACATAGTTAATTTGCCTTAAGCTAACTTGGAGAGATGGGGGGGGGGGGGGGGGGGGGGGTGGGGAGGGGGAGGTGAATAGGTTTTTACACCTCTTTTCAATCACTTTTATAATTCTTCTTTAATTGCTAGAATATCAAAATTATTATAAACAAAAGTGTGTGTGAATTTTTCTTCTAACATATGTAGATGAGCAATTTGATAATCAACATGCAAATCACATCCACAACTATTCTTCTTAAGCTTTTCCATAAAGGGTCAAACCGATTATCAACCGGCATTTTTGCTTTTAAGAGAATAAAATTCAACATATGAGTGTGTGTGTGCATGTGGCTCATCATCCCATTTCTATTTTTCAACCCCGAGCATTCATGATTTTCAACTATACTCCTTTTAAGCTTTTTTTCATAGGCTTGAATCAAAGATTTTTTTTATTGATTTTTTTAACACTTATTTAATTTTTCTAACATAAACATATACGCTTATGACTCATCGTAATGGTGTAGCCCCTTCCTATATTGGGCAGCTTCACAACCAGTATGTGTAGCCCTTTTCATGAAAGTGCTTGTTGAGTTCTGTGTAATTACCGAAGCAAATGGATACTAACCATAGTTCATCTTAAATGTACTAGTCAAAAGACTTCAAGATGTATCCACAACTTACATATTAGCAAACTCAACATACTTAACAAAACATACATGAGAAACAAAGTGCATTTTTGAAAACCAAATTTTTATGGCTTATAAGCACATTATCTAAAAGCAATACGGATAGATTTACTTAAGATCATTACTTCTTAAGAGAGTAGCTTTCAAAGAATATGAAACTCATATTTTTCAAATCATGTCACTCAACATTCAAACAAATAATTCACACATCATGTTCAAGACCTTTGTGAACAATATCACTAAGTGATCTTTATAAAGCAAATGTAAATGAGAACCATATGTATATTACACTAAGCTCTCTAATATGAAATGCTACATGATGCAATGCAAACAATGAGTTAAGAGATGAAAAACCTAGAATGGAAGCATTAGGATATAGAAATACCTTAGTGAGCACTTTTCATCAAATGCAAAGTCTTCGCCCTTTATATCAGCTCTCTTGGCTTGTTTGTCCTCATGACAGCAGGTTGTTGGTGTGTCATCCCAAGAGAATAAAAACTAAGCACTTCAACTCAAAAACATATAAGAATGACTTTCTCTAAACGTCTTAACAACAATCCAACACCATATAGATTTCAAAAATGGATTTCTCATCAAGTCAATCAATTGATTTCGAATATCATAGCAAGAGATGTGAGATAGCTAAGTTCATACCAATTTATAAAGAAACAAAGCTAGCTAGCTAAAAATCTCAACAATTTGACACTAATCTTAAAGCTAACTCACATGTGCACCTTACACTAATGGTAAGAGCACTCACCCTTGACCCATATGGTCTTGGGTGAACTTACACATAAATCATGATCATCTTTGAATTTAATATTGAACCTAGAATGGAGATCATTAATGAGAGTCAAAAGAATATCTTTTATACTTATCTCCTCAACATTATTAGCAACACATGCTTTGTCAAGATTTTCACAAGGATAAGACTTCTTCTTTAAATTCTTTTTAACATGCATTTTATGAGCATCATGCTTGTCAGCAACTAAAGCCCTAGCATGCTTCAAAGAAAGGTCAATCTTTTTGTCTATAGAGGCATTTCCTATTTTGAAAAACTCTATGTACTCATAACACCTTGGTTTAATATGACCAACGGTATTACAAAAATGGCAAATATGAATAAAGGTTAAGATTGTACCTTATGGTCTTGAAGAAATAGGAAGAGTTTGTTATGATACCTTGTCTTTCACATTACCTTTGACTTTGAGAAGATTGTTCTTAGAAGACTTTTTCACATTCATGATCTTTGCCTTCCTTGAAGTAGGTGATGTTATTTCAAGCTTGTTCTTACCTTTCAAGTTGCTAGATTCTCCTCGAGGTTTAGCAAGATTTGGAACATTATTCACCATGATCGAACCATTGAATAAGAGTTAACTGGCTTGCATAGCAATGTTTATATCTTCAATGTAAGCTTGCTCTTTAGCCCTCATATTTTAGACAATCTCCTCACTATCATAGACAAGTCTCTCTACCTTATTTAGTCTCTTCAAAATATCATTCTTTTCACTTAAGAGTTTATGAGAGGTTTTTACAAACTTATC
This sequence comes from Dipteronia dyeriana, assembly GCA_032871835.1. Lineage (NCBI taxonomy): Eukaryota > Viridiplantae > Streptophyta > Magnoliopsida > Sapindales > Sapindaceae > Dipteronia > Dipteronia dyeriana. Next base: position 26,619,893 of record CM065297.1, on the reverse strand, counting down.
CACTTGAGTCCTAATCAAGCCATCTTTTTCTCTAACCTCTCTCAAGGCTTCATCCCTTTGGGTCTCAAGATTCCAAATCATGGCCATAAGTTCTAGATTGGCTGCTTTCAAGAATGTATCCTCTAAATGACCTAGATCACTTTCCTTGTTCACGAAAAATTCATAATCATTTTCTAGCTTAGTGAGAGAAGCCGTAAGAGCAACAAAATTGCTTACATGCTCTTCATTAGTTAAAGACTCATCACTTGAGCTTTCCTCATTGCTAGAAATACCATCACTCCAAGTGGCCACCATAGTTTTGTCTTTCTTGTCTTTCTTGGACTTCTTTATATTGCACTCATTTGTAAAATGCCCAAAACCATGATATTCAAAGCATTGAACCTTCTTATTGTTCTTGGTTGACCATCCCAATCAACTCCTGGAGAAGATGATTTCTTGACTTCCTTTTCCTTCGAAAAGCTACCTCTAGGCTTGGTACCTCTTCTTAGAAACTTTTTAAATTTCCTAAAGATTAGAGCCATCTCTTCATCCTTATCATCACTCTCCACTTCAATAGCCTTGAGAGCAATACCCTTGCTTTTGCCTGTTGGGAATTTGATCATCATGGCGTAGGTTACCGTGACAACCTTTGTCTTGTTTAAGAATGGTTATCCCGGTAGGGCACTGTAAGGTCAATTTTTCTTTGTCCACTACTACAAAATCTAGTAACACCATCTTTTGACACGTGGCTTCTCCAATATTCACAGGAAATTTCATCATCCTAAAGGATCTCACTTCTGCTCCCCCAAACCCCCGGAGTAGGATGTGAAAGGATTACAGATCTTTTCTATCCAGTCGTTGTTGGTTATAAACTTCTGCACTTAAGATATATGCTAAACTCCAATTTTCCACTAGTAATCAGTGAACATCCCTATGCCCGATCTAAACACTTATAACGAGTGTACCATTGGCTTGACATATACATCGTGCGAATAAGCCTCCGTGAATATTTTGGGATCCCAACCTTCTTTGATCCTCTTCAAGTGAGGCTGAAAGGAGTTTACATTGAGTTCTTTCCTTGCCTCCATGGTTTCTCGGACTTATTGTGTCCTCTTTTTGTTGTTATTCCCTATCGAGGGTCCAACAAAGATGTTGTTTTCTCCCTTATCTTTAGTTTGCTTCGGACTTTTTCCCCAGTTTTCTTCTTGGTCGTTGTCCCGGTTGGGCTATTTGTCTGTTGCCTTTTTAAAGACAATATCTTTCATGTGTCCTTCCAAGATGAGAGTTTCAATGTGATCTTTGAGCTGGTAGCACATTGAGGTTTCATGTCAGTTTTCCATATGGAATCAACAATACTTCATAGTATCTCGGCAAGCAAATTTTGACTGTATGAGTGGTTCTTTTGACAAGTTCTTTTCCTCTATGATCGAGAGGTTCTCCTATTGTTTTTTCTTCAATGGGGTGTAGTTTGTATATTTTCCCTGGTGCCTCAAACTGGTTCGGTCAACCTTGGAATCATTATCTAGGTGGATGTTTGGAGTCTTGTTCTTCTGCTCGTCTCCTTTATGAGAATGGGTGACCCTAATGTACAAAATTCCCTCTGTTATAATTTCTTTTTCCTTGACCTACAGGGACAAAATAGAATAGTATGATCACCAGATGTTTATGGTTCAAAAGTCCAATGAATGTGTGACCGTCGATAAGTTAGAGGCCCAGATCGAAGCACTGGAAAAGTTTGAACTAGACCTAAGAGAAAGGCCTGAGGCACAAAAGGATAAGCCCACATAAGCAGTAACCCTTAATCAAGAGGAAACGACCAAAACCGTCAAGATAGGCTCGAGTTGTGCGAGAGCAACAGTAGGTGTAAAACCGTAATTATAAAACAATACTCGTAAGTGCTTGAATCGTGAAGATAAGTACAACAACATGTAAGGATCGTTCCCATGAGAAAAAGAGATTTATTGATTGAAAACTAATTTTAATTAAAGCTAAATTAAAGTAACCAGAAACTAGTGATGAATGATTTAAACTAAAAACTAAATTAAATTAAACTAACGAAATCATTTAAGAAGAATTGGTTGTGATCAATGGAAAGAAAGCACTAGGTCATCAATGATCCCCAATTATGAACACTCAATGTATGGAATTAATTTGTAAACAAAATTCAATCAATTCAAGGGTTCATTCTTTATCTTTAATATGACTATTACCGTATGATAGCGGGATGAGTCACGTATTCCCAACCACTATTCACCCTTGGTCTATGGTGTGAACAACGTTCGGAAACCCATTAGGCGCAAGAAATAAGAACAAAACTTTTATTTTGCTTTGCCTATGCTAAAGATAAAATTCATTCATTCAAAAGAGCATTAATCAATGTTAGGTTTGGTCTATACTCTAACCCTAATTCTCAGATAATCTTAACCCTAAAATCATGCCAAACAATCATCAACTCTTGGTCTATGGTGTGAATAAATATTTAAACTAATGAGGATTAAGCAATTAACAAAATTAATAAATCAAGAATTGAATTGATGAAATAATAATATTAATCCAAACATGAGTATTCACAAAAGGTTCACATCGATTCCCAAGTTATGGGATTATTTACACATCATGAAAACAAAAACAGAAGAAAGAGAAAAGATAGAACCCATTTACTACTTCAAGTTTTTGAGATTGAAATCTTCTTAATCTTCGATCTTCTGATGTGTACAGATGATGAAAAAATTGTGTAAGGTGTTTGTGAAAGAATAATGGTTGAGAGGGCTAGAATGTGTATCCTCCGAAGAAAAAGAATAATAAATATATATAGGTCCTCCACCAAATAAGGTTTTCAGAATTCCCTAGAAAACAAGGAATGCGCACGGTCGCTCCATGTACTGCGGCACAGACACTTGCACAGGCCGCAATATTAACAGTGGTGTGTCCTCTAGGCTCTTGAACGGTGTAGACCACGACGTAGGCTGGTAATTGGAAGCGGTATGGACAGTGGCTGGAAAACCTTGTACACTTGGATTGCATCGCTGGCTATGCTGCAGTTGATGCACTACACAGGCAATGACCTACCCAATTGCGGTTGACAGATTTGCCCATTATCTTCTCGTTAAGCTTTATTCCTTGCAAATATCAACAAACTCCTCATGTTTAAGGAAAATGTCATGCACATGCTCAAAAAACAATTTAAATAACCTGATTTACTCGAGAGACAAGCTTATTACGTAGGAAATAGAGGTTAAAAACATATATATAAAATAGACCGATCAAATACCCTCGAACTTATCTTTTGCTAGTCCTCGAGCAAACTAAGAAAACAAAAATAAAAAATAAAATCTAAAAAAAATCCTAACAAAGCCACTTTCGTAGAGAAGGCGATAGCATTTAGCGTATGCTACAAGCCTTTAAATATCAATAATCTAAAATGCATTCGAAATGTGCCCATATTGAAATAATGCATGCAAAAGCCAATAAATGAGGACTAAAGTTGAGCAACTAAACTAAATGCATTGCTCAATTTTTAATGAAAAGCCCATACTTAAGACGTTCAGGTTTCAAACTCACATTCGCTAAATGCTGTACATGTAATTCACCTCGACTCTAATTCTCACAGGATATCACTCATTATTTCACACAGAACCTAGGTAAATACACTCATCAAGCATATGCGATAGAAGTTATGCACAATAAATTTCAAGTCTTGTTCGCATATGAGTACATATATGAAAGAACACTTGATTTATATACGAAAGATCTCATGAAAAGAATCAAGCATTATGAACAAGATAGACACAAGTTTCACGTCTACTTTTATAGTAAGGATAACTAGCAGATCGGATCAGTTAGACTTCATTAAGGTTGTAACAGGGCCATGGGTGAAGGTTAAGAAAGAATGGGGAATTAGGAATTCAAAAACCTAGGACCATACCATGAGAGTCTTCAATTACCTTTACGGCTTTGCAGAAATCTCTTGGTCATCTTGATATTGTTGTTGAATATTGCCACTTATAACGGTCTATCTCTTTAAAAATTTACCATTCTCTTTCTTGTCAAACTCCTTTTGAGTTGAAACTGTAGGAAAAATCATGTGGTGGAAGCGGAAAAATAGGTTTAGTGTATTTTAAAAAAATTTCCTTTAAAAGAATAAACCTTAACCCTTGATTAATTAACATATAATAAAGTATCGTACATTTTTCTCGTGACGATTGAAGTTGCACCGAATTGAATTCGTAAGACCTTTCAATCCAATCATGAACGTGATTCATCTAGGAGTGTAGGCTCTTTTTTTTTAATTGTATACCTGAGGATGTAAACAATTTTTTTTTTTTTGTTAGTCACAATAATTCTCCTAGAAAAAACCCAAGAACGTTCGGTTATTTGTGAATTATCAATCTATTTGATTGAAACTCGCATGAACCCGATTCAATTTTGTGTACATAAAACCCTTTTGATTTAAAGGATATTAGTGCACTATCGAAAACAAAAATGTTCATTCTTTTCTCTATATTTGGCCAAATTCTACACACAATGGGCTGGATGATTTTTTTTTAACTATAATAAGCAAATAAAAAAAACTTCTCACAGGTCTCCACTAGGGGTGGGCACGGTTCGGTTCGGTTCGGTTCGGCTTTGGCTAAAACTGTATTGAACCGAATTAAATTCGGTTTTTAAAAATGTGAATCGGTTTGAACCATGTTAGACCCCAAAACTGAATTGAACCGAACACCCTTTTCTCGGTTCGGTTCGGTTCAGTTCAATTCGGTTTTGGGCCTATTGGGACTATTGGGCTTCACTTTTTCTTTTCTTTTTAATTTCCTCATTTCATTTTTACCTTTTAGCAGCTATTATTCACTTATATGATTGGGCCTTCAAACAATTGATTCAGTCCAAATTTAAACTGAAATATTGTTTACATAATCAAATTTTGTCCATATTAATTAACACATAAGCATAAATACAAATATAAATACAGTTAAAATAAATCAAAATTCAAAAGTATTAAAAATAGTTGTCCAGAAATTGAATCCAGATAACTTCAATTACATAGAGTAAAACATCAGTCCAAAAGGCAATCCAATTACATTGTTGTCCAAAATATCAATCCAATTACATAGTTGTAATAGAATAACATATGACATATCAGTCGGATTACATCAGGTGTTGCAAATATATCGTTGAACCAACAGTACGCCACTCTATAAAGTCTCCCTTTATAAGAACCCATTTTAGCTAAATTGTCACTTGTCAGCCAAGAAATTAGAGGCTCTCAATAATCAAACTATTAGATCAAACACAAAACATCAACATTTGAAGATAAACTTTTGGTCAAAATGGTTTCGGTATTAAATTTTCATGCAAGAACATTAGCTTCAAATTTTGTTTTTTATGATTTTCTTGTAACTTAGCAGGCAACCAGAGTAAAACAGAGCAAGACAACCAGCCACTATAGCAAAACAAAAGAAAAGAGGCCCGCCCCTTGCAGCTGCCAAAAGCAAACACAACACAGGAACATATGACACCCTACTCAACAAAAGCCCCCCAAGCTCGAATCCCTCTTAGCAAAACATAGCAAAATAGACACATCCATCTTGATTCAATAAAAAAAACATATAAAATATATATAAACAAATAAATCAAAGTCATCAGATCAAAATAGATAAGAAAGAGGGAAAAAATTTAGAGAAAAAATCTAGATCGGAATGGTGAAAGAAGAAAAAGAAAAATACCTTAAATAAGCGATTTCCGGCGGAAGTTAGGACTCGAAAGGCGGAAGCCGTGGAACTGTGGAAAAGGCTATTGCAGACGGAATAGAGATTTCTGATGGGTTAACTGTTTGAAGAAGTGGTGGAAGAGAGAGGGCTGTGAGTTGAGACTTGAGAGATAAAGGGCTGTGAGATAGAGAGGTCTGGTTGTCTGAAATTGAAAGAATGAGAAAAATTAGGGTTTTTTTTTATTATATATGTCGGTTCATACGGTTTGGGTCAGTTTTGAAGATTGAAAACCGAAACTGAACCGTAATCAATACGGTTCATTCGGTTCGAACCTAATTGAACTGAATTAATGTATAAAACTGAACCGAACACCTTTTTTCGGTTCGGTTCGGTTCAGTTTCGATTTTTATGCCCACCCATAGTCTCCACCAAGCCTTGGCCAAAATCTCTCTATGATTTCTATTAGCCTTGGCCGAAATCTTCAAGGCCATATACATAGGTAGCCAAATCCTCTCCTAAGGAGGATTTACTTGGTGGCTAAGAATCCTTACTCAAAGAAGAATTCTTTTCCACACCAAGACTTCTATTCCAACTCGTTAGTGTCCAATAACTAATTATTGAATAAAAATTAAATTGTGACTTTATCAAAAACTTCCTAATTTGACCAACTGTCAATTAGAGTTTTGATAGATGTCAAATACTTTATAATTTGACTAGATAAATAAATTCCTTTTATTTATCTACTTATCAAATAAAGTATTTGATACTTATTATACTACAAACAATAGTAATACTACCAACAATAGTATAACACTAGAACACCTTCTCCTACTAGGAAAACGATTTTATCTTTTAATTAAACAATTAATTAATTAATTTCCATTAAATTAAATAATAAAATAAAAACAATATGTATATGGGTCAAATATTGTTTTTTCTTTCATTTTATTAAATTCATTGGACTTTAATAAAAAAAAATCCATATATGAACTATACACATTCTTACTAAAAAGAAACAATTCCACATGTCTTAAATTAATACATTAACATTATTTAAACAGCTCCTTTAATTAAAATGTGCAAATTATATTCTTAATCTATTAATAGAATGCTAATCGCACCCCTTTACAGCTTCCCAAGGATTCCCACATCCTTGGCCACCCATTCCAGGTATTTTGAAGAGTTCCCGTGTGTCTTGATCACACTTGAATGCACCTCTCAAAAACTTTTGGATTCCAAAATCCAAAAAAAAAACTCTAGATGGACCCAAAAATTGGTCCAGCAGAATATATCAATTGATCCATACAAGTTTGTGTGAATTGAGATCTTGGCGAGCTATCTAAGTTTAAGTTTCAATAGACATAACCTAATGACAATCAACAAATGATTCACTTTGGTCCGATCTATTAATTTTAGTTCATTCCAATAAAGAGCTAAAATTGAACTTTTAAATAAAGATAGAATAAGTTGATGTTCCTCATTCGTACCATAGACAATCTTGTTACATATAGTGTATCCTCGTGAAGAATACCAATAATCGCCAAGAGCTCATAGGCCTCCTATAGGTCTCCTAGTTACCAAATGTTCTCATACGACCAAATTTTGAACTTGGATATTTTGACTTGTCTAGAAGTCGTATTTCAATAGACACTATTGAAAACTTAACTTTAAGTTTTAATATCCAATGCCTCAAAATATCCATATGATGATATTCTACTCACATTTAATAAATGGAGCCACGATGTCCATATCTATAAATGAAGTCCTTTATCGATTAACAAATGCATACCGCCAAACTATCGAGGATAGACTATATTATATAATCAAACTCATTGATAGCTCAAATGATAACACTTGTATCCTTAAGTCCATCATTTATCTCAAGATTGAGATAGACTCTCCGATTATCCTCAAGTGAAAACTTTTATCCATTGACGATTCTGGATAAAGTATTTCACTGTGATCCTATTCAATGCACCTATTGCACTAGATTCTTTTGCCTAAAGACAACACACTATGATGATTTTAGACTCATCATAACACACTTGATCCCACTCAATTGCTAGTAAAAGAATATACAACTTTAATAAGATAAATATGCCCAACCTTTATCTTAAGTTGTGAATATTGTTCAAGACTAACTAAAGAATTGTGTATACCTCATATATATCCAGATGTATGAACAATTCTTCTTTTCTCATAGTCTTTTGACCTTATGATTATTCACTTTTGACAATTATAATAATTAAACTATATATGCTATAAGATTTGTTAAACTAGAGTCACTTTATTAATATGAAGAGATTGTTAAATACATTATTACAATCTTGCTATTGAGCATAATCCCAATAATCTCCCACTTGCTCTATAGCAAACATGTAATATCTCTTATCCTCATATTCTTTAGATGCCCATCAAAACTCTTCTGTGGTAGAGCCTTTGCGAATGGATCCACCAGATTTTCTGTTGACGCGATCTTGGTAATCGTCACGTCTCTTCTATGCATAATTTCCCTCAGAAGATGATACTTTCTTCCAATGTGTTTCCCTCTCTTATAACTTCTTTATTCTCTTGAATTAGCCACTGCTCCACTATTGTCACAATAGATAATGATCTGCTTATTCGCATCAGGAACCACTTCCAAGTCAATCAAGAATTAGCGGAGCTAGACAACCTATTTAGCAGCTTCGAATACGGTAACATACTCAGCTTACATGGAGGAATCAGCAGTACAAGATTGCTTGATACTCCTCCATATGACTACGCCAACACATATCCTGATGTTGATCTTATAGAGTTAGAATTTGACTGGAAATCAGAATCTGTATACCCAATGGGAATTAATTCCTTTCCAGAGTATACAAGCATATAATCTCTCGTTCTCATGAGATGCTTGAAACTATACTTGACTGTCGTCAAAGGATTAGGATCAGGTTTCGATTGAAACCTACTAATTATGCCAACATCAAAACAAATATCTGGTCTAATGCAGAGCATTACATACACGAGACTTCCAACTACCGAGGCATAATGAACCCTACTCATGAATTGCTCTTCATGCTCATTCTTAGGAGCTTGTTCATTAGAAAGTTTGATTCCATGTATGAATGGTAACATACCTTTCTTGGAATTTTGCATGGAAAACCTAGACAAGATTTTATCTATGTATGAAGCTTGGGATAATGCAATCGTTTTATTCTTTCTATCCCTTATTATTTGGATACCAAGAATGTAACTTGCTTCTCCTATGTCCTTCGTATCAAATTGTTTTGCTAACCATTTTTTTACTGATGTCAATACACCTACATCGTTTTCGTTAAGTAGTATATCATCAACGTAACAAACTAGGAAAACCAACTTGTCGTCTTTGATCTTTTCGTATACACATGGTTCGTCAAGGTTTTGAATAAATCCAAAGCTTTTCACAGCTTGATCAAACCTTATGTTCTAGGATCTAGATGCTTACTTCAATCTATATATGGATCATTATAACTTAAACTTTTCCTCTTGGCCCTTTTCATTGAATCCTTTTGGTTGCATCATATAGATGCTTTCTTCAATTCTTCCATTAAGGAAAGCTGTCTTGACATCCATTTGCCAAATCTCTAGGTCAAGAGATGCCACAATAGATAAGTGTATCCTCATGGATTTAAGCATGGCCACATGTGAGAAGGTTTCCTCATAATCGATATCTTTCTTCTGTGTGTAACCATTAGCTACCAATCTAGCATTAAATGTTTCCACCTTTCCATCCATTCCTCTCTTGCTCTTGTATACCCAATTGCACCCAATGGGTTTTATCCCTTTAGGCAAGTCCATAAGAAACCAGACTTTATTTTTAAACATAGATTCAATTTAGGATTGCATTGCCTTTTGCCAATGGCGACAATCAACATCTTCCATGTCTTTCTTGTACCTGTAGGGATCATCGTCGTCTAGGATATTCTCTACTGATTCTCCTAGATCGATGTATCTCTTGGGTTGTCTACTAACCCTTCCACTATGACGAGGAATGGTAGGTCATTGATCTTGTGTTGGTGTGGAACTTACAATTGGTCTGGGTTGTGAAACCTCTTATGGAATTGTATCTCCTGAAAGCTCATTCAGGACAATTCTACTTTAGGCACAAAATTATTCATCTAATTCTTTTCTAGAAATTTAGCATTTGTTGAAACAAATACTTTAAGATCTGAATGACTATAGAAATAATATCCTTTAGTTCTTTTTAGATACCCTACAAATATGTATGTTTCTGAATGGGACTCCATCTTTTCTGTATTTCCTTTTAACACGTGCGCATGACATCCAATATCCTTAAGTGTTGTAGACTAGGCTTTCACCCAGTCCCCAACTTATGCGGTGTTTTAGGTATCGACTTAGATGGTACATCGTTTAGAATGTACATAGCAGTTTGTAAAGCAAATCCCTAAAAAGAATTAGGAAGGGTTGAATAACTCAACATAGACCTAACCATTTTGTAGAGGTGTACCTGACATAAAAAACCGAGAAATTGTATCACTATCAATAAGATATTATTGAAACTCACCAGATAGATATTCTCCACCATGATCAGACCTCAAGATTTTTATGTGTTCTTTAAGCTGATTTTCTACTTCAGCTTTAAATGCTTTGAACATATCAAAAGCATCTAACTTATGTCTCATGAGATACACATGGCCAAATCTCGAGTAATCATTCGTGAAAGTGATGAACTACTCATATCCACCTCTAGTTTGTATGCTCATAGAACCACACACATCAGTGTGTATTAATCCTAAACATTAAGTGACTCTTGTGTCGTTGGTCTTGAACGACCTTTTGATCATCTTACCTTCCAAACAAGATTCACAAGTTGGTAGATCATCAACCTTTAAGTCACTTAAAGGTCTATCACTAACAAATCTTCTGATCCTATCAAGGTTAATATAACCTTAGTGCACATGCCATAGGTAGGTTTTATCTTTTGATAATTTTTCTCTTTTATAATTAGGTTTCATTGATTCCGTGTCTAACAAGTGTGAGATATTGCTATGCAAATAGAATAAACCATTTTTCAATGTACCTTTACAAACAAATTTGTTATTCCTACTAATAATAAAACCTTTTTTAAAAGTAACCGAATGTCCAAATTTATTTAAACAAGAAACTAAAATTAAATTCCTCTAACATGAGGTACATAGTAAACATCTATTATATCTAAATGCCTATAAGAATCTAAATTAATTCTAATATCTCCCACTGCACTAGCAAACACCCTAAACGTAAGTTGAAATCATTCGCATTAAGACTTTTCTTTTCCTTGCACCCCTGTAAGGAATAATAAACATGATTAGTGGCTCCAGAGTCTATGATCCAAGAATATATAGAATCTGCCAGAAAACATGTTTCAAGATAATTAATATTACCTTCTTCCTTATTGCCCTGAGACTTTGGGAAATTTCTTTTCCGATGTTCCTTTTCGCCAAAAAGAAAACACTTCCTTTTGATCTTGGTTACTTTTTTAGTCTCCTTCTTGGTAGGTCCAAGTTGCTTTTTCTTCTGTTGTTTCTTGACCTTCTTACGTGTCTTAACAGTAGCAACTTTACTTACCGTATGAATCTCATATCCCTTGCTTTTCAAAAGGATTTTCTCGATGCTTTGTACATCTTGCTTCAGGCCCTGTAAGGTGTATTCCCTACTGTTCAAGGTGTAGTCCAACTTGACTTGATTAAAGGAATCAGACAGTGAGTTGACAATCATGTCAATTTTTGTCTCACCATCTATCTTAGCACCATTCAGTTCAACAATGTTGAGATGTGCTATGACTTTCATCATGTGATCTTTCACAGCCTATCCAGGTTTCATCCAAAGATTCATGAAAGCAGTCACTGCCTCTCTTTTAGTCATCCTGGACTTCATAGCAAACATCTCTTCTAGAGACATCATTATATCGACAACAGTCTCCATTCCTTCATGTTGCTGTTGTAACACGTCGAATATGGTGGCCATATTGTAACATTTGGCCATCTCATCTAAAGTCTTCCATTGTTGATACTAGTCTCTTTGTGCCTCAATAGATTCATTAGTAGGAGTTGGTGGTTTAGGGGTACACATAACAAACTTATGCTTTTCAGCTTGCAATAACAACCCAATTTCCCTTTTCGTGTGACATAATTATCATCAGTTAAAGTATTTTCTTTTAGGATGTAGATTAGGGATGGGGTCATGATTTCTGAATGTTAACAAAAATTATATAAGTAAACAATCATGACAAAGCACTTTTGAATATTTATCTTGAATTAAATAAATTAATTCAATCATAAAATTTAACGGTGATCCAACACCCATAAATGTCACGCCTCCTTTGGGAGTTCGCACCATCTACTAGTTGGACGAGGTCCCACCTAATTGTTAACATAACAACCAGCGTTTTCAATTTTAGCTTTGCGATTTTATTAACAAGAAATCTTGGGAGGATATTAATAAAATCACATTAAGTGTGTTACCAAGTTACCGACCTTCAATAAATTCCCTCACAAATATCCCTCCTTAGAGAGTAGATATCGTTAGAGTCAATTGTTTAGTCTATCCTCTTAAGGAATTATCCTGTTAAATTCCATTCTTGAATACCCCTTGGGGGGTTATTACATGAAACATAAAACTCAACTAAACTTGGAGGCCATAGGCATTCCAAAACACCTTCTCCCACTCAATTGTTTAAGACGTGTGATTGAATTCCATAGAATGATTTACAAAGTTATCTAGATGTCAATTAGATACCAAAACCATTCAATGCTTGTTCATACCAAAATAGATTTATGAGTGACACTCATATTCTACATGACATATTATCAAACAATGACAAACAATGCAATATTTACGGAAAAGTAAATAACCACAATTTTGGTCCGTCCTAGAAAAACAAGTAAATTACATTTGTTTAAAATACAAAACCCTAAACCTAACTTGGAAAGCAAGTCATCAAGCGCCCACTGTCCAAAGGTCTCGTGTCTGGGCACTTGCGCTCCCCGAACCCTTGTGCGGCTACTCTGTTGCTAGGTTTTCTGCTTTGAATTCTTCAATTCTTCGATTCTTGGAAAATTGAATATATTACAACAATTTTTTTTATTTCAACAATAAAATTAAAAACATAACTTAGCAACTACCAAGAAGGAAATTATGGTGATGATAGGCCACCCTTCTTGTTACAATTCCAAAACAAAAATACATTAAAATTCTAGGACCAAAATTGTGCAATAACAAATCACATTATAAATAAATAAATATATATATATATATATATATATATATATATATATATATATATATCCATACATTCCAATGTAATTATATATGCGAATATCTAGAGTGTCATCTCTTTCTATATTAGGAATATCTGGAATGGGAAAAATAGGTTAGTATATTTTTAGAATTTTTCCTTTAAAAGAATGAACCTTAACCCTTGATAATTAACATATAATAAAGTATCGTACATTTTTCTCATGACGATTGAAGTTGCGCTGAATTGAATCCGAAAGATCTTTCAATCCAATCACGAACGTGAATCACCTAGGAGTGTGGGCTCCATTTCTTTGAATTGTATACCGGAGGATGGAAACAAACAACAAAATGTTTTCTTTTGTTAGTCACAATAATCCTCCTATAGAATATCAAAGAATATTTGGTTACTTGTGAATTATCAATCTATTTGATTGAAACTAGCGTGAACCCGATTAGATTTTTTATAAACAAAACCCTTTTGATTTAAAGGATATCAGTGCACTATCGAAAACAAATATGTTCCCTCTTTTCTCTATGCATGGCCAAATTCTACAAACAACGGGTTGGATGAATTTTTTTATAACTATAATAAGCAAATAAAAAAAACTTCTCACAAGTCTCCACCAAGCCAAGACCGCCCATTCCAGGTATTTTGGAGAGTTCCCACATGTCTTGATCACACATGACCGCACCTCTCCAAAACTTTTGGATTTCAAAATCCAAAAATAATTCTAGATGGATCCAGAAATTGGTTCGGTAGAATATATCAAGTGATCCATGCAAGTTCGTGTAAATTGGGGATCTTGGAAGGCTATCTAAATTTAAGCTCTAATATACATAACCTAATCACAATCAACAAAAGATTCACTTTGGTTCGATCAACTAATTTTAGTTCATTCCACTAAAGAACTAAAATTGAACTCTTAAATAAAGATAGAATAAGTTAATGTTCCACATTCGTACCCTAGACAATCTTAATGGAAATAGTGTATCATTGTGAAGAATACCAGTAATCACCAAGTGCTCATAGACCGCCTATAGCTCTCCTAGTTACCATATTTTCTCATATAGCCATATTTTGAACTTGGATATTTTGACTTATCCAGAAGCCATATTTCAATAGACACTATTGGAAACTTAACGTTAAGATTTAATATTCAATACCTCAAGATATCCATATCATGATATTCTACTCACATTTAATAAATGGAGCCACGATGTCCATTTCTATAATTGAAGTCCTCTATCGATTAAGAAATAAATACCACCAAACTATTGAGGATAGACTATGTTATTTAATCATACTCATTGATAGCTCAAATGATAACACTTGTAACCATAAGTCCATAATTTATCTTAGGATTGAGATAGACTCTCCGATTATCTTCAACTGAAAACTTTTATCCTTTAACGGTTCTGGATAAAGTATTTCACTGTGATCCTATTCAATGCACCTAGGGTACAATTATTAGGTTATGGCTATGTTATAGGCTATCCAGAGAACTGAAAATTGATAGATATACCGAAATATCCATCGATATATCCGTATTTTGGATGGACCGATATCGAAACAGGCAAATATCCAATGTCCTACAGAATATCCACCGATTTCGAAATATCCGTAAAAATTTCCCGATATTTCTGAAATATCCCGATATTCCTAACATTTTACAAATTTCACCCTCAAAGTCCATGGACATTTTACATATTATAAAAATATATTTTTTAATCTTAAACAATTAAATTATTATTAAAATAATTTATATTGAAAATTATTTTAGAAGAAGCATTAACAGATTTATAAAAAATTTTAATATAATAGTTAATAGTAAAATTATTCAGGACTTGAAGTAAAATTGGACAAAGAGTCAAAGAGTGGACGTGTAAAATATGTAAAACTTTGTGAAAGCAATAACAAAAATGTTCATGACTCAAACCTGTAAATCTAATTCCAAATAATATTAAATGTGTACAATCAATTTATAAATATGTAGAATTGTTTTTTTTTTGTAACTTTGTGCCGACATTCCAAATAAAGGAATCTCAAAAGTGTTTATACAAAACGTGTAAAAATCCACAATTGTTTCTATCGCAAATGAGGGAGGTTTGTAAAGGGGAGATAGTGCGACCTGGTGCAACTCGATTTGCGACCAATCATATTGCTCTTGATAGTCTTTTGAAAAAAAAGGCAAATCTGAAACAATTATTTATTAGTGATGCATGGGCTTCAAATCAATTGAGTCGAACAACAAATGTAAAAAAGAAGGAACGATGTATTTTAGATTTAGAGTTTTGGAATAATGTGACTTCTGTAGTTAAAATATATGAGCCAATGTACCATGTTCTGAGATTGGTTGATACAGAAGTTGTACCCACTATACCTATTGTGTATAGTTAATGCGTGTAATGAAAGATGCAGTAAAACAACAAAGATGGAGTAAATAGGTTCTAAACATTAATTATATCATCATCAATCATCATCTTCTGCATGTGAAAGAAATTGGTCCACATTTGCTTAATCCATACAAAACAAAGGAACCGTCTTGCCTATTCTAAACTTGAACAACTTGTTTATTGTTATTACAATATGAAGTTGAAACTTAGAGATATGGCTACTGAAAAAGATAAAGTAAATTAAACTAATTGTATAGATCTACTTAAAGTAGCCGCTAAAGCAGGAGACGATAATGAGAATCTTATTTTTGATTGGGTTAAACCTACCTTCTTGGATGATGATGAGAAAACTCCTGATCCACATATTGTTTCTCATGCTCGAGACATAGGAATAGATGTTGAACAAGTGATTAGAGAAGAAGTTGGTGTAGATAGTGGAGTTATTGTTTCCAGCTCTTCCGATGACCAACATACCTCTGATGGAAATAGTGGAGGAAAAGATGATGGAGATGATGGGGATGGTGGGGATTAGGCAAGAGGTTGGGATTCTAGTGCAGGAGGTTGGAATGTTGGTGCAACAAGTTGGGATGTTCGTGTCGGAGGTTGGGATGCTAATGCAATAGGTTAGAATGCTAGTGTGGCAGGTTGGGATGCTAATGCAATAGGTTAGAATGCTAGTGTGGCAGGTTGGGATGCTCATGTAGGTAATTTTGATCAAAATCGTGGTGGACAACATGGAGGAACAAGTCAAATTGATGAAGATTCTTTGACTATGACTCTCTCCTCAATGAGTATAGACACAGAAAATAGTTCTTTGTGTGATTCGCAGACAATGTCAGGTTCTCATGTACCATATTATGGTAGTTATGGTGGTTGCAATATATTTGATTATCCTTCTTCACAAATTCCATATGCAATACCTATGAATGCAGATCAACAATATCCATCAAGTTGGGTAAATCCAAACTACCCAATTCATGGATCAGTTGGAAGAGATCAAGCAACATACATGTGACATATTAATAACTACTTTGAAAACTATACAAGCCTGTTTTCCTGAGAAAATTATTGTTCGAATCAAGATAGAAATGTATCTTATGTATTTGAACCAGCAAGGAATTCATTTTGGTTTTAAATTTCAAACTTGCAATGTATTATTATGTATGGATTCTGATTTATGACAGAATTTTGGAAGTATGGAACTATATATATATATTAATAATAATTTCGTTTATTAAATATTTAATATCTTTATATTGTATATAATATTGTAAAAGTGAAACAAAATATTATTCTATTAAGTACTCAATTTTAAAAATTAAATACAGACTATGTCTATGTTATAACTTATAATAAACTCATAACTATGCTAATTTATCGTTGAAATATGATTCATTTGATGTATAATTACTTGTTTAAGCTTGTCCTAAAATTTCACAAAAAAATTCTAACTATAGATGTAAATATCCATCATTTTTTTAATTTTTGACAGAATATCCACCGATATTGATAATATCCCCGATATATCCATAAATTTGGAAGCCCGATATAGATACCGATACCGTTATTTTATTCTTGAGGCTACCTAGGGTACAATTAATATGGTGAAGAAAGAAAAGGGTTTATTCAATGTTTGGCTTCAAACAGGGCTATGGAGCACACACACACAAGGGTAGGAAATATTTAAGGCATTTTAAGTAGTTCAAGCACATATAGTCTAATCATCACTTCCACTGGTTCGACCTACTCAAGATCAAAATTAACATGTGAATTCTTTTATTGATGAAAGTTCTATAATTCGCAATGTAAAACCTATAGAGATCAAATCTAATGCTAAGAACCTACTGAAAGTTTAAAGAGTAGAAAAAAAAACCCTCATATAATGTCATTTATGCAAGATTTTTGGCTTAGTGAATTCACAGGGGTAGTCTCCACTATTAATCTTGGTAATCCAACTAAGCTTATTATCCACTATCACATCAAGAGCATGTTAAAAGTTTTGAAAAATGAAATATATTACTCTAATTGGTAAGAAGTTAGTGTAAGCTCAGTGATTAATGCATGGCTTATCTATAGGGCATAGATCAATGCATAATATCATGGATCACACCCCCAAACCTAAACTCAACATTGTCCCCAATGGTGACAAACAAGGAAAGATGGGAGCAGAAAAAGTGTATTCAAAACAAAATTAAGGAATAAAAAATACTAATAATCTCAAAATCCAAGTTAAAACACATAAATATGAAAGAAAATAAAAAGAAAGTCAAAATAAAAATGAAATCATTTCAAAAGAAAAATAAAGAAAAACAAAACAATAAATGAAAGAAAATGCATATCTTCTAAAGTCCTCTGCCCTCGTCTGAAAGGTGTAGAATCTCGGTATCTTCGTCTGAATCACGATCATGATGATGTGCCTTCATAGGCGCTCTATATCTGAAACCTGGCCGCTCATACCACTGACTGCAAACCATCTAGAAATCTGGCATGGGAAATGAAGACTGGAGGGAAACACCGCCATGGTCAGCCATAGTAAACCGGTTGACCGTCGAAAGTAGCTCATTAGTGCCCGAATGAACACAGTCTTCAGTTGATCCTCTACCTTTTGTAATTGCCTATCCATGTGGTCCTATATAGCCTAAAACATAGAATCAAAATATGTACCTCTTTGCTTGGAGGTATCGGGCTGAGCGACAGAAGGAATGTCTGGCTTAAAATCTAGAATCGGGTGGGCAACCTCCATCTATAACTGCTCCTCTCGCATCTGGGCTTCCTGAGCCTCTTGTGCCTCACTGTGATGTCTCCGCTCTCCATACTGACCTATGATAAGTAGGCCCCGATCGTTACACAACTTGTTCTAGAGTGTCAATGCCTACATACTGGGTGCTCTCCAATCCGTTATCCACCGGGATACCTGCCTCTCGGTAAAAAGCTATGATCAGGATAGGAAATACCATCGAAGACCCCTCCACACAGCCACTGCTATAGATCCCTCAAAAGATCACACGACCAATATCAACTGGTCTGCCAGTCACAATCCGATGCAATAGTTGGACAGGTTCATAAAATAGATCTGTCCGATGATGAGTAAGCTTCAATGAATAAGATGAAAATACATTTCAAAATCCAGCATGACCCTCAAATTCTGCTAATACAAACGAACAAACTGATTCCACTCCCTATGTCCATCTAAATGAAGAATAGTCGCCATCCTCCCTTGGTACTGATCAAACACATCAATTACCTATATCCTACTGTTGGTATTAATGTACACATTTGGGGCTGTAAAATATTGGTTGATGGCATCCGGTGAGATGTGAACTTCAACCCCCTGGACCAAAACTGGTCATTCACTCAGAAACCTCTCCGGAACCATGCTCGTGTAGAACTCGGCCACTATGCTCCTATTTGACTTTAGAGGCCATTGAGTGAACCCTACCCACCGGCGGGTAACCACAACCCTGAATACCGATGTTTCCACCAAACTCAGAACAACAATTCCCTTCTCAATTATCCATGCTCGTCTCTGAAATTTTGAAACCATGTCCCAAAAATCTATATGTTAGGCCAGTCGTGGGAGAGCGGCCTCTTTGCCTCTAAAAGTGCTGCCTACCCGTGGTCTTTTGTTCAAATTTGTATGGGCCATCTACACACTATAAACAATTTAAGCCTAGTAGGCATGTGAAATTGGACAGAAACTCGACTTGATTACTGGGCCCAAATTACACATTATCAAACTCTTCCCAAAAGAATGCTATAAACAATTAAAGTCCATTCAATAACATCATGGCATCACATTTAACTCAATGGCACCTAAAATTAATTTATCCACATAAAATCCAAACTAAATCCAAGTATCCCTTATTCCTAAACTATTTATAAATTCAAGTTGTAACCAAAGTAAAATCCTACAAACTAAGCATCATAACAAGCATTAACACATTCTAAACAAAGCCCATTAATCAATTAAGCGTGAATTAATGTTTAAACAATAAATCACCAAAAATCCCTCTCAATCAACATGTACATGAAAACTTATATCAAATAATGCACAAGAGTAAAATAAATTAATGAAAGAGATAAAAAAGAGGCATACCTTTGATCCTTGATGAAAAAGAGTGGAGATTGAAGAAGAGTGTGTGAGAATTTTTTTAAAAAAATAAGAGAAGAGGGAATAAGAGAAAACTAGTCTTGCAAAGAGAAAGAAGAATGGGGAGAAAAAGACAGGCCACAAACTTATATAGGTGCACAAGAGTGTGCCAGACCACGGCCTAGGTCACTTACAAGGGCAGCGATGATGCCTAATTTTGCTATCCTGAAACCTCTAAACGCACCATTTTACTTAATGTACTGCGGTGTAAGCCTTGGATTTCAAGAGACATAGGCAATGATGACATCCAGAGCTAACATGTTATGAAGACCGCGGTGCAGAAAAAATGCTAGGGAAACGGACTAGACATCGATGGATTCCAGAGGATCACCGTTATGTTTGTCGCAGTGCGGGCAAATATCATGGATAACGGCATGCTCATCAGGAAACTCCAGAAGATAATTGCTTGTTGGGCCGCGGTACGGCCGATGGCAGTTGACTGAAAGTTCATGCTTTGTATGCCACGTTCTAGGCGTTTCTCTCGGTAGCTTCCACCCAATGTTGGTCGATGAATTTTTTTTTCAGACCTGATCTGCACAACTCAGATATGCACAAGTTAAAAGTTCCTGTTCTTGTCATTAAAAACTTCAAGATACTCCTAAACCTAAATTTAACATTATCGTTCAATAAAGTTCTGAAACTAAAATTATGACAGTGTTCAATTCTAGCATTAAAGAGAATCTTGAGACACACACTAATTAAGACTCAAAATAAAATAAATGCAAAAGTAAAAGAATTAAACCTGGGTGGGTTGCCTCCCACCAAGCGTTTTATTTAACGTCTAGGCAAGACGGATGAGAACACTACAGCTCTTTGAGCTTCAACAATTCAAACGCACTACTATCTATTTTTTACATCCAAGTAAGGGTTCAGTCTGTGGCCATTGACCTTAAACAATCCTCCACTCTTTAGATTCTTTATTTCTATTTCTCCATTAGGAAAAACTTGCTTAACACAGAACGACCATAACCATTTTGATCTCAACTTTCCTGGAAACAACCTCAAACATGATTCATACAAAAGGACTAACATCCCCAGATGGAACTCTTTCCAGTGAATATTCTTATCACGCAACTCCTTAGTCCTTTCCTTTTATATCTTTGCATTCTTATAGGCATTATTCCGAAGCTCCTTAAGCTCACTCATTTGTAAACGCCTTTCTTCTCCAGCTTTAAATAAAACAAAGTTGAACTTCTTCAAAGCCCAATTGGCATTGTGTTCCAACTCTACTAGCAAGTGACATGCATTCCCAAAGACTATCCTACAAGGAATCATCCCAATCAGAGTTTTGTAAGCAGTTCTATATGCCCACAAGGAATTATTAAGCTTGACTGATCAATCCTTCCGATTTGGTTGCACCTTCTTCTCTAAGATCCGCTTAATCTTTCTATTACTCACTTCAACTTGTCTCGATGTCTGAGGATGATACGGGGTTGCCACATTGTGCTTGACCTTATATTTCTTCATCAACGAGGTAAAGACCTTGTTGCAAAAATGGCTTCCACCGTCACTTATTATTACACGAGGAGTCCTAAATCTGGTGAAAATGTTCTCCTTGATAAAATTCACCACTATACAACTATCATTCGTCTTTGTTCCAATTACTTCGATCTACTTTGACACATAATCCACAACAACCAAGATATAATTGTACCCATAAGAGGATAAGATGGGTCCCATAAAATCAATTCCCCATACGTTGAATATCTCCAAAACCAGTTATCTTGATAATGGAATCCCATCCCCTTTTTCAATGTTCTCTGTTCTCTAGCACATTTCACAAGAAATGCAAAGATTATAAGCACCTTTGAATAATGAAGTCTAGACAAAACCTGACTAGAGAACATTATAACCAGTCTTCTTTACACTAAAATGCTTTCCACAATGTAGATTGTGGTAAAATCTCAACACATCATGTTGTTCTTCCTTTGGTACACATCTCCGAATGATCTAATCGACTTCAAATTTGAACAAGTATGGCTCATCCTAAAAATACTGTCTCGAGGCGCAAAGGAACCTCTTCCTTACTTGTGAGCTCATATTAGGTGGCATGATCCCATTAACATGGTAATTCACAATGTCTGCATATCGTGGATCTTTTCCATTCATTGCTAATAGCTGTTCATCTAGAAAGTTCTCGTTGATGGGTATGATCTCAACATGTTCTTCCCCTCATTCATCTTCCACCAATCGAGAAAAATGATCCCACCACATTCTCACAGCCCTTTTTGTTCTTGATTTTTAAATCAAATTCTTACAACAAAGGGATCCACCAGAGTAATCTCGGTTTCGTTTCCTTTTTGGTTAGAAAATACTTTAACACAACATGATCAAAATAAAGAATGACCTTAGATCCTATCAAGTATGATCGAAATTTCTCGAAGGCACTAACAGCAACAACAAGCAATTCTTTTTTTTGTGGTATCATATTTAATTATACATCATTCAAAGTGCAACTAGTGTAGTAAATAACATGTGGTAATTTATCTACCCGATGTCCTAAAACAGCCTCTACATCATAGTCAGATACATCACATATAGATTTAAACAGAAAAGACCAATCAAAGGGCATAATTATATGAGTAGATGTCAATTTATTTTGCAAAGTTTCAAAGGCATGCAAACAATCATCATCAAACACGAATGCAGTATCCTTGGTCAACAGGTTACATAGAGGATGACTAATTTTTAAAAAATCTTTGATAAAATGCCAATAAAAACCTGCATGACTAAGAAAACTCCTCACATCGTTCACCGAAGTGGGAGGTGGAAGTTTTACAGTCACTTCAATTTTAGCAGATCTATTTCTATACCTTTTTCAGAAACAACATGCTCTAAAATTATACCAGACTTAACCAAAAAATGGCTACAAATTAGTATCCATGCATCTTTTCAAAACAAGAGTTAAATTGTCAAGATAATGGTCAAAAGAACTATTAAAAACAGAAAAATATTCCATAAATACCTCAGTAAATTTTGCTAACATGTCAAAGAATATTGAAGTCAAGCATCTCTAGAAAGTGGTAGGGGTGTTGCGCAACCCGAAAGGCATTCTTCGATATGCAAAGGTGACGAAGGGACATGTGAATGTTGTCTTTTCTTGGTCCTCTAGAGCAATGGCAATTTGATTGTAGCATGAAAATCCATCCAAGAAGTAAAAGTAAGCATGTCCAGCCAAATGCTCATACATCTAATCAATGAACGACAAAGGAAAGTGAGCATTTTTAGTTATCGTGTTGAGCTTGCGGTAATCATTACACACTCTCCATCATATTGTCTTCCGTGTAGGAATCAACCCATTGTTATCTGTAGCTACCACAGTGATCCCCGACTTCTTTGGAACAACATGGACCGGACTCACCCACTTACTATCAGATATTAGGTATATGATAACCACCTTGAGTAGCTTCATAACCTCTTCCACTACAACCTCCTTCAAGTTTGGATTGAGCCTTTATTGAGTCTCTCTGGAAGGCTTTGCATCTTCCTCTAACATTATCTTTTGCATGCAAATGGCAGGGCTTATTACCTTAATATCCGTTATGGACCATCCGATGGCGGTTTTATGTTTCTTGAGCACCTTTAATAGCTTATCTTCTTTTTCTTTATCTAGAAGCTATAATTATTGGAATTGTCTCATTCTCTCCAAAGAAAGCATATTTGTGAGTAGAAAGGAGTTGTTTGAACTCTAATGCATAGGGAGAGCTCGTAGATGGGAATAAAGACTTGTTGGTCTCATCTTTAATTTCTACACCTAATTCTTTAATCTTGGACTCTTCTTCTAAATCTTCATCCTCTTGAATTGCCAGATAAACCATCTCACTTGAGCAATAATCTACCGAATAGTAATCATCGGCTGCCTCAGGCAATTTTAATGACTCAAAAACCTTGAAATCCATAGTTTCATCTAACACGGTCATTGTGTGCTTTCCATTCTGCACATCAATAAAGGTTTTTGCAGTCGCCATGAAAGGTATTCCCAGTAGAATTGGTTTGCTACCTCTTTCCTTAGCTCTTTCTTCCATGTTAAGTACTACAAAATCAGTAGGAATAATGAGATTATATACCTGAACCAATACATCATCAACATAACCTCTCCTGCCAATAAAAGTGACATGGTCATTTTTTTTAGATCATTCAACTCTAATTGCTCATAGATGTTGGCTTCTAGATCTAACATTGCTCTCTCTAGGGTGGTACCTCCAGTCATAATATTGATACAGAAACTTCCTAGAAATTGGAGTTTTGGTGGGATTTTTGAAGGGCTGCATTGGCACTTCCAATCATGAACTCTTAATGATTCTCTAGCAACCTTGTCTTGTACATATGGAGACTCTTGAAAAATTTTACATAGGCTGGCATCTTCTAGATCATCTCTAATAAAGGTAAGTTGACATTAACCTTTGACAGGATGTCATAAATATCTTTGTATGATTTCTCCAACTTGCTCTTTTATAGTCTTCCTAGGAATGGAACTGGGGAATATATGGATTAAGAGACTTATGTAGAAGTGGTAATTTTTTAAATTTCTCCACCCCTACCTCTCCCTATTTTTCTTGTATCATGCTCTCTCATGAAGGATCTAAAACATCAGTTGATTTATTAGAAAGTTCAACAGATATATAATTGACTAATACCTTACCACTCTGGAGAACTGTCATGGCCGTTGCTTGCTTAGTATGGCTAGGAAATTTTCCTGGTTCACTCATTTCCTAAGCTTCAGCCAGTTGCCCGATTTTCGTTTCTATCTTCCTCAATTAAGAATCAATGTTTTGAAATCTCACAAGGTGATCTTGTTGGGAGTCTTGAAATTGTTTTTCTTGATGACTCATTCTCTTGTCCGTTCTTTGTTTAAATTGCTTCATTGTATATTCCAATGATAGGTTCGTGGGTTGTGATACAGGATTCTACTAAGCACCGGAGTTATATTGTCTCTGGCCATAATTGTTGTTGTTTCCTCATTGGATCCCGATGCTTTAATTGTTAGTCCAAGAGAAGTTTGGATGATTTCTCCACCTCAGATTGTAAGTATTTGAAAAAGGATCATTCTGAGGTCTAGAATTGAAGTTATTTATGGATTGCACTTCTTCCTCTTCATTAGGTCCAGAACCTCTTGCTTGACATGCTTTCATACAATACCATGGTTGCTCATATCCCTGGTGTCTTGTTTCTCTCAATTGTCCCACCTCATTAACAAGTAGCTCGATAGACTTTTTCATTTGTGACATTTGCAATAAGTTCCCGAAATTAGCATCTACTTCATATATTCCCTTCCTTCTCCTAGAACTTTTCTCTTGAGAATTTTTGGTGAGTTTTTTGCAGATTGATTGCAACTCTTCCAAACTCTTGTCAGTCATGAATCATCCACATGCATTATTCACCAAAACTGCTGAGGTGTCATTTAGTCCATCTTAGAACCTTTGAGAATTTGATATCCATGCTGAGGACAATAAAAAGAAGCATCTTGTAATGCTCACAAGCTTTATAGAATGTCTCTTGGTCCCCATGGAAGAAATTATTAATCTTGGACCCGATCTCACTTATTTTCTAGGGAGAATAGAACTAGTCGGATGCTTCTCTACCACATCTTCCCATGTTGTCAGTGAAGCTGGAGGCAAAGTTAAGAGCCATATCTTCACCCTGTCTTTTAGAGCATGGGGAACCACCTCATACGCAGCTGGTTTTCTATCACTCTACTGTTTGCAAAAGCTTGAATTGCTATATAGAATTTTGAGGAATTTAAGCACATCTTCATTCGGTAGCCCACAGAAAGCGGGTAAAAATTATAATGAAAAATTTTCAGCTCATAGTTCCTTGCTACCTCATCTAGTGCAATGTACAAAGGATGATAATCTACAATGGGCCTGCTATAATCCTTCATGGTTTTGATAGGTAAAATTGGTGGATCTGAAACCTGTTGGATGTTACGATGTCCAACGTCTGCTATTGCTCTTTGTCCAATATGATAAATGTTGTCATTCAATGGTAGTAATTCTTCTTGCAGTGATTTTCTACCTTGCATTCACCGTTGAAACCTGTAACAAAAGACAGACACACAGTAAACTACGAAAAGAAAATAAAAATAAAAACTAAAAATCTAAAAATTAATGACTTCACTACCTAACTAACTAAATCTATTACCTAAAACTAATACTAGAATTAACCAATCAATGCAGCTAATCAAGGGCAGCGGTGCCAAAAACTTGATGGGTGTAAAACCGTAGTTATAAAACAATACTCACTAGTGAACGAATTGTGAAGATAAGTACATGAGCAAGTAAGGATCGTTCACACGAGAAAAAAATATTTATTGATTGAAAACTAATTTTAATTATAGCTAAATTATAGTAACCAAAAATTGATGATGATTGATTTAAACAAAAAAATAAATTAAATTAAACTAATGAAAGTAGTTAAGAAGAATTGGTTGTGATCAGTGGAAAGAAAGCACTAGGTCATCAACGATCTCCAATTATGAACACTCTATGTATGGAATTAATTTGTAAACAAAATTTAATCAATTCAAGGGTTCATTCTTTATCTTTAATATGACTATTACCGTATAATCGTGGGATGAGTCACGTATTCCCAACCACTATTCACCCTTGGTCTATGGTATGAACATTGATCGGAAACCCGTCAAGCGAAAGAAATAAGAACCAAATTTTATACTTTGCTTAGTCTATGCTAAAGATAAAATTCATTCATTCAGAAGAGCATTAATCAAGGTTAGGTTTGGTCTATACTCTAACCCTAATTCTCAGATAATATTAACCTTAAAATTGTGCCAAATAATTATCCACCCTTGGTCTATGGTGTGAATAAATATTAAAACTAATGAAGATTAAGTAGTTAAGCATAATGAATAAATCAAGAATTGAATTGATGAAATAACAATATTAATCCAAACATAGCATTCACGAAAGGTTCATATTGATATAAAAATAGAAGAGAGTGAAAGTATTGAACCCATTGAGCACTTTCAAGTTATCGATTGAAATCTTCTTAATCTTTGATCTTCTAATGTGTAAAGATGATGAGAAAATTGTGTAAGGTGTTTGTGAAAGAGAATAATGGTTGAGAGGGCTAGAATGTGTGTATCCTCTAAAGAAAAAGAATAATATATATAGGTCCTCCACCAATAGGGTTTAAGAATTTCCTAGAAAATAAGGAATGCACACGATCGCTCTCTATACCATGGCACAAACACTTGCACAAGCCCGGTGATTAACACTGAAAAGTGTATATTTACTAAGGGATAATATCATCATTTTACACTTCCAATATGATTAATTCCCTAATTTAGACATAATTTCGTTAGTTCGCTTAAATAAATGTGTTGTGTAGTAATCAATGTATTTTTCTTTGTATTTCAGAGGTAATTCAATCAATTCAGAATCATGGAGAATTCAAATGGCAAAACGAACATCGTTTTCAAGTTTAGAACGTCAAAAAACCTTAGAAAGACCATGAAGGGCATTTTCATAATTTTGACTATTCACTGTTCACAGTTGACTTTCACTGTTCACTCACGGATGCGTTACTGTTCACTGTCACTGTTCACTACTCACTTCACGGATGGGTTACTGTTCATTGTCACTGTTCACTGATGACGTGGCAAAATCTGGACGCTCCATTCTAAATTCATCCGATGGTCAATTTTCATCCGAATTTTGTATAAATAAGGGGCCTCTCCCCCCTAATTTTGATGTTTTGAATCCAAATATGATTTTAGATTTGTGAAATTCTCTCTCTTTTGTTCTCAAATTCTCAGTTTAAATAAAATAGCTATTTTTTAGTTAAATCATGTATGGCTAATTTTATATAGCTGGGGCCAAAGATGATACTTTTGGTATGGAAAATATGATCCAATTTTGGTATGTTTATTATTTTTATGCTTTCTCCCCTATAATATTTGTAGAGTTTTTGACTCACTGTATATAGACAGATATTGTCTAGCACAATGAGTACTTTTACCCATATCTATCAGAGAGTGGTTTTCCCCTCTAATCTTTGTGGAGTTTTGACTCACTGTAGATAGAAAGATATTGTCTAGCACAGTGAATACTTTTACCCACATCTATTAGAGAGTGGTCAGTGGAGTGGAATACCATCCCATTAATCTGGACTAAATATTAATAATTGGATCATATTCGAATTACCAACAGTGGATCCCTTAGCCCCAGTTTTAATTTTAATTGATTTACATTTTATAACAAGCTTAGTAATTAATCTAGATAATTTATTCTACAAGGACAAGTGAACAACCTCCCTGTGGTTCGACCCGGTCTTACCTGTTAAATTATTACTTTGACACTTTTATACTTGAGAGTATGAACACTTCTTTAGGACGTGTCAAGTTTTTGGCACCGTTGCCCGGTATTCACAGCGGTGTGTTCTCTAGGCTCCTGCATGGCGTAGACCGTGGCATGGGCCGGTACTTGAAAGCATTATGGACCATGACTAGAAAACCTTACACTCTTGGATTGCACCGCTGGCTATGCTACAGTTGAAGCATTGCACGGGCAGCGACCTATACAGCGGATGTTGACAGATTTGCCCATTAACTTCTCGTTAAGCTCTATTCCTTACGGATATCACCAAACACCTTATGTTTTGGGAAAATGACCTACACATACTTAATAAACAAATTAAATAACCTAAATAATACGAGAGACAAGCTTATTACATAGGAAATTGGGGAGAAAAACATATTATATACATATATATATATATATATATATATATATATATAATAGACCGATCAGCAACAAAGATGAGTTAACGAGTCTGCTGAAAGAATGTAGAGATGTGTTCGCTTGGAGTCACGAGGATATGCTAGGGATCAACAAAATAGTTATATCAAATTACTTGGTTGTTGACAAAGAATCCAAATTGGTAGTCCAAATGAGGCGGCTATTTAATCCGGAGAGAAACACGATGATCAGGGAAGAAGTGGAAAAGTTGCCAGTCGTAGAATAAATCAGGGAAGTCAAGTACATGCAATGGGTAGTAAATATGGTATTGGTAAAGAAGAGAAAATATCAATAAAAGATGTGTGTGGACTTCACCAACCTGAGTAAGGCTTACCCCATAGACAACTTTCCTCTTCCAAGGATAGACCAATTGGTGGACGTGCTGCAAGTTATAAACTACTCAGTTTCATGGATGCCTGAAAATACAATCACGGTTAAATGCTCAAGGCTAACCTGGAGAGGGGGGGGGGGGGGGGTGAATAGGTTAGACACTTTTTTCGGCTCCCTTAGAAACAAACAAAAGTTTGTCCCTCTAGATTGCTTGTATCACAATATATATATTAATTAAAGACAATTAATCAATATATAAACACAAGTAAAGTGTGATACAAACAAGTAATTGTTACACATACAAAATCAATATTATAAAGAGGAAGTCAACATACATAAAGAGTTCTATCCACAATACAAATATTAGAGAGATAGGGATAGAGAAAAGTTGACTCAAGATATAACATGGTAAACCTCCGAAGAGGAAACATCCACGGGCTAGCAGCCACCGGCAAACAAAATCCACTAATAGATAAGACAAGTACAATCTCTCAAGTGACCTCTTCACCTAGAAACTACCCTCCTATCCTACTCTAGAAGTTGCTGCCCTATGCTCAACAATCCGAGGATTCACACCTCTTGTCAAGATTTCCTTGCTCACTTTATCCGGATCTTCACAACCCAAGGCAAGACTTCTTGCTCAACTATCCGAGTCTTCCTCGACTCTAGTCAAGACTTCCTTGCTCACCTATCCGAGTTCTCCCAACTCTAGGAAAGAATTCTTGCTCGACTATCCAAGGCTTCACACCTCTAGCCAAGACTTCCTTGCTCGACAATCCGAGGCTTCACACCTCTTGCCAAGACTTCTTGCTCAACACCATAAGTCTCACACCTATTGTCAAGACTTCCTTCTCACAAGGCATCTAGGTGATCATGAATGCAAAACGCAAACAAGCACGCAAATTGAATGCTTTAATCAATACATCCTATGGAAAATACCAGACATGAGCATGAATGCACAAATCACATATAGTCTAGTTAATCATGCATGTATAAACAATCTAGATCATGTAAGATATGTTCAATATTAATCACAACCTAGATACATGCATAGATCTAAACTTGAATTACAAGATATGTTCAATAAATCACAAGATCAAGTTAAATCACACAAACCAAAAACATGCTAAAATCATATGACAATGTCAAATAGATTTAAGCAAAAGTTCTAAAGCATATTCCTAATCATAGATTCAACAAATCACATGAATAGCTCAAAAGAACATAAGCACATGTATTATGTGAGAATTTTGGCCAAGAGAGCCCAATACATGTGAGGAACTATTTTTCTCAAAATCAATCAATCAATGATCATAAAATAGTCATAGAATCAAAGCTAGCACAATACAATCCCAAACATGTGATAACATAGGCAAAATCAAACCTAACTCAACATGAATGATTTCAATTGAAATTCAATCTAGCTTTGAAAGTGTTCAAAACACAAATCAAAACACTCACAATATATAAATATATGTAGAAGAAGAAAACCCAAGGCAATTGACCAAGTTTTAAAAGAAAACTTAGAAAGAAAATCAATACCTTAGTTGATGTAAGTGCAGTCCAGTTTTTGTATGATTAGACACCAAAAACAGAAGCAAAATTAGCTCAAACCTTTAGAGAAACGATAGAGGATGAATAGATGAACACTCTCAACTTCGAAACACTTAAATCAGAGTTCAAATAAAGAAGTTATGGTGTTTGGAAGGTGAGAAAATTTAGAGAGAAAAATTTTGCACACTTGATTTGAATTTCTTCTTAGAATGAAATGTGAGAGGGAGAGAGTTTATAAAGGAGTGGGAAAGAAGAAAGATGAAAAGACCATTTTTCCCTCCTTTGGAAGTGCTCCCCCGAGATGGTGCGTGGGCATCTCGGGGCAGCAAGGTTGTGCGGCCGAGATGTGCACGCGCCATCTCGAGCATGCACACCTCCATGGCCTTTTGGCCATGGTACATTCCTATCGCGCTTCCCTCTCATTCTTCTACCGTTCTCCGGCCTTCAAACTTGGAATTTGAATCATTTTACGGATTATAAACCATAACTCTCACACGGACATGGACATATAAGATACTCAACCCAGAAAATAATAATTTGACTCGATATATGAAGACGAAGACAATGTATGAAACATGAGTCGAAAGTGTAGTATCTTTTGACTTAGAACTTTAAATCAATAGTATGAGTAACCGAAAGTTCAATATCCATGTTATACAAACATATACACACACAAACACAATTCACACTAGAATGCAAACTACATAGAGATAGTTTCCAATCATGCATATTCCAAAACATGTTATTTCCAAACCAATTTATGCACATTCATCTTAAAGTGTGTTACTGTGTTATACATGGTGCACAACAATGCACAGACACATATGAATGAATTGTATGTGTGTGCCTACAATGGTGCACAATGATGCAAGGACACATATGAATGAATTGTATATGTGTGCCTATAATGGTGAACAATGATGCAGGGACACAAATGTATGATATGTGTGTGTGTGCCTAAGCCTTTTAAGAGAAAGATATGGTCTTAGTATACCTTTGTAGAACAAAAATTGCATCCTTTCTCTTTGAAGACTTAGAACTTGCTCTGACTTGTTGTTTCTTCTTCCTTGAGGCTTGAATCATTATGAACCTAAACAACTAAGTCATTACAAGTAAACATCATTTTGATACGGAATTTATGCCAACACAAACTATAACTTAACAATCTCCCACTTTGGCAAATTCCATGTCAAAACACCTATACATTTACTGCAAATATAAAAATGAAGATAGGTCACAAAATCACTCCCTCACATTACAATGAGTAAGATTCCTATAACTAATCTTCACCAACTCTTGAACTTTATCTTGATCTTCTCTTGACGCAACCTACAAATCATCTCAAAGAACAATGCATATACAAGAGAAAAACAACAAATGGCAACATATAATATGGATAGGAATATACAATTAAGTCCACAAATACATGTATCTCCCCCTCTATACATGCCAAATACTAGAATTCTTAACCAAATCTTAAGACTAATTATTACAAGCCATTGAAAGTCCAAAAGTTCACAAAAACAACATAAAAAGGAAACTAAGTAACTAGCAATTCATAACAACTCTTTCTCCCCCTTTTTGACATGAAATGATGCCAAAAGGTAAGAAACATACCATGAGACTCAAATACTAGCTACTAGATCCACCAAAGAAAGATGTGCGTGTAGTTGACCTAACGTAATGCTTGAGAGGTGGTCTTTAACTTGATGCAATACACTCCTCAAACTCTTTTATTCTATCATCTTGTTTTTCAACTATAACACTAAGCTCATCAACCTTCTTCTTCAAATTTAAAGCCCAATCCGGAAGAATGTTCATGCTAGTCACTTGACAATCAACTTGTGAACTACTAAATAGTCTAAAAGTATCACATGTCTTACCCTTATCCTTATATGACATGTATGACACACGTTTATCACTATACTTTTCCAAGGGTTGTACCAACATATCATCTCCACTACTTTGAACACCACGAGCTAAACACAAAGAAGTTATAAACCTCGGTAATGCAAGCTTCTTATCTCCTCTAGTTGAGAAAGCCGCATTATCCAAATAAAACATAAGCAAATCCCCAAGGTTTATAGGTTGATTAGTCACTAAGGCATTTACTATTTTGATCTTGTCTTTATTCAACTCGTTTGAATTCGAAGATCCAATAATATTTGTGCAAATGAAAATTTGCCAAAATACACTTGCTTTAGTTAACTCATGTTGACTAATATATGCTCTACCTTTCCACTCAAAAGAAGCATAGTCACATAGAGTTCTACCCATTATATTAAGATTCTTAATTGTATCAACATCTCAATGATATCAATATCACTAGATAGCCCAAAAAACTTGTTAATGTTTACCGCATTAACTTTAAACACAACACCCCTAACATACATCAAAGCATCCAATAAGGTGGCACTCTCTCTATATTCATGATAAAATTTTCTAACAATAGTGTCATTCACTATTCCTAGCATGCTCACCCAATATTCCCAATTTCTATCCTTAATGCATTTAAGAACATAAGAATATTTACATTTATTTAAGTCAATGCCTCTCTCTTGAAATATCTTCTTAGTTGCAAAGATCCCTAAATCCCTTGACCTTGAAGGTTTGGATCTCTTTGAGGTTGACTTGGCTTTTACAATGGGATTCGATTGATTTCCACTTCCGGTAAATTCAGTTCTTCCCATTTGTTCTTGTGAAATAAAATGCTATAAACATACAAAAGTGAGTGAAAGACAAAACAAGCTTATTAGTCACAAATATATAAAACAATGACATATGACTTTAAGAATGAATCATCATGCAAGACAAAGATAATGAGTAATATCTTACAAGTATCATTAAGTCAAAATATGCCAACATGTAACAAAATGAAGCATATGAACATATCATAAAAGAGAACAATGTCTAGCATACAATGCTCCCCCTTGATAAATGCTATGACTAAGATTCATGATAGCATAAGGTTCACAAGGAAGTTTACACAATCACACATTCAAGCAATTTGAAGAAATATCAGTAAAATAAGCTTCATATGCTAATAGAGATACACAAATATTTTTCAAGTTCTCTCATAATTCTTCAACATTTACAAAGATATCATCATACTCTTAAACAAAGTGTGTGTGTGAGAGATATGATTCTAATATAAATCAAGAAGTAGTTTGATAATCAACATGCAAACAATTTCCAATAACTATTCATCTTAAGCTTTTTCCATAAAAAGTCAAACCGATTATCATCTGGAATTTTTGCTTTTAAGAGAATAGATTTCAACACATTAGTGTGTGTGTGTGTGCATGTGGCTCGTCATCCCATTTCTGTTTTTCAACCCGAGCTCGTTTAATTTTCAACTAAACTTCTTTTCAAGCCTTCCTCCTTTTCTTTTTAGACTTTGAATGAATTTTTCTTTTATGATTTCATTTCAACACTTCTTTGATTTTTCCATTTTTTTTACATAAAAAAAATTCACTTCATGGCGGCTTTTACTCATCACAATGGTGTAGCTCTTTCCAACATTGGGTAGCTTTCACAACCAAGGTGTGTACCCCTTTTCATGAAGGTGCTCGTTGAGTTCTATGTAATTGCCGAAGCAAAATGGATACTAACCATAGGTCATTTTATATGTACTTGAGCACAAAAACTTCAAGCTGTATCCATTGTTTACATATTAGTAAACTCAACCAACTAGCAAAACATATAAGAGAAGCAAGGTGCAATTTTAGAAAACCAAGTTTTTATGGCTCATAAGCACATGATCTAAGAGCAATAAGTAGAGACTTATTCAAGATAATTACTTCTCTAATGAGTAGCTTTCAAAGAATATGAAGCTCAAATTTTAAAAATAATGCCACTCAACATACCAAACACAAACAATCATCAAGGTTAAGATCAATGTGAACAATATCATTATTAGATCCTAAAATAGCAAATGTCAATGAGAACCATATGTATGCTATACAAAATTCTCTAATATGACATGCTATGAGATGTATGTCAAAAATTGAGTCAAAAGATGAATATCTAAGAGAACATGTATTAGAGTATAGAGATACCTTTTTGCACATTATATTCACCAATTATCATACTTTCGCCCTTTTTATGAGCACTTTCACCTTGAATGTCCTCATGACACCAAGTTGACTATGTTTCACAACAAAAGTATAAAAAGCATAATATTTCAACCCAATCAACACATATAACAAAAGAACTTCTTCAAAGTTAATCAACAAATTTTGACCATCATAACAAACATGATATGAGATAACCAAGTTCATATCAATACATGGAGTAATCAAAGCTAGCAAGCAAGAATTCTTAACATAATTGATATATTGGCCTAAAGCTATCTCACATGTGCTTCTTATATTAATGATAAGAGCACTCACCCATAAACCACTTGTTCTTGGGTGTACCTACACAAACATTTCCAATATCATCCTTGACAACAATGTTAAATCTAGAGTAAAGTCCTTCAATGACTTGATTAACAAGAATATCATTAACACACTCTTCCTTAACATTTTCAACACAAGCTTTGTCAAGTTGAACAAGATTAGAATTCTTTCTTCTCCATAACTTTTTCTCATGCTTAGAAAAAATTATCATGTTTCTCAACTTTCAAGGCCATAGCATGTTGAAGTTGAAGTTTAATCTTTTTATCCCTAGATTCATTTCCTAATTTGCATTTTTCAATATATTTATAACACCTAGGCTTAATGTGACCTATTGTGTTGCAATAATGGCAAATTGGAATAAAAGTTGAGATTGTACCTTTTGGAGTTGAACTAGCTTCACTAGGAGTTTGTAAAGATACCTTGTTTGCCAACTTCTTCTTGGCTTTTGATCTTCTCTTCATGTGTGGTTTCTTATCAATCACGACTTCATCAATGTGTGTAGGAAGTGGTGCTTCCAAGAGCTCCTCTTCAACTACCAAGTCGTCTTCACCACTATGAGAGTTAACAAGATTCCTAACACTAGACACACTAATCGAATCATTCACTAAATCCTTGATAGCCTCCATAGCCGTGTCTATCTCTTCCATCAATTCTTGATCTCTCTTCCTCAAAGAAGATATCACAATATCCTTCTCAAGGTTTATCTTTTCAATTTCTCTAAACTTCTTCACAATATCACCTTTTTCACCAAGAAGTCTACTAGAAACAACCACAAACTCATCTAGTTGCATCTTGATCAAATTATCCTTCTCAACTACTTCTCTTTGAGCATTGTCTCTAGCTAGTTCAAGCTTTTCTATATTTTTTAACAACTCAAGATTAGTAGGAATGGAACTAGAGCTTCCATTATGATTTGTATCAAGGTTCTTGTTCAAAGATATTGTACTACCAATATCTAGTGAAGAATGAGAAGCCATTAGAGCTACAAAGTTGCTAACCAACTTTTCATCACTTGAAGACTCACTACTAGAGCTCTCATTGTCACTAGAATTATCATCAC
This sequence comes from Dipteronia dyeriana, assembly GCA_032871835.1. NCBI lineage: Eukaryota > Viridiplantae > Streptophyta > Magnoliopsida > Sapindales > Sapindaceae > Dipteronia > Dipteronia dyeriana. Next base: position 26,584,302 of record CM065297.1, on the reverse strand, counting down.
TCCAAGTAGCCGCCAATACTTTGCCTTTCTTGTATTTCTTAGATGGCTTCTTGGTACACTCACTAGCAAAGTGACCAAAACCTTGACAATTATAGCATTGAACCTCCTTTTTGTTCATGGCTTGACTATTCTTCACAATCCTTGGAGATGATGTTCTCTTGACTCCTTTTTCATTAGAAGACTTGCCTTTAGGTTTGACATTCTTCTTTAGAAACTTCTTGAACCTTCTAACCAAGAGTGCCATTTCTTTATTTTCATCATCACTCTCCTCCTCAATAGCATTGAGAGCAATTCCCTTACTCTTAATCTTTGGCTTCAAGCAGATCTTATAAGTTTGGAGAGACCAAAGCAACTCATCGATGTTCATAATATCCACATCCTTACTTTCCTCAATAGTCGTCAACTTTGATTTGAATCTCTTGGGAAGAGACCTAAGGATTTTCCAATTTAAATGCTCTTTTGAGATAGGTACTCTAAGTGCTTGATATTGGTTAGCTATGTTAAGAAGCCAGAATTGGAAGTCTTCAAATTTTTCTTCTTCACTCATACTTAAACCTTCAAATTGTGATGCCAACATTTGAAGCCTCGATTTCTTCACCGCTAAGGTTCCTTTATTAGTAGCTTAGAGAGTATCCCAAGCTTCCTTTGCGGATTCAAGATTTTGAATGTAGAAGAATTAATGCCCATCAACTCCTCCAAAGATGGCATTCATAGCACGATGGTGCCATTTAGCAACCTCAAACTTATTCATTGTCCATTCACTCATTGGCTTGAGTATCATTGTTCCATCCTCTAAAACCTTGGTAGGAGGATTATAACCTTCTTCCACTATCATCCAAGCCCTTTCATCAATAGAGCTGATGTAGGCTTTCATCCACAACTTCAAATACCCATAGTTAGTGCCACAAAGTAATGGTGGCCTAGTATTTGAGGCTCCTTCTACAATTACATCATCTTGTAAACCTATGACTTCAAACGCCTTGCAAAAACCGTGAAAGTATCACCCCGGACTCACACTAAGTGCAATCTAGTGTCCTCCTCTGATACCAATTGAAAATACAATCACGGTTAAATGCTCAAGGCTAACCTAGAGGGGGGTTAATAGGTTAGACACCTTTTTCGACTCCCTTAGAAACAAACAAAAGTTTGTCCCTATAGATTGCTTGTATCACAATATATATATTAATTAAAGACAATTAACCAATATATAAACACAAGTAAAGTGTAATACAAACAAGTAATTGTTGCACATACACAATCAATATTATAAAGAGGAAGTCAACATACATAAAGAGTTCTATCCACAATATAAATATTAGAGAGATAGGGATAGAAAAAAGTTGACACAAGATATAACGTGGTAAACCTCCGAAGAGGAAACATCCACGAGCTAGCAGCCACCGGCAAAAAAAATCCACTAGTAGATAAGGCTAGTACAATCTCTCAAGTGACCTCTTCACGGAGAAACCACCCTCCTATCCTACTTTAGATGTTGCTGCCCCATGCTCAACAATCAGAGGCTTCACACCTCTTGTCAAGACTTCCTTGCTCACCTCATCTGGATCTTTACAACCCAAGGTAAGACTTCTTGCTCAACTATTCGAGTCTTCCTTGCTCACCTATCCGAGTTCTCCCAACTCTAGGCAAGACTTCTTGCTCGACTATCAAAGGCTTTACACCTCTAGCCAAGACTTCCTTGCTCGACAATCCGAGGCTTCACACCTCTTGCCAAGACTTCTTGCTCAACACCATAGGTCTCACACCTATTGTCAAGACTTTCTTCTCATAAGGCATCTAGGTGATCATGAATGCAAAATGCAAACAAGCACGCAACCTAGAATGCTATGATCAACACATCCTATGGAAAATACTAGATATGAGCATGATTGCACAAATCACATATAGTCTAGTTAATCATGCATGTATTAACAATCTAGATCTTGTAAGATATGTTCAGTATTAATCACAACCTAGATACATGCATAGATCTAAACTTGAATTACAAGATATGTTCAATAAATCACAAGATCAAGTTTAAATCACACAAACCAAAAACATGCTAAAATCATATGACAATGTCAAATAGATTTAAGCAAAAGTTCTAGAGCATATTCCTAATCATAGATTCAACAAATCACATGAATAGCTCAAAAGAACATAAGCACATGTATTATGTGAGAATTTCGGCCTAGAGAACCTAATACATGTGAAGAACTATTTAACTCAAAATCAATCAATCAAAGATCACAAAATAGTCCTAGAATCAAAGCTAGCACAATACAATCCCAAACATGTGATAACATAGGCAAAATCAAAACCTAACTCAACATGAATGATTTCAATTGAAATTCAATCTAGCTTTGAAAGTGTTCAAAACACAAATCAAAACACTCACAATATACAAATATATGTAGAAGAAGAAAACTCAAGGCAATTTACCAAGTTTTAAAAGAAAACTAAGATAGAAAATCAATACCTTAGTTGATCTAGGTGCAGTCCCATTTTTGTATGATTAGACACCAAAAACAGCAGGAAAATTAACTTAAATCTTCGACCGTTCTCCTGTCTCCGAACTCAGAATTTGAATCCGTTTACGGATTACAAACTGCAACTCTCACATGGACATGGACATATATGATACTCAACCCAAAAAATAATAATTTGACTCGATAAATGAAGACGAAGACAATGTATGAAACATGAGTTGAAAGTGTAGTATCTTTTGACTTAGAACTTGAAATCAATAGTACGAGTAACCAAAATGACCAGAACTCAATCAAGAATAATTTAAGACTAAATCTAATTTCAATATCCATGTTATACAAACATATACACACACAAACACAATTCACACTAGAATTCAAACTACATAGAGATAGTTTCCAATCATGCATATTCCAAAACATGTTATTTCCAAACCAATGCATGAGCATTCATCTTAAAGTGTGTATACATGGTGCACAATGATGAACGGACACATATGAATGAATTGTATGTGTGTGCCTATAATAGTGCACAACGATGCTGGGACATAAATGTATGATATGTGTGTGTGTGCCTATAAAGGTGCACAACGATGCAGGGACACAAATGTATGATATGTGTGTGTGTGCCTATAAAGGTGCACAACGATGCAGGGACACAAATATATGATATGTGTGTGTGTGCCTAAGCATTGTAAGAGAAAGATAAGGTCTTAGTATACCTTTGTAGAACCAAATTGCATCCTTTCTTTTTAAAGACTTAGAACTTGCTTTGACTTGTTGCTTCTTCTTCCTTGAAGCTTGAATCACCATGAACCTAAAAAACTAAGTCATTACAAGTAAACATCATTTTGATATGGAATTAATGCCAACACAAACTAAAACCTAACAATGCCTACTCAAGGTATAATTTGATCCGAATTCAAAAACTGGATGAAGAAAAACTTGTATTTATGACTGACCAAGGGCATTATTATTATACAGTAATGCCGTTTTGCCTGAAGAATGCATAAGCTACCTATTAAAGGCTAGTAAACAGGATATTCACTTGACATATTTGGAGGAACATGGAAGTCTACGTTGATGATATGTTAACCAAAAGTATCACATCAGAAAGGCACATGTTCGATTTAAAGGAAACCTTCGACGTTCTAAGAAATTATAAGATGAAGCTTAACGAGAACAAGTATGTGTTTGGGGTGCCTTCGGGATGGTTCCTAGGATTCCAAGTTCACCAACGAGGAACCAAGGTTAACCTAAAGAAAATAAAGGCACTAGCAGACATGGTCTCAACAAAAACATTGAAGATAGTACAGAGATTGACCAAGTGCCTTACATCTCTCAACCAGTTCATATCAAAGTCCATAGACAATTGCTCTCCGTTATTCAAACCACTAAAAAGGGGGAAAGGAGTTGAATGGAACAAAGAGTGCGAGAAGGCTTTCCAGTAACTAAAGGAGTACTTGGGTCGAGCGTCAATTCTCTCTAAACCGCTAGGTGGCGAAATGCTATACATGTAAATGTCCCTGGCTATCACGGAGGTATCAACTAGCTCGATCCTAGTCAAATTACAGAACAAAATCCAGATATCGGTGTATTACACCAGCAAAGCTTTGCAACTAGCTGAAACCAAATATTCGCCTACCGAAAAAATGGCCCTTGCACTAGTCATTGCAGTAAGGAAGCTAATGTCATATTTCCTAGCAAACAGGGTAGATGATGTGACCGTTTTGTACTCAACAAAAAGGCATTTATATTATGCTTTAAAAACCAAGTTTCACCACTTGTATCCACACTAAAGATATCAAAATTAGTTAAATGGCAAGCAAGAGATCGTCCGTAGGGATTAGGTTAGATTAATTTATTTACCATAGTTAGGCTAACTAAGTGCATAAATATAAAGCATAGATTGGGGATATAATGATTGGTTTCAAAACCAATAGACGTTAACATACATAACAAGAAAGTAAAATATAGGTGTTATGGAAAATAGAATGCCCAACTAGTCTAGATAAGATATATGGAATAAAGAATTAATGAGAAATCTAAGGAATTAATAGAGTCACGAATAGACTTTGAGCAATTCATACATAGGTAATAGGTTCAATACCATACGGTACACACAATCAAGAACCGACCTCATTCGTAAATGTTATCCGAAAATTCACTCAAGATGAGGAATCTTAGTTAACACCCTCAAGACCGCTACCTGGGAGGTCGTGGTTGGGGTAGTTACCTCGTACCCAGGTGATTAGAGAGAGGAAGGTGAAAAAGTATGAACAGAGAAGGAGAGGTATAATGATATAATGTTAATGAAAATAGGCATTGTTTTATTGAATATCAAGCTATACAATAATGACAATGGCGTCCTCCACTCAATCTCTCTCACACACACTATGGAGATGGCGAATTCGTTCATGTCGATAAGTGGCTACTTTATTTGTAGTGAAAAACTTTTAGCAATGGTGAAATACTCTGTTCTGATTCCTAGCGACTTTAAGGCAGAGATCTGATTCGTCCATGTTCTTTGGACTTGGACTTTGTATTTATATCCCCCCTTTTCCGTCGATCGAATCCCTATATTTTTGACCAATTGATTGGCTGTGTTATAGGAATTGATTGGCATTGATGGACGATGCCAATTTACACGGCAATTGCTCCCATTGATTACATCATGTTTCTGTTTGAGTTAAAATATGAATAAAAGATGAATCTGTTGACCTATTTGGTCTCATTATGGTGCTTTAATGGTGAAGAGGTCAACCCTTTTATTCCACGTTACTTAGAGGAGAATTCTAGCTCTTTACCCTGGTAGCACGGTACCCCAATATACCGGTCTATTGGCATGACTCTTGGTTTACCATTCTGGTGCTTTCCTGGTGCATCCTTCATGCTAGACAGGAAGGATACATACTCCGGATGGATTATGAACTAGTGTCGAGGTACTCAGGAACCATGTAGATATCCTGGTATCAAGGTTCCAGGTAGGTGGTACCACGATGCTAGCTCGACTTTGTACCTAGCAGTTTTTGGGGAGTGATGCTGACCTTTTTCCAGATAGTGGTATTGAGGTACCTTGGTTGCATGGGACTAAATCTCGATATAAATCCTACCAGATAGGCTCTACCAGGTACCAGGCAGATGAAAAATTTCTCTTTGGTCCCTCGTAAAAAATGTCTATTAACAGAAAACCCCCTGACTTGAACACCGATGATTGGTTAGGGTTGGAGTCAGGTTTCGAGAAACGTTTAAGGAATTTTTCATCCTCAATCGATTACCAAAATCTGGGAGGAAATCTCACATTAAATGCATGGTCCATATATCGAGCTAGGAGACGTTACCTATTTGAAAAATAAAAGGATTTCAGTATCGCACGTATATCAAAATTACCTTTCCCACGACCCGAATATCTAGTCTTTCAGACCAAGTTTCCATTATTGGCAACCGCTTCTCCCTTTCTATTTAAACCCACAGTCTCTCCACATTCTTCACTCTTTATCATCTTTATCGAAAAAGGAAAAACCCTAGCTTTCCTAACTCTCCGCCTTCTCCATCTTCTTCCAACCAACATGTATTCCTCTGATAGTCTAGAACAAATCTTTGGCAGTGACTCTACCGGTCTTGCTCACAGGAAGAGAACCCTTAAAGATAGCGAAGACGAAAGTGACATCCCTACTTCCTAGTACCGTCGTTCAAACAGGAATGTCACCATCAGGACAGGTTTCTTGAATGATCCTAATACCTCGGTCAATGTCGATGAGGGGTCGAGTGAGGAATCTGGTAGAGCTAAGGGTGGTGGAGAGCTGGCTAGGGCTTCTGCGAGCTTGCTAGAAAGGGTTCTCGTTCTTCTCTACTATTTCTGATGTATCCCCGATTCTATTGCTACAGCTGACATGATTGGGCACTTGAGGATGAATTTCTTGATTCCAAATAACATCACCATTACCATACTACACCGGGGGACAGATGTGTTCATTCCTCACCCGATTCAGTGGCAAGTCCACATGGGAGAAGAGCACCCTCTCTACCGAGTCATAGTTGATTTTGAAGGCTATCATCGATAGATCTTATGTTAATCTGAAGTATCCTGCCTTGGATGCCTTTGATGCTAAGAGGGTAAACCGCTACCTTCGTATCTCTCTTGCTTCCCTAGGTAGATACAGTTTGTCTCTATTTGTCATGTTACTTTGTGGATTTTGTTGATACTAACCCCTCTTGTTTCTTGTAGTTTCAATAGTTCCCATGTTGGTCCAAGAGGAGCCTAAACAATCTGAGGACCTGACCTTCTCTCTTAATGTATCCTCTCCTCAGTCTCATATCATCAAGCATCTCTCTACTACCAAAATTGCAAGAACTCCTCCTCATTCTACCAAACCTTCCTCCTATGTCAAAACTTCTCCTCCTTCTGGAGCTTCTTCTGTTGGAACCCCGTTCACTGGTAACGCAGTAGAAGTAGGTTTTAAAAAATTTATACAGATCATAAACGATCTGTAACCAGTGAGCTTGGGATCATAATTTTTTTCGAAACTAATACATATAAAATTATTACAATAATAAAATATACATATATACAGGAAATTGTAATCAATATAAATAAGAAGAAAATATAAATTTACCAACGTGTGGAGGCTCATTCACTTCTTACAACGCTCCTGGTCTGTACCACCGATCTTCGACACTATATCCCGGGACTGGCAACTGTGTGTAGCCGCGTCATGGACTCATGAACTTAGAACGATGTTGAAGAGAGAATCAGAAGAAACTTTTTCTTCTATGTTCACACACCCCTTACATGAACGATCAGGAGACCATATATATTATCTCTTTTTCTGTTTGATACACAGTGTTACATGCCTTTCTATTGTGCACACACATGTACCTTTTTTTTATCTCTCTTTTGATTTCTAACGCACACAAATGATAAATAGCATCTCATGCAAAAACTAATTAATTGACGCGTGTGTGTAGATATCAGGTGTTTTTCTAGTTGATGTTCCATGCACTCACATGATGAATTGCATCTCATGCAAAACCAATATGTGTGTTATCATGTAGTCTTTTTTTAAGAAACACACACACACACACACACACACACACACACACACACATATATATATATATATATCATAGATATACATTTAAAAAAAAACATAAAAAAGAAATCGATGATATCTGTTTTTAAAAATAAAATCTTTATTTCATTATATTAAATGATATCATTGTTAGGATTATGCTCGATAGCAAGCATATAATAATGTATTTGACAATCTTTTCATTTTAATAAAGTGATTTCTAGTTTAACAAATCTTATAGCATTTAGAGTTTAATTATTATAATTGTCAAAAGTAAATAATCATAAGGTCAAAAGACTATGAGAAAAGAAGAATTGTTCATACATCTAGATATGTATGAGGTAGACACAATTCTTTAGTTAGTCTTGAATAATATTCACAACTTAAGATAAAAGGTTAGGCGCCTTTATCTTGTCAAAGTTGTAGATTCTTTTACTAGCATTTGAGTGGGATCAAATGTGTTATGATGAGTCTAAAATAATCAAAGTGTAGTTTTGTTGGGCAAAAGAATCTTGTGCACTGGGTGCATTGAATTGGATCACAGTGAAATACTTTATCTAGAACCATCAATGTATAAAAGTTTTCACTTGAAGACAATCGAAGAGTCTATCTCAATCTTGAGATAAATGATGGACTTATGGTTTCAAGTGTTATCATTTGAGCTATCAATGAGTACGATTATATAGCATAGTCTATCCTCGATAGTTTGGTGGCTTTCATTTGTTAATCGATAGAGAACTTCATTTATAGATATGGATATCGTGGCTCCATTTATGAAATGAGAGTAGAATATCATCATATGGATGTTTTGAGGTATTGGATATTAAATCTTAACGTTAAGTTTTCAATAGTGTCTGTTGAAACATGGCTTCTGGACAAGTCAAAATATCCAAGTTCAAAATGTGGTCATATGAGTAAATATGGTAACTTGGAGAGCTATAGATGGTCTATGAACTCTTGGCGATTATTGGTATTCTTCACGAGGATACACTTTCTCCATTAAGATTTTCTAGGGTATGAATATAGAATATTAACTTATTCTATCTTTATTTAAGAGTTCAATTTTAGTTATTTAGTGGAGTGAACTAAAATTAATAGATCGGACCTAAGTGAATCATTTGTTGATTGTGATTGGGTTGTGTGTATTGGAGCTTAAATTTAGATAGCCCGCCAAGATCCCCAATCCACACGAACTTGCATGGATCACTTGATATATTCTACCAGAACAATTTAGGGGTCCATCTAGAATTGTATTTGAGGCATGTGAACTTGTTTCTTTTTGTAAGAATGGGTCTGATTCATATGTGGACTTTTTATTAAGGTCCAATGGATTTAATAAAATAGAAAAAATAATATAATGGCCAATATATGATGTTGGGCGGCAAAGCAATATAGTTTAGCTTAATTATATTATTTGTATTTTATTATATTAATTAAATGGAAATTAATCAATTATTTAATTAAAAGTCAAAATCTTTTTCCTAGTATGAGATGATCTCCTAATATTATACTTTTGTTGGTAGTATATTTAATATTAAAGACTATATTTGATAATTAGATAAATACAAGGAATTATTTATCTAATCAAATTATAAAATCTTTAATATGGTTACAAATACACTATTTGAGTTGGATTAAGAGTCTTGGTGTAGGAAAGAATTATTTTTGGAAAAGGATTTTTGTTTACCAAGTAAATTTACCTAAGGAAATGATTCTTAACAACCACATAAATCATTTTAGGAAAGGATTTGAAATCCTAATATATTCCAAGAAGGAATTTCGGCCAGCCCTATATATATATATATATATATATATATATATATAAACGGAATTTCGGCCAGCTTTATAGATATGGAAGCCTAAAAAAGTGAACTTGTAGAGAGTTTGGCCACCATAAGAATTTTGGGAGAAAATTTTGTTTTTGCTCTAGACAAAATTCAGTCAACTCTAAAAAATTGTGTGAGATTCGATAAAGAAGAGAAAGAAGAAAGAACATTTAGTTTTTGATAGTACACTAATAGCCTTTTCATTAAAAGGTTTTGAGTACAACATCGAATCAAGGTTCACACGAGTTTCAATCAAATTGATTGATATTTCACAGGTGACCTAACGTTCTTTGTTTTTCTTCTTGGAGGATTATTATGACTAACAAAGAAAGAGATTTTGTTTGTTTTCATCCTTAGGTATACAATTAGAAAGAGAGAGAGGCCACACCCTTAGTTGATTCACATTCGTGATTGGATTGGAAGATCTTGCAGATTCAATTCGGCACTAGTTCAATCGTCACGAGAAAAAGGTATGATAAATTTTATATACATCAATTAATCAAGGGTTAAGGTTCTTGTTATTATAAAGGATTTTTTTTATTTATACCGAAACTCTAATTTATTGATTTTTCACGCTTCCGTTACACGATTTTCCCTTCAATCATCATATTTGAATTTAAACTATATAAATTCAAAAATTAATATTTATTTAATTAAAAATATGATAATCATATTATCCTATCTTTCAAAAAAAAAAACTAACACTCTCTATTTAATGATTAATAACATAATTACATAATTTTATTATTTAATTTATTTAATCATCATTATTCATTAATTAAACAATCTCATTATTTAATTAATTTATGAATAAATATGTGTTACTTTCATAACATAATTAATTGGATAATCCAATTAATTAACGGTGACCCTTGTTACCTTAATCGATCGGAATAGCAATGGGACCTAATAGACCCATAGTATTTTGTGCCAAAATAATTATCGGAATCAATAATTAAACTCTTTAATTAATATTCCTTGATTATTAACTTCGGTGTTATTCCACTAAAAACCTGAAGTTGCACTCTCTCAACTGTAGACGCTTTTACACAGACCGATACATCTCGGTGTCCTTCGATAGAGCTATTACATATGTTGTGCTGTGATCCTCCACAGTAGTTCATAATTAGAGATGGGTCAAAACGTCTGTTATACCCCTTTAATTACATATATCCTTTAAGTACCATTGATTCTTTAATGGATAATAAATCCTATTTCCTCACGAAATTATGAGAGCGCTCATATTGTCCAATCCCCGAATCAACCCTTAAGGGAACTACCATCTACTTCTCATAAGAAGGAGTGGATTCCACTATTGTGTACAAATCTTCCCAGTCACAAGCCAAATCGCAATCCCAACATACGGAGTATTTTGATCAAGAACTGCATCTGACCTCGTCCATGGTATATCAAAAACCACGATCTAACCTGAAGGAGTCGATAAGGCACTCAAGATTAAGATTACCCACATATAGCCATAATTAGTAGATATATATGAATCTCGTCGGTAAACAGATCTTGGTAAGAGATTCATATAGATCATGGCCCAATCCTATATGCTCACATCATGATAGAATCACCGTATATTACGAAATGGATCGAAGCTATAGATTAACCGTAAATAAAGTATCCAGCTTCATTTGCTATCTTTGGACTCTTTAGATTGCACGTCTCTTACTATATCCATCTGTATATGACACTCATATACACAGTTTGAGATTACATGCGACAATCTTGGATTTTAAATATATGCGCAAGTTATAAAATAAACAACACAACAAGAATTAATTGAATTTTTCTTTAATTTATTTCATAAATCCATTTACAAATTACATATTTAGGGTATAAATCCCAACAATCTCCCACTTGCACTAAAGCATATGAGGCATGTTTCGTAACCCTAGACCATCTAAGTGACTCAAAAACACTTTATCCGGTAAGGTCTTCATAAATGGATCGGTATGATTGTCTTAAGATGCTATCTTGGTGACGATCGCATCTCCTCTCTGCACTATCTCTCTAATGAGATGATACTTTCTCTCTATATGCTTCCCTCTCTTATGGCTTCCTGGTTCTTTAGAATTAGCCACAACATCACTGTTATCACAATAAAGTGTGATGGGCTTATCTGAATCTGGAACAACTTCCAGATCACTCAAGAACTTATGGAGCCATACAACCTCTTTAGCAGCTTCATAAGCGGTTACATATTCGGCTTCCATGGTAGATTCAACAATGCAAGATTGCTTGATACATCTCCACATAGTGGCTCCACCATCTAGGGTGAATACTGATCTAGACATGGGCTTCTTAAAATCCTTGTCTGACTGAAAATCAGAATCCGTTTATCCTAACAGGATCAAATCTTGTTCGGAATACACTAGCATTTAATTTCTCTTTCTCCGAAGATACTTGAGAAGACTCTTGACAAACCCAATAATCCAATCCTGGGTTGGGCTGGTATCTGCTGACTACTCCCATTGCATAGCAGGTGTCCGGTCTCATGCATAATATAGCATAGATAAGACTAACTACTACCGATGAATAGGGTATATGTCTCATATCCTCAACTTCTTAAGGTGTCTTAGGACACTATTTCTTAGAAAATTGAACTCCTTTCCTGGTAGTAAATTACCTTTCTTGGAGTTCTGCATCAAAAATTGCACAAGAATCTTCTCGATATATAATGCTTGAGACAGTGCTATGAGTTTGTTCTTACGATCCCTTATAAGTTGGATCCCTAGAACATAACTCACCTCTCCAAAATCTTTCATTTGGAATTGGCTAGCTAGCCAACTCTTTACATCAAACAACACTCCCACATCATTCCCAATGATATGGATATCATGTATGTATAGAACCAAGAAAACTACTTTCTTGTCAATGATCCGCTTGTAGATACAAGGCTCATCGACATTCTGCTCAAAGCCATAAGTTTTGATCACATCATCAAACATGATGTTCCAAGATCTAGATGCTTGCTTAAGTCCATAAATGGACCTTTGTAGCTTACAAACCTTTTGCTCTTGATCTGGAGACACGAATCCCTCTGGTTACATCATATAAATGCTCTTGTTAAGATTGCAATTCAAGAATGCAATCTTGACATTCATTTGATAAAATTTAAAATCGAAATAAACAGTAATGGATAAGAGAATCCTAATAGACTTAAACATGGCTACTGGCGAGAAGGTCTCTTCATAATCGACCCCCTCTTTCTGGGTATAACCCTTGGCCACTAGCCTTTCCTTGAAGGTCTCTACCTTCCCGTCTACTTCTCTTTTTCACTTATAGATCCACCTACACTCTATGGTTTTTACCCTATTCGTTAAGTCTTTAAGATCCCAGACTAAGTTAGAGTACATGGACTTTATCTCGAGATTCATGGCTTTAAGCCATTCCTCTTTATCAGGATCTTCCATAGCATTCTTAAATGTCAATTGATCATTCACCCTATCAGCAGAGACAACACATTGTCCCTCACCTATTCCTAAATAGTCTTCAGGTTGTCTCACAACCCTCTCACTATGTTTAGGTGGTAGTGTATCCTGATCATGAACCATCTGACTTTCAGATGTTTGTGGATCAACAACTCTTGTTGATGAAACATTTGTCTCACCAGGATCCTACTCAATTAATACAATCTTAGAACGAGGTTTATGATCACTAATATAATTTTCCTCAAGAAACATTGTATTTTTCGATACAAATACTTTGTTATCTTCAGGAATATAGAAGTGTCCACCTCTGGTCTCCTTGGAGTATCCTACAAATAGGCAGACCACAAACTTGGAGTCTAGCTTTCCACTTCTGTTCTTCAGCACCTGTGCTGGACACCCCCATATGTGGAAATGTCACAAACTAGCTTTACTACCATTCCACAACACCAAGGGAGTCTTAGGGACAGATTTGGATGACACTACATTCAAAATGTATACCGATGTTTGTAATGCATATCCCTTGAAGGAATTTGGTAATTATGAGAAACTAATCATAGACCTCACCATTTTCATAAGAATTCTATTTCTTCTCTCCGCTACACCATTTACTGAGGTGTACTAGGAGTTGTGGGTTGGGAAACTATCCCATGATCGACCATAAAGTCTTTAAACTCTTGGTCAAGGTACTTACCTCCATGATCCGATCATAGTGACTTGATAGTCTTACCTAATTGATTCTCAACTTCAGCTCAAAATTCTTTAAGCTTTTTAAATGCTTCTGACTTCGTTGCTTTGGGTAGACGTATCCATATCTAGAGTAGTCATCTATAACGGTGACATAATGCTCATAACCACCCCTAGCTTTAACATTCATCTGTCCGTAGACGTCTATATATATAAGGTCTACCAGTTCTTTAGCTCTAAGCCCTTTTCCAGGAAAAAGTCTCTTAGTCATCTTACCTTTCCAAAAAAGATTCGCAGACAGGTAAGGTGTCAACCTTTAACTCACTTAATGATCAACTTTTTACTAGTCTGTCTATCCGATCAAGGTTGATATGACCAAGCCTATATGCCCCAATTACGTGTCATTATCTGGAGAAATCTTATGTCGTTTAGTTTTTGGTTTTTAAACCAAAAACATTTAGGTGTTGAGCAGTGTAATATGTATTAACGGTCTTAACACATATAATTTATTTTCATTAATTCCTAAAAAAATATTTAGACCATTCTTTCAAATAATAATAGACGTATTATTAAACGAAACAGAATACTTTTGTTCTAACAACTTTGAAAATACAATCACAATTAAATGCTCAAGGCTAACCTAGAGAGGGGGGGGGGGGGGGGGGTGAATAGGTTAGACACCTTTTTCGACACCTTTAGAAACAAACAAAAGTTTGTTCCTCTAGATTGCTTGTATGACAATATATATATATATATATATATATTAATTAAAGACAATTAATCAATATATAAACACAAGTAAAGTGTGATACAAACAAGTAATTGTTACACATACACAATCAATATTATAAAGAGGAAGTCAACATACATAAAGAGTTCAATCCACAAAACAAATATTAGAGAGATAGGGACAGAGAAAAGTTGACACAAGATATAACGTGGTAAACCTCAGAAGAGGAAACATCCACGTGCTAGCAACCACCGGAAAACAAAATCCACTAGTAGATAAGACAAGTACAATCTCTCAAGTGACCTCTTCACCTAGAAACTACCCTCCTATCCTACTCTAGAAGTTGCCGCCCTATGCTCAACAATCTGAGGCTTCACACCTCTTGTCAAGACTTCCTTGCTCACCTTATCCGGATCTTCACAACCCAAGGCAAGACTTCTTGATCAACTATCCGAGTCTTCCCAACTCTAGTCAAGACTTCCTTGCTCACCTATCTGAGTTCTCCAAACTCTAGGCAAGACTTCTTGCTCGACTATCCAAGGCTTCACACCTCTAGCCAAGACTTCCTTGCTTGACAATCCGAGGCTTCACACCTCTTGCCAAGACTTCTTGCTCAACACCATAGGTCTCACACCTATTGTCAAGACTTCCTTCTCACAAGGCATCTAGGTGATCATGAATGCAAAACGCAAACAAGCACGCAACATAGAATGCTATGATCAACAAATCCTATGGAAAATACTAGACATGAGCATAAATGCACAAATCACATATAGTCTAGTTAATCATGCATGAGTAGTCAATCTAGATTATATAAGATATGATCAATATTAATCACAAACTAGATTCATGCATATATCTAAACTTGAATCACAAGATATGATCAACAAATCACAAGATCAAGTTTAAATCACAAAAACCTAAAACATGCTAAAATCATATGACAAAGTCAAATAGATCTAAGCATAAGTTTTAGAGCATATTCCTAATCATAGATTCAACAAATCACATGAATAGCTCAAAAGAACAGAAACACATGTATTATGTGAGAAATTTGGCCAAGAGAGCCTAATACATGTGAAGAACTATTTATCTCAAAATCAATCAATCAAAGATCACAAAATAGTCCTAGAATCAAAGCTAGCATAATACAATCCCAAACGTGTGATAACATAGGCAAAATCAAAACCTAACTCAACATGTATGATTTCAATTGAAATTCAATCTAGCCTTGAAAGTTTTCAAAACCCAAATCAAAACACTCACAATATACAAATATATGCATAAGAAGAAAATTCAAGGCAATTAATCAAGTTTTAAAAGAAAACTTAGAGAGAAAATCAATACCTTAGTTGATCTAGGTAAAGTCCGGTTTTTGTATGATTAGACACCAAAAACAGCAGTAAAATTAACTCAAACCTTCAAAGAAAAGATGGAAGATGAATAGATGAACACTCTCAACTTTGAATCACTTAAATCAGAGTTTAAATGAAGAAGTTATGGTGTTTGGAATGTGAGAAAATTTAGAGAGAAAATTCTGCACACTTGATTTGAATTTCTTTTTAGAATGAAATGTGTGAGAGAGAGTTTATAAAGGAGTGGGAAAGAAGAAAGATGAAAAGACCATTTTGCCCTCCTTTGGAAGTGCTTCCCTAAGATGGTGCGTGGGCATCTCGGGGCAGCAAGGTTGTGCAGCCGAGATGGCCACGCGCCATCTCAGGCATGCACACCTCCTTGGCCTTTTGGCCATGGTGCATTCCCCTCTCGCTTCCGTTGCGTTCTTCAACCGTCGACCGTTCTCCGGCCTCTGAACTCGGAATTTGAATCCGTTTGTGGATTACAAACTGTAACTCTCAAATGGACATGGAAATATAAGATAATCAATCCTGAAAATAATAATTTGACTCGATATACGAAGACGAAGACAATTTATGAAACATGAGTTGAAAGTGTAGTATCTTTTGACTTTGAACTTGAAATCAATAGTATGAGTAACCGAAATGACCGAAACTCAATCAGGAATAATTTAAGACTAAATCCAAGTTCAATATCCATGTTATAAAAAAATATACACACAAAAACACAATTCACACTAGAATGCAAACTACATAGATATAGTTTCCAATCATGCATATTCCAAAACATGTTATTTCCAAACCAATGGATGAACATTCATCTTCAAGTGTGTGAATGTGTTATACATTGTACACAATGATGCAAGGACACATATGAATGAATTGTATATGTGTGCCTATAATGGTGAACAATGATGCAGGGACACAAATGTATGATATGTGTGTGTGTGCCTAAGCCTTTTAAGAGAAAGATATGGTCTTAGTATACTATTGTAGAACAAAAATTGCATCCTTTCTCTTTGAAGACTTAGAACTTGCTCTGACTTGTTGTTTCTTCTTCCTTGAAGCTTGAATCATTATGAACCTAAACAACTAAGTCATTACAAGTAAACATCATTTTGATACGGAATTTATGCCAACACAAACTATAACTTAACAATCTCCCACTTTGGCAAATTCCATGTCAAAACACCTATACATTTACTACAAATATAAAAATGAAGATAGGTCACAAAATCACTCCCTCACATTACAATGAGTAAGATTCCTATAACTAATCTTCACCAACTCTTGAACTTTATCTTGATCTTCTCTTGACGCAACCTACAAATCATCTCAAAGAACAATGCATATACAAGAGAAAAACAACAAATGGCAACATATAATATGGATAGGAATATACAATTAAGTCCACAAATACATGTATCTCCCCCTCTATACATGCCAAATACTAGAATTCTTAACCAAATCTTAAGACTAATTATTACAAGCCATTGAAAGTCCAAAACTTCACAAAAACAACATAAAAAGGAAACTAAGTAACTAACAATTCATAACAACTCTTTCTTCCCCTTTTTGACATGAAATGATGCCAAAAGGTAAGAAACATACCATGAGACTCAAATACTAGCTACTAGATCCACCAAAGAAGGATGTGCCTGTAGTTGACCTAACATAATGCTTGAGAGGTGGTCTTTAACTTGATGCAATACACTACTCCAACTCTTTTATTCTATCATCTTGTTTTTCAACTATAACACTAAGCTCATCAACCTTCTTCTTCAAATGTAAAGCCCAATCCGGAAGAATGTTCATGCTAGTCACTTGACAATCAACTTGTGAACTAGTAAATAGTCCAAAAGTATCACATGTCTTACCCTTATCCTTATATGACATGTATGACACACGTTTATCACTATACTTTTCCAAGGGTTGTACCAACATATCATCTCCACTACTTTGAACACCACGAGCTAAACACAAAGAAGTTATAAACCCCGGTAATGCAAGCTTCTTATCTCCTCCAGTTGAGAAAGCCGTATTATCCAAATAAAACATAAGCAAATCCCCAAGGTTTATAGGTTGATTAATCACTAAGGCATATACTATTTTGATCTTGTCTTTATTTAACTCGTTTGAATTCGAAGATCCAATAATATTTGTGCAAATGAAAAGATGCCAAAATACACTTGCCTTAGTTAACTCATGTTGACTAATATATGCTCTACCTTTCCACTCAAAAGAAGCATTGTCATATAGAGTTCTGCCCATGATATTAATATTCTCAATGATATCAAAATTTAGAAAGTTTGAATCAATATCACTAGATTGCCCAAGAAACTTGTTAATGTCTACCGGGTTAACTCTAAACACAACACCCCTAACATCCATCAAAGCATCCAATAAGGTGGCACTCTCTCTATATTCATGATAAAATTCTCTAACAATAGTGTCATTCACTATTCCTAGCATGCTCACCCAAGTTTCCCAATTTCTATCCTTAATGCATTTAAGAACATAAGAATCTTTACATTTACTTAAGTCAATGCCTCTCTCTTGAAATATCTTCTTAGTTGCAAGGATCCCTAAATCCTTTGACCTTGAAGCTTTGGATCTCTTTGAGGTTGACTTGGCTTTCACAATTTGATTCAATTGATTTCCACTTCCGGTAACTTTAGTTCTTCCCATTTGTTCTTGTTAAATAAAATGCTATATACATACAACAAAAGTGAGTGAAAGACAAAACAAGCATATTAGTCACAAATATAAACACAATGACATATGACTTAAGAATGAATCATCATGCAAGACAAAGATAATGAGTAATATCTTACAAGTATCATTAAGTCGAAATATGTCAACATGTAACAAAATGAAGCATGTGAACATATCATAAAAGAGAACAATGTCTAGTATACAATGCTCCCCCTTGATAAATGCTATGACTAAGATTTATGATAGCATAAGGTTCACAAGGAAGTTCACACAATCACACATTCAAGCAATTTGAAGAAATATCAACAAAATAAGCTTGATATGCTAAGAGAGATACACAAAGATTTTTCAAGTTCTCTCATAATTCTTCAACATTTGTAAAGATATCATCATACTCATAAACAAAGTGTGTGTGTGTGTGAGATATGCTTCAAATATATATCAAGAAGTAGTTTGATAATCAACATGCAAACAATTTCCAATAACTATTCATCTTAAGCTTTTTCCATAAAAAGTCAAACTGATTATCATCCAGAATTTTTGCTTTTAAGAGAATAGATTTCAACACATGAGCGTGTGTGTGCATGTGGCTCGTCATCCCATTTATGTTTTTCAACCCGAGCTCATTTTATTTTCAACTAAACTTCTTTTTAAGCCTTTCTCCATTTCTTTTTAGGCTTTGAATCAAAGATTTTTTTTTTACGATTTCATTGCAACACTTCTTTGATTTTTTCCATTTTTTTACATAAACAAAAATTCATTTCGTGACGGCTATCACTCATCACAATGGTGTAGCTCTTTCCAACATTGGGTAGCTTTCACAACCAATGTGTGTAGCCCTTTCCATGAAGGTGCTCGTTGAGTTCTATGTAATTGCCGAAGAAAAATGGATACTAACCCTAGGTCATTTTAAATGTACTTGAGCACAAAAACTTCAATGTGTATCCAATGTTTACATATTAGTAAACTCAACCTACTAGCAAAACATAAAAGAGAAGCAAGGTGCAATTTTAGAAAACCAAGAATTTATGGCTCATAAGCACATGATCTAAGAGCAATAAGTAGAGACTTATTCAAGATCATTACTTCTCTAAAGAGTAGCTTTTAAAGAATATGAAGGTCATATTTTTAAAAGTAATGCCACTCAATATACTAAACACAAACAATCATCAAAGTTAAGATCAATGTGAACAATATCACTATTAGATCCTAAAATAGCAATTGTCAATAAGAACCATATGTATGCTATACAAAATTCTCTAATACGACATGATATGAGATGTATGTCAAAAATTGAGTCAAAAGATGAATATCTAAGAGAACATGCAATAGAGTATAGAGATACCTTTTTGCACATTATATTCACCAAATATCATACTTCCGCCCTTTTTATGAGCACTCTTGCCTTGAATGTCCTCATGACACCAAGTTGACAATGTTTCACAACAAGAGTATAAAAAGCATAATATCTCAACTCAATCAACACATATAACAAAAGAACTTCTTCAAAGTTAATCAACAAATTTTGACCATCATAACAATCATGATGTGAGATAACCAAGTTCATATCAATACATGCAGTATTCAAAGCTAGCAAGCAAGAATTATTAACAAAATTGATATATAGCCTCAAAGCTATCTCACATGTGCTTCTTATATTAGTGATAAGAGCACTCACCATTGAACCACTTGTTCTTGGGTGTACCTACACAAACATTTCCAATATCATCCTTGACAACAATGTTAAATCTAGAGTAAAGTCCTTCAATGACTTGATTAACAAGAATATCATTAACACACTCTTCCTTAACATTTTCAACACAAGCTTTGTCAAGTTGAACAAGATTAGAATTCTTTCTACTCTACAACTTTTTCTCATGCTTAGCAAAATTATCATGTTTCTCAATTTTCAAGGCCTTAGTATGTTCAAGTTGAAGTTTAATCTCTTTATCCCTAGATTCATTTCATAATTTGCATTTTTAAATATATTTATAACATCTAGGCTTAATGTGACCTATTGTGTTACAATAATGGCAAATTGGAATAAAAGATGAGATTGTACCTTTTGGAGTTGAACTAGCTTTACTAGAAGTTTGCAAAGATACCTTGTCCGCCAACTTTTTCTTGGCTTCTGATCTTCTCTTCTTGTATTGTTTCTTATCAATCACGACTTCATCCAAGTGAATAGGAAGTGGTGCTTCCAAAAGCTCCTCTTCAACTACCAAGTCGTCTTCACCACTATGAGAGTTAACAAGATTCCTAACACTAGACACACTAACCGAATCATTTACTAAATACTTGATAGCCTCCTTAGCCGTGTCTATCTCTTCCATCAATTCTTGTTCTCTCTTCCTCAAAGAAGATATCACATTATCCTTCTCAAGGTTAATCATTTCAAGAGTTCTCTAAACTTCTTCATAATATCATCTTTTTCACCAAGAAGTCTATGAGTAGCAACCACAAACTCATCTAGTTGCTTCTTGATCAAATCATCCTTCTCAACTACTTCTCTTTGAGCATTGTCTCTAGCTTCTTAAACTTTTCTATCTTTTTCAACAACTTAAGATTAGTAGGAATGGAACTAGAGTTTCCATTATGATTTTCATCAAGGTTCTTGTTCAAAGATATTGTACTACCAACATCTAGTGAAGAATGAGAAGCCGTTAAAGCTACAAAGTTGCTCACCAACTTTTTATCACTTGAAGGCACACTACTAGAGCTCTCATTGTCACTAGAATTATAATCACTCCAAGTAGCCGCCAACACTTTGCCTTTCTTGTCTTTCTTAGATGGCTTCTTGGTGCACTCACTAGCAAAGTGACCAAAACCTTGACAATTATAACATTGAACCTCTTTCTTGTTCATGGCTTGACTATTCTTGACAATCCTTGGAGATGATGTTCTCTTGACTCCTTTTTCCTTAAAAGACTTGCCTTTAGGTTTGACATTCTTCTTTAGAAACTTCTTGAACCTTCTAACCAAGAGTGCCATTTCTTTATTATCATCATCACTCTCCTTCTTGATAGCATTGAGAGCGATTCCCTTACTCTTGATCTTTGGCTTCAAGCATATCTCATAAGTTTGGAGAGACCCAAGCAACTCATCGATGTTCATACTATCCACATCCTTGCTTTCCTCAATGGCCGTCACCTTTGATTTAAATCTCTTAGGAAGAGACCTAAGGATTTTCCAACTTAAACGCTCTTTTGAGATAGGTACTCCAAGTGCTTGACATTGGTTAGCTATGTTAAGAAGCTGGAATTGGAAGTCTTCAAACTTTTCTTCCTCACCCATACTTAAACCTTCAAATTGTGATGCTAACATTTGAAGCCTCGATTTCTTCACCTCTAAGGTTCCTTCATTAGTAACTTGGAGAGTATCCCAAGCTTTCTTTGCGGATTCAAGATTTTGAATGTAGGAGAATTGATGCCCATACACAATCAATATTATACAGAGGAAGTCAACATACATAAAGAGTTCTATCCACAATACAAATATTAGAGAGATAGGGATAAAGAAAAGTTGACACAAGATATAACGTGGTAAACCTCTGAGGAGGAAACATCTACCGGCTAGCAACCACCGGCAAACAAAATCCACTAGTAGATAAGACAAGTACAATCTCTCAAGTGACCTCTTCACCTAGAAACTACCCTCTTATCCTACTCTAGAAGTTGCCTCCCTAAGCTCAACAATCCGAGGCTTCACACCTCTTGTCAAGACTTCTTTGCACACCTTATCCGGATATTCACAACCCAAGGCAAGACTTCTTGCTTAACTATCCGAGTCTTTCCAACTCTAGTCAAGACTTCCCTGCTCACCTATCCGAGTTCTCCAAACTCTAGGCAAGACTTCTTGCTTGACTATCCAAGGCTTCACACCTCTAGCCAAGACTTCCTTGCTCGACAATCCGAGGCTTCACACCTCTTGCCAAGACTTCTTGTTCAACACCATAGGTCTTACATCTATTGTCAAGACTTCCTTCTTATAAGGCATCTAGGTGATCATGAATGCAAAACGCAAACAAGCACGCAACATAGAATGCTATGATCAACACATCCTATGGAAAATACTAGACATGAGCATAAATGCACAAATCACATATAGTCTAGTTAATCATGCATGAGTAGTCAATCTAGATTATGTAAGATATAATCAACATTAATCACAAACTAGATTCATGCATATATCTAAACTTGAATCACAAGATCAAGTTAAAATCACAAAAACCTAAAACATTCTAAAATCATATGACAAAGTCAAATAGATCTAAGCATAAGTTCTAGAGCATATTCCTAATCATAGATTCAACAAATCACATGAATAGCTCAAAAGAACATAAACACATGTATTATGTGAGAAATTCGGCCAAAATAACCTAATACATATGAAGAACTATTTAACTTAAAATCAATCAATCAATGATCACAAAATAGTCCTAGAATCAAAGCTAGCACAATACAATCCCAAACATGTGATAACATAGGCAAAATCAAAACCTAACTCAACATGTATGATTTCAATTGAAATTCAATCTAGCTTGGAAAGTGTTCAAAACACTCACAATATACAAATATATGTAGAAGAAGAAAACCCAAGGCAAATGATAAAGTTTTAAAAGAAAACTTAGAGAGAAAATCAATGCCTTAGTTGATATTGGTGCAATCCCATTTTTGTAAGATTAGACACCGAAAATAGCAGAAAAATTAACTTAAACCTTCAGAGAAAAGATGGAGGATGAATAGATGAACACTCAACTTTGAATCACTCAAATCGGAGTTCAAATGAAGAAGTTATGGTGTTTGGAAGGTGAGAAAATTTAGAGAGAATATTTTGCACACTTGATTTGAATTTCTTCTTAGAATGAAATGTGTGAGAGAGAGAGTTTATAAAGGAGTGGGAAAGAAGAAAGATTAAAAGACCATTTTGCCATTCTTTTGAATTGCTTCCCCGAGATTAAGCATGGGCATCTCGGGGCAGCAAGGTTGTGAGGCCGAGATGGCCACGTGCCATCTCGGGCATGCACACCTCCATTGCCTTTTGGCCATGGTGCATTCCCCTCATGCTTCCCTCACGTTCTTCGACCGTTCTCTGGCCTCCAAACTCGAAATTTGAATCCGTTTACGGATTACAAACCATAACTCTCAAATGGACATGGAAATATAAGATAATCAATCCAGAATATAATAATTCGACTCGATATACGAAGACGAAGACAATGTATGAAACATGAGTTGAAAGTGTAGTATCTTTTGACTTTGAACTTGAAATCAATAGTATGAGTAACCGAAATGACCGAAACTCAATCAAGAATGATTTAAGACTAAATCCAAGTTCAATATCCATGTTATAAAAACATATACACATACAAACACAATTCACACTAGAATTCAAACTACATAGAGATAGTTTCCAATCATGCATATTCCAAAACATGTTATTTCCAAACCAATGCATGAGCATTCATCTTCAAGTTTGTGAATGTGTTATACATTGTGCACAACGATACAGGGACACATATGAATGAATTGTATGTGTGTGCCTATAATGGTGTACAACGATGTAGGAACACAAATGTATGATATGTGTGTGTGCCTAAGCCTTGTAAGAGAAAGATAAGATCTTAGTATACCTTTGTAGAACCAAATTGCATCCTTTCTCTTTGAAGAATTAGAACTTGCTTTGACTTGTTGTTTCTTCTTCCTTGAAGCTTGAATCATCATGAACCTAAACAACTAAGTCATTACAAGTAAACATCATTTTGATATGGAATTCATGCCAACACAAACTAAAACCTAACAAACTTAGAAACGAAAATCAAATTCCGTGTAAACCTGGAATATTAAATATGTTAGCCAACAATATTTAATTATTACAAAAACATAATCTAATGGCGCCCACTGCTCATGCTGACACGACATCCCCTGACCTCACATGCATTGAGAAGGCTTCCTCCTCTAGCTATGTCTAAGAATCAGTCCACTGTAAAGAAGAACAAACATGGTTAGTGGTCCCCGAATTAACTATCCAAGGTGAAGAATCATCTTCCACTAAACACGACTCAAGAACAAGTAAATCATATTTACCTTTCTTGGACTTCTTTCTTTGGGCGTTCTTGGGTTTGGACTTACCCTTCACCTTCCCAGCAGACCTCTTCCTCTTCTTATTATTAGAGGAAGATGGTTCGACAAAATTTCCTCACCGGTCTAGCTGTTGTTGTCCTTAATCAAGGACTCAACGGTAGCTAGCTCATTGAGTAACTGTGTAAGACTGAACTTTAACTTATTCATTCTGTAGTTGCTTTTAAACTTATCAAAACTCTTTGGAAGAGTCGCCAGTTTGATGCTCACTTGACAGGGTTCGTCAGTTGCCCCCGCTATTGAATTCTACTTTGTTGAAGTAGGACATCATGAACATGTTCCTGAACTGACGTACCTTCCTTTATGCGAGCGAGCATAGCGGAATGAACAGCTTTGTGTTGCTTTTTCTCGGAGGGTTACTCGAACATAGCTTGCAATGACTCCATGATTTCGAATGCTAAAGTCATTGCTTTATGCTTTGTGACAAGCACATCTGTCATTGAAGCCAACAGATATGTTCGGGCCATCTCATCAGATGAGACACATCACTGGTATGCCTCATGAACAGTTCATGTGGCATTGGAAGCAGGCACTGGAGGATATTCCTTCGTAAGCACAAACTTGAGGTCTTTGTTGACCAATATTGCATTAACGTATAGTTTCCACTTAGTGTAGTTATCACCAGTTAATTTGTCGTTTGCGAGAATTTGTAGTAATACAGAAGACATAATTGCTGAAATAAATAAAACATTCATTCAGTCAATTATTTAAAACAAATGCGAGTGCTTTGACATAAATTTAAACATATGCATGAACATGTTTAACGAACTAGAACTACCCTAAAACAAGTTACTATTCCACGACAATCCAACATACCACATAGATGTGCCGCCTTAGGGTCGGTCAGTCTTTGCTTGTTGGACCGAGACATTCTTAATCAAATGATATTGTAGAATAATTCTTATTCCATATAATTCAACCATCGTTTATTCATTCAGGTTTAATTAACAAACTTAATCAAAACCTTAGTGAGTGTAACCCACCATTTCAGATCTCACCAGCTTAACTCGAGAATTGCCACCTTAGGGTCGGTCAATCCCGAAATACCCTAAAAAATTCGATTCATTAGGAAGTCAACCTTGGTATTGATCTTTGTGGAAACCCTCCTTAGGGATGGTAAAAGCAAAGCTGCCACGAGACCCCACTCAGATCTTACGGTGTTGAACTAATGATGGAGACTGCGAGATATATACGTCCCTCTCCCACCCACTATTTTATAAATAGGGTTTTATATTATCCGTTAATGGACTTAGACTCTATAGGATCAAACCGCTAACGTTAATCAAGTTATCTAGTGCATTAAGTGATTAGAATCAAATTCTAATTAACTAAAAATTTATTAATGATTTTAACAATTAAAAATCTAATATATAAGTGAATCATCAAGCCTCTGTAAGCTATTTACTAAGGTCAAATTATTATGATAGTGTTTACCAAGTTTTAACTATTAAAACTCTAACACTTTAATCGGTTCATTTATTATTATGTAATTAATCATATTAATCCTAATTACAATAAATGACCTTATTAATCTAACTTTTTAAACTCTTTAATAACTAGATTAATATTAATGAAAATTACCATGTTTGTTAACCATTAAAAAACTAATATCATTGTCATAGCCAATTATATATTTACCTATTTTAATCACATTAAAAAAATACATAAAATATTAGGCTATGATGGATGTATGATATATCAAATATATTTGTGTAGGCACACCTAATCTAAATGACATACGTATGCATGACAATGTTTTTGTCACCACATAATATGAAGCATACATGAATTAACCAAGTACAACGGATTATTTAACCTAAAAAAATTAGAATCTAAAATTACAAAAATACTCTCAAGGCATTCCTTGGTATTCTTGATATTTTCGAGTCCTCTAGTCTCTTCAGGTCACTTCGATTCATCTCATGAATCATTCTTCGCAATTTTTCCAGGTCTTCAATATATGTTACAATTTTTTTTTACAATAAAATAACAGTAAAAAAAATTAAAAAAAAAATTATACAACCCATAAATCCTAAATCCACAATACCATATAATTAACGATCAATCATGTTTTTGTTAATTAAAAAATTTAATATACATACAAAAACATCATACATTCAACACAATCATACATACAGGAGCATTGAAACCAATTTCCTATTATGAAAATAAAAACAGGCTCTGATACCAATTGTTAGAACCCCGTTCACTAGTAACGCAGCGGAATTAGGCTTTAAAAAATTTATACAGATCATAAACGATATGTAACCAATGAACTTGAGATTTTTTTTTTCGGAACTAATACATATAAAATTATTACAATAATTAAATATACGTCTATGCAAGAAATTGTAATCAATATAAGAAGAAAATAGAAGCTTACCAACGTTTGGAGGCTCATTCACTTCTTGCAATGCTCCTGGTCTGTACCACCGATCTTCCTCACTACATCCCGGGATTGGTAACTGCGCGTGGGCACATCACGGACTCAGGAACTTATAAGGATGTTGAAGAGAGAATTAGAAGAAAATTTTTCTTCTATGTTCACGCAACCCCTTGTATGAACAATCAGGAGACCATATATGTTGTCTCTTTTTCTGTTTGATACATAGTGTTTCACGCCTCTTTATTGTGCGCACACATGTACCTTTTTTTATCTCTCTTTTGATATCTCACGCACGCACATGATAAATTGAATCTCATACAGAAACTAATTAATTGATGAGTGTGTAGATATCAGGAGTTTTTTTAGTTGATGTTCCACGCACTCACATGATGAATTACATCTCATGCAAAACCAATATGTGCATTATCTTGTAGTCTTTTTTTTTTAGAAACACATATATATCACATACACACACACACAAACACACACACACACACACACACACACACACACACATATATATATATATATATATATATTAAAACTTAAAAAAGAAACCGATGATATCTATTTTTAAAAATAAAATCTTTATTTCATTATATCAAATGATATCATCATATTTGAATTTAAACTATTTAAATTCAAAAATTAATATTTATTTAATTAAAACTATGATATTATCTTGTCTTTTAAAATAAATATCAACTAACACCCTCCATTTAGTGATTAATAACACAATCAAATAATCTTATTATTTAATTTATTTAATCACCATTATTCATTAATTAAATAATCTCATTATTTAATTAATTCCCGAAAATATATGTGTCACTTTTTTAACACAATTAACTGGACAATCCAATTAATTAACTGTGACCCTTGTTAACTAAATCGATAGGGCTGGCGAGGGGACCTAATGGACCCACAGTATTTTGAGCTCCAATAATTCTGGGAATCATTAATTAAACTCTTTAATTAATATTCTTAGATTATTAACTCCGGTGTTATTCCACTAAAGACCCGAAGCTGCACTCTCTCAACTGCAGACGCTTTTACACAGATCGATATAACTCGGTGTCTATAGATATAGCTATTACATATGGTGTGATCCTCCACAGTAGTTCATAATTAGAGCTGAGTCATAATATCCGTTATACCCCTCTAATTACATATATCCTTTAAATACCGTTGATTCTCTAATGGCCAATAAATCATATTTCCTTACGAAATTAGGAGAGCGGTCATATTGACCAACACTGAATCAACCCTTAAGGGAACTACTATCTACTTCTCACAAGAAGGAGTGGATTCCACTATTGTGTACAAACCTTCACAGCCACAAGTCAAACCGTAATCCCAACATACAAAGTATATTGATCAGGAACTGCATCTGACCTCACCCATGGTATATCAAAGTCCACGATCTAACCTGAAGGAGTCAGTCAGACACTCAGGATTAAAATTACCCATATATAGTCATCATTAGTTGATATATATATATATATATATATGAATCTTGTCTATAAACGGATCTTGGTGAGAGATTCATATAGATCATGGCCAGTCCTATATGATCACATCGTACAATGTGCCTAAATTCCTATTTCTCATATAAACGATTCAGGATAGAATCACTGTACATTACGAAATGGACCGCAACTATAGATTAACCGCAAATAAAGTTGTAAGTATACAACTTTATTTGCTATCTATAGACTCTTTAGATTGCACGTCTCTTACTGTATCTATTCGTATATGACATTTATATACACAGTTAGAGATTACATCTGGCAATCTTGGATGTTAAATATATGCACAAGTTATAAAATAAACAACACAACAAGAATGAATTGAACTTTTCTTTTATTTATTTAATAAATTCATTTACAAATTACATTTTTAGGGCATAAACCCCAACACCTTCGACCTCGGACGGACATGTATTTGTCCCATTCGAGGTACCAAGGGTACCTCTTCCTCCACCCCCTACACCTAGATCTCAGCTAGCGGAATTTATAGTATGATTAGCCAGGGTGAAGAGTCAAGATTCTGCTGCTACTGATACCGGTTCTCTACCTACAACAATCCCCTCTCCCCTTTCTACTGCAGTTACTAAAATTCATAATAGGGTATGTTAGGGTTTATGCCCTAAAGATGTAATTTGTAAATGAATTTGTGAAATAAATAAATGAAAAGTTCAATTCATTATTGATGTGTTGTTTATTTTATAAGTTGTGCATATTAACATTCTACATTGCTGGATGTAACCTCGAACTGTGTATATGAGTGTCATATACGGATGGATAAAGTAAGAGACATGCAATCTAAAGAGTCCATAGACAACAAATAAAGTCACTACCAAAAAATGTCTATTAGTGACGAACTATTTGGCGTTAATTGCCGTCGAAAATAGTACCTTTTCTGACGGCCATATTAGAGCTGTTGGAAATGAGTCAAAATATAATACTGCAGTTCCGACGATCGAATAACCATCGGAAATAGTCTTTATGTCGTCAGAAATATGGAAAAAGTAATACAATACTTCTAACGGCTATGAGGCCATCGGAAATAGTCTACATTTCCGATGGTATTTTTTGTGCCGTCAGAAATAGTCCACATTTCCGACAGTATTTTTTGTGCCGTCGGAAATGATAAAATTTAATTCAAATTAGTTTTAAGGGCAATTACGCTATCAAAAATATAGTACTATTTTCTATATTATTTGTTATGACATTGTCATTGAAAAAAATAATTAATTTGTTATTATAATATTAATTAATAAATTATAATGAGATGTATTTTATAATTTATCCACTAAAAAAATGTGACTTGTCGATCAATATTTTAAATGTATCACTGTATATGTTATTTTTTATTAATCACTAATTGTTTTTTAGTGAAATCACTCTGTCAAATGTTTCGCCAATTTTTTTGATTTAATTTTGACTTTTTCCAATAATATGTCATAGATAATGTAAAAAAAAAAATATGGTGATCACCGTAAGAAATTTAGATAAAACGAATCATATTTTAGGAACAAAACAATGAGACTAATAAGAAGACTGCCTATGGGTATATCTAACTAAATTAAATAAATATAAAATATAGCAACATTATTAGTAATTGTAAGAATATTTAGTTATTTATAATTAAGTTTAATGATACTACTATATCATATTTTTTGAAAAAAAAAACCTAATAATTTTAATTAATATCTATTTGTTTATCACACAAAGTAATTATAAATTTTACTGAAATAAGTTTAAATTATTAATTTTTTATATTAAAATGTTGATTATTAAAAAAATAAAATCAACAAGGATATAATATATGTATCCTATTTCAAGATAAAGTAAGAAAATGTAATTTCCTATCAGATAAGGGAAATATTTTAATACAGATATTGTTTTCTAAAACAATATCAATAGTTATATTTAAATATTGTACAATAAAACATATTTAATTAACATATCAATAGCTTATATATAAATGGGTAAATCGTATTTTAGTCCCCGTAGTTTACCTTAATCTGCGTTTAGACCACGATTCTTTGAAATTGTAATTTTTAGTCCTTCTGTGGCAGAATCCGTCAAAAGAAAGATTATGTCATGTCAGACGCGTTAAATAACTTCAATGCCCTGGATACCGTTGGAAAGACCATTTTACCCTTAATAATAATAAAACTAAATTACAATATATAAGAATAATAAAAAAAATTAAAAATATATAATCATAATAATAATAATAATAATTAAATGAGTTAATTTCAAATGGATTTCTCCACCTAATCTTTTTCTTTTTTAAATTCAAAAAATGGATTCCATTTTTTTTTTTGAAATCATATTAAAAATAAAACTCATCCCCAATTCATCATTATCATCATCATTTTTTTTTTCAGAAATCATATCAAACACAAAACTCATCACCAATTCATCTTTATCATCATCAATCAAACACACCAGAATATCTACATTCGACCTCTACCAAACTAAAAAATAAAAAAAAATTACAGAAATCAAGCATCAAAAGTAAAATCACTTGCTTAACTTTCATTGAAGAGGTATTAGTGCACACACACACTAATGCATTTTCTTTTGATTATCTTGCATGCTTATTTGCCCTCTTGTGTGCCTTGTGTGTCTTAATTCTTTCTTGGGCGTTGAATACATCTTTTGTACCTTAAAAAGAGGATTTTTCCTCTGGTCCGCAGTTCAAACCGCTCTCTGTGCACTGCCTACTGTGCGGTCTGCACAGCGGTGTTTACTAGAGGCAGCATGTTATGGCTACCGCGGCCTGTGCTTGTTGCATGCACCGCGGTCTACCAAGCAGAGTTTCCCAGGCGTTGCATGCTGTCCAGACCGCGGTCTGTGCACTAGCATGCACAAGGTCTACAAAGCGGTGTTGTCCAGGTGATGCACCGTTCTCTGTGCCACGGTTTGGACACTTACCTATACCGCGGTCCAGCCAGCGGTCCTGACGGGTTTTGGCTGTCTTTCATCCAAAATAACATCGTTTTGTGTAGGGCACCATGTATATATGTTATTCTCTCTTCTCTTTGGTTTAATGAGTCCAAGAAGCCATTGTTGAGCAACCTAGCTTTTCTAGAGAGAGAAAGACTCCTAAACACTCATTTTTACTCAACCTAACCTCATCTCATGGTCATCTAGTTTCATTCTAGGATCATCTAAGCATGGAGCATCATCTTCTTCTTAACTAGGTAATTTCTACATGCTCTAGACTTTATGGTTTCATTACTAAGACATGTATACCTAGGTTTTAGTCCTTATTGCAAATTAATTGCATGCTTGTATGTCTAATATCTTTTATGACATGCTTGTGGTCTTGTTTGTTGGTTGAGAGTATGGATTTGTGATAGCTAGAATTTAGGACAGTTTTACCCTTCTAGCTAATTCTTCTTGCCTTTGCATTTAGAACATTGATATCTAGCATTTGCTTTACTGGTCATCACTAATCCTAGATAAGCATGAATGTCCTAACCTAGCATTTTTGCATATAGAATACTCTTGTGTATTTACTTAGGTTGCCATTACCTCTTCATTGTTGATTAAGCTTGTGGCTATGTGATTAGTACACAAGGTTGGTGATTAAAAATCACTGTTAAGGCCCGTTGGGTAGAGTGAAAGGGTTAGTAACTGAAGGGTTAGACGGGAGGTCAAACTAGGTTTTAAACTCTCACTCAATAGTGGATTTTGAGGATCGAGAGTGGCATACTGAACAGCCCATGGTTTTTCCCATTTGGAGGGTTTCCACGTATATATTGTGTGTTGTTATTGCTTTTTGTTTATTGTATTTTATTTGAACACTTAGTAGAGTGGGCTAGATTTGATAATATTGATTAATTCACAAAATTGGTAATCAATTGCATTAAAACCTATTCACCCCCCTTCTAGGTTATAGACACACACTTTCTAAGGAATTTCAATTGGTATCAGAGCAGGTGCCTAGATATACTTAGGTGATCTGTGCTCTGTGTGTGTCTTGCTTGGTGTAGTTTGATTGTTTTTTTATGTGTGACATT
Source organism: Dipteronia dyeriana (assembly GCA_032871835.1). Taxonomy (NCBI): domain Eukaryota; kingdom Viridiplantae; phylum Streptophyta; class Magnoliopsida; order Sapindales; family Sapindaceae; genus Dipteronia; species Dipteronia dyeriana. Next base: position 26,551,932 of record CM065297.1, on the reverse strand, counting down.
GCATTTGTGTTACATTCATCACCCTCAAACACTATGACTGGAAACAGTAATAGTCATGAGGGAGCCCCAAGCACAAGACCCTCTTTGCTCAATAGGGTGAATTATGCTTTTTGGAAGGGCAAGATGAATGCCTATCTTTGCCAAATAGATGACCGTGCTTGGATGGCTATTGAAGACGGGTATACTCCTCTAACAATGACCACTGACGGTGGTGTAGAACCTCTTAAGCCTAAGTTTTGTTGGAGTGATCAAGAATTTGAAGCATCCAAGTGGAACAACAAGGCTATGCATGCCATCCTTTGCGCCAAGGACAATAATCAATACAAGTTGGTCCAAAACACTAGGATTGCAAATGAGGCTTGGGACATTCTTCAAATGGCACATAAGGGAACCGAAGTAGTCAATGAATCAAAGCTCCAAGTCCTCTAAATGCAATTTGAGATGATCATGATAGAGGAGCATGAATGCTTTAATGACTTTCAAGTGAAGTTGATGGGTATCATCAACCAAAGCCATTAACTTGGTGACTCGTATTCGGATAGGAGAATCAAGCAAAAAATTATGAGGTAACTTCCATCAAGGTTCGAATCAAAGGTGATGGCTCTTGAAGAGAATAGTGAGTACAAGAATATGAAGCCAAGTGAAGTCATTGGAAGGCTTCTAACTTATGAGTCAAGATGGAACACCACACCCATACCTCCGAAGAAATAAAAGAGTATTGCCTTGAAGACCACCAAGGTTGAAGAAGAGGAGGAGGACTCGGATGAAGAAATGACCCTCATGGTTAAAAGATTCAAAAAACTCATGAAGTTTGAGAGGAAGGGATTTTGGTCCAAAGGAAAAGAAGTGAAATAGAAAACTCCTTTCAAGAAGATGGAAAAGTCTCAAGAAAGTGACTCCAAGAAGGGCATTCAATGCTATGAATGCAATGGCTTTGGTCACATTACTCCAGAATGTGCAAATTTAAATAAAAAGAAGAAGGGGAAGGTGATGGCAACCGCTAGGAGCGATAGTGAAGACTTAAAAGAGGAAGATAAATCTTTGAATGATGAAGATAGAGTTGCAAATTTCATTGCCTTCACAACATCTCATAATGGCAAGGAAGTTGTGAAAGATAAGGAAGAAACAGATGACTCTAGTGATGAGAGTACCTCTTCTAACTCTAGGTTTGAGACTGATAAGGAAATGGACTATGTAGACTTCATGAAGTTTTTTAAAAAGTCTAGATTGAAGATTGAGCTTAGGGAAGCGAAAGAATTGGTTGCGAAGATGACATCCGGAACCGATAGACTTTACAAGATGCTATCATGTGGGAAGAGTCTTAGTGATAAAACGGGATTAAAATATGTGGAAAGGAAGGATGCCACTTCCTTGAAGAAGACCATCTTTATCAAGAGTCAAGAGGATAAAAAGGTTCAAGGTTCACACCAATAAATGAGATCGAATGAAGTTGGAGAATCATAAAAGCAAGCTGAAATGAAGGCTCAAACAAAGTTTCACGCTGAAGCTCATCCACCAAAAGCTAGAGCTCAACAAACAAGACCTCAAATTCCAAGGAGCTCTCAAAGTTAATAAAGGATTTTTCACCCACAACCAAGATGGGAAGTTAATTTGGCTAAACCACAAAGGTTGTTTCAAAGAAGAGATTCGGCTCGACACTAAAGGACAACTCAAAGGAAAGGGAAGTCTTCCATGCTTGCACAAGAATATGGTATGAATTCTTACTTTACTCCCATTTGTCATTATTGTGGTGTTGAAGGTCATATAAGACCGAATTATTTTAAATTTATTAAGTTGTGTCGTTTTGAAAGCATGATTGAGAAGAATATGCTAAGAAGAGCCAAAATGCATGCACCTAGGAATTTTAGAGAAAATGAACCCATGGTTCTTAGAAATAATAATATATCATCTAGGTGGACTAGAAAGAATGAATATTGTTGTCATATGGCTCAAGTAGCCTTGAAAGCCAAAGCCATCAATACTTGGTACCTTGATAATGGGTGTTCTAGGCATGAGACCGGAAACAAGAGTTTCTTTTAAACTCTTGTGATGGAGGATGGTGGATTTGTCACCTTAGTGATGGTTAACGTAAGAAGGTTTTAGGAAAAGGAAACATATCCATCCCCGGTTTGCCCTCCTTGCCTAATGCTTTTTATGTAGATGGCTTGCAAGCCAATCTTATTAGCATATCACATTTAAGTGATGAAGGGCTTTCGTTATGTTTGGTAAAGTTGATTGCCCTATTCTAAAAGAAGATGGACAAGTTCTATAGAAAGGCAAGAGGACAAGTTCTATTGAAAGCCAAGAGATCAAGTGACAATTGTTATTGTATTGACTCTAATGACATCTCTTGTAATTTGTCTAGTTGTGATCAAGTTGAATTGTGGCATCAAAGGTTAGGTCATATGAATTTCAAAGACTTGAAAGTTCTTGAGAGGTTGAATGTTGTGAGAGGCCTTCTTAAGTTTGGAAATAGGATTGAAGGAGTGTGTGGACCTTATCAACAAGGAAAGAAAACTAAAAGTGTGCATAAAAAGGGTAAGTATCTTGCCACTAAGGAGCCACTAGAGCTTCTTCATATGGACCTTATGGGTCCCATGCAAACTGAGAGTCTCGATGGCAAGAGGTACATCTTTGTGTGTTGATGATTTTTCTAGATTTACATGGACCTACTTTCTTAGAGAAAAATCTGTAAATTTTGAAATTTTTAAAAAGCTTCGTACTAAAATTCAAAATAAGAAGGATTCTCACATAAAATGCATTAAGAGAATTAGGAGTGACCATGGGAGAGAATTTGAAAATGTTTGCTTTGAATTTTTTTACGATAGTCTAGAATCTCCCATGAGTTCTTGGCTCCTTGAACTCCTCAACAAAATGGATTTCTAGAGAGGAAGAATAGGGTAGTCCAAGAGATGGCTATGTGATGTTGCTTAGCAACAATGTTCCTAGGAATCTTTAGGCCGAAGTAGTGAATATAACTTGTTATATAGGAAATAGAGTGTTTTTAAGGCCCGGTACTAGGCAAACCTCTTATGAATTATGGAAGGGAAAGAAGCCAAATGTTAGGTACTTCCACTCATTTGGAAGCAAGTGTTACATTCTAAATGACCGTGATCAGCTTGGCAAGTTTGATGCTAAAAGTGATAAGGGGATTTTAATTGGCTATGCCCTAAATAGTAAGGCCTATCGAGTTTTTAATTTGAAGACACGAAGTGTTATGGTATCATCCAATATGATCATAGATGATTGTAGGCCTATGGTTAGTAACCATGATGAGGAGATTAGTATGGTTGATGATTCTCCATTGGAGAAGATTGGTGAGACTTCAAGTGATGAAAAGTCAAATATTGAGAAAGAGGCCTCTCAATCTCTTGATAGAGATTCTACTCTGGACTCTAAGGAACCTGTTCCTTGGGTTAGACATGTTCACAACAAGAGTGACATCATTAGAGATGTGAATGAAGGTGTTACGACTAGGCATCAATTAGCAAATCAAATTAGCTATACTTGTTACTCCTCTAAAATTGAACCCTAAAAGGTTAATGAAACTTTAAGGGATGAGTTTTGGGTTCTTACTATGTAAGAAGAGCTATATCAATTTGATAGAAATGAGGTTTGGACTCTAGTTTATAGGCCTAAGAACGCTAATATGACAGGCACCAAGTGGGTCTATAGGAATAAATCTGATTAGGATGGCAACATTGTGCGGAACAAGGCTAGACATGTAGCATAAGGGTACTCTCAAATTGAGGGTATCGACTTTGAGAAGACTTTTGCTCCCGTTGCCAGATTAGAGTCCATTAGGCTTCTCTTATCCATATCTTGTGTGCATAAGTTTAAATTGCATCAAACGGATATTAAGAGTGCCTTCCTCAATGGCTTCTTGCAAGATGAAGTGTTTGTTGAGCAACCCAAAGGGTTTGTGGATCCATACCACCCCAATCATGTTTATCGTCTCAAAAAAGCTCTATATGGATTGAAACAAGCACCAAAGGCTAGGTATGAGCGCCTCACTCTTTATCTTATTGACAATGGCTACTCTAGAGGAAGTATTGTCAAGACTTTGTTCATCAAGTGTACTAAAGATGAGCTATTCATAGCTCAATTTTATGTTGATGACATCGTTTTTGGTTCCACAAGCAACTTGAAAGTTAAACAATTTGTTAATGTCATGACTCATGAGTTTGAAATGAGCATGGTTGGTGAACTAAATTACTTCCTAGGCTTGTAAATCAAGCAAATGCATGATGGGATCTTCATATCCGAAGCTAAATATGCCAAGAACCTAGTGAAGAAATTTCACCTTGAGAATGCCGAGTATTGTGACACACCTATGAGTACCACATTGAAACTTAGCAAGAATGCTAGTGGAAAAAGTGTGGATCTAAGTCTATATCGGGACATGATAGGGAGCTTGCTATACTTGACATCTAGTAGGCCCGATATAGCCTTTAGTGTTGGTGTGTGTGCTAGGCATCAAGCCAATCCCAAGGAATCCCATCTCTCCTCCGTGAAGATAATCACTCGATATGTGAATGGGATATCCAACTATGGGATATGGTACTCTTTTGACACTAGTGCTAGTTTAATTGGCTTTAGTGATGTAGATTGGGCAAGTAATTGTGATGATAGGAAGAGTACATCGGACAGTTGCTTCATCCTAGGGAACAATCTTGTGTCATGGTTTTGCGAGAAGAAAAATTCCTTATCATTATCCATAACCAAGGCCGAGTATATAGCCGCTGGGAGTGCTTGCACACAACTCCTTTGGATGAAGCAATTGCTTATGGATTATGGCTTTGAGCAAGGTACTCTAACCCTTTATTGTGATAACATGAGTGCCATTAATATTTCAAAAAATCCTATCCAACATTTTAGAACCAAGCATATTGACATTAGACATCATTTCATTAGAGAGCTAGTTGAGAGTAAATGCATTGCACTTGAACATGTGGGCACAAATGATCAACTAGCAGACTTGTTTACAAAACCATTAGATTCAACTAAGTTTAAATCTCTTAGTAGGTCTATTGGGATTTGTCATATGCATTGATGATTTTTGGTGTTTGACCCATATGCGGAGCTCAAGCAAATAGAGCAAACTTGCATTTTACTAAGCAATTAATTGTTCAATTTTATGCTCTTTAATTAATTGCTTGAGTATCTTGGATGCATATATTATTATAAGAATTTTTATTCAATAAGTGTGCCTTTGCCTGATTTGAAATGCATGTCTCATTTGTGTTCAAACATGTATTTTTAGACAAGGAAATTTGATTGGGAAGTACATTTGATTGACCCAAAGTTTATCTCCATGTTTATGAAAAAACTTGATCTTGACATGCTTAAACTGATATGCACGATGAATTTATTGAATGCTTTCAAATGATTGCAAATTTGTGTGAGGGTGACTTTTGAGACTTTAATCAAATAAGGATCTTGTATCCATTTTAAAGATTTCACAATCCAATAGTCTCTCTCTCTTTACTTGTTGAACAAGGCTACTATCATACGGGCATTTAACCCGAAAAAATCTAAAAGGGTGCAATAGTCGCTCATGTCTTGTTTAACTTGTAAAGCTTGATAGTTGCTCTTATCTCTTGTTAAACTATATCTTGTGTTCCATTGACAAACTGGTGCAAATTTTTTTGACTTCTCTTGGAACCTCATGTGCTATTTTCCTTTGCCAAATACCATGAATTTGGAAGTTGGTGTTGCATGTATTTCATTCAAGGCAATCTTTTCACACATGTTCCAATAATAAAACTTCCATGAATTTCTCTCTCTTATTTAAATTGCATAAATTTGTTGCATATGATTATGCATTTACATTGCAAATATCTCTCTTTGCTAAAGTGTCCCGGTTGGGGAATACTCATTTTCCTATCTTGTGACAAAAAAGGGAGTAATGTTGGGTTTAGGGGGAGTTTGTGTTGGATGGGGAGTTTGTGTTGCTTTTGCATATGAGGGGAGAATGTTGTTTTTAGGGGGAGTTGACTTTGTGTTGTTAGCTTATGTGCTTTGTTGATTGCATGTTACTTGTTTCTAATTCATGCAAATTACGCTTGTTTATATTTATCTTGATCCTTCTCATACATTTGTCTTGGAAAGTGCAATTCTTTGTTTTGTAGGGATGATCATTCTACAAGAGATGGAAGATTTGAAGATTTAGCTTTAGGTATCTCTTGTAATAAAAAATATAATTGTTGACCTCTTGTTGTTTCCTTTTGTTGTGAGGATACTTTATGAGTGAGTGGTTTTGTCACGAATTAGCCAAATGGGGAGACTATAAGTTCCTTGGTGTTTGATTGGCTTATTTTGTTGACAACCATATTTGGGGATCAATATGTAAGGGTAGTTTAGGGCATCATTGTTCGTAACCAAGCTCAAGCATCAAAGGTAAAATCAGTTGCTTAACTTTCATTAAAGAGGTATTAGTGCACACACACACTCATGCATTTTCTTTTGATTATGTTGCATGCTTAGTTGCCCTCTTGTGTGCCTTGTGTGTCTTAATTATTGGTTGGGTGTTGAATGCATCTTTTATGCCTTAAAAAGAGGATTTTTCCTCTGGTCCGTGATTCAGACCGCTCTTTGTGTACTGCCTACCCCCCGGTCTACACAACGGTGTTTACCAGAGGCTGCACGATGTGGCTACTGCGGCCTGTGCATATTACATGCACGCGGTCTACCAAGCGGAGTTTCCTAGGCATTGCATGTTATCCAGACCATGGTTTGTGCACTTGGATGCATATCAGTATATAGAGCGGTGTTGTCGAGGCGATGCACCGCTCTCCGTGCCACGGTCTAGACACTTACCTGTACAGCGGTCTAGCCAGAGGTCATGATGGGTTTTGGCAGCCTTTCGTCCAAAACGACATCATTTTGTGTAGGGCACCATATATATATGTTCTTTTCTCTTCTCTTTGGTTTATTGAGTCCAAGAAGCCATTGTTGAGCAACCTAGCTTTTCTAGAGAGAGAAAGACTCTGAAACACTCATTTTTACTCAACCTAACCTCATCTCATGGTCATCTAGTTTCATTCTAGGATCATCTAAGCATGAAGTATCATCTTCTTCTTGACTATGTAATTTCTACATGCTCTAGACTTTATGGTTTCATTACTAAGACATGTATACCTAGGTTTTAGTCCTTATTGCAAATTCAATGCATTCTTGTATTTTTAATGGCTTTTATGACATGCTTGTGGTATTGTTTGTTGGTTGAGAGTATGGATTTGTGATAACTAGAATTTAGGATGGTTTTACCCTTCTAGCTAATTCTTCTTGCCTTTGCATTTAGAACATTGATATCTAGGATTTGCTTTACTTGTCATCACTAATCCTAGATAAGCATGAATGTCTTGACCTAGTATTTTTGCATATAGAATATTCTTGCATATTCACTTAGGTTGCCATTATCTCTTCATTGTTGATTAAGCTTGTGGCTATGTGATTAGTGCACAAGGTTGGTGATCCAAAATCACTTTTAAGGCCAGTTGGGTAGAGTGAAAGGTTTAGTAACTGTAGGGTTAGACAGGCGGTCAACTTAGGTTGTAAACTTTCACTCAATAGTGAATTTTGAGGATCGAGAGTGGCACACTGAACAACCTGTGGTTTTTCCCATTTGGAGGGTTTTCACGTATATATTGCGTGTTGTTATTGCTTTTTGTTTATTGTCTTTTATTTAAACACTTAGTAGAATGGGATAGATTTGATAATATTGATTAATTCACAAAATTGGTAATCAATCGTATAAAAACCTATTCACCCCCCTCTAGGTTATAGACAAACACTTTCTAGGGAATACAAAAACAAAAACCACATAAATCAAACTACGAAATCAAACTTCAATCATCATCATATTTTTTCCTGAAACCAAATCAAACCACATATCTCTCTCTTCAATCATCGTCATTGTCACGCTTCCATTTGTCATCATCGTTGTTTCCGATTGTTGTTGTCGCTGCTTCTGATCGTCGTCGCTGCCATCGTCGTTTAGATCAGAAGCGAAGACCGATGATTGATCTATACAGATCGAACGAACGGAAACGAGACTGTGGTGAGGTCTCTCGATCTGGACCAGATCTTAGTCGACGCCCGACGATCTACCTTGTCATCGTAAAATGCTTGGGTTTCTAGCGAAAACCCACTGGAACAGTAGCGTTGACCCCGAGAACGACGATGGGTCGATCAGTGGATTGAAGGCGAAGTGGATTTGGTTACCGATTCGGTGGATTGGAAGTGTGATTTTGTTGGAGGTTATTAGAAGAAAGAAGAGGGAAAAAAAATGATGGAGGAGAGGGAGAAAGATAATGGAATCAGGAAGATGAGAGACAAAAAAAAACTGATGTAAATGTCCTTTGGAGGAGAGAGAATCAGAAAAATGAAAAAAGTTATAATTATTATTTCATTTAATAATGTTTCTTTATTTATTTTTTAAATTAATTTGTAAATTACTATTATACCCTTTGGTTATATAAAATTCTAGAACATCTGATGTTATTTTACCCTTTTACCCTGTTGACTTTCGTTGACTTGACGGAACCCTAACATAATTAGACGGTAGGGACTACAATACGCATTGTCAGTGAAAAGATGGACTACAAGTCACAATACCGAAAAACTGTGGAGTAGACGCAGATTAAGGCAAACTAAAGAGACTAAAAAACGATTTACCCTATATAAATATTATGTAAAAAATATTAGATATAAAGTTATAGATAAATGGTAAGAGTAACATTTACTATCTATCATTGAGGTCATAGTTTCAAGTCACATAAAATGCATAGAATTAGTTTGGTGGCGTGCGTCTTTTTTTTTCATTAAACTTTTTTTGACAGCCTATTCCCGTCGGAATTAAAGATAAGTCGTCTGAAATACTAATAATTTTGACCATCTCTGATTACTATTACCGACGGCATTTTAATTTTTTCAGACGGCATTGACCGTAAAAAATGGTCATATTTGTGACAGCTGGTCAGTAAATTGTTATTTATGACAAACGTATTTGTGACGGCCTCCGACGGCCATTTCCTGTCGGAAAAAGCCCATCAAAAAACTGTATTTTCGAAGGGAAATTGTCTTTTCCGATGGCATTTAGCCATCAAAAAAGACCATTTTTTGTAGTGAGTTGGGTACTTTATTTTCGGTTAATCTATAATTGTGGTCCATTCCGTAATGTATGGTGATTCTATCCTTAATCATTCATATGAGATATGAAAATGGGGGTACCTTGTATAATGTGATCATATAGGATTGGGCCATGATCTATATGAATCTCTCACCAAGATCCGTTTACCGATGAGATTCATATATATCAACTAATGATGGATATATGTGGGTGATCTTAATCCTGAGTGTCTTATCAACTCCTTCTGGTTTATATCGTGGTCTTTGATGTACCATGGGTGTGGTCGAATGCAATTCCTGATCAAGTACACAATAGTGGAGTCCTTTCCTTCTTGTGAGAAGTAGATGGTAGTTCCCTTATGGGTTGATTCGGGGCTAGGAAAATATGAGCGCTCTCCTAATTTTGTGAGGAAATAAGATTTATTGGCCATTAGAGAATCAACGGTACTTAAGGGTGCATTTGACACGAAGATGGGACAAGACAAGATGGGACGGGATGGGACAGAACAAGATGGGAGGGGACGGGACGGGACGGGACAGGACATATTGTTCTGTATTGTGTTTGGACGGTCTGGAACAGAACTATAAGTTGTACTGTTATACGTTTCGTATGACTGGGACAGGACGGGACAAGAGGTACAAATGACCAGAGTACCCCTCTTGACATTTCTAATATTTATAACAATTTTATTAAATGTGAAAAAAAAACCTCATAGATTTGGATCAAATTCAGATTCTTTCATTGAATTTGAAAAATATCAAATATTACTTTATTAAAAGTAATTAAAATTCATTTATTTCCACAAACCCTAATTAATTATTTCTTCAGTGAAAATAATTAAACTAACTAAATTTTTATTAACTGATTCTTCAATGAAATTAAATATTTCTTCATTGATTCTTCACCGATTCTTCAATGAAAATCCAGTCATGTTCATCTGGAAAAATTGCTCCAATTCAAACAAATCAAAAACTGATTGAAAACAACCATCATCGTCAACACCTAATCATCTTCGATAACAAATAAAAAATTTCTCCAAAAACTGAAACCCAGATCGCCAAACCCAGATAACCAAAAACTGAAACCCAGATCTTCAACACCCCTTAATCAAACTGAAACCCAGATCGCCAAAAACCGAAACCCACATCGTCAACACCCCTCAATCATCGTCAACACCAAACCCAGTTCAATCCACCACTATAAACACCACCAAATTAAACAAACCCAACCATCAACACCGAACCCAGCTTCAATCAAACCTATAACAATCTCGGTGGCCTTGGTTCGGCGGTGTACGAGCGCACCGGTTTGACAGCCCTGCTTTCAATCAACACCTCAGATCGCAGCCCTAGTTCGGCGGGAGAGACTGAAATCTCTGCTCCTTGCCGTTGGCCAAAGAAGAGAGAATGGAGAGAGAGAGAGAGAAGCGTGAGAATGAACAGAGAGAGAGATAGGCGTGAGAATGTAATAGAAAAAAAAGGGTTGTGTTTTATTTTATATTTGGTATTTTTGTAATTTTTGCAATATTTGAGGGCAAAAATGTCTTTTCCAGACTTGTCCCATGCATGGGACAAGTCTGGCCGAGGGTATGAGGTGGGACAATTTTTCATGGTTTTTGTCCCACCTTGTCCTGTCCCGTCTCACGCTAATAACGTGCCAAACGTGGGGCAAGAGAAAGTTGTCCCATCCTGTCCCATCCCGTCTCGCGTACCAAACGCACCCTAAAGGATATATGTGTAGGGAAAATAGGTTCAAACGTAACGGAAGCGTGAGAAATTTTGAAAATTTGGGTTTGCGTATATATAAAAAATTTCTCTTTTAATAACAAAAACCTTAACCCTATATTAATTGATGTATATAAAAAGTATCGTACCTTTTTTTTGTGACAGTTGAACTAGCGTCTAATTGAATCTGGAAGATCTTCCAGTCCAATCACGAACACGAATCACCTAGGAGCGTGGGCTCCCTTTCTTTATATTGTATACCTGAGGATGGAAATAAACAAAATCTTCTTCTTTGTTAATCACAATAATCCTCCAAGAGAAAAACCAAGAATGTCCGGTCACTTTTGAATTACCAATCAATTTGATTGAAACTCGCGTGAACCTTGATTCGATATTCTACACAAAACCCTTTTGATGCAAAGGATACTAGTGTACTATCGAAAACAAAAACATTCCCTCTTTTCTCTATGCTTTGCCGAATTCTTCACACAATGAGTTTGATGAAGGTTTTTTTTTATATAACAATAAAAAACAAATAAAAAACATCTCACACCAAAAATTCATGCTTGGTCGAATTTAATAGGTATTATATACAGGAGACTAAATCCTCTCATAAGAAGGATTTACTTGGTGGTTAAGAATCCTATCATTAGGTGGATTTACTTGGTGGTTAAGAATCCTTTTCCAAAAAGAATTCTTTCCTACACCAAGACTCCTAATCCAACTCATTAGTGTATTTGTGACCATATTAAAGACTTCCTAATTTGACTAGATAAATAATTCCTTTTATTTATCTACTTATCATATATAGTCTTTAATATTAATTATACTACCAACAATAGTATAATATTAGGAGACCTTTTCCTAATAGGAAAAAAGATTTTAACTTTTAATTAAATAATTAATTAATTACCAATTTAATTAATTTCCATTTAATTAAATAAAAAAATAAAAAATAATATATTTAGGCTTTTATATATTATCATTGCCGCCCACGGCAATATATAGGCATATATATTATTTTTCTTATTTTATTAAATCCATTGGACTTTTTTAAAAAGTCCACTTGTGTACTTAACTCATTCTTACAAAAAGAAACAAGTCCATATGCCTTAATACAATTCTAGATGGACCCTTAAATTGGTCCGGTAGAATATATTAAGTTATCCATGCAAGTTCGTGTGGATTGGGGATCTTGGCTGGCTATCTAAATTTAAGCTCCAATAGACACAACCCAATCACAATCAACAAATGATTCACTTAGGTCCGATCTATTAATTTTAGTTCATTCCACTAACAACTAAAATTGAACTCTTAAATAAAGATAGAATAAGTTGATGTTACTCATTCATACCCTAGACAACCTTATTGGAGAAAGTGTATCATCATGAAGAATATTAGTAATCGCCAAGAGCTCATAGACCGCTTATAGCTCTTCAAGTTACCATATTAACACATATGACCACATTTTGAACTTGGATATTTTGACTTGTCTAGAAGCCATGTTTCAATAAACAATATTGAAAACATAATGTTAAGATTTAATATCCAATACCTCAAAACATCCATATGGTGATATTCTACTCTCATTTAATAAATGGAGCCACAATGTCCATATCTATAAATGAAGTCCTCTATCGATTAATAAATGAATACCACCAAACTATCGAGGATAGACTATGCTATATAATCGTACTCATTGATAGCTCAAATGATAACACTTGCAACCATAAGTCCATCATTTATCTCAGGATTAAGATAGACTCTCCGATTGTCTTCAAATGAAAAATTTTATCCATTGGTGGTTCTAGATAAAGTATTTTATTGTGATCCTATTCAATACACCCAGTGCACTAGATTCTTTTGCCTAAAGACACCACACTTTGATGATTTTAGACTCATCATAAAACAATTGATCCCACTCAAATGCTAGCAAAAGAATCTACAACTTTGACAAGATAAAAGCGCCCAACCTTTTATCTTAAGTTGTGAATATTATTCAAGACTAACAAAAGAATTTGTGTCTACCTCATACATATCTAGATGTATGAAAAATTCTTCTTTTCTCATAGTCTTTTGACTTTATGATTATTTACTTTTGACAATTATAATAATTAAAGTATAAATGCTATAAGATTTGTTAAACTAGAAATCACTTTATTAATATGAAAAGATTGTCAAATACATTACTATACTCTTGCTATTGAGCATAATCCCAACAATATGTAGTTAGAGGGGTATAATGGATATTATGACACAACTCTAATTATGAACTGCTGTGGAGGATCACACCATATGTAATAGCTATATCGATTGACACCGAGTTGTATCAATCTGTGTGAAAGCGTCTGCAGTTAAGAGAATGCAGGTTCAGGTTTTTAGTGGAAATTAAAGAGTTTTATTAATGATTCCGAGGATTATTGGAACTCAAAATTGTTAGGTTTGTGAGTTTTGTTGGCATTGTTCTATATCAAAACAACATTTACTTAGTTGTCTAGGATTCATGATAATTCAAGCTTCAAAGAAGACATGACAACTATTCAAGCAAGTTCAAGTCTTCAAAGGGAAAAGTGCTTCATGATTCTACAAAGGTATATTAAGACCTTTCTTTTCTCTTTCAAGGCTTAGGCACACACACACATATCATACATTTGTGTCCCTACATCTTTGTACACCATTATAGGCACACACACACATATCATACATTTGTGTCCCTGCATCGTTGTGCACCTTGTATAACATATTCACACACTTGAAGATGAATGCTCATGCATTGGTATGGAAATAACATGTTTTGGAATATGCATGATTGGAAACTATCTCTATGTAGTTTGCATTCTAGTGTGAATTGTGTTTGTGTGTGTAAATGTTTGTATAACATGGGTATCGAGTCGAATTATTATTTTCTGGGTTGAGTATCTTATATGTCCATGTTCATGAGAGAGTTATGGTTTGTAATCCGCAAACAGATTCGAATTCCAAGTTTGGAGGTCGGAGAACAGTCGAAGAACGCGAGGGAAGCGCATGGGAGTTGCACCATGGCCGAAGGCCAACAAGAGGTGCAAGCCCGAGATGGCGCGTGGCCATCTCGGCTGCAACTCCTTGCTGCCCCGAGATGCCCACACGCCATCTCGGGGAATCATCTTGAAGGGGAAGCTTTGGTCTTTTCACATATATCTCTTCCCTCTCCTTTATATATCTCTTCTCTCTCTCATTTGAATTCAAGGAAGAAGAAAATGTAGTGCAGAAAATTTCCAGGTTTTTTCTCTCAACTTTGAATCACCATATCTATCTCATTTCTTATCCGATTTGAGTGATTCAAGTTGGAGAAGTTTCGTATTGAAGTCCTCTATCATCTCCAAGCAACCGTGAAGTCATTGGTTCAAGTTTTCTTGTGGTTCGAACCATTTTCGTGACTGCACTCGAAATTGTCAAGGTAGTTGTTTATCTTTTGATTTCCTTGATTCTAATGTTCAAATACCTTGGGTCTTCTTCCTACTTGTGTGTATTTGACTTGAAAATATGTTGATGAGTGATAGACCTTCAATTAAATGCTAGTTGTGCTTAATTAGAAACTTGATTGTGAGTTAGGTTTCAATCAAACCTATGTTTTCACATGATTGTGAGTTGTATTGTGCTAGCATCTTATCTAGGACTATTTGTGCTTTGATTGACTTTATTTTCATGATTAATAGTTTTATCATGTGCTAGAACTCATTTGTTGAATAAGTTTAGGATTAGCACATTTGATTATATATTTAGAGTCTATTAGAGTTTAATTGACTATTTTGTGAATATATGCTATAAATGATTGCTAGAGATTTGATTGATCATATCTTGTGTTTCTATCATTTTTGTGTTAGTACTAAAGTCTTGAATATGTACTTCATGAACATGTTTATTTCAAGCTTTAGTAACATGAATAAAATCTAGGTTTAAAGTATGTGTTTGGAAATTTGGCATGCTCTAGATTTTTATTCATGCATAAGATCTAGACAATCTTGTTTTATGAACTTTATTGTCTATGTCTAGATCTTCATGGAGTGTACCTAATCCATACATTTCATATGCTCATGCATCATCTTGTGTGGTGTCACTTTTGGATTATAAACTAGGAAATATACTTTGTGTGCTCATTGATTAATTCTAGTTTCCATAGAATTTGTTGATCATCTTATTCTATGTTGCGTGCTTGTTTGCATTTTGCATTCATGATCACCTAGATGCCTTGTAAGAAGGAAGTCTTGACAATAGGTGTGAGACCTATGGTATTGAGCAAGAAGACTTGGCAAGAGGTGTGAAGCCTTGAATTGTCGAGCAAGGAAGTCTTGGCTAGGATTGGGAGGATCCGGATAGTCGAGCAAGAAATCTTACCTAGAGTTGGGAGAACTCGGATAGGTGAGCAAGGAAGTCTTGACTAGAGTCGTGAGGACTTAGTTGAGCAAGAAGTCTTGCCTTGGGTCATGAGGATCCGGATAAGGTGAGCAAGGAAGTCTTGACAAGAGGTGTGAAGCCTCAGATTGTTGAGCATAGGGCAACAACTTCTAGAGTAGGGTATGAGGGTAGTTTCTAGGTGAAGAGGTCACTTGAGAGATTGTACTTGTCTTATCTACTAGTGGATTTTGTTTGCCAGTGGCTGCTAGCCCGTGGATGTTTTCTCTTCATAGGTTTACCACGTTATATCTTCTGTCAACTTTTTTCTATCCCTAACTCTCTAGGATTTGTATTTGTTATTCGAATACTATGGATAGAACTCTTTACGTAAGTTGACTTCCTTATACAATATTGTTTGTGTATGTTAGATAACTTTGTACATTGTGATATTTCATTCAAGTTGTAAAGTATCACATTGTAATACTCTAAGTACAACTTAATACTCTAAGTACAACTTATGGAATTTTATCTACATTGAATATTTTTTTTTCATAAGATACATTGATTCTTGTTGTATGTTTTGTAGACTAAGAGTGGAGATTTGAGCATACGTGAATATATTGTTTTCTCATAACAATCATGTTGAATGTTAATTTGTATGTGAAAAGTCCTCATTTGTTGATTGACTTATTTCGTGAACAATCACATTGTTGGGGTTCATGTAAGGGTAGCTTAGGCTCTTAAGACTTCAAGAGGAGAAGCATCAAAGGTAAAATTCGTGTGCTTACTTACTTTGAAGAGATAATTGCACACTCTCAAATATTCATGCATAACTCTTGATCTTATTTGTTGAGTTTTTTCTTGTGTGCATTTCAGTTTACATGACTCTTGTTGACCTATTTTCATCTTGCTATGAAAGTTGTATGTCATGCTAGTCATTAAAATATGATGCAAGTTCATCACTCTTGATCTCATTGTTTTGTGCATTTGAGTGTTGAAAAATAGGCCTTGCGCTGGTGGTGCGCTACTCGACTGGCACAACTTTCATAGTGGACCAATGCTAGTCGTGAGCCACTGATTTGTGCTGCTGCACCCGCGCGTAGCTGAAAAATATGGGCATGTGCTACTCGTCTAGCGCAACCTCACCAGCGTAAACTTCCGAGAGAATCTGCGCTTATGTTACACTACTGGGATGCGCCACTCGACCAGCTCCTGTTTTAAAAATAGGCTGTGCAATGGTGGTGCGCTGCTCGACCAACTCACGTCACCAGCGCACGCAGAGGAAGCTGGAACATTTTTTCCAAAACGACTTCACTTTGATTGGATCTTATATATATATAACTCAATGCCTTAAGGTCGTGTATGAGTTCAGAATATCATATTTCTTCCTTAGAACACATTTCAAAGGAAAAACATTCCCAAGAACTCATTTTTAATCACTCAAAGCATTCCCATGAGCATCAAATCTTCATTTTGCATCATCTAAGTTCATCTAGAGTGCATCTATGGATAGGGTTGCTTCATCACATCTTGTTTGGTGAGCTTTTCACTATCTTCTTACAAGTTAAGTGTTTTCCTTACTAAACCATCTCTTTAAATAATTGTATTCTCTTAGATTATTTCTAGATACAAATTAGAGATTGTTGTGATGCCATGATTGAGTGTTGTATTGTCATAACTTCATAGGATTGTTTGATCTATGTTTAGCTAAGCTATTTGAACATGTCATTTAGCACTTGATATCTAGGATTGCATTAATTGCATCTTATTATCCTAGATAAGCATATAGGGTTTCTTAGCCTTGTTTGTTTATTAAATATCATTATATATTCTCTTAGGACACTTTATCTCTTCATTGAGCAGTAAGACTTGTGTTGCTTCCGGGAGTAGGTAGCTTAAAGCACAAGCATGATGAACTAGGTTCACTTATACCGAGATTAGGTAGTGGTGGAGGATTAAACCGGGATTAGGTTGTAATTCCTTTATCATTAGTGGATTCGAGGTTCTAGTGTGGCGCACTCATCAGCCCATGGTTTTTCCCATTTGAATGTTTTCCACGTATATCTCAAGTGCTTTTACTATTTTCGTATTTATTACACTTGTGATATCTTTGCAACTAGATAGGGGTATTTTTGTCAACTTGACTCTTAACGAAAATTGGGTAAAAGTTAATTAAAATCTATTCACCCCCCCCCCCCCTATAGATTAATTTTTCACACCTCCACTCCTTACCGAGTTGAATTATGCCTCTTGGAAAGACAAGATGGAGTCGTACATATGCCAAATTCATGACAGGGCTTGGATGGCAGTTGAAGATGGCTACACTTCACCCATGATGACTCTCGCAGATGGAGGAGATGATGTACTCAAACCAAAGGCTCAGTGGATTGCACAAGAGTTTGAGGCTTCAAAGTGGAATAGGAAGGCAATGCATGCCATCCTTTGTGCAATGGATGATAACCAATACAAGTTGGTTCAAAATACTAGGATAGCTAAAGAAGCATGGGATATCCTAGAAGTTGCACATGAAGGAACCGACGTGGTTAAGGAATCGAAGCTTCAAGTTCTCCAAACGCAGTTCGAATTGCTCAAGATGGATGAGAACGAGTGCTTCAATGATTTTGAAATAAGGTTGATGGACATTGTTAACCAAAGTCATCAACCTGGTGATCCTTATTCGGATAGGAAGATCAAGTAGAAGATTATGAGATCTCTACCCGATAGGTTTGAGTCTAAGGTGACGGCTTTGGAAGAAAATAGTGGTTACAAGGACATGAAGCCAAGTAAAGTGATTGGGAGGCTTCTAGCATATGAATCTAGGAAATGTCCCAACCCCACACCATCAAAGAAATAAAAAGATATTGCTTTGAAAGCCTCCAAAGTTGGGAAGGAGGAAGGTGATGACTCGGATGAAGAGATAGCCTTGCTAATGAGGAAATTCAAGAAATTCTACAAGTCCGAGAAGAAAGGCTTTGGATCCAAGGGTCAAGACTTGAAGAAAAATGCTCCCTTCAAAAAGCTTGAGCCTAGGCAAGAAAATACCGAGAAGAAAAGAGTCCAATGCTATGAATGTGGTGGGATAGGTCACTTTGCCCCTGAATGTGCAAATCACAAGGTCAAGAGAAAGGGAAAAGTGATGGCTACCACATGGAGTGAAAGTGATAACTCTAATGAAAGAGATGAGTCTTCGGATGATGAAGAACTCATGGCTAACTTCATAGCATTTATATCATCTCTTAGGAGCAAAGATGCTAGTGAAGAAGAGAATGAAAGTCAATAGGAAAACTACTCAAGTGATGATAGATCTTTATCACAATCCACAAATAGAAGTGTGGGTAGGATGGATCTCAATGACTACATGACCAAGTTTGAGAGCTCAAGATTGAAGAACAAGAATGAGATCAAGAGATTAAAAGAAGAAAATCTAGACCTCTCAACTCAAGTTGACCAACTAAATAAAGAGTTGGAAAGATCTAAGAGGAGTGAAGAAGGGTTGAAGAAAGAGCTTGAAGATGCTAGAGGGTTGTTGGCTAAGATGAACTCTAGCACCAAGAAACTTGACCATATGATAGATGTTGGAAAAAGGCCAAGTGACAGGAAGGGGCTTGGGTTTGAAGATGACAAGATGTCCTCCACTCCAAGCAAGACCATTTTTGTAAGAAGTATGAACTTCAATGGGTCCTCTTCTCATCAAACTCCTAGGAAGAAGCTTGATCTAAGAGAGTGTTCAAGTAGTGCTCAAGTGAAGGTGGCACCAAGAAGACCACCTCAAGCTCATCCTATAAGGGCTCCTCAAGTTAATTTCCCTCAACCAAAAGCTCACAAAGGGAAGACACCCATCATGCAAGCTCAACCAAGGAAGCAATCAAGTCTTGCCCAACAACAAAGAAGGAAAGCTCCTCAATAACAAGCAAGACAACCACAAAGACATGGGAAGGCTCTAATGCATCTTCAAGGATATGGTATAATTCCTAACTTTTTACCTACATGTCATTTTTGTGTTATTGATGGTCACATTAGACCAAATTGCTTTAGGTATATCAAATTGTGTAGGATTGAAAGTATGATAGAAAAGAAAAATGCTAGAGCCATGATGCATGATCCTAGGACATGTAGAGCCATGATGCATGATCCTAAGAAACCTAGAGCCATGATGCATGTCACTAGGAAAAGTGGAACACATTTGCATGATCCTAGGACAATTAGAGCCCATGTACCATTGACCACTAGGAAGAAAAATACTGCACCTAAATTGATTAGAAAGGATGAACACATTTGCCATGTTGTACCAATTGCGTTGAAAGCTCATTCTTGTGATTTTTGGTACTTAGATAGTGGGTGCTCTAGGCACATGACTGGAAATAAGAGTTTCTTTGAGACTCTTGTGATGGAGGAGGGAGGAAATGTCACATTTGGTGATGGATCCAAAAAGAAGGTCAAAGGAAAGGGAACCATTTCCATTCTCGGATTACCCTCATTGTCCAATACTTTATATGTTGATGGCCTAAAAGCCAATTTGATAAGCATTTCACATCTTAGTGATGATGGACTCTCCATCTTGTTTAGGAAAAATGATTGTTCTATCCTATTGCCTAATGGACAAACCTTGTTAAAATGTATGAGGTCTAGTGACAATCGCTATTGTCTTGAGGCTAGAAGTGTGTCTTGTAATGTGTCCAAGGATGAACAAATAGAGTTGTGACATGAAAGACTTGTTCACATGAACTTTAGGGATTTAAGAATCGTAGATAAGTTTAATGTTGTGCGAGGCCTTCCAAAGCTTGGGAAAAAGGTTAATGGTGTTTGTGGACCTTGCCAACAAGGGAAGCAAACCAAAAGTATGCACAAAAAGGGCAAGTATATAACCACCAAAGAACCTCTAGAGCTTCTCCACATGGTCTTATGGGTCCTATGCAAACCAAGTGTTTAGGTGGAAAGAGATACATTTTTATGTGTGTAGATGACTTCTCTATGTACACATGGACTTATTTCCTTAGAGAAAAATCTGAAACTTTTGATAAGTTTAAAATGCTTTGCTATAAAATTCAAAATGAAATGAACTCCAAGATTAAAAGCATTAAGAGAATTAGGAGTGACCATGGGAAGGAATTTGAGAATGCTCATTTTGAAAACTTTTACAATATTCTAGGCATTTCTCATGAGTTTTCGGCTCCTAGGACACCTCAACAAAATGGAGTTATTGAGAGGAAGAATACGGTTCTTTAAGAAATAGCCCGTGTGATGTTGCTTAGCAATAATGTCCCTAGGAATCTTATAGAGTTTTTCTTAGGCCCCACACTAGGCAAACCTACTATGAGTTATGGAAAGGTAGGAAGCCAATGTTAGCTACTTCCACACTTTTGGAAGCAAATGCTACATTTTGAATGACCGTGATCAACTTGGCAAATTTGATGCTAAGAGTGATGAGGGTATCTTCATTGGCTATGCCTTGAATAGTAGAGCCTATAGAGTTTTTAATCTAAGAACTAGGACCGTAATGGAATCATCTAATGTTGTCATTGATGATACTAGGCTCACAACTAATGACCATGAGGAGGAGGTAGATTTAGTTGATGACTCCCCTTTGGAGAAAGTAGTTGATATCTCTAATGTTGAAAAGGCTAATCTTGATGATGACATAGCACAACTTAGTGATAGGATTCCTCACTTGGACTCAAAAAAATCTGCTCCATGGGTTAGGAAACTTCATGACAAAGATGACATTATTGGTGAAGATAGTGAGGGTGTTAGGACGAGGCGTCAAATGGCCAATCTTATTAGCTACACTTGCTACATCTCTCAAATATACCCCAAGAAAATTGATGAAGCCTTAAAAGATGAATTTTTGGTTCTTGCCATGCAAGAAGAGCTTAACCAATTTGAAAGGAATGATGTTTGGACTCTAGTTCCTAGGCCTAAGAACACCAATGTGATAGGCACAAACTGGGTATTTAGGAACAAATCCGATGAGGATGGCAACATTGTAAGAAACAAGGCTAGGCTTGTTGCACAAGGATACTCTCAAATTGAGGGTATTGACTTTGAGGAGACATTTGCTCCCGTTGCTAGGATTGAGTCCATTAGGCTTCTTTTATCCATTTCTTGTTTGCACAAGTTCAAGTTATATCAAATGGATGTTAAGAGTGCCTTTCTCATTGGTTTTTTACAAGAGGAAGTGTTTGTTGAGCAACCCAAAGGGTTTGTGGATCCTCACCACCCTAATCATGTCTATCACCTCAAGAAAGCTTTATATGGGTTGAAACAAGCACCTAGGGCTTGGTATGAGCGTCTTACTTAATTTCTCATAGATAGTGGCTACACTAGAGGTAGTGTTGACAAGACTCTATTCATCAAGAAAAACAAGGATGAGCTCTTTATAGCTCAAATCTATGTTGATGATATAGTCTTTGGCTCTACCAATGACACCAAAGTCCAACAATTTGTTGATGTCATGTCTCAAGAATTTGAGATGAGTCTTATTGGTGAGTTGAGTTACTTTCTAGGTTTACAAATTAAACACATGGATGATGGAATTTTCGTATCTCAAGCTAAATATGACAAAAAACTAGTGAAGAAATTTGGCCTTGGAAGTGCCAAACAGTGTGATACACCCATGAGTACCACTTTGAAGCTAAGCAAGGATGCTAGTGGTAAAAGTGTGGACCAAACTTTATATCGTGGCATGATTGGTAGCTTGCTCTATTTGACCACAAGTAGGCCCGATATCTCCTTTAGTGTGGGTGTGTGTGCTAGGTACCAAGCGGATCCTAAGGAGTCCCATCTTTCTTCTGTTAAGAGAATCATTCGATATGTGAATGGGACATCCAACTATGGGATTTGGTACTCTTTTGACACTAATGCTAGTCTTGTAGGCTTTAGTGATGCAGATTGGGCAGGAAATTGTGATGATAGGAAAAGTACATCGGGCGGTTTCTTTTTCCTTTGGAACAACCTTGCCTCTTGGTTTAGCAAGAAGCAAAATTCGATTTCCCTGTCCACGACTGAGGCCGAATACGTTACTGCTGGGAGTGGATGCACACAACTTCTTTGGATAAAGCAAATGCTAGTCGACTATGGATTCAATCAAGGTACTCTTACTCTCTTTTGTGATAACATGAGTACAATTAACATTTCAAAGAATTCGGTTCAGCATTCTAGGACTAAGCATATTGACATCCGTCATCATTTCATTAGAGAACTAGTTGAGAGCAAATGCATTGTACTTGAGCATGTAGGTACAAATGATCAACTAGCGGATCTATTTACTAAACCCTTAGATGCTACTCGATTCAAGACTCTTAGTAGATCTATTAGGATTTGTTTAATGGAGTGATGTGTTGTGGTCTTTGACCCCATATGGGGAACTCAAGCAAAGAGAGCTATTGTATACTTGTTGCATGCAATTTTCTTCTTAAAAATATGTTTATGCTTTTTTATTGATTGCTTGAGTATCTTGGTTGCACTTATACTATATTGTATTTTCTTAAATAAGTGTGAACATTGCTTTGATTACAATCCATGTCATATTTATGTTCAAACATGCATTTTTGGACTAGGAGATATATATTGGAAGTACATGTTTGAATGACCTTTAATTATCTCCATGACATGATGATTCTTAAATGACATGCTAATGAAAATTGATAAAGCATGAATTGATGTTTGCAATTGTTAAATGCAACACATTGTGTGAAAATGCTAGTGAGACTAAAATGTTTAATCAATGTATCTCTTTCTTTATTAGTTGACCATGACTACTATCATACGGGCATTCTACCCGGAAAAATCAAGTAGGGTGCAAAGTTACTCATGCCATGTTTCGCCTATAAAGTTGGATATAGTGCTATTAAAACTTGATATCTATGAAAAATCTATATCCTTGCTTCTCTCATGACAAATGGTGAAATTGGTTTGAATTATATTGGAAATCTTTGTTATTTGCTTTGCCAAATGCCATTGTTTTTGGACTTGAATGCAACATGTCTTGTATGCAAAGCACTTTTTTTTATTCACACATTGTCTTTCAAATAAATCTCCTTGTGTCTCTTCTATCAATTGAGGTTGCATAAATGTGGCTTATATAATTATGCAACAATCTTGTATGCTATTTTCTTTCTTTGCCTTGAGTGACCCGGTTGGGGACTTCTCTTTTGTCTATATCATGACAAAAAGAGAGGAGTGCATTGACCTAGCATTGTGATGTTAGAGGAGTAACATGTGTTGGCTTTAAGGGGGAGATTACATGTAGGGGGAATAACCCGTTGAGGGGGAGCATTGCATGAGCATTTCATGAAATCATACACATATTTCTAAATGCAAATGGTTTTGTTTTATATTCACTTGATCATCTCACATGCACTTGGTTTGGAAAGAGTATTTGTGCTTGTCTTGTGTGTAGGGTTGTTAGTTCTGCAAGAGATTGAAGACTTGAAGTTTTTTTTATGTTTATCTCTTTGTAATGTAGAATATCTTCCCGGTGTTTTTCTATTTTGTTTTGTGAGGATCAATGTGAGTGGTGGTTTTGTCACAAAATAGCCAAAGGGGGAGATTGAAAAGTCCTCATTTGTTGATTGTCTTATTTCGTAAACAACCACATTGTTGGGGTTCATGTAAGGGTAGCTTAGGCTCTCAAGACTTCAAGAGGAGAAGCATCAAAGGTAAAATTCTTGTGCTTACTTACTTTGAAGAGATAATTGCACACACTCATATATTCATGCATAACTCTTGATCTTATTTGTTGAGTGTTTTCTTGTGGGCATTTTAGTTTACATGACTCTTGTTGACCTATTTGCATCTTGCTATGAAAGTTGTATGTCATGCTAGGCATTAAAATAGGATGCAATTTCATCACTCTTGATCTTATTGTTTTGTGCATTTGAGTGTTGAAAAATAGGCCTTGCGCTGGTGGTGCGCTACTCGACCAGCGTACCTCACCAGCACAACTTTCACAGTGGACCGCCGCTAGTCGTGCGCCACTGATATGTGCTGCTGCACCCGCACGTAGCTGAAAAATATGGGTGTGTGCTGGTGGTGCGCTACTCGTCTAGCGCAGCATCACCAGCATAAACTTCCCAGAGAATCTGTGCTTGTGTTGCGCTACTGGGATGCGCCACTAGACCAACGCCTGTTTTAAAAATATGTTGTGCGCTGGTGGTGCACTGCTCGACCAGCGCACATCACCAGCGCACGCAGAGGAAGTTGGAACATTTTTTCCAAAATGACCTCACTTTGATTGGATCTTATATATATATAACTCAATGCCTTAAAGTCGTGTATGAGTTCAGAATATCACATTTCTTCATTAGAACACATTTCAAAGGAAAAATATTCCCAAGAACTCATTTTTAATCACTCAAAGCATTCCCATGAGCATCAAATCTTCATCTTGCATCATCTAAGTTCATCTAGAGTGCATATATGGATAGGGTTGCTTCATCACATATTGTTTGGTAAGCTCTTCACTATCTTCTTGCAAGTTAAGTATTTTCCTTACTAAACCATCTCTTTAAATAATTGTATTCTCTTAGATTATTTCTAGATACAAATTAGGATTGTTGTGATGCCATGATTAAGTGTTGTATTGTGATAGCTTCATAGGATTGTTGATCTAAGTTTAGCTAAGCTATTTGAACATGTCATTTAGCACTTGATATCTAGGATTGCATTAATTGTCATCTCATTATCCTAGATAAGCATATAGGGTTTCCTAGCTTTGTTTGTTCATTGAATATCATTATATATTCTCTTAGAACACTTTATCTCTTCATTGAGAAGTAAGACTTGTGTTGCTTCCAGGAGTAGGTAGCTTAAAGCACAAGCATGATGAACTAGGTTCACTTATACCAGGATTAGGTAGTGTTTGAGGATTAAACCGGGATTAGGTTGTAATTCCTTTATCATTAGTGGATTCTAGGTTCTAGTGTGGGCACTCATCAGCCCGTGGTTTTCCCCATTCGGAGGGTTTCCACGTATATCTCAAGTGTTTTTACTATTTCCGCATTTATTACACTTGTGATATCTTTGCAACTAGATAGGGGTATTTTCATCAACTTGACTCTTAACAAAAATTGGGTAAAAGTTAATTAAAATCTATTCACCCCCCATCTAGATTAATTTTACACACCATAATATTTGTTTCAGTATGCTTATCAAGGTTTTGTCACTAGTCTCGAAAGATTTGTTAAAAATGAGAGACAACCTATTCACCCCCCTCTAGGTTGTTTAGTATAACCTTGTACACATTCTTTCAAAATTATTGTGGGTCTGTTAGGTCCCCTTGCCTGCCCTATCGATTTAGGTAACAAGGGTCACGGTTAATTAATTGGATTGTCCAATTAATTGTATTACAAAAGTGACATGTATTTTTTTTAGAATTAATTGAATAATGGGATTATTTAATTAATGAATAATGGTTATTAAATAAATTAAATAATAAGATTATTTAATTATGTTATTAATCTCTAAATGGAGGATGTTAGTTGATATTTGATTTTAAATAGAATAAGATAATATGATAATTTTATTTTATTAAATTAAATATTTGAAATTGAATTTAAAATGTTTAAATTCAAAATAAATATTTAATTATATTTTAAAGATATGAGATATTTGAAAAGATTTGAAAAATAAATAAAAAAACGCATAACACATGTATGCATATTAAATAAAATAAGCAAAATGCATCAATTGAAAAATTGATGTGTGTGAATACGTGTAAAGAAAAAATAAAACGCATAAGTGTGGATTGATTTTTGTTTTGAACGTGCAAGTGTATTGTGTGTAAATATATATATATATATATATATATATATATATATATATATATATATATATATATATATATATATATTAGAGTTGCACAACAAAGAAGTTCTCTTTAGGGCTTTGATGTTCGTGAATTTAAAAAAAAATATATAAGATTTTTTTTTTAAGAACTAGAATTGTTCTAGTTGTTTTCTCTAAGAATAAATAGTTTCTTCATCTGTTCTATACATCCTCCTAAGTTCCTGAGTAAGTGACGCATCCACATGTTGTTACCAGTTTCTGGAATAGCTAGGAAGATCAACGGTACAGGAAAGAAGTGAAGGAGCCTCACTGCGTGACCGGTGAACGGGGTTCCAACAATTGGTATCAGAGCCAAAAAAAATTCGAAACAGGAAATAGTTTTCGATGCTCCTGTATGTATGATTGTGTAGACACGATTTAAATTGACTGTAAGCTGTTTTTGTATGTAATATTAATTTTTTTAATTTACAAAAACATGATTGATCATTAATTATATGGTACTGTGAATTTAGCGTTTATGGGTTGTATAATTTTTCTTTTATTTTATTGTTACTGTTATTGTATTGTATATATAAAAATAAAATGTAATTTGTACATGAATATTCGGTGAAATCAGACGAAAAAATAAGACATGTGTTGGACACACAAGACATTGTTGCGGTTGAAATTACATGTGCAATTGTTGCACCGGCGTTTTTTCAACTTGATTATTTACATATGATTGCATGTGTGAGTGATGTAATCAATTGGCAATGAAATAAATAGATGTGCGTGCAATTTAAAATTGCAAGTTGCATGCGTGGTAGGACCACAAGCAACACATGACCACAAGCAACATACGTGAGTGCAATTTAAAATTGATAGTTACATGCGTGGTGGGACCATAAGCAACACCATGACCACAACTGCGCGTGTACGTTTTCAAAGACAATTGTTATTTAGTGTGTTCCGTACATTTTTTTTATATTAGATTCATTAGATGAATCAGAGTGACCTGAAAAGACTGGAAGACTCGGAAATTAGAAGGAGATCAAGGAATTCCTTAAGGGTATTTTTTGTACTTTTATATTCTAAATTTTTAGGTTAAATAATCCACAGTACTTGGTCAATTTATGTATGCTTTATATTATGTGATGATAAAAGCTTTGACATGCATAGTATGCCATTCAAATTAGGTGTGCCTACACAAATATATATGATATGTCATATATGCTTCATAGCTTGATATTTTATATATTTTTTTAATGTGATTAAAATGGGTAAATATATAACTGGCTATGAAAATGAGATTAGTTTCTTTAATGATTAAAAAGAATTTGGTAATTCTCATTAATATTAATCTTGTTATTAAAGAGTTTAATAAGTTAGATTAATCGGGTCATTAATTGTAATTAGGATTAATATGATTAATTACCTAATAATAAATGAACCGAATAAAGTGTTAAAGTTTTAATAGTTAAAACTTGGTAAACACTAACAAAATAATTTGACCTTAGTAAATAGTTTGTAAAGGCTTAGATTATTCACTAATAGATTAAATTTTTAATTGTTAAAAATCATTAATAATTTATTAGTTATTTAGAATTTAATTCTAATTAGTTAATACACTAGATAACTTGATTAAAGTTAGCTGTTTGATCCGGTAGGGTTTAGGTGCATTATCAGATAATAAGAAACCCTAGTTATAAAATAGTGAGTGGGAGAGGGATATATGACATATATATCCCGCAATCTTCATCATTAGTTCAACACTGTGAGATCCGAGTGGGGACTCATGACGGCTTTGCTTTCGCCTTCCCTAAGGAGGGTTTCCACAAAAATCAATACCAAGGTTGACTTCCTAACGGATAGGATTTCTGAGGGTATTTCGGATTGATTGACCCTAAGGCGGCAATTCTCGAGTTCAGCTCGTGAGATCTAAAATGGTGGGTTACACTCACGAAGGTTTTGATTAAGTTTTCTTAATTAAAAACTTGACTAAATAAACGATAGTTGATTGATATGGAATAAGAGTTATTCTAGAATATCATTTAATTGAGAATGTCTCAGTCCAACATGCAAAGACTTGACCGACCCTTGGGTGGATCTTCTTTGTGGTATGTTAGATTGTCGTGGCATAGTAACTTTTTTTTAGGGTAGTTCTAGTTTGTTAAACATATTCATGTTTCATGTTTGAATTTATGCCAAAACACTCACACTTGTTTTAAATAAATGAATGAATGAATGTTTTATTTATTTCAGCAATAATGTCTTCTACATTACTTCAAATTATCGTAAACCATAAATTAACTAGTGATAACTACACTAAGTGAAAACTAAACATTAATGCAATATTGGTCACCAAAGACCTCAAGTTTGTTCTTACGGAGCAATGTCCTCCGGCGCTTGTTGCCAATGCCACACGAGTTGTTCGTGAGGCATACCAGAGATGGGTCTCATCTGATGAGAAGACCCGAACATATCTGTTGGCTTCTATGACAGACGTGCTTGTCATAAAGCATGAATCAATGACTTTAGCATTCGAAATCATGGAGTCATTACAAGCTATGTTCGGGCAACCCTCTGAGCAAAATCGATACGAAGTTGTTCGTTCCGCTATGTTCTCACTCTTGAAGGATGGTATGTCAGTTCGAGAACATGTCTAGAGCTTAATGTCCTACTTCAACACGGCAAAAGTCAATAACAGGGCCATTGATGAACCCAGTCAAGTGAGCATCATACTGATGAACCCAGTCAAGTGAGCATCATACTGACGACTCTTTCAAAGAGCTTCGATCAGTTTAAAAGCAACTACGGGATGAACAAGTTAAAGTTTAGTCTTACACAGTTGCTAAATGAGATTGCTACTTTTGAGTCCTTGACTAAGGACAACAAGGGTAAGATAGGTGAGGCAAATGTTGTCGAACCATCTTCCTCCTCAAATAATAAAAAGAGGAAGAGGTCTATTGGGAAGGCAAAGGGTAAGCCCAAACCCAAGAAATCCCAAAGCAAAAAGAAAGGCCCCTCCAACAACCAAGGCAAAAGAAAATGTTTCCATTGCAACAAGGTCGAGCACCGAAAAAGGAACTGTCCTCAGTATCTGGAAGAGGTAGCTAAGAAGAAAAAGATGAAAGGTAAATATGATTTACTTGTTCTTGAATCTTGTTTAGTGGAAGATGATTCTTTACCCTAGATAGTTGATTCGGGGCCACTAGCCATGTTTGTTTTTCTTTACAGTGGATTGATTCTTGGACAAAGCTAGATCATGATACACTACCACCTAGACGTAGTGAGAGGGTTATGAGACAACCTGAACGCTATTTAGGTATAGGTGAGGCACAAGGTGTTGTCTCTGCTGATAGTGTGGATGATCCATTAACATTTAAGAATGCAATGGAATATCCTGATAAAGAGGAATGGCTTAGAGCCATGAATCTCGACATGGAGTCCATGTACTCTAACTCAGTCCGGGATCTTATAGACTTACCGGATATGGTAAAACCCATAGGGTGTAAGTGGATCTACAAGAGAAAGAGAGGTAGACGGGAATGGAGAGACCTTCAAGGCAATGGTAGTGGCCAAGGGTTATACACAGAAAGAGGGGTTCGATTATGAAGAGACCATCTCGCCAGTAGCCCTGTTTAAGTTTATTAGGATTCTCTTATCCATTGCTGTCTATTTCGATTATGAAATTTGGCAGATGGACGTCAAGAATGTATTCTTGAATGGCAATCTTGACGAGAGCATCTATATGATGCTACCAGAGGGATTCGTGTCTCTAGATCAAGAGTAAAAGGTTTGCAAGCAGCAAAGGTCCATCTACGGACATAAGCAATCATCTAGATCTTGGAACATTAGGTTTGATGAAGTGATCAAAACCTATGGCTTCGAGCAGAACGTTGACGAGCCTTGTGTCTACAAATGCATCATTGACAAGAAAGTAGTTTTCTTGGTCCTATACGTAGATGATATCCTACTCATTTGGAATCATGTGGGAGTGTTGTCTGATGTAAAGGGTTGGCTGGCTAGCCAATTCCAAATGAAAGATTTGGGAGAGGCGAGTTATGTTATAGGGATCCAACTTATAAGGGATCGTAATAACAAACTCATACAATTATCTCAGGCATCATTCATCGATAAGATTCTTTTATGATTTTTGATGCAAAACTCCAAGAAAAGTAATTTGCTTTCCAGGCATAGAGTTCACTTGTTTAAGGAATAGTGTCCTAAGACACCTCAAGAAGTTAAGGATATGAGATGTTTACCCTATGCATTGGTAGTAGGTAGTCTCGTGTATGCAATGTTATGCAGTAGAAGTAGTCACCAGATACCAGTCTAGCCCAGGATTGGATCATTGGGTTGCTGTCAAGACAATTCTCAAGTATCGTCGAAGAACAAAAGACTATATGCTAGTGTATTTCGAGCAGGATTTGATCCTGTTAGGATACACAAATTCTGATTTTCCATCAGACAGAAATTCTAGGAAATCCACGTCTGGATCAGTATTAACCCTGGGTGATGGAGCAATTGTATGGCGAAGTATCAAGCAATCTTACATTGTTAACTTCACCATGAAAGCCGAATATGTAGCCGTTTGGAAAACCACTAAAGAGGCTGTTTGGGTTCGTAAGTTCTTGAGTGGTCTGAAAGTTGTGATTGTCACAAGAAAGGGAAGTATATAGAGAGAAAGTATCATCTCATTAGAGAGATAATGCAGAGAGGAGATGTGATTGTCACCAAGATAGCCTCAAGACATTCATGTTGATCCATTTACATAGACCGTACCGGCTAAAGTGTTTTCGGGTCACCTAGATGGTCTAGGGTTACAAAACATGCCTCGTATGCTTTAGTACAAGTAGGAGATTGTTGGGGTTTATGCCCTAAAGATGTAATTTGGAAATGGATTTGTGAAATAAATAAAAGAAAAGTTCAATTCATTGTTGGTGTGTTGTTTATTTTATAAGTTGTGCATATTAACATCCTAGATTGTCGGATGTATCCTCGAACTGTGTATATGAGTGTAATATACGGATAGATACAGTAAGATACGTGCAATCTAAAGATTCCATAGATAGCAAATAAAGTTAGGCACTTTATTTACGGTTAATCTATAGTTGCAGTCCATTCCGTAAAGCACGGTGATTCTATCCTGAATCATTCATATGAGATATGGGAAATGGGGCACCTTATATGATGTGATCATATAGGACTAGGCCATGATCTATATGAATCTCTAACCAAGATCCGTTTACAGATGAGATTCGTATATATCAACTAATGATGGCTACATATGGGTGATCTTAATCCTGAGAGTCTTATCGACTCTTTCAAGTTAGATCGTGGTCTTTGATATACCATAGATGAGGTCAAATGCAATTCCTGATCAAAATACTCCGTATGTTGGGATTGTTGTTTGGCTTATGGCTGGGAAGGTTTGTACACAATAGTGTAATCCATTTCTTCTTGTTTGAAGTAGATGGCAGTTCTCTTAAAGGTTGATTCGGGCCTTGGACAATATAAGCGCTCTTCTAATTCCGTGAGGAAATAGGATTTATTGTCAATTAGAGAATCAACGGTACTTAAAGGATATATGTAATTAGAGGGGTATAACGAACATTAAGACCCAACTTTAGTTATGAACTACTGTGGAGGATCACACCATATATAATAGCTATATCCATGTACACCGAGTTGTATCGATCGGTGTAAAAGCGTATACAGTTTAGAGAGTGTAGCTCCAGGTTTTTAGTGAAATAACCCTGAAGTTAATAATCGTGAAATGTTAATTAAAGATTTTTAATTAATTATTTCAGAGGACTAGGAGCTCAAAATACTGTGGGTCCATTAGGTCCCCTTGCTAGCCTGATTGATTTAGGTAACAAGGGTCACGGTTAATTAATTGAATAATTATATTACGAAAGTGACACGTATTTTTTTTTGGGAATTAATTGAATAATGAGATTATTTAATTAATGAATAATGGTGATTAAATAAATTAAATAATAAGATTATTAAATTATGTTATTAATCACTAAATGGAGGAGTTAGTTGATATTTGATTTTAAATAGAATAAGATAATATGATTATTTTATTTTATTAATTTAAATATTAAAAATTGAATTTAAAATGTTTAAATTCAAAATAAATATTTAATTATCTTATAAAGATATGAGATATTTTAAAAGATTTGAAAAACAAATAAAAAAAACGCATAACACATGTATGCATATTAAAAAAAGAAGAAGCAAAATGCATCAGTTGAAAAATTTATGTGTGTGAATGCGTGTATTAAAAGAGAAAAAATAAAATGCATAAGTGTGGCTTGATAAATAGTTTTTAAACGTTCAAGTGTATTGTGTATTAAAAAAAAGAGATATTATAGTTGCACAGCAAAGAAGTTCTCTTTGGGGCTTTGGTGTTCGTGAATTGAAAAAATATATATATAAGATTTTTTTTTTAAGAACTAGAATTGTTCTAGTTGTTTTCTCTAAGAAGAAATAGTTTCTTCATCAATTCTATACATCCTCTTAACTTCCTGAGTACGTGACGCGTCCACACACATTTACCAGTTTCGGGAATAGTTAGGAAGATCAGAGGTACAAACAAGGAGCATTGCAAGAAGTGAAAAAACCTCCAAACGTTGGTAAAGTTCTATTTAACATTCACTTCTGATTATATTGATTTCAATTTCCTTATATACATATATTTTATTAGTGGAATAATATTATACGTATTAGTTTCAAAAAATTATGATCCAAAGTTCACTGGTCCCAGATCGTTTACCATCTGTATTAAAAAATTTAAAATTTATTTCCACTGCGTGACCGGTGAACGGGGTTCTAATAGGGTGGAGAGAGGTCTTGAACCCGCTGTTGTTATTGCTGCAGTTAGGTTTTAGATTTGTGTTGGCTTGGTTCCTTAACAAAATTATCTGTCTTTGTAATGTTTAGTTGCTTAGGTGGTTCGTGGTTTGAGCTTCAAAGAGGAAAAGCAACTTCTCATGCAAAGCTTGTCTTCAAGAGGAAAGGTGCTTACTTGGATACTAAGGTATTGAGATTTCCCTTTCTCTTGCAAGGCATAGGCACACATACATATATCATTCATTTGTGTCCCTATATCGTTGTGCAAAATTTGATATAGCACATGCACACACTTATTCATGTATACACATGCATTAGATTAAAAAGGATGACAAGTTTTTGAATTTGCATGTTCTAGACTATTTCTAGCTTGTGTGTTCTAGTGTTAATTTTATTATATTTGTATGATATTGAACTTGAATTTATGCTTATAATATTCTGTATTAAGTTCTGGTCATTTCGATTACTCATTCATTAAGTTTCGAGTTCAAATTAGGAAGTGAAGAAACTTTTTTATGATTTTATCGTGCATGGTTTTCGTCTTTGATTTTAAAGATTGAATTCCATATTTTTTTTAAAAATATTTTCTTGACATCTTTTATGTATGAGAGAGAGTCCTGGCTCATAATCTGAAAACAGATTAGAAATCAGAGTTCAGAGGCCGGAGATAAGGCTAAAAAACTGAAGGAGACTCAAAAATGGAAAGAGAGGGACCATGCAACCTTCCCGTGGAGGCGCGTGGAGCCTCACGGGAAAGGCTTCCCTCTGCCCCTGTGGAGTGCCATGTGGCTCCATGGGAAAGCATAGGTGGCCCTCCTCCATTGGTTGGTTTTGAAGCCTCCCTCATTCTTTCATTTAAATATCATTTTTCCTCCCATTATCATTGGTGAGAAAATTGTGAAATTGAGTGCAGAAATTCTCTCTAGATTTTCTCATCTTTAAACATCACAACTCTCTCAAATCAACTCCAATTTTCAATTTTAAATAGCAAAAAATGTTGATCTCGAAGAGAGGAACAAGTCCTAAGCACTTTTAGAGTCAAATTATGGATGGATTTTTCGTAATGAACTTATCTCTGTTCGTGAGTCATTGTTTGTAAGTGAATCTTATTATTTCATTTTTCTTTTGTGATCTTCTCAATGAATCTACTTATTTGAGTTGAGAAAAATGATTAGCATGATGTTAATTCCATTTTTAGACTTGTTTGTGCGAATTTCAAGATTTGCTATCATGATTTTGATTGAATATCTTTTTAGCTTATCATGAAGAACATGACTTTAAATCTAGAATCTATTTGTGTCTTTGATCTTCATAGATTGATTTTTAGGTTTAATCAATTGTTCTAGAACTAGGATTGTTTGATTGAGTTTTCTTTTGTCAAAATATATTTCTCATCTTATTTTTGTATATGATGAATATGACAAGTGTTAACTTGATCACTTGATTACAAAGTTAGTTTTGTGATTTTGTTGAAAATCATGTTTTGCTAACTTTGTGTAACATGATTTGGTATCCAGATTTCTTTGTTAGTGATCTTAATCATTTAATCTAGATTTCTAATTTCATGTTCATAAGAGTTAGTTGCATTTGTTTATGAGCTTGATTTGCAATATACTAATTCTTCATAGAGTTTGCTTGATCTACTTACTCTATTTGCATGTGCTTGCATCATTTGCATTCACTTAGATCACTTGCCTTGTGAAGAGGTTGGAAGTCTCATTCCTTTGAGTGATTATTTGGATTGAACATTGAAAGTCGCATTTGGAGAGTGATTATTCATGTTGCTCAATGGAAGTCACATGTCTTTGAGCGATTTTTTAACTTGTGCATTGGAAATCTTTTCTATGGTCGAGGTGATCCGGATAGATAAGCATTGGAAGTCACATTTCTTAGAGGGATTCTTTGAAGACTTGGATAGCTCAGCAAGGTGGCATTTCTTTCATTGTGTAGGGTTGAAGGGTAGCTTTCTAGGTGGAGTGAATAATTGATAGGTTGTACCTTTTAAAAGTATCGTACCTTTTTCTCAGGACGAATGAACTAGAGTCGAATTGAATCCGTAAGATCTTCCAATCCAATCACGAACGTGAATCACCTAGGAGTGTGGGCTCCCTTTCTTTAAATTGTATACTTGAGGATGGAAACAAACAAAATCTCTTTATTTTGTTAGTCATAATAATCCTCAAAGAAGAAAAACAAAGAACGCTGGGTCACCTGTGAATATCAATCAATTTGATTGAAACTTGCGTGAACCTTGATTCGATGTTGTATACAAAACCATTTGATTGAAAGGCTACTAGTGCACAATCAAAAACAAAATGTTCTTTCTTCCTTTTCCTCTTTGCCAAATTTTCACACACCAGATCTATGAGTTGATCGAATTTTATATAGAGTAAAAACTAAATTTTTTCTCTCTCAAAATTCTCTCTCTAGGCCGAAATCTCACTTAGAGAAAACATCAAGCTTGGCCGAATTTTGTCTAGGTCACATATATAGGTGACCAAATCCTCTCCTAAGAAGGATTCACTTGGTAGGCAAGAATCCTTTCCTAAGGAGGATTTACTTGGTGACCAAGAATTCTTTTCTACACCAAAATTCATAATCCAACTCAATAGTGTATTTATTCAATAACCAATTATTGAATATAAATTAAATTGTGACTTTATTAAAACTTTCTAATTTGATCAATTACCTATTATGGTTTTAATAGAAATTAAATATTTCCTAATTTGACTAGATAAATAATTTCCTTTTATTTATCTATTTATCAAATAAAGTATTTGATACTTATCATATTATCAGCAATAATATGACTCTAGGAGACCTTCTCCAATTAGGAAAAATATTTTGACTTTTAATTAAATAGTTAATCAACTTCAATTTAATTTAATAATAAAATAAAAAACAATATATTAAGCTATTTTACAAGGCCTAGCCGCCCAAGCCTATACATGGGCCAATATATTGTTTTTTCTATTTTATTAAATCCATTGGACTTTAATAAAACGTCCACGTGTGAACTAGACCCATTCTTACTATAAAAGAAACTAGACCAATTCTTACTAAAAAAGAAACAAGTTCACATGCCTTAATACAATTCTTGATGGACCCATAAATTAGTCCGGTAGAATAGATCAAGTGATCCACGCAAGTTCGTGTGGATTGAGGATCTTGGCGGGCTATCTATATATAAGCTCCAATAGACAACCTAATCACAATCAACAAATGATTCACTTAGGTCTGATATATTAATTTTAGTTCATTCCACTAAAGAACTAAAATTGAACTCTTAAATAAAGATAGAATAAGTGAATATTTCTCATTCATACCCTAGACTATCTTAATGGAGAAAGTGTATCCTCATGAAGAGTATCAATAGCCACAAAGAGCTCATAGAACGCCTACAACTCTCCAAGTTACCAAGTTTACTCATATGACCACATTTTGAACTTGGATATTTTGACTTTTCCTGAAGCCAAATTTCAATAGACACTATTGAAAACTCAACATTAAGATTTAATATCCAATACCTCGAAACATCCATATGATGATATTTTACTCTCATTTAAGAAATGGAGCCATGATGTCCATATCTATAAATGAAGTTCTCTATCGATTAACAAATGAATATCACCAAACAATCGAGGATAGACTATGCTATATAATCGTATTCATTGATAGCTCAAATGATAACACTTGCAACCATAAGTCCATCATTTAACTCATGATTGAGATAGACTCTCCGATTGCCTTCAAGTTAAAACTTTAATCCTGACGGTTCTTGATAAAGTATTTAACTGTGATCTTATTCAATGCACCCAGTGCATTAGATTCTTTTACCCAAATACACCACACTTTGATGATTTTAGACTCATAATAATACATTTGATCCCACTCAAATGCTAGCAAAAGAAGAATCTACAACTTTGACAAGATAAAAGGGCCCAACTTTTATCTTAAATTGTGAATATAATTCAAGACTAACTAAAGAAATATGTCTACCCCATACATATTCAGATGTACGAACAATTCTTCTTTTCTCATAGTCTTTTGACCTTATGATTATTTACTTTATACAATTATAATAATTAAACTATAAATGCTATAAGATTTGTTAAACTAGAAATCACTTTATTAATATGAAAAGATTGTCAAATACATTGTTACACTCTTGCTATCGAGTATAATCCCAACAATCTCCCACTTGCTCTATAGCAAATGTGTCATATCTCTTATCCTCATATTCTCTAGGTGCCCATCAAAATTCTTTTATGGAATAGCCTTTGTGAAGAGATCTGCTAGATATTCTGTTGTCGCGATCTTGGTTATAGTCACATCTCCTCTATGCACTGTTTCCCTTAAAAGGTGATCCTTCTTTTCAATGTGTTTCCCTCTCTTTTGACTTTTTGGTTCTCTTGAATTAGCCACTGGTCCACAATTGTCACACTAGATAGTGATCTGCTTATTCACATCAGGAACCACTTCCAAGTCAATCAAGAATTAGTGGAGCCATACAGCCTCTTTAGCAGCTTCGCATGCGGCAACATACTCAGCTTCCATGGTGGAATCAACAATACATGATTGCTTGATACTCCTCCATATGACTGTCCCTCCTCCAAGTGTAAACACAGATCCTGATGTTGATCTTCTGATGGAAATCAGAGTATACCAAACGGGAATTAAATCCCCCCTAGAGTATACAAGAATATATACTCTCATTCTCCTAAGATACTTGAAAATATGTTTGATAGCCGTCTAGTGATTAGGACAAGGTTTCGATTAAAACCTGCCAAATATGCCAACAGCAAAACAAATATCTGGTCTAGTATAGAGCATTGCATACATGAGACTCCCAACTGCAGAGGTATATGGAACCCTACTCATGAATTGCTCTTCATGCTCATTCTTAGGAATTTGTTCCTTAGAAAGTTTGATTCCATGTCTGAAAGGTAACATACCTTTTTTAAAATCCTACATGGAAAATCTAGATAAGATTTTTCTATGTATGAAGCTTGGGATAATACAATCATTCTATTCTTTCCATCCCTTATGACTTGGATACAAAGAATATAACTTGCTTCTCCTAAGTCCGTTATATCAAAATGTTTTACCACCCATTCTTGTACTAATGTCAATACACTATATCGTTTCCGATGAGTAGTATATCATCAATGTAAAGAACTAGGAAAACTAACTTGTCGCCTTTAATCCTTTTGTATACACAAGGCACGTCAAGGTTTTGAATGAATCTAAAACTTTTCACAGCTTGATCGAACATTATGGATATTTGCAACTTGCATACCTTTTCCACTTAGCCTTTTTCAATGAATCCTTCTGGTTGCATCATTTAGATGATTTCGTCAAGACTTCCATTAAGGAAAACTGTATTGACGTCCATTTGCCAAATCTCTAGTTCTAGAGATGCCACAATGGATAAAAGTATCCTAATGGATTTAAGCATGGCCATAAGAGAGAATGCTTCCTCATAATCGATACCTTCCTTATGTGTGTAACCTTTATCTACCAATCTAGCTTTAAAGGTTTCCACCTTTTCATCCATTCCTCTCTTCCTCTTGTACACTCACTTACACCGAATAAATTTATCCCTTTAGACAAGTCCACAAGAGACAATACAAAAAAGGGCTATTGGGATGAAATAAATTCACCCCAAAATTTATCGCCTTAGGTGGGTCGTAATAGCTTCTTTAGGACGAAAATTGAAACTCGTCCCTAAAGACTACTTATAGGGACAATTTTTGTTTCGTCCCTATAGATAGTTTTCAGGGATGAAATATTTCGTCCCTTGAAATTTAATTTAAAAAAAAATAAAAAAATTAATACTCAATCATATCAACCCAATACCCACCACAACCCATACCCATACCCATCGACCCACCCAACATACTCCATCATTTAAAGTTTGGCTCTCCACCTGAGTGGAACCAACGACCTCCAACCTTCCATTTGAAGAGCTTATCCACTATGCTAGTTCTTAGGATGTGTCAATTAATGTATATTATTTATATATAAGCTCTATATGTCATTAAAATTTTATTATAAATGAATTCAAATAATTTAAATTTTATTTTTATATTATAAACAAATTGATATTAAAAATGTTTATTGTAACATTTAATTAAACTATTTTTTAAAAATATTACAAGAACTATTACAATATGACTGTTGGGACCTACTGAAATCAAACATTACATGTGCCTCTAGATATTTAGGCCTATAATGGGAGATAACTACTTCCCATAACCTAGGAAGAAAACTCTCGGTTTGAACCCTTCACCACTTATGTGGAAGAGAGGTACATTACCAGCTCCACTAAGAGATAATGTGCAATTAAACTATTATTTTTAAAAACATATATTGTCATGTCAAATGATCTATCCTTAATCGTACATGGAATACATAAACCTTCTTTATATTTTTCAATTTAATAGACAAATGTAAGATTTGAATTTCTATCACAAAATGGAAAGATAAATATATAACAACTTTTGTAGAAAGTGGTTTGCATGGAATATAGAAACTTTCTTTACTTTTTTCAATTTAATGGACAAATGTACGATTTAAATTCCTATCACAAAAGAAAATGATAAATACACAACAACTTTTATAGGAAGTGGTTTTGCATTTTAGATTCTTATTATAATATTTAGAATATATATATATATATATATATAATTTTTTATAATTTTTGAATTAATCTATAGTAATTAGTATAAAAAATGAAACAAATTTAATTTTGTCTATTAGGAAAAACTTAAAAAAAAATAAAGATAAAAAATAAAAATAAAATCCCGATAAATCATTATCAACAACAAATATTATTTTTATTTTAATAATTCTCCAAGTCCATAATTTTTTTTTAAAAAAAATTATCAAACTTTTAGGGACAAATAATTTTCATCCCAATAAGATGTATAATTTATTTTGTCCCAGTACGTATTCTATTGGGACAAATTATTTTCATCCCTAAAAGTCATGATATTTTTGCACTTTTTCAGGACAATTTTTTTTTTCCGTCCCAATAGACATTCTATTGGGACAAATATTTTCGTCCCTAA
Organism: Dipteronia dyeriana; assembly: GCA_032871835.1. Lineage (NCBI taxonomy): Eukaryota > Viridiplantae > Streptophyta > Magnoliopsida > Sapindales > Sapindaceae > Dipteronia > Dipteronia dyeriana. The sequence continues at coordinate 26,512,003 of CM065297.1, read as the reverse complement.
AAGTCTCGTCGGGTTTGTCCTTTTTTAGGGATGGATAATTTGTTTCGTTCCAATAAATGTTCTATTGGAACGATTTTTTTCGTCCCTATAGGTTTCTTCAGGTTTGAAATTTTTAGGGACAAATTTGTTTTTGCGTCCCAATAGATGTTCTATTGGGACGAATAAAATTCGTCCTTAAAGCCTATTTTTCTTTTAGCGAGACCAGACTTTGTTTTGAACATAGATTTCATTTCGGATTGCATTGTCTTTTGCCAATGGTGATAGTCAACATCTTCCATGGCTTTCTTGTACATGTAGGGATCATCATCATCCGGAAGATTCTCTACTGATTCTCCTAGAACGATGTATCTCTCGGGTTGTCTACTAACCCTTCCACTACAATGAGAAATGGTAGATTGTAGATGTTATGTTGGTACGGAGCTTGTATTTGGGCTAGGTTGTGAAATCTCTTGTGGAATTGTATCTCTTGAAAGCTCATTCAGGACAATTCTACTTTTAGGCACAAAATAATTCATATAGTCCTCTTACAGAAATTTATCATTTATTGAAACAAATACTTTAAAATCTGATGAACTATAGAAATATTATCCTTTGGTTCTTTTAGAATACCCTATAAATGTACATGTCTCTGAACGGGACTCCATCCTTTCTGTTTTTCCTTTTAATATGTGCGCAGAACATCCAAATATACTTAAGTGTTGTAAACTGGGCTTTCGCCCGGTCCACAACTCATACGGTGTTTTAGGAACCGATTTAGATGGTACATCGTTTAGAATGTACAGAGCGGTTTGTAAAGCATATCCCTAAAAGTAATTATGAAGTGTTGAATTACTCAACGTAGACCTAACCATGTCCAAAAGAGTTCTATTTCTTCTTTCTGCCACCCCATTTTGTTGAGGTGTACCTGATGCAGAAAACTGAGAAATTATCCCATTGTCAACATGATATTACTTTAAACTCACCAGATAGATATTCTCCACCACGATCAGACCTCAAAATATTTCACGTGTTTCTCAAGCTGATTTTCTACTTCAACTTTAAATGCTTTGAACATGTCAAAAGCATCCGCCTAATGTCTTATGAGATACACATAGCCAAATCTTGAGGAATCATCTGTGAAAGTGATAAAGTCCTCATATTCACCTCTAGCTTGAATGCTCATAAGACCACACACATTAGTGTGTATCAATCCTAAACATTCAGTGGCTCTTGTGCCTTTGGTCGTGAAAGACCTTTGGGTCATCTTACCTTCCAACCATGATTCACAAGTTTGTAGATCATCAACCTTTAAGTCACTTAAAGGTCTATCACTAACCAATCTTTTTATCCTATCAAGATTAATATGACCTAGGCGCAAATGCCATTGGTAGGTTTCATCTTTTGATAATTTTACTATCTCAAGATTAGGTTACGTTGATTCTGTGTCTAACAAGTGAGAGATATTGCTATGCAAATAGAATAAACCATTTTCCAATGTACCTTTGCAAACAAATTTGTCATTCCTACTAATAATAAATGCTTTATTAAAAGTAACCAATTATCCAAATTTATTTAAACAAGAAACTGAAACTAAATTCCTCTTTGATTGAGGTACATAATAAACGTCTTTTAAATCAAACTGCCTACAAGAATCTAAGCTAATTCTAATATCTCCCACTACACTAGCAGACACCAATGTTTCATTGCCTAAACGAAAGTTGAATTCGATCGTATTTAGCCTCTTCTTTTTCTTGAACCCCTTCTTCCATCTTGTATTGAGACTTTGGGCAATTTCTTTTCAAATGTTCCTTTTCACCACAAAGGAAACAGTTCCCTTTGATCTTGGTTACTTTCTTAGTCTCCTTCTTGGTAGGTTCAGATTGATTTTTCTTCTATTGTTTCTTTACCTTCTTAAAGTCTTAACAATAGCAACTTTATCTATGGTATGAATCTCTTGACCCTTGCTTTTTACAAGCATTTTCTCAACGCTATGAACATCTTGCATCAGACCTTGCAAGTTGTATTCCTTATTATTTAAGGTGTAGTACAACTTGAATTGATCAAAAGAATCTGATAGTGAGTTGACAGTCATGTCAATTTTGGTCTCACAATCTATCTCAGCACCATTCAGTTCAGCAATGTTGAGATGTGCTATGACTTTTATCATGTGATATTTCACAGCCTGTCCAGGTTTCATCCAAACATTTATGAAAGTAGTCACTACCTTTCTCTTAGTCATCCTGGACTTCATAACAAACATCTCTTCCAGAGACATTATTATATCGACAACATTCTCTATTCCTTCATGTTGCTGTTGCATCACGTCGGAGATAGTGGCTATAATGTAGCATTTAGCCATCTCATTAGAAGACTTTTACTGCTGATACTCATCACTTTTCTCTTGAGTAGATTCACTAGTATGAGTAGGTGGTTTAGGAGTACACATAACGAATTTATGCTTTTCGGAATGCAATAAAAGCCCAATTTTCCTTATCCTTGTGACAGAATTATCACCAGATAAATTATTATCTTTTAGGATATTAATTAGGGATGAGGTTATGATTTCTGAACAATAACGAAAATTATATAATTAAACAATCACGATAAAGCACTTTCGAATATATCTTGAATTAAATAAAATAATTCAATCATAAAATTCAATGGTGATCCAACAACCATAAATGTCACGCCTCTTTTGGGAGTTCGTACCATTTACATGTTGGACTAGGTCCCACCTAATTGTTAACATAACAACCAGTGTTTTCAATTTTAGCCTTATGATTTTATTAACACAAACTCTTAGGAGGATAATAATAAAATAACATTGAGTGTGTTGCAAAGTTATCGACCTTCAATATATTCCCTCACGAATATCCCTCCTTTAGGAGTAGATATCGTTTGGGCTAATTGTCTAGTCTATCCTTGTAAGGAAGTATCTTGCTAAATTCATTTTATGAATACCCCTTGGGGGTTATTACATGAAACGTATTGTTCAACTATACTTGGAGGCCGTAGGTGTTCCAAAATACCTTCTGCCACTCAATTGTTTAAGGCATGTGATCGGATTCCGTAGAATGATTTACCAAGTTATATATATGAAAATTAGATACCTAAACCATTCAATGCATGTTCATACCAAAGGAGATATATGAGTGGCATTCCTATTCTATATGACATGTTATCAAACAATGACAAACATTGCAATTGTTGATGGCAATTTCTTGATGGTCAAGAAAGGTTTACAGTATGAACTTCTACAATCTGTAATAATAAAATAATCATAAAAAATAGTTGTAACACAACTCAAAATACATGGTAAAACTCTGATGACTGGAGAAACATCCACTGATTGTTGTATATGCAACCAATTCAAGTCCAGTCAAGAAATATTTGAATTACAACACTCGATCTCTCCAGCCTCTTCTGTTGTTATCCTGCCTTGGTCTTGTTCAGGAATGGTCAGCCAACAAAGCATTGTAGGGCCAATTTTCAATGTCTACCACCACAAAGTTGAGTAACACTGTTTTCTGATAAAGGGATTGTCCGATCTTTACCGGTAACTTCAAGGATCGTAGGTATCTGATCTCAACCCCTCCAAATCCTCAAAGACGATTATGGAAGGGTTGTAAAACCTTTCGGTCCCACCTGAGCTGGTCGAACACCCTTGCTCTCAAAATATCCGTTGAACTCCCGTTGTCAATCAATACCCGGTGGACCTCTCTGTTGCCAACTTGAGCGCTTATAACTAATGGGTCATTTGGATGAACGTCCATCCCATGAGAATCAGCTTCAGTGAACACTATAGAATCCCATCCTTCTTTGATCCTTTTTGGGTCAAGTTCAACAGAGTTTACATCGAGGTTTTTTCCTTACCTCTATTGCTTCTCAAATTTCTTGGGCTCGTTCTCTGTTGCTTTTACCAGTCGAAGGTCATCAGAAATGGTATTTTTTGCCACGTCCTCGGTGTTGGGATTAAGCTCAATAGCAAGAGTAAAATAATGTATTTGACAATCTTTTCATATTAATAAAGTGATTTCTTGTTTAACAAATCTTATAGCATTTATAGTTTAATTATTATAATTGTCAAAAGTAAATAATCATATTGTCAAAAGACTATGAGAAAAGAATAATTGTTCATACATCTAGATATGTAGGAGGTAGACATAATTTTTTAGTTAGTCTTGAATAATATTCAAAATGTTGTCATATGAGTAAATATGGTAACTTGGAGAGCTATAGACGGTCTATGAGCTCTTGGCGATTACTGATATTCTTCACGAGGATTCACTTTCTCCATTAAGATTGTCTAGGTTATGAATGTGCAATATTAACTTATTCTATCTTTATTTAAGAGTTCAATTATAGTTCTTTAGTGGAATGAACTCAAATTAATAGATCAGACCTAAGTGAATCATTTGTTGATTGTGACTATGTTATGTCTATTGGAGGTTAAATTTAGATAGCCCGCCAAGATCCCCAATACACACGAACTTGCATGGATCACTTGATATATTCTACCAGACAAATTTAGGGGTCCATCTAGAATTGTATTAAGGTATATGGACTTGTTTCTTTTAGTAAGAATGGGTCTAATTCATATGTGGACATTTTATAAAAGTCCTATGGATTTAATAAAATTGGAAAAACAATATTTGGCTCCTGTATAGGTGTTGGACGGCAAGGCTATATAAAATAGCTTATGATATTGTTTTTTAATTTATTATTTAATTAAACAAAAATTAATTAATTTGGTAATTAATTGATTATTTAATTAAAAGTCAAAATCTTTTTCCCAGCAGGAAAAGGTCTCCTAATGTTATACCATTGTTGGTAGTATAATTAATATTAAAGATTATATTTGATAAGTAGATAAATAAAAAGAATTATTTATCTAGTCAAATTAGGAAATCTTTAATATGGTCACAAATATACTAATGAGTTGGATTATGTGTCTTGGTGTAGAATAGAATTCATCTTTAAAAAGGATTCTTGGTTACTAAGTAAATCCACCTAAGAAAAGGATTTTTTCCCACCAAGTAAATCCTTCTTAGGAAAGGATTTGTGATCCAATATATACAACCTCTATAATTTCGGCCAATCCTAGTTTCCTATGAGTGAAAATTGTGGCCAAGCTAAGTATTTTCTAAGAGAGAATTTGGCCAAGCAAGAGAGAATTTTGGGAGAAAAAAATTAGTTTTTTGCTCTAGATAAAATTTGGTCAACTCATAGATATAAGGTGTGAATTCGGCCAAGAAGAGAAAAAAGGGGTTTGTTTTTGTTTTCGATAGTACACTAGTATCCTTTATATCAAAAGGGTTTTGTGTAAAAAATCGAATCGGGTTCACGTGAGTTTCAATCAAGTAGATTTGATAATTCTCAAGTGACCGGACGTTCTTGGATTTTCTCTTGGAGGATTAATATGACTAACAAAGAAAAAGATTTTGTTTGTTTCCATACTCAGATATACAATTTAAAGAAATGGAGCTTACACTCCTATGTGATTGACGTTCATGAATTGATTGGAAGATCTTACAAATTCAATTTGGTGCTAGTTCAATCGTCATGAAAAAAAAGGTACGATACTTTTAATATACATCTATTAATCTAGGGTTAAGGTTTTTTCTATTAAAAGAGAAAAAATTTAAAATATTTCAAACCCTAATTTCACGCTTCCGCCGCATTTTGAATAGATTTTTCCCTACACTCGATCCTTTTCATACTCTCTTTCTATTCTGATACTCTGACTTACTGTCCCGAAGGGCTTCCACCTTCTCATCCTTTTTTAGAACATTGTCTTGTAAATGCCTTTCTCAGATGAGTGTCTCGATGTGGTCTTTGAGCCGGTAACACTTGGAAGTTTCATGCCCATTCTCTTTGTAAAAATGACAATATTTCAAGGTGTCTCTTTGAGCGAACTGAGACTGTCGTCGGGGTTCCTTAACCAATTTTTTCTCTTCCAAAATAGCCAAGATCTCTTCTTGTCTTTTCCTAAAGGGAGTATAGTTTGTGCATTTTCCCTAAAACTTATCCTTCGCTTGGTTGGTGCCCCTACGCCCACTATTCCCATCATTGTTCCTATCGTCTTTATTGTTACCCTTCTGCTTACCTTCTTTGTGGCTCTGGGACTGAGAACCAACCTCCTTAGGCTTTGGTTCTTCGGGACGGCCTCCAATCATTAATTGACCCCCGATTGCAGTTTCTTCTTCCTCGACTAGTGCATATCCACCTGTCATGTCCATCAAATCTGTATACCGGGTCAGGCGGGCTCTTCTCAAGTCAAAGGATAATTGGTTGTTCTGTAAATTGTTTATAAATACAGTGATGATTGCTTCATCGTTCGTGTTTTCGATCTCCAACACTACCTGACTGAATCTCCCCATGTGTTTTTTCAATGACTCACCCTTTCTTTTCTTTAATTTGGAGAGATGAGCTACTTATTTCCTCATATGTACATTCCCGAGGAATTATCTTGAGAAGGCTCTACTTAATTCTCTGAAGTTTCCAATGCTTGCGGTAGATAGTCTGCCAAACCATCGGGACCCTACATCTCCAAAGGTTTGTGGAAAATTAAGACACAATAAGGTATCACTGTAGGCATACTAGGTCATGACACTCCTGTCTTGCTTGATGTGTTCTTTAGGATCTATGTCCTTCTTGAACTGCTCCACATGCAGCATCTTGAATCTCTATGGGAACGTTGTTCTGAGGATGTTGTTTGTAAAAGGGCTATCAGAGTCATCGTTCGATAACTCTTTACGTCTGTAACGCCTAACCAATACGTCCATTTGACGCTTGTTATTTTGAACCTCTCGAGTTAAACTTTGCATTAAGATGTCTTTCTCGCCTACTGGCTCCCCCTGACGGTTAAATTCCTAGGTGGTTGTTAAGCCTGTTTTGGGCACTTCCTTGTCTTGCCTTTGGTTTTCTCAAGTTAAGCTCTATAGTCGTATATTTCCTTTATGGTGCTTTCGATGATGATGATCGTCTTCTAATGATGACGAATGGTCTCTTCGCCAGGAACATTTATGATGTCGGTCATGCCCCGATTGATCATGACTACACATTCGATGATATTGACTATTTGTACGTGTTTCACGAGGTCGGGTTTGTTCTCGTGGTGGAATCAACCCTTCTGGGGTGGACAGACCTCCTTCTTCCTTGGTTGCAACTGCTAGTAGTTGTTACAGCTCCTTCATGAATCAATGCTTCACTGCTCCATGTCCTCACTGGTTGGAGGGATCTTTTGGACACCTGCTATAGGAGTCGACTGATTCCCAATTGTAATTCTTGCATGATCTTAGGAGGCATCAACTCTAAGTATAAAATCTAGCGAGTCTCGAATGTTTCTGGAACCATCTCCATTTTCGTTGTTGACCATTGTCTCAAGGGTGTTGTTTAAATGAATTTAATCTGTAGTTAAGTTCTTTCCCCTACTTCAAGCGCCAATTGTTGAAGGCCATTTCTTGATGGTCAAGAAAGGTCAACAGTATGAACTTCTACAATCAGTAATAATAAAAGGATCACAAAAAATTATTGTACCACAACTCAAAAATATGTGGTAAAACTCCGATGACCGGAGAAACATCCACAGATGGTTACATATGCAACAAGTCAAATCCAGTCAAGGAATATTTGAATTACAACACTCGATCTATCTTGTCTCTCCTGTTGTTATCCTGCCTGTTTACAACATAATTTACATATGTATTTATACATGTTTAGCTAGGGTTTCGTTTCTTGGCATGCAAGCCAAGGATTGACAAAAGAGAGATCTTTCCTATTTGGGTTTTTCTACTTAATGGCATTAATTGTATATATCCTTTGACGACGTATAACTTGGGGATAATATATTTGTTTCTTTCTGGAACTCCTCTTTGTGTTTGTTTGAGGAGAATATGTTTGTTTCCTTCTAGAACTCCTCATGTTTACATTAAATATGTAGTGTTGTTTCTATCTTGGGAGTCTCGTGGCTTAAACTAGAAAGGAAAAATTTTATGGGATCTTTTTTGTTGTCCCGAGTAGAATTGAGTACGCGGTAACACTTAGCTAATCCTTGCTTGGATCTACTCACACTTCCACTGAATATTCCTACGACAGGGACATGGACAACATCTAGGACACTGATCAGGCGATTCTTTCTGATGAAGTGTCTTGCCTACGTGGTTTTGCGATGATGTGTGCTTTCGACAAGATTTACATATAATAGTACCTTGTGTATATAATATGTACAAATAATGTGTGCAGATGAAGTAGAAATATTCAGCGACTCTCAGGTTATCGTTAACAAGATTCTTGATGAATACGAAGTCAGGGATGGAAGCATGGCCGCTTATTTAGACATCGCTAAGTAGTTCCTTAGGCTATTCAAGGAATTCAAGATCACTGAGATCCCACATAGCAAGAATGAAAAAGCAGACACTTTTTCTAAACTAGCATCAGCCATAACTTAAGCCAAGCATATCAGAGTCAAAAGATCTCGGTGTAGCAGAAAATTGAGCTCAACCAAATGGTTGGATGACCTAGCTAAGGAAATATTTAGAAAAGGATGTGCTCCCAGAGGATCCCCTAGAGGCAAAACGCATCAGGTATAGGTCAGCCAGGTATACTATGATCCGAGGGGAACTGTACAAGAGAGGATTTTCCAGGGCAATCCAATGATGCGTAGCAGAAGAGGAAACCAAACAGATACTGAAGGAAGTCCACAGTGGTGTGTGTGGGAATAATACAAGGGGTAGAAGACTTGCACACAAGGTACTCAGACAAGGATTTTACTAGCCTACTTTGTTTTTCGATGCACAACAATTCTTGGACAGTTGCAATACCTATCAGAGAATTGCCAATGATATTCGGAAGCCCCCCGAATGCTTGAGAAACCTCACTTCACCTTGGTCGTTCACCGGGTGGGTTTGGATTTGATCGGACCAATGCCAGCAGGAACAAAAGGATGAGCGATAAAGTGGGTAGAGGTAGAAACATTAATGCACATCACAATAGCAAGAAGCACCAACTTTGTGAAGAAGAACATACTCTATAAATTTGGAGTTCTAAACACCATAATCACTAACAACGGCACTCAATTTGATAATCAGAAATTCATACAACTTTGCGTTGAATACAAGATCTCCAACTGCAACGCTACACCTGCTCATCCCGGGATGAATGGGAAGGCAGAAGTAGTAAACAAGGTAATTAAACACGCCATCAAAGCAAAACTGAATGCGAAAAAGGGCAGTTAGGTAGAGAAACTACCCAAGGTTTCATGGGCATACCGAATAGCTGTAAGATCCTTTACAGGGGAAACCCTATTCTCTTTAGCTTTTGGAACGGAGGCCATGATCCTGACAGAGACATCTTACATATCCCCTATGGTCATGCTATATGACGAAGGGCACAATGATGACACAATATTACAGAACCTGGATGAGTTGGAAGAAGCAAGATAGGGGTCCCAAGTATGAAACGTGGCCTACCAACAAAAGGGCAACATGATATTATTACTCGCATGTTCGGGTTAGAAAACTTCAGTAGGGAGACATAGTGCTCAAGAGAATATCCCTAAACACCCCAGATAAAGTGGCGGGATCCCTAGCCGACAAATGGGAATGACCATATTTAATTGACGACATAGCTGGACATGGAGCATATTGGATCACCCGACTAGATGGTGGAGTCCTACCACGACTATGCAATGCCCAGTACTGAAGATCTTTTATCCTTAAGGGATTTGAGGAATTCTTGAAGAACCTTAGATCAACAAAGTTGTAGTTTTTAGTTTCAATTCTTTTTAGGCTTCTTTTTAGACGTTGAGTTTTGAATTAAGTTTGTTTCTATTTGGTTTAGTTTTTGCTGAATCAATAAAATTTCTACGTGGAACTCTTCTAAAAAAAATGATCAGAAATGATGAGAACATGAAAATGAAAATAAAATGCTCGGGTTCTGTTAACTTGCTAAAATTACACCCGAATGGGCAGAGAAGCTTAAGATAGCATGCTCAGCCGAGCAAGGTTAAAATCTGAACTTTACCAAAAAGGCAAACCCGAAGCACCTGCACACCTAAAAAAAGGCTTGGGGCACTGCTGGGGCAGACCTGATGAGTTGCTCAGTCGTGTTTGGCAATTCACTATCCAATGATTCGACAAACCCTTGCACAGATAAAACCAGGAGATATCCTCGGTGACTTGTGCAAAGACCCAAGTGTACGATCATGGTGAGCTTTGATGTAACACTCATGTAGAAACTGGTTAAGGCATAATTATGAGTTCATAAGACTACTCGATTTTATTATGAAGCTACTCGGTTAAAAACACTGGACAGTTCAATGAGATACTTGGTATTACAAAAATAAACTTGGTAGCCAAACACTCAACAAAAGGGCTTAGATATACTACTCAACCAAGCTTATATCTCGAATCCTGATAAGTATGTGAGAAAATTCAAAAAGAAAAATAGTGAATTAAGTTTCAGTATATGCAAGATACAAAAAAATTGAACATTTAAGGTGGTGTCAGGGATTTCGAGCTACTACCACCTACGCCCAGGTCAAGCACCATCTCGTACTCGTTTAGCAGACTTTTGTTCAAAGGCCAAGTGATTTCATCGACTTTGTCATCCATCTAAGCGCTATAGTTCTTCCCGGCTATGGGAAAAACGTCGGGTCCTTCCCCATCCCTCTCATCATTTTTATTCGCATGGAAAGTTAAAAAGGCATGCTCAGTAGGGATTTCCAAATGCATAGGGTGTGGCTCATTGCCTTGGGGACGATAATAGGATCGTCATTCCTTCATTTGAATCTGAAGGGCTTCCAATGAACGATCAACATGATCTTTATAGACAGTTCCTAATTTGATCTTGCCTTAACAGTTGCTCGGTTCTTCACTTTAAAGAACTCGTTTCTTTTTAAACGTTGAGTTTTAAATTGAGTTTGTTTCTATTTGGTTTAGTTTTTGCTGAATGAATAAAATTTCTACGTGGAACTCTTCTAAAAAAAATGATTAGAACTAATGAGAAAATGAAAATGAAAATAAAATGCTCGAGTTCCGTTAATTTGGTAAAACTTCACCCGAATAGGCGGAGAAGCTTAAGATAGCATGCTCAGCTGAGTAAGGTTAAAATCTGAACCTTACCAAAAAGGCAAACCCGAAGCACTCGTACACCTAGAAAAAGGCTCGGGGTACTGCAGGGGCAGACCTTATGAGTTGCTCAGCCGTGTTTGGCAATTCACTATCCAATGATTCGACAAACGCTTGCATAAATAAAACCAGGAGATGTCCTCAGTGACTTGTGCAAAGACCCAAGTGTATGATCATGGTGAGCTTTGATGTAACACTCATGTAGAAACTGGTTAAGGCATAATTATGAGTTCATAAGACAACTCGGTTTTATTATGAAGCTACTCGATTAAAAAACACTAGCCAGTTCAATGAGATATTTAGGATTAAAAAAATAAACTTGGTAGCCAAACACTGAACAAAGGAGCTTAGATGTACTACTCAACCAAGCTTATATCTCAAATCCTGATAAGTATGTGAGAAAATTCAAAAAGAAAAATAGTGAATTAAGTTTCAGTATATGCAAGATACAAAAAAATTGAACATTTAAGGTGGTGTCGGGGATTTCGAGCTACTACCACCTACGCCCAGGTCAAGCACCATCTCGTACTCATTTAGGAGACTTTTGTTCAAAGGCCAAGTGATTTCATCGACTTTGTCATCCATCTAAGCACTATAGTTCTTCCTGGCTATGGGACAAACGTCGGGTCCTTCCCCATCCCTCTCATCATTTTTATTCGCATGGAAAGTTAAAAAGGCATGCTCAGTAGGGATTCCAAATGCATGGGGTGTGGCTCCTTGCCCTGGCAATGACAATAGGATCACCATTCCTTCATTTGAATCTGAAGGGCTTCCAATGAACGATCAACAAGATCTTTATAGACAATTCCCAATTTGATCGTGCCTTAACAGTTGCTCGGTTATTCACTTTAAAGAATTCGCTGGCCGAGATCATCCGACGTTGAAACTCCCTAAGGAGCAGAGCATCGTAAGTTGTAGACCTTTTAAAATGATCGACTCTTTGCACCTCCAGTTCCTATTTAACCTCTTTGGAAAGGGATTCAATTGTTAAAGCTAAGCTATTAAGATCTTCAACTTTGCGCTCATAGGACAACTTAACCTCTTCAGCTTCCTATTCAACACGAAGCATCGATTCTTGTGCAGTAAACAATAGACTTTCAAAGGATTTATCTTTATCCTCAAAGTGAAGCCCTCTCATTTGCCTCTAATTGCCTTGCTAAGCATATATCTACATGTACTTGGTTCGTGCCTATTTCCTTCTAGTATACAGCCTCAACCCGAGCACGGTTGTCCTTACTCTCTTTTAATTGAGCTTCCAAACGCCTTATTCGATCAGCCTGTTACTGTTGGGTCTGGAAAGCCTCAGAAACTTTGGCCACCATCTATAAAAGAAATCAAGTTATTACGAACAGAAATTCAAACCGAAAGTAAAGAAATGTTCAATAATATTCAACAAAGAATACGTACATAGGCATCATTGTTAAAAAAGTTTTGAAGGTGCACGGATGCAATCCCAATCCTGAAACAATTCCAACGATCATCTCTGATGTAAGCATGACCCGAAGATATGTATTTGAGCATTTCTTGTGGGGGGAGGATCTATGGATAGACCTGATGACCCTACGTTGTCAACATTAGTAGTAGGAATATAGGGGTTTTTGTTGCCTGAGCCGTCAAACAGGTGTCCCTGTGTAAACGAACCAGAGAAATCTACAACAATTTTCTCAGCTTGGACACCCATAGGATCCCTTGCACCAGTATATTCGTCACTAGAAGATTCAACAAATGTCAAGACCATAGGAATTTTCTGGAGAGGTCGGATTGGCAAAAAGAATGTTTTTCTTTTCCTAATCTGCCTGAAGCGAGTGCCAAGATCGGCAGCAGGATCTTCATCACCAACCTCCTTAACCATAGCTGGGAAAGATTCAAAAACAGTTGGACAGGAGGGATCAATTGGCTCAGGGGGAGATTTCCCGACCTTCTGCTTTCCCTTTACGGAAGGTTGATTGGCAGTTGCCTCGGTAGCCTAACCCTATTCCGCAGATCCCTCGTTAGCGTGACTAAACCTCATAGCTGCCCGCCTACAACATGGTCCCTCTCTGCATCCTAGTCATCAGGCATTTTCCTTACTGCCAGAACCATTTGGGTTCCCTGGCCTACTTTATTCACCTGCGGTCTGTAAGGGAATTTCCTCATGAATATACTCGAGAGCCTGCTCGTCGATTTCAACACCCTCAGAATCCTCATCTAACTCATTGTTAGGCAGGGAGATTCTCGTTGCTTCCTTGCAAGCTGCTTCTTTACGATTCAACCGAATAATGGATTTTACCTAGCAAGTCTGAGCCTTGTAGATAATATCTGAGCCATACGCTGGAAATTTGAGACTAGTCAGAAACAAAAAAAAAAAGAAATTTAAAATACCAACTAACAGCGTTTGCGGTGGGTAAAAATCTGAGCAAAAAGGCTAGTTATGATCATCTTCTTCTCATTAAAAAGATATGACCTACTTCACTTTTCCAGAGGTTGCACGGAAGTTCTAGTGAGGTTGGCCAATTCTCTAGTTGTAAAAGTAGGGGATGTGTGGTTCCAGGCATCGGGCGAGCAGAAGTAGCGAGGGACCTTCTGAGTTACTCGAATACCATCCAAGTTAAAGTCAAAGTCAATTGAACGTCCCCAACCCCCTCCAACAAAATACCAATTGTTCTTCTAGTATTTGTTAGAGGTGGGAAAATCCAAGATGAAGCTCTTTTTCTTGTTTTCAGTAGGCGCTGAAGGGAAAAAACGATTCAAAAAAGCAATGAAAGCGTGATAAAAACGAAAATTAGTCTGCGTATAAATAAAAAATTTCCATTTTAATAACAAGAACCTTAACCCTAGATTAATTGATGTATATAAAAAGTATCGTACCTTTTTTTTCGTGACGATTGAACTAGTGTCGAATTGAATCTGCAAGATCTTCCAATCCAATCATGAACGTGAATCACCTAGGAGTGTGGGCTCCCTTTCTTTAAATTGTTGCTGACATTGATTTCTAGATTGTATCAGAAAAGCCAACAAGGATTGGATTTCGGCTATCAATTCAAAGAGAAAGAGATTAGAGAAAGTAATCAAGACACAAGTTTTACGTGGTAAAACTCCGATGACGGGAGAAACGTCCACGGGTGGTTGAAGGATCAACCAAGCCAAAATTCACTATGAAAATATGATGTTTACAAGCTCTCGATCTCTCTTTCTTCTCTCTGTATTTTTCTATTGCTTGCTGTCTATCCTTTTTTTTGACGAGATTTTGGGTCTATTTATATGTTTATAGAGCCCTTTTCTGCCTTGTACAAGTAATAGATCTTTGTATTTAATTATAATTATTTACTTGCTCGAGGCTGACTGTCTTCTTTCCTGTTTCGGAGTCTTGGTATTGAAATCGAATGGGATTCTAGTAGTGCAGTCCAATTTGGACTTGTTTCCTGATACAAATGTGGTCTTTGTAAAGAAATAAAGTTGTTGCCTGATTGGGAGCCCTTCCAGCTCAGTATTCTGTTCTCTTTGGGATTCCTTCCGAATATTGATATCTTTGTGTATTTGTATTTAATGACCTAATCCATGTAAACTAAGAACTAAGCTTCTTATTCGGTTTTCTTCATATTTATCCCGAGCAAGGATAATACTAGCAGGGCCCGAGTAACATCGTTTGAGCCCGAGTTGAAGCGTTATTTAACCAGTCCCGAGTATCATTAACTAATCCCGAGTAGGTTTCATTCAACATCTGCTTACTCGGGTTTTCTCTTCTTCGGCACTGTTTTATAGGATATTTTCTAAATGCCTATTTGGATGTCCACCTGGCAATTTATCCTCTTTGTTTGATTATGTATTCATCCGATAAAATTTACATATGACATATATCATCAATGTAAAAAACTTCCATTTGATCTTGGTTATTAAAACTAAATGCCTATAAGAATCTAAGTTGATTCTAATATCTCCCACTACACTAGTAGACACCAACGTTTCATTGCCTAAATGCAAGTTGAATTCATTCTTATTCAGTCTATTCCTTTGACCCTTTTTCACCACAAAGGAAACACTTCCCTTTGATCTTGGTTACTTTCTTGGTCTCCTTTCTAAGAAGGCCCAAGTTGTTTTTTCTTCTATATTCTCTTGACCTTTTTACGGGTCTTTAACAGTAGCAACTTACCGAGTATATGAATATCTTAACCCTTGTCTTTCACAAGGATTTTCTTGGTGCTTTGAATATCTTGCAATGTGTATTCCTTATTATTCAAGGTGTAGTCCAACCTGAATTGATCAAAGGAATATGATAGTGAGTTGAAAATCATGTCAATTTTGGTCTCACTATCTATCTCAGCACCATTCAGTTCAGCAATGTTGAGATGTGCTAAGACTTTTATAGCCTGTCCAGGTTTCATCCTAAGATTCATGAAAGCAGTCACTGCCTCTCTCTTAGTCATCCTAGACCTCATAGCTAATATCTCTAATAGAGACATCATTATATCGGCAGCAGACTCCATTCCTGCATGTTGCTGTTGCAACACGTCGGAGATGATGACCATAATGTAACGTACATTTAGCCATCTCATCTGAAGACTTTCACTACTAATACTCATCTCTTTGCTCCTAAGTATATTCATTAGTTCGGTGGTTAAGGAATATACAAAATGAACTTATACTTTTCAGCTTGCAATAACAACCCAATTTTCCTTTTCCATGTAACATAATTATCAGCAGTTAAAGTATTATCTTTTAGGATATTGATTAGGGATGGGGTCATGATTTATTTTTAAAAACAAAATTATATAAGTAAACAATCATGATATAGGACTTTTGAATATTTATCTTGAATTAAACAAAATAATTCAATCGTAAAAATTCAACGGTGATCCAACACCCATAAATGTCATGCCTTCTTTGGGAGTTCGCAACATTTACTAGTTGGACTAGGTCCCACCTAATTGTTAACATAACAACCAACTTTTTCAATTTTAGCCTTGTAATTTTGTTGACAAGAACTCTTGGGAGAATATTAATAAAATTACATTGAGTGTAATACCAAGTTATGGACCTTCAATATAATCCCTCACGAATATCCCTTCTTTGGGATTAGATATCGTTTAGGCTAATTGTCTAGTCTATCCTTGTAAGGAAGTATCTTGCTAAATTCCATTCATGAATACCCCTTGAGGGGTTATTCACGAAACATAAAGCTCAACTAAACTCGGAGGCCGTAGGTGCTACAAAACACCTTCTCCCACTCAATTGTTTAAGGTGTGTGATCGAATTCCAAAGAATGATTTACCAAGTTATCTAGATGCCAATATAGATACTTAAACCATTCAATGCATGTTCATACCAAAAGAGATATATGATTGGCACTCCTATTCTATATGACATGTTATCAAACAATGACAAACATTGCAATATTTACAAAAAATATAAAAAACTTAAATTTGGATCAATCCTAGAAAAGTAAGTAAATTACATGTCTTGAAATACAAAAAACTCTTTTCTTGGAGAACAAGTCTTTACGCGACCATCGTCGTCGGACTCTCTCGGCTGCCTCCCATGGGCGTGCGCACCCTTCGCCCTTATAAATGGGTGTGTGCATGCCACAAACCCATAAAGGGCTGCCATGCGCAGCCCATGGTTACCAAAAGGGCTGCCGTGCACAGCCCATGCCACAACAAACATGGTTGTACGCTCGTCGCACGCACGTTCATTGTTACGGCTCGCACGGTCCTAAACTTGTTCCGGTTGATCCTAATTCTTTAAACCTTCGAGTCTTCGAAACATGAATATATTATAGAAGAATTTTAAATAATAAAATACTGCCATTTTTTTTATTACAACAACAACAACAACAACAACAAAAACTTAGAAACTACCAAGAAGGAAATTATGGCGATGATAGTCCGCCCTTCTTGTTACAATCCCAAAACAAAATACATTGAATTTTAGGACCAAAATTGAGCAATAACAAACCACATATAATATATATATATATATATATATATATATATATCCATACATTCCAATGTAAATATATATGCGAATACCTAGAGTGTCATCTCTTTATAAAACATGCATATTTACAATAAAAAGAAAAAGATTCACGAACACATACATCAATTAATCAAGGGTACAACCTGGCTCTGATACCAATTAAAGGGAAAAAATGGTTCAAAAATGCAACGGAAGCGTGATAAAAATGAAAATTAGTGTTTGCGTATAAATAAAAAATTTCTCTTTTAATAATAAGAATCTTAACCCTAGATTAATTGATGTATATAAAAAAAATCGTACCTTTTTTTTCGTGACGATTGAACCAGCGTCGAATTGAATCCGTAAGATCTTCCAATCCAATCACGAAGGTGAATCACCTAGGAGTGTGGGCTCCCTTTCTTTAAATTGTATACCTGATGATGTAAACAAACAAAATCTTCTTCTTTGTAAGTCACAATAATCCTCCAAGAGAACAACCAAGAACGTCCGGTCACTTTTGAATTATCAATCAATTTAATTAAAACTCACGTGAACCTTGATTCAATGTTGTACACAAAACCCTTTTGATGCAAAGGATACTAGTGTACTATCAAAAACAAAAATGTCCCCCTTTTTCTCTTCTTGGCCGAATTCACACTATCTCTATGAGTTGGTCGAATTTTGTCCAGAGTAAAAAACAATTTTTTCTCCCTTAAAATTCTCTCTTGCTAGGCCAAATTCTCTTATTGAAAATTGCTTAGCATGGCCGAAATTCATCTCATAGAAAAACTTAGGCTGGCCGAAATTAACATACGTATATATATGATCATAAATCCTCTCCTAAGGAGAATTTACTTGGTTGGCAAGAATCCTTTCCTCAGGTGGATTTATTTGGTAGTTAAGAATCCTTATCTAAAAGGAATTCTATCCTATTATATATATATATATGGGCTGGTCGAAATTTCATTGGATATATATTAGGATCACAAATCCTTTCCTAAGAAGGATTTACTTGGTAGTTAAGAATCATTTCCTTAGGTAGATTTACTTGGTGGTTAAGAATCCTTTTCTAAATGAATTCTATCATACACCAAGACTCATAATCCAACTCAATAGTGTATTTGTAACCATATTAAAGACTTCCTAATTTGATTAGATAACTAATTCCTTTTATTTATCTACTTATCAAATATAGTTGTTAATATTAATTATACTACCAACAATAGTATAATTTTAGGAGACCAACTCTTATTAGGAAAAAGATTTTGGCTTTTAATTAAATAATTAATTTATCAACAAATTAATTAACTTCCATTTAATTAAATAATAAAATAAAAATAATATAATTTAAGTTATTCTTAATAGCATTGCCGCCCAACACATGTATATAGGCCATATATTATTTTTCTTATTTTATTAAATCCATTGGACCTTAATAAAAATGTCCACATGTGAACTAGACTCATTCTTACATAAAGAAACAAGTTCACATACCTTAATACTATTCTAGATAGACCCCTAAATTGGTCCGGTAGAATATATCAAGTGATCCATGCAAGTTCGTGTGGATTGGGGATCTTAGCGGGCTATCTAAATTTAAGCTCCAATAGACACAACCCAATCACAATCAACAAATGATTCACTTAGGTCCAATCTATTTAATTTTAGTTCATTCCACTAAAGAACTAAAATTGAACTCTTAAATAAAGATAGAATAAGTTGATGTTACCCATTCATACCCTAGACAACCTTATTGGAGAAAGTGTATCCTCGTGAAGAATACCAGCAATCGCCAAGATCTCATAGTCCGCCTATAGCTCTCAAAATTACCATATTTACTCATATGATCACATTTTGAACTTGGATATTTTGACTTGTCTAGAAGCCATGTTTCAATAGACACTATTGAAAAATTAACGTTAAGATTTAATATCCAATACCTCAAAACATCCATATGATGGTATTCTACTCTAATTCAATAAATGGAGCCACGATGTCCATATCTATAAATGAAGTCCTCTATCGATTGACAAATGAATACCACCAAACTATCGAGGATAGACTATGTTATATAATCGTACTCATTGATAGCTCAAATGATAACACTTGCAACCATAAGTCCATCATTTATCTCAAGATTGAGATAGATTCTCCGATTGTCTTCAAATGAAAACTTTTATCCATTGACGGTTCTAGATAAAGTATTTCATTTTCATCTTATTCAAGTGCAATATATTCCTTTGCCCAAAAACACCACACTTAGATGATTTTAGACTCATCATAACACATTTGATCCCACTCAAATGCTAGCAAAAGAATCTATAACTTTAACAAGATAAAAGCACCCGACCTTTTATCTTAAGTTGTGAATGTTATTCAAGACTAACTAAAGAATTGTGTCTACCTCATACATATCTAGATGTATGAAATATTCTTCTTTTCTCATAGTCTTTTGACCTTATGATTATTTACTTTAGACAATTATAATAATTAAACTATAAATGCTATAAGATTTGTTAAAATAGAAATCACTTTATTAATATGAAAAGATTGTCAAATACATTATTATACTATTGCTATCGAGCATAATCCAAACAGACGCTTTTACCGTCCCATCAATATCTACCCCATCCGGGATCTAAATGACAGGCTGACTAGAAAGGAGAAAGTAAGTCTCCATCCGACCAGATTGCCTAAAATTATAGAAGTGCCTAATTTCATGAGGTCTAGGCGTGGGTAAACCTATTTCTTCGACATGTGCCACATGCACATCAAAATCCTATAGCTATTCAGAGCAAGTTGGACTGGAGAAATTCATGTTTCTGCTAGGAATAGAGTGATAAAAGGTTGAAAAGGGAGTGTTATGCCACAACAGAGCATTTCCCCATAAATAGCCACCATCCCAAACGGATGATTCCACATGTTGGGATTATGCTCGATAGCAAGAGTATAATAATATGTTTAACAATCTTTTCATATTAATAAAACTGATTTCTAGATTAACAAATCTTATAGCATTTACAGTTTAATTATTATATTTATCAAAAGTAAATAATCATAAGGTCAAAAAACTATGAGAAAAAAAGAATTGTTCGTACATCTGGATACAAATTAGGAAGGCACAATTCTTTAGTTAGTCTTGAATAATATTCACAACTTAAAATAAAGGTTGTGCACCTTTATTTTGTTAAAGTTGTAGATTCTCTTGCTAGAATTTGAGTGGGATCAAATGTGTTAAGATGAGTCTAAAATCATCAAAATGTAGTGTCTTTAGGCAAAAGAATCTAGTGTAATGGGTGCATTGAATAGGATCACAATGAAATACATTATCCAAAACCGTCAATGGATAAAAGTTTTTCACTTGAAGACAATCGGATAGTCTATCTCAATCCTGAGATAAATTATGGACTTATGGTTGCAACTGTTATCATTTGAGCTATCAATGAGTACGATTTTCTAGCATAGTCTATCCTCGATTGTTTGGTGGTATTCATTTATTAATCGATAGAGGACTTCATTTATAGATATGGACATCGTGACTCTATCTATTTGATGAGAGTAGAATATCGTCATATAGATATTTTGAGGTAATGGATATTAAATCTTGACGTTAATTTTTCAATAGTGTCTATTGAAACATGGTTTCTAGACAAGTCAAAATATCCAAGTTCAAAATGTGGTCATATGAGTAAATATGGTGACTTGGAGAGCTATAGGCGGTCTATGAGCTCTTGGTGATTACTGGTATTCTTCACGAGGATAAACTATCTCCAATAAAGTTGTCTAGGGTATGAATGAGCAATATTAACTTATTCTATCTTTATTTAAGAGTTCAATTTTAGTTTTTTAGTGGTATGAACTAAAATTAATAGATCGGACCTAAGTGAATCGTTTATTGGTTGTGATTGGGTCGTGTCTATTGGAGCTTAAATTTTGATAGCCCGTCAAGATCTTCAATCCACACGAACTTGCGTGGATCTCTTGATATATTCTACCAGACAAATTTATGGGTCCATTTAGAATTGTATTGAGGCATGTGAACTTGTTTCTTTTTGAAAAAATGGTTCTAGTTCACATGTGGACTTTTTATTTAGGTCCAATAGATTTAATAAAATAAGAAAAATAATATATATACCCCATGTGTGGTCTTCGGCGGCAAGGCTAACTATATTAGCTTAATACATTGTTTTTTATTTTATTATTTAATTAAATGGAAATTAATTATTTAATTAATTAAAAGTCAAAATCTTTTTTCCTAGTAGGAGTAGGTCTCCTATTGTAATATTATTGTTAGTAATATAATAAGTATCAAATACTATATTTGATATGTAGATAAATCACATGAATTTATTTATCTAATCAAATTAGGAAGTATTTGATTGCTATTAAAACTTTAATTGACAATTGGTCAAATTAGAAAGTTTTAAGTTAGTCACAATTTATTTATATTTAATAATTGGTTATTGAATAAATACAGTATTTGAGTTGGATTAGGAGTCTTAGTGTAGAAAATAATTCTTTTTGGAAAAGGATTATTGGTCACCAAGTACATCCACCTAAGGATATGATTCTTGCCCACAAAGTAAATCCTTCTTAAGAGAGGATTAGGTATCCTAAACTAAATACATTAGGAGTCTTGGTGTGTAAAAGAAATCCTCTTTTTAAGAGGATTGAATCCAAATTTTGATAGGAGTCTTGGTGAAGTAGAAATCCTCTTTCTAGAAGAATTTTTGGCCACCTATATATACTCCTATCTAAAATTTCGACCAATCCTTAATTTTTGGTGTGAGAAGTTTTTTTATTGTTATATAAAAAACATCGTCAAACTCATTGTGTGAAGAATTCGGCCAAGCATAGAGAAAATAGGGAACGTTTTTGTTTTCGATAGTACACTAGTATCCTTTGCATCAAAAGGGTTTTGTGTACAACATCGAATCAAGGTTCACGCGAGTTTCAATCAAATTTATTGATAATCCATAAGTGACCAGACGTTCTTGGTTTTTCTCTTGGAGGATTATCGTCACTAACAAAGAAAAAGATTTTGTTTGTTTCCATCCTCAGATATACAATTTAAAGAAAGGGAGTCCACACTCCTGGTTATTCACGTTCATGATTGGATTGGAAGATCTTATAGATTCAATTCGACGCTAGTTCTATCGTCACAAAAAAAAAAGGTACGACACTTTTAATAACATCAATTAATCTAGGGTTAAGGTTCTTTCTTGTAAAGGGATTTTTTTAAAAAAATATATCAAAACCCTAATTTTCACGCTTCCGTTGTGCGATTTTCCCTACAATTGGTATCAAAGCCTGGTTGTACACTTGATTAATTGATGTATGTGTACGTGAATCATTTTCTTTTTATTGTATATATGCATGTTTTAGAAAGAGATGACACTCTAGGTATTCGTATATAAATTTACATTGGAATATATGGATATATATTTTTATATATATATTATATATGTTTTATATATGGCTTGTTATTGCTCAACTTTGATACTAGAATTTGAATGTATTTTCGTTTTGGGATTGTAATAAGAAGGGTGGCCTATCATTGCCATAATTTTTATCTTTGTAGTTGCTAAATTTTTTTTATTTTGATATTGTAATTAAAAAAATCTGCACTATATTGTAATAAACAAAACTGCAGTATTTTTTATATTTAAAAGTCTTCTGTAATACATTCAAGTATCGAAGACTCGAAGGTTTGAAGAATTGGAAGCAACTGGAACAAGTTTGGGACCGTGCGAGCCATAACAACAAACGTGCATGCGAAGAGCACACAACCACGATTGTTGTGGCATGGGCTGCGCACGGCAGCCCCCTTCATGGGGTTGTGGGCTGCTCACGCCAATGGGAGGGAGCCGAGGGTGAGCACACCGATGGGAGGCAGCCGACGGAGTCCAAACAGCGAAGGTCGCGTGAAGACTTGTTCGCTAAGAAAGGAGTGTTTTGTATTCCAAGACATATGTAATTTACTTGCTTTTCTAGGATGGACCAAAATTGTATCTATTTATATTTTTGTAAATATTGCAATATTTGTCATTGTTTGATATTATGTCATATATAATAGGAGTGCCACTCATATATCTCTTTTGGTATGAACATGCATTGAATGATTTAGGTATCTAATTGGCATCTAGATAACTTGGTAAATCATTTTATGGAATTCGATCACACGCCATAAATTATTGAGTGGGAGAAGGTGTTTTGGAACACCTATGGCCTCCAAGTTTAGTTGAGCTATATGTTTCGTGTAATAACCCCCTAAGGGGTATTCATGAATGAAATTTAGCAAGATACTTCCTTATAAGGATAGACTAGACAATTAACCCAAACGATATCTACTCCCAAAAGAAGGGATTTTCGTGAGGGAATATATTGAAGGTCGATAACTTGGTAACACACTCACTGTGAGTTTATTAATATCCTCCGAAGAGTTCTTGTTAATAAAATCACAAGGCTAAAATTGAAAACGTTGGTTGTTATGTTAACAATTATGTGGGCCTAGTCCAACTAGTAAATGGTGTGAACTCCTAAAGGAGGAGTGGCATTTATGGGTGTTGGATCACCGTTGAATTTTACGATTGAATTATTTTATTTAACTCAAGATAAATATAAAAAAGTGTTATATCATGATTGTTTACTCATATAATTTTTGTTATTAAAAGAAATCATGACCTCATCCCTAATCAACATCCTAAAAGATAATACTTTAACTGATGATAACAATGTCACATGGAAAAGGAATATTGGGTTGTTGTTGCAAGCTGAAAAGAATAAGTTCATTCTATTCACTCATAAACCACCTACTCCTACTGATGAATCTACTCAGGAGCAAAGAGATGAGTATCAGCAGTGGGAGTCTTCTGATAAGATGGCTAAATGTTACATTATGGCCGCCATCTTCGACGTGTTGCAACAACTACATGAAGGAATGGATACTGCTGCTGATATAATGATGTCTCTAGAGGAGATGTTTACTATGAGGTCTAGGACGACTAAGAGAGAGGCAGTGACTGCTTTTATGAATCTTAGGATGAAACTTGAACAGGCTGTGAAAGATCACATGATGAAAGTTATAGCATATCTCAACATTGTTGAACTGAATGGTGCTGAGATAGATGGTGAGACAAAAATTGACATGATTGTCAACTCACTGTCGGATTCCTTTGATCAATTTAATTTGGACTACACTTTGAACAAATAAGGAATACACCTTGCAAGGCCTGATGCAAGATGTTCAAAGCACCGAAAAGATTCTAGTGAAAGGCAAGGGTTAAGATATTCATACGGTTAGTAAAGTTTCTACTGTTAAGACCCGTAAGAAGGTCAAGAAACAACAGAAGAAAAAGCAACTTGGGCCTAACTAGAAGGGGTTTCGGGAAAGGAAGAGACCGAATGAAAATCAATTCAACTTGCGTTTAGGCAACAGAGCGTTGGTGTCTACTAGGGTAGTGAGAGATATTATAATCAATTTAGATTCGCATAGGCATTTAGATTTAATAAACGTTTATTATGTACCACAATTCAAGAGGAATTTAATTCTAGTTTCTTGTTTAAATAAATTTAGATATTCGGCTACTTTTAATAAAGCTTTAATTATTAGTATGAATAGTAAATTTATTTGCAAAGGTACATTGGAAAACGGTATACTCTATTTGCGTAACAATATCTCTAACTTGTTCGACAGGAAATTAATGCAACATAATCATAAAAGAGTAAAATTATCAGAAGATGAAACCTACGTATGGCATTTGTGCATAGGTCATATTAACCTTAACAGGATCAAAAGTTTGGTTAGTGATGGACCTTTAAGTGACTTAAAGGTTAACGATCTACCAACTTGTGAATCTTGTTTGCAAGGTAAGATTACCAAAAGGTCGTTCACGACCAAAGGCACAAGATTCACTGAATGTTTAGGATTGATACACACTGATGTGTATGGTCCTATGAGCATTCAAGCTAAGGGTGGATATGAGTAATTCATTATTTTCACAGATGATTACTCAAGATTTGGTTATGTGTATCTCATGAGACATAAGTCAGATGCTTTGGACATGTTCAAAGCATTTAAAGCTAAAGTTGAAAATAAGCTTGAGAAAAGTATAAAAATCTTGAGGTCTAATCGTGATGGAGAATATCTATCTGGTGAGTTTAAGCAATCTTATTGATAATGAGATAATTTCTCAGTTTTCTGCGCCAGGTACACCTCAACAAAATGGGGTGGCAGAAAGGAGAAATAGAACTATTTTGGAAATGGTTAGGTCTATGCTAAGTTATTTAACGCTCCCTAATTCTTTTTGGGATATGCTTTACAAACCGCTATGTACATTCTAAATCATGTACATCTAATTCGGTTCCTAAAACATCGCATGAGTTATGGACTGGGTGAAAGCCTAGTTTATAACACTTAAGGATATTTGGATGTCCTGTGCACGTGTTAAAAGGAAATACGAAAAAGATGGAGTCCCGTTCAGAAACAAGCATATTTGTACGGTATCGAAAAGGAACAAAAGCATATTATTTCTATAGTTCTTCAGATCTTAATGTATTTATTTTGACAAATGCTAAATTTCTAGAAGAGGACTATATGAATAATTTTGTGCATAAAAGTGTAATTGTCCTAAATGACCTTTCAGGAGATACAATTCCACAAGAGGTTTCACAACCTAGCCCAATTGTAAGTTCCACATCAACACAAGATCAACAATATACCATACCTCGTCGTAGTGGGAGGGTTAGTAGATAACCCGAGAGATACATTGATCTAGAAGAATTTGTAGAGAATCTCTCGGACAATGATGATTCCTATACATACAAGGAGGCAATAGAAGATGTTGATTGTCGCCATTGGCAAAAGGCAATGATATCCAAAAGTGAACTTATGATCAAAAACAAAGTTTGGTCTCTTGTACACTTGCCTAAAGGGATAAAACTCATTGGGTGCTAGTGGGTACACATGAGGAAGAGAGGAATGGATGGAAAGGTGGAAACCTTTAAAGCTAGATTGGTAGCTAAAGATTACACACAGAAGGAATGTATCGATTATGAGGAAACCTTCTCTCTTGTGGCCATACTTAAATCCATTAGGATACTCTTATCCATTGCGGCATCTCTAGACCAAGAGATTTGGTCAATGGACATCAAGACAACTTTCCTTAATAGAAGTCTTGAAGAAAGCATCTATATGATGCAACCAGAAGGATTCGTTGAAAAAGGCCAAGAGGAAAATGGTATGCAAGTTTCAAAGATCCATATATGGGTTGAAGCAAGCATCCAGATCCTGGAACAAAAGGTTCAATCAAGCCATGAAAAGTTTTGGATTTATTCAAAACCTTGATGAACCTTGTGTATACAAAAGGATTAAAGGTGACAAGTTGGTTTTCTTAGTTCTTTACGTTGATGACATGCTACTCATCGAAAACGATGTAGGTGTGTTGACATCAATAAAAGAATGGTTAGCAAAACAATTTAATATGAAGGATATAGGAGAAGCAAGTTATATTCTTGGTATCCAAGTCATAATGGATAGAAAGAATAGAATGATTGCATTATCCCAAGCTTCATACATAGATAAAATCTTATCTAGGTTTTCCATGCAAGATTCCAATAAAGGTATGTTACCTTTCAGACATGGAATCAAAATTTCTAAGGAACAAGTTCCTAAGAATGAGCATGAAAAGCAATTCATGAGTAGGGCTTCATACGCATCGGTAGTTGGAAGTCTCATGTATGCAATGCTCTGCACTAGACCAGATATTTGTTTTGTTGTGGGCATAGTTAGCAGGTTTCAATTGAAACCTGTTTCTGATCAAAGGACGGCAGTCAAGCATATTTTCAAGTATCTCAGGAGAACGAGATATTATATGCTTGTATAGTCTTAGGGGGATTTAATTCCCATTGGGTATACAGATACCGATTTCTAATCGAATTCTAACACCAGAAGATCAAAATCAGGATCCGTATTTACACTTGGAGTAGGGGGAATCATATGGAAGAGTATCAAGCAATCTTCTATTGTTGATCCCACAATGGAAGCCGAGTATGTTGCCGCATGCGAGGCTGCCAAAGAGGTTGTTTGGCTTCACCAATTCTTGATTGACTTGGAAGTGGTTCCTGATGCGAATAAACAGATCACTATCTATTATAACAATAGTGGATCATTGGATAATTTGAGAGAACAAAGAAGTCATAAGAGAAGGAAACACATTGAAAGAAAGTATCATCATCTGAGGGAAATTGTGTTTAGGGGTGATGTGACAATTACCAGGATCGCGTCAGTAGAAAATCTAGCGGATCCCTTTATAAAGGCTCTTCCACAAAAGAGTTTTGATTGACATCTAGAGAACATGTGGATGAGAGATATGACACATTTGCTAAAAAGCAAGTGGGAGATTGTTAAGATTATGATCGATAGCAAGAGTATAATTATTTATTTAATAAACTTTTCATATTAATAAAAGTGATGTCTAGATTAACAAATCTTATATCATTTATAGTTTAATTATTATAGTTATCAATAGTAAATAATCATAAGGTCAAAAAACTATGAGAAAAGAAGAATTGTTCGTACATCTGGATATGTATGAGGTAGACACAATTCTTTAGTTAGTCTTGAATAATATTCACAACTTAAAATAAAGGTTGGGCACCTTTATTTTGTTGAAGTTGTAGATTCTTTTGCTAGCATTTGAGTGGGATCAAATGTGTTATGATGAGTCTAAAATCATCAAAATGTAGTGTCTTTAGGCAAAAGAATCTAGTGCACTGGGTACATTGAATCGGATCACAATGAGATATTTTATCTAAAACTGTCAATGGATAAAAGTTTTTCACTTGAAGACAATTGGAAAGTCTATCTCAATCCTAAGATAAATGATGGACTTATGGTTGCAACTGTTATCATTTGAGCTATCAATGAGTACGATTTACTAGCATAGTCTATCCTCGATTGTTTGGTGGTATTCATTTATTAATCGATAGAAGACTTCATTTATAGATATGGACATCGTGACTCTATCTATTTGATGAGAGTAGAATATCGTCATATGGATTTTTTGAGGTATTGGATATTAAATCTTAACGTTAAGTTTTCAGTAGTGTCTATTGAAACATGGCTTCTAGACAAGTCAAAATATCCAAGTTCAAAATGTGATCATATGAGTAAATATGGTAAATCGACGCCATAAGCGCATACGCGCTCATTGGAAAAATGTATACGAGTCACCCGATGTATCTAATCTACATCATTCTCATTCAACACCTGAACTCTAACCCGAGCATCACGACGTTGGCTTGTATGCTTTCTCATTTTCTTCTAAGAATAAAAATTACTGTGAGCAGAAACAGATAGGTCAGGTTGGGCTTGAGTGTGGGAAGATTCAGAATAAGAGGCAGGGGAAACTTCACGATGAAGCCCCGAAACATCATCCTTCAAGAAATAAGGTTAGTCTTGGGGTGTATCCTCTATCAACCTATAAATGTGGGAAGCCGTAAAAGTATCGCCTTTCTCAAAAGCCTTCATTGCAACAATAAAAAGATGATGTCTAGCAACATGATCCATGAAAACTAACCTTAAGTTATTTATTGAGCAACCAACAGAATCCAGGAAAACCTTCAACGTAAGATGAATATAGAGAGATCTGTAAAATAAAATGAAAGAAACAAGAAAAGAGAAAGCAACCTAAAATTTTCTAGGGTTCACTATTAAACCAAAAGGAGACAAATTACCCAAAAAATTGTTTCGTGCTGGTTTATATAGAAAAATTAGTGGTTTCAAAATTTGAAACCATGGGTCAAAGTCGTGGAAAAGTAGGAAACGAAAAGGCATAAGAAGTGATGGGGGTGACGCATTAGATAGTTATAAAGTCGTGTCCTACTAATGTCGTTAATGCCTTTAGGAACACCAAATTGAAAGAGCACAAGTGGCATAAGGAAGAGGCTTCAGGCCTCCAGAACATCTAAATGTCACAATTAGTGGGATTTCGTGTGAAAGACAAAACATACGTAAATAGAAGCCATTAAGACACGTCATTCATACTTCAAAGTAACGAGGAATAATAATTTCAATTTATTGATATATGAAGTATTAATGAGGGAAAAGACAACGGCGAAGCAATCATAGTAGGGAAAACGTGTGCTAAAAACTTTTGTCAAGTGAAGAATAAGTTGTACTTGGCAAGAGTATATTAAGTGTGTACTATTATACATAAATCTTATCGAAAGCACACATCATCGCAAAACCACGTAAGCAAGACACTTCATCAAAAAGAATCGACAAGGTCAGTATCCTGGATGTTGTCCAAGTCCCCATCGTAGGAATATTCAGTGGAAGTCCGAGTAGATCCGAGAAAGGATGAGCCAAGTGTTACCGCGTACTTAGTTCTAATCGGGACAACAAAGAAGATCCCATAAAGTTTTACCTTTCTAGTTTAAGCCATGAGACTCCCAAGATAGTAACAACACCACATATTTAATGCCAACAGGAGGAGTTCCAAAAGGAAACAAATATATTCTCCTCAAGTGAACACAAGGAGGAGTTCTAGAAGGAAACAAATATATTCTCCCCAAGTTATGTGTCGTTAAAGGATTTATACAATTAATGCCATTAAGTAGACAAACCCAAATAGGAAAGATCTCTCTTTTGTCAATCCTTAGCTTGCACACCAAGAAATGAAACCCTAGCTAAACATGTATAAATACATCTATAAATTATGTTGTAAACAGTTAGGATAACAACAGGAGAGGCAAGAGAGATTGAGTGTTGTAATTCAAATATTTCTTGACTAGACTTGACTTGGCTGCTTACGTAACCTTCCGTGGATTTTTCTCCAGTCATCGAAGTTTTACCACGTATTTTTGAGTTGTGTCATAGTTATTTTTTGTGATCCTTTTATTATCACAGATTGTAGATGTTTATACTGTTGACCTTTCTTGACCATCAAGAAATTGCCATCAACAGCAATATTAACGAAAATATAAAAGCCACAACTTCGCAACCTTGATCTGGTAGGAAACTATGTCTTTAAAACCCAAACCCTTTCTAGAAGGGGGTGGCCCAACCAAGGTCTTGAGGAAGCGACGGGCAACCATGACCATAACTTTGAAACCTTAGTCTGCCTTTATAAACCAAACTCTTCTTAGAGGGGGATGGCTCGACCAAGGCATCGGGATTGCTATAAAGTCTTTTCTGGTTCATGGCGATTGTGGCAAACTTCTGTGGTGAATTTTGGCGATAAAAGCAAACAAGTGTAGATGGAGGAAAAATGGAGAATCTTTATTGATAAACTAGAGATACACTTTATGTTGGTAATCTAGGTACCGGCACCTATCTAGGATGATACCGGTCAAATTCCACTTGGGATCTCGGCTCTTATTTGTGTATAACCTCTTCAAATGGTCTGCATTCCAAATGTGATCGATAGGACGCCTATTCATGTCTTCCAGGTTGTAGGCCATGCTACGGATTACCATTTTTACCAGGTATAGGCCTTCCCAATTTGGTGTTAGTACCTCCACCTGGTGTTCTAGATTACCTTTCTAAATACTAGGTCCCCCTCTTTAAAGCTGCAGGTTCTAACTTTTATGTTAAAATACCTCACAATTCAGCTCTGGTAGACTGCTACCATTTTTTACCACTCTATCTAGCTTTTCCTCCAGAAGGTCTAGTTTGGCCCTCAGCATGACCTCTTTGCCTTCTGGTTCGAAGTACTGAACCCTAAAGGAGGTCAGTTTATGCTCGACAGGCAGGACTGCCTCCACCATTAAAGTCTACGAGTAAGGGGTTTCTCCAATAGCGGTCCTCTTAGTAGTTCGATAAGCCCACAACACATCAAAAAGCTTCTCTGCCCATTTTCCCTTCTTCTATTGGAGTTTCCTTTTAAAAAGCTTCTTGAAAGTCTTAATCATAGCTTCTCAAGGCCATTATTTTAAGGATGAGCCATAGATGTGAAGCAGAGATTGATTCCTAGGTTCGTAAATAAATCCCGAAACCTGGCATTGTCCAACTGCTTACCGAGGTCGGTGATGACGGCCATTGGGGTATCGAACCTATAAACCATGTTCTTTTTGATGAACTTGGTAGTGTTTTCCTATGTTATCTTAGATAGTGGTTTTTCTTCTACCCATCTGGTGAAGTAATCGATGGCGACTATGGCATGCTTAGCTTGACCAGGTGCAGTAGGGAAAGATCTTATCAATTCAACCCCCTAAAAGGCAAACAGGTATAATGAACTAATAGAGGAAAAATTTTATGGCGGAAGGTGGTTCAGATTGGCTATCCTCTAGCATGGCTCGCAAGATTGAATGAACAATCTTGTATTGTGGTGAAGAGTTGGATAGTAGTACCCCATGCAAAGTACCTGGTAAGCTAAGACCTCTCCCTCTGCGTGGTTCCCACAATCCCCTGAATGTACCTCTCTAAGTGCCTAACTAGCATCATCGGGATATAGGCATTGAATTAGAAGAAGGGGCCTCCCTCTACGGTAGAGGTATCCATCTCTTAGCCATAATAGAGCTAAATCCTCTTGAGCTTGCGAGCTTGGTTAGGATATTCAAGGTGCTTTCCTTTTTGTCGATAGTCCACTATCAGATCCATCCAACAATGGAGAAGGTCCACTGGGCTAACCTCATTCCCTTTTTATATACTTGATTGGTAGATCACCTGAAAGGGTACCCTCTTAGGTAACGCCTGGACTCCGCTGACAGCTATCTTGGCAAGGACATCTACCTGGTGATTCTACGACAAAGGTATTTACTCTATCTTGAAACCCTTAAACTGAAGCTTCTAGACCCGTTCAAGGTAAGCTTCCATGTTGTCATCTTTAGCCTGATAGAGCCTAGTTACCTGATTGACCACCAGCTGTGAGTCACTTCTGACGTGTTGATAGTCAGCCCCAAGTTCTACTGTCATTCTTATCCCTATTAGCAAAGCCTCATACTTTACTTCGTTGTTAGTGGCGCAAAACTCAAACCTGAAGTTGTGGCAGCATTATAACCTTTTTAGATCGGTCAGGACAACTCCAGCTCTACTACCTGCTTGATTGGATGCTTCATCTATATAAAGGATCTATACTTCTCGATCAGTTGGCCAGTCTATCGATTCATGATCTCTCTAAAGGACCAGGTTCATGCTCTGAGTGGTACTTGGATCAGGAGTCACGGAGAACTCAGCCATAAAGTCTTCCAGATCCTGGGCATTGATGAAGGCTCTGGCTTTGTACTTGATGTCTTAATGGGTGAGCTCGAGGGCCCATAAGACCAGTCTTCCAGATATATCTGGTTTCTAAAGAAATTGTTAGAGTGGCATATCTATAACCACCACTATTGAGTGGGCTTGGAAGTAGGGGCAGAGCTTTCTAACAGAGGTCACTAATGCGAAAGCCAGCTTCTCCAAATGAGTATAGTTTCTCTATAGCTTGGTCAAGGTGTGGCTAATGTAGTAGATGGGTCACTGGATCCCATCTCTACATTCCTTAACCAATGCCCTGTTAACTGCTATCTCATATACGGCGAAGTATATTTACTGCTCATCTTCTAGTACTAGCTTGACTAGTAGCAGTGGGCTAGCCATGTACTTCTTTAGAGAATGAAAGATAACAAGTTGTCTTGATCCCACTTCATGTTCTTTGTCTGTTTGATAGCTTTAAAGAAGAAGAGGCACTTATCGGTAGACTGCTATATGAAGCGGTTGAGAGCTATTATCCGATCGGTCAGAGTCTGTACCTACTTGAGGGAGGAAGAAAGCTCAAGATCCAGAACGGCCCAGATTTTTTTTAGGTTAGCTTCTATTCCCCTCTCACGGACCAAGAATCCGAGGATCTTTTCAGCTGCTGCTCTGAATGCACACTTCGCAGGGTTCAACCACATCCAGTTCTCTCTAACTACTTAGAAACTCTAACGGAGGTGGTCATGGTATAGTTAAACTACCTGGGACTTGGTGATCATGTGGTCGATATCGACCTCCATTATCTTCCCTATTTGCTGCTTGAACAACCAACTAAGCATTGGTAGGTAGCATCTACATTCTTGAGACCAAAGGGCACTACCTTGCAACAGTAGAGGCCCTGCCCGGTAATGAAGTTGGTTTTATCTTGGTCAGCGCGGTGCATCATGATCTGGTGGTACCCCGAGAATGCATCCATAAAGATAAGGAGCTTGTTTCTTGCAGTTGAGTCTACTAGTGGATCAATCTTTGGTATCGAGAAACTGTCCTTAGGCCAACGCGGATGAAATCTATGTAGTCTACGCACATACGCCATTTCCTATTATCTTTGGTGACCATTGCCATATTGGCGATCCACTTAGGATACTGAGATTCCCCGATGAATCCAGCTTTCAATGGCTTGTCTACCTCCTCATGTAGTGCAGCATTCATTTTGTGGTTAAAGTGTTACTGATTCTGTTTGACCTGTTTAAAGATGGGGTCAACTGCTAGTCTATGAGCTGCTAATAAGATTGGGATCCTTGGCGTCTCCTAGTGGCTCTAGGCGAAGATATCGTTGTATTCTTGAAGGAGTCTAATCAGACCCTCCTTCACTTCTACTCCTATCTTGACCACTTTGGAGGGGTCATCCCTCCTGATAGGTATATCTTCTAACACATCAATTGGGTAGCCACTTGCCCACCATTATCTTCCTCCTCTACTTCCACTATAATCGAGATCTCTACCTCAGGCTCTTCAACTTCTCCCATTTCCTCTATGGCATCTTAGATCCCGAGATCCCTTCATAATGGCTCATGTTTCTACACGAAAGTCACTTGGGTACATTGCTTGGTTAGTGACGTTGGGTTAGTGGACACTACGTAGCATTTATGTGTTGCCTGCTGGTCTTCTCTTGCCTCGTCTGTTTTGTCACCAACCAAAACTTCAAGACATCATGGTAGATTGAAAGGACCCCTTTGAGAGCTGACAGGAAAGGCCATCCAAAAATGGCGCTATAGGCGAACAGAGTATCTACCACCACGAATTAAGTCATGAGGTTCTGTTGGAGTGGAGAATTTCACACTATCACCGGTAGGATCTTTAATCCGATTGGTGTCAATGAGTCCCTATTGAACCCATATAGCAGCGTAGTCCTACTGTTATAGAAGCACTGTTTTAGGTTGAACTTCTCCAAGGTATCCTTGAAGAGGATGTCCACACTGCCACTGGTGTTTATCAAGACACGGTGAACCTAGCAGTCAGCAATCTGCACAGTGACAACCATGTGGGGTCGTCGTGAGGTTACACTGTGTTGTATATGTTCTCTTCGTTGAAGATTATCCGGGCTGATTGAAAGAACCTTGCTGATCCTGGATAACTTTGAGAATGTCTCATTCTCCCTCAATCCGGGTTATCTTTCTCGTGTGATTCTTCCTAGAGTTGTTAGAAGTTTTTGCCGGACTAAGGGTTGATTCACTAGACAACAAAGAACCATGAAAGGAACCCATATCGAGAACTACAAGAACAAAATTGTGATTTCCACTTTCCCCTTTTAACCTAAACAATAAATACACCTCTTCCTCTGGTAAGTTTAAGAAGACCGAGATGTCTAGCCACACCCTTCACCATTAGAATACACATTCACACTATTTAGTTAAAAGTTCCATCTTTATTGTAGAATCAACCCTATATTACTTTACTTGGTAGTTAATCACCATCTTTGAAGCTACTCTTGATCGACTTTTGAGGTGGAGCATTGAAGGAAGGATTGTTCATCCGTTGGAACCCAAGAAGGCCTTCATGGGTTTACTATTTTCCTTTCTCTTTTCTTATTCTTTATTAGCTATCATGTGTAACTAACCCATTTTGTTGGGGGATCTATAATAGTAAACATGTAATCTACCTCGTGACCACTCTTATTTGTAAACTAACCACTTTGAGCTTTTATTGTGCTTTGATTACCCAAACCCTAACATGTGTTTCTCATTGACCATTGATAAGCTTGTGTTAGTAGATTTTTGTTTGAGCGGGTGAAATGCTTATATTACTGTTAGGGGTTTTTCCCTAAAGTTTGTAATATGTAAATAATGATAAATTATAAATAAAAAAAGTAATCTTTTCAGTTTGATATGAGCAATCCAAAGAGTCTATGGATAGCAAATAGAGATGGGTACTTTATTTGTGGTTAATCTACAGCTGTGGTCCATTCTGTAATGTACGGTGGTCTTATTCTAGACTATTCATATAGTGATATAAGAATGGA
This sequence comes from Dipteronia dyeriana, assembly GCA_032871835.1. Classification (NCBI taxonomy): domain Eukaryota; kingdom Viridiplantae; phylum Streptophyta; class Magnoliopsida; order Sapindales; family Sapindaceae; genus Dipteronia; species Dipteronia dyeriana. Next base: position 26,476,773 of record CM065297.1, on the reverse strand, counting down.
GGCACCTTATATGATGTGATTATATAGGACTGGGCCACGATCTATATGAATCTCTACCAAGATCCGTTAAATAATGAGAATCGTATATCGACAAATGATTGCTATCTATGGGTGATCTTAATCATGAGTGTCTTATCGAATCCTTCAGGTTAGATCGTGGTTTTGATATACAATGGGTGAGATCAGTGTTGCATTCTCGGTCTATTACTTCGTATATTGGAATCGCAGTTTGACTTATGGCTGGTAAGGTCTGTACACAATAGTGGAATCCACTTCTTCTTGTGAGAAGTAGATAATAGTTCCTCTAAGGGTTGATTCTAGGCTGGAACAATATGAGCTATCTCCTGCTTCCTTAAAGAAAATTAAGATTTATTGTTCGTTAGAGAATCAATGATACTAAATAGAAAGATATAATTAGAGGGGTATAGCATACTTTATGACCTAGCTCTAATTATAAACTATTTGAGGTGGATCATACTGTATGCAATAGCTATATCGATTGACAACTGTAATTTCGGTTTGTGTAATACAACACAGTTGTAAGAGTGCAGCTTCGGGATTTTAGTGGAATAAATTCGAGGTTAATAATCATAAAATAGTAATTAAAGAATTTAATTAATTATTTCTAAGGATTATTGGAGCTTAAGACTGTGGATCCATTAGGTCGCCTTGCTAGCCCGGAACGTTAAATGTAACAAGGGTCACGGTTTATTAATTGGATTGTCCAATTAATTGTGTTACAAAAGTGACACGTATTTATTCAGGAATTAGTTAAATGATGAGATTATTTAATTAATATAATAATAATTAAATTATTAGATTATTTAATTAATAAATTAATAATTGATAATTATTAATTAATTATTAATTGGAGATTACAGGTTCAAACCATGACTTAGACAAAGAATAAAATAATAAGATTATTTAATTTTCTAACTAGGTCAAGTGTTCAAGTCTTAGTGAACTAAGGTTATATGGAATTTAGAATCCTATACTAACTTGGTTACTAAAATACTAATTATCTTATTTAAACATATAGAGATATATTTGTACAAGGATAAGTATCTTGTTTTAAATATATAAAGATGTATTATAAAAAATATAAGACAACACAGTACACAACATCTTGAAAAGCAAAGAAAAGTAAGAAACAAGATAAGGTGTGGCCAACAACAATTACAAAAAAAAGATTTTCTTTTTTTCTTTTTTGTTCTTTCTTATTCAAGTGTGGCCTAATTCTTTCGATAAAAAAAACAAGGGTTTCGTTTGTGTCATTTTCTACAACCTCCATACAACTTCCTGAAGCTCGTGACGCACCCACACGCGGTTGCTGGAACTAGGGAGATAGCGAGGAAGATCTGGTGGTATAAATCGGAAAGTTATATCAAGACGTGAAAGAACGAAGGAGTTAGCTTGTAGGATGATTTCCAATCTTACCTGTTATTTATTCTTATATATCGTATATGGTTATTGAGTCATTTAAATATTTTTAAAAAGTTTTAAAATCCCTTTCGTTGTATGACTCTAGGGCTTACAGTTACGACCATTGATATGTGTATTGTCATCAAATAGCTCTGTTAAGAGAGTGTGGAAATTAGTTGTAATATCTTTGTAAAACTCCACACTCTTTGTTTTTATTGTTCTAAGTTGAATGACTCATCTACTTAAGTCCTTTCTAAGAACTTAGAGGACATTGAGTAGTGGGTTATTGAGTCCATTGAATATGACTAATAGAAATTGCCTTAGTGATTTGGTGCTAAATAATTATTGTGATATGAACCTTACCAAGAGTAATGAGACCCGGAACCAATAAAAGCTAACGTAATTATGACCACATTCTAGTTCGGATTTATAACAAAGACTATAAAAGGACTTTGAACCGTTATCTATAAAGAGATAAAAACCAAAGGTATAAGAGATATTTTAGACACCACACTCAAGAACGAGAAAGAAATTGTGAGTGATAAGTCAGGGTTTTAAGAACCAAAGAGAAAAATTCTCTCAATATTATTTCAATTAAAAAATCTGCTCCATAAAACATTCATTCCCCCCTTTTAAACTAAAATTATGTAAGACCTAAAAGGGAAAATAATTTTTGACAATTAATTCCTTTACAATCAGAAAATTTAAATGGGCAATAATTACCTTACAATTAGGAAAGAAATAAAGACTCAAACATGTCATACAATTAGGAATGAAATAAACTCTAAAACTAGCAACTAATTGACTTGCTCCTTATTTGTAAATTTGGATTTAGGAAACAATTCAGCTCCTTTATTTGGGAAACAAATCAGCTCTTTATTTTTTGGATAATAAAATAGAAACTATGTTGAAATGGAAATCTCCTCCAACCATATGGAAAATAGGAAATATGTTGAAATGAGAATCTCCTCCAACCATACTCAAAATAGGAAATATGTTGAAATGAGAACCTCAGCGATACGTAAAATAGTAAATATGCTGAAATGAGAATTGGTATGAATTTAGCCCAATCAGTTGCCTGGATGATGTTGACTAAGCCTCGGTCTTCACATGGGCTCATCTTGGACTTCAACATTTCAAAATCAACCCAAGTTTCTTGAATCAAGACATTGATTGTTTCTTTGAATCCTTTAGCTCTTGCCCTTGTTGTTGGGCTAACAAAAACATGAAATGGATCCCTTGGTGCAGCTCTTTTAATCGCATCATTCTCTCCCTCTTGAAAAGGATTTGTCCTCAAATCGTCATCTGCCTTATGAAATTCCTTTGTCTCCTCCGGATTACTTATATAGGCTAGTCTATTTGGGATAGGTGCTCCAGTTACAAAATCAATTTGATGCTCCGTTGCCCTTATCGATAGCAATCTAGAAGGCATCTCTTCAAAAAACACTTCATCAAAGTCCTGTAAAAGAGAAATAACAACACTAGGCAAAGAAGAGTTGATTTCATTAGTGCCTAAAACAAGCCTCTTTGTACAGGATTATAATCATTGACTGATTTAAAAACAAAACTTTTTTGCTCTTACTCCCTCTTGCATAAAAGTTCACTTGTTTTCTCTTTTTTTTTTCTCATCAACCGAATTTTCTTTTTCATTTTAACTTTTTTTTTTATGTTTTTGTTGTTTCAATCTCTCTTCCTTTTGAACTCTCACTCTCATTTTTTACATCTCTCTCTTTTTTAAACCTCACTTGATCTTCATACACTTAACTTGGGGTTAATGGTATAAGAGTGATTGACTTTTTATTGAGTACAAAAGAGTACCTATTGGTATAACCATCATGAGTTACATGCCTATCAAACTGCCATGGTCGCCCCAAAAGGATATCGCCCGCATGCATTGGTACCACATCACACAAAACTTCATCTTTGTACTTCCCAATCGAGAATAACACCATCACCTATTTAGTCACCTTGATTTCTCCACTATCATTTAACCATTGTAGCTTATAAGGTTTTGGGTGCTTCAAAGTGACCAAATTCAACTTTTTCATCATACTAGTGCTAGCCATAATAGTACAACTTCCCCCATCAATAATCATGCAACAAACCTTACTATTAACTTGGCTTCAGGTGTTAAAGATAGTATCACGTTGTACTGTTGGGATTATGCTCGATAGCAAGAGTGTAATAATGTATTTGACAATCATATTAATAAAGTGATTTCTAGTTTAAAAAATCTTATAGCATTTACAATTTAATTATTATAATTATCAAAAATAAATAATCATAAGGTCAAAAGACTATAAGAAATTAATAATTGTTCGTACATCTAGATATGTATCAGGTTGATACAATTCTTTAGTTAGTATAGAATAATATTCACAACTTAAGATAAAGGTTGGGAAACTTTATCTTGTCAAAGTTGTAGATTCTTTTGCTAGCATTTGAGTGGGATCAAATGTGTTATGATGAGTCTAAAATCATTAAAGTATGGTGTCTTTGGGCAAAAGAATCTAGTGCACTAGATGCACTGAATAGGATCACAATGAAATACTTTATCCAGAACCGTCAATGGATAAAAATTTCACTTAAAGACAATCAGAGAATCTATCTCAATCTTGAGATAAATGATGGACTTACGGTTGCAAGAGTTATCATTGAGTACAACTATATAGCATAGTCTATCCTCGATAGTTTGGTGGTATACATTTGTTAATCGATAGAGGACTTCATTTATAGAAATAGATATCGTGGCTCCATTTATTAAATGAGAGTAGAATATCATTATATGGATGTTTTGAGGTATTGGATATTAAATCTTAACGTTAAATTTTCAATAGTTTCTAATCAAATATGGCTTCTAGACTACTCAAAATATCTAAGTTCAAAATATGGACATATGAGTAAATATGGTAACTTGCAGAGCTATAGGCGGTCTATGAGCTCTTGGCGATTACTGATATTCTTCACGAGGATACATTATCTCCATTAAGATAGTCTATGGTATGAATGAGCAATATTAACTTATTCTATCTTTATTTAAGAGTTCAATTTTAGTTCTTTAGTGGAATGAACTAAAATTAATAGATCGGACCTAAGTGAATCATTTGTTGATTGTGATTAGGTTATGTCTATTGAAGCTTAAATTTAGATAGTCCGCCATGATCCCCAATTCACACGAACTTGCATGGATCACTTGATATATTCTACCAGACCAATTTATGGGTCAATCTAGAATTGTATTAAGGCATGTGGACTTGTTTCTTTTAGTAAGAATGGATCTAGTTCACATGTGGACTTTTTATTTAAGTCCAATGGATTTAATAAAATAGGAAAAACAATATTTGACCCATATATATTGGCTTGGGTGGCTAAGGCTATATATAATACCTTATTATATAGTGTTTTTTATTTTATTATTATTTAATTAAATGAAAATTAATTAAATAATTAATTAATTATTTATTTTATTAAAAGTCAAAATCTTTTTCCTAGTAGGAGTAGGTCTCTTATTGTCATATTATTGTTAGTAATATGATAAGTATCAAATACTATATTTGATAAGTAGATAAATATAAGGAATTTATTTATCTATTCAAATTAGAAAGTATTTGATTTCTATTAAGACTCAAATTGACAATTGGTCAAATTAGGAAGTTTTTGATTTAGTCACAATTTAATTATATCAATAATTTTTTATTGAATAAATACACTATTTGAGTAAGATTAGAAATCTTGATGTGGAAAAGAAATCTTTCTTTGAAAAAGATTAAGTAAATCTACCTAGAGATAGGATTCTTGCCCACCAAGTAAATCCTCTTTAGGAGTGGATTAGGTCACCTAAACTAAAAACAAGAGGAATTCGGCCAACTCTAAATAAATTAGGGCCAGGAATTCGACCACTACATATATGGGATGTAGAATTTGGCCAAGTCTTATTTTTTCTTAGAGAAAGATTTCGGCCACCTTAGAATTTTGTGAGAAAAAATTTTAGTTTTTGCCTTAGAAAAAAATTGGTCAACTCGTAGATATTGTGTATTGAATTCGGCCAAGGAGAAGAGAAATGGGGAACGTTTTTGTTTTCGATAGTGCACTAATATCCTTTACATCAAAAGGGTTTTGTGTAGAAAAATTGAATCGGGTTCACGCGAGTTTCAATCAAATAGATTGATAATTCACAAGTGACTGAACGATCTTCGGCTTTCTCTTGGAGGATTATCGTAACTAAAAAAAGAAAAAGATTTTGTTTGTTTCCATCCTCATGTATACAATTTAAAGAAAAGGAGCCCACACTCCTAGATGATTCACATTAATGATTGGATTGGAAGATCTTACAGATTTAATTCGACGCTAGTTCAATCGTCACGAGATAAAAGGTACGATACTTTTAATATACGTCAATTAATCTAGGGTTAAAGTTCTTTCTTTTAAAGGAAAAATTTAAAAATATACAAAACCCTAATTTTACGCTTCCACCGCGTTTTGAACCGGTATTTCCCTACAATTGGTATCAGAGCCTGGTTGTACCCTTGATTAATTGATGTATATATACATGAATGTATCCCTTTTTATTGTAAATATGCATGTTTTAGAAAGAGATGGCACTCTAGGTATTCGCATATATATTTACATTGGAATGTATGGATATATATATATATATATATATATATATATATATATATATATATACATATATATGCATATGTATATGTTTTATAATGTGTTTTGTTATTGCTCAATTTTGGTCCTAGAATTTCTATGTATTTTTGTTTTGGGATTGTAACAAAAAGGGTGGTCTATCATTGCCATAATTTCCTTCTTGGTAGTTGCTAAGTTTTTTTATTTTTTTGATGTAATCAAAAAAACTGCAGTATTTTTATGTTTAAAATACTATTGTAATATATTCAAGTATCGAAGACTCGAAGATTTGAAGAATTGGAAGCAACCGGAGCAGGTTTGGTACCGTGTGTGCCATAGCAACAATCGTGCGTACGAATGAGCATGCAGCCACATTGTAGTGGCATGGGCTGCCCACGGCCGCCCTATGGATTCCATGGGAAGCGGACGGCAGGCTTTTACGAAGCCAAGGGGTGCGAATGCCCATGGGAGGCAGCCGAAGGGTGTGCAAACGGACGATGGTTGTGTGAAGATTTGTTCACCAAGAAAGGAGTTTTTATATTCCAAGACATATGAAATTTACTTGCTTTTCTAGGATGGACCAAAATTGTAGCTATTTATATTTTTGTAATTATTGCAATGTTTGTCATTATTTGATAACATGTCATGTAGACTAGGAGTGCCGCTCATATATCTGTTTTGGTATGAACATGCATTGAATGGTTTAGGTATCTAATTGGCATCTAGATAACTTGGTAAATCATTATATGGAATTTGATCACACGCCTTAAATAATTGAGCGGGAGAAGGTGTTTTGAAACACCTACGGCCTCTAAATTTAGTTGAGCTTTATGTTTCGTGTAATAACCCCTCAAGGGGCATTCAAGAATGGAATTTAGCAAGATACTTTCTTGCAAGGATAGACTAGACAATTGGCCCAAACGATATCTACTCTTAAAGGAGGGATATTCGTGAGAGAATATATTGAAGGTCGAGAACTTGGTAACTTACTCAATGTGGTTTTATTAATATCATCACAAGAGTTCTTATTAATAAAATCGCAAGGCTAAAATTGAAAACACTAGTTGTTATGTTAACAATTAGGTGGGACATAGTCCAACTAGTAAATGATGTGAACTCCCAAAGGAGTCGTGACATTTATGAGTGTTGGATCACCGTTGAATTTTATGATTGAATTATTTTATTTAATTCAAGATAAATATTCGAAAGTGCTTTATCATGATTACTTATTTATATAATTTTTGTTTTTGTTCTGATATCATGACCCCATCCCTAATCAACATCTTAAAAGATAATACTTTAACTTGTGATAATTATGTAACATGGAAAAGGGAAATTGGGCTTTTAATGCAATTAGAAAAGCATAAGTTCGTTCTGTACACTCCTAAACCACCTACTTCTACTAATGAATCTACTCATGAGCAAAGAGATGAGTATCAGTAGTGGAAGTCTTCAGATGAGATGGCTAAATGTTACATTATGGTCACCATCTCAAACGTGTTGCAACAGAAACACGAAGGAATGGAGACTGTTGCCGATATAATGATGTCTTTGGAAGAGATATTTGCTATGAAGTCCAGGACGACTAAGAGAGAGACAGTGACTGCTTTCATGAATCTTAGGATGAAATCTAGACAGGCTGTGAAAGATCACATGGTGAAAGTCATGGCACGTCTCAACATTGCTGAACTGAATGGTGCTGAGATAAATGGTGAGATGAAAATTGACATGATCGTCAACTCACTATCAAGTTCCTTTGATCAGTTCAAGTTGGACTACATCTTAAACAATAAGGAATACACCATGCAAGGTCTGATGCAAGATGCTCAAAGCACTGAGAAAATCCTTGTGAAGTGCAAGAGTCAAGAGATTCATGCGGTAGGTAAAATTGCTACTGTTAACACCGGTAAGAAGGTCAATAAACAACATAGGAAAAAACAACTAAGACCTACTAAGAAGGAGACAAAGAAAATAACCAAGATCAAAAGGAAGTGTTTCCTTTATGGTGAAAGAGACATTGGAAAAGAAATTGCCCAAAGTCTAAGGACAAGAAGGAAGAAGGTAATATAAATTATCTTGAAACATGTTTTTCGGAGGATTCTATGGATTCTTGGATCATAGACTCCGGAGCCACTAATCATGTTTGTTTTTCCATACAGGGGTTTAAGGAAAGGAGATGGCTTAATATGAATGAATTCAACCTGTGTTTAGGGAATGAAGTGTTGGTGTCTGCTAGTTCAGTGGGAGATATTACAATTAGTTTAGCTTCTTATAGGCATTTAGACTTACCCCAATTCATGAGAAATTTAATTCCAGTTTCTTGTTTAAATAAATTTGGATATTCGGCTACTTTTAATAAAGCTTTAATTATTAGTAGGAATAGCAAAGTTGTTTGCAAAGGTACATTGGAAAACGGTATACTCTATTTGCGTAGCAATATCTCTTACTTGATAGACACGAAATCAATGCAATGTAATCATAAAAGAGTAAAATTATCAGAAGATGAAACCTACCTTTGGCATTTACGCCTAGGTCATATTAACCTTAACAGGATCAAAAGTTTGGTTAGTGATGGACCTTTAAGTGACTTAAAGGTTAATGATCTACCAACTTATGAATCTTGTTTGCACGGTAAGATTACCAAGAGGTCATTCACGACCAAAGGCATAAGAGCCACTGAATGTTTAGGATTCATACACACTGATGTGTATGGTCCTATGAGTATTCAAGCTAAGGGTGGATATGAGTACTTCATCATTTTCATAGATGATTACTCAAGATTTGGTTATGCGTATCTCACGAGATATAAGTCAGATGCTTTTGACATGTTCAAAGCATTTAAAGCTAAAGTTGAAAATCAGCTTAAGAAATGTATAAAAATCTTGAGGTCTAATCGTGGTGGAGGATATCTATCTGGTGATTTTAAGCAATATCTTATTGATAATGAGATAATTTCTCTGTTTTCTACACCAGGTACACCTCAACAAAATGGGGTGGCAGAAAGGAGAAATAAAACTATTTTGGAAATGGTTAGGTCTATGTTGAGTTATTTAACGCTCCCTAATTCTTTTTGGGATATGCTTTACAAACCGCTATGTACATTCTAAACGATGTACCATCTAAGTTGGTTCCTAAAACATCGCATGAGTTGTGGACTGGGTGAAAGCCTAGTTTACAACACTTAAAGATATTTGGATGTTCTGTGCACGTGTTAAAAGGAAAGACGGAAAAGATGGAGTCCATTTCAGAAACAAGCATATTTGTAGGGTATCTAAAAGGAACAAAAGCATATTATTTCTATAGTTCTTTAGATCTTAAAGTATTTGTTTTAAAAAATGCTAAATTTCTGGAATAGGACTATATGAATAATTTTGTGCCTAAAAGTAGAATTGTCCTGAATGAGATTTCAGGAGATACAATTCCACAAGAGGTTTCACAACCTAGCCCAATTGTAAGTTTCGCAACAACACAAGATCAACACTCTACCGTTCCTCGTCGTAGTGGGAGGGTTTGTAAACAACCCGAGAGATACATCGATCAAGGAGAATCAGTAGAGAATCTCCCGGATGACAATGATCCCTACAGGTGCATTTGCCACGGAGATGGGACAGGACAAGGTGGGACTGGACTGAACTAGACAGGACTGGACTGGACATGTTGTTCTATGTTGTGTTTGGAAGGCCTGGACAGAACTATAAACAGTATTATTATGGGTTTGGTATGGCTGGGACAGGACGGAACAAAATATTCAAATGTTCAGAGTACCCCTCTTATATATATAACATAGACTATAATATTATATATAATGATCTATAATATATTATTATATTATATATATATTATTTGATATTATTATATATTAATATAGAATATTTAATATTAAATATTAGTATATATAGAAAATATAATATAATGTATAATATATTATTATATATACTAATAAAATATAATATAGAATATATTATATAATATATATATATATATATATATATATTTATATTTATATTACATATATATTTTACATAATATATATTATAATATATATATATATATTATATTATGTATTATATAAATATATATATATAATAATAATATATATAATATAATATATTTAATATAAATATAATATATATATATATATTCTATATTATAATTTATTATTATATGTATATAATAATATTGTAAATATTATTATATATATAATAAATAGTATTTATAATATAGAATATATTATATAATATATATATATATATCATTATTATTATTATTATATATATATATATGTTTATATATATTATATATAATTTAATATATAAAAATATATGTTTATATTACATATATTATATTATATATATTAATAATACATATTAATATATATATATATATATTAAATATTATATATATATAAATCATATATAATATTTAATAATATAATATAATATATTATTATATAGTATATAATATTATATATGTAATTATAATATATAATATAATATATAATTTATTGGACATGATTGTAATTGTTTAAAAATTTAAAGGGTAAATTTGGTCTTTTTGACACTTGTCCCATGTCATGGGACAAGTTGTCCTAGGGTCTTGGGTGGGACAAGTTTTTGTGATTTTTGTCCCACCTTGTCCCGTCTTGTCCCGTCTTGTCCCATACTAAGGACGCGCTAAACGTGAGACAATAACAAACTATCTCACGTTATTCTGTCATGTCCCGCGTACCAAACGCACCCTACACGTACAAGGAATCCATGTAAGATGTTGATTGTCGTCATTGGCAAAGGGGAATGCAATCCGGAATTGATTCTGTGTTAAAAAATAAAGTCTGGTCTCTTGTTGACTTGCCTAAAGGTATAAAACCCATTGGGTGCAAGTGTGTATACAAGGAAGAGAGGAATCGATAGAAAGGTGGAAACCTTTAAAGCTAGATTGGTAGCTAAAAGTTACACACAGAAGGAGGTACCGATTATGAAGAAACCATCTCTCATGTGGCCATGCTTAAGTGCATTAGGATACTCTTATCCATTACGGCATCTCTAGATATAGAGATTTGGTAAATGGATGTCAAGACAACTTCCTTAATGGAAGTCTTGATGAATCATCTATATGATACAACCAGAAGGATTTATTGAAAAGGGCCAAAAGGAAAAAGTATGCAAGTTGTAAAGATCTATATATGGATTGAAGTAAGCATCCAGATCCTGGAACATAAGGTTCGATCAAGCTGTAAAAATTTTTGGATTTATTCAAAACCTTGACAAACCCTATGTGTACAAAAGGATTAAAGGTGACAAGTTGGTTTTCCTAGTTCTTTATGTTAATGATATACTACTCATCGGAAATGATATATGTGTATTGACATCAGTAAAAGAATGGTTAGCTAAACAATTTAATATAAAGGACATAGGAAAAGCAAGTTATATTCTTGGTATCCAAGTCATAATGGATAGAAAGAATAGAATGATTGCATTATCCCAAGCTTCATACATAGATAAAATCTTGTCTAGGTTTTCCATGCAAGATTCCAAGAAAGGTATGTTACCTTTCAGATATGGAATCAAAATTTCTAAGGAACAAGTTCCTAAGAATGAGCATGAAGAGCAATTCATGAGTAAGGTTCCATATGCCTCGACAGTTGGGAGTTTCATGTATGCAATGCTCTGTACTAGACCAGTTATTTGTTTTATTGTTGGCTTAGTTAGCAGGTTTCAATCGAAACTTGTCCTGATCACTGGGTGGTAGTCAAGCATATTCAAGTATCTCAGGAGAAAAAAAGATTATTTGCTTTTATACTCCAGAGGGGATTTAATTCCCGTTGGTTATATAGTTTCCAATTTCCAATCGGATTCTGACTCCAGAAGATCAACATAAGGATCTGTGTTTACACTTAGAAGAGGGCAACCATATGGAAAAGTATCAAGCAATCTTGTATTGTTGATTCCACCATGGAAGCTGAGTATGTTACCGTATGCGAGGCTACTAATGAGGCTGTCTAGCTCAGCCAATTCTTCATTAACTTGGAAGTTGTTCCTGATGCAAATAAGCATATCACTATATATTATGACAATAGTGGAGTAGTGGCTAATTCGAGAGAACCAAAGAGTAATAGGAGAGAGAAACACATTGAAAAAAGTATCACCTTTTAAGGGAAATTGTGCATAAGGGAGACGTGACGATAACTAAGATCACGTCAGCAGAAAATCTAACGGATCCCTTCACCAAAGCTCTTCCACAAAAGAGTTTTGATGGGCACATAGAGAATATGGGATAAGAGATATGACACATTTGCTATAGAGCAAGTAGAAGATTGTTGGGATTATGCTCGATAGCAAGAGTGAAATATTGTATTTGATAATCATTTCATATTAATAAAAATGATGTCTAGTTTAACAAATCTTATAGCATTTACAGTTTAATTAGTATAATTGTCAAAAGTAAATAATCATAAGGTCAAAAGACTATGAGAAAAGAAGAATTGTTCTTAAATCTGGAAATGTATGAGGTAGATACAATTTTTTAGTTAGTCTTAAATAATATTCACAACTTAAGATAAAGGTTAGGCGCCTTTATCTTGTCAAAGTTGTAAATTCTTTTGCTAGCATTAGAGTGGGATCAAATCTGTTATGATGAGTCTAAAATCACCAAAGTGTGGTGTCTTTAGGCAAAAGAATCTGGTACACTGGATGCATTGAAAAGGATCACAGTGAAATACTTTATCCAGAACTGTCAATGGATAAAAGTTTTCACTTGAAAACAATCGGAGAGTCTATCTCAATCTTGAGATAAATGATGTGTTGGGATTATGCTCGATAGCAAGAGTATAATAATGTATTTGACAATCTTTTCATATTAATAAAGTGATTTCTATTTTAACAATCTTATAGCATTTATCGCTTAATTATTATAATTGTCAAAAGTAAATAATCATAAGGTCAAAAGACTATGAGAAAAAAAGAATTAGTCATACATCTAGATATGTATGAGGTAGACACAATTCTTTAGTTAGTCTTGAATAACATTCACAACTTAATATAAAAGGTTGGGCACCTTTATCTTGTCAAAATTATAGATTCTTTTGCTAGCATTTGAGTGGGATCATATGTGTTATGATGAGTCTAAAATCATACAAGTGAGGTGTCTTTGGGCAAAAGAATCTAGTGCACTGGGTGCATTGAATATGATCAAAATGAAATACTTTATATAGAACCGTCAATGTATAAAAGTTTTCATTTGAAGACAATTGGAGAGTCTATCTCAATCCTGAGATAAATGATGGACTTATGGTTGCAAGTGTTATCATTTGAGCTATCAATGAGTACGATTATATAGCATAGTCTATCCTCGACAGTTTGGTGGTATTCATTTGTTAATCGATAGAGAACTTCATTTATAAATATAGACATCGTGGCTCTATTTATTGAATGAGAGTATAATATCATCATATGGATGTTTTGAGGTTTTGGATATTAAATCTTAACGTTAAGTTTTCAATAGTGACTATTGAAGCATGGCTTCTGGACAAGTCAAAATATCCAAGTTCAAAATGTGGTCATATGAGTAAATATGGTAACTTGGAGAGCTATAGGCGGGCTATGAGCTCTTGGCGATTACTGGTATTCCTCATGAGGATACACTTTCTCCAATAAGGTTGTCTAGGGTATGAGTGAGTAACATTAACTTACTCTATCTTTATTTAAGAGTTCAATTTTAGTTCTGTAGTGGAATGAACTAAAGTTAAATAGATCGGACCTAAGTGAATCATTTGTTGATTGTGATTGAGTTGTGTCTATTGGAGCTTAAATTTAGATAGACCGCCAAGATCCCCAATCCACACGAACTTCTATGGATCACTTGATATATTCTACCAGACCAATTTAGGGGTCCATTTAGAATTGTATTAAGGCATGTGAACTTGTTTCTTTTTGTAAGAATATGTCTAGTTCACATATGGACTTTTTATTAAGGTCCAATGGATTTAATAAAACAAGAAAAATAATATATGGCCCATATACATGTGTTGGCCGGCAAGGCTATTAAGAATAGCTTAAGTAATATTATTTTTATTTTATTATTTAATTAAATGGAAATTAATTAATTTGTTGGTTAATTAATTATTTAATTAAAAGTCAAAATCTTTTTCCTAATAGGAGATGGTCTCCTAAAATTATACTATATAATTAATATTAAAGACTATATTTGATAAGTAGATAAATAAAAGAAATTATTTATCTAATATAATTAGGAAGTCTTTAATTTGGTTACAAATACACTATTGAGTTGGATTAGGAGTCTTGGTTGAGAATAGAATTCCTTTTTGAAAAGGATTCTTAACCACCAAGTAAATCTACCTAAGGAAAGGATTCTTAACTACCAAGTAAATCCTTCTTAGGAAAGGATTTGTGATCCTAATCTATATCCTATGAAATTCGGCCAGCCCATGTATATATACAAAAGGATATTCCTTTTAGATAAGGATTCTTAACTACCAAATAAATCCACGTAAGGAAAGGATTCTCGCCAACCAAGTAAATCCGTCTTAGGAAAGGATTTATGATCCTACATATATATCTGTGTGATTTTCGGCCAACCCTGAGCATTCTATGATGAAAATTTCTTTCGGCCATGCTAGGTAATTTTCAAGAGAGAATTTGGCATAGCAAGAGAGAATTTTGAGGGAGAAAAATTTAGTTTTTGTTCTAGACAAAATTCGATCAACTCAAAGATAAAGGGTGTGGAATTCGACCAAGGAAAAAAGAGAAAAAGAGAACATTTTTGTTTTCAATAGTACACTAATATCCTTTACATTAAAAGGGTTTTGTGTACAACATCGAATCAAGGTTCACGCGAGTTTCAATCAAATTGATTGATAATTCACAAGTGGCCGGACGTTCTTGATTTTTCTCTTAAAGGATACTTGTAACTAACAAAGAAATAGAGTTTGTTTGTTTCCATCTTCAAGTATATAATTTGAAGAAAGGGAGCCCACACTCCTAGATGATTCACGTTCGTGATTAGATTGGAAGATCTTTCGGAATCAATTCGGCACTTGTTCAATCGTCACAAGAAAAAGGTACGACACTTTTTATATACGTCAATTAATCTAGAGTTAAGGTTCTTGTTATTAAAAAGAAAATTTTTTATTTATACGCAAACCCTACTTTTTGTTTTTTCTCATGCTTCTGTTGTGTTTTGAACCGATTTTCCCTACATGATAGACTTATGGTTGCAAGTGCTATCATTTGAGCTATCAATGTGTACGATTATATAGCATAGTCTAACCTCGATAGTTTGGTGGTATTCATTTCTTAACAGACAAAGGACTTCATTTACATATATGGACATTGTGGATCCATTTATTAAATGAGAGTAGAATATCAGCATATGGATGTTTTGAGGTATTGGATATTAAATCTTAACGTTAAGTTTAAAATAGTGTCTATTAAAATATAGCTTCTAGAAAAGTCAAAATATCCAAGTTCAAAATGTGGTCATACGAGTAAATATGGTAACATGGAAAGCTATAGACGGTTTATGAGCTCTTGGCGATTACTAATATTCTTCACGAGGTTACACTATCTCCATTAAGATTGTCTAGGATATGAATAAGCAAAGTTAACGTATTCTATCTTTATTTAAGAGTTCAATTTTAGTTCTGTAGTGGAATGAACTAAAATTAATAGATCGGGCCTAAGTGAATCATTTGTTGATTGTGATTAGGTTATGTCTATTGGAGCTTAAATTTAGATATCCTTTCAAGATCCTCAATCCATACGAACTTGCATGGATCACTTGATATATTCTATCGAACCAATTTATGGGTCCATCTAGAATTGTATTAAGGCATGTGGACTTGTTTCTTTTAGTAAGACTAGGTCTAGTTCATATGTGGACTTTTTATTTAAGTCTAATGGATTTAATAAAATAGGAAAAACAATATTTGGGCCATATATATTGGCTTGGATGGAAGGCTATATATAATAGCTTATTATATTGTTTTTTATTTTATTATTATTTATTTAAATGAAAATTAATTAATATGTTAATTAACTAATTATTTAATTAAAAGTCAAAATCTTTTTCCTAGTATGAGTAGGTCTCCTATTGTCATATTATTGTTGGTATTATGATAAGTATCAAATACTATATTTGATAAGTAGATAAATAAAAGGAATTTATTTATGTAGTCAAATTAGAACGTATTTGATTTCTATTAGGACTCTAATTGACAACTGGTCAAATTAGGAAGTTTTTGATTTAGTCATAATTTAATTATATTCATTAATTTATTATTGAATAAATACACCATTTGAGTTGGTTTAGGAGTCTTGGTGTGGAAAAGAAATCTTTCTTTGAAGAGGATTATTTGTCACCAAGTAAATCCATCTAGAGATAAGATTCTTGCCAACCAAGTAAATTCTCTTTAGGAGTGAATTAAGTCTCCTAAACTAAAGACAAGAGGATTTCGGCCAACCCTTAACAATTTAGGGCAAGGAATTCAGCCACTACATATATGGGATGTGGAATTCGGCCAAGACTTAGTTTTTCTTAGAGCAAGATTTCAGCCACCATAGAATTGTGAAAGAGAAAATTTTAGTTTTTACTCTAGAAAAAATCCGGTCTACTCATAGATATTGCGTATTAAATTCGGCCAAGGAGAAGAGAAAAGGGGAATGTTTTTGTTTTCAATAGTGCAGTAGTATCCTTTACATCAAAAGGGTTTTGTGTGCAAAAATCAAATCGAGTTCACGCAAGTTTCAATCGAATAGATTGATAATTCACAAGTGACTGAACGTTCTTGGGTTGTTTTCTCTTGCAGGATTATTGTGATTGATAAAAGAAAAAGATTTTGTTTGTTTCCATCCTCATGTATACAATTTAAAGAAATGGAGCCCACACTCCTAGGTGATTTACATTAGCGATTGGATTGAAAGATCTTATGGATTTAATTCAACGTTAGTTCAATCGTCACTAGATAAAAGGTACGATACTTTTAATATACGTCAATTAATCTATGGTTAAGGTTCTTTCTTTTAAAGGGAAATTTTTAAAATATACCAAACCCTAACTTTACGTTTCCGCCACGTTTTGAGCCGATTTTTCCCTGCAGTTCCATGATGAAAAAGAACTCAATGTTACCCAACTTTTGGGGAACCCTTCCTCTTCATTTATTGTTCAACCTTATTGGCCATTTGCACCATGTCATTCAATTCAACATAAAGTTGCAACTCCACCTCATTTGCAATATCTCGGTTTAGTCCACTTAAAAACCTAGCCATAGTAGCTTCTCAATCCTTCTCTGCATTGGCTCGAATCGTGGCTATCTTTATCTCTTTGTAGTAATCTTCAACTCATTTAGACCCTTGAGTAAGACTTTGCAACTTTTGAAACAAACCCCTATAGTAGTGACTTGGAATGAATCGTTTCCTCAAAATAGCCTTCAGGTCCTCTCATGTCTTAATAGGCCTTTCTCCATTCCTCCTCCTACTCTAAGTAAATTGATCCCACCAAACAATAGCATAATCAGTAAATTCTATAGCGGCCAACTTTACCTTTTTCAATTCGGAATAGTCATGGCAATCAAAAATTCTATTCTTTTCTCCCACTCCAAATAAGCTTCAGGTTCGGTTTGGCCTTGGAAAGATGGAATCTTTACCTTGATTCTTCCCAAGTTGTTATCAACCCTCTCTCTATACCTATCTAATCTATTCTCATGCCTAACTCCTTTACCTCTCATTCCACGCCTAAATCTGCCCAAACCCACATTATAATTTTGATCATCTTCTTCCAGGTCATTCCCATATTCATCTTCATAATCAAACCTAGGTGGATTCCTTTCTCTTTGTTCCACATTAAGGGCTCTGAGTGGTTGCCCTAGTTGTGAACTACACTCCACTTTGTCTATCATATCATACACCTCACCAAACCTCAACTCCAACCGCTCAAACTTTTGTTACAATGCATTAAAGAAAAGTTTGAAATCTATCTTCTCTGGTGCATCTTCGGAATACTCTTTACTTGTTTCTTGAGACAAATTTAATAATCTATAAAAAAAAATTAGCAAGCCTCACACACACTCCCTCACATGTTTACTCTCAACAGTGATGGCACTCACACTAGTGTTTTACTCAATTTCGGCTTTTACCCTTTTAAGAGATGGCACTATCTTGTCTTTTTTCACTCTTTGTTTACTCTCTTTAGTTCTTTATTGAACTTAGATAGACACTCACAAGAGAATTCGAAAAGGTTCAAAAAGCAAGTTGTAACAAGTGATGCAATAGGACAAGAATAAAAAATAGTTGATACTAATTCAACTACCAGATTTAAAAAAAAATCTCAATGCAACGTAATCAAGTAAAATGAATATCAAGAGTTGACATAAATTCAACTACCAGACTTTTCATATATACATATATATATATATATATATTGTATTCTCTTTTTTTGTACTTTTTTTTAACTTTGTTTTTGTACTCTTTTTTTTTTTACCTTTCTTTTTTAGTATTTGACTTGACTCAAATGAAATCAAGCATGAAAAAAAAATAACAAGAGAATGTAGCACAAGGATATATCAAATCTAATTTAGAACCCTAAGCTCTGATAACAAATGATATGAACCTCGACAAGAGTAGTGAGACCCGAAACCAATAGAAGGTAACGTAATTATGACCGCGTTCTAATTCATATTTTCACCCGTTATCTATAAAGAGATAAGAACCAAAGGTATAAGAGATATTGTTGACGCCACACTAAATAACGAGAAAGAAATTGTAAGTGATAAGTCAGGGTTTTAAGAACCAAAGAGAAAAAACGCTCTCAATATTATTTCAGTTAAAAAATCTACTCCATAAGACATTCATGTTCCCCTTTTAAACTAAAATTATCTAAGACCTAAAAGGGAAAAGAATATTTGACGATTTATGCCTTTACAATCAGGAAATTTATATGGGCAATAATTGCCTTACATTTAGCAAAGAAATAAAGACTAAAACTTGCCATACAATTAGGAAAGAAATAAAAACTAAAAGTAGCAACTAGTTGTCTTGCTCCTTATTTGGAAAGCTGAATTTAGGAAACAAATCAGATCTTTATTCTTTGAATAATAAAATAGGAAATATGTTGAAATGGGAATCTCCTCACACCATACAGAAAATAGGAAATATGCTGAAATGGGAATCTCTTCCAACCATACATAAATAGGAAATATGTTGAAATGGGAATCTCCTCTAACCATATGTAAATTAGGAAATATTTTGAAATGGGAATCTCCTCCAACAATACGCAAATTAGGAAATATGCTGAAATGAGAATTGGTATGAATTCAGCCCAATCAGTTGCCTTGATGACGTTGACTAAGCCTTGATCTTCACGTGGGCTCGTCTTGGACTTTAACAATTCAAAATTAGCCTAAGTTTCTTGAATCAAGACATTGATTGCTTCTTTGAATCCTTTAGCTCTTGTCCTTGTTATTGTGCTAATTTGAACATGCAATGGATCCCTTAGTGCAGCTTCTTCATTCTCATCAGATTGAGTGATTACTTGGTAGTGTCTCATTTTTTTTTGGGTATGTAAATAATATCATAGAAAGAAAGATATAATGTATAAATACAAGGGGCATACCCCAAGAAACAAATCAAACGCTAAACAAAGGTTCAAAACAAGCTCAAACAAATAAGCAAACAAGGAACAAGAGCTAGACAAAAGCTAGACCAAGTTAAAAAACAGCTAGTGTTAAGGGTTGACATTCCAGTTCATGGCAATAAGTGGGTGATCCTTTAAATTATTATAGGAGAGTCGACAACGAATGGTGTTAATAATGGAGCGAGCAACAACCGAACTAGTCTTTTGAGTACCTTCAAAAATGCGACAATTACGCTCTCTCCAAACATGATAAACCACAACCCCAAGATAGAGCTTATTAGCAACAATATGCCCAATCAATAAAAGCATGGTTACTTTATAATTCCTCTAGCATCCTAATCTCATAGTTTTAACCTTATTATCTTACCCTAGTTAACTCATGGTCTAGAAGCTTAATTTCTTGTTAGCTATTTATCACTTAAATAATTTAGATAGTCTATTGAACACATTCCTTTTCACGGGAATGATAACCCATACTTGTGCACCCCATATAAGTTGAATGACTCGTGCACTTACTATGGGTGAAAAACTCGCATGCCTCTTTAGATAGCTGTTGTAGTTTAGAAATGTAGCATAACCATCCTTAGAGTACTCTTGTTTTAGTTGAACTGGTAAGGGCGTGTAAAAATTGTGGCACTACTGTTGGGGAGGCTTAGCGTTTAGTTTAGACCTCTCTAGCTCAAACTCACATGACGAGGTGTAGTAGAAGTTCTTCTAAATAAAATTCCCCTATTGGAAGACCAAGGGAATCGCAGGAAAGATTGCAAACATCCAAGTGGAAGAACGAGAAGCATTCTGTAAGTCATGGGAGAGGTTCAAGCTTTTCCTAGCTCAATGCCCACATAATGACTTCACACTCCAATCTCAAGTGCAATCCTTTTATATCAGACTCACTGGAATCACAAAAGTGATCGTTGACAATGTTTATGGTGGAGCTATGAGATAGAGGATCGCTGACTTTATCTTTGAAAAACATGAGATGTTGGGTCAAAATTCCCAATTGAGACGTACAAAGGGAAGTAAGGGCGATGCACATAGTGTGAAGTTGGCGATGCAAATGATATCATTTTTTGTGAGATGAAGGCCATGATGTAGAGTTTGAGGGGGGCAGTTAGTAAATATGTGCCAAACATGTGGTAAAACATGCATGGGGAAAAAATGTGCCCCTCTCAGATGAAGGTCCACTCAAAGGCGCAAGCTTAGAGCATGTACAGGTTTAACCAGGAGAGACAAAGAAACAACGCCTACCTAGCACCGAATTATCACCAAAACCAATCTTTGGGTGGAAATAACCAAGAAAATTACCACCAAGGGCAACCTCAGACTTAGGGTAATTAAGGCGCTAATCTGGCCAAAAATCCAACCAGTGGAACAACAACAACCCCTCATATTCTTGCTAGTAAGGGGTGGATCACAGGATGATGATCTTGAAAGCATCGATCAAGAAGATGTCCACTCAACTAGGGCAAGTGATTGAGAACAATGGGCATCAGGATAGGGAGAAGGCCTCAATACATGAGCTTGCCCATGCTATAACTAGTTCGAAGAACGGGTTTCTCACCAAGGCTCATGTTACCACTAGTTCCTGTGCTAAACCTCTGCGAGTTAATTGTAACTTATTGTTTTGGCTCACAGCGATTGAAAATAAATAAAAGTGTATGTCTAAATAACCTAGAGAGGGGTGAATAGGTTTTAACCAAATTAATCGTCATCTTTTGGTTAATCAAGATTAATCACACAAGCCCCTAATTTCTAACTCAAACAATCATTGTCATAAAAAGTGCGGAATTTAAATAACAATGACACAATAAATTATTTTACGTGAGAGAACCCCAATAGGGTAAAAAACTCACGGACCTTATCACCAATCAAACCCTCAAATCCACTATTTGCATTAACAATTACAACCTAGGTTGACCGCATCACACCGAAACAAGAATAATATAATGAATGAATATGGTGTTCTACTTACCAAGTCATGTGTTTTAATGAAGACCCATGTAGGAAAACATCCTAGATGAAGCTATATTATGCTTGATTCATGAATAGATCATGGGTATTTCTGTTTTGGTCAAGAAAGATTGAAACTTGATGGCTTTTCATGAAAGACACTCATGAGCTACGAAATAACAAATAAGCGTGTGTCTAAACAACCTAGAGGGGGTGAAGAGGTTATATCGATTGATTACAAATTTTTAACATACTCAATGTTAAAAAAAAAACTACCCCATATTAGCAAGCATTTGAATAACAATAAAATATGGAAAAACAATAAAAACAATCGAGTTTTTTTACGTGAGAAATCCTCCAACTGGGTAAAACTCACTGGTTATGTTTCTAGTCGTATACAGTCCTCCAAATCCACTATTTGAATGAAAGTTACAACCTAGGTTGACCTCAAGTCACACCATTCTTGGTCATTAACCCTTTCACTCTACCCAATGAGCCTTTAAGAATGATCATAGACCAACTACCTTGTGCACTAAACCACTTTGTCATAAAGCTTAACAATCAATGAAGAGATTAAGCAACCTATGTGAATATGCAAAACTATTCTAACATGCAATTAATGTTAGGCTACACTAAATGCTTATCTAGAAATATCAAGATGGCAACAATTCTTTAGTTAGTCTTGAATAATATTCACAACTTAAGATAAAGGTTGGACACATTTATCTTGTCAAAGTTGCAGATTCTTTTGCTAGCATTTGAGTGGGATCAAATGTGTTGTGATGAGTCTAAAATCATCAAAGTGTGGTGTCTTTGGGTAAAATCTAGTGCACTGGGTGCATTTAATAGGTTCACGGTAAAATATTTTATCCAGAACAATCAATGGATAAAAGTTTTCACTTGAAGACAATCGGAGAGTCTATCTCAATCCTGAGATAAATAATGGACTTATGGTTGCAAGTGTTATCATTTGAGCTATCAATGTACATGATTATATAGCATAGTCTATCCTCAATAATTTGGTGGTATTCATCTGTTAATCGATAGAGGAATTCATTCATAGATATGGACATCGTGGCTTCATTTATTAAATGAGAGTAGATTATCATCATAAGGTTGTTTTGAGGTATTGTATATTAAATCTTAACGTTAAGTTTTCAATAGTGTCTATTCAAATATGACTTCTAGACAAGTCAAAATATCCAAGTTCAAAATGTGGTCATATGAGTAAATATGGTAACTTGGAGAGCTATAGGCGGTCTATGAGCTCTTGGCGATTACTGATACTTTTCACGAGAATACACTTTCTCCATCAAGATTGTCTAGGGTATGAATGAGCAATATTAACTTATTATATCTTTATTTACGAGTTCAATTTTAGTTCTTTAGTGGAATGAACTAAAATTAATAGATTGAACCTAGGTGAATCATTTGTTTATTGTGATTAGGTTATGTATATTGGAGCTTAAATTTAGATAGCCCGCCAAGATCCTCAATCCACACGAACTTGTATGGATCACTTGATATATTCTACCGGACCAATTTATGGGTCCATCTAGAATTGTATTAAGGCATATGGAGTTATTTCTTTTAGTAAGAATGGGTCTAGTTCACTTGTGGACTTTTTATTAAGGTCCAATGGATTTAATAAAATAAAAAATATATATTGGCTTGGGCGGCAATGGACTATTTATTAGTCTTATATATTAATTTTTATTTTATTATTTAATTAAATGAAAATTAATTAATTAATTATTTAATTAAAATTCAATATCTTTTTCCTAGCAAGATATGGTCTCCTAGAGTCATATTATTGTTAGTAATATGAGAAGTATCAAATACTATATTTGATAAGTAGATAAATAACATGAATTTATTTATCCAGTCAAATTATGAAGTATTTGATTTCTATTAGAAAGTTTTTGATTTAGTCACAATTTAATTATATTCAATAATTGGTTATTTAATAAATACACTATTTGATTTGGATTAGAATTCTTGGTATAAAAAAAAATATCTTTTTTGAAAAAAAATTCTTTGTCACCAAGATAATCCACCTAGAGATAGGATTCTTACCCATAAAGTAAATCCTCTTTAGGAAAGGATTTGTGTACCTATACATACACCAATTAATTTCGGTCAAGCACATTTTTTTTCTTAGAGAAAGATTTCGGCCACCATAGAATTTTAAGAGAGAAATATTTAGTTTTTGCTCTAGACAAAATTCGATCAACTCATAGAGATAGTGTGAAAATTCGGTAAAGAAGAAAAGGAAGAAAGAACGTTTTGTTTTCGATAGTGCACTACTAGCGTTTACATCAAAAGGTTTTTGTGTACAATATCGAATCAAGGTTCATGCGAGTTTCAATCAAATTGATTGACAATTCACAAGTGACCTAATGTTCTTTACTTTTCTTCTTGGAGGATTATGGTGACTAACAAAGAAAGAGATTTTGTTTGTTTCTATCCTCAGATATACAATTTAAAGAAAATGGAGCCCACACTCCTAGGTGATTCACATTCGTGATTGGATTGGAAGATCTTGCAGATTCAATTCGACGCTAGGTCAATCATCACAAGAAAAAAGGTACGATACTTTTAATATACGTCAATTAATCTAGGGTTAAGGTTCTTTCCAAAACCTCATTCTACACTTTCGCCGTGTTTTGAACTGATTTTTTCCCTACAATTCCTTAGTCTTCTAGTAATTCCATTATTCTTCAAGTTCTTTTGGGTTCTTCTTATTCTAGGCTTTTAACCAAGTCCAACTTGATTAAACATGATTTTTTACTTTTTAATATCATGACCCATCTCATGAATCAAACATATAGCTCAAGTGTTACTCTAACACTTATTGGAGGCCCAAGGCATATATATATAAAAAAAATCATGCTCAAAATCCTTTTTGAATTTGGAAACCCTAGCACTTTCACGTGTGGACGTCGTTCACACGCATGGGCTACCCTCAACCTCACACGCGACAATCACGCAGCTGCAAGCACGCGCAGCCAGCCAATCGCACACGAGCAACCAGCCGCACACAAGACAACACAAGGTTACCTCCCGTGCAGCAAGCCCACTCACAATGGACTCACGCTGCAAGCAGCCCCGGCGCACAGCCTGGCTGATGTGCGCACAACATGTGTAAGCATAAGGCCTGGCTGTTGTGCAGCTGTCCGCGTCATGCGCCTACGCACGTCTCACGCGTGCACGCACTTCCTATTTCACTTTTCCGCCTTCCTTAATCTTCGTCCAATTTCTTCATAAATATTTTACAATAAAATATATTGCAGAAAAAAAATACAACAAAGAATATGTATCATAAAAAAAATATTAAAATACATCCCGACATTAATTTTACATGAGAAAACAAATATTAAAACCTTTAAAATGAACCCTAAACTCATTGTACCATACAATTAACGATCAACCATGTTTAATAAAAAAATTAAAAACATCACACAATCATTAGAAAGTGCCTACATATACCATACATGTAAATCAAAGAATAAAACAATGGAAAAAGAAACTTTTATTCTTATATATTGTATATAGGGCTCTGATACCAATTGAAGGAACCCGGATTTATGTTGCACAGCGGAAACAGGGTTTTAAAATTTTTATGCAACTTGTAAACCATATACAACATATAAGAATATATAAAGATGGATTTAGATCATACCCTTGATGCTAACTCCTTCGTTTCTTTATGCTTTATTCCGATTACGAACCACCAAGTCTTCCTCGTTATGTCCCGCGATTCGGTAACTATGTGTGGGCATGTCACGATCTTCCAATAATGTATAGGAGGATGCAAAGGCTTGAAGAATATAACTCCTTCTTTTCTTCTTGGCAAATTCGACAATCATAAGCAAGAATACTTTTTTTTTCTTTTGGCCAAAAACTTCCTAGACTTCCTAGGGTTTTGCTTTTTGTATTTTTTGGTTCAAAGAATCATACTTAGTCTCTTGTATCCTTGTTATGTAAATATATCTATATATATTTAAAACTAGATACAAATCTTTTTCCAAATATATTTTCATATATTAAAAGGATAAGTAGTATTTAAGTGTCCTAGGTAGAGTAGGATTCTAACTCCCACATAACTCTAGTTGACTTGAACTTAAACACTTGACATTTAAAAAAATAAAATAATCTAATTATTTTATCTTTGTTTAAGTCAAGATTTAAACCTGTAACCTCCAATTAATAATTAATTCATAATTCATAATTATTAATTTATTAATTAAATAATCTAATTATCAAATTATTTAATTATTAATTTATTAATGAAATAATTTTATTAATTAATTAATCCTTGAATAAATACATGTCACTTTCGTAACACAAATAATTGGACAATCCAATTAATTAACCGTGTCCTTTGTTACCTTTAATCAATCGGGCTAGCAAGAGAACCTAATAGACCCACAGTTTTGAGCTCCAATAATACTTAGAAATAATTAATTAAACTCTTTAATTAATATTTCATGATCATTAACCTAGGAGTTATTCTACTAAAAACCTGAGGTTGCACTCTCGTAACTGTAGATGTATTACACAAACCAAAATTACAATTGTCAATTGATATAGCTTTTACATACGGTATGATCCTCCATAAGTAGTTCATAATTAGAGTTAGGTCATAAAGTTCATTATACCTCCCTAATTATATATAATCCATTAAGTACCATTGATTCTCTAATGAACAATAAATCGTAACATTCTTTAGGGAAGAAAGAGAGCGCTCATACTGTTCAAGCCCCAAGTCAACCGTGAAGGGAACTACCATCAACTTCTCTCAAGAAGGAGTGGATTTCGATATTGTGCATAAACCTTCCTAGCCACATGTCGAACCGCGATTCCAACATACGAAGTTATTGAATGGGAATGCAACTTCGATCTCACCCATGGTATATCAAAAACCACGATCTAACCTGAAGGAGTCGATAAGACACTCAGGATTAAGATCACCATATATAGCCATCATTTATTGATATATATATGAGTCTCATCTTGTAATGGATCTTGGTGAGAGATTCATATAGATCATGGCCTAGTCTTATATGATCACATCATATAAGGTGCCTCCATTCTCATATCACCATATGAATAATCTAGGTTAAGACCACAAGCTAGTGAAGTCTTGCAACCAAAGGTTGGTTGGCAAGCATTAGTTGCCAAGAGCAACTCTAAAAGGCCCTTTGGGTAGAATATGAGGTATTCTCATCAAGATTAGTGTATCAGGGGATATCATTAGGGATTGAACAAAGAGTGGTGAGTGGTAAGTGGTGAGTGGTAGTGTTTATAGCCTGAGGTTAATCTAGAGTGAGAGTTCAAGTGTCACTTCAGTGTGTAATCTTCTTTTCATATAGTGGGTTTCTATGGCTCAAGTGGCTAGCATGGCTAGTCCCGTGGTTTTTCTTGTTTGGAGGGTTTCCACATAAAAATCAAGTGTTCTTTAATTTCGGCACTTTACTTTATTTTAATTATTGTTTGAATTGGGTTTTGCATGTTAATATTGACTAATCGAAAAAGTTGGTAATAACCTATTAACAGCCCATTAACACCCCCTCCCCCACCCCCCTCTAGGTCATTTAGACAAGTACTTGTTGTATTTTCAATTGATATTATAGCGGGTTTCTAGACATACTTAGGTGATCCTTGCTTTTATTTCGTGAGTCCTGCATTTGTGTGCATTTTGGTTGTTCCATTCGCATTCATATCTTTCTCTAAACACAATATATGAGAGTGAAATACTTAGAGATGGAATTTTCAAAGAGAGGAATGTTTGCTTATACGTTGATGTTGATGATACTCCAACCGTTAGAGGTTCTTTGAGCACTTGCTTCAATATCCTTGCTTCTACTTCATATAGTGACTTCGGTGAGGAGATGGCCTTCAAGGAAATGAAGTTTAGAAGACTTTTGAAGCTTAAAAAGAAAAAGAATAACTCAAGAAGAAATGACATAAGAAGAAGACTTTATTCAAGAAGAGTGAAGATGACTCTTTCTCTTTCTAAAGTGAAAAACATATGCTTAACTTCACAGCTTATGGGGCTTCCTATGTGGAAGATTTTGGTGAAGGTAACATGGCCTTGAATCTTGACTCTAAAATAGAGGAAAGTGTTGGTGTGGCATCAAGTGACCAAGGCAAATGCCTTGATGAGGAAACTGACTCAATTGATGCATGTCAAATGATCTTTCTCAAAGTCTTGAAGCAAAATGAAGAGCTCTCCAAGGAGAATGAGACTTTGAGAATGTGGAGGATTTCCTCAGAGGAAAAGATCTGTACTTTTGAAGAAAACAAGTAAAATTGTCAAAATCAACTTCATTGGTACAAAGAGATCATGGATGAGCAAATGGAAGAAATCTCCAATCTTATCTCCAAATTGAAGACAATGGAGATGGAGACCTCCATTGATGACTCCTTGAAGATGGACACAATTGATGTGTCCAATTTTGAGAAGGAGATTGAAGATTGCCACCAACGAATGAAGGCAATGAATTATGAGCTTGCCAACAAAGACAATACCTTGAAGATTGTCAAGATAGAGAGATAATATGCATTGAAGAATTGAATAAGGCCAAGATCAAGCAACCTCAAGCTCAAAGCAAGAGCAATGCTTCATTCAAGCAACATTTATCTCAAGAAAAGTTCACACAAGCCTTGGCATCTTAACCAATGCCTAGAAAATACAAGAGGAATGGACGAATCCTTGAGAACTCAACCTCTTCCTCCAACAAGCCAACTATCAAGAAAGGAGGTGACCACAAGAGACAACCTCAGTCGAGGCATTCTCAACCAAGGAGGCAAGATCAACCGGCTTAACCATCTTGACAAGCTAAACCATAAAGGTGCTATCAATCGGCTCAAGCTCTAAGGAGAAGCAAGCCAAAACACTATCAAAGATAACCTCATCAATATAGGGATGCCTCGATGAGATCTCAATGTAATGTTATAAACTCTTCTTTTATATCTACTTGTCATTTTTGTGGTATGATTGGTCACTTAAGACTAAAGTGCTTTAAATACCTTAAGAGGTGTAGGTTAGAGAGCATGAAAGAAAAACAGTTGATAAAGAGGGCAAGTTTGTATGAACTTAAGGAATTTAGAAACATGTCAATAATGACTATATATGATAAAGTGTAACCTAGGTGGGTTAGAAAGAACAAACCTGATTTCCATAGTACCTATGTGACACTCGTAGATGCATCTAAGTCCATTGGACTTGGTAGGTCAATAGGGGTTCATGCCTCTCGTTGACTTGGTTGGACTTGACCCCATATAGGGAGCTCAAGCAAGGAGAGGAAACTTGCATGATTTGTTATGTGCAAGAAGTTGATTAATTTTATGCTCTTTTGATAATTGCTTGAGATTCTTGGTTGCACATATATGCGTATATGTTTTTTATTATAAGTGTGCATCATTGCTTTGTTTGTAATCCATGTCATATTTTGGTTCAACAATGCCTTTTTGGACTAGGAGATATGATTAGGAAGTACATTTGAATGTCCTATAATTTATCTCCATGACATGAGATTTTATTTTTTTATGACATACTTAAAATGATATTCATGCAATATTTTTGATTGCTTATATGCAAATTATGTGTGAAAGTAAATGAGAAGACTAAAATCAAAAAGAATTTTGTATCCATTCAATTAATAAGGATTTCATATCCAAATTAGTCTTCTCTTTCTTCTTTATGGTTAAACAAGACAACTATCATATGGATATTTATCCAAAAAAAAAAAAACTAATAGGATCTCTTCATCTAATGTCTTGGCTTACCTTTAAGGATTGATGTAGTTGCTTTTAACTCGCAAATATATTTTTTTGGAAAAACTATATCTTATTTGCTTATGACAAAAGGGTACAAACTGGTTTGAATTCTCTTGGAAACCCTTTTGATGTTTTCTTTGCCAAATACCATTGCTTGAACTTTAATGTTATGTATCTTGCATGCAAAGCAATAATTTCACACATTTTTCTTTAAACAAAACTCATTGAATCTCTCTCAATTATTTAAGTTGCATAAGGTTTGTGTATATGATTATATAATGTATTTGTGTGAATAGCTCTCTTTGCTAAAGTAACACGTTAATTGGAGCTCCTCTACCTATCTCATAACAGGGGGGTGGGAGAACTCTTGAGAAATATAGGGGAGCATTTTTCATGTTTATAGGGAGAAGCCTTGAGAAAGAGTAACCATTTAGGGGGAGCATTGCACATGCATTACTTTATATTGCTCTATTGAATGCAAATGCCTTTTATATTTGTTCACCTTACATGCATTTGTTCTTGGAAAGTGCTTTCTTGCTATTGTGTGTAGGTATGATGACCTACAAAGAGTTTGAAAACCTTGAAGACTTAGATTCTTTGGTATCTCTTATTGTAATGTAGAATGTAACCTTGTTGGACAATAGCTTTATTTTTGTTTTGTGAGGATATTTTGTGAGTGGTGATTTTGTCATGAAATAGCCAAAGGGGGAGATTGTACAAACCTCAATTTTTATGATTGGCTTATTTCATGACAAACCACATTGGGGATGATTATGTAATGGGTAGCTTATGTCTTCTTGATGATTATCAAGGCAAGCTTCCAAGCATCTCAATGACTTCAAGATGAAGAGCTTCAAAAGGTATATCACTTGACGTTGATTCTTGAGGAGATTAGGCACACACACCAGATGCATGTTTGTTCACCTTATTGCATTTGTGCTATAATTGTTTATTAGTGTGCATCCTTTTCACAATCACACTTGCACTTCATTTCTAGATTTAAGTATGGTTTTATATGGTGTTCTTATGTTGTGCCCATGCTTGCACTATAGTGTGTTTGTCTTAGTGCATTGAGTGACCATTTGATAAGGTCCCATTCTTCTCTTCTTTTAGTCTTGGTCACATGGCTTTTTCCATGAGTTTGGGCATTCTTGTTGTTGTCCAAATCTGACCTTTGGTCACTCATTTAACCATAACACTTTCTACAATGATCCAAATCATGTTTTGTTAATTGGAGTAGAAAGTATACTTCAATACCTTTCCCAGGTATATTATACGAAAGGTTTCGATGTCGTTTGGTCATGTTTTGAGCCGCTTGAAATTCAAGCTAGAGTGTTATGAATGGGTTCTGTGGGACAGTCTATTTTGTCCCTCCCGCGGACCCTCACATGAAGATCCCTTCAGTGGATTTCACGGGACAAGTCTCTGGGGATGCCTCCAGAAAAGTCTCCTATGGAAGACCTATTTTTGGTCAAGTTGGCTGGTGTGCGCTGGTGAGTGTGTGAGTCTCTCACCCACACACTACGCTGATTCCAGGGAAATTTGTTCTTTTCCCATCAACTCTTATCTTTCATCATATAATCCTCTCTTTCTCTTCTTCTTACTAATATCTCTTGCCTTTATAGAAACCCTAGAGAGAGAAAGCTTCATTTAAGCTTCATTAACTCTCCATACCCAAAGCTCATCTCCATCTTACATCATTCAGCATCATTTGAGCATGGGTCTTCTTAGTGTCATCACTAGGTAAGTAAGAACTTCATTGAATATCATTTATTGTTCTTTTTACTCTAGATTAGGTATTTATTTCTTGATTAAATACCTCGACTCTCTTTATTCCATATATTTATAAGTCTTGATAAAATGATTGGGTTTGTTTGTTGATAGCTAGAATTTACGACAACATTGCCCTTCTAACTAAGCCTTTATGTGTTGCATCTTGACCTTGATATTTTTGCCTAATTGAATTCATTTGTTGATTGCATATTATTACCCTTATTATGTATTGTGACAACTTGTGTTGGTTGGACTTTATTTGACAATTAGGTTGTTAGATATTGTTTATACATCTAATTGAGTCCTAATGTACAAACAATAAGGTGTGAGTTCTAGGACATGTTCAACTTACCAAGATATGAAAGCATGAAGACCCATGGGAAGATGATACATGAAGGATGCTAGATGCACATGGGGTTTAAGTTTGGTTGAGTAAAAAACAAGAATTTGAGCTCTTTCTCTCTTCTGGAGTCAATTTCTCTCACTAAAGATATGATTTTTAGAGCTCTAAAAAGAATTAGGGAAGAAAAAGATGTATTTATATAGGAAAACACGAGCTTCTGGTAAAAAGATAAAATTTCCCTTAAATGACAATTCGACGATTAGACTCAGCGGTTAGAAAGACCGCCGATCCATCTGCAGTTTGATCATAGTGTATCAGGTGTGATTCGACGATCACATTCGACGATTAGGACATCCGATTCAACCGTAGAATGTAGACAGAATCACCAAGTACGATTCGGTGGTCAGAATGGTAGCCAGACTGTCGATTCAGCCGCATAATGAAAACATAATCTGTCTTTAAACGACGGCCCCATTCGGTGGTTAGGCTGACCGCCGATTCCTAATAGAGGGAATACTCACCAGTTGATTAATGCGCTAAAACAAAGCACTCCATCGTGCATGCGCGGACACTTCCTATCAATAAACAGAAAGTGAAATGCATAGAACACCTACTTAGAACTAACACCAAGGTGCATGTGTGAGAAGTGTAAGTAAGAACACACATATAAAAGATTGAAACATAAATGCAAGATGTGTAAGGCATGCATAAGAGTGTGTGTGTGAGCTTGAGGATGTCATTGAAGCTTGATCATGAACAATGAGGCATAATCTACTCTTACAAGCAAATCCCCAATGTGGTTTGTCTATGAAATGAGCCAATCAAAATATGAGAAACTTACAATCTCTGCCATTGGCTTTTTCGTGACAAAACCACTGCGCTCACAAATCATCCTCACAGATAAACAAAAAATAAGAGGTCAACAAAAATTATTCTACATTACAAAGAGATACCTAGATACTAGATCTTCAATTCTTCAAACTCTTGTAGAATAACCATCCCTACAAAACAATGAAACTACACTTTCCAAGACAAGTGTATGTGAGGTGATCAAGAGATATAAAAGATAAAGGCAATCTGCATAAAAGAAAGCAAGCAACATGCACCAAGCAATGCAGATTCTCCCCCTAAATGAGTTACTCCCCCTCAACAAGTTAATCTCCCCAAATATGCAACTCCTATAATATGTAATTCCCATAAAATTCACACGTCTCCCCATTACTGTCACATAGGCAAAGAAGTATTCCTCAATTGGGTCACTTTAGCAAATAGTTATTAACATCAAAGATATGTGCTTAATCGTATACAACAACTTTAAGCATCATATTTAATTGAGAGAAAAGCAAGGAGGTTTGATTTGAAAGAAATGTGTGAGGTTATTGCTTTGGATGCAAGACATGGAACATCAAAGTTCAAGCAATGGTATTTCGCAAAGCAAACATCAAAAAAGTTTCCAAAAGAATTCAAACCAATTTGTACAAATTTGTCATAAGTAAACAAGAAATAGCTTTGAAAACTTTTAAGACACATAAGCAACTTTATCAATCCTTAATGTCCAATCAAGAAATGGATATAAAATCCTTATTGATTGAATGAATATGAAATTGTTATTGATTGTTGTCTTGTTCAACCATTAAGAAGAGAGACAAGGCTAAATTTGATGAGACATTCTTATTGAGTTTAGCCTTGTCAATTGCATTCACACACATTTGCAGACAAATAACTCTTGCATAATATCTAAGCATGTCAAAATCAAGTTCACATGTCATGGAGATAAACTATATGTCATTCAAGAGTACTTCACAATCAATTCTCCTAGTCAAAAAATGCATGCTTTAATATAAAAGTGACATGGAGTACAAACAAAGCAAAGGCACACTTATTGAACAAGAACCATATAATCATATATGTTAACCAAAATTCTCACGCAATTAATTAAGGAGCATAAAGTTGATCAATTTTTTTTCTTATTTCAACAATACAAGGCTGCTCTATTTGCTTATCTCCCGATACGGGGTCAATCATCAAAACTCATCAAGACATATGACAAATCCCAATAGACCTACTATGTGATTTGAACCTAGTTAAGTCTAAGAGCTTAGTGAATATATACACTAGTTGATCATTTAAGTACAATGCATTTGTTTTCAACTAGCTCCCTAATAAAGTGATGTCTAATGTCTATATGCTTAGTCCTAGAATATTGAACCTGATTCTTAGAAATGTTTATGGCACTCAAATTATCACAATAAAGGGTTAGAGTACCTTGACCAAAGCCATAATCTACAAGCATTTGCTTCACCCAAAGAAGTTGTGTGCAAGAACTCCAAGCGATTATGTATTCGGCCTCAGCCATGGACAAGGAAATGGAATTTGCTTCTTACAAAACCATGACATAAAGATTTTTCATAGGAAGAAGCAACCACCTGATGTACTCTTTCTATCATTACAATTTCCTGTCAAATCTGCATCACCAAAGCCAACAAAGCTATCATTAGTGTTAAAAGAGTACCATATCATATATTTGGATGTCCCATTAACATATCGAATGATTCTCTTCACAAAGGAGAGATAAGACTCCTTGGAATCCACTTGGTAACTAGCACACACACCTACACTAAAGGTTATATCTGGCCTACTTATGTTCAAGTAAAGCAAGATACCTATCATGCCATAGTAAACACTTTAGTCCACACTCTTGTCACTAGCATCCTTGCTTAGTTTCAATATGGTAATCATGGGTGTCTCACAATGTTTTACAATCTCAAGGCCAAACTTCTTCACTAGGTTCTTTGCATACTTAGCTTGGGAGATGAAAACCTCATCATGAAATTGCTTGATTTGCAAACCTAGGGAGTATTTGAGCTCCTCAACTAGACTCATGTCAAATTCATGAGACATGAAATCAACAAATTATTGGACTTTAGATTTGTTGGTGGAGCCAAACACAATATCATCAACATATATTTAAGTTATAAATACATCATATTTGTTTCTCTTGATGAATAAAGTCTTGTCAACACTACCCTTAGAGTAGTCATTGTCACCAAGAAAT
This sequence comes from Dipteronia dyeriana, assembly GCA_032871835.1. Classification (NCBI taxonomy): domain Eukaryota; kingdom Viridiplantae; phylum Streptophyta; class Magnoliopsida; order Sapindales; family Sapindaceae; genus Dipteronia; species Dipteronia dyeriana. Next base: position 26,442,166 of record CM065297.1, on the reverse strand, counting down.
TAAGTAAGGGGCTCATACCAAGCCATCGGTACTTGTTTTAACCCATATAGAGCCTTCTTAAGGAGATAGACATGACTGGGGTAATGTGGATCCACAAACCCTTTATGTTGCTCAACAAACACTTCATCTTACAAGAAGCCATTGAGGAAGGCACTCTTAACGTCCATTTGATGCAATTTGAATTTGTACACACAAGATATGGACAAGAGATGCCTTACGGACTCAAGGCGGGCAACTGGAGTAAAAGTCTCCTCAAAATCGATACCTTCAATTTGAAAGTATCCTTATGCTACATGCCTAGCCATGTTGCGCACAATGTTGCCATCCTCATCCGACTTGTTCCTGTACACCCATTTGGCGCATATGACAATAATGTTCTTATGTCTAGGAATTTGATTCTAAACCTCATTTCTTTCAAATTGGTTTAACTCTTCCAGCATGACAGGAACCCAAAATTCATCATGCAAGGCTTCATTAACCTTTTTGAGCTTAATTTGAGAGGTGTAGCAAGTATAGCTAATTTGATTAACTATTTGATGCCTAGTCCTAACACCCTTATTCACATCTCTAAGAATATCATCCTTGTTGAGGGGACGTCCAGCCCATGGAGCGGGTTCTTTAGAGTCCAAAGATGGATCTATCGAGAGGTTGAATGACCTCTTCATCATTACTTGACTTCACATCAACTAAAGACTCACAATTCTTCTCCAAAGGAGAATAATGAACCATATCAACCTCTTCATCATGATTTTTAGTTTTAGGTCTAAAATCATCTATGACAACATTAGATGATTCCTTGACAATATGAGTTTTCATATTAACTCTCTATAGGCTTTACTATTAAGGGCATAGCCAATGAAAATTCCCTCATTAAACTTGCCAAGTTGATCTCGGTCTTTAAGTAAGTAGTTGCTTCCAAATGAGTGAAAATAGCTAATATTTGGTTTTTTACCCTTCCACAACTCATAGGAGGTTTGCCTAGTACTGGTTCTTAGAAAGATTCTATTTCCTATGTAACAAGCTATATTGACGGTCACGTCCCAAAGGTTCCTAGGGACATTGTTGCTAAACAACATCACACGGGCCATCTCTTGAAGAACTTTATTGTTCCACTCAACAACCCTATTTTGTTGAGGAGTTTTAGGTGCCGAAAACTCATGGGAAATGCCAAAGTTATTGCAATAGCTTTCAAAACAAGCATTTTTAAATTCCCTCCCATGGTCACTCATAATTCTTTTAATGCTCTTAATGTGTGAGTTCTTTTCATTTTGAATTTTAGTGAATAGCATTTTAAAATTTTCAAATGTTTCAGATTTTTCCCTAAGAAAACATGTCCATGTGAATCTTGAGAAATCATTTACACAAACAAAAATTGTATCTCTTGCCACTGAGACTCTCGATTTGCATAGAACCCATGAGGTCCAAGTGAAGAAGCTCTAAGGGCTCTTTGGTGGTGAGATACTTGCCCTTTTTATGCATGCTTTTGGTTTGTTTCCCTTGTTAACAAAGTCCATAAACACCATCAATTTTATTTCCAAGTTCAAGAAGTCCAAGCATAACCTTGAACTTATCTAAGATCCTCAAATCTAGATAGTTTATGTGGCCAAGCCTATGATGCCATAACTCAACCTGCTTACACTTGGACACATTGTAAGATCAAGACAATAGCCATTGTCACTAGATCTCTTTCCTTTTAATATTGTTTATCTATTTGGCTTCAAAATAGAGCAATCATTCTTGTTAAACAAAATAGAGAGCCTATCATCGTTAAGATGAGATATGTTTATAAGATTGGCTTGCAAGCCATGAACAAGTAAAGTATTGGACAAGAAAGGGAGATCGGGAATAAAAATGGTTCATTTCCCTATGACTTTCTTTCTAGTTCTATCACCAAAGGTGATAAATCCACCATCCTCCATGACAAGAGATTCAAATAAACGCATGTTCCCTATCTTGTGCCAAGAGCACCCACTATCCAAATACTTAGAATTTGAAGCATTTTCCTTCAATGCAATTTGAGCCACGTAACAAAAGTATTCATCTTTTCTAATCCATCTATGTGAAACATTCTCTTTCCTAGTAGTCTTAGAAACATTGGCTCTAATTTTCTAGAATCATACAAATTGTCTCTAGGTTTCCTAGGAACATGCATATTGGCTCTAACCCTTTTTATTTCAATCATACTTTCAATTCTACACATCTTGATATATTTAAAGAAAATCAATCTAATGTGATCATCAACACCATAAAAATGATATGTGGGAGTTAAGTAAGAAGTCATACAATTCCATTGTGAATAAAAAGGGGCTTTCCCATGTCTTTGAGCTTGTCTTTGGTATTGGATTGGTTCTCTAATTCTTTGTTATTGGGTTGGAATAGATTGCTTCCTTAGTTGAACTTGCATGAACTGCTTCTTGTCTTGGTGGCATTTGGGTTTTGGAAACCTTGCTTGATAAGCTCTTATTGGTATATCTTGAGCTTGATTTCTTAGTGTCATCTTAACTTAGGGATCTTTAGAGCACTCTTTAATTCAACCTTCTTCCTAGGATGTTGTGGGGGTAGAGGTTCTTTCATATCCATGCTCTTGACAAACAAGGTCTTGCTTAAGAATGAGGTCCTTAACATCTTCAAATCCAAGACCCTTCTTATCACTTGGACTCTTGCCAACTCCCAACATGTAGTCAATTTTCTTCATGCTTGAACTCATTTTAGTAATAACTTCTAATAATTCTTCAATTGCTTCTTCAAGCTCCTTTTTCATCAATTCCTCATTCTTTTTAGCTACCTTCAATTCTCCATTCAAGTGAATCACATCGATAGATAGCTTGAGATTCTGTTCTTTTAGCTTTCGAATCTCTTTCTTCATCTTCAATCTTGAGCTTTAAAAGTGCTCAATGAACCCTTCAAGGTCCATACCTTTTACATTTCCATATGTAGAATGAGATGAAGAGCTCTCATCACTTGAGTCATCTTCAACTTGTTTATCTTCATCATCATCATCTATTGCTTCCTTGCTCTTGAGAGAGGATACAAAGGCTATAAAGTTTGCCACTTGGTCTTCATCTTCCAAAAGACCCTCCTACCTCTTCCAAGTCATCACTATTACTCCAAGTGGCGGTCATTTCCTTTCTTTTCTTCTTGTTCTTCAAGTTGCCACAATTCATGGAGATGTGTCCAAAACCTCTACATTCAAAACATTAATTTCCTTTTCTTATGGTATTTTCTTGACTTGGCTCAATCTTCTTGAAAGGAGTCTTCTTCTTCACTTCCTTTCTTTTGGATCCAAAACCTTTCTTTTCAAACTTGATGAATTTATTGAATCTCTTCACTATGAGGGATATTTTCTCATCCTAGTCACCCTCATCCTTCTCTACTTTGAAGGTCTTTAAGGCTAGGCTCTTTTGCTTCTTAGGTGGTAAAGGTGTAATACCTTTTCTTGACCTATAGGTTAAAAGCCTTCCAATCACTTCACTTGGCTTCATAGTCTTGAAGTCACTATTTTCTTCAAGTGTCGTCACCTTGGACTAAAATATCTGGGAAGTGACCTCATAATCTTTTGCTTGATCCTATTATCTGAGTACGGGTCACCTAATTGATGGCTTTGATAGTCAATGTCCATCAACTTTACTTGAAAGTTGTTGTAGCACTCATGATCCTCCATTCCAATTTTTTGAATTGTATTTGAAGGACTTGAAGCTTAGAGTCCTTAACCACCTTGGTTCCCTCATGGGCCATCTCTAGAATCTCTCATGCCTCTTTTGTAATCCTAGCTATTTGGATCAACTTGTATTGGTTGTCATCCACTTCACAAAGAATGACATGCATTGCCTTGTTGTTCCACTTGGATGCTTCAAACTCTTGAGTTATCCATTCCAACTTTGACATGGGAACCACGCTCTCATCTTCAAGAATCTTTTCCAGAGGAGTGTAGCCATTTTTTATGGCCATAATTGGTCATCTATTTGTCAAATAAAAGACTTCATCTTACCTTTCAATGAGGCATAACTCACCTCGTTGAGCAAATAGGGTCTTGTGCTTGAAGCTCCCTCGTGTCCACCTCTATTCCCACTCATAATGTTTGGGTATGGATGGAATGAATGCAAGTGCATGCAATAATCAATATGGAAAAGTGCAAGACACATGCACACAAGAGCAAGGATCACATAAGTATTTCTAAGAACTCACTCTAATACCAATTGAAATTACACCTAAGGATGTGTCTGGGGTGAATATGTTTTAATCGATTGATTACCAATTTTTGACTTAATCAATGCTAACAAAAACTACCTCATATTAGCAAGCATTTGAATAACAACAAAATACAGAAAAACAATAAAAACACACAAGTTGTTTTACTTGAGAAACCCTTCGACTGGGCAAAACTCACGAGTTATCCTTCTAGCCACATACGGTCCTCAAAATCCTTTATTTGAATGAAAGTTTGCAACCTAGGTTGACCATAATTCACACCATTCTTGGTCACTAACCCTTTTACTCTACCCAACAAGCCTTTAATAGTGATCCTAGACCAACTACCTTGTGCACAAAACCACTTAGTCATAAAGCTTAACAATCAATGAAGAGATTAAACAACCTATATGAATATGTAAAATTATTCTAACATGCAATTAATGCTAGGCTACACTAAATGCTTATCTAGGAATATCAAGATGGCAACAAACAATTAATCCTAGATATCAATACCTAAATGCAAAAACATGTAGATTTAGCTAGAGGGCAAAATGGTCCTAAATGCTAGATATCAATGAAGAAGCAAATTATACTAACAAGTAAATCCACAAACATATTCTAAACATGCTTATTTAAGAGAACATGCAATTAATCAACAAAATGATCGCTAACCCTAGACAAAGATGAACAAATAAGAAGATGTGAGTTCTAAGACACATTCAACTTACCAAGATATAAAGGCATGAAGACCCGTGAGAAGATGATAAATGAACAATGCTAGAGGTACATGGGGTTTATGTTAGGTTGAGTAAAAAAACAAGTCTTTGAGCTCTCTCTCTCTCTCACTCTTGGAGTCAATTTCTCTCACTAAAGATAAGGTTTTCAAAAATTCTAAGAAGAATTAGGAAAAAGAATATGTATTTATATGAAAAAACACGAGTTACTGGTAAAAAGACAAAATTGCTCTTAAATGGCAACTCAGCGGTCAAATTCAGCAGTTGGGAAGATCGTTGTTCCAATCGCCGTTAATCATAACGCATCAGGTATGATTCGATTGTCACACTCAGTGGTTAGGCCAACCATTGATTCAACCGCATAATGAGGACAAAAACACCAGGTATGATTCGACGGTAAGAACGGCGATTAGCTAGGCCATTGATTTAACCACAGAATGAAGACAGAATCTCTATCTTCTAACAGTTGCCCTATTCGGCGATTAGGCTGATCGTCGATTCCCAATAAGGGGAATCCTCACCAGTTGATCAATGCACTAAAACATAGCACTCTATCTTGCACGCACGAACATTTTTTATCAACAAACAAAAAGTAAAATGCATAGAACACAACCACACTTATAACTAACAACAAGGTGCATGTTTGGGAAGTGTAAAGAAGAACAGACATATAAAAAATTGAAAAAAAATGCAAGAAGTGTAAGGCATTCATGAGAGTGTGTGTGTAACTAGCCTCTTCAAAAAAAGTTAAGCAAGTGATATACCTTTGAGGTGCTCTTGAGCTTGAGGATGCCATTGAAGCTTGATCACGAACACCGAGGCCTAATCTACCTGATTGAGCCAAAATTGTTACATATTTTGGCCCTCAATTCCATATCCTTTAGCTTGTTTTTGAGCATATTTTCAAGCATATTTTGGTATCTAATGGCGTTTTTCTTGCCATTTTAGGCATTCAATGAATGTTCAAACAAAAAGTGAGATTTAGTGACAAAAGAGCTGAAATTGTAAAAAAAAAAAAGTGTCTACAGATCATCCCACTTCAAAGGTTCATATTTCCTTCCTCAAATTGAACCATGTTTCAGATTATATATATTCAGAAAGCCCTGAAAGTTTAGTTTCCAGTGACTGTTGTGTGGCTATGCACGGGTATTGCACGGGTCTTACCCATTGAACTGCATTTTTCAACACAACGAATGACGGGTTTTAGGCCATTTTAGAGTGGTAATGTTGTCCTTTAATGCCTAAATCGTCCCCTAATCTCCCAAGCCTATAAATACACCATTTCTTAAAAATACCCATCAACTCACTACCCACAAAACCTAGACAACAAATCCTCTCCATTATATCTTCTTCACCAAATCAAGAGAGATAGAAGCTTCAAAAGGTATCCATGTAGGTTTTCCTCCATGGATTACCCCTCCAACACCACCTTCTACCCTCATCCAGTCATCTTTAAGGAGGATTCAAGAGGAAAGAGCACCCTACCTTATCTATGAGGAGGATGAGCTTCAATGAAGGATGAAGACTCGAGATGACAATTGGGTTTCCTTTTTTTACTCTTGTTTTTGTTAATTTCTTCTTTGATGTGTATCCCCAATTGGGAAATATGTAAACCCTACACTATTTCCACTTTTTTAATTGATTTGTATTTGATTTCTTCAAGTATTGTCCCACTCAATTGCTATTGATTTATTCTTGACTTGAATTAAGTCGGTATGCCAACTCTTGATGCTTGTTTAGAAATAGCTATTGTCTTTATATTCATGTATGTAGGGTAGAAACTGGTCTGTGTTCATGATTGGGGCTAGGAGTATATTAATGTAATTTAGGAGTAGGTTAATTAAACATCCCATGATTGCTCGTATGCCTATGGATAATCTGAAATGCATGTTGTGGATTGATTTGAGTACTTTTGGTTGTTTGGGTGGAATTCATGAAGGGCAAATGCCATGCCTTTGCAAGTTTTGGTTCTTGAACCCACACGCTTTATGCCACCCTTGGTGGTTTCTCACACAGCACACCCTCAGTGAGAAGCAATTGAGGGTTGCAACACTTGGTCATTGCTCTTTCGATACCCCATAGATGAGTAGTGGTCGAGGGTCAAATGCTTAATGCTTCCATTGGTAGTTACTTACACGTGACATGTGAGTAGCTATCGGTGGTTGATCCTAATTCTTTCTCTTTAATATATGTGCTTGAACGTGGTCATTGGTGTTGCTCACACGGTATGCCAATGGTGAGTACCTTTAGAGGACTAGACAACTCTCCCCATTTCTATTCTAGAGGTCGTACTAGAGGCTAGGTTGAACCCACGTTAGAAGTGTCCTTGCAATTAGTTATTATAGGTGGCACGAATGTTGTGGTGGTTATGAGTACCTCTTGTGTTCATTGTCTTGCATCCCTCATAACCACCCTATTTTTACATTTGTCATTTAAATCACCATTCTCACCCCCTCCATGTTCTCTTATGTTTTCTTTATTTGTTTCTTTTCATTGCTCTTGTTCTCACAAACACACACACACACACACACACACACACACACACACACACACACAAATGCTACACTTCGCACACACCACTCTCACATTTGCCATGTTCTTATTTAGATTGCTTTCAATAATCAATAAAATGTGAGACGATCGACGAATGACACCTCCCTGTGGACGATACCATCACCTGCCGCTTTACTAGTTTTTAAAACTATAGAGAACATTGTGTAGGACTTTTTATAATTATTTTTTTGATCCGTTGTTTGTTAACGAAAAAAAAAATGAGTATCACTACCCTTACAAGCAAATCCCCAATGTGGTTTGTCAACGAAATGAGCCAATCAAAATATGAGGAACTTACGAGCTATATGAAGTAAAAATGAAATCTGAAGCTATAAAACAACCATGAAGAGGAAAAGATCTATTTATATGAAGCGCTAGATCAAATGATGTCATTTTAAGGTTAGCCAACAAAAACCCGGCAATATCGTTGTTTATACCACGGCTCGGGCAAGTTGTCATAATAGCAGTAAGTACAACAGTACACACACTGGACAACTCCACGGTAAGGACCACTGGACAGGAACTATCACACGCCATGGCACAGACAATGAGAGATCATCTAGAGAAGACCGAGGTAGGAACCGCTAAGCAGATATGTGCACCAACCGTGATACCTTATACGTGAAACAATCTAGAACCAACCGTGATTGGGACCATGGTGTAGACAGGTACATGGACAGCGACCTATACCGTAATTTAGATAACAAAACTCTTTTCCAGGCATTCAAACACACTAGCCTATATGAATGTTGTGTCAGTGTGAAGTGTGATGAATGAAATAAATGCACAAAGACAGGGACACACAAAGAGCATGTAAGACAAGTAATAAAATGGAATTCAATTCATGATAAGTAATAATATAGGCAAGTGTGTATGTGTGTGTGTGTGTAACTAAATCTCTTCAATTAAAAGTAGAGAAAAGATAAATATCTTCCATAAAGCACTTGATGTCCAATGGCAATAACGATGAGTATTCTTCGAATACTAAGCTACCCTTACAAATTGAAACCCTATTGAGATTTTGCCAACGAAATAAGCCAATCATAAAGTGAGGCACTTACAATCTCCCCTTTTGGCTATTTCATGACAAAACCACCACTAAAAAAAACAAAAAAAGGTTGGTCAGCAAGATTTTCTACAATACCATAATGATCATAATCTAAGTCTTGAACATCACAAGTCAATCCAAAGCTTGTAGAAAATTCCAACCTACACATAATCAAAATACCTTCCAAGAACAAGTGTGTGTGAGGTGCTTACAATAAAAATATTTGCAATAGCCTTAGCAAATTAAACCAATACAATGGAATAGTGTAATCATGCCATGCTATGCAATGCAACATGTTCCCCCTAAATGGTTATTTCAACTCCCCCAAGAATAAAAAAACATAACTCCCCTTAAATATGATATCAAAGACCCTAAAATTCCTCAAACATTTCTCCCCCTTTTTATCATGAGATAGGCAAAGGGAGTCACCTCTAATAGGTAAGCATTGGCAAGGAGAGTTATAGCATAAAAAACAATATATGCATAATCATATAAACAAATTTATTCAACTCAATTAAGTAATAGAGATTCAAGGAGTTTTATTTTATGAAAATGTGTGCATGATGCTTTGCATGCAATATATGTTGTATTCAAGATCAAAAACATGGTATTTGGCAAAACAAACAACAAGGGTTTCCAGAAGAATTCAAACCAATTTCACCCTTTGGCATAGAATTAAGCAGGATATAGATTTTCAAGAGATTCAATTTAAAGAGCAATTATATCATACTTTTATAATCAAAACAAGGCATGAGATACTCGTACGATAATAGCCTTGTTCAACCAATAAATGGAGAGAGACCATGGATTTTAAAATCCTTTGAATGGATACAAGATCCTTATTGATTGAAGTCTCAACATTGCTTTTCACGCATATTTTTGCATTCAAAATTAAGCAATCAAAAAAAATCTTCATGCATATCAATTCAAAGCATGTCATTAATAGAATTGTCATGTCATGAAGATCAATTATAGGTCATTCAAATTGTACTTCCAAAGTCAATTTCCTAGTCCAAAAATGCATGTTTGAATGACATGGATTGCAAGTAAAGTAATGTTGCACACTTATTAAGAAAATAACATATAAGCATATGTACAGCCAATCATCTCAAGCAATTAATAAAGAAGCATAAAGTTTATCAATGTAGCATAATGCAATTCTATGCCAATTAGATCTCTTTGCTTGAGCTCCCCATATTGGGTCAAGACATACCATTTTAAGCCAAATGACAAATCCCAATAGATTTACTAAGGTTACCAAATCTAAGAGTCTCTAAGGGCTTAGTAAACAAGTCCGTTAGTTGGTCATTTGTTCTTATTTGCTCTAAGGCAATAGTTTTGCTCTTAACTAACTCTCTAATGAAATGATGTCTAATGTCTAATGTCAATGTGCTTGGTCCTAGAATGTTGTACAACTATTTCTTGAAATGTTAATGGCACTCATGTTGTCACAAAACAAAGAGTTCCTTGCTCTAAGCCATAATCGGCTAGCATTTGTTTCATCCACAACAATTGCGTGCAAGCATTTCCGGCCTCGGCCGTGGATAGAGAAAATGAGTTTTGATTTTACAAAACCAAGACACCAAATTATTTCCTAGGAAGAAGTAACCACCAGATATACTCTTCATATCATCACAATTTTTTGCCTAATCGATATCACTAAATCCAACAAGACTTGGATTAGTGTCAAAGGAGTACCGAATCCCATGATTTGAGGTACCATTCACCAACTGAATGATTCTTATTACCGCAGCAAGGTGAGATTCTTTAGGATTAGTTTGGTACCTAGCATAAACACCGACATTAAATGAAATATCGGGTCTACTTGCGGTCAAGTAAAGCAAGCTACCTATCATGCCTCGATATAAGCTTTGATCAACACTCTAACCACCAGCATCTTTACTTAGCATGGTGTGTCACAATGTTTGTCATTATCAAGGCCAAACTTCTTCACTAGGTTCTTTGCATACTTAGCTTGAGATATGAAAATCACATCATGCATTTGCTTAATTTGCAAACCTATGAAGTAATTAATTTCACCAACCATTCTCGTCTCAAATTCTTGAGACATAACATCAATAAATTGTTGTACGTTAGACATGTTGGTGGAACCAAACACAATGTTGCCCTTGATGAACAAGGCCTTGTCAACACTAACTCTAGAATAGCTAATGTCAACAAGATAGAGAGTGAGATGCTCATACCAAGCCCTCGGGTGCTTGTTTCAACCCAAAAAGAGCCTTTTTGATGTGATGGACATTATTAGGGTGGTGTGGATCCACAAACCCCTTGGCTTGCTTTACAAACACTTCCTCATGCAAAAAGCCATTGGGAAAGGCACTCTTAACATCCGTTTGGTGTAATTTGAACTTGTACACACAAGAAATAGACTAGAGAAGCCTTGAAAACTCAAGGAGTGCAACGGGACCAAAAGTCTCCTCAAAGTTAATACCCTCAATTTGAGAGCATACATATGCCACAAGCCTAGCTTTGTTGCACACAATGTTGTTATCTTCATCCAACATGTTCCTATACACCCATTTGGTGCATATGACATTAATGATTTTAGGTCTAGGAACTAGAGTCCAAACCTTACTCCTTTTAAATTGGTTTAGCACTTCTTGCATGTCAAGAACCCAAAAATAATCATTAAAGGCTTCATTAACCTTTTTGGGCTCAATTTAAAAGATGTAGCAATTATATAAAATTTGATTAGCTATTTGACACCTATCCCTAACACCCTCATTCATATCTCTGAGATATTCATCCATGTTGTGGAGATGTCTAACCCATGGAACGAGTTCTTTAGAGTTCAAAGATGAATCTCTATCAAGAGGTTGAATGACTTCTTCATCATAATTCGACTTCACATCAATTGAAGTCTCACCATTCTTCTCCAAAAGAGAATCATGAACCACATCAACCTCCTCATAATGACTTCTAGTTTTAAGCCTACAATCATCTATGACAACATTAGATGATTCCATAACACTATGTGTTTTCAAATTAAACACTCTATAGGTCTTACTATTAAGAATATAGCCAATGAAAATTACATCATCACTATTGGCATCAAACTTGCCAAGTTGATCTCGGTCATTGAGAATGTAGCATTTGCTTTTAAATTAGTAGAAGCAGCTAACATTTGGCTTTCTACCCTTCAACAACTCATAGGAGGTTAGCCTAGTTTTGGGCCTTAGGAAGACTCTATTTCCTATGTGGCAAGCCATATCGACAACCTTGACCCAAAGGTTCCTAGGGACATTGCTGCTAAGCAACATCACATTGGTCATCTCTTGAAGGACCCTATTTTTCCTCTCAACAACCCATTTTGTTGAGAAGTTCTAAGAGCCGAGAACATATGGGAAATGCCAAAGCTATTAAAATAGCTTTCAAAATCCCTCTCATGATCACACCTTATCCTTTTAATGCTTTAATGTGAGAGTTTTTGCTATTTTGAATTTTAGTGCAAAGCATTCTGAAATTTCCAAAAGGTTCAGATATTTCTCTAAGAAAATATGTCCGTGTAAATCTAGAGACACCATCTACACATTTAAAAATGTATCTCTTGCCACCGAGACTCTCGGTTTGCATTGGATCTATAAGGTCCATATATAGTAGCTCTAATGGCTCTTTAATGGTGAGATACTTACCCTTTTTGTGCATACTCTTGGTTTGTTTCCCTTATTAACAAGGTCCACAGACACCATCAACTTTCTTTCCAAGTTCTGGAAGGTCGGGGACAACTTTGAACTTATCCAAGATTCTCAAATCTTGATAGTTAATGTGACCAAGCCTTTTGTGCCACAACACAACTTGCTTACACATGAACACATTGCAAGAGATGACAGTAGCTTCAAGACAAGAACAATTGTCACTAGATCTCATTCCTTTTAGCAAGGTTTGTCCATTTGACTTCAAAATTGAGCAATCAATCTTGTAAATAAGACCGATAAACCATCATCATTGATATGAGAAATGCATATAAGATTAGTTTGCAAGCCATCAACAAACAAAGCATTTGAGAAGAAGAGTAAATCGGGAATAAAAATGATTCCTTTCCATATCTCTTTTTTTTAGATCCATCACCAAAGGTGACAAATTCACCATCCTCTATAACAAGAGATTCAAAGAAACTCTTGTAGCCGGACATATGCCTAAAGCACCCACTATCCAAAAAAAAAGAGTTAAAAATATTTTCCTTCACCATAATTTGAGCCACATAGCAAAAATATTTATCTCTTCTAATCCACCTATGTGAAATATTTTCTTTCCTTGTAGTCTTAAGATTATTGGCTCTAGATTTCCTAGCAACATGTATACTGGTTCTAGTCCTATTTATTTCAATCATGCTTTCAATCCTAAACATCTTGATATATTTAAAGCAATTCGGCCTAATATGGCCGTTAACACCACAAAAATAACATGTGAGAGTAAAGTAAGAAGTCATATCATTCCCTTGTGAATATAAAGGACCTTTCCTATGTCTTTGAGCTTGTCTTTGGTGTTGGATTGGTTCTCTCCTCCTTATATGTTGAAATGGAGTAGATATATTCCTTGGTTGAGCTTGCATGGATTGCTTCTTGGCTTGGTTGTATTTTGTTTGAAGAAAGCTTGCTTGAGCTTGAGCTCTTTGTTGGAACCTTGTCTTGAATATGTTTGGTGGAATTTCCAATTTCAACCCTTTTAGTTGGTAGTTGTGGGATTTGGACTTCTTCAATCTCTTGACTATTGACAAAATTTATCTTCTTCAAGGATGTGGTCTCCATATTTTCCATTTATCCCAACCCTCTTTTATCACTAGGGCTCTTCCCACTTGATAGCATCTTGTTAAGTTTTTCGATTCCAGAGGTCATCTTGACAATCAAACCTTTTGCCACCTCAAGTTCCTTCTTCAAACTATATTCACTCTTTTTACCCATGACTAGCTCCAATTTCAATCGTTCTTCCATTCATCTTGCTCTTTTCACTTCCTCACTAAAGTGAGTCATCTTGGAAGTCAATTCAAGATTCTCCCTTTTTAGCTTTCGAATTTTCTTCTACTTATTCAATCTTGAACTCTCAAAGTACTTCTGAAGTCTTCATAGTCTATCTCCTTATCAAATTCATACTTGGACTTAAATGAGGTACACTTATCACTAGAGTCAACTTTTTCTTCTTGTTTGTCCTCATCCTCTTATTTGTCACTCATGACTTCCTTGCCATTGTAAGACTATAAAAAGGCAATGAAGTTGGCAACTTGGTCTTCCTCATCCGAAGACTTATCTTCCTCTTCTAAGTATTCACTATCACTCCAAGTAGCAACCATAGCTTTTCCTTTCTTCTTCTTCTTCAAATTATCACACTCGGGAGCAATGTGACCATACCTACTAAATTTGTAGTATTGAAAACCCTTCTTAGAGTCCTTCTCTTGAGATTTCTCCATCTTCTTAAAATGATTCTTCTTCTTCACTTCCTTTCCTTTGGATCCAAAACCATTCTTTCAAAACTTGTTGAACTTCCTGAATCTCTTCACCATAATAGCCATCTCTTCATCTAAGTCATCCTTCTCCTTCTCATCTTTAGAGGTCTTCAAGGCTATTCTCTTTTGCTTCTTGAGTGGTAAAGTTATAGGGCCCTTCTTGACTCATAGGCTAGAAGCCTTCCAATCACCTCACTTGGTTTCATAGTCTTGAAGTCACTGTTTTCTTCAAGTACCATCACCTTGGACTCGAATCTCTCGGGAAGTACTTCATGATCTTTTGCTTCATCCTCTTTTCCGAGTATGAGTCACCTAGTCAAAAGGTTTGATTGACAATGTCCATCAATTTCACTTGAAAGTCATTGAAGAACTCATGATCTTCTTTTTTTTTCTTTTTTTTTGGTAAATAAATAGTATCGTAGAAAGAAGGAAGGAATGTACAAATACAAGGGGCATACCCTAGGAAAAAAGGGACACAAAGCCCAGAAACAAAGATCAAACAATAAACTCTCTAATAACTAGGGATAGAGAAGAGAGGCTAAAAAAAGCTCAACACACGAGCAACCACAAAGCAAGATCTAGACAAGGGCTCAAAACAAGAAAAACAAGAGCAAAGCTTTAAAATCAATTAGCGTTGACATTCCAATTCAAAGCAATAAGAGGGTGGTCTTTCAGATTGATAGATGATAGCCGGCAGCGAATGGTGTCAATAATGGAGCGAGTAACAACCGAGCTAGTCATTTTGGTGCCTTCAAAAATGTTGCAATTAAGCTCTCTCCAAATGTGATAAACAACGGCCCCAAGACAAAGCTTCTTAGCCATAATAACAGAATTAGTCCCTCTCCAATGGGTGGACGCCCAAGCAATAAAATCATTCCAGCAAAGACCAATCCAGTGAATCCCACAATAGTTCAGAAGTTGAGTCCAAATGGCTCTACTGAATAAACACTCAAAGAACATGTGAGCATGAGACTCGAGATGGGAGTTGCAAAGAACACAAGTAGTAACAGCCTCAGGGTCATACTTATGAATGCGGTCTCTGGTAGGCAGCCTACATCTTACAGCCATCCAAAGTATGAAACTCATTCTCGAAATGTTTTGAGGGAACCAAACCAGCTTGAACCAAGGAAAAAGAGGGTGAGGGGCTCTAAGAGAAGCCAAAGCAGAAGATGCTTAGTAGATACCATTGGAAGAAGGGAGTCATAGAATACTATCCTCTAAATTAGAGTTAGGATTGTAAGAAGGCATCCGACTTCTAATTTCTACAAGATCAATGGACATAGTAGCTGGCCAATTCTAAGAATCAACAGGAACAATGGCATTAATCGTTGCATTGAGGGGGAGGCCAGAATCATAAACCACACGAGGGCGCCATTTCGAAAGGAGAGGACCATCCGGATGCCAATTATCAAACCATAAGGAAGTACGAGAACCATTACCAATGTAGTGCTGAATTAAAGAACAAACAATTGGCCGAAGATAGAGGAGTTTCCTCCAATTCCAAGAGCAGGTGGAAGAAGCTTTAGCCTCCCAAAGATTTGAGCCTTTAAGGTGATAGGCTTTGATCCAAGAAGTCCAAAGGTTATTCGTTCCATAAATTAGAATCCAAAGATGCCTAATCGCCAGGGCCTTGTTCCAAGAAGAGAGATCCTTGATTCCAAGACCACCATCTTTCTTAAGGAGACAAATATCAGACCAATAAATTTTTGAACCCTTACTATCACCTTCAACCCCTTTCCACAAGAAGCTTCAAAATTTCTATTCTATAATCTTTAAAATCTTGATAGGAAGGTAGAGATAACTAGCCCAAAAGACTTGTAAACTCGTCAAAATCGAAATAATGAGTTGCAAGCGACCCTCATCAGAGAGGCCGCGGTTCATCCAAGAGGTAAGTCTGCCTGAAACTTTATCCACAAGAGAGGAGCAATCCCGAATACAAAGTTTAGTAGAGATGATAGGGATTTCTAGATAGCGAATGGGGAGAGAACCGATCGTGTAACGAAAGAGGTTAGTGAGCTGCTGGTTGGTTGAAGAGGATAAACTCGAAGTAAAGATATTGCTTTTGGCTTGATTAGCAAGGAGGCCCGAAAGCAAGGAGAACTCATCAAGGGCAGCCTTAAGGACTAGAGCTGAAGAAGGGGAGCCATGGCAAAGCATAATAAGGTCATCAACAAAACAAATGTGGGAGAGCTTTATCTTGTCACACTTCCAATGATACATGAAGCTCGGAGAGTCCGTAATTCGCTTGGTCAGAATTTTAGATAGAACTTCCATAGCTATAATAAAGAGGTATGGGGACATAGGATCCCCTTGCCAAAGTCCTCTTTTCCGGGAGAAAAAAACAGCTAGTTCACCATTGATAGAGATAGAGAACTTGGGGGTAGTAAGGCAAGCTTTGATCCAAGTAATAATCTTAGAAGGAAAGTGAAAAGCTACTAGGGTTTCAAGCAAGAAGCCCTAATCCACCATGTCAAAAGCCTTCATCAAATCTACCTTTAGAGCCAACGTAGGGCAGCCAATATCCTATGATAATTCCTCATAAGTTCTTGCGCAAGAAGGATGTTGTCCCCTATACTCCTACCAGCCACAAAAGCTGATTGGGAAGGGCTGATAATATCTGGGAGACAAGGTTTGATCCTATTGGCAATGATCTTAGCAATGATCTTATAGAGAGTTTTGCAACAAGATAGAGGTCTAAAGTCTTTCATCTTAAAAGGGTTTGGGACTTTAGGGACCAACGCTAGAATCGTAGTATTTAGCTCTTTGAGAAGATGATCAGACCTAAAGAATCCTTGGATAGCATTAATCACATCTTCACCATTAATGTCCCAAGTTTTCTAAAAAAAATGAGCGTTGAACCCATCCGAATCAGGTGCCTTGTTAGGGTGGAGCGAGAAGCAGACCTCTCGAATCTCATCATTAGTGACATCTCTATCCATTGAATCGGCATGATCATTGGAGATGACATTATCAATAATATTGCTCAAAGTACCAATTGTTAGGATTATGCTCGATAACAAGAGTGTAATATTGTAATTAACAATCTTTTTATATGAATAAAGTGATTTCTAGTTTAACAAATCTTATAGCATTTATAGTTTAATTATTATAATTGTCAAAAGTAAATAATCATAAGGTCAAAAGACTATGAGAAAAGAAGAATTGTTCATACATCTAGATATGTATGAGGTAGACACAATTCTTTAGTTAGTCTTGAATAATATTCACAACTTAAGATTGAAGTTTGGGCGTTTTTATCTTGTCAAAGTTGTAGATTCTTTTGCTAGCATTTGAGTGGGATCAAATGTGTTATGATGAGTCTAAAATCATCAAAGTGTGGTGTCTTTGGGCAAAAGAATCTAGTGCACTGGGTGCATTGAATAGGATCAAAATGAAATACTTTATCTAGAACCGTCAATGGATAAATGTTTTCATTTGAAGACAATCAGAGAGTCTATCTTAATCCTGAGATAAATGATGGACTTATGGTTGCAAATGTTATCATTTGAGCTATCAATGAGTACGATTATATAGCATAGTCTATCCTCGATAGTTTGGTGGTATTCATTTGTTAATCGATAGAGGACTTCATTTATAGATATGGAAATCGTGGGTCCATTTATTGAATAAGAGTATAATACCATCATATGGATGTTTTGAGGTATTGGATATTAAATCTTAACGTTAAGTTTTCAATAGTGTATTGAAACATGGCTTCTGGACAAGTCAAAATATCCAAGTTCAAAATGTGGTCATATGAGTAAATATGGTATTTTGGAGAGCTATAGGCGGTCTATGAGCTCTTGGCGATTACTGGTATTCTTCACGAGGATACACTTTCTCCAATAAGGTTGTCTAGGGTATGAATGAGTAACATCAACTTATTCTATCTTTATTAAAGAGTTCAATTTTAGTTCTTTAGTGGAAGGAACTAAAATTAAATAGATTGGACCTAAGTGAATCATTTGTTGATTGTGATTGGGTTGTGTCTATTGGAGCTTAAATTTATATAGCTCGCCAAGATTCCCAATCCACACGAACTTGCATGGATCACTTAATATATTCTACCGGACCAATAGGGGTCCATCTAGAATTGTAATAAGGCATGTGAACTTGTTTCTTTTTGTAAGAATAGGTCTAGTTCACATGTAGACTTTTTATTAAGGTCCAATGGATTTAATAAAATGAGAAAAATAATATATGGCCTTTATACTAGGTATGGTCGGCAATGGCTATGGTGAATAGCTTTAATATATTATTTTTATTTTATTATTATTTAATTAAATGGAAATTAATTAATTTATTGATTAATTAATTATTTTATTAAAAGTCAAAATCTTTTCCTATTAGGAGTTGGTAGTATATTTAATGTTAAAGACTATATTTGATAAGTAGATAAATAAAAGGAGTTATTTATCTAATAAAATTAGGAAGTCTTTAATATGGTTACAAATACACTATTGAGTAGGATTAGGAGTCTTGGTGTAGGAAAGAATTCTTTTTGGAAAAGGATTCTTGGTCACCAAGTAAAGCTACTTAGTGGTAGAATTCTTATTTGAAAAGTATTCATAATCACCAAGTTAATCTACCTAAGGATAGGATTCTTGTCCATCAAGTAATATTTCTTAGGAAAGATTAAACACTCCTAATCTACTTCAAACAAGGGAAATTCGGCCAACACAATGTATAGTTAAAGGAGTAGTTAGTTTTCTTCTAAGATAAGGATTCTAACTACCAAATAAATCCACCTAAGGAAAGGATTTATGAACCTATATATATGTGGATGATGAATTCGGCCAGCCCTAAGGCATTAGAGAGGAATTTCAGCCAAGCCATATTTTTCTTAGCGAAGAATTCAGCAATCATAGAATTTTGAGGGAGAAAATCTGATTTTATTCTAGACAAAATTCAATCTTCTCTAAGCAATAGTGTGCGAATTTCGCCAAGTAGAGAAAAACGGGAACATTTTTGTATTCGATAGTATACTAATAGCCCTTACATCAAAAGGGTTTTGTGTACAACATCGAATCAAGGTTTACGCGAGTTACAATCAAATTGATTGATAATTTACAAGTGACCGGACGTTCTTGGATTTTTTTCTCTTGGAGGATATTTGTAACTAACAAAGAAAAGATATTTGCTTTGTCTCCATCCTCAGGAATATAATTTAAAGAAAGGGAGCTCACACTCCTAGGTGATTCACGTTCGTGATTGGATTGGAAGATCTTGCGGAATTGATTCAGCGCTTGTTCAATCGTCACGCGAAAAATGTACGATACTTTTATACACATCAATTAATCTAGGGTTAAGGTTCTCGTTGCATAAAAGGGAAAATTTTTATTTATACGCAAACCCTAATTTCTTTTTTCTCACGCTTCTGTTGCGTTTCTAAACCGTTTTTCCCTACACCAATGCCATGTCTAACGGGTATAGAGCAACCAAGAATATTCTGAAAATGAAGGATAACCTCATTCTTGATCGGAATGTCACCTTCAATCAAGGAGCCATCATCACTAGTAATAGAGTGGATCTTGCTTCTATTGCGTCTACCATTGATGGCTTTAAAGAAATAAAAGGAGTTGCGATCACCAGCCTTAAGCCATTGGATTCCAGATTTTTGCCTTAGAAGGTCCTCTTCAACTTGGAGAGTCGAAGTATAATAGCTTATAAGCTTCTTTTCCTGATTTCTAAGGTTAGAATCAAGGGGCTGCTGATCAAGGAGGCGTTGACAATCATCAAGGACATCTTTGGCTTTAATCAAATTAGTTGTCAAGTTACCTACCTTGTCATTGTTGAGGGTCTTAAGAACCTTCTTCAGATTTCGAAGCTTAGAGCAAAGCTTGTACTGCATGGTGCCATGAACTTGCTCCCGCCAACACCTCTCAACCAAGGGGAGGAAATCTGCTCTATCCGTTAGAAAGTTGAAAATTTTGAAAAGGCAATTTTTCTTAATACCTTGCAACCCAAGCTTAACCACGGAGGGACAATGATCTGAAATGCTAGGGGGAAGGAAAATCGCTTCAGAATTCTCAAACTTGACAAGCCAATCATTATTGACAAGAACTTTATCCAATTTCTTAAAGATACAACCGTTGCTTCTCTTGTTGCACCAAGTATGAAGAAAACCCGAGAAACGAAGATCATCAAGCTCCGAAGCTTGAAGACAGTCATTGAACTCCTCCATAGCACCCGAAATTCTGGAGCAGCCCCCAATTGACTCACCCACATTCCTAGAGACATTGAAATCACCAAGCACAATCCAAGGAGAACCATGCTAACTTGACCACATGCTTTGCCAAAGAGCCTTCCTTAATCTATCATCATTAGAGCCATAAACAAAGGAGATTTGAAACCGTTCATAGGTGTCCAAAATACAAGCATTACAATGGATGATCTGATCAGTTTCACTAATTTTAGTGATATTGAGAATTCTAGGATCCCAACCCACCCAAATTCTTCCAAGGCCATGACTATTATAATTATCTATCATATCCCAATCTTTGAAAACTGAATTGGCAACAAGAGCTTTCTTATTAATTCTCACCCTTGTCTCAATTAAACAAACTAGACCGATGTTATGGTCGAGCAATAATTTCCTAACTTTTGATTTTTTAAGGGTGGAGTTCAGACCCCTAGTGTTCCAACATGCTAGATTAATCATCAAGAGGTTGAAAAGGCGTTACCTTAGCTTGCGAGCTATTAACCTTGCCTTTCTTAGCAGATCGTTTCTTCCTCTTCTTCTTGCTAGAGGAATCCGTGGGGTTGGAGAGCCCTTTGATAGTGACCCCATCAATGTTTTTTTATTTTTGAGTGCCATAGGGAGTGGTCAGGAGAGGCCGTAGTAGGAGAATCGACATCAGCACTTTGGTCATTGCACCGGCCCAGAGAGGCCGTGGTTGGAGGAACAACATTATTACATTGGTCGTTACTCTGATCTTTGCATTGGTCACAACGGTTATCAACATCCTCATCAAGAGCTGTAAACTTGTTGGTGGTATCAACAGCCCTTTCCATAGAGAGGTCTTGGCATTGGTCATGGTTAGGTAGGAAGGTAGGACATAAAGAAGACTCATTTTCAGTATTACAAGTGGAGATAATTTTATCATCTTTCGAGGAGCTAAAATAAAAAGGTTCCATGTATGCTTAGGGAGAGCAAACCAAGGGAACATCTCGATTATTGACTCTCCTCCATTCTTGTTTAAGCTTTGGAGCATAAACATTTTTAGATGAGGAAAGAAGAGGCTTAGCTTAGGGCAATTAGTAATAGAGTGGCCAAAACACTTGCATTCAGCATAACTTTTTGGTTTCCATTGGTATTCCACCAAGATTTCTATGTTTTCTCCATGTTCTGGGCTTGAACTATCACCCATAAATAGTTCAAAGGAATTAACAAGGTCACAAGAGGCATCAATTTCAATACAAACCCTAGCAAAGGAAATTCTCTTCATGGATTCAGTTAAGCTATCAGCATAGAGGGGCTTACCAACCGCACTAGCAATATGGCTCAGCCCTTCTTCATTCTAGTATTCATGGGGAATGTTGAAGAGCTTAACCTAAATCAGAATTTTAGAGTAGGAATCTTTAGATAGATTGAGCCTAGGATGCCATTTTTTGAGGATCACCATCCTTCACGCAAATAACCAAGGGCCAGCCTCTAATACCTTAGAACAAGCTTCATCATCCGAGAATTTAAAGAAGTAGAACCTGTTATCATTAGCTAGGACTTCCAACAGGCCACAGTTGCCCCAAATACGTATGGCTATATTGTTAACTAGAGAAAATGGGAGTTTTTTCTCAATAAAATAACCCACCAAATAGTTCTTCCATGCTTTAGAGCCATTCTCTGCAACTTCTAAGGGAGGGGAGACACACTTCATATTTCCTCTATGAAAGGGATGGTAATATTTAAGATTCATAGGCCTACTAGAGAGGGGATCCATAAGTGGATCATGATGAGTACCTTTCAGCACATTACTATAAGAAAGATGGCTTTTCTCTAAAATTATAGGAGGCAATTGACCTATAGCATTGCTGGCATCTTTAGTCACCAAAGGAGTAATGATAGGAATACCTTTATTATGGGGCAACACATAATTGCTAAAAGAGGAGACCTCCTCTAGCTGGACTTTTTGACCTTCAACAATAGCGGAGGGACAAGCTTCACTTTTAGAGGTAGGCTTTTCAGCTATACCAAAAGAGGAAAAAAGAGCCTGGTGTAGCTGGGTAAGTCTATAGACATCAAGGGCAGGCTTTTCAGACCTCTAACATTGATCTATGGTCCCTTTCATCTTCCCCAACGCATCCTTGAGATGAACAGCAAAGCTTGAAACTTCAGAACCTCCATTGTTGCCTAAATTAGCTTCAATAGTTGAGGTTTGTGGGCTGCTTGATAGGACCATTTTAGTGTTAGCAACAACAGCTCTATTGGATGTACTATGACCACTTCTTGCATGGTTGGTGACATCATTTAAAATGTGCTTGGGTATGATAGAACAATGCCCTCTTTTGGTAGACCCATTGCTGTACTCAATAGAATCATTAGCTTTTAAAAAAAAAGCACCAGCTGAAGAAACTACGTGGAGGGGGGTGGTAAAGGTTGGTC
This sequence comes from Dipteronia dyeriana, assembly GCA_032871835.1. Taxonomy (NCBI): domain Eukaryota; kingdom Viridiplantae; phylum Streptophyta; class Magnoliopsida; order Sapindales; family Sapindaceae; genus Dipteronia; species Dipteronia dyeriana. Next base: position 26,419,577 of record CM065297.1, on the reverse strand, counting down.
TTGCAATGATGGAATACTAGAGATGGAAAAAGATGGAGCCTCCGGGAATGTAAGCTTTTCAACATTACCAGATGTAGACAAAGGTTGATTAGGCTCTTCAGCACCATTAGTAGGTTTCCCAGCCCTATTACCTTGGTCCATAGACCCTTTCTTTTTTCCCATCATGTTCTGGAGAGGGGTCACCAGATTTGAACCTTTAAGAACTCCATTGTTGCCTATAATGGCTGCAGGAGATGAAGCTCGAAGGATGTATTCGGGAACTATAGCAGCTGAACTGAGAACACTAGGACCAACTTCTCCAGGGTTGGGCAAGCTAGAAAGATGCCCTCCTATGTTGGACTTGTTGTTACTCTTAATAGGAACATTGGGTTTTAAAATGGAAATAACCCCAGCAGAGGAGACTTTAGGAGTAGAGGAAAGAGGCTGGTCTTCCATGGAAAAAATAGGAGGAAGAACACTAGAAATGGAGAGGGAAAAGTTTTCTGAAATGGGAGGCTTTTCCATGGTAGAATCCATAGGTAGGACCAAAGAGAGGGAGGAAGAAGGTTTGATGGAACCTAAGTAAGGAAGAGATGAGTGTTTAGGTGAGGAAGCCATGGATGGAGAAGAATCCACCATGAAAATGGGCTGGGATTAGAAGGAGGCAGCAAGGAATTCTAGAGAGAAGGAGGAGCAACTCTCTCTAACCCATTAGCTTTTGGGGGAATTTAGTTCTGGTTTCAATTTACACTCATGAACTTCTATTCTAATTTGCTCAAATTGTGTTTGGAGGACATGAAGCTTAGAGTCCTCAACCACCTCGACTCCCTCATGAGTAGTCTCTAGAATCTACCATGCCTCTTTTACATTTCAAGTTGTTTGGATCAGCTTATATTGGTCATCGTCCATTGTACAAATAATGGCATACATTGCCTAGTTGTTCCACTAGGATGCTTCGAACTGTTTAGCTTGGGAACCACACTCTCATCTTCAAGAGTTTTTTCTGGAGAAGTGTAGCCATCTTCTATTTCCATCCAAGCTCAGTCATCTATTTAGCAAAAATACGACTCCATCTTGACTTTCCATGAGGCATAGTTCACCCCGATAAGTAAATGGGGTCTTGTGCCTGAAGCTCTCTCGTGTCCGCCTCCATTTCCACTCATAGTGTTTGGGTGAGGAGGAGATGAATGCAAGTGTATTCAACAATCAATATACAAAATTGCAAGACATACACACAACAAGAGCAAGGGTCATCTAAGTATGTCTAGGCATCCATAATCCTTGTTATAAGAAGTGCGGAATTAAAAAAAAACAATGACACAATGAATTGTTTTTTATGAGAAAACCCCAATAGGATAAAAAAAACTCGTAGACCTAATCGACAATCGAACCCTCAAATCCACTATTTGTAAAAACGATTACAACCTAGGTTGACCGCATCACACCTAAATGGTTACTAATCCGTTTTTGCTACTCGTAGGCCTTTAATAGTGATTTTAGGCTCTTGCTTGTATACTACCCGTGGTACATATAAGACTTAACTCTCAAGAGTAGAGATATGCAACCTAATAAGAATATTAAGAATATTTTAAATGCCTAAATGCTAGGTCAACATATTTATTGCTTATCTAACCATGGATGAATGAGTCAACCAATCCTTGATATCATGTAGCTATATGACATACATAGAACTTATCTATTTGAAATAATTGGTAACCTAGATGCAATAACTATCACAATACAAAACCTAACAATCAATGTAAAAATCTCAATCTTACAAGTAAAAAACTAATCATGATGCAAGCAAGTCAAAAATGAGATTTCTTGTTAAGGTAGAACACTAGAATGAATGAAGATGGTGTTCTACTTACCAAGTCATGCATGTTGATGAAGATGTTAGGTTTTAGATTATGTTGGCATTAATTCCATATCAAAATGATGTTTACTTATAATGATTTAGTTGTTTAGGTTCATGATGATTCAAGCTTCAAAAAAGGAATAAAAACTAGTCAAAGCAAGTACAAAGCCTTCACAGAGAAAGGATGCTATATGTTTCTACAAAGGTATATTAAGACCTTATCTTTCTGTTACAAGGCTTAGGCACACACACAAAAATCATACATATGTGTCCCTGCATAGTTATGCACCATTATAGGCACACACATACACACAAATCATACATATGTGTCCCTGCATCATTGTGCACCATTTATAACACATTTACACACTTGAAGATGAATGCTCATGCATTGGTATGAAAATAGCATGTTTTGGAAAATGCATGATTATAGACTATCTCTATGTAGTTTGCATTCTTGTGTGAATTGTGTTTGTATGTGTATATATTTGTATAACATGGAAATGAACTTGATTTTAGTCTTAAATCATTCCTTATTGAGTTCCAAACACTTTGGTTATTCATACTCTTAATTTCAAGTTCTAAGTGAAAAGATATGATACTTTCCAGTAATGTTGTGTATATTATCTTCGTCTTCATATATCGAGTCGAATTCTTATTTTCTGGGTTAAGTATCATATATGTCCATGACCGTGAGAGAGTTATGGTTTGTAATCTGTAAACGGATTTGAATTTCGATTTTGAAGGCCTGAGAACGGTAGAAGAAAGTGAAGGGAGCTCGTGGAAAAGAAGCAAGCATCAAGTGCTTCTTTCCCGAGATGGCGCGTGGCCATCTCAGGCAAGAAAGCCTTCTTGCCCGAGACGGCCACGCGCCATCTTAGGTAGCAAGGTCACTTGATGTGCTTCATGTCCTTTTTTTCATTTCACATGTCCTTTTCCCTCTCCTTTATATATCTCTTCCCCCTCACATTTCATTCTAAGAAGAGATTTAAAATTTGAGTGCAAATTTTCTCCCAAATTTTCTCACCTTCCAAACACCATAACTTCTTCATTTGAACTTCGATCTGAGTGATTCAAAGTTGAGAGTGTTTGTATATTCATCCTACATCTTTTCTCTGAAGGTTTGATTTAGTTTTATTCCTTTTTTTGGAATCTAACCTCACAAAAACGGGACTGCACCAAATCAACTAAGGTATTGATTTTCTCTCAAAGTTTTCTTTTAAAACTTGGTCAATTACCTTAGGTTTTCTTCTTTAATATATATTAGTGTATTGTGATTGTTTTTATTTGAGTTTTGAACTCATTTAAAGCTAGATTAAATTTCAATTGAAATCTCACATGTTGAGTTAGGTTTTTAATTTACCTATGTTTTCACATGATTGTGATTGTATTATGCTAGCTTTGATTCTAGGACTATTTGATGATCTTTAATGGATTAATTTTGTGAAAAATAGTTCCTCACATGTATTAGGCACTCTTTGGCCAAAATCTTCCTATGATACATGTGCTTGTGTTCTTATGAGCTATTCTTGTGCTTAGTTGATTTCATGAATAGATAATATGCTCTAGAACATGTTTTATTTGGTATATGAGATTTAAACTTGATTATGCATTAATTGATCATATCTTATGACTCAAGTTTTAAATCTATGCATTATCTAGGTTGTAATTATTGTTTAACATATCTTACATGATCTAGATGGATTAACCATGCATGATTGACTAGACTTCATTTGTTATGTACATTCATGCATATGTCTAGTATTTTCCATAGGATGTGTTGATCATAACATTCTATGTTGCGTGCTTGTTTATGTTTTGCATTCATGACCACCTAGATGCCTTGTGAGAAGAAAGTCTTGATAATAGGTGTGAGACCTATGTTGTTGAGCAAGGAAGTCTTGGCAATAGGTGGGAGACCTCGGAATGTCAAGCAAGGAAGTCTTGCCTAGGGTTGTGAGGATCTGGAAGGGTGAGCAAGGAAGTCTTGCCAAGGGTCGTGAGGATCCGGAAGGGTGAGCGAGGAAGTGTTGACAAGAGGTGTGAGGCTTTGAAATGTTGAGCAAGCTGGTGACATTTTCATTGGTAGGATATGAGGGTAGTTTTTAGGTGAAGTGGTCACTTGTGAGATTGTACTATTCTTATCTACTAGTGAATTTTGTTTGCCGGTGGTTGCTAACCCATGGATGTTTCCTCTTCGGAGGTTTACCACGTTATATCTTGTGTCAAATTTTCTCTATCCCTATCTCTCTTATATTTGTATTTGTTATTTGAATACTATGGATAGAAATTTATATGTAAGTTAATTGTCTAACTATAATATCAATTGTATATGTGTTATGGTTTCTTGTTTGTATCACACTTTAAATGTTTTATATGTTGATTAATTGTCTTTAATTGATATATATATATATATATATATATTGTGATACAAGCAATCTAGAGGGACAAACATTTATTTGTTTCTAAGGGAGTCAAAAAAGGTGTCTAACCTATTCTCCTCCCCTCCCCCCCCCCCCCCCCCCCCCTCTCTAGTTTAGCCTTGAGTATTTAACCGTGTTTGTATTTTCAGAAGACCCGTGTAAGAAAACATCCAAGATGAATCTATATGATGCTTGATTCATGAATATATTGTTAGATTTTTGAGTCTTGTGTTGGTATAATTCTATATCAAAAAAAATATATTGATTAGTTGTCTAGGATTTATGGATCATCAAGCTTCAATGATGGACAACAATTCAAGCAAAGTGATGGCTACAAGAGGAACAAAGCTTCATTGCATAGCTAAAGGTATATTGAGACCACTTTCCCCTTGCAAAGCCTAGGCACACACACATATCATTCATTTGGTTCCCTGCATCGTTGTGCAAAATTTGATATAACACATGGACACACTTATTTATGTATGCACATGGATTAGATTATAAAAGACGACAAGTTTTGAATTTGCATGTTCTAAACTATTTCTAGGAAATTGCATACTTGTGTATTCTTGTATTCATTTTATTGTATTTGAATGATATTTAACTTGAATTTGTGCTTATGATATTCCATATTGAGTGCCGGTCATTTCGGTTACTCATAATCGGGAAGTTAAGAAATGTTTCGTGATTTTATCATGCATGGTTTTCGCATTTGATTTTCAAGATTGAATACCATATTTTTAAAAAAAAAATATGCATGAGAGAGTCCCTGTTTTTAATCAAAAAACAGATTCAAATTGGAGTCTAGAGGCTGGAGATATAGCCGAAAGACTGATGGAGCCTCAAGGGAAAAGGAAAGGGACAGCCCCCCTTTCCCTTGGAGGAGCATGGACCTCCACGGGAAAGGAAGTCTTCTTCCACTGTGGAGGCCTATGCACCTCCACGGGATGAAGAGCAGTCCTCCCATTGGTCCATCATTTCCCTCTTTTAACTTTCCCTTTGAATACTCCATTTCCCTCTCATTCTTTTCCAAGAAGAAAAACTAGAAAAACTTGTGCAAAAATTTTCTCTCCAACTTTCCTAGTTTCCAAACACCATATCTTTTTCATTTGGAGTCCGATTCAAGTGATTCAAGTTGGAGGTTTCTTGTCTACTGGTCCTATATCTTTTCCATCAGAGTTTGGAGCCATTTGATTGAGCTTTCTAAAAGGTTAACACACAAAAATAGGACTGCATAGTTTTCACTTGAGGTATTGATTTCTCTTTTGATTTTTGAGCTTTAAATCTTCAATTACCTTGGGTTTTCTTTTTCAATACTTGCATGTATATTGTGTTTACTTTTATTAGAGTTTTGGACTCTAGTGAAGCTAGATTGAGCTTTGATTGAATCTTACATGTTAAGTTAGGTTTTTGTAAAAGCATATGTTTTCACATGTTTGTGTTTTGTATTATGCTAGCTTTCTTTCTAGGACTATTTTGAGATTCGATTGATTGATTTTAAACAAAAATAGTCTCTTTGATAGGTCTTTTATTTGATTACTTTCATGATTATCACAATTTTATTGTTTACTTAGAGCTTGATATGTTTTAATTGAATACTTTGTGAATACATGTTCTATATGTCTTGCTAGGAAGTTTATTGATCATATGTTATGATTCTCTCATGATTATTGTTTGATACTAAATCTTGTTTATATGCTTAAGTGACTATCATTGATTCAAGTTTTTGTGACATGAATACATCTAGAAGTTAAATGTGTTTTGGTGTTTTCACATTTCCTAGAATTGTTATTCATGCATAGTAACTAGACACATTTGATATATGAACTTTCGTGCATAAGTCTAGTTCCTATAAGATGTGTTGATCATCATATTCTATGTTTTGTGCTTGTTTGTGTTTTGCATTCATGATCACATAGGAGGCCTTCTGAAAAGGTTAGAAGTCGCATTTGGAGAGTGATTCTTCAAGTTGCGCATTGGAAGTCACATTCCTTAGAGTGATTCTTTGGTTTGAGCATTGGAAGTTGCATTTTTAGAGATGGAATCTTCAATTTGAGCATGGAAGTCACTTTTTGGAAAGGGGATCTTCAATTTGTGCATGGAGTCTTGACTAGAATTGGGATGATTCGAATAGTTAAGCAAAGTGGAATCTCTTTCATTGTGTAGGGTTGAAGGGAAGATTTCTAGGTGAAGAGGTCACTTGAGAGATTGTATCTTTTTATCTTATTAGTGGAAATTGTTTGCTGGTGGTTGTGGTATCAACCCGTGGATGTTTTCTCTTTGGAGGTTTTACCACGTAAATATCTAGTGTTGATTCTCACTATCCCTATCTCTTGATTTTTGTATACGTGTTGATATATATATATATATATATATATATATATATATATATATATATATCTTGCTTGATATACTTGTAATTGACATTCATTTATATCAAGAATTGAACTTTTTAAAGGCTTTTGATTAAATAGCCTTATTTGTATCACATGCAAGTAGTTATCAATATTGGCTTTGTTTGATCAAGCATGTCTTTATTAAATTGATTTTGCTTTTGTTTGATTAATGAAATTGTGATACAAGCTATCTAGAGGTACAAACATAAGTCTGTTTCAAGGGAATGAAAAAGGTATACAAACCAATTCACCCCCCCCCCCCCCCCCCCCCTCTCAAGGTTAGCTTTAGGCAAATTAACCGTGTTTGTATTTTCATAGATGATAGGTATTTGGGTTTTGGTCAAGAAAGATTGAAACTTGATGTCTTTTCTTGCAAGACACTTTTGAGCTATATGAAGTAAAAATTAAATCTGAAGCTCTAAAACAACCAAGTAGAAGAAAAGATCTATTTATATGAAGCCCTATATCAAATGACATCGCTTTGCGCTTAACCAATAAAAACCCATCAATATTGTTGTGTATACCGCGGCTTGGTGAAGTTAACCTAACCGCAGTAAGCACAACGGTAGACACTCTAGACAACTCTGCAGCAAAGATCACTGGACAGACACTAACACACGATACGGTATAGACAATGACAGACTTTCTAGATAAGACCGCAGTAGGAACCGTTGTGCAGGCATATGCACCAACTGCGATACCCTATGCGTGAAACAATCTGGAACCAACCGTTGTTGGGACTGCGGCTTATTCAGATGTATGGACAGCGATCTGTACTGAGTTTAATAGAAAAAGTCTCTTTTCCAGGCATTTAAGCACACTAGCCTATATAAATGTTATGCAAGTGTGAAGTGTGATGAATGGCATAAATGCATAAAGACAGGGACACACAAAGAGCATGTAAGACATGTAATAAAATGGAATTCAATGCATGATAAATAATAATACATGCAAGTGTGTGTGCACTTGATGTCCAATGGCATTGACAATGGAATCCTAAGAAACCCTTATGAATGGAAACCCCATTACGTTTTGTCAACAGAATAAACCAATCATAAAGTGAGACACTTACAACGACTTCATTATATGGGTATTTTCCCGCGCTATGAACTCACAGGGAACCCTAGATTGGCGGTTATAAGGTGAAAAAGCAATTCTTTGGACTTGGTTTTTAGATTTGTAAGTTCTCTATACTCAAAGCATATCTCATTCTAGATTTTCACCCTAGGTACTCCTAAAACTCATCTTTTTCCTTATCATTCAGGTATTCTCTCTTTCTACCCTTCCTTTTCATTCTTAATTACTAAGAGTGGTGTTATAATGCCAAAATTTTGTGAAATTGAGTTGGTTGAGCTTTATAAGTGATGTAGTAAATTTTGCCCGATTTAAAAGAAATTTTGTTCACTGGGATCAGTGATTCTATCGGTTGAATGCCAATTGATATAGGAAAAATCTACTCTAAGTGCATAAAATTAAATTCCGTGATACTTGATTTTTGGAAAAATCTTTGATTCTTGAAATTGATTAAATTGCAAATTGTAATTAAAATTAAGCTAACACACAACTCACATAAGGAATGGATATATAGGAGAAAGCAATAGGAAATCGATGCACCTTAGAGCACTCAATGCATTCAATTGGTCTCATTAAATTCTTCAATCCAATTTTAGGGCTTGTTTTAAGATAATACAATTTAGTATTAGAGTTTTTCCCATTACTCACACAAGGTCATGTGACAAGCAATAGTTAAAACTCTTTTTAACACAAAACTCTAAGCTAAGTTAACATAGCAAGGTCATGCATACATCAACTTTCTCATGTACTAAGCTTGTGATTAAAAATCAAATGGAAAAGGTCATCGACATCTAAACCCCAATCTCATAGGTAAACTAATCACAAACCTAAATCAATTAAGGTCACAAAATAACTTAGGAGAGAGATTAAAACAATTAATATAATAATTAGACTAAAACTGAATTGAATTAGAAAGAGTAGACCAATTAATCACATAGAGTTGTCCAATATGGTTACATCAATCCTCTAGTTAAAGGTTTAGCTACACATCAAGGGAGAAAATAAAAACATAGAAGAGTTGTAGAGAAAACCCATATTGGTCATAAGAGCATCCTTGTCTTGAAAATCTTTTTCTTCTTGCAACACTTCGATGTGTAAAGATGGATGAGAGAATTGTGATGTTCTTGTAAGAGAGGGATTAATGGTTAAGAGTTGTGGGCTGTGTTGTTTTGAAAAAGAATAGGAACTATTTATATGCCTCCCATAGATTAGGGCTTCAAGAAATTCTGAGAAAACAAGGATTGTGCACGACCGCCCTATGTGCAACGGCGCGGACACATTACATGTGCCGTGATTTGTAAAGTATTGGTCTTTTGGAGTTTTACGTGGTATGGATCGCTGTTGAGGTAAGTGTCTGAGGTGTGGTATGGACCACGAGGTATAACAGAAGCACCATTGGAATTCATCGCGTGCTATGCCGCAATTGGCGACAATTTTGCCTTTTCATTTTCATTTTTGCACATTTTCCTCCAAAAATAGCTTCTAACACTTCATCTATGGAATGTAACCTACACATGCTCAACAAATACATTAAACAACCTAAAATACTCAAGAGACAAGCATATTACATAGGTGGTGTGGATCGTGGTTGAGGTAAGTGTCTGAGGCATGGGATTGACTGGGAGATATAACAAACGAACCACTAGAACTCATTGCGTGCTACACCGTGGTTGGGGCTCTTGCATGGCAATGGCTTGGACCACGGTTAATGATGATTTTGCTCTTTCATTCTCATTTTTGCTCATTTTCCTCCAAAAATATCTTTTAACACTTCATCTATGGAATGTGACCTACACATGCTCAACAACCACATTAAACAACTTGAAATACTCAAGTGACAAGCTTATTTCATAGGAAATAGAGTGAAAAACATATATGATATGAGGATGAGTTTGTTTTAAATCTTGTACAAATGTATGAGAGAGTTGATTGAATTACGGAAGCATGGCTTTTATGTGTTAATGTTTTAAAACATGACTTTCAGTTCAAGGATTAAGAAATATTGGTATTTTGGCATGACTATTTTTGAGTAAGCTTGATGGTTTTAATTTTTACCTATGCCATGACCAATGACTTGAGAGTACTTTATGCATAAATTTACTTCCGAAACTCCAAGTAAATGTTGTATATTATAATAAGACTTTGTGATTAGTAATTAGTAGCTAGTATTTAGTAGTTTCAGTAACCTTTTTCTAACATTCGATCCCAAGTGTTCACTCTACCATTTTGTTTGTAGGAACACGGAAAATGCTATCAAAGATGTGTTGGTGTCAGAATTATTGGAGAGAAACACGCTTGACTATATGGCTTACGAGGAATGTTAGGTTGATAAATGTTGATATTTTAGACCCCTATTTCCTATGTTTTATGTTATGTTCTTGGGTGACATCGAATATTCTAATGTGTTTGTTGAGATTGTGTAGAAGATAACTCTTTGAGTAAATTTGAAGATAAAAGGGTGATTTCGGAAGATTAAAGAGATTAAAGTATGATTGTCACAAGAAGGGGCTAAAGAGTAATTATTAAAGTAAAAAAGCAACAAAAAGGCAATACACAGCACCTAGACAACACATTTATAGCACATAGACAACACTTTCACAGTACATTTCCATAGTGGCCAATATTTATGTCTACCATTGTCATAGTACTGTGTATTTTGATAGTGGTGACACAGCACTCTAATGTCAGAAGATCACGTTGTGTTTTATGCTATCATACTGCTCGACATTTCCATAGCGATGATTCTCTAATGCTTCTCTAATGACACCTACAGTGGTCCCCATAGCGGTTGTTGCTTATTTTTGACATATTTTCACTCTGAAAAGGTTCAGAATTGTCTCAAAATTTCCTAAATCAAATTCTAAAGACTCTAGAAGATGAAGACATATTTAGGAAACCTCCTAAACTCGAACTAGGAATTAATCATTAAAGAGAAACTCAAAGTAGGGAAAGGATTCTTATTCCTTAATTCATTCTACTTTCCTACTTAGTGTGTTTCCTACAACAAAGCAAATTGGGAATCTACAAGGAGTAGTCACCTATAAATACCAAGAGTTTCTTCAAGTGAAGGGGTAGAGATTTATTAAGCAAGATTGAATACCGAATATCCTTTGTATTTTTATTTTCTTTCCTCCTCTACCATTCTTTAAATTAAATGTCTTTTATTTTCTTTCTTAGTTATAATGTGTAAGTAAACTTTTGTAGCTTTGACTAACTTGAAGCCCTAGATATGATTTCGATTTCATAGACATATTGTTTTAATGGAGTATTATTTTTCTTACATGATGAACTCAATTTCCCCGTAAAAATTGTCTTTCTTTTATTGTGTTTCTTTGATTGATCATTTTAGAAACATGACTTTAGGATTTATGTTGCAAGGATACAAATCGGACACCATACGAATATATCCTTGATTGCAACAATTAATCGAAATAATAAGACTCAATTAAGGGAAGTTGCTTCGTAAATTACCTAGAATATATACCATGTTTAGGGTTCATGTGATGTTCATATTCTTTTCATTCTTAATGAATTTCAAATATTAATTCTAAGTAGACACCATGCTAGGTTAAAATTTGGAATATAAGTATTTACGTAAAAACCATACAATTTACATGCTTAACTAAAAAAAAAATCATACGACATGAGTGAGACACCATCACCTTGTTATGAACATTTGCATCATGTTTGATATCTTTAACTCCATTATTGTCTATCAATTGGATGAATGTTTAGTGGTGGATAGGAGGCTCTAGCTAGCTTTTCCTTATTGATTTTTTGAAATAATGTTTTTTAGCTGCGTTATAATTTAGTTTAATTTAAATTCTTAATTTTTTCAAAATCAATTCAAAAACCCCCAATTGAATGTGTGAGTTGTAATTTATTTAAGTTGTTTTAAAAGACGTAGAGTGTCTTAATTTAGTGTTTTTAAATTCTTAACTTCCCTAGGTAATTCATTCCTCGTGGGAATTGCCCTTGTTTGCCTATTGTACTATCGTTTATGATTTGTGCACTTGCAAGGTTTGATAATAATTTTGTTTGCTATTTGGCAACCAACAAGGAACATACAGAAGAGGAAGGTCACGAGATGGATTAGATAATAGTTTGGGCAAGCGTATAGTGGAAGATAGGGAAACCAGGGAACTCATTCTATAGGATGAAAGTCTACCCACAAGTCCTCCTCCCAATCTGGAGCTCAAACCACTACCTTCCACCTTAAAGTATACTTTCCTTGGAAGTAATGAGACACTCTCAATCATCATCGCATCAGATTTGCAACCCTATGAAGAGAGACACTTGATCAACTTATTGAATTTCTATAAGGAAGCAATTGGTTGGTCGTTGGATGACTTGAAAGGGATCAGCCCCACCACTTGTATGTATAAAAATTTTCTTAAGGATAGTTCTAAGCCGAATATTGAAGGTCAGAGAAGACTTAATCCGATCATGAAGAAGGTAGTCAAGAAAGAGGTTCTCAAACTCTTAGAAAATAGGATAATAGCAAGTGGGTGAGTGCATTCCATGTGGTACCAAAAAAGTTAGGAGTGACAGTGGTAAAGAATAACAACAATGATTTGGTGCCTCAGAGGGTACAGACGAGTTGATGAGTATGCATATACTAGAAGAATCTCAACAACGCCACACTGAAGGATCGTTTTCTATTGCCATTCATTGATTAGATGTTGGAGCGCCTGGCTGGTCATAGCCACTCATCTTTTTAAGATAGGTACTTCGGGTATAATCAGATTGCTATCACTCTAAAAAAAGGAGAAGACCACCTTTACATGTTCTTCTGGCACATTCGCCTATAAAAGAATGCCATTCGGACTTTGTAGCGCATCGGCGAATTTCCAACGATGTATGACATCAATCTTTTTAGATATGGTGGTGGGAATAATAGAGGTCTTCATGGATAATTTTTTAGTAATCGAGACCTCATTCGGCGACTATCTGAGGAACCTGACTTCTATGCTGGTAAGGTGTAAAAAGGCACATTTGGTGTTGAACTGGAAGAAGAGTCACTTTATGGTGACATAGAAAACAGTGCTACAACACATCATCTCTAGTAGAGGCATTGAGGCGGATAAGGGAAAGATCGACATTAAGAAGAGTTTATAGCCCCTGAGGATAGTTAAAGAGATATATGCATTTTGAGGCATGCAAGGTTTTATAGATGGTTCGTCAAAGACTTCTCAAAAACTTTGAGACTTTTATGTTGATTGCTTCAAAAGGAAATCAAGTTTGATTTCGATAAGGAGTGTGTTGCGGCATTCAACAAACTTAAGGAGTTATTGACCATTACACCGATTATGAGGCCACCTAATTGGAATTTGCTTTTCGAGCTTATGTGTGATGCTTCCAAGTATACGGTAGGAGCAATACTTGGAAAGAGGGTAGACAAGATTGCACATGCAATCTACTATGTTTCCAAGACTCTGAATGATGTATAACTAAACTATTCAACTACAGAAAAAGAGTAGGTAGTGGTGATCTTTTCTATGGAGAAGTTCAGATCTTATCTAATTGGAGAGAAGGTCATCATGTTCATAGATCATGCAACACTCCGGTATATCCTCTAGAAAAAAGGATGCAAAAGCAAGACTTATTCGGTGGATCCTTTGTTACAATAGCTTGATTTAAAGATCAGATACAAGAAGGGGGTGAGAATGTGGTAGCAGACCACTTGAGTAGGATGATGCTAGAATCAAGCGCTGTGAAAGACACTCTTCCATTAAGAGACAGTTTCCCATATGAGTAGCTTCTGACCATAGATGATGAAGAGCCGTGATATGCAGACATAGTGAACTAGCTCATGAACAAGATCATTCCGGTGGACATGAATAGCTAAGGAAGGAAGAGGTTCATCTACAATGCCAAACAGTATTTTTAAAACAACCCGTATTTGTTCAAGCATTGGCCAGACCAAATCATTAAGAGATATGTGCCTGAGAGTGAACAGGTAAATGTGTTGAGGTTCAATAATGGACTTCAGTATGGAGGACACTTAAGCTTCAAAAAGATAGCCATGAAAGTTCTCCAGTCATGAGTCTATTGGACATCATTGTTCAAAGATGCCTACCACTTTTGCTTATAGTGTGATCAGTGATAAAGAACATGAAACATAGGGAAGAGGAATGAGATGCCATAGTTAAACAACATAGTTGTGGAGATTTTTGAGTTTGGGGTATTGACTTCATGGGGTCATTCCCACATTCAGATGGAAACAACTACATTCTAGTAGCAATGGACTATGTATCTAAATGGGTTGAAGCGGTGGCCACGAGAACGAATTATAGCAAGGCAGTTGTGAAGTTTGTGAGGAGTGTGATATTCTTAAGGATTGGGACTCCACGTGCCATTATCAATGATGGGAGAATTCACTATTGTAACAAGGTATTCGCCACACTTATAAAGAAATACTGTGTGAATCACAGAGTTGCAACCCTCTACCATCATTAGACATCTTCTCATATAGAAGTGAGAAATATGCATATCAAGCAAATCCTGGAGAAGACGGTTAACACAAGTCAGAAAGACTAGTCTTCTAAGTTAAATGATGCCTTGTGGGCGTACAGGACTACATACAAGACATCGATCAGACCATACCAACTAATTTTTTGGAAAGCTTGCCACATGCCGATAGAACTTGAGCGTAATGCCTACTAGACACTCCAGAAGCTGAATTTTGATCTAGACTAAGCAAAGGAGGAGCAGAAACTACAGCTGAATGAGATTGAGGAGCTTAGAGAAAAGGCATATAAGAATGCCAAGATTTACAAATAAAAGACTAAAAGAGTGCATAACATGTGGGATTTATGCCCTAAAACTTGTAATATGTAAATATTATAAAAACGTAATAAAAGAATAATCATTATGTAAATATTGATTTATTAATATCCGTGCGCTTATATCATACGTGCAAAACATCCAAGATTTCTAAATGTAATCTCTAACTGAGTATATGAGTGTAATATACAAATGGATTCAGTTTGAGACGTGCAATCTAAAGAGTCTGTAAAGAGAAAATAAAGCTTGATACTTTATTTGTCGTTAATCTACGATTGCGGTCTATTCCGTAATGTATGGTGTTCTTATCCTAGAATAACTAATACAAAAGGATTAAAATAATAAATATTAGATTAAAATAATAAAGATTATTTTAAATCCTAGAGGTCACATGTTCAAGTCCAAGTGGTGACCAAATTAAAATAGGATTTAGAATTCTATTTTGACTTAGAATACTAAACCCTAGGATACTGATATATAAATAGATTCATATCAAGAAACAAAAGTGAGTCAACCTAAAACCTAATACAGAGAGGGAGAAGGGGTGAGGCAAAAAGAAAAAAAAGTTTTTTTTTGTTCTTCTTTTGGGAGTCGACCAAACACATAAAGAGAGGGAAAGGTGTTATCTTCTTGTTCTCTAAAACATCCATCTAGTTCTGTCTATATTCTTGACGTACCTACACACAAGTTATCAGATCACGGGTCATAGGTCGGAAGACTTGGTGGTTAAATCAGAATCAAAGTTTCAAGAGAACAATCAGGTATACTTTAAGTTTTTTTATACGTGTATATACTGAAGAGGAATATTAGGTTTTTGATGAAAATTGAGCAACCTAACATATATAGGTTTCAAAAAATTTCCTTTAGAAAACATATTTTCTGAGCTGATGTTTGTATATACACACATTAAAAAAACATAAATTATATATGATCATTCTCTTGAAACTTTGATTCTGATTTCACGACCAAGCCTTCCGAGCTAGAACCCGTAATCTAATAACTTGTTTGTGGGTACGTCACGGATGCGGATAGGACTAGACATAGTTTATAGAAGAACAAGAAGATAACACATTGCCCTCTCCTATTGTGCTCTATCGGCTCCCAAAAAAAGAACAATAAAAACTCTTTTTTTCATATTGCCGCACCCTCTCTCTCTACATATATATATATATATATATATATATATATATATATATATATATATATATATATATTAGGTTTTAGGTTGCTTACCTTTTTTTTTCTTGATATGTATCTATTTATATATATATCAAGATCCTAGGGTTTAGTAGTTCAAGTCAAAATAGTATTCTAAATCCTATTTTAATTTGGTCACCACTAAGACTTGAACCTGTGACCATTAGGATTAAAATAATCTATATTATTATTTTTAATCTTTTTTGTATAAGTCATGGTTTGAACCTGTAACCTCCTTTTAATAATTAAATAATTAATAAGTTTTAATTATGAATATAATTCAATTATTTATATACTAATCAAATAATCTTACTATTTAATTAGTTCCTTGATTTTTTTCTTGTCACTTTTGTAACAAAATTAATTAGACTATCCAATTAATTAAACCGTGACCCTTATTATCAATAATCATAAAGTGTTAGCTAGGGGACCTAATGGACCCACAGTTTTGAACTCTAATAATACCTAGAAATATTAATTAAACTCTTCAATTAATGTTCCATGATTATTAACCTCGAAGTTACTCCACTAAAAACCTAAGGCTGCACTCTCAAAATTGCAGATGTATTACACATACTGAAATCTCAGTGTCAATCGATATAGCTATTACATGTGGTATGATTCTCCACGAGTAGTTCATAATTAGAGTCAAGTCATAAAGTCCGTTATACCTCTCTAATTGTATCTTTTCCTTTAAATATCATTGATTCTCTAATGAACAATTATATCATGTCTTCCATTATGGAAGAAGGAGGGTGCTCTTAATTGTTCAATCCCTGAATCAACTCTTAAGGGAACTACTCCTCGATGGAGTGAATTCCTCTATTGTGTGCGAAATTTTCCAGCCACAAGCTAAACCGTGACTCCAAGATACAGAGATATTGATAGGGAATATTACTTCGATCTCACCCATGGTATGTCAACAACCATAATTCAACCTGAAGGAGTCAATAAAAAACTCAGGATTAAGATCACCCATATATAGCCATCATTTGTCGATATACATGAATCTCTTCATTTAACAGATCTTGGTGAGAGATTCGTATAGATTGTGGCCTTGTCCTATATGATGTCATCATCTAAAGTACTTCCATTCCCATGTCACTACATGAGTATTCTAGGATAAGACCAACGTACATTACGGAATAGACCGCGGCTGTAGATTAACCCCGCTTTATTTGCTCTATACGGGCTCTTTAGATTGCACGTCTCAAACTGAATCGTTCTGTATATGACACTCATATACTCAGTTTGAGATTACATCCTGCAATCTTGGATGTTTTACACACATGATATAAGCTTACGGGGTATATATTAATCAATATTTATAGAATGAAAAACTAACTTCGTTTATTCATGTTTTATAACATTTACATATTACAAGCTTTAGAGCGTAAACACCAACATATACAAAGATCGTTTCCGAAAATATATTTTCTAAAGGAAAAGTTTTGAAACCTGTATATATTATGATGCTCAATTTTTTATCAAAACCCTAATTTTTCCCTACAATTGGTATCAAAGCCAGTTTTTTGTATATACATAGAAAAATTTAAGTTGTTTTCTTTTGATTCCGATATGTATGATATGTGTAGACACAATCTAGGCTTGTATGATAGATTTTTTTTTTTTTTTTGTGTATATATATATATATATATATATAAACATGGTTGATCGTTAATTATACGGTCTGATGGGTTATAGGGTTTTTTTTCATCTATGTAATCAAGAAAGCCTATTTTTTTAATGGATGTTCTTGATATTTGTTTTGTATGTGTGTGTGTGTGTGTGTATACATACATATATATGTTGTGAAGGAGATCGTGACGTTCGAAAGGATTCGAAGAGAAAAAAATAACTACCATATGTGCACAAATGGCAACCGCGTGCGACAGGCTGTTCGCACTAGGTGTGTGCATGGCTGTTGCTGCTGCAGCTGCGTGTTCTTAAGCGCAAGGGCAATTTTGGGCTGTTCTTGGACTAGGGTAACACTTGGGCCTTGGTACTATAGGCGGCAGCCCATTAGAAGCCAAATGGACAGCCTTGAAGCTTCCAAGGCTGCTGCGTGCGTCTTCGCTCGTGTGCGACCTTGAGACTTGGAAAAAAGGGTGTCTTGTGGACTTCATGGGTAGAAAATATTCTGCTGGAAATCAAGTGATGGGCCTTAGGGTTCAACCAATAAGATGGATCACTTGACATAAATCAAGTTGGACTTGGTTGGGAGCCCATATATACAAAGAGGCTTGCTTAAAGAATATTGAAGACAATGGATTTACAAGAAGACCAATGAAAGCATTGGATTATTTTTGCAATTAGAATTGTTTAAGTTAGATAACTCATTGTACTCGATCAACTCATGTATACTTTAATTATTATTTTTAAGTTATGGGATGATTTATATTTTCTAAAGCGTTGTCATACATAAGAATGCCATATAGATTAGGTGTGCCTACACTTGCATTAACATATCATACATACATAATTGCAATAAATTATGTGTTTTTTTAATGTGATTAAAATAGGAATTTCACATAATCGGCTTTTAATAATGAGATTAGTTTTTAGGAGTAAAAACTCAGTAATTCTCATTAATAACTAATCTTTAAATTAAAGAGTTTAATTAGTTAGATTAGTTAGGCCATATACATTATTTGTCTTAATTTGATTAAAGCCCTAAAAATAATTGGACCGAATAATGTGTTTTTTGTTTTAATAGTTAAAAGTTGGTAAATTTCACATTTAATTGTAGTCTAATTAAATAGTTTACATAGATTAGAATTTCAATAATAAATTAGATTTTTAATAGTTAAAAATCGAGTTTTTTTATTATAAAATGTTAATAGGATAAGATTCTAATATCATAATCTAGAAACCTAGATTCTTCTTGGCGTTAAATCTAAGTTAATCTAGGGATAGAGTTTCAATACTCGTAGTAATTAGAAAACTCTAATCTTAAAATAGTGAGTGGGAGAGGGATATATGACATTATATCTCGCAGTCTCCATCGTTAGTTCAACACCGTGAGATTCAAGTGGGGCCTCAAGACGGCTTTGTTTTGTCCTCCCTAAGGAAGGTGTCCACGAGAGTCAATACCAAGGTTGACTTCCCAACGGTTATAATTTCTAGATGTATTTTGGGATTGAATGACCCTAAGACAGCAACTCTCAAGTTGAGTTTATGAAATCTGAAGTGATGGGTTACACTCACAAGGATTTAGTTAAATGATTAATTAAAATCCTGACTAAAATAAATCATGGTTGAATGATATAAGAATAAAGAGTTATTCTAGTGTATCATTCGATTCAAAAGGTATCAATCCAACATAAAAGTACTAGACCGACCCCAATATTGCACTTGCTTATGGAATGTAGGATTATCGTGGCATAGAAACATTTTTTAGAGATTTTTCTTGTTCATTAAACATGTGCATGCATCGTGTTTAATATTATGATGAATCTTAACACATGATCTAAATGTATGGAATGAGTGAATTTTTATTTTATGCTTGTTTCAGCAATGTCGTCCGCACTACTTCAAATACTTGCTAATGAAAAATTAACTGGGGAAATTACACTAAATGGAAGAATAACGTTAATGCAATCTTGGTTACCAAAGACCTAAAATTTGTACTTACGGAGGAATGTCCTCCATAGCCTGCAGCCAACGCAGCATGAGTTATTCGTGAGGCCCACGAGAAATGGGTTTCAGCAGATTAAAAGGCCCACATTTATTTGCTAGCTAATACGACTGATGTGCTTGTTTCAGAGCACAAAACCATGACTACAACATATGAGAAAATTGAGTCATTACAGGTCATGTTTGGGCAACCTTCTGAGCAAAAACGACATGAAGTTGTTTGTTCCACGATGATTTCTCTCATCAAGGAGGGAACATCGGTTCAGGAACATGTCCATGGCATGATGTCCCATTTCAATACAATTAAAGTCAATGGTGGGGCCATGGATGAGGCTAGCTAGGTGAGCATCATACTGACAACTCTTCCGAAGAGTTTTGATCAGTTTAAAAGCAACTATAGAATGAACAAGTTGAAGTTCAGCCTCACCCCAGTTGCTTAATGAGCTACAACCTTTGAGCCCCATGATCAATGATAACAAAGGTAAGACAGGCGAAGAAAATGTTACTGAGCCATCCACTTCTGGTTGAAAGAAAATGAAGATGTCTACTGGCAATACAAAGGCTAAGCCTAAGAAGAAGCAAGTTCAAAAGAAGACGAAAAGCACCATTACTGACAAAGCAAAGGGAAAATGTTTCCATTGCGATAAGGTTAGTCATTGAAAGAGGAACTGTCCATAGTACCTCGAGGAGCTCTCCAACAAGAAGAAAGTGAAAGGTAAATCAGATTTACTTGTCATTGAATATTTTGTTGTGGAAGATTATTCTTCACCTTAGATAGTAGATTCAGGGCTACTAACCATGTTTGTTCTTCTTTACATTAAATTGATTATTAGACAGAGTTAGAGGATGTTGTCTTCTCAATACGCGTTGGATCAGGGGATGTTGTTTCAGCACGAGCAGTGAGAGAAATCAAACTTCAATTTAATAGTTATTTTCTTCTTTAAATGATGTGTATTAACATTCCTGGATTTTCAAGAAATTTGATTTCTATATCCATATTATTGGAATGTTTATATTCATTTTCTTTTGATAATAAGTCGGTTATTGTTTCTAGAAACATATTGAATATTTGTTCTGGCTTGATTGAAAATGAAGTATACGTTTTAAGACCATTAATTCATACATCACTGCTTAGCACTGAATTGTTTAAAGTTGAAAAACCTAGAAGAAAGCGACAAAAAATCCATCACTAAAAACAAATTCATTAATCTCCAACAAAATCTTGATTGAATACACCCCTCTAACTTCATCTTATCAATCATAACATACTTATTTATCACATTTATCAATTATCTTCATTGTTTAGTAAATTAAAAAAAAATCAAATATGTCATCCAATTTTCGTTCACTTTTCAATATTTAATAAAAATCAATTTTCGGTCTCTATACAAAAAAAAACAAAAAAAAAAACAAAAACAAACATCTCATCATGTTGAGAATCATTGACTTCCCTATATTATAAATATTATCTTACTTAGAGCATCTACAACGGTATCCTCAAAAGTAATAGAGTAATCAAAAATTGATTATTTATCCAAAAAACATTGTCCAACAGAGTCACTAAAATTTAGCAATTGCAATTATCAATAATCAAATTGTCTTTCTAATAATCAAATTTGACGATTGACTTTCAATCATCAAATACAAACTTAACCCAAAATAAACGTTGTTGTAATTTTATCATTTCTCTCTCATCAGTGGTTGTTCTTTTCTTTTCTTTTTTTCTGATCACCTATGTATCTTACCATTGTTTTGATCCCAAAAATTTCGATCAGGTAAAATTCATCTCTCCATTACAAATATATCAATACTCATATCATATACCTTCTCGTGTCTTTTATACTTTTTTTTTACTTTTTATTTTTTGTACCCTAAAAAAAATAATGAACAGGAACAGTGAAAAATGTGACGAGATTAGATTGTTTGATTTAGATAAAATATTTTTTTTTTTAGATAAAGTGTATCATTGTGTACTATACAATCATCAAATTTAACAATCCTTGAAAATAATCCTCAAATGCTAATATGGCAACTTTTTATGATTCAAATTTGCTTATACCATTAGAAATGCTCTTAATGTATGAATATTGTAATTATATCTTATTTGTTGTATATTTTCTATAGGCTTAATTGTAGCACAAGATTGTGAGACTGATTCCTTAACTTATGGGAAACTCTTGTATAAATTACCTATCTTGATCAATGAGAATTATACCCACATATTATTTTCTTTTACCAATTTTATAGATCAACCATATATAATTGTACATACTTATTTATCACGTTTCCCCTTTAAAAAGTATGCAATTATCAATTAATCAAGTTTTATAAATCACTGATGCTAGTCAATCCAAAAATTTAATCCAAATTTCAATCCAAATTATGTTGCAAGTGATTTTTTCATTAACCATATCATCTCATATTTTGTGTAATGATGACAACTCACTTCCCACATCATTTGGATTAAATTTTTGGATTGTCTAACATCACTCTTCATAAATATCATGTAAAATAGCAATTCACTCAAAAAGACAACTTTACATGTGTGTGTGAATTTATACGTTTAATTTATCAAAAACACTTGTTTGTATAATTGTATGTGTGGGCCGTATGGGACGATTACTACGCATTGGTCGATCATTTCATTTAAACAGTGAAGCTTTTATACGATAACTTGTATAATTCAAAACAAATACTAATTACTAAATAATAATAAATAAATAAATAAATAACAAAAATTAATGGTGTCCATGTCATTTGGTGGGATTTAATTGAGATCTGGGCGGGTCACACATGAAAATGAAAATGAAGGTACAACATATATAAATAGTTAAGTGTCAAAATAGGGAAAAAGGATACTATTGTTTTTGCAAAGTTTGCTTCCTTTTTTATTAAATTTTGTTGTGCATTTTTCAAAACCTTTAAATTGATAACAATGGTCGAGCATTACATTATTTTATCGATAAAAAACAATTTAATATTAAAAAATAAAAAATAAAATATTTTCTTAAAAAATATATTATAATAATTTATAATTTTAGGAATAGAAAATATTCAAATCCAAAATCTCTTAATGTAAATATAATGATGTATAGTAACATAATCTTATCATAAAGACAATTATTCAAGTTATGGAACACACTTTTTCTTTTCATTATAAGATATTATAGGAAGGATGATCGAGCAAAGTAGAAGCCAAAACCAAACTTTTACACTTGATCGATGATTAAGGTTGATCGAACACACCTAAAAAAACAAATAAATATCCTTAGATTTTTAAAAATAAAAAATAAAAAATACGGTATTTGAGAGGGACCAAAATCAACCCAAAAGTTCAGTAACCATCCTAACATCTAAAAACAGCAACACAACAACAGCCACAGCCTCTCAAAATCTCCACCGTCCAAGGCTTATTAGCCTTCCACGTTATCTGCACACGTGGCATTACCCTGTCATAACGTCACCACAATCCCCGTCATGATCTCTATCCAGCCTTTGATTGGACCATTGGACGGTGGAACCAAATGTTGAGAGCCTGCCGTTTTTGGGCTACACCAATGTTGCCGCCAACATCACGGAGGATGATTTTCTTAGGACCAGTCACCGTTGGACACGGGTTACTGGAGGACTACTAAGAGTAACTCAGACAAACACGTTAAACAAACTAAACATATCGATTTTGTAAAAAAAAAAGAACTTCCATTAATACACTAAACACACCCAATTTTGTTCGGTGAGAGGAGTGAGGACCAAATCTCTCTTTTTTATATATTTTTTTTAAATGTCACATCATTTATTTTTATTTATTAAAATTATCAATTTAACCTCTCATACTTTATTATAGGATATTAAGATTTTAGTCCCTCTAATTTACATTTATCTGGGTTTGGTCTACTAGATTTTGGAATTACTAAGTTCAATCCTTATGTAACGGTTTTCATGAAATGCCGATGTCAGAGGGCAAAATGACCCTTCTACCCATAATAAAAATTGACACATGTAAAAAGACCTTTATGCCCTCCAATTTTATAAATTCTAAAACAAATATAAATATTAAAAAATGAAAAAAATAAATAATAACAAATCAGATTTAACACCAACCCAGCCCAATACTAAATGGCACCCACCTATCCTAATCAACCCCAGCCCAATACAAAATGCACCCACTTAATCATCTTCTACCTCTTAATCGTTCATCTAATCATCTCTCTCTCCCCGCCTGAAAATCAATCGAACTTCATCTCTCTCTCACCGCTTCTCTCTCGACCGATCTCTTGATTTGGGTGTTAAGTTTATATGATTTGATTATGGGTTTAGATTAGGGTTTTTAGTTGTTGAGTTGGTTTTGGTGGTGGGTTTCGATATGGTGGTGGTGGTGGTGGTGGATTTGTATGAATGGAATTCTATCTGATGGTGGTGTTGAAGTTGGTGATGGGTTTCAATCTGATGGTGGGTTTTGATTCTGGGGATAGTGGTAATTTTGATGATGATGATGATGATGATGGATTTGGTTGGACGGTGGTGGTTGGTTGAATGGGTTTGGTTGAACGATGGTGGTGGTTGAATGATGATGATGATCGAAAAGTCATACCATGATGATGATGATGAATGGGTGTGGATTTGGTGGTGGTGGTGGATTGAGGTGGTGGGGTTGGATTGGAGGGTTGGAGGCGATGTGGTGTGAGTTTATTGGAGGCGGTGTTGGTGTGAGGTTGTTGGAGGTGATGGTGGTGGATTGGAGGCGGTGATGGTGGTGGGTTGGAGGCGGTGGTGGTGGATTGGAAGGTTGGAGACGATGATGGTATGGGTTTGTTGGAGGCGGTGTTGGTATGGTTTTATTGGCGGTGGCGGTGGCGGTGGCGGTGGTGTTGGTTGGAGGTGGTGGGGTTGGATTGGAGGGTTGGAGGCGATGTGGTGTGAGTTTATTGGAGGCGGTGTTGGTGTGAGGTTGTTGGAGGTGATGGTGGTGGATTGGAGGCGGTGATGGTGGTGGGTTGGAGGCGGTGATGGTGGTGGGTTGGAAGGTTGGAGACGATGATGGTATGGGTTTGTTGGAGGCGGTGTTGGTATGGTTTTATTGGCGGTGGCGGTGGCGGTGGCGGTGGTGTTGGTTGGAAGTGGCGGTGGTGTGCCGGGTTGGAGTTGGTGGCGATCCGGTGAGGGTTTTAATATCTTTTTTATTTTTTAATTAATTAAATTGTAATATTATTATTGTATTTTATTTTTAATTTTTTTAATTTTTATATTTTTAAATACTAATTTTACCCTTATTTATGAAATGCTTCTGGAAGCTTTTGACACATTTCCTATTTTGTTCTTGTTGACCTAATGGAAGTCAACGAAATTCTAACGGAATTTGATGGTAGAAACTGAAATATGTATTGTCAGAGAATTAATGGACTGAACTTAGTAATTCTAAAAACTAGTGGACCAAACTCAGAAAAGCATAAACTTAAGGGACTAAAATCTTAATATCCCTTTATTATAATAATATGTATCTATTGAGAAGATTTTGTTGAGATCTTTAAAATGACACCAATATTGAAATACATATTTAATTTAATTAATATACTTATTAATTATATATTTAACTAATTTAAAATTTTATAATAATTTAAAGATTTATTGAAAAAATATTCCTTAAAGATGTTCTTTTGATATAAAATTTGGTGTGATATATTGGACTGAAAAAAATATTAATGTAAAAAAAAAAGTTTTTTTTTTTGACAAATTGATGTAACATTTAATGCATTGGGTGTAAGGATTTGAATTAACACAAAAAACTAACAACATGCATAGGCACATAATTAATCTCAATAACCTAAACATGTTTCCATATCATAATTAATTAAACCCTAATATAAATGTTTCTAACCCATATCAATTCAAGAGAAAAGTAGAGATAATCGATAAGCGGAAGCATACCTGAATCCATTGCTGGATATTCGTGAAAGGGTTGTGATCTTCTAAATTATCACGACCTTTATGAACCCTACCGTGTTCTATTTTGCTCTGTTGATGGGGATACAGAGAAAACAAAAGTATCGTGTAATTTGGGGACCATGATCCTAAATATATATAATAATCAAATTATTATATGTTGGCTATTTCTGATTCGGCCCCTCAACAAATTAGAAATAACAACTCTGGTATCTACACACTAATTCCATGACAATTATACCCTTAAGCCTTAATGCTTTAAATCTTAATTAGATCACTTTAATTTAGGCTAAACCAAAAGATAGCACAACCAATTTAATATTCACATGTGTGGCCCCATATGATGGAATTTCCAACAATCTCCCACTGGGCCACATATGTAACTTTACAAATGTGTATGACTTTATGAGCTCCAAAATTTTACTATCACAATTTTAGGGCATATCCGAACAATCTCGTTCATTGATATGCCAACATAGGATCAAAGTGACTTTCGTCACATTTAGTGTGACTAAACCCATCAATGGTCACGTATACCAACATAACCAAATGACATAGATCAATCATGGATGCGTAGCATGGAAATTACATGCAATGTGATCTATCCATGTCTATTCCAACTGGTCCTTCTTTATTCCTTAGTGAGATCAATACTTAACACAATGTAATAGAGTGTAATTAACCAAATACTTTATTTCTGATCAGAAAAATAATACATAAATGCATAAGTATATCCAAAATAAAAATATAGAGCAATAAAATACAAAATTATACAAACTCTCACTATAATGTGATATCCTCACACAAAATAACACCCATATGAGCAGTGAGCTCATGAAAGACCTTGGGTGGTAATCCCTTTGTAAACGAATCCACTATCATAGAGTTTGTCCCAATGTGCTCTGTGGATATATGTCCACTCTGTACTCTTTCCTTCACAACTATGAACTTAATGTCAATATGTTTTGACTTAGATGAGCTTTTGTTGTTGTTAGAATATAGCACTGCTGACTTATTGTCACAATATAGTTTTAGTGGTCTTTAAACACCCTCCAGAATGCGTAGCCCAGTGACAAAATTCCGCAGCCATATTTCATGGTTGGATGCCTCATAGCATGCTACAAACTCTGCTGCTATAGTGGAAGAAGCTATGAGTGTCTGTTTGACACTCTTAAAAGAAATAGCTCCACCAGCCAACAGGTATATGTAGCCTAATGTGGATCTCTTACTGTCTTGGCATCCAACATAATCGGAGTCGGAATACTCTATGATCTCAAACTGATCCGATCTCATATATGTGAGCATGTAATATTTTGTTCTCTTCAAATACCTTATAACCCGATTGGCTGCTTTCAAATGATCTATCCTAGAGTTACTTAAATATCTGCTTAACATACCAACAATTTACGCAAATATCCGGACGCGTACATACCTGAGCATAAATTAGACTCCCTACAGTTGATGAATAGAGAATCTTCTGCATTTTCTTAGCTTTAAGGTTACTTTTAGGGCACTGATTGAGACTGAATTGTCTCCCTTAGCGACAGGGTGTCACCTGGTTTGTTGTCCTGCATGCCAAACCTATTGAGCACTGTATCG
The DNA here is from genome assembly GCA_032871835.1 of Dipteronia dyeriana. Lineage (NCBI taxonomy): Eukaryota > Viridiplantae > Streptophyta > Magnoliopsida > Sapindales > Sapindaceae > Dipteronia > Dipteronia dyeriana. Next base: position 26,392,689 of record CM065297.1, on the reverse strand, counting down.
ATATAGCTCCTTTGTGATAATCCAATAATACCCCGAGAGTAGTCTCGTTGTATCTGGATCTTTAATACAAAGGAGACTACCAAGATCTTTCATCTCAAAGTTCTTTGATAGAAATCTCTTGGTTTCATGCAACATGCCTATATCATTTGTGGCAAGCAGTATGTCATCGATATATAAAACCAGGAATATGTGCTTACTCCCACTGAATTTATGATACACACAATTATCAACAATGTTTATCTCAAAACCAAACGAGATAATCACTTGATGAAACTTACGGTACCACTGACAGGAAGCTTGCTTGAGTCCATAAATGGAATTTGTCAATTTGCAAACCATATTCTTTGGGTCTCCCGACTCAAAGTTTTCTGGTGGCACCATATAAATTTTTTCGTCAATGTTACCATTGAGAAACGCCGTCTTGACATCCATCTGATGAAGCTCAAGGTCAAAATATGTAACAAGTGTCATGATTGTCCTAAAAGAGTCTTTCGTTGAAACTGGAGAGAAAGTCTCTTTATAGTCAATCCCTTTCTTTTGGGTAAAGCCTTGAGTTACAAGACGAGCCTTATACCTCTCCACATTACCTTTCGAATCCCTTTGGTTTTAAATATCCATTTACAATCAATGGGCTTCGCACCTTCTGGTAATGGGACAAGTACCCAAACCTTATTGTCTTGCATAGACTTATACTCCTCATTCATGGCATCAATCCACTTTTGAGAGTTGGAACCCTGCATGGCTTGATGAAAGTTGATTAGATCATTTTCCATCATTCCAATGTTTTCCTCATGTTCATGGAGAAATACGTAAAAAATCATCCGGAATAGCATTTCTCTTTTCTCTAGTGGATCTCCTTAATGGCACTGGTTTTTAAGGCTGTTGAGTTTGTTCCTTAAGAACAATTACCTTATCTTGAATGGGGGGTTGTTCAACATTGTTTGGTTGAGGATCCATATTCGCTTCTTGATCAATGACAGGTACAGAAACCTGCACATTGTCAAAAGTAATAATAGGAATCGTAACCGATTCATCCTCAAATACAATGTCTCTAACCTTATTTCTCCCCCCAAACTCAACATCCTCAAAAAATGTTGCAGTTCCCGTTTCAAAAATTGACCTAAGTGTGGGATCATAAAACTTATAGCCCTTAGATCGCTCAGAGTAACCAATAAAGTAGCTGCTCACAATTTTGGAGTCCAATTCCCTTTCATGTGGCCTGTAAGGCCTTGCCTCAGTTGGACATCCCAAAATGTGAAAATGCTTTAGACTAGGTTTTATGCTTGTCCAAAGCTCATAAGGTGTTTAGCAACTTCATTATTCTTCCTCTATTTGCCTTTATCCTTAGAGGTTCTAGCCAAATGAGCACTTTCGGTCACGTCTCGCTTCAGTCTCGCTTCAGTCTCACTTCCTCTTGCACACAGTAAGAAATGAGTTCATTAAAAGTTCATTTCTTCTTTTGATAGTTGTAACTGACCTTAAACTGAATGTATTATGCAGGAAGTTATATTAATACCAAATGCACAAGCAAGTCGTTAGACAGCTTGAGCTTCAATGCCTTAAGCTTAGAAGCAATATGAGACATTTCCATAACGTACTCCTTTATGTTCCATTTGCCCTTGCACCTCATAGAATCAAGCTTTGCAAAAGCGTGCTTGTTTCTGCATTATTGTTTTTTCATAAAACGTTTTTCAATTTCGGCTAGGAACTCTTTGGCTTTGGTTATCTTTTCAGATATCACGCCCCTAAATGCCTCCAGAATGCCGCACTTCATGATCATAAGACTCATGCAATTTGAGCGATCCCACTTCTCAAAGTTCTTCCTATCATCAGAAGAACTTGCATCCGTAAGAGAAGCGGGTTGTTCAACCCGAAGTGTAAGGTCTAGATCCATGCAGCCGAGAACAATGAGTATGTTCTCCTTCCAAATCCTTAAAGTTGATCCCATTAAGCATGGGTATAGAGTTGGTATTTAGCAGATATAGTAAAACATTAGCTTGAAAGAGAACAAAACAAACATACAAACATGCTCACATGCTCACATTAATAACTAAATACAATGATTAACAAATTCAAATAATGGTAAGTCCCATCTCAAGATACCTAGCTCAACATTAATATCAAGTCTTTGGACAGTAATATTAATTGTAAGTGATATTCTTGTTGTAATGAGCAAATATTGACAACAATTAATGTCAAATAATAAATCTATCTTTTGATCGATTTATTATTCATATGTAAAACCTTATAATCGTCACATATTTATCACTACCGGTATGTGTGCAATTAGACCAAGTATTAATCTTCCTTTGGGCCGACTAATACTCACATGAATTTACACACACACAAACATCCAACATCCCTCATGAATAATCTACACAAGAGAGGTCACTTTGGTGACATCTTGCTTCAATTAGCCCATTTAGAATGATAGGCCACTTAATTTAACCATAAAAGATATACCAAATAATGGTCGGTCTCATCTTAAGATACCTAGTACAACATTAATATCAAGTCTTTAGACAATAATATTAATTGTAAGTGGTACTCTTGTTGTAGTGATCAAACATTGACAATAATTTATGTTAAATAATAAATCTATCTTTGGATCGACTTATTATTCACATGTAAAACCTTATAATCATCACCACCACAGATGTGTATACAATTCGGCCAAGTATTAACCTTCCTTTGAGCCAGCTAATACCTGTATGAATTTATATACACACACGTGATACTCTTTTAGTAGTGATCAAACATTGACAATAATTTATGTTAAATAATAAATCTATCTTTGGATCGACTTATTATTCACATGTAAAACCTTATAATCATCACATGTTTACCACCAAAGATGTGTGTACAATTCGGTCAATTATTAACCTTCCTTTGCGCCGATAAATACCAGTATGAATTTACACACACGAACATCCAACATCCCTCATGAACAATCTACACAAGAGAGGTCACTTTGGTGATATCTTGTTTCAATTAGCCCATTTAGAATGATGAACTAGTTTATTTAACCATAAAAGGTATACCACAAAATATTTGAATTTGAGTTGATCCTTAAAATAAAATAAAAATAAAATTTTATTTTATTTTATCAAAATTACAAAACTGCCCTTGATTTTGTATAATTACAAAAACACCCCTCAAATTTTTATAATTAAAATTTGGCCCAAAACTTTTGAAAATTACAATGTGACCCCGTAACTATTCAATAATTATAAATCTGTCCCAAACTCTTTCATAATTGTAAACAGGCCCCGTAAGTTTTTGAAATTATAAATTGACCCCGAAAGTTTATCAAATTCACATAATTGCCTAAATTTGCAAAACAGTCTCTCAAGAATTTCAAATTTTTAAAAGAAGGGCCTAATAAAAATCAATCTGTAAACCCTAGTTTCTTCTTGTCGCCGCCGCCTTAGCCACCAGAATGTGACCGGAAAGCAACAAACGGGGCCTAGCAGCGACGACCATCGATCCACAGTGGATCAAACGAAAACGACCACGAAGCCATATCTGGACCAGTCGTGGATCGAGATCGCGACCATGACCCCTGCTCGTCGTCAAACACACGGATTTCGCGCTCAAAATGGCTGGAAAACCTCACCAGTGGACGTTGACCGAGAAACAAACCGGATTTAGGCAGGTGTGATTCGAGATCACCACGGGTCTGGGTATGAAAACCCATTGACCCAAAAAAAACTGCCCAGTTTTTTTTTTAATAATTCGAAAGCGTGCAGTTTTAATAAAAAAACAGTTTAAAAAAAAACTCAAAATTCAAAAGATCAAAAGATCAAAACCCAAATAATCTATGTCACAGAACTCACAAATCAAACACAAACATAATATTTTGTTTATGTATTCAACACATATATTAAACAATAAAACTGCATCAGTCGCAGCAAACAAAGTAAGTCCAGATTTATTTTTTTTTAATACCGAAAATTCAAATCTGAAATCCTTAAGAATCAACTATGGATAGCTCTGATACCACTTGTAAGGATTTGAATTAACACAAAAAACTAACAACATGCATAGGCACATAATTAATCCTAATAACCTAAACATGTTTCTATATCATAATTATTCAAACCCTAATATGCATGTTTCTAACCCATATCAATTCAAGAGAAAAGTAGAGATAATCGATAAGCGGAAGCGTACCTGAATCCATTGCTGGAGATTTGTGAACGGGTTGTGATCTTCCAAATTATCACGACCTTTATGAACCCTACCGTGTTCTATTGTGCTCTGTTGATAGGGATACAGAGAAAACAAAAGTATCATATAATTTGGGGACTATAACCCTAAATATATATAATAATCAAATTATTATATGTTGGTTATTTCTAATTCGACCCTCAACAAATTAGAAATAGCAACTCTGGTATCTACACATTAATTCCATGACAATTATACCCTTAAGCCTTAATGCTTTAAATCTTAATTAGATCACTTTAATTTAGGCTTAACCAAAAGATAGCACAACACATTTAATATTCACATGTGTGGCCCCATATGATGGAATTTTCCAACATTAGGTTGGAGTTGCTCTAATTCAGTCTTAGATCTGGTTGAATGGATTGGAACCGAAACCATGTCCCCAATCATGATTTTGTTGGTGCATGCCATGCCCTTGTTGGCTTGTTGGCTTGTTTGCTTTGAAGCTTCTTCTCTTCGGATGTGCATTTCTCATCAACCAAACTACACTCCTGGTCTATTATTAGGGTTAAAATTGAAACCAACTATATAATTAATAAAGATTTTATTTTTATACAGCATTAGTGTTTTAATTATTTTTAATAAACTTTTTACTGTTAAGATAAAAATATCTATAATGATTTCTAAATTAAACACATCGATCTTTTTCAATTAAACACACCACATGTTTTCTTAAATTAAATATAGATTTTTTTTTTTCAATTAAACATGTCACCAATTTTCATCAATTAAACACATCATCGTTCTTCTTCAATTAAACACACTATCAATTTTCATCGATTAAACACACCATCAGTTTAATACTTATTGTGTTTAATTCACGATGTATTTAATCTGATACAGTGGTAAATTTTTATCTCTTCAGTAGAAAGTTTGGTAAAAGCGATAAAAACACTATTTCTAGATAAAAATATAAATCCCTTAATTTTATTAGTCAAAAAGTGTTATTTTCTCTATTATTGTTATTTTAAGGATCCACGATAAGTCGGATTCTCTCAATATAAGCAGGTTTGGTCCGACTTGTTACAGTCTGAAGAAAAAAATCTGAATTCGACCTCTTTATCTAAGTTCCATCTAACAACAATAAAATTCTATTTTTTTCTATATATATATATATATATATATATATATATATATAAGTAATGCTAGACATTCCAATTTATTTTTCAAATTCTGTCCTAAATTACATGACAGTTGAAGTATTAATATCTTTTAAATCATAAATTATGCGTTGACTGATGTGACTTTGACAGCTCATATGCCATATCATTTGAAACAGAATTTGAAAAGAAAAACATCTAACATTACTAATATATATATATAAAAGGAAATGGACGTTTTGATTTTTTGCAGCCACCCATTTTATTTGTTCTTAATAAATTGGACCGTAACGGTAAGACCAAAATATATGCACAAGCGTCGGTTATTAAATACAACATATTCAGTGTGTCATTAAAAAAAAAAATATGTGCATGAGTCGGTTATTCAATACCACATATTCAGTGTCATTTAAGAATATCTAGGTCATTTTCGTGGCACCTGGTGCACTTCCTCCAAGCCGACACTGGATATAAGTAAATCGACAATATTTGCATACCAATTATTTGACAATCTATCAATTATTTGTTTATATTCCATTTGTTTTAATGACTGTTTTAACCTGAATTAAAATTATTAAAATTGATAAAAATGTTGTAAAGTCATTCTAAATTATTATTTTTAGGAAACAAGTATTTTTTTCCTTCTTTTTGTGTTTTTTTTTCTAGTTTTACAAACCCTAAAATATCCTTTTCTTTTTTGAATTTTTTTTTTCTCATACACCATCAAACCTCATCATTATCATCACCAATTATATATATAAAGTTTTCTTGTTCAACCAAATTTGAAATCATTTATTTTTCTCAAATAACAACCACGTTCTCAATCATCATCATCACTAGATATATATATGTATGTATGTATTCTAGAAAAATATATTTAAAATTATTGTTTTACTCTATAGAAATGTTTTTACTCAACTTAAAATCCAAAAAAAAAATGGAAATCAAATATTGTTTTCATATTTTCACAATTTGATCTCAAAAACGGTTTTGATTTCCTCACTTTTGTTCAGTTTTATTCTCTATTTAATTTTCATTTGATTATTTCACACCTCTTTTCATTTTCCCGTTTCAAAATTTCTAAAGAGAGGTATTCAAAAAAGTAATATTAAAATTTTAATGGATTGTTTTTGGAATTTTTTTTTTTTAAAATGGAGTGTCTTTAGAATAGGAGTGTTAAAAGATAAAAGGAATAATTTTAGAAAAAAAAAAAGAATCTTTCTAATTTATTAAAATTTAATTTTTTAGAATAGAGTGACTTTAGAAATGAAGTGTAAAAAGAAAAATATTGGATTGTAAGAAGAAACTAGGGATAACAAAATAACCCCACAGGAACCCGCACTTATAAGGTGGGGATGAGTTTCAATTGGGTGGTGATGGGACGGAAACGGGGATTGATAATGAAACTCGCAATGAGTATAGGGCGGGGATGGGTTTTATAATCCCTGCCCAGCCCCACCTCTCTTAAAAATGATATTTATTTATTTTATTATTTAGTTTGATGTTTATGTTTTAAAATTGTTGAATTTATTTGTTTAGTATTGTGATTCATATTAATAAGAAGAGTTTCAAAAGTTTTTTTTTTTTGAATTCTTTATATATTATATCCTATCCATTTGGGATATATATATATTATTTTATTAAAAAATTTGACAAGATTTAAAAATAAATTAGATAAATGGGTTAAATGAGGTAAATTGGGTGGAGATGGTGAAAGCATACCCTGTCCTGCCCCGCTCTATCTATTGAGGGGTTTTATGAAGGGGTCGGTTTTTAAAAAATAAATAGGGTGGGATGCCGGGAGGGCCACCCCTCTCCGAACTCGTCCAATTGCTATCCCTAGAAAAAGCTCTCTAAAACTGTACGTGTACCCTAAATTAGTATGTTTTTTAAATTATGATAATATCCTCGAGTAAAATTATCAAGAAAAATAAATAATTCATAAGCACACCCATTAATAATTATTAATTAGATTTCCATTTTAATCTTTTATGAAAAGAAAATTCCATTAAATGATTTGATATTAATATATATCATTAAAAACTCTTTCCATTTTCTTAAACCCTACATTCTCTTTTAAATACTAATTTGAATTAAATTTTCAATTTCTGATATGGAAATATAAATTTAATGCTAATTATGGAGAATGAATCAAATATCCAGAGTTGGTTGGTGGTAGCTAAAACCTGGCTTCAGGCCCAACACATGGGCCCAAGCTCGTCTTCCTTGTAATTTCAGGTCAGGCCCAGAATTGACGGGTTAACCCAGAGCCCAACGCAATTAGCTGAGTTGGTTCGCCGTCGAGAGCTGATCGAGTTAGGCGGTTGTCAAATCCTGATAACTGCCACGTTTGAGTTTGATTTGAAAGAGGATATCAAATCCCTAAGATCACGCCCTGAGGGATTTGTCATTTGATTCTCTATTAACAACGAAACAACCTTCCTTGAAGGCTTATAAATACAACCCCCACCGCGCATGGAAGGGATTCCAAATTCGCTCCAAGATTATATGCTTACTTGATTACTGAAACTTTGCCAAATTTGCCTTTTTGGCCACCGAAAATCACCCATTATTCCATTCAGTTTACTCATTAACCTTTTGCTAACTTCTTACATATCAATTCAACTATTAAAACCCAGCTCCATGCCTTTTCAATTCAATACCAACATAAACCAATCTTGACGAGCGCTCGACAAGGCAAACACTTGAATGCGGTTTGATTTAACTACTGCTTCATTGTTTTCTGTCTTCAATATCTTTATTATTGATAGATATCTGACTTTAGTGTCGGACGGTCCCCCAAGGACCACCCCCACTTATTCCTTTTGGGTGCATTTGATACGAAGAAGTGATGGGACAGGATAACGGTGGGATAGGACGGGACAAGACAATTGTTTCAAATTATATTTGAAATGTATGAGATAGAACTATTAATTATACCCTTATAAATAAGGATGTGCATGGAAGCCCAATGGATCCTTCCCACACCACTAAGGGTGGATTTGGTTCGATTCGATTTTAAATCAAACCCAATTGAATCTAAAACATTTCGATTCATCCAAAATTGAACTGGTTTAAACCTAATAAGAAATGAGAACCGAATTGAATTGAACCTATTTTAATCGATTCGATTAGGTTCGATTCGACTTGGTTTTGGGCGTAATGGGCTGGCTAGCTTAATGAGTTTTTTGAATTATTTTTTTAACATTAATGGGTTGTTGGATATTAATTTTGGACATCAAACCTAACTTAAAAATATATTAAAAAAATTAAATCAATAAAAAACATATTACCCTTAAATATATTAAATATATTATGTTTTTTTTTACTTATACTCGGTTTATTCGGTTCAATCCGGTTTTAAGAAAATCAAACAAGTTTGAATCGAAAAAAAAATCGATTTTCAATTTTTAAACTGGTTTAAACAGAATTACTCATACGAATCGAATCGAATACCATTTTTCGGTTCGATTTGGTTCGAATCGCAACTTAATGTTCACCCCTACACACCACCTCCCTAAAAGCCATTTGGGGGACTGGGATGGGGGTGTTTTGGGGGCGGTCCCCCCCCCCCCCCCCCCCCCCCCCACAAACCCCATTTCCCTCAATTATTTTCATTTCCAATTTTACATTTTCAATTCCCAATCTGAAAATCAGTCCCCTTTCTTCTACCCTTCCCCACCACCTCCCCTAAAACTCATTTGGGGGGGGGGGGGGGGGGGGGACTTGGGTGGGGGTGTTTTGGCGGGCAGTCCCCCCCCCCCACCCACCCAAACCCCATTTCTCTCAATTATTTTCATGTCCAATTCCAAATTTCAATTCCCAATCCGAAAAGAAGAATTCAAAATTTGGAATCCGATCATTCCAATCTTTAGTTTGTCCATGTTAAAATATTCAATCTAAAAAGTAATCAAAATATTCGTTCTAAAATATCAAAGAAATAAAAAATAAATACAAATACTTATAACAGAGTAGTACACAACAAATCAAATTTAAAGTTTACATATTCGAATACTATATACTACGTACTAGCTAGTAACTATTAATTCAGATTATATATTATAATATATTAGTGTTTTTTTTAAAATTGTTAAGACCGTAGATATAAATTTAAATTATAATAACAATAATAATAATAATAATAATAATATATACACACACGTTGGGGGGAATGTGGGGAAGGTCCCCCATCTCCTCCCCCATTTATAAAATGAGGGTCATGTTTGCCCCCACCCCCACCTCCACCCTCACCCCCAATATCCATTTGGAGGTAATTTTACCTCCAAAATCCAATAGAGGCTCGTGGGGGATTGGTCTCTATGGGAAACACTCATCACTAGTTATGTGTTTGGTATGGCTAAGACGAGAAGTTCAAATGACTAGAGTGCTCTTATATATATATATATATATATATATATATATATATATATATAATATTATAGTATATTTTATATATATTATAATAAATGATAAATTATTATATACAATATTATATATATATATTATAATATATATAATATATATAATATTACATGTATTATTATATATAATAATATGTACATAATATTAACATATTAGTATATAATATATAAAAATATAATATCAATATATATACATAAATGTGAGGGGAAATGGGGGGCCAGGTTTGCCCCCACCCTAAAAACCCTATAGGGGCCTGTGGGGGATGGGGTTCCATGGGGAAACACACATCTCTAGTTATACGTTTGGTATGGCTAAGACGAGTCGGAACAAGAGGTTCAAATGATCAGAGTGTATTTCTTATATATATATATATATATATATATATACCTCAATAATTTACTTTCAACTTGAACTCAAAGCTTTCATACAATAAGAAATGTGTGTGTATATATATATATATATATAATATTAATATATATATATGTACATTATATTAATATATAAAAATATAATATCAATATATACATATATGTTAGGAGAAATGGGGGAATGAGTTTGGGGGAGGGTCCCCCCACCACCTCCCCGTTTATAAAATGGGGGACATGTTTGCCCCAACATCCAAAACCCAATAGAGGCCTGTGGGGGATGGGGCTTCATGGGGAAACGCTTATCTCTAGTTATAGGTTTGACGAGACTGGACAAGAGGTTCAAATGATCAGAGTGCCTTTCTTATATATATATGTATATATATATATATACATATACGGAAATTTTCAAGTCAGTGTGCACTGATGTAATTATATAAGGACTTTGAATATATGAGTCACTCATTTTACATACTTTACCTTAACATATATGCACTTGTCAAAGCTCTTTTATAAATGAGTGACTCACATTTAATGTCCTTATATAATTCCATCAGTGCGCATTGATAGGATAAGGAGTATATATATATATATAATTCCATTTTACATACTTTACATACTTTACATATATGCACTCATTTTACATACTTTACCTTAACATATATGCACTTGTCAAAGCTCTTTTATAAATGAGTGACTCACATTTAATGTCCTTATATAATTCCATCAGTGCGCAATGATAGGATAAAGAGTATATATATATATACACATTATAATAATATATTAATATATAATATATAATATTATATGTATTATTTTATATAATATATGTATTATATGTATTATATGTATTATTTATATAATAATATATGTACACTATATTAATATATTAATATATTATATGTATTATTATGTTATTATATATATTTTATATATATATATATATATTATGATATTTATTATATATTATTATACATGTAATAATATTTAACATATATTTTATAAATTCTAATATATATATATATTAATAGGGTGAATTCATAAAGAGCCAAAATCTTTATCGGTTTATTGTTTTCAGTCACACATTTAATTTTTATTGTTTTCTTCATTTTCTACATCTTTCAGACAAAAATACCCTTAAATTTGAAGTTTTTTTTTTTAAAAGCAAACGTTGAGATGTTTTGGTAGGGTTAAGTACTGGTTGGAAGCCACCGGGTCTGCCATCGTCAAACCTGTTGCCGTCACTGGACCTGTCCTGACCGCCGCACCTGTAAGCGTCGTCACACATCTCTGCCTCACTACACATCTCAACCTCGTCAGACCTCATGCTGAAACCGTCGATCCAGGTCGTCGAATATGCCTCTGTAGGGTATTGTCCTTGTCCTTGTCTTCCAAGCCGCCGAATCCTCCGTTGATGGGTGCCGTCGCTGCTACTGTCGTTGCCTTCACAGTCGAGCGCTGTACAGAGGTGATTATTCTTGTTGATTTGTTGAAGTTCAACTTCAGGATAGATATTTCTTATAGATTTGATGTTATACAATTTGTGACGATATTCAACTTCGATTGTTTTATACATCATATTAAACAAAATTGTCCAGAAGATGAAAAAATCACCATCAGTTTACTTTTGCTACAAAACCTTAAATGTTCTAATATATTGCAATCTACCCTTCAAAATTAAAATGAATTTGGATCCTCTACTGATATGATTTTTTTTCTGACCTTATCTAATCTCATGACATATAAGCATTGCAATGAATGTGTAGCTAAGATGATTGGTTTCCACAACCACTTTATCAACAACCAATCACTTAAAAAGGCCAGGACAAATATCAGGTCAGTAGAGGATCCAAATCCAATTAAAATACCTTTAGGATGGAAGTTAGTGAGTTACTTGTCACTTAAAATAAATTCTAAACTAGTGAATTTTCTCTACAAGTTTCTTTATTTTCCTTGTATATCAAACCTGCATTCTCATAATTTTAAACACTGAATTCAGTATTATATCATTATGTAGAAATTGCATACAGATTTTTGGCAAATTTTAACTATTTTAACAGTGTTTGGATATGCTTTTGACAAGCATAGTGCATATAAACAATTCAGAATTTATTGTATCCATACAAACAAACAAAGATAAATAAATAAAAGTCTTTTGTAATGACGTAATGGATTTCTTCTCTTGTAATCTAGAGAAATCCACTTCGACTATACAAGGAAATTTCACATATATACTTGTAAAATCTGAATACATTTATGCCTTTTTAATAAAGCCTATTTAAAAAAAAAATTGTGTGAATTTTTCAGATTTTTTCGATGAGCCAATTGGTATAGAATTTCAAGCAAAGTGAGCCGTAAACATGATTTCGATTTTATAAACAAGTTCAAATGAATTTTCAGTTTTTATAAGCATAATGATTTTGATTTCTCTAAGATATGTGAATTCCAATATTTTGTTTCTTTGAATAGCTACCTTTGAAGCATGTATTGGGGTTAAATTGTTGTAGAGCAGATGTCAATTGCCATGTTGAATGTGTTCTTGTCTGCAACACATAATTAGGTTAAGAACTAATTATGAGAAATTGATTCTTGAATTCCTAGTAACAAATGCCATGTATTAGGGATTTTTGTGACACTCATATTTTCCTTGTTTTGATGGATTTTTGATTGTTCAATTGAGTAAAGGCCATGCACAATTTCAATCAAGAATACACTTATTGATGTAAATGCCATACACTTTACATACACTTGAGAGAGAATCAGACAACTTTGAGTCCAATGCCATGATCTTGTATGAGTGTTAATACATCATATGCTTGCTGGAAACTGTTTATTCATTGTTGTTTACAGATCAATTATAGATATGTTATTGATGGGTAATGAGGTCCACCGCTCTCATTTTGTAATAATTTTTGTAAATCTTATCATCATCATCATGTACATAGACTTGTTTTCTATAAATATTAATTTTAATTGCTTTACATATATAACACAGACATGCATTTTGGATGTTGTATGCTTCGGGTGACAAGCCTGGGTGGGGAACATGTTGGTCGTGTATTCAATATGTAAGTACTGTTAGTCATATTATAAAAACAGGTAAATTGAAGTTGTTTTCTAATCTTTCTAATGTTTTCTAGTCCTTTCTTGAAGTTGTTGGTCCCGTGTACAATTTAAGGATCCAGATGGACATTGGATATTATGTCTAATTGATTTGGACAAACGAAATGTTTGCATATATGATCCATTACACATTCAAAAGAAGATTGCCATACGTCTGAAGCAAATCACCCCACTTTTGCGTTTCATCCCAGCCATTCTATAGGAATCCGGATATTTTCAGCAAAAAGGCATACCATCAAATGGGAGAATGTTTGGAGTTCAACAATTAATTCCAAAGAAGTTACCAACACAACTGGACAACGATAGTTGTGGTGTTTTCATATGTCGATACGCTGACATGTTGATGTGTCATAAATATTTTTTGGGATGGGGAACCAAAAATGTGTCCAGGTTTAGGGAGAAAATGACACTAGAAATATTTGCATATAGTGTAGCATCAGATTGATAACTTTGTTGGTACATCATCGTTGTTTTTGAAGTTCTTGAAATGTATGAAGTTGTTTACTTTGTTTTTGGAACTTGAGTTTCAACTGTGAAAATCTATACTAACTGGTATGTAACTTCAGATTGTATATGCATATAACTTCAAATTGAACTAGCATGTAACAATACTGAAATTTGTTTTTGGACCTTGTGTTTCAACTGTGAAAATCAATACTAACTGGCATGTAACTTCAAATTACACTGGCATGTAACTTCAAATTGAACTGGCATGTAACTTCTGACATGTAACAATACTGGAATTTGTTTTTGGACCTTGTGTTTCAACTGTGAAAATCAATACTAACTAGCATGTAAATTCAAATTGCACCGGTATGTAACTTCAAATTGAACTAGCATGTATCTTCTGGCATGTAAGAATACTAGAATTTTGTTTTCGGTACAAGTGTCTTGCAGTGATATGGGCAATACTAACTGGTATGTAACTTCAAATTGAACTAGCAAGTAACTTTTGGTATGCATCCATACTGGAACTGAATTTCATCAGTGTACTAAATTCAATACTGGAATTCGGTCTTCAAAATAAATTCATTCAATACTGGTATCTAATTTAATAAAGTGTACAAAACAAAATATAGTATTTTACCCATACATATACGAATTAAAACATCATTGCTAATACCTATGTTGTACCACCAACTTCTGATGCCAATATTGGAATGGATCCACATGCTGCCAGTTGCCAGCGAAACAAGCCATATACTGGTTGTAGAGTTGGCAGGCTACATTGTTGAAGAAACATCGACTGTACTAGGTTGTCATCTTGCTCCAATATAGTACCATTTTACACACAATCTGTTGCTACCTTCGTAGAAACAATGACAAAAAACTCAGGAAATAGCTTATCTTCATCCATCATACATAACACGTCATTGTCATTCTCAATTCTCTGACGAGCAGTACCACTATTTGTGACGGCCAATGAGCATAATTGTAAGTTGTACCTAGCAGAATCAACTTTGGCAACATCTTGTACCAACTTCACTAAAGCATCATAACTCAAATCTCTAAGAACATTGACCCACTTTGTCATACCATCCTCATAACAATTGTCTACCCAACTTCCACCGTGATAGATGACCAATTTCATTGCACCCAAATTCTTACATGTAAAGTAATTGAAATTTAAAGAATTTGACATGTAACTTTAAAATGAACTGACATGTAACAAAACAGGACATAAATAGCATGTAACTTCAAAAATAAACTAGCATGTAACTTCAAAAATAAACTAGCATGTAACTTTAAAAATAACCTAGCATGTAACTTCGAAAATAAATTAGCATGTAACTTCGAAAATAAACTAGCATTTAACTTGGGTACAAAAATTAAACTACCATCTATGGTTTACAATAACATGCATGTAACTTAAAAAAATACTGGCATGTAACTTTACAATAGATGGGTTTCACTCTAAATCCAAATTACCTAGAGACAGATAACTTTACAATAAACTGACATGTAACATCAAATTAAACTAACATGTAACATTAAAATAGTCTGGCATGTAACCTAGGAACAAAAAAAATTCAGAACATGGGTTTCACTCAAAATCGAAACCAATATCTTTTTCTTCAAATCAAACTTAATGATTCTTGTAAGAAAATAAGTGGGAAAAAGTTACATACTTTCAAAAACAGCTGAGTTTCGAGAGAGAGAGAGAGAGAGAGGGGGGGGGAGGGAGGGAGGGAAAGAGAGAGAGAGAGAAAGAGAGATGAATAGCCAAATCGGTGTAGAGAGAGATGAAGACCAAATCGGTGTAGAGAGAGATATGAAAATAACCCAGTCCAGAGAGAGATGAATCGGTGTCCAGAGAGAGAGATGATAATCTGATTTTCAAACAAAAATGGAGAGTGAAGACATGATAAGCCAATTTTTTGGGTGAAATTTTTTGGGTCAAGTAAGACAAAAGTGAGGACATACTTGTCACTTCAAGGTTAAAGATACTAACTATAATATTGGGTTTTTTTTTTACAATTTCCTCATATATATATATATATATATTATAATAGTATATATTATTATTAACTATGTTTGTAATATTTTAAAATTTTAAAAGGTAAAGTTTTCTTTTTGTACTTGTCACATGTCATGAGAAAACCTTACTCTAGGGTATTGGGTGAGACAAAATTTGATGTTTTTTGTCTCACATTGTCTCGTCCAGTCCCATGTTAAAGACGCGCCAAACGTGGGACAATAGGAAATTGTCTCATGTTTTCCCGTCCCGTCCTACATACCAAACGCACTCTCTATTTCTGTTTTCCAAGTTTCACATGCGCTAGACATTCAATAACCTATCTAACTCTAATCACAGGTTGCAGGTGCCCCAGAGATCTACAACTGTAGTGCGATCCCCTATAGGTTGTAAAATAATAAGTTTTGAATTAATGTTATTATTTTTATTAGAAGAACAAAATAATTATGCTTTTTTTTCTCTATAATATTTGCATTTTTTGTAGACAAAAATATTTGCATTTTTTTTCAAACATGTTTTAGATTTTTTTTTTTTCGTTATCAATACTAGTTATTCTTCAATTTCATGAAATTTTTTTATACTTCAAAATCAATTGAGATATGACACAAATATTGCATTCTTACAACATAATTTCACAAAAGGTTTTTAGTAAAAATACCCTATTTTAGAGGCTTAATAGAAAATCTACCCTAAAAACCAATTCAATTGCAAAACTACTATATTCCTCCCAATATACCCTCTCTTATCACTCACCATATGTGTTATCCTTTTAATTATTTTTACCAACCAAGTTATCAAATAAATAAACTAAAAACTATCTAAAAGTTTTTCTACACTACAACACTTTGTTTCCCATACATTTGTTTTTCAATTTTAGGTTTTAAAAACATTGGAGATATCATGTTAAAGTAATTTGAAGGTATGTAATACATTTTGGAATTATATTTCCAACCTTATAAGGTTTATTTTGTTAGTTTTGAAATAATCTCGGTTTTTATCTTTCCATTTTTTAACTTTCCATTTTTTTAACTTTCAAGACTTGAAAAAAGTCTCGGGAATGGGTGTCCTGACATTGGGTCACCCCGTCCCGAGGATTTTTTTCCTCGGTACGGGATGACCTGATTTCAGGTCACCCTTTCTCGAGAAAAAAAAATCTTCAGGATAAGGTGACCCGATATCGGGACACCCTATCCTGAGACTTTTTCAAGCCATGGGAAAAAGCTTCGGGATAAGTTGTCCCGGCACCGGGTCACCCTGTCCCGAGGAAAAAAGCCTTTGGACAGGGTGATCCGATGCCAGGTCACCCTGTCCCGAGGATGTTTTTTCTCGGGACAGAGTGACCCGATTGGGTCACTCTGTCCCGGTGAAAAAAATCCTTAGGTCATTCTGTCCCGAGACTTTTTTCAAGTGTTTAAAAAAGGCTCGGGATGGGGTGACCCGATCTCGGGTCACCTTTTCCCCCATGATTTTTCTCCTCGGGACGGGGTGACCCGACATTAGGTCACCCACCCTGTCCTGAGACTTTTTTCAAGCCATGAAAAAAGCTTCTGGACATGGTATCAAGTCATCGGGTCACCCTATCCCGAGGAAAAAAAGCCTCGGGACTAGGTGACCCAATGCCGGTAGGATTTCAAAGACAGGGAGGAGGACAGAGTACAAGGATTGGGAGGATTTCAGACATGATGTGTTTCAGATTACAATGATGGGCGAAACCCTGGTATTTCTCCACTTGCAGATCATCTGTTGGAACTCTGTGATTATTTGTTGGATGAAAATCATGAGAGCTTCGCTGAAACTGAAGTTGTTATTGAGTCTCAAAATACTTGATGTGCATTGGAAGAAAATATAGGTTGGTGGCATACCCTGTTGTATATTAGTCTGTTACTGTGAATAAATCAGGTATATAAGCATGAAAATAACTTCTAAGAGGTCCTTATTTTTATTTTTAAGGATATATACTAATCTTGTATATTCTGATGACTAGATTAGGATAACATCTGTAGGAACTGCTTTAACATTAATAAAAAGTCCAAGAGGAACTTCATCTGAATTATCTAATTTTAATTTCCTCAAAATATGAAACTCATAATACAACTCCTTGAAATTGAAGCTCCAAGTAACACTGCAGTTATAATTAGGGATGACCACCGCTTTACATCCTCCTGTAAGAATTATATATTTAAAAGCAATTAGATCTCGTATTATTTGCATAAGTATGAATAAACGCGTACCTAGAAATGCAGCGGAAACCATCTAATTCATCGAGTCTTAATCCCGAATCCATAATAATGCAATAACTTGAAAAGAAAACAAAGAAAACAATAGAGAGTCTTCTACTCTCTTCTAACCTTCCTCAGAATGCCTAATGAGGAGACAATTCTGTAAAAAAATTATGTGAGTGAGAATAGGATTATTATTAATGATTTTAATTCAATAATTGATAGAATTTTCTCATGAATCGGATGATTATGTTTCACGTAGTAACTATTCATTAAGATTTTGAGAAATTCGTCGGTTATCCATTATTGATGAGGTTAAAATTAATAATCTGTTTTAATATTCTCGTGAATCGAGTGATTATGTTTCACGTAGTGACTAGTCATTTTGTTTTTGAGAATATAGTTGGCTAACGATTATTAATTTGGTAAGTTTTAATAATTGATAGAATATTCTCGTGAATTTGATGATTATATTTCACGTAGTGACTAATCACTAAGATTTTGAGATGTTCGTTGATTATCAATTATTAAATTTGAATGCAAATATGGAAATGCATGTTTTAATCATCTCCGTAGGAGGGTTATCACATGTGATAGGTGATGTTCATCTCCGTAAGAGGTTCATCATCTTGAGGTATTCATCTATAGAACTGCAATGATGGAATTTTATGCATGTGATGAGTAATGTTCTTCTCCGTAAGAGTTTCATTGTCTCAATGTATTCACTTATACAATATGTTGTGAGTGTTAGACACATGTGATGAGTGATATTCTTCTCCATAGGAGGTTCATCATCTCGAGGTATTCATTTATATAATGTGATATAAATGTTTGAAATTTAGGAAATTGCCTCTAATATATTTTCATTTAATTGAATGAAAGTGCCCAACACTTAATGATGTCTACATATTCTATATGTTCACAAATAATATCTACTCGACATAAATTTAAGAAGGTTATATATTTCTTATTATTTTGCATAATTTGAAATAAAATTTATGTGTGACCGCGTTGGATTGATTGAGAGAAATATATAAATTTATGTTGGGTGTAATGATATTGAATTTGTAGTTCATGTTTTACGAATGTATAACCTATGAAATTATTATGGAATTAGTTGGTTACATTTCTACGTAGTAAACTAACTATTAATATTTCATTATGATTTGTTTATTTCATAGAGGACATTAATTGATTATATTAGAAATTATTATAAAGTTGGATGGTTGTGTTTCTATGTAGTGGACTGACCATTAAGATTTTATAATGATCGTTTGTCAAAATTATATAATCAATTATGTTTGGAATACTTATGGAGTTGGATGGCTATGTATTCACGTAGTGAACTAGTCGTTAAGATTTCATAATATTCGTCGGCTTATCAATGATTAAGGTTTTGAACTGCATGAAGGTAAAACTATGCATGTGTTGATCATCTGCCTAAGAGAATCATCACCTGTTTAAGTTTTGTGAGCATTGAAGAATAATAAATGTTGATGTTTATCTCCCAAGAGGTTGATCATTTGTAGGAAAGTTTTAACACGTGCATTGTGGTCTTTGTCCAAAAGGCAGATCATGATGTTGTGTTGGATTTCTATGAAGGTGAAATCATTATTTATAATGATTATGGAAATCGGTGTGAGCATGAATATACTGTGATTTAATTCATTTTTAAACACCTCTACTATTTTTAAATACATGCCATTAAGATATTGGTTGATTGACCTTTTTGATGGATTATATGAGACGCTCCAATTGGTTTTTACCTTAGCGAGGATTAAAGGATAAATGAAGTTTAGTGAACCCACTGTCGAAAGTTTGTTAAGGTCTGGTGCCTTATAAATAGATGGAGAATAATCTATTATATGAAGTTATGTCTTTTGTTTGTTATTTTGATAAAGATGATAGGATACAAACACCATAGGAAGTACTCTGGAAATTTTTGACAATTCAACATATTAAGTCAAAAAAAAAAAATACTGAGAAAATAAAATAATTTGCTATTGCAAGAAAATATACCCTTGATTTATGTTTTGAATTATTTGATTAATTATCAATTAAGCTTTTAGTGGGTTGTTTCTTGTGGTACATTTTATATATGTTATAAATTCTTTCAATGAACTCAGTATTTAATAGGGACCAATTGGTTAAGAGATTTTATTTGAATTCATGGCAATATTTAGATTATCTTGAACCTCTAGGCTTTATTGGATGATATTTCTGATTTTGGTCTTGTAATGCATAATACGATTTTCATAATAAAACTGAGAATTTAAAGTAATATCTTAAAGTTTACTTAAGATAATAGATATTATATGGTGATTTTGCACATAATAATCTTTATGGGTCTTCGAACTCTTCTCGTATTATAAATTCTACTTTTGGGATTTTAGAATTAGATTGATGATTATTCTTGTAGTTTAGATATAATCTTTTTAATCATATGACCAAAGGTAGAATTGAGATAATTGATTCGTATGGAATTTTGATTATCTTAAATCCTCAGTTTTAAGTCTTTTGATTAATTGAATTAAAAGTGATCTCATAAAATATAAGGATAGGACTGCAAAAGTTTAAAACTATTGATAACAGTTCATAGAGCATGTTCTGTTTTATTTATGAGAATAATTTTGTCTAAGAGGGGGGGGGGGGGGGGGGGGGGGGGGGGGGGGGAGAGTGATGTAGTTAAGAATGTATAATTTCAAAGACTTGCGTTTAAGAAAGAAATCGTAGAGTGATGTTGTTAAGAATGTATAATTTCAAAGACTTGAGTTTAAGGAAGAAATCGTATGCTTGTGATATTTATGTTGAATAAATGTCATGTTTGTTGAATTGAAATTTTGGATGTCATTGGAGTTAAGGTTTTGACTTAGTTTAAAATAGTTACAAACTTAATAGTTGAAAATGATTTTTCGAAGTAATACTATTTTCAGCTTAAATGTTGACATTTATGTAGGTTTTACCTGAAAATTAGTATTAAGTTTGCATACTTGAAAACTTCGTTGATATAGTTAATCAAGTTTCCAGACAATGATGTTTACTTTAATAAGTATTTGCATTTTATGACTTGGTTAAAAGTTGTATTATGCTTTTAGACATAACCGAGGGTCAGTGGGAGTAAGTTTATTTCCAAGTGCTCTGTGTTGTCATTTATGTGACATTAAGAATTTTATCTCTAGTATTTCGAGGTGAAGAATCTGAAACAAACATATTTTGATAATGCTATTGAGAAAATATATTAATAGAGCACTTAAAGGGTTAGTATGATTATAAATTTACCTGTTTGAGATACTTATTGGTAAAAGCGATAAACTTACATAAGTTTACAATTCCTTAAGTAAATTGGAGCGTTCTCATAAGAAAAAGGTCATGTATGAATCCACAAATGATAGTTTTATGTAAGCTTAATATATATAAATATATATATATATATATATATGTATGTATGTATTGATTCTATTATTACATTAGTAACTTTGCGGATTTCAAACCAATTTGGCATTTATCATTGGATAGTAAAAAAAAAGGGAGGTTTTATCGTATTTGTAGAGGTTAATTATTTCATGCTCACATGTGACTTTATATATTGCAACTTTAAAGAATTTTGATTGTGAAATCATATTTTGAGGTATATTGTGATAATTTCACTGCATTTATTTTCTCTAAATATGATAAGAGATCTCGGAGGTTTAACCGTATGGATATTGTGGTAAGAGTAGGTTTAAGAGTTGTGAGTTTCTAATAGCCACATGTAAAATAACTCTTGATACACTAACCGAGATATTTGACTCCGATAGTTTTGTGGAGCAAGTTGTATCCTGAATTGGATTGAAATTTTTGATGTGTTTGGTTAATGGGAGTTGTCTTTTATTAGATTAACAACATTTATTCTATGCATGTTTGTTTCATATTCTCGAGAATATATTGTATATGCATATTAAGATGTTTGCCATATTTGTTATTGTGTGCATACGG
Source organism: Dipteronia dyeriana (assembly GCA_032871835.1). NCBI lineage: Eukaryota > Viridiplantae > Streptophyta > Magnoliopsida > Sapindales > Sapindaceae > Dipteronia > Dipteronia dyeriana. Next base: position 26,370,779 of record CM065297.1, on the reverse strand, counting down.
ATAGTTGGTTATGGTAAGAAATCTCAAGCTTTTAGCTTGAGGGGGTAATTCACTCATAAGGTATAAAGTTTCCACCGATGAGTGAATATTACTTAAGACAGAAGGATTTGCCCGTCTTAAGGGAGGTTGAACTCATGGTCAAATTGTTTGGTCAATGATTGTAAAATGCTTAGGACATTAAGTTCGTTCGTCTTAAGTTGCTTCATATAGTGCGAAGTTGGACCTATATGGAAATAGACATGATGATCACATCTGCATGTAATTTCCATACCATACATACACACCATTTTACACGGGCAAGTAGAGCTAAGAGTGTTTTGATTACATATGGTCTTATGTCAATTAAAGATGTAATGATCGTTGTAGTTGGATACTTAAGATTCTATTGGACTAAGGGGAATGAATGTGTTACTCTCTTAAACATTCTTTGTGGCCACATAAAATTGTTTGTCAATTCGGAGAGTCGTTTTCTAAAATAAATTTCAAATCTAAAATAATAATATCTATGTAGTTCAAGTGGGAGAATGTAATATTTTTATATAACTGTGAGCAACATATGACATTATATTTTGAGTTTATAAAAAATCGAATTGATTAGAATGTTTAAGTAAGTGAGAGTTGACTGGACAAAGCCCGTTATTAATGTGATTAATATTTGTTGAGCTCGGTGCACCTTAGCTACATTAAATATATGTAGGATATGGTATGTATTGTATATGTGTGGCCTAGTATTCCTATTAGGACTAACCATCTTATTAGGGTTTTGAAAATCCTTTATGGGTTAGGATTCTAGGAAGTTATACTATATATAGGGGGTCCATATTCTCACTTACTTAAACATTCCAATCAATTTGGTTTTTCATAAACTCAAAATATAATGTCATATGTTGCTCACGGTTATATAAAAATCTTACACCTCTGTCTACACAATAATGCATTATTTATAATTTTGTTTTATTTTGTGATGGATCTCCATTCTAATTTCTAAAGTGTTTAGGCTGATTTTGAAGGACTTTGTAAACATTATGGAGTTCGAATGACTTTGTAAACATTACGGAATGACTTTGAATGACTTTAAAACATTAAAAGTCGAATCCTGTAATTAAAAATATTTGAGAACCCACACCTGATCAATCCTCATTGTTAAAGCATGTAAACTTATAAGATATGATTTTGGTAAAATTGTTTGTTATGATGTGCAGCTGGTATGATGACATTTATAAGATTCTTTCCATGAATGATGTCGAAATATGATTATGGGAAGCTCAAAGTGTTCTTGTTGGTGGAAGTTCTTCCAGTGCTGCACTCAAAATACCTTCAATGGAACCCAAATAGGCGAAGAATGGCAGCAGTAGAATGAAAAGACGGCCAAAGACGACGCCAGCGTGCTATTGACGATGAAGACAGATGGCGAGATGTTGACGTTGCAACTCGTCGATGGGCGATTGGACGACGATGTTGGGTATGGTGGCTGGAATAGGGCGGGGAGATGTCGGGATCGGGTGGTAGGAGGCTTTGGGATGGTGTGGGTAGTGAATTTGGCTTTCAGAAATCGGGATGAGGTGGCAGAAAGCTTTGGGATGGGTAGGGCAGTGAAATTGAGTTTCTTAAGTTAAGGATAACAATGTAATTTCAGGGTAGTTTGCAATTAAATTAGGAGTAATGCTATTGACACACTTACAACTGAACTATTTATGTCCCATTTTTTAAATTATTTAGTATTCTTTATTTTCCTTTATCAAATTACTTAAATAGAAATACAATTTTTATTAAAAAAATCTTGTGCAAACTAAAACTAATAAACCTCACTTTCCTAATTTCAAAACCTTAATGACAAAATCTTTAATGGCATAGATTATTTCAACTCATTAAATGTTTACTCTTTTTATTTATATTTTCTTTTATATCTTGATCTTATGTTTCTAATGTTTAGTATTTATTGATTTATTACTACATTTATTTATATTTTCTTTCAGATCGCGATCTATTGATTGCCATGTTTAATTAGTATTTATTGATTTCATTATTTTACATGTTTGTTTTATTTTTCTTCTGAAATTTTGGATCCATGTTTGCTACTTTTTTTTCTCTCGATTTATTTTATTTCAGATCTTCCAGATATACTATAATTTGTTTCAATTCTTTTGTAGTTTTTATTTCGGATCTTTCAAAGTTAGTTTAATGTTATTTATAAAAAAAATAACGAAATCGCACCAAAAAAACATAATCTCTAACTAAACAAAATCACACCAAAACTCTAACTCAATCGTTAAAAAAAAACCAACAGGCGATTAATATCACATTCACAATCTACCACCAACAATTCAACCGACTATAAAATAAATTGTTTCTATTAAAGATGTTTTACCAAGAAATAAGAAGAAAAAAATATGTCCCGCGAATGGATGTGAGAAAACTATATATAAAGATTACAGATGAAGTGATTTTTTTTTTGAAAAGGATATAGGGTGTATTAAGTTTGAAAAATAAGTAAAATGGTAGTCAAAGAAATAAAAAAAAAATTAATAAAACCATATAATTTTATATAATTAAATCAAATTTTTAAAAAATGGGGCATAAATAGTTCAGTATGGGGTGTGTCAATAGCACCACTCTTAAATTAGTTTGTAGGGTAGATTTGCTATTAAACCCCTAAAATAAGGTATTTTTGTTAAAAACTCTTTCACGAATGAAAAACGGATATCTAATTGGAAAAACCTCAAATCGGAGTGATTTATGGATATAAAATGGATTCTGTTGACGTTGATTTCTCGATGGATGAAAGAGTCAACATGTTGGATTTGGTTATGACCTGTCAAAAGAGAAAGAGAAAGAGAATGCAATTGAAATAATTAGACACGAGTTTACGTGGTAAAACTTCGGTGATCGGAGAAACGTCCACGGGTGGCTGAATACACAACCAAGCCAAATCCAATATTTAAATGAAGAATTACACCACTCGATCTCTTTTGCCTCTCTTGTAGTGATTTTTTTTTCTATATATATCGTTCTATATCTTTTAACAATGAGATTATGGGTCTATTTATACATGCATAAAACCCTAATCCTTGTTGTACAAGTAAGGAAAAGAATTTGTATTTAATTACGATTGGTTGCTTGTTGGAATCATCTTTATCTTCTTTCCTGTTTCGGAGATCTTTTGAGTTGAATCTGAATCTTCGTGGGACTCTAATTACACAATCTGATTTAGGATTTTATTTTCCTAATCGATGTGCAATCTTCTAGAATGATAGAGTCATTGCCTGATTTGGATTTGCTTTCTGTTTGGTGTATTATCTTTCTAGAAGCTTCCTAAATTATTTCCTCCTTGGACACAGATACGTATTGGAGTATGATTCTTGGGCTTATTCGCGCATATGAATCGTATGCTGCCTCTTTACTTGGGTTTCTTATGCTTGTCCCGAGTATAACGTAATGTGTCGAGTACCTATGCTCAAATTTACTCGGGTTTTTATCCCTTAACGATGTCTTAGGTGGTTTCTTCTAGATGCCAGCTCAGATGCCCATCTAGTATTTTTTTAAGGGTTTGTCATACCTATCAGTGACGTGTACATTCAATTAAAATATACACATAACAGATTCTAATTTTATGGACGGAAAACTTTGAAGTGAAAAGAAGTGAGGGAAGAGAAGATATAATTAAAGATAATAATAAAAAAAATTAAAGAATCATAAAGTTGATTAAATAACAGAATATTAAATGTAAGTGGCATGTACGGATAAAAATACGATATAATATAATTAAAGAAATAATATTTTTAGTATTAAGTGAGATTTATTTATAAACTATAATTATTATTATTTAAATTTAGAAGTGTGTAATCACGAAAGAGGTGTATATATATATATAATATAAATGTTACATAAATTTGGAGGTTTTTGATGAGGTGAATGACTCGAACCCAACAACCTTATGACGTAGGTATGAGAGATTTATCACTGACTAACCTCATATTAATTTTTAAAAGAGTGTTATTATCACTACTTCAGTATACAACCAATTCAATTATGGATTGGTTTAACATCTTCAATTTTGTAGGACAATCTAAGCTATAAACTACCTAAAGATACGAAGGACATCAATCATTTTTTAAGATAATAAAATAACTTGATTATGGAGAAAGTGATCGGTATAAAAAAGAAAGACATGGCTGGATTTGTTTGGAGTGATATACTTGAGAGTTGAGACGATGATATTAATATATTATGTATTTTAAACCGTTTATTTTAAAATATATATTATCATCTCTAATGTAGTTATTTAAAGAAAATAATATATATACCGTTATAAATAATATAGATCCCCGCCATTTGTCTTTGCCCATTTGATGGCACACGTGGAGGAGAACAAAGAATATACTTTGCTTAGTAACTAAGTTTTGTAATATTTGAGAATTGCCTATATATATTGCTCTCTCCAAATTGTAAAGGTTCAATTGATGTTCTCAATATCAATATATCTGATATGCAGATGATAATTATCTCTCTTATCTCTCCCTTCTCTATTCAGCCTTCACTCCTTCACTTTATTTCTTTACTATTTGTTGTTCTTCATGTATTAACAATTCATTTACAACACGTTATCGGTATAAATATATACTAGGCATAACAAGCAGTAATGTTGTTCCAGAGAAAGTTCTTAAGAGTTTTAGGTGATAGAGTCTAGAAAATTTAAAGTTCTTGAATCGCTTTACGGAGGATAATGTTGTGTTCCTCTCGAAAATCCAATTCCGATACCGTTGACCGCATCTCAAACAGAGCTCTAACGAACTCTCTAGCTTAATTATTGAAAATTCTCATAGATATCCATTAAAGAACTAGAAGATTCTTTATCTAATAAAAACTTATGTACTGCATGTTCACATGTGAAACTAGCAGTAAAACCATCTTATTCTAAAAGTTGGTTTTGAATCATCATCATTCTTACAAAGAAATCAAGAGGATATATGTGGACATATTCATTCACCAAACCACCCATTTCATTATTATATGGTTCTAATTGATGCATCTACGAGATGATCACATGTTTGTTTATTGTCAAACATCTTCATATTACTTGTACTGATTATTAGTTTTTCAGGGATATTAACTTGATTGAACTTAAAAGATATTTCATGAATATTGCAAAACAACTGGGATGGATGTTCAACATCTAGTTTTTAGATATACTCTTAAACAAAATGGATCAAGGGAATCACTTATCAAACGTCTCTAGGTAATTGCAAGAACTTTATTATTTCGATACAGTTACTGATTTTTATATAGAGACTTGCTCACTTTTAAGATATTTGATTATTTTGTATATTTCCTTATTGCATCTCTGGCAAGATCTAAGATAAAGCTTCTGTATCATTATAAGATTAATGTTGATTTTGATTAATTTTCTATTAGATCATTTAAACTTCTGATAGTTTATATTTTTACACACAATCTGCATATTATCATATTGATTAATTTTCAAATGGGAAAGTTTCTCTAGAAGAGAAGAGTAAATGAAAAGTTACTTATATACAAAATAGAGATATCAGCTTGGTTATATATATATATATATATATATATATATATATATATATATATATATATATATCTGTGTGTGTGTGTGTGTCTCATTTCAATCTTCGTATCTCTCAAATATGAAAGATAATTGATCATCAGATGATTATTAATCTGTTACCTGATATATTAAAAGTTAACGAGATTTTATAAGTTGTTATCTCATAAACCCCCGCCGAGTAATTGTTTCTGTAGAATAATCAAAGTAAAATACAACAAATAAATCATTCGATGCATATCATAAGCTTATGAACCTTTGTAAGGTATTGTTTTCGGGATCCTAAAGATAAACAAAACTCAAGTTATAAATAAATCAACTTTCTCTAAAACAACTCTTTTAGAGTCTGATATATCTAAAGAGACACAAGTCAATGAAAGGACTAAATCCATTGAAATGAAAGTAGATATACAAGAATATAGAGATTGAGAAAAATTCTATAAATCATACAAGTCTATGAAATAACTAAGGTGGCGTTTGGTTACCATGGTGAAATTGTAATTGGAATGGTAATGAGAATAAGAATTGGAATATAAAGGAATGGAAAACTGATTTCTCTGTTTGGTTGGCACTTTAGAATCAATATTTGAATCGGTATTATTTTGTTCGGTTAACAACTGAATAGAATGAAATTAACTGTATTTTGACAAGAGAAAAAGGTTTACATAATAAACCTATTTAAAAAAAGAGGGAAAGAGAGGGACATATTATTATAATTTCAGATGAGATATAAAATGGTATTACATATAATGTCTATAAAATTCCTAGAAGGAAAATATATGTCTTGCCGATATTGCCACAACTCATATAGTTTTGCAGGGTCAGATATATTTTATGAATTTGACTTTGCTCTGAGCAAATGTTAATACTGTATCAGGTCCAATAGATCTGATAGAAAGATCTAGAAGAGTGAGAATATTGTTATCAAACAATACTAAATTATGTATCAATGATACTTGATATTAATTAAGCATAAAGAAGTATGCTTAGTTCAAAGACATAAAAGGTTAATAAGAGATCAGATCCAGCGGATCTGATCAAAAGCTCCAGAATAGTCACAATCTTATTACCAAATCATGTTAAAAAATCTAGCAAATTTGCTAAAAAATTGCTAGATTTTTTAGCAAATTTTCCAAGGAAGAAGACGATACGTCGTCGACACGATAGTGATAGGTCATCGTCATGTCAGTGATGTGTCATCACCCAATCACACCATGTCAGCGATATGCCATATCGCTAGTTAGGGAATATTCTGTTTCAGCTAGAGCATATTCCATTATCGTCAGAGAATATTCTATTAGCTTAATGGAATACTCCTGAGTCAACACAGTCTAGAAGTTTTTTTACCCAACTCAGTTCAATTTTTCATCCTTTTCAACCTAGTCGGGCCTATTTTCAACTACTTCGACTGTTCCGGATGCAACTGTGCCATCAGTTTCAGATAATTCCACTTGTAAGTACTGTTTTGACTTATTCAAGCTTTATTAACTCTTTTTTTAGGCGAGATGGAAGATCCAGATCTCTAGCACGATTGCATGACAGACCTCTAGATAAATTATTTAATATTCAACATTTATTTAGACTGACGTATGCTATGTCTCGGGATTGGCTTAGGCTGTGTCTCAGGACTTGCTTATGTTGTGTCTCTAGATAAATTATTTAAATATTCAACATTTATTTTTATGCAATATATGAGACTAGCTTAGGCTATGTCTCAGGACTGACTTATGATGTGACTCCAACTAAATTGTTTAATTATTATGCTCTTTAAATATTCGTATTATTTATATAGAATATATGAGATCGACTATACCAACAAATTAGAACTTAAAATTTCTAGATTTATGATATTTAAGTTGGTACGGTTTTGAAAACCGATGAGTAGCAGGGGTTCTGGATCCAGTGTATGTCGTACTTCATTAGTTGGAACATAGGGCTTTCAACCCGTTCAAAATTTAAAGTTATCTCATATATATGAAGTGATATGTTTACATGTCATTCATTTGAGCAAAATGATCTACACATCTAAATGGGATGATGAGAGTATCATAAAAAGGATTTAAGATCCTAACGAATAATGAAATTGGAAATAATATTTTGTCCATTTCATACACATCCAACAGAATGTTGTGAGTATCAAAAAGAAGATTAAAGATCCTAATGAATAATGAAATTGGAAATAATATTTTATCCATTTCATACACATCCAATATGATGTTGTGAGTATCAAAAAATAGATTTAAGATCCTAACGAATAAATGAAATTAAAGAGATCTAAGATCCTAACGTTTCATTTATTTGAGAAAAAAAAAGATCTACACATCCAACAGGATGCTGTGAGTATCATAAAAGGATTTAAGATCATAATATCATGTATAATGAGACTGCAAAGGATATTTTATCAATTTTATACGTGCTCTTGAAGGCACAATATCAATAGAGTTAATTTGAATATATTTATATTCATGAGATATCAAAACATACCCTAGGAGTAGGTGTTTGTAAAATTCCTCTCATGGCCTTCTAAAATTCCTCCTTCTGATCTTCAATAGTTTCTCTACGAGATGATTAGCAGTTCATATTGATCTAAGTATGCCTTATGCTTGCCTCTAGTAAAGGATCCTACACATCATAAAAGATGCTAAAACTTTGGCTTAAGGTCCCTATTTGTCTCTGGTTTGTTGATTTGTGAGTACCTTGTTTAGGCCGTTGAGTTGAAGCCGTTGGTAGGGAAAACTTTAAGCCTGTTAGAGACGGCTCAGGGCTCCTTGCCACCCGCCTTGAACTGTCTCTAATAGTCTTAAAGTTTTCCCCACCAACGGTCTCAACTCAACGGCCTCAACTCAACGGCCTAAACAGGGTACTCACAGATCAACAAACCAGAGATAGACAAGGACCTTGAGCCAAAGTTTTAGCATCTTTTCTGATGTGCAGGATCCTCTACTAGAGGCAAGCACAGAGCATACTTAGATCATTATGAACCGCTAATTATCTCATAGAGAAACTATTGAAAATCAGGAGGAGGAAATTTAGAAGACATGAAACATAGTATAGGTGGATGAGTCATCATTTCAGGCCTTTTGGGTAAGAGGCCTTCAGCTTGCAGGATTTGCAAAGCTCAATCATAAATGGGAAGAGGCTTATTCTTGATAGGATGTAATCCTATCCAAGGGTTGCTTGGGTCTTCTGGCCTGCGAGGTTTGTAAAAAGGCTTGCATGAGGTCATGTGAACCTTTAAACATATTCTACATTCGCAGTCCGTATCACACATGTCGGGATCAACATCTCAAATAAAGTGACAATTGATTTTGTTGATGTAGATTAGGGATCCATCAGCTTGAAAGCTATGGATTGGTATATCATCTTCGGAGGTAACTAGTTGGATCATGAGTGCTTGAAACAGTGGAGGGGGCTTTTGAATCTGTGATAGTTTCATAAACTGTTTTTATGGAACCACCTCTCTGCTTGACATACTTCATGCCAGAAGCAATGACTGGGGTGGTGTTCTGGAATGCATTCTCATAATTGGTTATCCATTCAAGTGACATAACCTTTGATATAACTTTAAGACTGTTAGAGAAGGTTCAGGGCTCCCTGCCACCCGCCTTGGTATTAGAGCCTCTTTTGATGGCTAAAGCAATATATAGACCTGGAGTCTAGGAGAAGAGTTGAACTGTTTTGAGTTGAGAAGAGAAAATATTGAAGAAAGGGAATTAAATACTCTTGGTAACCACTGATAACAATTCATCATCTTCTATAATTTTAGCACCAGTAAAACTTTCATCTTTTGTTTCTCTCTCACCTTTTGTTAGGAGAACCCAGTCTAATAAAATACAAAACCTTGTTGAATATACCTACATCCCAGAGTCAGCCTAGATCGATGAAACCTCCCTACTTCTCCTAAACCGTTACATGATCTTTAAAAGAAATAGATCTCTTGCCAGAAAGATAAACTTCCTTGTTCAGCACAGTTCTCTTCCGGTCGAAGAATACATTCATTCAACAGCAACTAGACAACTATATAGTTCCAGCCACTGCAACTGAACAATATGTTGATCTCTAGATAGATCAACAAATGATAGACCAATGAATCAGAGAAGGATATTTCCACCTGCACATAGGTGCAGTCTGGATCATCCTCACCCTACATAGAAGGAAAGGTTTACCAGTCATTGCCAGAATCGCTATACTCATCACTATTTACAAACAATACGAGGACGCAGTTATTGGTACATGTTTTTCTACTCTTTATACAGGTAGTATATCCCTCACATACTACCCTAACTTTAACATCCCTCTCAGGGATCACAATCTCCACAATTGTCTTAAAGTGCAACTTTAGATTTTGGGAGCCCCTATGCTACCAAATTCATACATGGCCACCCTACACCATCAAATTGCCTATAGACTCCAAGATCATGCTTTTGATCTTCCTATCCCTAGACATATTGGAGATACAATTTTTATCACTGCAGAAAGAGATGATGAAATTCCTACCATCATTCAAATTCCAAAGCAACTACCTGGAGAAAAGCTCAAAGAGGTTATGCCACTTGAATGGATAATATGATGAAAGATTCTGGTGATAGCCTTTTAAAATGAGGACGGGGCTATTTACAGACCAAATGGTAAGACTGTACATTGATACTGGGCATTAGGAAGATAGAATGCAGTCTTGTACCTTTCTTCAGAATGGATACCTTTTTGCCAATAGGCTTATTTGAGATCGAATTTTGAAAAAATGGAGGCTCCGAGAAACTGAAAAAACAACGTGTTGGTTTTGGGAACCGAGGAACTTATAATCACGAAGGAAATGGTTTAGAGGCTTATAGTCAATGACTGGTCTCTTTTTTCCTCTGATATACTCTGAGTGCTTTTCAACATAATACGCTTGGCATGCCTATGGTGAAGAAGTAGGCTCAAGCTGTTAGGTTTTAGATTATGTTTGCATTATTTCAATATCAAAATGATATTTACTTGTAATGATTTAGTTGTTTAGGTTCATAATGATTCAAGCTTCAATGAAGGAATAACAACCAGTCAAAGCAAGTACAAAGTCTTCAAAGAGAAAAGATGCTATATGGTTCTACAAAGATATATTAAGACCTTATCTTTCTCTTACAAGGCTTAGGCACACACACACAAATCATACACATGTGTCCTTGTATCGTTGTGCACTATTTATAACACATTCACACACACTTGAAGATGAATGCTCATACATTCGTATGAAAATAGCATGTTTTGGAAAATGCATGATTGAAGACTATCTCTATGTAGTTTGTATTCTAGTGTGAATTGTGTTTGTATGTGTATATATTTGTATAACATGGATATTGAACTTGATTTTAGTCTTAAATCATTCTTGATTGAGTTCCAAACACTTTGGTTACTCATACTCTTAATTTCAAGTTCTAATAAGGTATGATACTTTCCAGTCATGTTGCGTACATTGTCTTCGTCTTCGTATATCGAGTTGAATTCTTATTTTTTGGGTTAATTATCTTAAATATCCATGTCCGTGAGAGAGTTATGGTTCATAATCCATAAATATATTCAAATTCTAAGTTTGGAGGCCAGAGAACGGTTGAAGAACGAGAAGAAAGCTCATGGAAAAGAAGCAAGCATCAAGTGCTTCTTTCAAGAGATGACGCGTGGCCATCTCTGGCAAGAAGGCTTGCTGCCCCGAGATGCCCACACGCCATCTTGGGCATCAAGGTCACTTGATGTGCTTCATGCCCTTTTGGTCATTTCACATGTCCGTTTTCCCTCTCCTTTATATATCTCTTCCCTCTCACATTTCATTCTAAGAAGAGATTCAAAATTTGAGTGCAAAATTTTCTCCCAAATTTTCTCATAACTTCTTCATTTGAACTCCTATCTGAGTGATTCAAAGTTGAGAGTGTTTGTTTATTCATCCTTCATCTTTTCTCTGAATGTTTGAGTTAATTTTTATTTTTTTTAGAGTCTAACCTCATAAAAAAGGGATTGCACCAATTCAACTAAGGTATTGATTTTCTCTCTAAGTTTTCTTTTAAAACTTGGTCAATTGCCTTGGGTTTTCTTCTTCAATATATATTAGTGTCTTGTGATTGTTTTGATTTGAGTTTTGAACTTATTTAAAGCTAGATTAAATTTCAATTGAAATCTCATATGTTGAGTTAGGTTTTTAATTTAATTATGTTTTCACTTGATTGGGATTGTATTATGCTAGCTTTGATTCTAGGACTATTTGATGATCTTTAATTGATTGATTTTGTGAAAAATAGTTCATCACATGTATTAAGCTCTTTTTGGCCGAAGTTTCACTATGATACATGTGCTTGTGTTCTTATGAGCTATTCTTGTGCTTAGTTGATTTCATGAATAGATAATATGCTATATAACATGTTTTTTGGTATATGAGATTTAAACTTGATTATGCATTAATTGATCATATCTTATGACTCAAGTTTTAGATCTATGCATGTATTTAGGTTGTAATTAATGTTGAACATATTTTACATGATCTAGATGGATTAAACATGCATGATTGACTAGACTACATTTGTTATGTACATTCATGCATATGTCTAGTATTTTCCATAGGATGGGTTGATCATAACATTCTAAGTTGCGTGCTTGTTTGCGTTTTGCATTCATGATCACCTAGATGCTCTGTGAGAAGGAAGTCTTGACAATAGGTGTGAGACCTATACTGTTGAGCAAGGAAATCTTGGCAAGAGGTGGGAGACCTCGGAATGTCAAGCAAAGAAGTCTTGTCTAGGGTCGTGAGGATCCGGAAGGGTGAGCAAAGAAAGTCTTGCCTAGGGTCGTGAGGATCCGGAAGGTTGAGCGAAGAAGTCTTGACAAAAGGTGTGGCCTCGAAATGTTGAGTAAGAGGGTGACATTTTCATTGGTAGGATATGAGGGTAGTTTCTAGGTGAAGGAGTCACTTGAGAGATTGTACTTTTCTTATCTACTAGTGGATTTTATTTGCTAGTGGTTGCTAACCCGTGGATGTTTCCTCTTCGGAGATTTTCCGCGTTGTATCTTGTGTCAACTTTTCTCTATCCCTATCTCTCTTATATTTGCATATGTTATTTGAATGCTATGGATGGATAAAACTTTATATGTAAGTTGATTTCCTTACTATAATATCAATTGTGTATGTGTTATGGTTGCTTGTTTGTATCACACTTTACATGTTTTATATATTGATTAATTGTCTTTAATTGATATATATTTATATATATATTGTGATACAAGCAATCTAGATGGACAAACTTTTGTTTGTTTCTAAGGGAGTCGAAAAAGGTGTCTAACCTATTCATCCCCCCTAGGTTAGCCTTGAGCATTTAAATGTGTTTGTAATTTCACAAGCAAACCTTGGCAATGTAGTTCATCACATTCTTCATAGGCCATTTTAAGAGGAGGAAATTTAGAAGGCCATGAGTGATTTTTATCACACAGAATATTTTATTTCTGATTTCGATTGATTCACAACGGAAGAACGCCTCTTTATTTATAGAGGGGGAGAAGAGAAATGAGGGTATTTTTAGAATAGAGTTAGGGTATAGAGGGTTATTTTTAGAAGAGAAAATGTGTTAATGGAATGAAATGGGCATTCCATTGGTTTTTGGATGGAATGCTCATTCCACCGAAATGGTGGAATCCTCATTCCATTGCATTTAAACAAACTAAACAAATGGAATGACTTTCATTCCATTCCATTCCATCCAAGCAAACAAACATGACCTAAAATGCTAGAAGCATATAAATCGAGATCTTGTAATCTGTATTTGATGAACATACAAAAATCCTTATATAGATTAAAAACAATATGAACGGATTTGGTATAACCGTCTTCGTTAATATTCGATAAGATAAGGATATAATAAATCATATTATATACTCATATGTCTTTATAAAGAAATAAGAAAGAAAATATTGTCTCGACCTGAAGATAGAGCATACATCAAATGGAATGTTGGTCTATCAATGAGAATATGTTATAGATATTTTCAAAATATTATGAAAAGATTCCATATAGATATTACTCTATAAAGATTCCATTTAATGAGATAGTTTTGAGAACGTCCAACACCATAAGATCCAAAAGATCGTTGAATGTTGTTCGTCGAGGTTTTTGTCCCATTGGGTTTTACCTAGGAAGAGGTGGAAATCCAAGGGGAAGTGTTATAAATAATATGGATCCTTACCATTTGCCTTTGCCCACTTGATGGCACACTTGGAAGATAACAGAGAATATATTTGCTTAGTGACTAAGTTTTGTAATACTTGAGAATTGCCTATATATATATCGCTCTCTCCAAATTGTAAAGGTTCAGCTGATGTTCTCAATATCAATATATCAGATATTCAGATGTTAATTCTCTCTCTCTCTCTCTCTCTCTCTCTCTCGTCTCTCTCTCCTCTATTCATTTTTCATTCTCTCACTTTATTTCTTTACTATTTATTGTTCTTTATCTATTAACAATTCATTTACAACATTGTTGACGTCGATTTCTGGTTGTATGAGAAAAGTCAACAAGGTTGGAATTTCGCTATGATTTCAAAGAGAAAGAGAAGGAGAAAGTAATCAGACACAAGTTTTACGTGGTAAAAATCTGATGACCGGAGAAACGTCCATGGGTGGCTGAATAATCAACCGAGCCAAAATCCAATATTGAAAAGATTTACAACTCTCGATCTCTCTTTTTCTCTCTGTATTTTCTTATATGTTTTCTCTGTATCATTTGTGACGGGATTATGGGTATATTTATATGTTTCATAGAACCCTAATCCTCTTTATACAAGTAACAAAAGATCTTTGTATTTAATTATGATTGGTTACTTGTTCGAAGTAGTCTGTCTTCTTTCCTATTTCGGAGACTTGTATAGAGATCGAATGGGACTCTAGTGATATAGTTCAGTTAGGACTTATTTCCTTATAAAGGCATGGTCTTTTGAAGAAATAAAATTGTTGCTTGATTTGGAACCCTTTCTGTTTGGTATTCTATTCTTCTTGGAATTCTTCTTTGATATGGATATCTTCAAGTATTTTAACGACTCTTGACTCGTGAGCTACACCATGGGCTTTTTTATTCCATTTCCTTCATGTTTGTCCCAAGTAGAACAAGCTATTAGCTAGTCCCGAATGATGTCATTTGATCCCGAGTAAAACATGTCATCAACTATCCTCGAGCATCGTTAACTGACCTCGAGTAGTATATAATGTCAGTTGACCCCGAGTAGGTTTTGTTCAATACTTGTTTACTCGGGTTTCTCTTCTTTGGTGATGTCTTGTAGGATATTTTCTGAATGCTTAATCGGATGTCCACCTGGCAATTTTATCCTCTTTGTCAATGACGTGTACGTCTGATAAAATTTACATACGACAATACCCCCTTAAAATATTTTTGCCGAACAAGGTTTCGTTCCGGGCAAAAGTATTTTAATCAACCCTTAAAATTTTCGTCTCTGTAATGCCATGGTAAATTTCATGTCATAATGGCGTGTCTTAATGGTGACCATGTAAATTCAATTTGCCTCCTCACGTGAGTTCTCAATGATTGCGACGTTTTGGAGTTCTAACGACCTTGGCCAGTTCTTCTGTTAACACGTGTCCTCTACTGCTTCATTTCTCGATGCCATTTATGAGAAACGACCTACGAGTCTCCTAGTGCGTTGCCTATGTCATCAAATCTGTCATTGATTTTTCCCGCCTTGAGATCCTAGGGTTTCATGCATTACCCTTTTAACTTCTCCACTAAAAGGAGTTGCGTTGGTTCATTCTCGGAGACTCAAACCATAAATTTTTCTAGCCCAGATTTCTTTCCGCTGAAAATCGTTATTCTTCATTGAAGATTTTGCATCAGATTTCTTCATTCAAGGTTAGTTTTAATGAATCTGACTTCCCAACGTCGACTCTTTACTATAGCTCTCAAAGTGCTTGATCGTGGGGATTTCCTACTAGTATCTTGCGCTCGAAGATTATTGGGGGAAATCCTCCTGGATGAACCTTCTTTTTTAGAAGTCGACGTTTCTGGGCTCTACCCTGACATCCTTTTTAGTTCTGTATCCAGTTTTGATTCTGATTCATCTAGTTCTGAATCTATCATTTCTAATCACAGGGTACCACTTCGATCAAGGATGGGAAAGCATTAAAGTAAAAGTGAAGTCCATAAGCACAACTCGGGCAACGTTTGGATCAGGGAGCAAACTATTGATGAGAAGGACGTCGAAGAGGTGTTCAAAGAATCTCGTCTCTCTTTTTCTATTGATCGCCCGAGTGGGTTTGACGTCGAACAGAATGTGGTCAGGGTAGACGAGATCGGGAAATATCGTGCCCGATTCAACTTGGATAATTCAATTACTCTGATTCCTGTGGGTGATAGAGCTGCGTGGAACCCTCCCCCAGGCATGGTGACAATCTATGGGTCCATGATTTGTTACGGCGTTACTCTTCCTCTTTAGCCATTCATTGCCTGGTTTCTGGCTGAAGCAGGGATCGCTCCAGCTCAATTGGCCTCGAATAGCTATAAGATTTTGATGTGCATATGGCACATATGAAGCCGAATGAACCTGTCGTCGCCTTCCCCGAGTGAAATCAGGCACTTCTACATGTTAAGACAGTCTGGTAAAACAGGGACGTATTTTCTTATGTCTAACCCGCCAGATTACTGGGTCCCCGAGGGGACAGAGGTGAATCGGGGAGTTGACACCTCTGATGATGCCAAAAAGATGGGTTTTGTATGGGGATTTTCTTCGTCTAACAAATACTGGAAGAACAGTTGGTTTTTTACCGGAGGAAACCTAGGTCTTGAAGTCACTCTTTCGGCTGGGGAAACTCGGAGGGTGCTGAAAGTTCCCTATTTTTTCTGTTCCCTTGAGGTATGGAACAAGAAAAAACTTGAATTCAGCGATACTGAGCTGACCAGACTTGTTCAGGCAGCAATTTGCACTCTGGAGAAGAGGAGCAGGATTTATCTTTTCAATGAGAAGAATATGATAGAGCTTGGCTTCTTTAGCCAGATTTCAGGCTACCGCAGGCAATGTAAGTGATCTTTGAACCCCCCATTTATTTATTTATTTTTGCTTTTTATATTCTGACGCGATTCCCTTTTTTCTTCTAAGTGTATGACTCAGACATCGTCTGCGACCTTCAAGGTCGTCAAGTGAAGTCGATTCTTCAAGCGAGCAAAAAATAAGCTTCTTGTCAGAGCGAAAAGAGCATTGCCCCACATGAGTCAGATGAGGACCCTGATGAGGCAGGCGAGCAGATTCCCAAAAGTGTCCCCGTGGAAGTCATCCTGCCGACAGTATGAGAGTCTAGTGGTCTGAGTTACCATACTCAGCAGTTGCCTGAAGACGGAGGGAGGCAGAGTGATGTTCTTGGTGAGGGGTCTGGTGGATCGAGCTCACCTGTTATGGTCCCTACCGAGCGGACGGACACCTGTGATGGGGTGGAAAACCTCTGAGGGACAAGTAAATGCAGATCCCGACATTTTTGAGTCCTTCCAGGATGATGTTCAGGAAGATCCGTCAACTGATCTCGGCTTTCATCGCTCTCTGGCCGAGAAAAGGAAGGCGATCGATTCTCTCGCTCGTCTTCACAAGGTTCCTCTGGTGGTTTCATTCATCGACTCTAGTGATGAAGACACCGGGGCTGAGATTCCCCCAAGCGTTGATGTTGAAGCATCGGTTGGCGCGGAGACTTCTGACCCGAACAAGGGTTACTCCCCCCACCCCCCCCCCCCCCCCCCCCCCCCCCCCCCCCCCCCGAGTTCCAAGATCTAGGGGCTGAATCTTCGGGAGGTCCTTCCTATCTTTCTCCCCAGGATATGCTTAGGGCGATGTCATCCGATCAGGCTTTCATCGGGGATGATCATTGGAGTCACCTCAAGGATGCTAGTTTGACGAGTCGTCTTCAGAATATTTTTAACGGCGCATCTTATGTAAGTTATTCCCAACTCTTCAATCGTCTTGCTTGTTTGCCAGATTTTTAATTAAAATCCTTTGTAGATGGTGGCTGAGTTCACTGAACTGGTTTAGACGCAACAATATTAAGCCGATCGAATATGGCGTCTTGAGGCTCAACTTAAAGAAAGTGAGGATAGATGTGCTCGGGTTGAATCGGCTTATCAAAAAAAGGTGGGCTCTGCCCGAGTGTTTACCGAACACTGTTTGGCGAAGCAAGTGGAGGCTGAGGAAAGAGCTTCTTTGGCAGAGGAGAAAGCTATGTCACTTCAAAACTTATTGTCTTCTGCCCAGGAATCAATGCTTAAGGCCGAGCAGAAAGCAGAGCAGTCCAAGTCGGCATATGAATAGAAGATCGAGGAATTGGAACGCCAATCTTTGACAGTCGAGTCCCTATCCAAAAAGGCCAAGTTAGAATTCGAAGTCCAGGGGGTTGACCATTTTAAAAGATCCCCTGCTTACGATGCCTTTCTCCTTCTGGAATTTCGGTGAGGGCTAGTTTCAGCTAGCGAGTTTTTTAAGGCCAAGAATCAAGTAACTGAAAAAGCCCAAACCAACTGGGAGCTGTCGATCAAGAATCATGTGGATCGGTCCCTGAAATCTCTTCAGATTCTGATGAAGGAGTGGAGAGCTTATTGTCGTAGTCGAGGCAAAGAGCCTCATCCCATGCATTTGGAGGTTCAATCAGAGCACTCCCTCTTGACCTTTTATTCCAGTCAGGAGTTAGGCGTAGAAGGTTCGGTGCCTGATGTCGGACCGATTCCGGCAGAAGTTTACAGCAAATGGATGGATGCTTCGATCGATACGATTGCTTGGCCTTCCAATGAAAGTTTGCTCCGTGAATACGAAATGGTGACAGACCCGAGCATCGGTAAGAGTTCTAAATCCTCCTAACACCTTCATTTATTTTGTAGAAATTTCATTTTTGTAAAGATTCTTTGTAATGATTCTTTGTAACGATTCTTTGTAAAGATTATCAATGAAATTCCGAGTTAACTGTAATTCTGAAACCCCAGTTGTTTGATCCGATTCTTTGCTCAAGAAATTTCACCGAGTATTTCCTTTAACTTGATTCTATTGTTGCCGAGTATCCTATTAAACTGGCTATTGCAACTTATGCCAAATATCTTATTAAACTGTCTATCGCAATCTTTTGAGCCAAGTATCTTATTAAACTGGCTGTTGTAATCTTTATGCAAAGTATATTATTAAACTTGTTGTTTTTGTCCGAGTAACTTCACCGAGTATCTTATTAAACTTGGTTTCGTTACCTGAATAACTTGTGGTGCCAAATATCTTATTAAACTGGCTAATTCTGATGTTCAGGTAACTTCACCGAGTATCTTATTAAACTTGTTTCGTTACCCGAATAATTTTTAACGCCAAGTATCTTATTAAACTGACTAATATTATTAACCAAGTCATCTTAAAACAGGCAAGTTAGATTTATACTTGTGTTTCATACTCGGTTGCTACCCAAACAATACATCAAGGCTCACCATGATCCTATGTTCGAGTCCTTGCACATTACCGAGGACGTCTCCCTAGTTTTTCTGTGCAAGGGTTTGTCGAATCACTTAGCTTTTCGAACCGCTTAACACTGCTACGTATTTCACCGGAATTTTTTTCGATAGCGTCCCGAGCCTTTCTCCAGAATCTGGTGCCTCTGGTTTGCCTTTTTGCTAAGGTCAATTGACCTTGCTCGGCTGGCATGCTCCTTCAAGCTTCTCCGTCCATTCGGGAATCAATGGTCCCGAGTATTTTATTTGCATGTTCTTATTATCATGCTCGTCTTTCATATGTTCTTATTATCATATGCTTTACTTTTCGAAAATCCCGAGTTTGATTTTTATTTATAACTGTAAATCCAATAAAAATTTAAATTCCAAAAATAAAATTGTCCTAACTAAAGGAAACAAAAAATAATTTTAAGGATAGAAAATCTTCAGATATTGGGCATTGCATGGTCGGGGTAAGACCTCTCCATTGGGTCGTGCAATCCAATATGCTCCATGGCCAGCTATTCCTTCAACTTTGTACGGGCCTTCCCACTTATCAACCAGGGAACCTGTAACTTTATTTTTTGTATTCAATGACACCTTCCTAAGTACCAAGTCTCATAGTTGGAATTTCCTGACCCGAACATGAGAGTTGTAGTGGTGAGCTACTCTTTACTGATATGCCATATTTCGTATTCGGGACTTCTCCCTTTTGTCTTCTAGCTCATCTAGACTTTGTAACAGCATATCAACATTTTGATCTTCATCATATAGCTTGACCCGGGGTGATGCATATGACGTTTCTATGGGGATAACAGCTTCTGTTCCAAACGCTAAAGTGAATGGAGTCTCTTCTGTTGAAGCTACTGTTGTCGTCCGATATGCCCTTAATACTTCGGGATGCTTTTCAACCTAACTTCCTTTCTTGACATCCAGCTTTGCTTTGAGTGTATGCTTGATGATTTTGTTTACTGCTTCTGTCTGCCCATTTGTTTGAGGATGGCAGGTGTGGCATAGTAATTGGCTATTTGGTACTCCTAGCACAGCTGTCTGAATTTCAGGTTATCGAACTGGGTGCCGTTATCAATGATGATAGTGTCTAAGACTCCAAAACTGTAGAGTATATTCTTTTTCATGAAATTTGTGGTTTTTGCTTCTATGATATGTACTAATGCTTCAGCTTCTGCCCACTTCGTGAAATAGTCAACGGCTACTATGGCATACTTCGCTCCACCCCCTGTCCCAGCTGGCATTTGGCCAATTAAATCCAAACCCCACATGGCAAATGGCCATGGGGATGTGAGGTTTATGAGTTGTTCAGGGGGTTGTCGGATATCATTAGCAATCCTTTGGCAAGTATTGCAACTCTCCGAACATCGTTGTGCATATGAGAATAAAGTACTCCAATAATAACCTTGTCTGAGTACCTTGTGTACTAAGTTTTTACCCCCAGTATGGTTTTCGCAAACTCCTCCATGGATTTCCTGTAATATCTGACATGCATCCTCCTCTGATACACATATTTGGAGTGTTCGGGAAAACCCCCTTCTGTATAGTTCTCCTCCAACCAACTTGTACCTTGTTGATCGATACCTGATACGTTTTGCTTGTATGGGATCTTTCGGGAGCACGCCTTCTTCCAGGAACCTTTTCAGCTGATTCATCCAACCATCTAGCGGTGTTCAGATTTCTAAAATTTCAAAGTTTTTTGGTTCAGTTATGCTCGGTTTGAGAAGATGTGCGACCATAATAGTTTTTGGCCTGATTGTGGTTGTTGCTGACGTTAGTTTGGACAAGGCGTCTGCCTTTTCATTTTCCTCCCTTGGGATCTGGGCAATCCTATATTCTTTGAATTTCTGGAGGAGTTGTTTTGCAATGTCACGATAGGCTATCATGCCTTCATCCCTGGCTTGGTATTCTTTCAGGACTTGGTTGACAACTACCTGTGAATCGCTAAATATCTCGACTTCATCTGCCCCGAGAGCTATGCAGACTCTGAGTCTAGCTAGTAGCGCCTTGTACTCGGCTTGATTATTGGTTGCTTTGAAATCAAACCTCATGGCACATTAGACATCATCTCCTTCTGGAGTGCATACTACAATCCCTGCTCCGCTGCCGTGAGTGTTTGAAGAGCCATCAACATACAATATCCATGGAAAATTTTTACCCAACATCATTTTTGCTTCCAGGTTTGGTTATGTAAACTCTGCTATAAAATCTGTCACTGCTTGTCCTTTGATAGATGTCCTGGGAAAGTAGTGGATATCGAATTCACTTAGCTCGATTGCCCATTTGGTTAGTCTTCCTAAAATCTCTGGCTTCTATAAAATTTGCTTCAATGGACAGTCGGTGAGAACCTGGATTGTATGAGCCTGAAAGTATGGCCTTAGCTTCCTTGCCGCCGAAACCAATGCTAGGGCCATTTTTTCTGCCTGTGAATACCTGGTCTCAACTGGTAAAAGTGTCTTGCTGGTATAATACACTGGCTTATGTACTCCATCTTCTGTTCTGACTAAGACTGAGCTTGCTGCTAGTTCTGTAATTGATAAGTATAAATGGAGTATCTCTCTCATTTGTGGTTTTGAAAGGATGGGAGCCTGCCCTAGGTACTCTTTAATTTTAAAGAATGCCTGTTCGCACTCTTCGTTCCATTCGAGTCATTTTCCTTTTTTAATAACTCTGAAAAAGGGTGCACATCTGTTTGTGGCCTTTGAGATGAATCTACCCAAGGAAGCTAAACATCCTGTTAAGCACTGTACTTCTTTTAGTGTCCTTGGTGAGGTCATTCTCTGCAGGGCTTGGATCTTTTCAGGATTGACTTCGATTCCCCTTTGGTGAACTTGGAAACTCAGGAACCTTCCTGAAGGAACTCTGAATAAACATTTGTTCGGATTCAGCTTCATTTGGTATTTCCTCAAAACATCGAATGTCTCTCGCAGGTCTGAGGTATGCTTGTCTGCTGAGATGCTCTTGGTCAGCATGTCATCAATATATACTTCCATGTTTCTTCCTATTTGTTGTGTGAAGATTCTGTTGACCAACCTTTGATATGTTGCCCCTGAATTTTTTAATCCAAAGGGCATCACTGTGTAACAGTACAAGCCCTTAACGGTTGTGAACACTATTTTTTCTTCGTCATCCTTGTTCATCCGAATTTGGTTATATCCCGAGTAGGCGTCCATGAAACTGAACAATTCATGGCCTGATGTAGCATCCACCAGTTGGTCTATCATTGGGAGTGGAAAACTGTCTTCTGGGCATGCTTTATTCAAATCTGTGAAATCTACGCACATTCTCCATTGTCCATTTTTCTTTTGGACGAGGACTACATTAACTAACCATTGAGGGTAGTTGATCTCTCTAATCGACCCTACAACGAGTAGCTTCTCCATTTCCTGTTTGATTGCCTGACTTCTCTCGAGATTGAATGACCTTCTTTTTTGTATCACTAGTTTTGCATTCGGGTCTACTGCGATACGATGAGATATTATTCGGGCGTCTCTTTCGACCATGTCTTCATGACTCTAGGCGAACACATCATTGTATTGTTTAAGCAGATCAGTGAGGCTTTGTTTGACTTTTTCTTCCAAATTTGCCCTGATCTTGATCTTCTTATCTGGTTCATCTTCTTTCAAGATAATTTCTTCTACCGGTTCATTTTTGGACCCTTCGACTCTTCCTTTGGATCAAATTCGAATGGCAGTGAGTCTTTGTTTTGACTCGGCTGCGTTATAGTGCATACATGTTCACCATCATTTTTGTCTTTGTATACTGGCAGGTTAGCTCTTCGGGCCATTTCTTGGGACCCCTTGACTACACCGACCCCCTGTTAGGTCGAGAATTTGATCATCAATGCATAAGTGGTTGTTACGGCCTTAGTTTTATTCAAGAATGGCCGACCCAACAATGCATTAAACGGCCAATTGTCTAAGTCTACCACCATAAAATCGAGCAATACTGTTCTCTGACAAGGTGCCACTCCAATTTTTAAGGGTAACTTTGCCGTCCCGAGAGACCTGACCTCAATTCCTCCGAATCCTCTGAGTGGGGTATGGAAAGGCTGTAAATCCTTTCGGTCTAACCTAAGTTGATCGTAGACGGCTACATTGAGAATGTCTGCCGAACTTCCATTATCTATCAGGATTCTCCTGACTTTCCGGTGACCAACCCAGGCACTTCTGATCAGGGCATCATTTGGCCTAACATCCACCCTATGTGAGTCAGCTTCTGTGAATATTATTGGGTCCCATCCTTCCTTTACCCTCTTCGGGTTTGGCTCGACCGAGTTAACCTCAAAGTTCTGTCTTGCCTCCACTGCTTCTCTAATTTCCTGCGTTAGCTCTCGGTTACTTCTCCCAGTGGATAGTCCTCCAAAGATTGTTTGTATTACTTCATTGGCCTCTAGGCTGGCCCTTTAATTTTAACCAGAGCTGTGATTAGCCCTGATCTCTTTCTTGTCTCTGACTTCTCATCCCTTTTCAAGATTACATCCTGAAGGTGTCCCTCCCGAATGAGGGTTTCTATGTAATCTCTGAGCTGGTAACATTTGGAAGTCTCATGACCGGTTTTCTTGTGGAATCTGCAGTATTTGGTTGTATCTCGTCGAGCAAACTGAGACCGTCGGCGTGGCTCTTTTACCTGATTTTTCTCTTCCAGTATGGCCAGGATTTCCTCCTACTTTTTTCGAAGAGGGGTGTAGTTGGCATATCTACCTCAAAATTTCTCCGTGGTCTGTTCGGTATTACGCCCGTTTCCCCCGTCCTTACTTTTTTCTTTGTTGTTTCTTTTCTGTTTTCCCTTTTTGTTCTGTACCTTGGACTCAGCGTCCTTTTCGGGTTTTCCTCCATGCATGTAACATCCTCCTGTGGCTAACTCTTCTTCTTCGGCTAGTGAATATCCTCCCGTCATGTCTATCATATCTGAATATCTGGTTAGACGGGCTCTTCTTAGGTCAAAAGATAGCCGTCCATTCTGTAGATTGTTGATGAATGCAGCAATTATTGCTTCGTCATTTGCACTGTCGATTTCTGATACTGCTTGGCCGAATCTCCCCATGTATTTCTTCAATGACTCATCTTTCCCTTGTTTTATCTGAGAAAGGTATGCCATTGATTTTTTCCTGTGAACGTTGCTCAGAAATTGTCTTGAGAAACTCCTGCTTAGTTCACTGAAGCTTCCGATGCTCGTTGGGGGCAATCTCCCAAACCATCTTGAGCCCGTGTCTTCTAGAGTTTGTGGAAAGTTAAGGCATAGTAAGGGATCGCTGTGGACATACTGGGCCATAGCACTTTTATAGCGTCTGACGTGTTCTTTAGGGTCTGTATCCTTCTTAAACTACTCCACGTGCGGCATCCTGAATCTTTTTGGGAATGAAGTCCGTAAGATGTCCCTAGTGAATGGGCTGTCAGAATCTTCGTCAGATAAGTCATTGTACCCATAACGTCTGACCAGTGCGTCCATTTGATGCCTATTGTTTTCGACTTCTCGAGTTAGGCTCTGAATTACGACATCTCTATCTCCCACCGGGCTTCCATGATGGTTAAACCGCCGGGTGACTGTCATTCCTCTCTCTGGCTCTTCACTTTGATGCTGAGTCTCATGGGTTGATTCTTGCAGGCATATGGTTCCTTGATGACACTTGCGATGGAGCCGATCACTATCTTCTGATGACTATCGATCCCTGTGTCGGTCATGTTTACGGTGTCTTGCACGGGCTATCTGATCATGGTTCTGCTTCTGGCGTGGTTGTTCCTCTTCGCGTGTTTCACTCCCAACCTGATTAATTGGAGCAGAGTTCCTTCCTGCTTCCGGTGCATTTAGTTCTGGCCCCACTACAATCGAATGAAACCTTGTAGGTGGGAGGTTAGGAAGTTGCACTTCTTCTGCAACCAGTAGATCAACTTCTTTCTTTGTTGTGTCTGCCACCAACTGTTGTATCACCTCGCAGAAGCGTCGTGTTAGGTCTTCGCTGGTCGGAGGGATTTGTTGAATCCCTGCTAGGGATATTGGTTGGTTGCGGCGAGATCTCGTGAACTACTGTCAATATGGACATTATCTGGAGATTTTTGGACATCCCCAGGACTGTTTCTGCTTCCCGCCATTACTTTTAATTAAATCGGAGGTTCAACCCCTCCTTATAGCGCCAATTGTTGACGTCGATTTCTGGATGTATGAGAAAAGTCAACAAGGTTGGATTTTAGTTGTGATTTCAAAGAGAAAGAGAAAGAGAAAGAGAAGGTAATCGGACGCAAGTTTTACGTTGTAAAACTCCGATGACCGGAGAAACGTCCACGGGTGACTGAATAATCAACCGAGCCAAAATCCACTATTGAAAAGATTTATAACTCCCGATCTCTCTTTTTCTCTCTGTATTTTCTTATATGTTTTCTCTATATCATTTGTGACGGTATTATGGGTCTATTCATATGTTTCATAGAACCCTAATCCTCTTTGTACAAGTAACAAAAGATCTTTGTATTTAATTATGATTGGTTACTTGTTCGAAATAGTCTCTCTTCTTTCCTATTTTGGAGACTTGTATAGAGATCGAATGAGACTCTAGTGATATAGTTCAGTTAGGACTTATTTCCTTATAAAGGCGTGGTCTTTTTGAATAAATAAAAGTGTTGCCTGATTTGGAACCCTTTCTGTTTGGTATTCAATTCTTCTTGGAATTCTTCTTTGATATGGATATCTTCGCGTATTTTATTGACTCTTGACTCGTGAGCTACGCGCTGGGCTTTTTTATTCGATTTCTTTCATGTTTGTCCCGAGTAGAACATGCTATTAGCTGGTCCCGAATAAAATCATCTGATCCCGAGTAGAACATGTCATCAACTATCCACGAGCATCGTTAACTGACCCCGAGTAGTATGACGTCAGTTGACCCCGAGTAGGTTTTATTCAATACTTGTTTACTCGGGCTTCTCTTAGTTGGTGATGTCGATATTTTCTGAATGCTTATTCGGATGTCCACCTGGCAATTTTATCCTATTTGTCAATGACGTGTACGTATGATAAAATTTACATACAGCAAACATATACATTCATTTTATAACCAATTATCATAACACATTTGTCTCATTCTCCCTCCTCTTTCATTTACGATTAAAAATTTAAATAAACGAGATGAGATTGATCCAATGATATACCTTCATATATGCACTACAAAGTTGTAAATTCAAGTCATTAATTCTTCTGGAAAAAAAAACAAACCCTAAATTTATTAGGATTTCTAGAAGTGTTTCTCAATTGAGAACATTCATAATCTCTAAAATAATTTACCAAGTCAACTCTATATTTAGGTTATATAATTACATATGAGATAATTTTTTTTACGTCTGTATCTATTTATTTAACTAATGTGTTAGGAAATTCTATCCAAATACATAGAGATACTCTAACAATTATTAGGTGTGACTCAGTGTGAGATCCCATAAATTTTTCAGATGGATCTTAACTGTATAATATTATAGAGTAAATTTGTTTTGGTGTTACGAAATCATATCCCGCACGAAAACAAAGGTGGAGGATTTTACATCTGAAATCCCCTCGGTAATATACCACTTTAGTCAAGTTATTACTGATTTATAAAAGTTGGTAGGTAAATTAACGGTGGTACTATTAGTATATTCATCACTGAACTATTTATATTCTATATTGTAAATTATTTAGTATTTTTTTTATCTTTATCAAATTACTTAAATATTTATACAATTTTTATTAAAAAAATCTTATACAAACTAAAACTAATAAAACTTTACTTTCTTTATTTCAAAACCTTAATGATAAAACTTTAATGACATAAATCATTTTAAATCATTGAACGTTTACTATTTTTATTTATATTTTCTTTCAGATCTCAATCTCATGATTACCATGTTTAATTAGTATTTATTGATTTTATTGTTTCACATGTTTGATTTATTTTTCTTCCCAAATTCCAGATCGATGTTTGCTATTTTTCTCGGTTTATTTTATTTCAGATCTTCCAGATATACTATAATTTATATCAATTCTTTTATAGTTTTTATTCCGGATCTTCCAAAGTTAGTTTAATGTTATTTATAAAAAATAATAATGAAATCGTACCAAGAAAACCTAATCTCTGACAAAACGAAATCACACCAAATCTCTAACTCAATCGCTAAAAAAAACCATCAGACGATTAATATCACATTCACAATCTACCACCAACAATCCAACTGACTACAAAAAAAATTGCATCTAATAAATATGATTTTACCAATAAATAAGAAGAAAAAACAAATTTTGCAAATGAATGTGAGAAAACTATATATAAAGATTAAAGATGAAGTGTATTTTTATTTATTTATTTATTTATTTTGAAAAAGATATGGAATGTACTAAGTTTGAAAAATAAGTAAAAAGGTAGTCATGAAAATAAAAAAAAACTAAAAAAAAACCATATAATTTTATATGATTAAATCAAAATTTTAAAAAGTGATATATAAATAGTTTAGTAGGGGTGTGTCAATAGCACCACTCATTAATATTTTCATTATGATGAAAATTTGTTGTTTGACTTGATCAATGTGTAAATAATTACTAAAGTGTATAAATCCTGTGTATATATATATATATATATATATATATATATATATATATATATATATATATAAATAAATTTATAATCAAAAAATTCTTTATCATAATATTTGTTGTTTGCCTAAGATAGGGGTGACCAATTCGGTTAGAAACCGGCGGTTTTAGTTTGGTTGAGGAAAGAAACTGTAATCGAAACTGTCAAAACCGGTTTGGACTGGTTTTAAAACTGTCAGTTTTGGTTAGTTTTTTTTTTAATATAAACCGGCGGTGTAGAGGTCGGTTTTGGGGAGAGCCAAATCGTAACCGAAATGGCTCAATCCGGTTTCCAATCGGTTTTCAAACCACCAGTTTCGGTTTTTAACTATCGGTTTAATCTAACCGTGGTCACCCCTAACCTTAGAGAATGGTTTTTCCAACCTGTATCTAGTTTATGATATAAATGATGTGGATTTCATCCACTTGTACCCACCACTTATTCCAGGAAGATGGTGGATTATTCCTCCATAAATGCATATCATGTATTCACTTTACAGGTGTTAAATTTCTATAATGAGGTTTGATGACTAAGCCTTGGTAAGAGGTGGGTGTCTTGGCCTATATATATGGCTTTCATTGTAAAAATGGTTAAAGAGCTGATACTCCTAAGATCAATAAAGACTAAGCACTTTCTCTCATATCTCTCGTCGTCCCTCTCTTGCTCCCTCTTACTTTATTTTATTATTTATTTCTTCTACTTTTTCGTTCGATTTACAAAACGTTATCGATATGAAAAATCTATCAAGTAAAAATGATCCTTTAATGGGTGATTTACTTACATCTTAACATTTTAAATCTATATCCAGTTTCGTATAACAAGATGACTTATACTGTCAACAGAATCCATATATACAGTTCTAGATTTGTTTAATCAAAATCATTAACATTGATGCACATATCTTACATCTCAACATTTTTTATCTATATTCAGTTTCGTATAACAAGATAATTTATACCGTCAACGGAACCTATATATATATATATTTCTAGATTTGTTTATTTGAAATCATTTATTTTTATTCATATATAATTGTTTAATTAAACGCAATATATAAGACTGGTTGCGGCTGTGTTGACAGAAACTGGTTACTGTTTTGTCGAGAGAACCTATTATAGTTCTAGATTTATTTAGCATGCTTTTTAAATATTCATATTATTTATTTATACACAATATATGAGATCAGCTAGACCAACTAACCAAAACTTAAAGTTTCTGGATTTATGATATTTAAGTTCGTACGGTTTTGAAAACCAATGAGAACCAAGAGTTCTGGATTCAGTGTTATATTTATGAAAGTCATACTTCATTATTTGGAACCTGGGTTTCAAATCATTCAGAATCTGAAGTTATCTCATATATATGAAGTGATATGTTTACATGTCATTCAATTGAGAAAAATGATCAACACATCCAACAGGATGTTGTGATTATTATAAAAAGGATTTAAAATTCTAATGAATAAAGAAATTGGAAATAATATTTTATCCATTTCATACACATCCAACAAGATGCTGCGAGTATCATAAAAAAGATTTAAGATATTGACGAATAATGAAATTGAAAATAATATTTTATTTATTTCATATACATTCATTAGGATATTGTGAGTATCGTAAAAAGGATTTAAGATCCTAATGAATAATGAAATTGAAAATAATATTTTATGTTGGAACCCTGTTCACCGGTCACGCAGCGGAACTAGGTTTAACTATTTTTATACAGATCATATATGTATCTGGGACCAGTGAATTTTGGATCGTAATTATTTTTCGAAACTAATACATACAATATGTTAATACAAAAAAATTCTAATCAACAAAAATCAGAAGAAAAAAATCTTACCAACGTTTAGAGGCTCCTTCACTTTTCGATATGCTCCTGTCTGAACCACTCGATCTTCCTCGCTATCTCCCGGAACTGGTAACTGCGTGTGGGAGCGTCACGGTCTCAGAAACTTGAATGGAGGATGTAGAGAGAATTGAAGAAACTATTTCTTCTCAATTTGATGTATTGATTTTACGCACATATGAATCACATCTCATGCAAAACATATATTGACAAATGTGGTTCCGTATCTCTAAAAACAATATTTATCATTGACGCCTACACATTTATATATATATATATATATATAACACGACTGCACACCAAAAAATATTTATATCGCCCGCACCAATGTATATGTATATCTCGCCTGGAACCTTTATCACAAATACATATCTTTTATATATTCCGTATATTATATATAAAAAGTTAACCTCTCTTTTTATATATATCTCTATATTGTTTGTATCATATACAAACACTTACATATGTACATACACCAATTTGTATCCTGTACAATCTTTTGTGTTATAATTGATATATATATTTTAATTATCTTTTTTAAATATATCTAATATATTAAAAGTGATAATAAGTATTTTAAATTTAAATTTAAATTCAAATACTTAGATAAATGATTTAGTAAAATAAAATAATTATATTATTTTATCTTCACCTAAATCCATATATCAACTAACACCCTTCAATTAATAGTTAATTAATAATTCATAATTATCAATATAATTAAATAATATAATTATTTAATTAATTTAACTATTAACATTCATTAATTAAATAATCTCATTATTCAATTAATTCCCAAATATATACGTATCACTTTTGTAACACAATTAATTGGACAATCCAATTAATTAACCGTGACCCTTGTTACCTAAATCGATCGGGCTAGCAAGGGGACCTAATGGACCCACAGTATTTTGAGCTCCAATAATCCTCAGAATCATTAATTAAACTCTTTAATTAATATTCCTCGATTATTAACTCCGGTGTTATTTCACTAAAAACCCGAAGCTGCACTCTCTCAACTGTAGACGCTTTTATACAGACCGATACAACTCGGTGTCCATCCATATAGCTATTACACATGGTGTGATCCTCTACAGTAGTTCATAATTAGAGTTGGGTCATAATGTCCGTTATACCTCTCTAATTACATATATCCTTTAAGTACCATTGATTCTATAATGAACAATAAATCATATTTCCTCACGGAATTAGGAGAGCGCTCATATTGTCCAAGCCCCTGAATCAACCCTTAAGGGAACTACCATCTACTTCTCATAAGAATGAGTGAATTTCACTATTGTGTACAAACCTTCCCAGCCACAAGCCAAACCGCAATCCCAACATATAGAGTATATTGATCAGGAAATGCATCTGACCTCACCCATGGTATATCAAAGACTACGATTTAACCTGAAGGAGTGGATAAGACACTCAGGATTAAGATCACCTACATATAGCCATCATTAGTTGATATATATGAATCTCATCGGTAAACGGATCTTGGTGAGAGATTCATATAGATCATGGCTCAGTCTTATATGATCGCATCATACAAGGTGCCTCCATTCCCATATCTCATATGAATGATTTAGGATAGAATCATCGTACATTATGGAATGGACCGCGGCTATAGATTAACCATAAATAAAGTATCCAGCTTTATTTGCTATCTTTGAACTCTTTAGATTGCACGTCTCTTACTGTATCCATCTGTATATGACACTCATATACACAGTTTGAGATTACAACCGACAATCTTGGATGTTAAATAAATGCACAAGTTATATAATAAACAACACAATAAGAATGAATTGAACTTTTCCTTTTATTTATTTAATAAATCCATTTACAAATTACATCTTTAGGGTATAAACCCCAACAATCTCCCACTTGCACTAAAGCATGTGAGGCATGTCTCGTAACCCTAGACCATCTAGATGACCCGAAAACACTTTAGCCGGTAAGGTCTTCGTAAATGGATCAGCATGATTGTCTTGTGAGGCAATCTTGGTGACGATCACATCTCCTCTCTGCACTATCTCTCAAATGAGATGATACTTTCTCTTTATATGCTTCCCTCTTTTGTGGCTTCTTGGTTCTTTAGAATTAGCCACAGCACCACTATTATCACAATAAAGTGTGATGGGCCTATCCAGATCTGGAACAACTTCCAGATCACTCAAGAACTTACGGAGCCAAACAACCTCTTTAGCAGCTTCACAAGCGGCTACATATTTGACTTCCATGGTGGAGTCAGCAATGTAAGATTGCTTGATACTTCTCCACACAATGGCTCCACCACTCAGGATGAATACTGATCCAACGTGGATTTCCTAGAATCCCTGTCTGACTGAAAATCAGAATCCATGTATCCTAACGGGATCAAATCCTGCCCGGAATACACTAACATATAGTCTCTCGTTGTCCGAAGATACTTGAGAATTGTCTTGACAGCAACCCAATGATCCAATCTTGGGTTGGACTGGTATCTACTGATTACTCCCACTGCATAGCAGATGTCCGGTCTCGTGCATAACATATCATACATGAGACTACCTATTGCCGATGCATAGGGTACACGTCTCATATCCTCGACTTCTTGAGGTGTCTTAGGACACTGTTCCTTAGACAAGTGAACTCTATATCTAGAAGGTAAATTACCTTTCTTGGAGTTTTGCATCAAAAATCGCAAAAGAATCTTATCGATATATGATGCCTGAGACAGTGCTATGAGTTTTTTCTTACGATCCCTTATAAGTTGGATCCCTAGAACATAACTCGCATATCCCAAATCTTTCATTTGGAATTGGCTAGCCAGCCAACCCTTACATTAGACAACACTCCCACATTATTCCCAATGAGTAGGATATCATCTACGTATAGGACCAAGAAAACTACTTTCTTATCAATGATGCGCTTGTAGACACAAGGCTCATCGACGTTCTGCTCGAAGCCATAGGTTTTGATCACATTTTCAAACCTAACATTCTAAGATCTAGATGCTTGCTTAAGTCCATAGATGGACCTTTGCAGCTTGCAAACCTTTTGCTCTTGATCTAGCGACACGAATCCCTCTTGTTGCATCATATAGATGCTCTCATCAAGATTTCCATTCAAGAATGCAGTCTTGACGTCCATTTGCCAAATTTCATAATCGAAATAGGCAGCAATGGATAAGAGAATCCTAATAGACTTAAACATGGCTACTGGCGAGAAGGTCTCTTCATAATCGACCCCTTCTTTCTGGGTATAACCCTTTGCCACTAGCCTTGCCTTGAAGGTCTCTACCTTCCCATCTACTCCTCTCTTTCTCTTGTAGATCCACTTACACCCTATGGGTTTTACCCCATTCGATAAGTCTACAATATCCCAGATCGAGTTAGAGTACATGGACTCCATCTAGAGATTCATGGCTTTAAGCCATTCCTCTTTATCAGGATCTTCTATTGCATTCTTAAATGTCAATGGATCATCCACACTATCAGGAGAGAAAATACCTTGTCCCTCACCTAATGATAAATAGCATTCAGGTTGTCTCACAACCCTTTCACTACGTCTAGGTGGTAGTGTATCCTGATCAGGAACCATCTGACTCTCAGATGTTTGTGGATCAACAACTCTTGTTGATGAAGCACTAGTCTCACTAGGCTCCAACTCATTTAATACAATCTTGGAACGAGTTTTATGGTCACTAATATAATTGTCCTCAAGAAACGTTGCATTTGTCAATACAGATACTTTGTTATCTTCGGGACTATAGAAGTGTCCACCTCTGATCTCCTTGAAGTATCCTACAAACAGGCAGACAACATACTTGGTATCTAGCTTTCTAGTTCTGTTCTTCAGCACGTGTACTGGACACCCTCATTTGCGAAAATATCGTAAACTAGCTTTACGACCATTCCACAACTCTAGGGAGTCTTAGTAACAGATTTGGATGGCACTACATTTAAAATGTATGCCGCAGTTTGTAACGCATATCCCTAGAAGGAATTTGGTAATGATGAGAAACTAATCATAGATCTCATCATTTCCATTAGGGTTCTATTTCTCCTCTCCACTTTTGCTGAGGTGTACCGGGAGCTGTGAGTTGGGAAACTATCCCATGCTCAACCATGAAGTCTTCAAACTCTTGGTCAAGGTACTCACCTCCAAGATCCGATCGTAGTGACTTGATAGTCCTACCTAATTGATTCTCAACTTCATCTCGGAATTCTTTGAACTTTTCAAATGTTTCCGACTTTCGTTGCATCAGGTAGACGTATCCATATCTTGAGTAGTCATATATAAATGTGACATAATACTCATAACCACCCCTAGCTTTAACACTCATCGGTCCGCAGACGTCTGTATGTATAAGCTCTAGCGGTTCTTCAGCTCTAAGCCCTTTTCCAGTAAAAGGTCTTTTAGTCATCTTACCTTCCAGACAAGATTTGCAGACAGGTAAGGTGCCAACCTTTAACTCACTTAAAGGTCCGCTTTTTACTAATCTGTCTATCCGGTCAAGGTTGATATGACCAAGCCTTAGATGCCAGAGATACGTGTCATTATCTGGAGAAATCTTATATCGTTTAGTTTTTGGTTTTTGGTTTTTGGTTTTTGGTTTTTGGTTTTTCAACCTTAAACATTTCGGTGTTGAGCAGTGAAGTATGTATTAACGGTCTTAACACATACAAATTGTTTTCATTAATTCCTGAACAAATATTCAGACCATTCTTTCCAATAATAACAGACTTATTATTAAAAGAAATAGAATATTTTTGTTCTAACAACTTAAAAACGGAAATCAAATTCCGTGTAAATTCAGTAATATAAAATACATTATCCAACAATATATAATTATTATAAAAATATAATCTAATTACGCCCACTGCTCGTGCCGACACGACATCTCCTGACCCCACACGTATTGAGAAGGCTTGCTCCTCTAGTTGTGTCCAAGAATCAGTCCATTGTAAAGAAGAACAAACATGGTTAGTGGCCCCCGAATCAACTATCCAGGGTGAAGAATCATTTTCCACTAAACACGACTCAAGAACAAGTAAATCATATTTACTTTTCTTGGACTTCTTCTTGCTTTGGGATTTCTTGGGTTTGGGCTTACCCTTCGCTTTCCCAGTAGACCTCTTTCTCTTCTTATTATTAGAGTAGGAAGATGGTTCGGCAACATTTGCCTCACTGGTCTTACCCTTGTTGTCCTTAGTCAAGGACTCAAAGGTAGTGAGCTCATTAAACAATTGTGTGAGATTGAACCTTAACTTGTTCATCCCGTAGTTGCTCTTAAACTGATCGAAACTCTTCGAAATAGTCGTCAGTATGATGCTCACTTGACTAGGTTTTTCAATGACCCCGCCAATAACTTCTGCCGTGTTGAAGTACGACATCATGCTCAGGATATGTTCCCAAACTGACGTACCTTTCTTCATCCGAGCGAGCATAGCAGAACGAATGGCTTCTTATAGCTTTTGCTCGGAGGGCTGCCCGAACATGGCTAGCAATGACTCCATGATTTCGAATGCTGAAGTCATTGATTCATGCTTTGTGACAAGCACGTTTGTCATAGAAGCCAACATATATGTTTGGGTCTTCTCATCAGATGAGACCCATCGCTCGTAT
Source organism: Dipteronia dyeriana (assembly GCA_032871835.1). Taxonomy (NCBI): domain Eukaryota; kingdom Viridiplantae; phylum Streptophyta; class Magnoliopsida; order Sapindales; family Sapindaceae; genus Dipteronia; species Dipteronia dyeriana. Next base: position 26,335,675 of record CM065297.1, on the reverse strand, counting down.
GCCTCACGAACAATTCGTGTGGCATTGGCAGCAGGAGCTGGAGGACATTCTCCCGTAAGCACAAACTTGAGGTCTTTGATGACCAATATTGCATTAATGTTAAGTTTCCACTTAGTGTAGTTATCACTAGTTAATTTGTCGTTTCTGAGAATTTGAAGTGATACAGAATACATTATTGCTGAAATAAATAAAACATTCATTCAGTCATTTATTTAAAACAAGTTCGAGTGCTTTGGCATAAATTTAAAACATGATGCATGCACATGTTTAACGAACTAGAACTACCCTAAACTAGTTACTATACCACGACAATCCAACATTACACAAAGAAGTGCCGCTTAGGGTCGGTCAAGTCTTTGCATGTTGGACCGAGACATTCTCAATCAAATGATATTCTAGAATAACTCTTATTCCATATCATTCAACCATCGTTCATTCAGTCAGGTTTTTAATTAACAAACTTAATCAAAACCTTCGTGAGTGTAACCCACCATTTCAGATCTCACGAGCTTAACTCGAGAATTGTTGCCTTAGGGTCGGTCAATCCCGAAATACCCTCATAAATCCTATCCGTTAGGAAGTCAACATTGGTATTGACCTTTATGGAAACCCTCCTTAGGGAGGATGAAAGCAAAGCCGTCACGAGGCCCCACTTGGATCTCACGGTGTTGAACTAATGATGGAGACCGCAGGATATATATGTCATATATCCCTCTCCCACTCACTATTTTTAAATTAGGGTTTTCTATTAACCATTAATGCACCTAGACTCTACAGGATTAAACGACTAACTTTAATCAAGTTATCTAGCGCATTAACTAATTAGAACCAAATTCTAATTAACTAATAAATTATTAATGATTTTTAACAATTAAAAATCTAATCTATTAGTGAAAAATCTAAGCCTTTGTAAACTATTTACTAGGGTTAGATTATTTTGTTAGTGCTTACCAAATTTTAACTATTAAAACTCTAACACTTTATTCGGATCATTTTTTATTAGGTAATTAATCATATTAATCATAATTACAATAAATGACCCTATTAATCTAACTTATTAAACTCTTTAATAACTAGATTAATATTAATAAGAATTACCAAGTTTTCTAACCATTAAAAACTAATCTCATTATTCATAGCCAATTATGTATTTTACCCATTTTAATCACATTAAAAAAAATACATAAAATATCAGGCTATGATGCATGTATGACATATCAAATATATTTTGTACAGACACTTCTAATCTAAATGACATACGTATGCATAACAATACTTTTATTATCACATAATATAAAACATATATGAATTGACCGAGTACTGTGGATTATTTAACCTAAAAAATTGGAATATAAAATTACAAAAAATTTCCCAAGGCATTCTTTAGTCTTCTAGTAACTTCAGATATCTTCCAATCTCTTCAGGTCACTCCGATTCATCTCATGAATCTTTCTTCGCGATTTTTCCAGGTCTTCAATATAGGTTACATTTTTTTTTACAATACAATAACAGAAAAAAAAAATAAAAACAAAAGAAAATAATAATACAACCCATAAACCCTAAATCCACAGTACCATATAATTAACGATCAATTATATTTTTGTAAATTATATATATATATATATATACATACATAAACATCATATAGTCAATTTAAATTGTGCCTACACAATTCATACATAAAGGAGCATCGAAAACAATTTCCTGTTTTGAAAAATAACCTGCCTCTGATACAAATTGTTGGAACCCCGTTCACCGGTCACGCAGCGGAACTAGGTTTTTTTTTTTTTTAAACAGATCACATCTGTATCTGGGACCAGTGAATTTTGGATCGTAATTATTTTTCGCAACTAATACATACAATATGTAAATACAGGAAATTGTAATCAACAAAAATCAGAAGAAGAAAATCTTACCAACGTTTGGAGGCTCCCTCTCTTTTCGATATGCTCCTGTCTGAACCACTCGATCTTCCTCGCTATCTCTCGAAACTGGTAACTGCGTGTGGGCACGTCACGGTCTCAGGAACTTGAAGGAGGATATAGAGAGAATTGAAGAAACTCTTTCTTCTCAATTTGGTGTATTGATTTTACGCATACATGAATTGTATCTCATGCAAAACATATATTGACAGATGTGGTTCCGTATCTCTAAAAACAATATATATATATATATATATATATATATATATATAAATATTTATATCGCCTGCACCAATGTATATGTATATCTCGCCTGCAACCTTTATCACAAATACATATATTTTATATATTCCGTATATTATATATAAAAAGTCAACCTCTCTTTTTATATATATCTCTATATTGTTTATATCCTATATAAACACTTATATATGTGCATACACCAATTTGCATCCTATGTAATCTCTTGTGTTATAATTGATATATATCTTTTAATTATCTTTTTCAAATATATCTAATATATTAAAAGTGATAATAAGTATTTTAAATTTAAACTTATATTCAAATACTTAGATAAATGATTTAGTAAAATAAAATAATCATATTATTTTATCTACACCAAAATCCATATATCAACTAACACCCTCCAATTAATAGTTAATTAATAATTCATAATTATCAAAATAATTAAATAATCTAATTATTTAATTAATTTAACTATTAACATTCATTAATTAAATAATTTCATTATTCAATTAATTCCCGAATATATACGTATCACTTTTGTAACACAATTAATTGGACAATCCAATTAATTAACCGTGACCCTTGTTACCTAAATCGATCGGGCTAGTAAGGGGACCTAATGGACCAACAGTATTTTTAGCTTCAATAATCCTCGGAATCATTAATTAAACTCTTTAATTAATATTCCTTGATTATTGACTCCGGTGTTATTCCACTAAAAACCCGAAGCTGCACTCTCTCAACTGTAGACGCTTTTACACAGACCGATACAACTCGGTGTCCATCGATATAGCTATTACACATGGTGTGATCCTCCACAGTAGTTCATAATTAGAGTTGGTCATAATGTCCGTTATACCCCTCTAATTACATATATCCTTTAAGTACCATTGATTCTATAATGAACAATAAATCCTATTTCCTCACAGAATTAGGAGAGCGCTCATATTGTCCAAGCCCCGAATCAACCTTTAAGAGAACTACCATTTACTTTTCACAAGAAGGAGTGGATTCCACTATTGTGTACAAACCTTTCCAGCCACAAGCCAAACCGCAATCCCAACATACGGAGTATATTGATCAGGAAATGTATCTGACCTCACCCATGGTATATCAAAGACTACGATTTAACCTGAAGGAGTCGATAAGACACTCAGGATTAAGATCACCCACATATAGCCATCATTAGTTGATATATATGAATCTCATCGGTAAACGGAACTTGGTGAGATATTCATATAGATCATGACCCAGTCCTATATGATCACATCATACAAGGTGCCTCCTTTCCCATATCTCATATGAATGATTCATGATAGAATCATCGTACATTACGGAATGGACCGCAGCTATAGATTAACCACAAATAAAGTATCCAGCTTTATTTGCTATCTATGGACTCTTTAGATTGCACGTCTCTTACTGTATCAATCTGTATATGACACTCATATACACAGTTTGAGATTACATCCGACAATCTTGGATGTTAAATAAATGCACAAGTTATATAATAAACAACACAACAAGAATGAATTGAATTTTTCCTTTTATTTATTTAATAAATCCATTTACAAATTACATCTTTAGGGCTTAAACCCCAACATTTTATCAATTTCATACTATTTAGTAGGATGTTGTGAGTATCGTAAAAATGATTTAAGATCCTAACGAATGATTAAATTGGAAATAATATTTTATCCATTTCATACTATCCATAAGGATGATGTGAGTATTGTATAAAAGATTTAAGATCCTAACATATTATTCATTAAAAAAAAGGATTAACACATCTAACAGGATGTTGTGAGTATCATAAAAGAATTTAAGATCCTAATATCATAAAAGGATTTAAGATCCTAATATCATGTATAATAAGATTGTAAATGATATTTTTTCCATTTTATACTTGCTCTTGAAGTAGCATTATCAAGAGAGTAAATTTGGATATATTTATATTAATGAGATATCAAAACATATCCCAGGAGTGGATGCTTGTAAATGACAAGAGAAAAGGGATTTCAGAATAAGCCTATTAAAAAGGAAAAAAAAAAGGGGAGAGATTATTTTCATTTCAGGTGAGATATAAATTGGCATTATACATAATGTCCATAAAATTCCCATAAGAGAAATATATGTCTTGCCGAGACTGCGAAAAATCATAAAGTTTCTGTGAAGTCAAAAATATTTTATGAATTTAACTTTACTCAGAGGAAATGTTAATACAGTATCAGGTTCAGCGGATCTGATAGAAGTCTCTAGAGGAGCCACAATATTATTACCAAACAATACTAAAATATGTATCGATGTATGCAAGTAAATCCAGAAAGAATCTGCTTAGTTTCAAAGACATACGGAGAAATGGACTTCATATTGAAAATATGAATAAAGATAATATTGAATATCTATGCATTACTTCTCATGCTTCAGACTAAAAACTCATTATAGAAAAGCTAAGTGCTTTCTCATCTGGATTATATTACACTATTATAAAGAGTGTAGAAGTTTATGCAATTATGAATCTAAAGTTCCCATATCTAAAACTGTTTGCACTTTGGTGTGACCGTCTTGGTCACCCAGGATCTACAATAATGCGTAGAATCATTGAAAGTCCTCATGGATATCCATTAAAGAATCGGACGATTCTTTATTCAATGAGAATCTATGTACTGCATGTTCACGGGGGGGGGAACCATCGTATTATAAAAATTGGTTTTGAATCCTCATCATTTTTACAAATAATTCAAGGGGGTATATGTGGACATATTCATTCACCAAATGAACCCATTTATTATTATATGGTTCTAATTGATACATCTACGAGATAATCACATGTTTGTGTATTATCAAAACATCTCCATATTACTAAATATTTGATGAATATTGCAAAGCAAATTGAACAATGTTCAACATCTGGTTTTCAGATATACTTATAATCAAAATGAATCAGGATAATCACTTATCTATTGCATCTCTGGCATGATCTAAGATAAGACTTTTATATCATTATGAGATTAATATTGATTTTGATTAATCTTCCATTAGATCATTTAAACTTCTGATATTTTATATTTTACGCACAATCTGTGTATTGTCATATTGATTAATTTCCAAATTGGAAAGTTTCTCTAGAAGAGAAGAGTAAATGAAAGTTATTCTACCAGCTTGGTTATATATATATATATATGTGTCTCATTTCAATCTTCGTATCTCTTAAATAAGAAAGATAATTGATCATCATATTATTATTAATTTGTTACCTGGTATAATAAAGGTGAGAAAGATTTTATAAGTTACTATCTCATAAATCTCGAAATGGTAATTGTTCCTGCGGAACAATCATAGCAAATTGCAACAAATAAATCATCTGATGCATATCATAAGCTTATGAACCTTTGAAAAGTATTGTTATCAGGATCCTACTATAAACAAAACTTGAGTTATGAATAAATCCACTTTCTCTATATCAACTCTATAAGAGTTTGATATATCTCAACTCTATAAGAGTTTGATATATCTCAACAAAGATACAAGTATACTGAAATTAAGAAACTTTCCATATAAGTATATGAAGTGACTAAATCCGTTGATATGGAAAAAATCTCAATAGAGATACAAGAATATATAAATTGAGAGAAATTCTATAAATCGTACAAATCTATAAAAATCCATTAAAATAGAAGTAATCTCAACAGAGATACAAGAGTATATAAATTGAGAAGATTTCTATAAATCATATAAGAGAAATGTGGAATCATAAAGAAACAATCGTTGATAATGCATTTTTATACACAGTAGCGCTACTGAAATTATAAATGAGAATTATGATTTCTATAATATCAATGATTGTTGACAAATGCATGATTGGCTTAAATGAAAAGAAACAATTCAAGAATAATTGACTTCATAAGCCAAATATAAAGTGTTTAGACCAATAGTACTCTAGACACCTGGAGATGTCAAATTAATTGGATACTAATGGATCTTTATACGAAAATGTAATGAGAAAAACGATATTGTGAGATATGAGACACAACTCATAGTAAAAGGTTTCTTACAGAAACTTGGTATTCACTACTGATGAATACAAATGTTCTGAATTCTTAATAAATTTGGCTACCTTTGAAATGTTTGAAATATGTCTTCTAGGCGTAGTGATCATTTATCTATATAATTCAATCAATGTTGATATTTATAATCCATGAAGGATTTAAAATGCTAGAAGCATATAAATTGAGATCTCGTAATCTGTATTTAATGAACATTCAAAAATCCTTATATGGATTAAAAACAATATGAACGGATTTGGTATAACCGTCTCAATTAATATATGATAAGATAATGATATAATAAATCATATTATATTCTCATGTGTCTTCATAAAGAAATAAGAAATAAGAAATAAGAAATAAGAAATAAGAAATAAGAAAGAAAATATTGTCTCGACCTGAAGATCGAGTATAATTCAAATGGAATGCTTGCTTATCTATCAGAATCTAGAATATGTTGAAAAGATTCTGAAAAGTTTCCATATGGATATTACTTTATAAAGCAAGTCTTTGCTTATACTTCCCCCAATCATTTATGATATTATTTCATGAAATAAACATCTATGTGCATCAGCCTAGCAATCAAGAAGATTACTTCAAAAGAATTTTTATCAAGGGGAGCGTCCCATCAGGGGAAGCATATTAAATGAAGTCTATTAATTATATTGGGGCATATCTGTATTGTACTCTTTTTCTTTCCAATAAGGTTTTTTGTCCTATTGGGTTTTCCTGATAAGGTTTTAAAGAGGGAATTCTCTAAGCACAACCAAAAATCACTTGATGCATAAAGATCATCATAAATATTATATTAATTCAGTTGATCATCATATATATGATGTCTTGATCAAAAAGATCATTGTAAATATTACTTTGATCTTGCTAATCATCATATATATGCTACATTGATCTAGAAAATCATCATAATATTACTTTGATCCGGCAGATCAATGGATATCATCGCTATGGTTTTTATCCCACTGAGTTTTTCCTAATAAAGTATAATTATGAGAAATATTTTGAAGAAAACATTAACTATGGACATATTTGCATTGTACTATTTTTTCCTTCAATCAGGTTTTGTCCCACTAGATTTTCCTGACAAGATTGTTAACGAGACACTTAGGGGAGCCAAGTTCTTAATGGATATATGTGTACTATACTCATTTTTCCTTCGATCAGGTTTTTAATGAGATAGTTTTGTGAATGTCTAACACCACAACATCCAGAAGATCATTGTATATATTTTACCGAGGTTTTTTTTTTTGTCTCACTTGATTTTACATAGCAAATTGAAATATAAATGGTGGAAATCCAAGAGAGAATTTTATTCATTTGTGACCACCACTTGTTCAAGGAAGATGGTGGATTAGTCCACCATAAAAGCTCATCATGTCTTCACTTTCATCATGTCTTCACTTTAGAGGTGTTAGATTTGTATGATATGGTTTGGTGACTAAGCCTTGGTAAGAGGCGGTTGTCTTTGCCTATATATATGGCTTTCATTGTAAAAATGGTTAAAGAGCTGATACTCCGAAGATCAATAAAAGCTAACCACTCTCTCTCGTCTCTCTCTTGCTCTCTCTCACTTAATTTTTTTTTTATTTTTTATCTATTATTTCAATCGATTTACAATAGCTTATAAAATATAAAAGCAGTCATACGTTAGTAGTTTTATTTATTATGGATCCATTATAGAAAATATTTAAAGAAATAAATATTCATATCTCTAATGCAATTATCTAAAATCTAATTTGTATCCATTTTATGATAAATCATAATAAAATAATTATTTCACTCTCACTTATTGTTTTATTTATAATTAAATGATCTCTAATTATTATTGGTGGAAAGAGTTAAAAATCATAAACATCATTTCTAGGAGAGTTTTTAAACTTAATTTCATATTTTTTAACTTTTTGTTGCTACATCATTTTCATATTAAAGTTATATGATTGTATTGAAGATGATTTTTCTAACATTTTATCTATATATCATATGTGGCACTCAATTTTTTCCAAATGCATATTTAAATTGGAGATGCTCTAACCACTTTTGCAACAACAGTTTTTTTTTTTTTTTTTTACAAAGACTAACCAGAATCACCGATACAAAAAGGGAGGTTGACAAAACTATGAAGGGGTTTGCAAGGGCCATGAACACAACAGCCTTTCGAGAAATTCTTTTTTAGTTCTTATAATTAATTGATTTTTTTTTTTGCTTTTCTAAAATGAAAATTATAGAGTTTGGCCTCTTCAAACTTGACAAAATTTGAAATTATAGTTTCAACTCCGTTACAATGATTGTGATAACATTTTACAAACAATATTTTCTAAAAATTTAGTCCAAATTTCAATCCAAATGATGTGACATGTGATTTTTTCGTCGACCACATCATCCGATGGTTTATATGGAAATGGTAACTCACTTACCACATCATTTGGGTTGAAACTTATGGTAAATTTTTGAATTATCTAGCACTACTCTTTTTCAAAATTTGATAAAATGTTATTATACGTTAAAAATTTATATGCCTTGAAATTCGATGGACCTTATAAATGATGTTAAAAGTTAAAAATTGAGCCTCCTGAGTGAACTGTGGGCCTAGCCCAATCCATTATTAGGGAGTGCGCTCTGTGAATAATAGGGAGTGGAATGATCAATTCATGTCCCAACGGTCATAATTTTGGAGTGGAAAAGTAAAAAAGCTAGAGCGCGAATTTAGCAGTCAATAGAGGACCTTTTCGTCTTTCTCATATCCCGGTCAAATATTTGATGACGAAGTCGATTTCTTCTTTTTCCCTCCTCACGCACTCTGCTGCAAAAACCAAAATACAGGGTTTCGACAACAAAATCAACTCTGCAATAATTTTCAGGTATGCTCTATGATTTTGAAAACAATGTTATTATTTACTTCTGATTTTTTTGAGTTCATCGTCTCTGAAACTGTTTGACACAAATTGTACTGGTTCTAGGGTTTTAGAATTTGCTGACCAAAAGATCATTCTTTGTTGTTTTTACTTCCTTGTAGAAGTTTTTAATTTGATAAATTTTAATTATGAGATCCTTTGATGCTTTTGGTTTCGTTATTTATCGGAATACTGCACATGGGCTTTTTTTTGGTGGAGAGCTGATCCAGTGTAATTTGTGCTGGCTTCTGATTGATTTGTAATTCGACGATTTCTCTGTTGTGATACGTTTATTGTAGTGTATAATATTTAAGCATGGATCATAGCAATAGTGAAAAGAAGGGACAAAATATTTTGGATTTCAAAAATATTGCATCTCAGACACCAGAGAAGACAAATGAGCCTTTACATGCTATATTGCAAGAGGGAGGAGTTAAACATCTTGACGAGTGGGTATCTTGATTTAATGCTTTCCTTCTAACTCGGAATTTTTTTGGTTTCAGCCTGATATTAAGCATCTTCTTTTTCAATATTTTCAGATACAAGAACATGGTAAAGCTCTTTGATTCTATGATTTGTTCATTAAGGTTGCTTAGCCTGTGCAAAAAGCCGCCCACTTTTCAAAATATTTCTGCTCAGGTGGAGATAATAGCAAAAAGGTGAAATAGAATCTAGTTGGTTCATATAATTTCCTTTCCTTTTGCCCCCATTTTTTTTTTTTTAAAATTTTATTATTATTATGATATAGTGTCAACTGTGCCATATAAGATCAATGATAGGTCCCAGTCAAAGCTACTATAAGTAGATAGAATTCTTCTTAGGGCGAGAATGAGCCATAGTATTTTGATTTTGAATAAACTTTTTCTATTAATTCATTCTGGAATGGTTTAAATACGTAAAGAAACAATTTTCTCCTAAACTCACGGCCTTAACTACTAAAATTAAGGACTCCAACTACTCTTAGCAAATAAAAAACTGACATATCAATAAATAACTGACAGACACATCAGACCACTATGCCAACAAATAATTATTCCCAACAGCTCCTTGCACGATCATCCCACGTTCTCTGCATGTTTCTCATGTTAGGAACATTGGATTCTTCTTAGGTACACGTTGCGATCTTCTTGGCTTATCAATACCCCCGTTGGTCATTGGAACCTTGTCCGCAAGGTTCATGTTAATAAACTGGTCCCGCAACTCTGTAGTATCTTCCCATTTAACAAGGCTTTCTTCAACAAAACATGACCCTCTCGTAACCCAACGTGTATCCAAGATGGTTTTAGGTTCCAAGATAATTTCTCCCTCATCATCTGTAATAGGTAACTTAACTGTAGTATGCTAGGTGCACCCAATTTCTTTTTAAGCAGCGAAACATGGAAAATGGGATGAATTCGGGATCCTTCCAGGAGTTTTAATTTATATGCTACCTTGCCAATACGTTGCTCAATCATATAAGGACCATAGAATTGACTTGCTAATTTTTGAGAAGCTCTACAAAATACCGTTTGTTGCCGATAAGGGTGTAGTTTAAGGAAAACCATGTCACCTACTTGATACTCAATGTTTCACCGTTTGGAGTCAGCCACCTGCTTCATGCGATTGGCAGCATCATGTTAATTGGCCTTGAGTTGGCGTAATAATGCATCTCGCTAGGTGAGATTTTGATCGAGAGGTGCCCATCGGATAGTGTGGAATGTTTGGAGGTAGACGTCCATATAAAACTTGAAATGGTGTCATTCCTATTGACGCGTGGTAAGCTGTGTTGTACCAAAATTCAGTCCATGGAAGAAAAGAATGTGATGGACAAAGCAGCGAAGATATTGTTCGACACATCTGTTGACTATTTCGGACTGCCCATCTGTTTGCGGATGGTATGATGAACTCATTTTTAATTGTGTGCCTGATAACTTGAACTATGAAGTCCATCGTAATGTTGTCCCATACTGGACATGGAATGGGCAATGGTTGTAAGAGTCCTACTGGTGCCAGAGTTTCAGATTTAACTCGCTGACATACATCACAAGTAGTCCTGTACCACCCGAAACATTGACGGCTAATAGAATTGTTGTGCAAGCCTTTTGTATGTCCGTAACACTCCTGAATGGCCGTCGACTTGGGAATCATGGAATTCTCTCAAGAGTTGTTTGATTACTTGAGAATTCGGAGGTACCACCACACGATTTTTATAGCACACCAACCCATTTCTCCACGTGTAAGGAACACCAGGTCTATCAGTTGTCAGTTTACCAATTTTTTTCATGTATGGATGTCCAATAGCCTCGACTTTGATTACATCCCAAAGTGGAGCGTGTGAGACAAATAAAGCATGAAGACTAGGGCTGCCTACCACTCTTGATAGCGCATCCGCTGCCGAGTTCTCCCGTCCCGGTTTGTAAGTAATTTCATTGTCATATCCAAGCAATTTTGCCACCCATTTTTTTTGCTCCGGTGTTGCTTTTCGCTGCTTTAGCAAGTATTTGAGGCTTCGTTGATCAGTATGGATATAGAACTTACGTCCAAACAAATATGGTCGCCAAGTTTGGATAGCGTGAACAATGGCCAACATTTCTTGGGCATAGATGGACCATGATCGTTTGGACATTCCCAAGGCACGACTCATGAAGGCTATCAACTTTCCTTGCTGAGTTAGAACGGCACAAATCCCATCCCCTGAAGCATCAGATTCAATGATAAAAGGTTCATTAAAATTCAGCATAGCAAGTGTAGGAGGTGAAGTCATAGCTTGTTTGAGTGCTTGGAAGGATGTTTCGACATCTTCTGTCCATGCAAAATGTCCCTTTTTTAATAAATTAGTAAGGTGCTGAGCAATGATGCCATAGTCACGAACAAACTTTCTGTAGTAACCTGTAAGGCCTAAGAATCCATGCAATTCAGAAATATTAGTAGGCCTTGGCCAGTTTAGCATTACTTTAATTTTGCCTTGATCTACTTTTACACCTTGAGGAGTAACAATATGACCCAAATACACCAACTCCTTCTGGCCAAATGCACACTTTCTAATTTTAATGAAAAATTGGTGTTGCCTTAATATTTCAAAAGCTTGTTTAACATGTTAAAGATGCATGTCCCGGTTGGGACTATAAATCAAAATATCATAAAAAAAACTAGCACAAATTTACGGAGATAAGGTCGGAAAATAGAATTCATAATTGCTTGAAAAGTAGAGGGTGCATTACAAAGACCAAACGGCATGACCAAGTACTCGTAATGACCATTGTGAGTACGGAAAGCAGTTTTAGTAATGTCTGGAGGGTGTATCCGTACCTGATGGTAGCCAGCTCTTAGATCGAGCTTAGTAAAGTGAGTTGCCCTATGGAGCTTATCAAGCATATCATCAACTGTAGGAATTCGAAATCGGTCTTTGATGGTTACGACATTAAGTGCCCTATAGTTAGTACAAAACACCACGTCCCATCTTTCTTTTTAACCAATAAAACAGGAGATGAAAAAGGACTAGTACTTGATCTTATTAGCCCCAATTTTAACATGTCATGAACTTGTTTTTCAATTTCAGATTTTTGAAAATAGTCATACTTGTAGGGTCTCACGTTGATGGTTCGGTTCCTTCTTTCAGAGTGATTCTGTGGTCAATCTCTCTTGCCGGAGGTAGTTGATTTGGGTCTTGAAAAATATCCTCAAATGATTTAATTAGTTGTTGCATGTCCGACTGGATATCTTGTTGTACTTCATTCATTGTGGATTGCAGACAAACCGCAAACATAGAACTTCCCTATCGTAATTCCTTTGAAACAGCTTTCAAGGATGCAGCTTGGATGGGTTGTGTAAAACTCCATTGTCATTTTCTTCCAATTGCATACAACTGTTCCCAATTGCTCTAACCATTGTACGCCTAGCACCAAGTCCAACCCAGTTAGTGGCAAAGAGTAGAGAGTGAGAGAAAATGGGCCTTGAAGTAACACTTGCACGTGCTCAAACCTCCCATGGCATTTCAATGGTTTTCCGTTGGCTACCTTGACATTGAATGGCTTGGTTGGAACCATAGGTAAGTGTAGCATATCGGCTACCTTCTCATCAATAAAGTTGTGTGTGGAACCACTGTTAATGAGGACAACCACCTCATGATTCCCGATCTTAGCTGTAATTCGAATGGTTTTGGAAGTAGACCACCCGGTTAGAGCATGGAAGGATATTTTGGGTTCAGTTGGTTCGTTGACAACATGGTCTTCTACCTCTTCACCCGTGTCATCTTCTTTCTTAGTACTGGAGCTCTCTTCTAGCAGCAAGAGTTGAGGTCCTCGGCACTTATGACCCAAGGTGAATTTGTCATCACAATTGAAACAGAGGCCTTGTGCTCCTTTTTTTTTTTTTTTTTTTTTTTTTTTTGCATATCCTCCCAAGTGAGACGTTTCATGGATTGTGTTATTCATCTGAGTAGAAAAGTCAAGCTGCGAGCGGTTGGGTTGTGAAGGCCGTGTGAATCTTCGTTGGCGATTTAGTTGGTAATCACTCATTCGTGCCAGGCTGATTGCTTCCTTCAATGATTTGGGTTTGAACATCCGAATGCCGTCTGCAATGTCCGAGTTAAGACCTCCCATAAACGTTCCAACAAATTCCTTTTGTATCCATCTTTGCACCACCCAATTTCCTTGCTTTTCAAACTCTCTGATAGTCTCGTAGTGAGCCCACTTGCTTCACCCTTGATAAAGCCTCATCAAAGTCTTCACACTCCGTAGATCCGAAACAAGCCCTAAGTTCTTCAAAATTTGCCCACGTCACTTCTTTCTCTTCTTTTTTGTAGGATCGATGTAACCACTGCCACCATTGATTAGCTTCACCCTCAAGATGGTATGATGCCAAAGACACCTTTTGTGATGGCATGGTGCCTTGGTATTCAAAGAATTGGTTCACTCTGTTGAACATTCGGTTGGATCATCGCCTGAAAACTTTGGGAATTCAAGCTTTGCCAACTTAGATAAGAACATTTGTCATCCCCCCTCAGTATGCTCCTTAGAGTCATCTTTTTTGTTACGAGAACGGCCAATACGGTCATTGGCGTTGCTACTGGATCCTTCTTTGTTGGAGAGCAAAGCTTCCGATAACTTGTTAATGGTTTCCTTTAGGGATGACAATAAAACCTAAACCCGTGGGACCTATCCGAACCCAACCCGCTTGGAGCGGGTTTGGGGGATGAAATTACTACCCACGAACCCGTGAACTCGTATAGTAAAAACCCGGCGGGTTTGGTTGTGGGTTTGGATTGAGAAAATAAACCCATGGGTGACCCGAGAACCCGCGAACCCGTTTAAATACAAATTATATAATATTTACTATATAAAATATAATAAATCTAAATTCTAATAAAAAACACTTTTAACTATATAGAGAATAAAATGTAATCATTTCGTTCATTCTAAGTTGTAATTCTCAACCCTTATATATATAATGTGTGTGTGTGTGCGAGCGCTTTGCCTCCTATAACTCTTGTTTGAACTAAGAAATATATTTGAAATGAGTTAAAATTTTCACTATATTAAACGTTTAAATATTTTTATAAAAAAAATTAGCTGGTTCACTGGCTCATGGTTGACCTGTGGACCCGCTTGTTTCATGGGTTCATGGACGGGTTTGGGTTTCTTCCAAACCCGCGGGTGAAACCCGAACCCGAACCCGAACCCGTTTATTTTCATGGTTCGTGGGTGGGTTTGGATGACACAAATTGTCGCGGGTTTAGGTTTGGATTTTACCAAACCCGCCCGAACCTGACCCATTGCCATTCCTAGTTTCCTCCATTAGATGCAACTTGTCAGTAAGACCAAGTCCCGTCCGACTCATACAATCTTTAAGTCCTCCTAGCCCAGCCTCCAATTGTTCGATTCTTTCCTTTTTAGTTGCCATCGTATTATATCTATAGCTCTGATACCATTGATAGGTCCCGGTCAAAGCTTCTATAAGTAGATAGAATTCTTCTTAGGGTGAGAATGAGCCACAGTATTTTGATTTTGAATAAACTTGTTCTATTACTTCATTATGGAATGGTTTAAATACATCAAGAAACAATCTTCTCCTAAACTTACGGCCTTAACTACTAAAAACAAGGACTCCAACTACTCTTAGCAAATAAACAACTGACAGATCAAATAAATAACTGACAGACACATCAGACCACTATGCCAACAAATAATCCCCAACAGCTCCTTGCACGATCGTCCCACGTACCCTGTATGTTTCTCATGTTAGGAACCTGGGATTCTTCTTAGGAACACGTTGCGATCTTCTTGGCTTATCAATCAACTAAACATTGCCCTGCTTCAAGACTAACATGAATGGTGAGGTCATAGGTTCATTCGTGCATGATTTTGTAAGTATTGGTGGTCAAATTAAAAACTTGGAAGAGGGAGCAAGTTAATAGAACTAGCCTAGTACATTAATTTATAACATCCATATGAATGTGGGTTTAAAGTCAGAGTGGTGGGTACTGGGTAGACATCAACAAAGGACATTACTGAATAAGTATAGGCATGAATGTCTAATATTTAAGGAGGAGATAGGTAAGGTAAAACATAGGGTGCTTAAATTGAAAGAAAACAGTTGTAAAACTAAATTGGCAACATTGAAATTAAACGCAAGGCAGATTAAGCATTCTATCTCTCTCAAAAAGTTTTAGGATCTCTTTTAAGTTCTCACTTTCTCTCACTTAAGTTTTATATATCTTTATATCTAAATGTTGAACTACTGTTGTCATTTTTCTTTTCAGAAAGTTCTCATGCAAGCATATAGCACAGATGAAATATTTATTTCCTGAAGCTATTCAAATAGATAAGATTCTTGTACATGACAAGAAAAGTCTATGTATGAAGCCAGATGTGAAAATTGCCTTGCTATTTGATATCATTGAAGACCACTGTCAACATTCCAATTTTATGGCTCTTTCCCAAGCTTTTGCTTCTAGGCTTATCAATTTCTTTACTGTGCATCCTGAGGCTTGTGACATTCCAGAGGTTCCATTGCCAGAGCCCTTTGTCCAAGGAAGTCAGACTACTTTGGGGGACAATGAAGTTCCAGATGGGCTTGAGTCTGTTTGCAGAAAAAGTCAGACCATCACTGTAGAACAGTCACCTGCAGATTCTTTAGAATCTTTGCTAACTTCTAATAATACTGAGATGTTGACAACACCACCCCTTCTACTTCCATCACTCAGTAGATATTTCTCTGAGAAGAGTCGTGATGCAGAAACAGGAAAGGCCAAACTCTTAAAATCCCCAGCATCATCTCAGTCTTCTACTAAATCTTGCCAATTGGATGAATATCCTATTGGTCGTGTGCCTGACAAAGATATGAAAAGTGAGCAACAGATAAACTTACCTGATGCCTGTTTGAAATCCGTTGTGAATTTGCAGCTGATAAAATTTGAATGTGAAAGCCCTCAGCAGAAGCTTTCCACGTCTGATGATAGTTTAATGATAGAAACACCTGCACAGGAGACACCAAAGAGATCTATACCCAGTTGTGACAACAAACTGAAGGCTACTACCACCGAAACTTGCACGAGTTATAAGCCTGTGAAAAGGTTCTTAGACTTTTTACACTTGGAGGGTGATAGAAGTACATTGGTGGACTCCCATGGGGTGGGACAGAACTACAAGGTTTTACATTATGGCATTTCTCAAGCCCTAGATGTGGACTCAAAAGGATCTAACGGGGAAAGCAATGCCATTGTATCTCCTGCATTACTTGGAAAGGTCTGTGTATTCTCAATGCTTGAATATTATTGTTTATTTTATTTTATTTTATTTTTTTTTATTTTTTTTTTATGCTTGTGGCATCATTTTAAAACTCAGTGACTTTTTCCTGCTTAATCCTGTTATCATATTCTCTGTCATTTTCTTTTTCATGTATCATTTGTTAAATGGTATCAGTGTCCTGTTATTATCTTGTGGGAATTTCCTTTGTTGATAAGGAAACTTAGTTTTAGGCTTTATACAATATTTGAATGGACTGTATCGAGTTAGTGGGCGAGCTGTGTTGAATAATTTTACAGCTGGGATTGCAATTCTTGAAAGTCATGCCCTTTTCTTTTGGTATGGTATGGCCGAACACGCTATATGGACTAGGGGTTGTTAGCGGTGTTCCACTACTTGTCAAATTTTAAAAAGATTAGAAGCTTTGTGAGTTTCCACTTTCCATATGGTTATTATTGAATAAATGTCCATGTTATGTTAAATATCCAAAACGCAAGGCATGCATATACTCCATATTTTGTCTCATGTATCTATTAGTTGCACTGCTTGTTTTAATTTTGTCCACTTAGCAGTTGCATTTAATAACTTAAAATTCTTGTATTTATTATTTATTTAGAGTTTGCTGTTGTAGGTTGAGGATGACAAGATCTTTCAGTCTGTTGGCTTGCCTGACCTGGTTGCTTTAATTCACAAGATCTTTCAGTCTGTCAGTTGCTCTTCAATCACAAAACAGGAACTTGTGCACAAGATAATTATAAATAACCTTGATATCATTGAGAGAAGAGAGGTTGAAGAAGAGATTGAGCTTCTAGAAAAATTAGTTCCAGATTGGATTTGCAAGAAGCTGGCACCTAGTGGAGATGCCATGTATAAGATCAACAAAGTGGCCGATTTGGCGTCAGTTCAGGGAAGGGTTATTAATACATGACAAGCCCTCACAAAGTTGCAACTAAAAAATCAGTACCAGCCTTGCATTTTTACTTGTGTTGAATATACTACACAAATATGAAACCAGCTCCACTTAAGCCATGAAAGTTGTTTCAAGATTTGAAACAAAGTGTGGATTGTCTTATACTGTTTGATTCTATCTGATTTAACTTTTCTATTTTTTCTTTATGGAAGTCAAGTGAATTTTTTAACAATTTCCATGAATTCTAAACGTTTTGAAAGGGGTATTATCAATTTAGTCCCTATTTTTTAAGGGAAAGATCAACTTTTTAAATGTCTTTACTTTTTTAGGATCTTGGTCCCTTATTTTTTTTATAAATACATCAATTTGGTCTATCCGTTGGTCAATAGTCAGTCAAACTTAATATTTGTAGGAGTATTTTTATCTTTAAATAAAAAACATGCCATGTGTCATAGAAATATAAATAAAACCAAATTCATTATTTTATTTATCCTAAAATAAAATAAAAATATAATTATAAAATAAAAGAAAAAAAGAGAATTAAATATTTTTATTTACAATTAAAAATTTAAGAAATCCAAAAATTTCATAAAAATGGTGGAGATCCATCCATCCTCTTCCATTAAAAGTTCAGAAACCATTTATTCAATTTTTTTTTACAAAATCATTCATCAAACCCAAAAATTTTAAGATGGCCATGATTTTTTAAAAAATTCAAATTCTTTCTATCATTTTCTCACCTAATCTCCAAATTGAAACAACCATCATGTCCATCATCCACACAAAAAATCCAGATATTTTTTTAACTCAAAATTTCCAGATTTTAATAACTCAAAATTTCCAGATTTTTAATAACATCATATTCTCTCACTTCATTGTCCATCCTTGACATATTTTCATCCTTATCAAACATAATCACAAGCCACAAACAAAAAAATTAACTTTAATAGATTTTTTTTTCTTACACTTTCTTGGTGTCCAAACACTATCAAACTTTCTTCAATCAAATCTCACTAACAAAAACCAGAAATTAATTCCATGAACCCAGAAATTAATTCACCAATTCACCACCACCAAACCAAACCCAACCACCACATTCAAAACCAAACCCAAAACCATCCACCATAGCCACCATTAGATTCAACAACCAAAGGCACCAAAATCCAAAAACCACCACCACCATTTCATAATATCGTCGGCGCCCCAAGAAGGGGATACCTCTTAATGGAGGAAATCAACAAATCTTCTCCAAGAAGGCCAGGCTCAATCTCTCATTGGAGGAGATCAGAACTCGCCATAGGGGGAGAACGGTGGCTGCATGTGTAGGTAGCCAGAGATGGAGAGAAAGTGGTGTCGATAGAGGAGGGGGTGGGAGGTTGTGGTGAGGGTTCAATGGGTGGAGATATCTATTTGAGTTTTAAAATAAATTTTTTTGTTGCTTTTGTGTGTGGAGATCTCTAATGGGGATTTTCAGTTTTTGTGTTTTTGTTTGTTTAAGAATGAAGAAGAAGATGATCTTGTTGTTGGTGATGGATTGAGTGAAAAAATGTGGACCATGATTGAAGAAAAAGAAAAATGAGATTTGGGTTCTCAAGAAATAATAATTAATAATCATTGTTGAATGAAAGTGGTGATGGAGATCTCATAGGCTGAGGAGACAGATCACCCAAAAGATTTTTTTTTTCTATTTTTTTTTCTATATTTTTTCTTTTTAAGTCTTTAATTGATTTGACAATGATATCTATGAAATCTAGATCTTACCACCCTCCTTAAAAATATATATCTTTATTTCTTTTTTTCTCCCTTCAATTCATGACGATAATGGTGATGGGATTCTAAATTTCCCAAAAAAAATCTTTAATTAATTAATTTATATCTAATTACAATTTATATCTAATTAGTAATCAATATGATTTATTTTAAAGTTTTTTCTAATATATTTTTTATTTTCTCTATATATTTTTTCATTTTGTTTATAATGAAATTCAAATTTTCATTTTTATTTAACCATTTTTTAGTCTAAACTTTAAATTTTTGGTGACAAGTGTCATATTTTGATTGGATTACAAATCACATTTAATTGTAAAAACTATTAATTTAAAGGGTAAAATCGTACTTTTAAATCATTTAATTTCAATTAAGGGTAAAATTGTCAATTTGTATCTTTGGTCACCTTTGAGTGTTAAATTTCTAGTCAAGTGGACCAATCTGATGTATTTTTAAACAGTAAAGGACCAAGAGTCCTGAAAAAGCAAACACGCTTAAAAAGATGATCTTTCACCAAGCGTTAGGAACTAAAATGATAATACCCCGTTTTAAAATTACTAGGTTTGGTACACGTTAAAATTTATTTATAATTATAAAATTTAGTTAAATAGTAAATGAAATTTCGTAGAAAGTGTGTCTATAAACCTAGAGGGGGGGAGGGAGGGTGTGAATAGGTTTTTAATTCGATTGATTACCAATTTTTCGATTTAATCAATATTAGCAAAACTATCCCATTCTATCAAGTGTTCAAATAGATGACAATAGACATAAAGCAATAACAACACACAATATATACGTGGAAACCCTCAAAATGGGAAAAACCACGGGCTGTTCAGTGCGCCACACTCGATCCTCAAAATCCACTATTGAATGAAAGTTTACAGCCTAGGTTGACCACCCGTCACACCCAATACGGTTACTAACCCTTTCACTCTACCCGACGGGCCTTTTATAGTGATTTTGGATCACCAACCTTGTGCACCAATCACTTAGCCACAAGCTTACTTATCAATGAAGAAACAATGACAACCTAAGTGAATATGCAACAATATTCTAAGTGTAGAAATGTTAGGTCAAGATATTCATGTTTATCTAGGATAAATAATGACAATAGAAGCAAATCCTAGATATCAATGTTCTAAATGCAAAGGCAAGAAAAATTAGCTAGAGGGGAAAAATCGTCCTAAATTCTAGCTATCACTAATCAATACTCTAAACCAACAACCAATACCACAAGCATGTCATAGAAGCTATTAATCATACAAACATGCATTTAATTTACAACAAAAGCTAAAACCTCGGCATACATGTCATAGAAATGAAACTATAAAGTCTAGAGTATGTAGAAATTACCTAGTCAATAAGAAGATGTCACTTCATGCTTAGATGATCCTAGAACTAGATGACCATGAGATGAAGTTGGGTTGAGTAAAAATGAGTGTTTATGAGTCTTTCTCTCACTAGAAAATCTAAGTTCCTCAAAGATGGATTCTTGGACTCCTTAAAAACAAAGAGAATAGAAGAGAATGTATATATATGGTGCCTTGCACAAAATGTCATCATTTTGAATGAAAGGCAACCAAATTCGGTCAAGCCCGCTGGCTGGACCGCGGTACAGGTAAGTGCCTAGATCGCGGTACAGAGAGCGGTGTATCACCTGGACAACACCGCTCTGTAGACCGCTGTGCATGCAAGTGCACAGGCCGCGGTCTGGACAGTTTGCGACGCTTGGGGGACTTTGCTAGAGAGATCGTTGTGCATGCAAATAGCACATGCTGCAGCAGCAGCAACATGTAGCCTCTGGTACACACAGATGTGTAGACCGTGGCGGAGACAATGCAAGGGGAGCGGTCTAGACCGTGACTAAGAGAAAAAAAAAATCTTTTAAGAGCAAACTAAATGCATAAAAAGGGCACACAAGAAGGAAAATAAGCAAGCATACAAGATGATCAAAATATGCATGAGAGTGTTTGTGTGCACTAATATCTCTTCAATGAAAGTTAAGCAAGTGATTTTACCTTTGAAGCTTGAGCTTGGTCACGAACAATAATGGCCTAAACTACCTTACACATTAATCCCTAAATGTGGTTCTCAACGAAATAAGTCAATCAAACACCGAGGAACTTACAATAAAGTTAATATAACATAATTTAGGATTAATTGCACCAATGCCTCCTAAACTTTGCACGAGATAGTAATGTGCCCCTCTGATTTTTTTTTACAGTAAACCCCTTGAGTTTTCATTTATTGGTAGAAACTGATAGAATAGTAACAGAACTTCTTATCCATCCAATTTTTTTATCACGTGCTCTTCGGGTGGGTTTGTACCTATTATTAGCAAAATTTGGCTAAGGACCAAATAATTTTTTTTCACTCTCTAAGCAAGGGTTCATATCTAAGGTCACACAGTAGGGTACCAAGATTCCTGGGGTCGAACTACCATACAATCCCGCAGAAGCAAGAAGAGGTCGCTCACATTTTAGGAATACTTCAGGTAAAGCAAGATGTGATCAAATCAAGCTCCTTACATCGAAATAGGAGCCCGAACAGGCCGACAGGGAAGACATAAGCTTCCCGAGGTTGAGATATCTTACGACCACCCCAGAAGCCTGCTACCATTTCCACTTGTATAAAGAGACCTTCAGGGCATCGAATTTGTCCTACAATATCTCTCTGTTTTATCGAGGGAAGAACCAAATCTATCTAAGCAGGTAGAAGGAAGCCCACAAAGCTCCGTCACCACTGAAAAACGCTAATATAGTCATGTCAAGCTTCAAAAAGGACCTGAGAAGGTCAGATCAAACTCCTAGTGCCAAGACTGGTACGTAGATGTACCTCGCCTTGCGAGATACCAATCACCATATTCAATTAACTCTACGAGGCATCTCGCTCGGGCAACGTACATGATAAATAGTTATTCTCTAACATACATTTAATAGCTACATACATGCAGATCAAGTGATTGAGTCCAAAGAGGAAACAAACATATCTCGGTCCAAGATATCTTCGAATCCGTTAAAGTCAATGATATTTAAAATTTATCATCCCGCCTGATAATGAGGGATTTGATTCAGATATTCATAGTGAGGGCCAAGGGGATAACGAATAAAACCTAGTTAGACCATGTATAAATACAGGGATCATAACATATAGGAAAGAAGGATGAGAATTCACCAAAAAAGAACAAGACCCCATTATCACCTAAATTCTCTATGGAGAACACGACCTTCGTTTTATCTACTTATCGACAGGCACGAAGTTGCCACCCCCATTTTACACAAGATAGAATGAAAGTTTGAGTGATTTTTATATGTCACGCTTGATTCATTTACATTAATAAAACAATGCCACCTACTTTACATATCCTTAATACATTGCGTTATCACCCATCTTCATCTCCATTATTAAACGCATAAACCAGATACCGAAGGTACCACCCCAACCGTGACCTCTGAGGTAGTGATCTCGAGAGTGTTAACTGAAACTCCTCACCCCAAGTGAATTTTTCAGTCAACACTTTCTGGCACCGTCTGTGAGAAATCCACACCCAATCCATACAAGGTTTATGTGTTTATTGTTTTACAGGAACTATGCGGCTTCGCTCTTCCCAGGGATAGCCCAAGGCTTCGGGACAATAGTCATCCATTTCAACACGAAAGGCTCCAAGGAAGGGTAGAAAGTCCGGGCATCATAACCAGGCTCCGATCCAACTAGCAGCAGCACGGGCCTTAGAACCACCTGTGATAAGCTAGGCCGTGCTCGATCAGTAAGCTACGGTTTTCATGGAAAACGTTCACCTTCGCATGCTCACTGAGGGCATTACAACCCAGCCGGTGAATCCAAATACCTAGGGAGAAGCAAGTAGACCCGGAGCCAGGCAGCCTGTCTTCGATCCCTTGAGACCTCCCTCGCCAGAACCAACATACAATAGGACGGGACCTCAACCCTCAGTTTGAGATAGGTTAGGGCCCATGCTCCCACTTCCTTATAGACTGTCGTGCTACCAACCCCGGAGGGTCAAATCTACAGCAGATGTTCCACCTTGAGAACAATGTGATCCCCTTCACCCTGTAGCCTCTAGGAAAGAAGCCTGGGTTGGAGAAAGAGGCAGCCAGTGAAAGCCCCGGGTAGATCCCCTTCGTGAGGAAGACAGGGTTGAAGTCTCTAGAAGGATTAGGGAAGCCAAGCTCCCACCAAAATTCAAGATGCTGCCAGACAAGTTTTCTAGCATAGAAGACCCTTTGAGTCACCTGGAGAGTTTCATGCAGCAAATACAAGTCCAGAATACTACAAGGGTTGCCATGTGCAGCATGTTCCCTACCATATTGTTTGACTATGCAAAGACTTGGTTCAAAAAGTTGCTCGCTGGTAGCATGGATTCTTTCACAAAGATGTCCACCGCCTTTTGCTCGTAGTTCCAGGGTGTCAAACCACGCCCGAAGGATCCCATACACCTTTAATATGTGATCTAGAAGCGAGGATAAACTCTTCGGTTTTATATGGAACATTTTCACAAGGAAGTCATCCAGATGGGGGTTTTTGCCTAGAAGGAAACCCTTGCCAACTTCCGTCGAAACTTGTGGGCGAGTATACTTTTTTAATCTTTCAACAAGCATCCTCCGGAGACCCATCAGGAAGCCTATGATCGGGCTTTCGAGTAGGTCGAGATTGATGACCAACTCAAGGCTAAAATGGAGCATGATGATATGAGAGCGGTAAATCGCTAGAAGAAGGAGGTGCCTAGACCTGCGCTAGCTCAGAAAACCCAGAATAAGCCCTTTAACAGGTCAACGTACCGATTCCTTCCTTTTCAACCTCGGGAAGAGCAGCATCTTGCAAGGTGTACCCCTTCATGAGCTTTTCCCTCTCCAAGGTCATCGTCCCGATAACACGAGATGAAAGAGGGTAAGATCATTATACCCCCTTAAATGCGTCTCGCGAGACGATTTACCCCACCAGTAGGGACAAGGGGCTGCTTCAGCAGCTTGCATCCTTGAAAGCTCTGGTGGATAGGAGAAACCAAATAAATACTGTGACTTTCATGAGTACGTAGGGCATAACACATCAAAATGTTATAGCCTACGAAACCAGATCGAAGCTTTGGTAAGGGGAAGTTGCTTAGTAGAATTCTTACAGAATGTCAGAGATATTATCTAGACTGTGAATGAGGTCCAGACCGAGATCTGAGGGGATACCGAGAAGAGAAAGGAGAACAAAAGGATCCGATACAACAGATCCAAGTCATTCACACCGTTAGTGGAGGGCCCACCCAGGCTCCAACAACTCCAGAAAGAACCATACAAGGAAAATTCCCTATGTTGCTGAAGGTCGGGGTGTCTTCAAGGTATACCAGAGCTCAACTGTCTCGTCTCAGTCGGCCCATATCATTTTCACCGAGGCAGACATATACAACACTGTACAGCCTCATAACGATCCATGGTGATCACAGTACATATTGCCAACTGTGTGGTCCATCGTGCGCTTGTCGACACAGGCAACAACATAGATATTCTCTTCAAAGACACCCTGAGAAACTCAACTTGAAGCAGTGGTGTTACAGCAACTATACAACTCTGCTGTATGGCTTCACTGGGGACTCGATCATACCAGTGTGGTTGAAGATGTTGGGATTATGCTCGATAGCAAAAGTGTACTAATGTATTTGACAATCTTTTTATATCAATAAAAATTGTTTCTGGTTTAACAAATCTTATAGCATTTATAGTTTAATTATTATAATTGTCAAAAGTAAATAATCATAAGGTCAAAAGACTATGAGAAAAAAGAATTGTTCGTACATCTGGATATGTATGAGGTAGACACAATTGTTTAGTTAGTATTGAATAATATTCACAACTTAAGATAAAGTTTGAGCTAATTTATCTTGTCAAAGTTGTAGATTTTTTTGCTAGTATTTGAGTGGGATCAAATATGTTATGATGAGTCTAAATTCATCAAAGTGTGGTGTCTTTGGGCAAAAGAATCTATTGCACTGGGTGCATTGAATTGGATTGAGTCCAAATTTTGATAGGAGTCTTGGTGAAGTAGAAATCCTTTTTCTAGGAGGATTTTCGGCTACCTATATATACTCCTATATAGAATTTCGACCAAGACCTAATTTTTGGTGTGAGAAGTTGTTTTTTATTTCTTTTTTTTTATATAGTTATATAAAAAAAACTTCGTCATACTTATAGATATTGTGTATTGAATTCGGCCAAGGAGAAGAGAAAAGAGTAACGTTTTGTTTTCGATAGTGCACTAGTAGCCTTTACATCAAAAGGTTTTGTGTACAACATCGAATCAAGGTTCACGCGAGTTTCAATCAAATTTGTTGATAATTCACGAGTGACCGGACGTTCTTGAGTTTTCTCTTGGAGAATTATTGTGACTAACAAAGAAGAAGATTTTGTTTATTTCTATCCTCATGTATACAATTAAAAGAAATGGAGCCCACACTCATAGGTGATTCATGTTCGTGATTGGATTGGAAGATCTTACGGATTCAATTCGACGCTGTTTCAATCGTCACGAAAAGAAGGGTACAATACTTTTAATATAAGTAAATTAATCTAGGGTTAAGGTTTTTTCTATTAAAGGATTTTTTTTTTAAATATTCCAAACCCTAATTTTACGTTCCGTCGCGTTTTGAACTGATTTTTCCCTACAGAAGATCCTTCCAGTGATCGTAAGAACCGCACTCCTTCAACATAACATCATGATGGATTTCGTTATGGTTGACCCTGTCAGCCTGTAACGCCATACTGGGAAGGCCATTCCTGTCAGCCCTTAAGGGGGTCTTGTCCATCTAGCACAATGTCTTAAAGTTTCCGGTTGGGAACAAGGTGGGCAAGGTGCATGGAGACCAACAAGCTGCTAGGAAAGGCTATGCAGTGTCTTCCAACCCGATAGCACTAGCAAAATAGTTAGTGTAAGTTGAACAATCCAAGATCAGGAAGCACTTGGGATGAACCTGGAAGATGCAGAGCCCACTGATCATCCAGAGAATGATCTCTTGATAATGGATGAGAAAGAGCAAAGTAGTGACTGGGCCAGCAGACACCCAGTAGATGAGTTAGAAGAAATACCAATCAGAGATAATGACCTCTCCAAGGTAGTTAAGGTTGGAGCTATCCTGGAACCAAGAGTGAAGGAAGGTTTGATCAAGCTTCTTCGAGAGTTTAACGACATCTTTGCTTAGAACCACAATGAGATGTCGGGGATCCAGATATCTTCGATAGCTCATTATCTAGCAGTAGATCCTACCTTCGAACCCATCAAACAGAAGAGGCGTCACTTCAACATTGAGAGAAACATCGTGATTCAAAAAGAAGTTGACAAGCTGATCAAAGTTGGCTTCATCAGAGAAGCACGGTACTCTGAGTGGATTGCCAATGTGGTCATGGTCATAAAGGTGAACGGGAAATGGCGCATGTATGTCGACTACACCGACCTTAACCGGGCATGCCCGAAAGATAGCTTTCCTCTACTAAAGATCGACCTGCTGGTGGACTCCATCATCGAAAATATGCTCTTAAGCTTCATGGACGCGTTCTCGGGGTACAATCATATCATAATGCACCCTGCCAATCAAGACAATACCAGTTTTATCATGGGCCAGAGTCTGTATTGCTATAAGGTGATGCCTTTCAGCCTCAAGAACACAGGTGCCACCTACCAACGGTTGGTCAACTGGCTATTCAAGTCAAAAATAGGAAAGACAATGGAGGTGTACATATTTGATTGATCACTAGATCCCGGGAAGGAGAGAAACACCAGGACCACCTCCGTAGAACTTTTCAGATAGTGAGGGAAAATCGAATGCGGTTGAACCCCACCAAATGTGCCTTCGGGGTGACTGCGGGAAAGTTATTGGGTTTCATGGTGAACGAAAGGGGGATATAGGCAAACCTGGAAAAGACCCGAGCTATCCTGAACTTGGATTCACCAACCACTCTCAAGCAAGTTCAAGTGTTGGCAGAGTGTATAGCAGCGCTTAACCGGTTCATTTTTACGCTCTACTGATAAGTGTCTCCCCTTATTTAAAGCCATCAAGCAAAGGAAGAACATAAAATGGGGCCAAGATAGTGAGCGCGCTTTCCAAGACTTGAAGAGTTACCTCACCAGCCCGCCACTGCTAGTCAAGCCTATTATGGGAGAGGAGTTACAGATCTACTTAGCCGTATCAGAAATGGGTTGTAAGTGGGGCCATGGTCAATGAGTGCGGGGATAGGATCCAACGACCTATCTACTACGTCAGCCATGTACTATCCAAGCCCGAGAGGAACTGCCTCCCCCTTGAGAAGCTTGCCTTCGCCTTAGTTACCTCAACAAGGAAGCTTCGTCCGTACTTTCAAGCCTATACAGTGGTAGTGGTAACAGATCAACCCCTCCGCCAATTCTTACAAAGGTTAGACATATCCAGAAGGCTAGTCTTGTGGGCCTTAGAGCTCACCCAGTTTGATCTACAATACAAGTCTTGGACAACAATCAAGGCTCAGGTCATAGCAGACTTTGTGGCAGAGTTCTCAACCCTCTCAAATGAAGAGACCCCTACGACATCGAATCCGGCTCCTAGGAAGCTTCCGGAGAATGGCAACTGGTCGGAAGGCTGTAATGCCTGGATCCTCTATGACATGTCCTACAGAAGTGTTCCTATACCCAAGTATAAGAGTGTCAAAGTAATAAATTAACTAGTAAGACCGGGTCGAACCACAAGGAGGTTATTCATTTGTCTTTGTAGAATAAATAATCTAGATTAATTATTTAGGTTGTTATAAAAATGTAAATCAATTAAAATTAAAACTAGGTCTAAGAGATTCAATGTTGGTAATTCGAATATGATCTAATTATTAATATTTAGTCCATATTTATTGGGGGGGGGGGGGGGATTTCCACTCCCCTATCCACACTCTAATAGATATGGGTAAAGTACCCACTATACCAAACAACATATGTCTGTCTACAATAAGTCAAAAACTCCATAAAAATCAGAGAGTCTAAAGCAAAAAATAATAAACTTATCAGAATTGGATCATATTCTCCATACCGACAATATCACCTTTGACCCTAGCTATATTAAATTAGCCAGACATAATTTTACTAGAAAATAGATATTTTATTTAAACTGAGAATTTTGAGAACATTAGAGAGAGAATTTCACAAATCTAAGGTCATATTTGGATTCAGGTTGTCCAAATTAGAGGGGGGAGGGGGTCCTCTATTTATACAAAATATGAATGAAAATTGGCCATCAGATGATTTTTTTACAAAATACAAATTAGCGAGAGCAACGAGGTCAAGCTCTGAGCTAATCTAGACCTTCAAGAAGAGAAATAAGATCGGATAGCTAAGAAAGTAGCAGTTTATCAAAGCAAGATTGCCAGATATTTCAATAGAAAAGTCCGGGTCGGGAGCTTTAAGGAAGGGGATTTGGTTCTTAGGAAGGTAACTTAGAATACCCGGATAAGAGCGGATGAGGTCTTAGGACCCAACTAGGAGAGACCATATTTGGTGAAAGTAGTGGTTCACAATTGAGCGTACAAGCTCGAAAACATGGATGGTCGACCCATCGACCACACCTGGAACGTCGATCATTTGAAGAAGTTCTATCCCTAGATAGGGGACTCCTTAGTAGATTACCTCAATTTAGGTGTCAATAAATTTCTCAACAACAATGTGCTCCATCTTGATCATTTATAAAGTCTACTATTAATTTCTCCATCTCCGATTGCATTCTCCATGAGCTATTTCTCCATCTCCGATTACATTCTCCACGAATAAGTTCACCGTGATCGTCATGAACAGAGGAGAGCTAGATAGCTTCCTTGATGCCTTGGCCGGGCACCTCCCCCCCCCTCCAGCAAAGAAGGGTCTGATTATAAGAGCATAGTTGCCATCTAGATCTCGAGACCAGGAAAGAAAGATAGCATTCCTGATGCCTTGGTCGGGCTACCACCCCAAAGAAGGGTCTAAGTGTAAGAGCATAGTTGCCATCCAGATCTCGAGACCAGGAAATGTAGATAGCATTCCTGATGCCTTGGTCAGACTACTACCCCCAAGAAGGGTCTGAGTGTAAGAGCATAGTTACTATCCAGATCTCGAGACCAGGAAAACAAGATAGCATTCCTGATGCCTTGATCAGGCTACCACCGCCAAGAAGAAATGATGATCTGACAAGAAATGATCCTTCTAGGATCCACTATGTACCACGATAGAATATCTTTAACAACTTGTTCTCCATGTTTGCTTAAATTTCAAATTTACAGAAACACAATTATGGGAGCCCGCTATGGAGGCTAGGGTGAAATACTGTAAGTTAAAGATACAGGCAAAGGTCGACAAATACCTTGTAGGGGGACTACATACTAGGACTAACAACACATAAATTCCTACTCGGTTTGTTAGCCTAGACTTAACAGATTTAAGGTCATTAGCTATCAGATTTAGTTAAGTTAGGGTAACATGAAAGGTTACACCTAGATCGAGGCCGGAGGTATAGCAAGGAGTGTTCAACCAAGATAAAAATTCAAAAGTAGGAATCAATCAGAGTAAGCATGAAGGAAATTAGTGTTGGGATTATACTCGATACCAAGAGTGTAATAATGTATTTGACAATCTTTCATATTAATAAAAGTGATTTCTAGTTTAAAAAATCTTATAGTATTTATAGTTGAATTATTATAATTGTCAAAAGTAAATAATCATAAGTTCAAAAGACTATGATAAAATTGTTGGAACCAAATTTACCGATCACGCAGCAGAAACGAGCTTTTTAATTTTTTTTATTCAGATCGTAATCTGTATCTGGGACCAGTGAACTTTTGATCGTAATTATTTTCGGAACAAATACATATAAAAATTATTACACTCATAAAATATATATGTAAATACAAGAAATTATAATCAATAATAAAAAAGAATATTAAAAGAACCATACCAACGTTTGGAGGCTCCTTCACTTATTCAATATGCTCCCGGTCTGTACCACTGATCTTCGTCACTATATCCCGGGACTGGTAACTGCGTGTGGGCACGTCACGAACTCAGAAACTGGAATGGAGGATGTAAAAGAGAGAAAAAGAAGAAACTCTTTCTTTTGATATAAGTATATAAGTATACAACACTTACACACTTTTCTATCACTTTTCTCTCTTTTTGGTGTATTGATCTCACACAAACCTTACTTGAATATATCACAACAATTGCATATATTCTTCTCACGCACTGCTGTGGTTTACGCACCACTTACTGCGTTTGACCAAAAACAAACAACATCCCACACTTTTCTTCTTTTGTCAATTTATATGTATATATGTATGTTGTTGTGCGTGAAAAGCACAACAACATTTTTTTTTTAATTAAATATATCTTATATATAATATTTATAAATTTGATCAAATATATATTTGATTTTTAAAAACTTTCAAATAAAAAATATCTCATATCTTTAATTTAATTTTAATTTTGAATTCAAACTATTTAAATTCAAAAAAAAATTATTTAATTTAATAAAATAAAATAATCACATTATCTTATTTTATTCAAAAATAAATATCAACATACACCCTCCATTTAGTGATTAATAACATAATTAAATAATCTCATTATTTAAGTTATTTAATCACCATTATCTATTAATTAAATAATCTCATTATTCAATTAGTTCCCGAATAAATAGGTGTCACTTTCGTAACACAATTAACTGGAAAATCCAATTAATTAACAGTGACCCTTGTTACCTAAATCGATCGGGCTAGCACGGGGACCTAATGAACCCACAGTATTTTAAGCTCCAATAATCCTCGGAATCATTAATTAAACTCTTTAATTAATATTCCTTGATTATTAACTCCTGTGTTATTCTACTAAAAACCCGAAGCTGCACTCTCTCAACTGCAGACGTTTTTACACAGACCGTTACAACTCGGTGTCCATCGATATAGCTATTACATATGGTGTGATCCTCCACAATAGTTCATAATTAGAGCAGGGTCATAATGTCCGTTATACCCCTCTAATTACATATATCCTTTAAGTACCATTGATTCTCTAATGGACAATAAATCCTACTTCCTCACGAAATTAGGACAACGCTCATATTGTCCAAGCCCCGAATCAACCCTTAAGGGAACTACCATATACTTCTCACAAGAAGGAGTGGATTCCACTATTGTGTACAAACCTTCCCAACCACAAGCCAAACCGCAATCCCAACATACGGAGTATATTGATCAGGAAATACATCTGACCTCACCCATGGTATATCAAAGACCACGATCTAACCTGAAGGAGTCGATAAGACACTCAGGATTAAGATCACCCATAGATAGCCATCATTAGTTGATATATATGAATCTCATCGGTAAACGGATCTTTGTGTGAGATTCATATAGATCATGGCCCATTTCTATATGATCACATCATACAAGGTGCCTCCATTCCCATATCTCATATGAATGATTCAGGATAGAATCACTGTACATTACGGAATGGACCACAGCTATAGATTAACCACAAATAAAGTACCCAGCTTTATTTGCTATCTATGGACTCTTTAGATTGCACGTCTCTTACTGTATCCATCTGTATATGACACTCATATACATAGTTCGAGATTACATCCGGTAATCCAGGATGTTAATATATACATAAGTTTATAAAATAAATAACATAAAAGAATGAATTGAACCTTTCCTTTTATTTACTTCATAAATCTATTTACAAATTACATGCTTAGGGCATAAACCCCAACAATCTCCCACTTGCACTAAAGCATGTGAGGCATGTCTCGTAACCCTAGACCATCTAGGTGACCCGAAAACACTTTAGCCGGTAAGGTTTTCGTAAATGGATCAACATGATTGTCTTGTGAAGCTATCTTGGTAATGATCACATCTTCTCTCTGCACTATCTCTCTTATGAGATGATACTTTCTCTCTATATGCTTCCCTCTCCTGTGGCTTCTTGGTTATTTGGAATTAGCCACAGCACCACTGTTATCACAATAAAGTGTGATGGGCTTATCCAGGTCTGGAACAACTTCCAGATCACTCAAGAACTTACGGAGCCAAACAACCTCTTTAGCAGCTTCACAAGCAGCTACATATTCGGCTTCCATGGTGGAGTCAGCAATGAAAGATTGCTTGATACTTCTCCACACAATGGCTCTACCACCCAGAGTGAATACTGATCCAGACGTGGATTTTCTAGAATCCTTATTTGACTGAAAATCAGAATCCGTGTATCCTAACGGGATCAAATCCTGTCCGGAATACACTAGCATATAATCTCTCATTCTCCGAAGATACTTGAGAATAGTCTTGACAGCAACCCAATGATCCAATCCTGGGTTGGACTGGTATCTGCTGACTACTCCCACTACATAGCAGATGTCCGGTCTCGTGTATAACATAGCATACATGAGACTACCTACTGCTGATGCATAGAGAACACATCTGATATCCTCAACTTCTTGAGGTGTCTTAGGACACTGTTCCTTAGACAAGTAAACTCCATGTCTGGAAGGTAAATTACCTTTCTTGGAGTTTTGCATTGAAAATCGTACAAGAATCTTATCGATATATAATGCCTGAGACAGTGCTATAAGTTTGTTCTTACGATCCCTTATAAGTTGGATCCCTAGAACATAACTTGCCTCTCCCAAATCTTTCATTCGGAATTGGCTAGCCAGCCAGCCATTTACATTAGACAACACTCCCACATCATTCCCAATGAGTAGGATATCATCTACGTATAGGACCAAGAAAACTACTTTTTTATCAATGATGCGCTTGTAGACACAAGGCTCATCAACGTTTTGCTCAAAGCCATAGGTTTTGATCACATCATCAAACCTAATATTCCAGGATCTAGATGCTTGCTTAAGTCCATAGATGGACCTTTGCAGCTTGCAAACCTTTTGCTCTTGATCTGGAGACACGAATCCCTCTGGTTGCATCATATATATGCTTTCATCAAGATTGCCATTCAAGAATGCAGTCTTGACGTCCATTTGCCAAATTTCAAAATCGAAATAGGCAGCAATGG
Organism: Dipteronia dyeriana; assembly: GCA_032871835.1. Lineage (NCBI taxonomy): Eukaryota > Viridiplantae > Streptophyta > Magnoliopsida > Sapindales > Sapindaceae > Dipteronia > Dipteronia dyeriana. The sequence continues at coordinate 26,302,108 of CM065297.1, read as the reverse complement.
ATAAGAGAATCCTAATAGACTTAAACATGGCTACAAGCGAGAAGGTCTCTTCATAATCGACCCCCTCTTTCTGGGTATAACCCTTTGCCACTAGCCTTGCCTTGAAGGTCTCTACCTTTCCATCTACTCCTCTATTTCTCTTATAGATCCACTTACACCCAATGGAATTTACCCCATCCGGTAAGTCTACAAGATCCCAGACTGAGTTAGAGTACATGGACTCCATCTCGAGATTCATGGCTTTAAGCCATTCCTCTTTATCAGGATCTTCCATTGCATTCTTAAATGTCAATGGATCATCAACACTATCAACAGAGAAAACACTTTGTCCCTCATCTATAGCTAAATAGCGTTCAGGTTGTCTCACAACCCTCTCACTACGTCTAGGTGGTAGTGTATCCTGATCAGGAACCATCTGACTCTCAGATGTTTGTGGATCAACAACTCTTGTTGATGAAACACTAGTCTCACCAGGCTCCAACTCATTTAATACAATCTTGGAACAAGGTTTATGGTCACTAATGTAATTATCCTCAAGAAACGTTGCATTTATCGATACAAATAATTTGTTATCTTCGGGACTATAGAAGTGTCCACCTCTGGTCTTCTTGGAGTATCCTACAAACAGGTAGACAACAGACTTGGAGTCTAGCTTTCCAGTTATATTCTTCAGCACGTGTGCTTGACACCCCCCATATGCGAAAATATGGTAAACTAGCTTTATCCACAACTGTAGGGGAGTCTTAGGAACATATTTAGATGGCATTACATTCAAAATGTATGCTGCTGTTTGTAACGCATATCCCCAGAAGGAATTTGGTAATGATGAGAAACTAATCATAGATCTCACCATTTCCATTAGGGTTCTATTTCTCCTCTCCTCTACACCATTTTGCTGAGGTGTACCTGGAGCTGTGCTATCCCATGCTCGACCATGAAGTCTTCAAACTCTTGGTCAATGTACTCACCTCCACAATCCGATCATAGTGACTTAATAGTCCTACCTAATTGATTCTCAACTTCAGCTCGAAATTCTTTAAACTTTTCAAATGTTTTCGACTTTTGTTGCATCAGGTAGACGTATCCGTATCTTGAGTAGTCATCTATAAAGGTGATATAATACTCATAACCACCCCTAGCTTTAACATTCATCGGTCCGCAGACGTTTGTATGTATAAACTCTAGCGGTTCTTTAGCTCTAAGCATTTTTCTAGTAAAAGGTCTCTTAATCATCTTACCTTCTAGACAAGATTCACAGACAGATAAGGTGCCAACCTTTAACTCACTTAAAGGTCCACTTTTTACTAATTTGTCTATCCAGTCAAGGTTGATATGACCAAGCCTTAGATGCCAGAGATACGTGTCATTATCTGAAGAAATCTTATGTCGTTTAGTTTTTGGTTTTTCAACCTTAAATATTTCGGTGTTGAGCAATGTAGTATGTTTTAACGGTCTTAACACATACAAATTGTTTTCATTAATTCCTGAACAAATATTCAGACCATTCTCTCTTATAATAACATACTTATTATTAAAAGAAACAGAATATTTTTATTCTAACAACTTAGAAACGGAAATCAAATTCCGTGCAAATCCAGGAATATAAAAAACATTGTTTAATAATAAAAAACTATTATTATTACAAAATTGCAATCTTATTGCTCCCACTGTTTTGGCCGATACGACATCCCCCGACCCCACACGCATTGAGAAGGCTCCCTCCTCTAGCTGTGTCCAAGAATCAGACCACTGCAAAGAAAAACAAACATGATTAGTGACCCCCGAATCAACTATCCAGGGTGAAGAATCATCTTCCACTAAACAAGATTCAAGAACAAGTAAATCATATTTACCTTTCATCTTTTTCTTCTTGGCTAGCTCCTCCAAATATTGAGGACAGTTCCTCTTCTAGTGCCCGACCTTGTTACAATGGAAATATTTCCCTTTGTCTTGGTCAGTAGAGGTGCCCTTCTTTTTGCTTTGGGCTTTCTTGGGCTTGGGCTTTCCTTTTGCCTTCCCAGCGGACCTTTTCCTCTTCTTATTATTAGAGGAAGATGGTTCGATAATATTTTCCTCACCGGTCTTGCCTTTGTTGTCCTTAATCAAGGACTCAAAGGTAGCGAGCTCATTGAGCAACTGTGTAAGACTGAACTTTAACTTGTTCATCACGTAGTTGCTTTTAAACTGATCGAAACTCTTCGGAAGAGTCGTTAGTATGATGCTCACCTGACTGGGTTCGTCAATGGCCCCGCCATTGACTTCTGCCGTGTTGAAGTAGGACATCATGCTCAGGACATGTTCCCGAACTGACGTTCCTTCCTTCATGCGAGCGAGCATAGCGGAACGAACAGCTTTATATCTCTTTTGCTCGGAGGGCTGCCCGAACATAGCTTGCAATGACTCCATGATTTCGAATACTGAAGTCATTGCGTCGTGCTTTGTGACAAGCCGTCTATCATAGATGACAACAGATATGTTCTGGCCTTCTCACCAGATGAGACCCATCGCTGGTATGCCTCACGAACAGTTCATGTGGCATTGGCAGTAGGCACTGGAGGACATTCCTCCGTAAGCACAAACTTAAGGTCTTTGGTGACCAAAATTGCATTAATATTAAGTTTCCACTTTGTGTAGTTATCACCAGTTAATTTGTCGTTTGCGAGAATTTGAAGTAATGCAGAAGACATTACTGAAATAAATAAAACATTCATTCAGTCATTTAAATAAAACAAGTGCGGGTGCTTTGGTATAAATTTAAACATGATGTATGAATATGTTTAACGAACTAAAACTACCCTAAAAATAGTTACTATACCACGACAATCCAACATACCACAAAAAAGTGCCGCCTTAGGGTCGATCAAATCTTTGCATGTTGGATCGAGACATTCTCAATCAAATGATATTCTAGAATAACTCGTATTCCATATCACTCAACCATCGTTTATCCAGTCAGGTTTTTAATTAACAAACTTAATCAAAACCTTTGTGAGTGTAACCCACCATTTCAGATCTCATGAGCTTAACTCGATAATTACCGCCTTAGGCTCGGTCAATCCCGAAATACCCTCAGAAATCATATCCGTTAGGAAGTCAACCTTGGTATTGACCTTTGTGGAAACCCTCCTTAGGGAGGACGAAAGAAAATCCGTCATGAGGCCCCACTCGGATCTCACGGTGTTGAATTAATGATAGAGACCGCGGGATATATATGTCATATATCCCTCTCCCGCTCACTATTTTAAAACTAGGGTTTTCTGTTATCCGTTAATGCACCTAGACTCTACAGGATCAAACGGCTAACTTTAATCAAGTTATCTAGTGCATTAACTAATTCATTATTAGAAACAATTTATAATTAACTAATAAATTATTAATGATTTTTAACAATTAAAAATCTAATATATTAGTAAATAGTCTAAGGCTCAGTTTGGCATTGCTGTGCTGTGGGGAGAAGTGCTTATGAAATTGCTGTGAGGGGAATTGCTTTTGGAATTGCTGTGGGAAGAATCAGCTGAGTGTTTGGTAAACTGATTTTCAAAAATGCTGTGAGAACTAAAAGCAATTTCAATGTGTTTGGTAAACTGATATAAAAAGTGTTGTGAGTGTGTAAAATTACTAAAAGGACAAAGACATCTAAATGGTACTAATTTGCTATACTTTATATTTTTTTTGTTTATTTGTATTTAGTGTTAAGTGTTATATAATTATGGTACTTTATTGAATTAATTATCTCTATTTTTTATTCTACTTTATTTAATTAATTAGTCCTATTTCTTTATTTTATTCTACTTTATTTTTTATTTAATTTTTATTTTACTTTATTGAATTAATTATGGAAACATTTTTTTTGTACAAAAATATAAGCCCAATTTTTTTTGTTAAATTTCGTTAAAGGTAAGGACAAAGTTGGAAAGTTAGTAAAATTTCATTTAATATCACTGTAGCGCGTTTTCTAAAAACAGAAGCCAAAATCCAAAAGCATGTATTTGTAGCTTCTCAAAAACTCAGTTGGGAGAAGCTAAAAGTGACCAAAAGCACTTCCCCGTGATTTTACCAAACACCCTGTCTGAGGTCCAGAATCACTTTTGACCCCAAAAGCAGCTGGGGAAGCAATGCCAAACTGAGCCTAAGTCTTTGTAAACTATTTACTAAGCTCGGATTATTATAAAATTGTTTACCAAGTTTTAACTATTAAAACTCTAACACAATTTTCGGTTCATTTATAATTAGACAATTAATCAAATTAATCCTAATTACTATAAATGACCATATTAATCTAACTTATTAAACTCTTTAATAACTAGATTAATATTAATGAGAATTACCAAGTTTTTTAACAATTAAAAAACTAATCCCATTTTCATAGCTAATTTATGTATTTATCCATTTTAATCACATTAAAAAGAATACATAAAATATAGGCTATGATGCATGTATGACATATCAAATATATTTGTGTAGGCACTTCTAATCTAAATGACATACGTATGCATGACAATGCTTTTTATCATCACATAATATAAAGCATATATGAATTGACCGAGTACTGTGGATTATTTAACCTAAAAAAATTGGAATCTAAAATTATAAAAATACCCCCAAGGCATTCCTTGGTCTTCTTGTAATTTCCAAGTCTTCCAGTCTCTTCAGGTCACCTCGATTCATCTCATGAATTTTTCTTCACGATTTTTTCAGGTCTTCAACACAAGTTACATTTTTTTTTACAATCCAATAATATTTTAAAAAATATAATAAAAAAAAATTATACAACCCATAATACCTAAATCCACAATACCATATAATTAACGATCAATCATGTTTTTTTAAATTAAAAAAGTATATAATATACATACAAAAACATCATACATTCAATTTAAATCGTATCTACACAATCATACATACAGGAGCATCGAAAACAATTTCCTGTTCCGAAAATAAAATTGGCTTTGATACCAATTGTTGGAACCAAATTCACCGATCACGCAGCGGAAACGGGTTTTTTATTTTTATTTTTTTTTATACAGATCGTAATCTGTATCTGGGACCAGTGAACTTTTGATCGTAATTATTTTCGAAACAAATACATATAAAAATTATTACACTAATAAAATATATATGTAAATACAGAAAATTATAATCAATAATAAAAAAGAATATTAAAAGAACCATACCAACGTTTGGAGGCTCATTTACTTATTCAATATGCTCCCGGTCTGTACCACTGATCTTCCTCACTATATCCCGGGACTGGTAACTGCGTGTGGGTGTGTCACGAACTCAGGAACTAGAATGGAGGATGTAAAAGAGAGAAAAAGAAGAAACTCTTTCTTTTGATATAAGTATATAAGTATACAACACTTACACACTTTTCTATCACTTTTCTCTCTTTTTGGTGTATTGATCTCACACACACCTTACTTGAATATATCACAACAATTGCATATATTTTTCTCACGCACTGCTGTGGTTTACGCACCACTTACTGCGTTTGACCAAAAACAAACAACATCCCACACTTTTCTTCTTTTGTCAATTTATATGTATATATGTATGTTGCTGTGCGTGAAACGCACAACAACATTTTTTTTTAATTAAATATATCTTATATATAATATTTATAAATTTGATCAAATATATATTTGATTTTTAAAAACTTTCAAATAAAAAATATCTCATATCTTTAATTTGATTTTAATTTTGAATTCAAACTATTTAAATTCAAAAAAAATTATTTAATTTAATAAAATAAAATAATCACATTATCTTATTTTATTCAAAAATAAATATCAACATACACCCTTCATTTAGTGATTAATAACATAATTAAATAATCTCATTATTTAAGTTATTTAATCACCATTATCTATTAATTAAATATTCTCATTATTCAATTAGTTCCCGAATAAATAGGTGTCACTTTCGTAACACAATTAACTGGAAAATCCAATTAATTAACCGTGACCCTTGTTACCTAAATCGATCGGGCTAGCAAGGGGACCTAATGGACCCACAGTATTTTGAGCTCAAATAATCCTCGGAATCATTAATTAAACTCTTTAATTAATATTCCTTGATTATTAACTCCGGTGTTATTCCACTAAAAACCCGAAGCTGCACTCTCTCAACTGCAGACGTTTTTACACAGACCGATACAACTCGGTGTCCATCGATATAACTATTACTTATGGTGTGATCCTCCACAATAGTTCATAATTAGAGCTGGGTCATAATGTCCGTTATACCCCTCTAATTACATATATCCTTTAAGTACCATTGATTCTCTAATGGACAATAAATCCTACTTCCTCACGGAATTAAGACAGCGCTCATATTGTCCAAGCCCCAAATCAACCCTTAAGGGAACTACCATCTACTTCTCACAAGAAGGAGTGGATTCTACTATTGTGTACAAACCTTCCCAGCCACAAGCCAAACCGTAATCCCAACATACGGAGTATATTGATCAGGAAATACATCTTACCTCACCCATGGTATATCAAAGACCACGATCTAACCTGAAGGAGTCGATAAGACACTCAGGATTAAGATCACCCATAGATAGCCATCATTAGTTGATATATATGAATCTCATCGGTAAACAGATCTTTGTGTGAGATTCATATAGATCATGGCCCAGTCCTATATGATCACATCATACAAGGTGCCTCCAATCCCATATCTCATATGAATGATTCAGGATGGAATCACTGTACATTACGGAATGGACCACAGCTATAGATTAAACTCAAATAAAGTACCTGGCTTTATTTGCTATCTATGGACTCTTTAGATTGCATGTCTCTTACTGTATCCATCTATATATGACACTCATATACACAGTTCGAGATTACATCCGGCAATCCAGGATGTTAATATATACACAAGTTTATAAAATAAATAACATAATAGATTGAATTGAACCTTTCCTTTTATTTACTTCATAAATCCATTTACAAATTACATACTTAGGGCATAAACCCCACAAAAAGAAGAATTGTTCGTGCATCTGGATATGTATGAGGTAGACACAATTCTTTAGTTAGTCTTGAATAATATTCACAACTTAAGATAAAGGTTGGACGCTTTTATCTTGTCAAAGTTGTAGATTCTTTTGCTAGCATTTTCGTGGGATCAAATGTGTTATGATGAGTCTAAAATCATCAAAGTGTGGTGTCTTTGGACAAAAGAATCTAGTGCACTGGGTGTAATGAATTGGATCACAGTGAAATACTTTATCTAGAACCGTCAATGGATAAAAGTTTTCACTTGAAGACAATTGGAGAGTCTATCTCAATCCTGAGATAAATGATGGACTTATGGTTGCAAGTGTTATCATTTGAGCTATCAATGAGTATGATTATATAGCATAGTCTATCCTCGATAGTTTGGTGGTATTCATTTGTTAACCAATAGAGGTCTTCATTTATCGATATGGACATCGTGGCTCCATTTATTAAATGTGAATATAATACCATCATATGGATATTTTGAGGTATTGGATATTAAATCTTAACGTTAAGTTTTCAATATTGTCTATTGAAACATGGCTTATGGGCAACTCAAATTATTCAAGTTCAAAATGTGGTCATATGAGTAAATATGGTAACTTGGAGAGCTATATACGGTCTATGAGCTCTTGGTGATTACTGGTATTCTTCACGAGGATACACTATCTCCAATAAAGTTGTTTAGTGTATGAATGAACAATATTAACTTATTCTAACTTTATTTAAGAGTTCAATTTTAGTTTTGTAGTGGAATGAACTAAAATTAATAGATCGGACCTAAGTGAGTCATTTGTTGATTGTTATTAGGTTATGTGTATTGGAGCTTAATTTTAGATAGCCCATCAAGATCCTCAATCCCCACGAACTTGTATGGATCACTTGATAGATTCCACTGGACCAATTTATGGGTCCATCTAGAATTGTATTAAGGTATGTGGATTTGTTTCTTTTAGTAAGAATGGGTCTAATTCACATGGTGACTTTTTATTTAAGTCCAATGGACTTTATAAAATAGGAAAAACAATATTTGGCCCATAATTATATAGCTTGGGCGGCAAGGGACTATATAATAGCCTTATATATTGTTTTTTATTTTATCATTTAATTAAATGGAAATTAATTATTTAATTATTTAATTAAAAGTCAAAATCTTTTTCCTAGTAGGAGATGGTCTCCTAGATTCATATTATTGTTGGTAATATGACAAGTATCAAATACTATATTTGATAAGTAGATAAATAATAAGAAGTTATTTATCTAGTCAAATAAGGAAGTATTTGATTTCTATTAGGGCTCTAATTTACAATTGGTCAAATTATGAAGTTTTTCATCAACATAAACAAAATTGTATCTCTTGCCACCTAGACTCTTGGTTTGCATAAGACCCACAAGGTCCATGTGAAAAAGCTCTAAGAGCTCCTTGGTGGTGAAATACTTGCCCTTTTTGTGCATGCTTTTGGTTTTTTTCCCCTGTTGACAAGGTCAACAAACTCCATCAATTGTCTTTCCAAGTTTGAAAAGTCCATGCACACCCTTAAACTTATCTAAGATCCTCAAATCTCGATAGTTCATGTGGCCAAGCCTTTGATGCCAAAACTAAACCTGCTCACACTTGGACACATTATAAGAGATGGCACTAGCTTCAAGACAATAACAATTATCACTAAATCTCTTTCCTTTTGCAAGGTTTGTCCATTAGACTTCAAAATTGAGCAATCACTCTTGTTAAACAAGACAAATAAACCATCATCATTAAGATGAGAAATGCTTATAAGATTGGCTTGCAAGCCATCAACAAACAAAGCATATGACAATAAGGGTAAACCGGGAATGAAAATGATTCATTTCCATATGACTTTCTTTTTAGATCCATCACCAAAGATGACAAATCCACCATCCTCCATGACAATAGATTCAAAAAAAAGTCTTGTTTCCCGACATGTGCCTAGAGCACCACTATTCAAATATCAAGTGTTAAAAGTATTTGTCTTCAAAGCTATTTGAGCCACATAGCAAAAATATTAATCTATTCTAATCCACCTAGGTGAAACATTATCTTTCCTAGTGGTCTTAGAAACATTGGCTCAAAAAATTCTAGAATCATGCTAATTGTCTCTAGATTTCCTAAGAACATGCATATTGGCTCTAACCCTATTTCTTTCAATCATGCTTTCAATTCTATACATCTTGATATATTTAAAGCAATTCGGTCTAATCAACACCATAAAAGTTACATATGGGAGTAAAACAAGAAGTCATACCATTCCATTGTGAGTACAAATGGGTTTTCCCATGTCTTTGAGCATGTCTATTGTATTGGATTGGTTCTCACTTTTTTGTTATTGAATTGGTGTAGATTGCTACCTTGATTGAGCTTGTATGGATTGCTTTTTGGCTTGGTGGTATTTGGGTTAAGGAAAGCTTGCTTGATAAACTCTTGTCGGTTAAGCTTGAGCTTGATTCCTTAGTGCCATCTTAAATTGGGCATTTTTAGAGCACTCTCCTAGTTCAATGTTCTTCATAGGATATTATGGCGGTGGATGCTCTTTGACATCCATGCTCTTGATAAACATGGTCTTGCTTAAGGATAAGGTCTTCTTCATCTTCAAATCCAAGAACTCTCTTGTCATTTGGCCTTTTACCAACTTTCAACATGTGGTCAAGTTTCTTTGTGCTTGAAGTCATCTTAGCAATAACTTCTTTTGCTTCGTCAAGGTCATTTTCTATCAATTCCTCATTCCTTTCAGCTTTCTTCACTTCTCTATTCAAGTGAATCACCTCGGTTGATAGCTTAATATTCTCTTATTTTAATATTCGAATCTCTTTCTTCATCTTCAATCTTGAGCTTTGAAAGTGCTCAATGAACCCTTCAAGGTCTATACCTTTTACATTTCTATTTGTAGAATGAGATGAAAAGCTCTCATCACTTGAGTCATCTTTAACCTGTTTATCCTCATCTTTATCGCAGCTTGCTTCTTTATGTAGGGAAAAATCGGTTCAAAATGCGGCGGAAGCGTAGAATGAGGGTTTGGTATATTTTAAGAAATTTCCCCTTTAATAGAACAACCCTTAACCCAAGATTAATTGATGTATATTAAAAGTATCGTACCTTTTTTTGTGACGATTGAACTAGCGTCGAATTGAATCCTCAAGATATTCCAATCCAATCACGAACGTGAATCACCTAGGAGTGTGGGCTCCCTTTCTTGTAATTGTATACCTGAGGATGGAAACAAACAAAATTTTCTTCTTTATTAGTCACAATAATCCTCCAAGAGAAAACCCAAGAACATCCGGTCACTTGTGAATTATCAATATATTTGATTGAAACTCGCGTGAACTTTGCGTCAATGTTGTACATAAAACCTTTTGATGTAAAGGCTACCGGTGCACTATCGAAAACAAAACGTTCCTCTTTTCTTTTCTCCTTGGACGAATTCAATACACAATATCTATGGGTTGTATGAAGATTTTTTTTAACTATAAAAAACCAAATAAAAAACAACTTCTCACACCAAAAATTAGGTCTTGGTCGAAATTCTATATAGGAGTATATATAGGTGGTCGAAAATCCTCATAGAAAGAGGATTTCTACTTCACCAAGACTCCTATCAAAATTTGGATTCAATCCTCTTAAAAATAGGATTTCTTTTACACACCAATACTCCTAATCCAATTCAAATGGTGTATTTATTCAACAACCAATTATTGAATATAAATTAAATTGTGACTAAATCATAAAAACTTCCTAATAGAAATAAAATACTTCTTATTTTGACTAGATAAATAAATTCCTATTATTTATCTACTTATCAAATATAGTATTTGATACTTATCATATTACCAACAATAATATGAATCTAGGAGACCATCTCCTACTAGGAAAAAGATTTTGACTTTTAATTAAATAATTAATTAATTAACAAACTAATTAATTTTCATTTAATTAAATAAAAAAATAAAAAAAACAATATAATAGGCTATTATATATAGCTTTAGCCGCCCAAGCCAATTTATATGGGTCAAATAATGTTTTTCCTATTTTATTAAATCCATTGGACTTAAATAAAAAGTCCGCATGTGAACTAAACCCATTCTTACTAAAAGAAACAAGTCCACATGACTTAATACAATTCTAGATGAACCCATAAATTTGTCCGGTGGAATATATCAAGTGATCCATGCAAGTTCATGTTGATTGGGGATCTTGGCGGGCTATCTAAATTTTAGCTTCAATAGACATAACCTAATCACAATCAATAAATGATTCACTTAGGTTTGATCTATTAATTTTAGTTCATCAACTAAAGAATTAAAATTGAACTCTTAAATAAAGATAGAATAAGTTAATATTGCTCATTCATACCCTAGACAATCTTAATGGAGAAAGTGTATCCTCGTGAAGAATACCAGTAATCGCCAAGAGCTCATAGACCGCCTATAGCTCTCCAAGTACCATATTTTCTCATATGACCACATTTTGAACTTGGATATTTTGACTTGTCCAGAATTTATATTTCAATAGACATTATTGAAAACTTAACATTAAGATTTTATATCCAATACCTCAAAACATCCATATGATGATATTCTACTCCCATTAAATAAATGGAGCCACAATGTCCATATCTATAAATGAAGTCCTCTATCGATTAACAAATGAATACCACCAACCTATCGAGGATAGACTATGCTATATAATTGTATTCATTGATAGCTCAAATGATAACACTTACAACCATAAGTTCATCATTTATCTCAGGATTGAGATTGACTCTTTGATTGTCTTCAAGTGAAAACTTATATCCATTAACGGTTCTAGATAAAGTATTTCATTGTGATCCAATTCAATGCACCCAATGCACTAGATTCTTTTGCCCAAAGCCACAACACTTTGATGATTTTAGACTCATCATAACACATTTGATCCCACTCAAATGCTAGCAAAAGAATCTACAACTTTGAAAAGATAAAGCCACCCAACCTTTATCTTAAGTTGTGAATACTATTCAAGACTAACTAAAGAATTGTGTCTACCTTATACATATCCAGATGTATGAACAATTCTTCATTTCTCATAGTCTTTTGACCTTATGATTATTTACTTTGACAATTATAATAATTAAACTACAAATGCTAAAATATTTGTTAAACTAGAAATCACTTTATTAATATGAAAAGATTGTAAAATACAATATTACACTCCTGCTATCGAGCATAATCCTAACACTTTGCTCTTGAGAGAAGTTGTGAAGGGAATGAAGTTTGCCACATGATCTTTATCATCCGAGGATCCACCTTACTCTTCCAAGTCATCATTGTCACTCCAAGTGATGGCCAATGCCTTTGCTTTCTTATTGTTCTTCAAGTTGCCACAATCCATGGAGATGTGTCCAAACCCTCCACATTCAAAACATTGGATATTTTTTCTTATGGGCTTGTCTTGACTTGTCTCAATCTTCTTGAAAGAAGTCTTCTTCTTCACTTTCTTTCCTTTGGATCCAAAACCCTTCTTTTCAAACTTGATGAACTTCCTGAATCTCTTCACCATGAGAGCCATCTCCTCATTTGAGTCATCTTTCTTCTTCTCTACTTTGAAGCTCTTTAAAACTATGCTCTTTTGCTTCTTGGGAGGTGAAGGTGAAGGTGTTAGAATCTTTCTTGACTCATGGGTTTGAAGCCATCTAATCACTTCACTTGGCTTCAAAGTCTTGAAGTCACTATTTTCTTCAAGTGTCATCACCTTGGTCTCGAATCTCTTAGGAAGTGATCTAATGATCTTTTTCTTAATCCTCCTATCCGAGTACGGATCACCTAGTTGATGACTTTGGTTAACGATGTCCATCAACTTCACTTGAAAGTCATTGAAGCACTCATAATCCTCCATTCTAATTTGCTCAAATTGTGTTGGAGGACTTGAAGCTTGAAGTCATTAACCAGCTCAGTTCCCTCATGGACCGTCTATAGAATCTGCCATGCCTCTTTTGCAATCCTAGTTTTTTGAATCAACCTGTATTGGTTGTCATCCATTGCACAAATAATAGCATGCATTGTCTTGTTGTTCCATTTGGATACTTCGAACTCTTGAGTTGTCCATTCTGACTTTGGCTTAGGAACCACAGACTCATCTTCAAGAGTATTTTCCAGAGGAATGTAGCCATCTTTTATTTCCATCTAAGCTCGATTATCTATTTGGTAAATGTAAGACTCCATCTAACCTTTCCATGAGGCATAGTTCACCCCGTTGAGCAAGGGGGGTCTTATGATTGAAGTTCCCTCTTGTCCACCTCCATTCACACTCATAGTGTTTGGGTATGGATAGAATAAATGCAAGTGTATACAACAATCAACATGCAAAAATTCAAGACACAAACACACACATAAGAGCAAGGATCACCTAGTATGTCTAGGAACCTCTCTGATACCAGTTGAAATTACACTTAAGTGTGTGCCTAATCAACCTAGAAAGGGGTGAATAGGTTTAATCGATTGATTACCAATTTTTGACTTGATTAATGTTAACCAAAAACTACTCCATATTAGCAAGCATTAAAATAACAATAAAATGTGGAAAAACAATAAAAACACACGAGTTATTTTACGTGAGAAACCCTCTATCTGGGAAAAACTCACGGGCTATCCTTTTAGCCACATACAGTCCTCAAAATCCACTACATGAATGAAAGTTTATAACTTAGGTTGACCTCAAGTCACACCATTCTTGGTCACTAACCCTTTCACTCTACCTAATGGGCCTTTAATAGTGATCCTAGACCCACTACCTTATGCACTAATCAACTTAGTCACAAAGCATAACAATCAATGAATAGATTAAGCAACCTATGTGAATATGTAAAAATATTCTAACATGTAATTAATGTTAGGCTACAATAAATGTTTAGCAAGAGATGTGAAGATGGCAATGAGCACAAATCCTAGATATCAATATTTAAATACAAAGCAAGAAGATTTAGTTAGAGGGTAAAATGGTCCTAAATGCTAGCTATCAATCAACAAGCAAACTAAACCAACAAAAAAAATCCATAAACATATTCTAAACATGTAATTAATAACAAAATAATTGCTAACTCTAGGTAAAGATGAACAAACAAAGAAGATATGAGTTCTAGGACATGGTCAACTTACCAAGTTTTGAAAGCATGAGGACTCATAAGAAGAAGATGCATGAAGGATGCTAGATACATATGGGGCTTATGTTTGGATGAGTGAAAATCAAATGTTAGAGCTATCTCTCTCTCTTGAAGTCAATTTCTCTTACTAAAGATATGATTTTCAGAGCTCTAAGAGGAATTGGGGAAGAAGAAGATGTATTTATAAGGGAAAACATGAGTTCCTGGTGAAAAGACAAAATTACACTTAATTGGACATTCAACAGTCAGGTACGATAGTTGGGCAGACCGCCGTTTGATCACATCTAGAGATGGCAATTGGACCTGGACCCGCAAGTACTGACCCGAACCCGAACCGTATGGGTTGGGGTCTGGGTCCTCTTATTCGGGTCACGGGTCGAGTCTGAATCTATAATACAGGACCCGATTCAGGTTCGGGTTTGGGTTCGGGTCCAGCGAAAAACCGAACCCGGACCCGAACCCGAACCCAAACTCGTGGACACGACTAGTCCAAAAATGATGTGGTATTGAATAACTGGTATATAATTAACAATCCCTAAACCTAATTTCATTTTTCGCAACCGTAAATCAATCGTAGTTCTTATTTCTCATATTCTCTAAAATCTTTATACAAACCACTCGCAATCTTGCAATCTTGCTCCACCTTTTGACCGCCAACTGTCGACAACTCCACTCTCCACTAGAAGGTTGTAGTATTTGCACATGGACTATTATCAACCAGATCTATCATTCATATACTCTACAGGCATACCAATTTCTTCTATTATCAAGAATTTTATGATATCGTATTATTTACCATATCACAGACTTTAATTTCTGCAATTTCTAATTTATTTATCAGACGCAATATTGCTCCACTCGATGTTAGATGGATTAGTCTTGGTTTTCTTGATTTTGATAGTTGTAATTACTATATACTGAGTGTATTTCGATGTTAGATGTTATTACCTATTGGTTGTTTCTACTGTTTCCATAATTCCATCTGATGTACATTTCCTGCATATTATAAAGTAGATGATGCATGGCCGCCCCTGCTATATTTTTTAATTGTTCAAAATCGTTTATTTCTACCACAATTTGAATATCCTTAATTTGGGATTTCTTCTAGGTTCAATCATTGTCCGATCAATACAGAATAATATATGGCCTTGAATAGAAAAATCTAATGTGTTGCTTGTAAAGTGGATATAAGTTTATAAAACGAAAGTCGTATATATGTGAATCAATGTGATAGGTATGAGTTTCAGTAGTGCTTAAAGAAGTTATTCTCTATCATAAAAATGTAATTTACATACTTATATATATATATATATATATATATATATATCACATGTTTACTAAATATAATATTCTAGATAATGACATAAATCACATAATGTTAATAATTTAAAGTTTGTTTCAATCTAGACTTCCTTTGACATGAGTTAAATTGGCTTAGAATGTTGATATGCTAAATTATTTGATTACATGAATATATGTTATGCTTTGATTGTTGAAATGGTGGATTACATGATTTTCAAATTCTATGTCGGGTAACTCATAATAGTTGTTAGCTTGGTTGACACTTTATTATTATTTTTTTCTAGTTATTGTCATTTTGTCATCAAATGTCAACATCAAAAAGTATTACCCAAGGCCAAGACCAACCGACTCTAATTCCTACTCATTAAAGTCATAATGAAGTTACAAATATTGATGCTGAATCCGGTGACATGGATATTGATTCTTGTATCAATGAAGATGGGAAATGACAATTGACATCCAAGGTGTGAGATTCTTTTAATAGAGAAAAAATTTGGAAAGCTATTTGCAAAGGTTGTAATAAGAACTTATCAGGAAAAGGGACTGTCAGAACATCTCATTTAAAAACAACATAGGGTTAATTGTCCTCGTAGGCAATTTTGTGATGTGGGATAGATATTGAAAGCTATAAATACAAAGGAGGGTAATGCTGAAATTAGGACATTTAAGTTTGATCAAGGCACTACTCGAAGAGAGCTTGCCAAATATGATAATTTTGCATGAGTACTCTCTTTGTATGGTAGAACATTCAGGGTTTCATAGAATCATGGGGAAAGCTCAACCATCGTTCAAAATACCATCTAGGAATACATTGTAGAGTGATATACTACAAATTTATGATTATTAGAGGGCTAAATTATAGGGTTTATTGGAGAAAAATAAAGGTAGGATTGCACTTACTACCGACATGTGGACATCTCATAATCAAAGGAAAGAGTTCATGGCTATCACGACACATTTTGTTGATAATTCTTAGACTTTACAAAGTTGAATCATAAGGTATGCTATCACACATTAATCTTTTTAAATATTTTATTATGTGAATTTAGTAGTTTAATATGTGAAAATTAGTTAGCGGTAATATATTATAATAATAATTTTAATGTTTATTGTGGTAATTGCTTTCATAGGTTTATATATGTTCCATGTCTACACACTTCTGATTTGCTTGATGATGTTATGATGGAGTGCTTACAAGATTGGAATATCGAACACAAGTTATCTGCTTTAACTATGGACAATTGTAGCACCAATAATGCTATGATTCGTATTCTCTTGGAGATGCTTTTTGATGTCTCACTTTTGTTGAATGGAGACATGTTCCATATGCGTTGTTCAACACATACATTGAATTTGATAGTGAGAGATGGGTTAGATGTGATTAGTGACAGTGTTGAAAAGATTCATTCTAGTGTTTCTTATTGGACATCATCACCTAAAAGAGAAGAAAACTTTTTTGAGACTGTAAACCAATTAGAGATTAAGAGCACTAGTAAGTTTGTACTTGATTGCAAAACGAGGTCGAATTCTACATACTTGATGATTCGCTCTGCTTTAATGTACAAAACCATTTTTTATCATTTGGAACATAAAGATTCACATTATAAAGATGTCCCAACTGAAGATGAATGGATGTTGGAAAAAGAGATAAGTGATAAACTTGTTGTGTTCTATCAAGCCACTGAAGAATTCTCAAAAACCAAATATCCTACATCAAATAATTATCAAACAATTATGTGTGACATAAGGGATGCCATTAATGAATGGAGCACATCCACATTTGAACAAATAAGACTAATGACATCATCTATGACACACAAGTTTGATAGTTGTTGGAGTAAATTTCATGGTATTATGGTTGTTGCAACAATCTTGGATCCAAGATATAAAATGAATGTCATTGAATGTTACTTTCCTTCGCTCCATGGAGATGGATCTTCATATGAGGTTAACAAGATTCAAGAAGTTTTTTTTGAGGTTGGTTGAAGAGTATAAGCAAAAGTCTAAGGCAAATCAAACTTCATCAAGTAATCCTACACATGTTTCACCATCTCAATCAACAATAGGACCTCCAAAAAAAATGTCTCGATTCGATCAGTATCTACTGAGGTTCCTTGTACTACCATTAATGGGAAGACATAGTTAGAATATTATTTGGAGGAACCTATCATTCCAAGAGTTGAGAAATTTAAAATATTGACATGGTGGAAAGTAAATGCATCTAAATATCCTACTTTACAGTGCATAGTTAAAGATATTTTGGTTATTCTTGTATCTTCGGTTGCATCTGAGTCTGCTTTCAATACTAGGCGGGGTAGGGCGGGAAAGGGCAGGATAGAACAATTGTTCCGTATTTTGTTTGGAATGCATGGGACAAAACTATTAATTATACAATTATGCGTACGGTATGACTAGGATAGAAAGAGATTAAAGAATCAAATGACCAGAATGCCCATTTACATATGTATATATATATTCCAGAATAATTTACTTCCAATTAGAACTCAAAGTATTCTTGCAATAATATATATATATATATATATATATATATAATATTATAATTATTACATATATATTATAATATAATATATTTTTTGTATATTATAATATGTAATATAGAATATAGAATATTAGGGACTTCTAGAATAGTGAAGAGTTCTTTTGTTGTAATTTCATTGAGATCACAGAGGAAATTGAGAAGAGATACTTGGAGATTGTTGGGTTATAGCTGTCCAAAGTCATAAGTGGTGTGCCACTAAAAATTGATGTTATTTGTCTAGAGAATCATTATGTGGGGGTCATATTGATATGGTCTATGGAGGATCCATAATCCATATGCATGATACCTTAGCAGCCATCTCTGAATCCAACTTCCATAACTTATATTGTTCCATGAGCTTAGTGAGCACGTTTCTCCAATTTGTCAGAGAGTCAAACAATTGCAGAAAAGTCCATAGAAGAGAAATTTGATGAGCTGGTTCCTGGAGGTGTGAATAGAGGGTTTATAGTGGAAAGACAATAGCATGATGGTGAATAATAGATAAACACCATAAAAACCACATAACTTATGAGGTAAAATTGGAAAACATAAACATATGAAAAAGATCAAGGAAGGGTCTTGTTGGGTTAATAAGCTGAGGGTTATGACCCTGACTTTGAATTTGAGAAAGATAAACCATAAGGTGTGTTTTGGAAAAGTAAAGGATTTGGGTTAGAGAGGGTGATTGACTAGGAGAAAGTATTTCAATAAGTTCTAGTGGAAAAGTTTTTTCGGTAATGGCTGGGAGGTTCAATGGTGGAGGTGAAGAAGAGGATGTAGCCATGAAGATGAAAGGAATTTGGCCTGCCTGTGTTATAAGGTTAACTGTTTGTGGTCTGGAGAGCATTTATGCTATTATATTATTATGCCCTTTCACATGTTTAACAGTAAATCATACATGGGAAACCAATCATTCAATCTTAATAATTGTGGATTGGGAGGAATCTTGTTACGAATATCTAGGATTTTCGAAAAAGACGAGTTGCCCATATGAACAATGAAGTATCGAGTTCTGAGATGGAAATCAAACTTTTGGATCCCATATTTGATTCTTAGGAATTTTTGTAAATGGTATGATAATGTTTCTGGATATCTTTATACTGTCCGCTAGCATGACCACAATAGCTTTGCTTTCCTTCCTTTTCTTCGATAGGGATGGCTCCTCAGTAATCATCACTAGCATCTATCTGAAGGATTAGTTGGCCTGTGGATGGAATAGTGAGATGTTGTGGCCTCTCCGCCACCTTCTTAAGAGTAGCAACGACTTCTGTACGGTGAAGACTCCATGACAGTGGATTTTTCTTTAAAAAGACTGATAAGACTGAAGTACAGTGGCTCACATGAGGGATAAAATCTCTGATGAAATTAATTATCCCAAGGAAATGTTGGATTTGCTTTTGGGTCAGACTGGAATCATGAAAATCTAGCAACTATTTTGCTAGGTGCGGTCCTGGTTGATATTGTCCAAATGAGATGTGCATTACGAGGAAGTCTATCTCTGAACATCCTACCAGGCTCTTTGTTTTAGAGAGCATGATGCCATACTGATCGATTAGCTCATGGAATTGTTGAAAAAGGATACTGTGAGAGTTTATGTTTGGTGAAAACAGGAGAATGTCATCAATATAAAGTAAGGCCGAATGGAGGAAAGGATGGAAGATTCTAGTGATAGCCCACTAGAATAATGATGGAGTTGTTTTAAGACCAAATGGTAAAACTGTCCAATGATATTGAGCATTGAGAATGTAGAAAGCAGTTTTGTATCTTTCCTCAAGATGAATACCTATTTGCCAAAAGGCTCTTTTGAGATCGAATTAGGAGAAGATAGAGGCTTCAGGGAGTTGAGAAAACATGGTGTTGGTTCGAGGGACAAGGAACATGTCATATAGAAGGAAATGATTAAGAGGTTTGTATTCAATGACCAGCCATTTCTTCCCCCTCAGTTACGGTATCAGAGCCTCCAGTTCTTTTCCTAATAGGCTAACAAACCTCTAAGTCTGAAGTCCACGCTAAAATTTGAATTGTTTTGATCAAAATAGAGAAAATATTGAAGAAAGGGAATCAAAGGATCATGGCTAGCACTACAAACACCATAGCAAATACTCCATCATCTTCTTCTACTGCTTAGCTCCTGTAAGATTTTTTCTTTTGTTTCTCTCTCACCTTATGTAAAAAGAACCCTGTCTAATAAAATTCAAAACCTTGTATAATATACTTATATCCCGTAGTCCGTCCAAATCGATGAAACTGCCCTACCTGTCTTGAATCCTTACACGGTTTTTTAAAAAAAAAATCCCTTTCCAAAAAAATAAATGTTCTCATCCAACATAGACCTCATCCTGTTAAGAAATATATCCAATCGACAACTTTAGACAATTGTCTAGTCCCGACCACTGAAGCTGAATAGTATGTTTATTTATAGATAGATCATCGAATTCGTAAGGGATATTCCCATCAATATATTGGTGCAGTTAGTCTCATCCTTATCTTACATGGTAGAAAAGGTTTACCGATAACTGCCAAAGTTGCTTTGCTCAATACTATTTACACACAGTATGAGCATGCGGTTATTGGCACTTGCTTAACCACTCTTCTACGGGCAGATATCAATCACTTATCAACCTAATTTTAACATCCCTCTCAGATATCAGAATCTTCACAGTTGTTTCTAGGTACAACTCCAGATTTTGGATGCTTATATGCAACCAAATTCCTATATGGCTACCCTTCACCACCAAATTGCATACATGTTACAAGGTCATGCCATTGATCTGCCTATTCCTGGCCATACTGGAGACATTGTTTTCATCACTACAGAAAGAGAGGTTAAAATTCCTACCATCTTACAAATCCCCAGACAACTGCCCAGAGATTAGCTCAAAGAGGTTATGCCACTTGAATGGATAACAAACTATAAGAAGGCCTTTCAGAACACTAACCCAGTCATTGCGTCAGATACAAAATAAGATGGTTTCATAAAAACTTTTTTTTAAACCGTTGAAAAATCAGAGGCTTCTTCTAGCACTTCTCCGATGTTCCAATCACTCATGATACAACCAATCACTTTTGAGGATGACATTCCGATCCATAGTTTCCAAGCTGATGGGTCTCATGTCTACACAGACAAGATTAATGGCCAATTCATATAGGATGTTGATCCCAATATGTGTGATATAGATTATGATTGCAGAAAATGATTAAAGATTCCTAGATCTACATACAAGCCTTTTCAAGGCCTTACAAGCCTGATGACCCAAACAGTCATTGGATAGAATTGCACCCTTTCTAAACCAAACCTCTTCCTATCTATAACAGAGCCCTATAAATCCTACAAGACGAAGGACTTTTTCCCATGGAACCAAAAAAAATTGTTCTGCCTTTTCCTCCATTTGTACCATGTTTTATGGCCTCCAATTATGATCATGATTTTCCACCTTTGGAACCCGTCTCCAATCAAGAGAAAAATCTATTTTCTTGACCTTTTATCCAACTAACAGAAGTTCTTTCAGGTGGGTCTTTAAAATAACCATCACAAGCAGAACAGGTCCTTAACTGGTAAACACACAATGCCAGAGTCCAAAATAGAGTTCTAAACTCTAGTGATCAGAAGATAGACTGAGTCACCCAACATGTCTCTCGTCAGGATCATTTTCTTCAGAGTCTGGATGCAGTCATTAGAGATATGCTCACAAACCTTCAATCTAGAATTGCCAAACTAGATGCAGATCTTCACCGTTGTATCAATCACAGATACTTCAGCCTAGAATTTATCAGGAAAGAAAAAGAGATCAGGAAACTTAGAGAACAGCTAGAGCAGATGAACCAAGATCTTCTAAACATAGCTCCTCCATCCAATATCTCAAAGGCATACCCTTATTCTCAATCCCTTAATTTTGCCAGTCAATCTCCTCATTTTTCACCTCCCTCAAGACAGTCAGAATCATCCTAATATTTTAAATCTACAAGAGAACTTTTCTGAACGTATCCTCCATTGTCTTCTTCATCCTCTACATCTAAAAAAATGACCAAAAAATCTTCATCATCCCAAAAGCAAAAAGAACATGCTTCAGATCGTTAAAAATCTATCATTTACACTTCTCCACAGTCTTCTTCATCATTGTACTCTTAATCTAATTCTAGTGAATATATTCAATTCTCCTCAGAATCGAATACTACCTCTCTCTTGCCTTTTGAAGATGATTCTGTCATAGATCTTACTCAAATATTCATGGCATCTATAACAGACCCTCAACCCTCTACTTGAACTTATGATCCATCAGATGAATCCTTTTCTAGTCATACACCCATAGTTGAACCATCAGAAGGTTCCATTCCTGAACAGCCTAACACAACCAGACCTACTAATGGTCCTTGGTTTAATCTAGACGGCTCCTCTCCAGATCAATGGAGAAAAAAGATTTCTGAGATGAGCGCATGGCTTGATCTCCAAATTGTAAAGTCTGAACACCCTTTGGAAACCATTCTGTGAGAATTTTTTTCCAGATTCACGGGATCTTTATTAGAAACCGGCATCAACACCTTGGAAAATATCGTCAGTTGCAGTTCATCAGATTCCCTTCAGTTACACTAGCAGTGGGTGTTATCTTTAAAGAATTCCTAGGATATGTTGATCAGTTTTACAAACAAGCCAGGTAAGAATTCCTTACAATGCGTTGTTGTTCTCTAAAGAAAAAAGATTTAGATTTTCATTTCAAGCTCATGTCATTTAGGTAATATGCCCTTTGAGGCATCAATGATAGCAGGTATATATGAATTCTCTTCCTGTTGAACTCCAAAGCGAATTACAAAGAAAAATTGATACTTTAAGCAGAGCTCTTAGAGAAATTTTTTGGGAGAAATTCACAAGCTCTGGACAAGCTTTGTGCAACACCAAGGGTTTTTTCTGAAAAGTTGAAAGAAGACAAGAAATATGAAAAACAGTACAGACATCCTAATCTTCAGATCAAGTGTAAATCTTCTGATATGTGCACCTGCAAGCCTAAAAAGAAAAAACACTTCCAACACTTTTTCAAGCACAAGAAGAATAAAAAGTTCAAATACTACAGAAAGAAAGCCAAACGTGCCTGGAACAAGTCTCAAAAGTGTTTCATCTGTGGAAAGAAAGAACATTATACAAAGAAGTGTCCTAATAGAAAGGCCAAGGTAGCTAAACTGGTTCACTAACTTGAACTAATTCCTGGAGAATCCATTCCCTCTAATGCTGACGTGGAATCCTTTTTCTCAAAACAAGAGAATTTGGACAACAATAATGTTTTTATGCTACACGACTCCGACACCGAATCTATATCAGAGTTTTCTGATTCATCAGACACTAATACTATCCAAGAGTCCTATCAGGCCTTTCAACTTAAACCCCTATCAGGACCCTCATGTTCCTATTCAAATTCTTCCAGCAAAATACTCCAAACCAGTTGAGGCCATTGCCTACATTGATACTGGTTCCCGCAATACCATGACGAATCTCAAGATCCTTCCTCCAGAATATTGGAAATCCCATGATCGTTATTTTAAAGCGGCAGATGGTCAAGTATTTATTACTAATCTAATTTCCAAAAATAAGATTGGTATTAAGATATTTCCATCTTGCATTTTATGAGTTCATGCATAGGAACACCATTACCAGACAAGGATATCCTAATCGGTTGGGATGTCTATTGCCAATGTAAATCTCTCAGAATTCTCCCCTCTGAGATTAAATACAAGAGAGATTTCAAACTCTATTACTACATACCAAAAAATTCCCCACTATCTGAAATCCAACACTCTTTCCATCGAATTCACAAAAAATTGTTACAATTCTGTAAAGACAGTCATGCTGATTTCAGAAACACAAGACCTCTGTGGAAAAATCCAAATTTCTTTATTAAGCTACCTTTTAAGCTTAATGAAGATATTAATCATACAAAAGCCTCTAACTCTGGAATGACACCTTTAGATCTTAAACTGGTCAAATTAGGAATGTGAGGAGCTCTTTCGTCTAGATTTGCTTGAACCGACTTCTTCACCATTGGCTTGTCAATCGCTTTATATTGAAAAGCGTTCAGAACAAATGAGAGGGAAGAAACGACTGGTCATTGATTACAAACCCCTTAATCATTTCCTTCTAGATGGCAAGTTCCATGTCCCTTGAACCAACACCTTATTTTCTCAACTCCCTAAAGCCTCTATCTTATCCAAATTTGATCTCAAATAAGCCTTTCGGCAAATAGGTATTCATCCTGAGAAAAGATACAAAACTGTTTTCTGCATTCCCAATGCTCAATATCAATAGACAGTTTTACTAATTGGTCTTAAAATAGCTCCACCATTATTCCAAAAGGCTATCACTAGAATATTCCATCCTATCCTCTATTTAGCCTTACTTTATATTGATGACATTCTTCTATTTTCACCAGACATAAACTCTCACAATAACCTTCTTCAACAATTCCATGACCTAATCGATCAGTATGGCATCATGCTTTTTGAAAAAAAGAGCATTGTAGGACATTCAGAGATTGACTTCCTCATAATGCACATCTCACATGGACAATATCAACAAGAACCGCACCTATCAAAACAGTAACTATATTTTCCTGATTCCAATTTGACCAAAAGCAAATCCAATAAATCCTTGGAATAATTAATTTCATCAGAGATTTTATCCCTCATGTGAGCCACAGTACTTCAGTCATAAAAGCCCTCTTGAAGAAAAATCCACCGCCATGGAGTCTTCACCATACAGAAGTCGTTACTAATCCTAAGAAGGTGGCGGATAGGCCACCACCTCTCATTATTCCATCTATAAGCCAACTCATCCTTCAGATAGATGCAGTGATGATTACTAAAGAGCCATCCTTATCGAAGAAAAGGAAGGAAAGAAAAGCTATTGAGGTCATGCTAGCGGACAATTTAAAGATGCCCAGAAACATTATCATACCATTTACAAAGAAATCTTAGAAGTCAAATATGGGATCCAAAAGTTTGAATTCCATCTTAGAACTCGATACTTCATAGTTCAGATGGACAACTCATCTTTTCCAAAAATCCTAGATTTTAGCAACAAGATTCCTCCCAATCCACAATTACAGAGATTGAAGGATTGGTTTTCCAGGTATGATTTTACTGTCGAACATATGAAAGTGCATAATAATATAGTAATAGACATGCTCTCCAGACCATAAACAGTTAACCTTATCACATAGGCAGGCCAAATTCCTCTCATCTTCATAGCTATATCCCTGTCTTCACCTCCACCATTGAACCTCTCAGCCCTTACTGAAAAATCTTATCCACTAGAACTTGTTGAAATACTTTCTCTTGGTCAATCACCCTGTCTAACCCAAATCTAAAACTTTGCCAAAACACACCTTATTGTTTATCTTTCTCAAATTCAAAGTCAGGGTCATAACCACAGGCTTGTTAACCTAACAAGACCCTTCCTTGATCCTTTTCATCTATTTGTGTTTTCCAATTTTACCTCACAAGTTATGTGGTTTTTATGGTGTTTATCTATTATTTACCATTATGCCATTTTCTTTCCATTACAAGCTCTCTATACATACCTCCAGGAACCAACTCATCAAAGTTCTATTCTATGAACTTTTCTACAATGGTTTGACTCTATGAAATATTGGAGAAATGAGCTCACCATGCTCATGGGACAATAAATTTATGGAAGTTAGATTCGGAGATGGCTGCTAAGGTATCATGCATATGGATCCTCAATAAACCATATCAATATGACCCCCACAGAATGCTTCTCTAGACTACGAACATCAATTATGAGTGGCACAACACTTTTGACTTTGGACGGCTATATCCTAACAATCTCCAAGTATCTCTTCTCAATTCCTCTGTGATGTCAATGGAATTACTACAGAAGAACTCTCCATTATTTTAGAAGTCCCTAGAGACCCCACTTTGAGCTGGCACCCATTTCAAGATGTTTATTCACCTGATTCCTATGATCTGATGGAAATTGACACCTAACATTTTATATTTGGAGTCCTCGATTCTGATGATCAAGATCATGCCAATTGCAATCTCAGTACTAGTCCGTGACTCCTTTTCCCGAGCAAATCCAAAACAATAGTATTATCCAACTACGTTTTTCGATTGTAATAATTAAAGTTTTACTATTTGTCTTTTGTGTTAAATATAATCTATGTAAAAAGTCTGTTGTATGCCACCTGTTAGACAAAGTGATAAGAATCTCTCAAGTGTGTCTTGTTCTGGGCCTATGCTCACCCGTTGTCCTCTTCTATAAATATATGATAGCTCTGTCTTTGTAAAAGCAAGAAAAACATGTCCATAATAAAATCCAATGTGTTTACATAGTTCTCATGGGCTTCGAAATTCTCTCTTTCCAATCTTTCAATTTTAATATCTAAATAATGATTAACATTTCATAATGATTAACATTTCATAATGATCTAAGTATGCTTTGTGCTTGCCTCTGGTAGACAATCTTGCACAATAGAAAGAATGCGAAATCCTAGTTTATGGTCCCTGGCTGTCACTGGTTTGTTGACGTGTGAGTACCCTGTTAGGCCATTGATGAGTTAAGGCCATTGTAAAAGGGAAAATCGGTAAACGGTTAGAGACGGTTTAGAGCTCTCAGCCTCCAGTCATGGTATCAAAGCCTCCAATTATTTTTCTGATAGGCTAAGCGACCTCTAAGCTTGGAGTCCAGACTAAGAGTTGAACTATTTTGATTTAAATAGAGAAAATATTGAAGAAATGGAATCAAATGATCATGGCTAACACTATAAACACCATAGCAAATACTCCATCATCTTTTTCTACTGCTTTAGCGCTTATAAGATTTTCTTCTTCTGTTTCTCTCCCACCTTCTGTAAAAAAAACCCAGTCTAATAAAGTTCAAAACCTTGTTAAATATATATATATATATATCCCGGAGTCTATCCAAATTGATGAAACTGCCCTACCTCTCTTGAATCCTTACACGGTTTCAAGAGAAAAAAATCCCTTACCAAAAAAAATAAATGTTCTCATCCAACATAAACCTCCTCATGTTAAAGAATATATCCAATCAACAGTTCTAGACAACTGTCTAGTTCCGGCCACTGAAGCTGAACAATATGTTGATCTACAGATAGATCAGTGGATTCATGAAGGATATTCCCATCTACATACTGGTGCAGTTTGTCACATCATCACCTTACATGGCAGAAAAGGTTTACCAGTAACTACCAAAGTTGTTCTGCGGTTATTGGCACTTGCTTGACTACTCTTCATGTAGACAGCATCACTCACTAATTACCCCAATTTAACATCCCTCTTAGAGATCAGAATCTTCACAGTTGTTTCAAGGTATAACTCCAGATTTTGGGTGCTCCTATGCAACCAAATTCCAAGATGGCTACCCTTCACCACCAAATTGCCTACAGGCTATAAGATAATACCCTTGATCTGCCTATTCCAGGCCATACTGAAGATACTATTTTCATCACTGTAGAAAGAGAGAATGAAATTTCTACCATCTTACAAATCCCTAAACAACTGCCTAGAGATTAGCTCAAAGAGATTATGCCACTTGAAGGGATAACAAACTATGAGAAGGCCTTCTAAAACACCACCATAGTTGTTGTTTCAGAAACAACATATGTCAAACAACAAGACGGTTCAATAAAAAACTATTTATGAAACTGTGGAAAAATTAGAGGCTTCTTCCAGCACTCCTCTGGTGATCAAATCACTCATGATACAGCCAGTCACTTTTGAGGATGACATTCTGATCCATAATTTCCAAGCTGATGAGTCTTCTGTCTACACAAACAAGATTATTGGCCATTTCATATGGGATATTGGTCCCAATATGTGTGCTACAAATTGTGATTGTAGAAAATGTTTAAAGGTTACCAGATCAACATGTAAGCCTTTTCACAGGCCTTAAAAGCCTGATGATCCAAATAGTCCTTGGATAGAATTGCACTCTATCAAAACCAAACCTCTTCCTATCTACTATAGAGTTCTGTAAATCTTACAAGATGAAGGACTTTTGCCCAAAGAACCGAAAACAATTGTTCCGCCTTTTCCTCCACTTGTACCATGTTTTATGTCCTCCAATTATGATCAGGACTTTCCTCATATAGAACTCGTCTCTAATCAAGAGAAAAAATTGTTTTCCCAACCTTTTATCCAACCATCAAAAGTACTTCCAGATGGATCTTTAAAACAACCATCACAAGCATAACAGGTCCTTAACTAGCAAACACATAATGCTAGAGTCCAAAATAGAGTTCCAAACTCTAATGATCAAAAGATAGACCGAGTCACCCAACATGTCTTTTATCATAATCATCGTCTTCAGAGTCTGGATACAGTCCTTAGATTTATGTTCACAAACCTTCAATCTAGAATTGCAAAACTAGAGGTAGATCTTCACCATTATATCAATCATGGATATTTTGGCCTAAAATTTAACAGGAAAGAAAGAGAGATCAGACAGCTTGGAGAACAGCTAGAGCAGATGAACCTAGATCTTCTAAACATAGCTCCTCCATCCTATATCCCAAAGGCATACTCTTATTCTCAATCCCTTATTTTTTCCCAGTCAGTCTCCTCATTTTTCACCTCCCTCAAAACCGTCAGAATCATCCCAATATTTTAAATATAAAAAAGAACATTTTCGAAAGTATCCTCCTTTGCTTCTTCAAACTCTGCACCTAAAAAGTAAGCTAAAAAATCATTATCATCCAAGAAGCAAAAATAACCTGCTTCGGACCATTGTAAATATGTCCTATACACTTCTCCACAATCTTCATCTTCCGACTCTGAATCTGTTTCTAGTAAAATTTAATCCTTTTTAGCATCAGATTCTACATATCTCTTGCCTTTTATAGATGATCCTATCGCAGATCTTACTAAAATCATCATGTCATCTAGAACAAACCCTCAACCCTCTCTCGAACTTATGATCCACCAGATGAATCCTCTTATGGTCCTACACCCATAGTTTAAAAAACACTAGAAGGTTTCATGCCTGAACAGCCTAACATAACCAGACCTACTAATGGTCCCTGGTTTAATCTAGATGACTCCTCTACAAGTCAATGGAGAAAAAAGATTTCTGAGACGAACGCAAGGCTTGATCTCCATATTACAAAGTCTGAACAACCTTTGAAAACAATTCTGTGAGAATTTGTTTCCAGATTCACGAGATCTCTCTTAGAGACTGATATCAACACCTTGGAGAATATCTTCAGTTACAGTTCGTCAGATCCCATTCAGTTTCACTAGCAATGGGTGTTATCTTTAAAGAAGTCCATGAATATATTGATCAATTTTACAAGTAAGCCAGACAAGAATTATTTGAAATGCATTGTTGTTCTCTAAAGAAAAAAGATTTAGAGTTTTATTTCAAACGCATGTCATTCAGGTACTATGCCCTTTGAGGCATCAATGATGACAACCTCCGATAGGTATATGTGAATTCTCTTGCTGTTGAACTCCAAGATGAATTACAAAGAAAAATCGATACTTTAGGTAGAGCTCTCAAAGAAATTGCTTTGAGAGAAATTCACATGTTTTCATTGCAAGCCCTGGACAAGCTCTGTGTAACACAAATGGTTTTTTTTTACCAAAATATTGAAAGAAGGCAAGAAATATGAAAAATAGCGCAGACAACCTAATCATCAGATCAAGTGTAAATCTTATGCTATGTGCAGTTGCAAGCCTTAAAAGAAAAAATGCTTCCAACATTCTTTCAAGCACAAGAATAATAAAAAGTTCAAATACTACTGAAAGAAAGCCAAATGTGCTTAGAACAAGTCTCAAAAGTGTTTCATTTGTGGAAAGAAAAGACATTACGCAAATAAGTGTCTTAATAATAAGGCCAAGTCAGCTAAACTGATTCACCAACTTGAACAGATTCCTAGAGAATCCCTTCCCTTGGATGCTGATGTGGAATCCTTTTTCTTGGAACAAGAGAATATGGACAACAATACTGTTTTTATGCTACACGACTCCAACAATGAATCCATATAAGAGTTTTCTTATTCCTCAGACATTGATACTGTCCTAGAGTCTTATCTGACCTTTCAACTCAAACCCCTATCAAGCCCTCATGTTCATATTCAAATTCTTCTAGAAAAGTAGTCGAAACCAGTTGATGCCATTGCCTACATTGATACTGGATCCCACAATACCATGATGAATCCCAAGATCCTTCCTCCAGAATATTGAAAATCCCATGTCCATTATTTTAAAGCGGCAGAGGTCAAATATTTACTACTAATCTAATTTCAAAAAGTAAGAATGATATTAAGATATTTCCATCTTGTATTTTGTGGGTTCAAGTAATAGGAACACCATTACCAGACAAGGATATCCTAATCGGTTGGGACGTCTATTGCCGGTGTTAATCTCTCAGAATTCTCCCATATGGGATTAAATATAAGAGAGATTTTAAACCATTTCTTGCATACCAAATTTTTTTCCCATTATCTGAAATCCAACCCTCTTTCCATCTAATTCGGGAAAAATTGTTACAATTCTTATAATATATATTACTATATGTAAATATTATATATAATATTTATTGAGGTCGATTTATGGATGTATGAGAAAAACCAACAAGGATTGGATTTTAGCTGTGATTTCAAAGAGAAAGAGAAGGAGAAAGTAATCGGACGCAAGTTTTTTACGTGGTAAAACTCTGATGACCAGAGAAACGTCCACCGGTGGTTGAATGAT
This sequence comes from Dipteronia dyeriana, assembly GCA_032871835.1. Classification (NCBI taxonomy): domain Eukaryota; kingdom Viridiplantae; phylum Streptophyta; class Magnoliopsida; order Sapindales; family Sapindaceae; genus Dipteronia; species Dipteronia dyeriana. Next base: position 26,271,386 of record CM065297.1, on the reverse strand, counting down.
CAACCAAACCAAAATCCACTATGAAATAATATAATTACAATTTTCAATCTCTCTTTCTTCCCTCTGTATTTTTCTATGATTGATGTATTCTTTTGAGTGACTAGATTATGGGTCTATTTATATGTCCATAGAACCATAATCCTCCTTGTACAAGTAATAAAAGATCTTTGTATTTAATTATGAATGTTTACTTGTTCGAAGTAGTTTGTCTTCTTTCCTGTTTGGAAGACTTGTATTGAGATCGAATGTGACTCTAGTAATATAGTCAAATTAGAACTTATTTCCTTACAAGAGCGTAATATTTTTGAAGAAGTAAAATTGTTGCCTGATTAGGAACCCTTTGCTTGATAATTCTGCTCTTTTTGAAATTCCTCTTTGATATGGATATCTTTGTGAATTTTAATGACTCAATTCGTGAGCTACGCGCTGGGCTTTTTATTTTTCTTCATGTTTATCCCAAGTAGGAAACGATATCAGCTTGTCCTGCATGACATCATCTGATCCTGAGTAGAAAATGTCATCAACTAGCCCCGAGTATGTTTAACTGACCTCGAGTAGGTCTTGTTCAATACTTGTTATTCGGGCTTCTCTTCTTTGGTGATGTCTTGTAGGATATTTTCTGAATGCCTATTCGGATGTCCACCTGGCAATTTTATCCTCTTTGTCAATGACGTGTATATTTGATAAAATTTACATACGACATATCTTATTAAACCGGTTGTCACCCGAATAATTTTTAATGCCAAGTATCTTATTAAACTGCTCTTGCAATCTTTATGCCAAGTATCTTATTAAATTGGCTAATTCCGATGTTCGGGTAACTTCACCGAGTATCTTATTTAACGGTTGTCACCCGAATAATTTTTAATGCCAAGTATCTTATTTAATTGGCTCTTGCAATCTTTATGCCAAGTATCTTATTAAACTGACTAGTATTAACTGAGTCATCTTAAAATAGGCAAGTAGGTTTATACTTGTGTTTTATACACGGTTGCTACCCGAACATTACATCAAGGCTTACCATAATCATATGTTCGAGTCCTTGCGCATTACCGAGGACGTCTCTCCAGTTTTTATACGCAAGGATTTGCCGAATCGTTAAGCTTTTTGAATCGCTTAACACAACTACGTATTTCACCGGAATTTTTTTTTATAGCGTCCCGAGCCTTTCTCCAAAATCTGGTGCATCGGGTTTGCCTTTTTACTAAGGCCAATTGACCTTGCTCGGTTGGCATGCTCCTTTGAGCTTCTCCGCCCATTCAGGAATCAATGGTCCCGAGTATTCTATTTGCATGTTCTTATTATCATGTTTGTCTTCCATTTCTTATTATCATATGCTTTATCTTTCGAAAAACCCGAGTTTGATTTTTATTTATAACTGGAAAATCAACAAAGATTTAAATTCCACAGCCAATATCTGACCTAACTAAAATTTTTCTGACTAAAAAAATGAACAAAAAATAATTTAAGGATAGAAAATCTTCAGATATTGGGCATTGCATGGTCGGGGTAAAACCCCTCCATTGGGTTGTGCAATCCAATACACTCCATGGTCAGTTATTCCTTCGACTTTGTACGGGCCTTCCCACTTATTAGCCAGGGAACCTGTATCTTTATTTTTATTTTCAATGACACCTCTCTGAGTACCAGGTCTCCTAGTTGGAATTTTCTAACCCCGAACATGAGAGCTGTAGTGGCAAGCTACTCTTCGCTGATATGCTATATTTCGAATTCGGGACTTCTCAATTTTCTCTTCTAGCTCATCTAGGCTTTGTAATAGCATATCAACATTCTGTTCTTCATCATATAGCCTTACCCAGGGTGATGCATATGATGTTTCTATGGGGATAACAGCTTATGTTCCAAACACTAAAGTGAATGGAGTCTCTCATGTTGACGTTCTTGTTGTTGTTCGATATACCCATAATACTTCGGGAAGCTTTTCAACCTAGCTTTCTTTCTTGGCATCTAGCTTTGCTTTGATTGTGTGCTTGATGATTTTGTTCACTGCTTCAACCTGCCCATTTGTTTGAGGGTGGGCAAGTGTGGCATAGTAATTGGCAATCCGGTACTCTTTGCACAGCTGTCTGAATTTCAGGTTAACAAACTAGGTACCGTTGTCAGTGATTATAGTGTTTGGGACTCCAAACCTATAAAGTATATTCTTTTTCACAAAATGTATGGTGTTTGCTTCTGTGATATGCACCAATGTTTCAGCTTTTGCCCACTTCGTGAAATAGTCAACGGCTACTATGACATACTTTGCTCCACCCTCTGTCCCAGCTGGCATTGGTCCTATTAAATCCAAACCCCACATGGTAAATGGCCATGGGGATGTGAGGTTTCTGAGCTGTTCAGGGGGTTGTCAGATATCATTAGCAATCCTTTGGCAAGTATTGCAACTCGCCGAACATCGTTGTGCATCTGAGAATAGAGTAGGCCAATAATAACCTTGCCTGAGTACCTTGTGTGCTAAACTTCTACCCCCAGTGTGGTTTCCGTAAACTCCTCCATGGATTTCCTGTAATATCCGATATGAATCCTCCTCTGACACACATCTTTGGAGTGTTCGGGGAATACCCCCTTCTGTATAGTTCTCCTCCAACCAATGTGTACCTTGTTGATCCATACCTGATATGTTTTGCTTGTAAGGGATCTTTCGGGAGCACACCTTCTTCCAGGAATCTTTTCAACTGAGTTATCCAACCGTCTGGCGGTGTTTGAATTTCTAAAATTTTTAAGTTTTTCGGTTCAACTGTGCTCTGTTTGAGAAGATGTGCAACCAGGATAGTCTTTGGCCTGATTGTGGTTGTTGCTGACACTAGTTTGGACAATGCGTCTGCCTTTTCATTCTCCTCCCTAGGGATCTGACAATCTTATATTCTTTAAATTTCTGGAAGAGTTGTTTTGTAATGTCATGGTAGGCTATCTTACCTTCATCCTTGGCTTGGTATTTGTCCATGACTTGGTTGATAACTACTTGTGAATCGCTGAATATCTCGACTTCATCTGCCCCGAGAGTTATGCAGACTCTGAGTCCAACTAGTAGCGCCTCGTACTCGGCTTGATTGTTGGTTGCTTTGAAATCAAACCTCATGGCACATTCGACATCATCTCATTCTAGAGTGCATACTACGATCCCTGCCCCGCTGCCATGAGTGTTTGAAGAGCCATCAACATACAATTTCCATGGGAATTTTTTCCCAACATCCTTTTTGCTTTCGTGGTTGGCTCTGTGAACTCTGCTATAAAATCTGTCACTATTTACCCTTTGAGGGATGTTCTGGGGACGTAGTGGATATCAAATTCACTTAGCTCGATAGCCCATTTGGTCAGTCTTCCTAAAATCTTTGGCTTTTGTAGAATTTGCTTTAATGGGCAGTTGGTGAGTACCTGGATTGTATAAGCCTGAAAATATGGTCTTAGCTTCCTTACTGCTGAAACCAATGCTAGGGCCATTTTCTCTAACTGTGAATACCTGGTTTCGGCTGGTAGAAGTGTCTTGCTGGTATAGTACACTGGCTTCTGTACTCCATCTTCTGTTCTAACTAGGACTGAGCTTGCTGCTAGTTCTGTAATTGATAAGTACAAATGGAGTGTCTCTCCCATATTTGGTTTTGAAAGTATGAGAGCCTGCCCTAGGTATTCCTTGACTTTTAAAAAAGCCTGCTCGCACTCTTCATTCCATTCAAGTCCTTTTCCTTTTTTAATTACTTTGAAAAAGGGTGCGCATATGTTCTTGGCTTTTGAGATGAATCTTCCCAAAGAAGCTAAACATCTTGTTAAGCACTGTACTTCTTTTAATGTCCTTGGTGAGGTCATTCTCTGTAGGGCTTGGATCTTTTCAGGATTGGCTTCAATTCCTCTTTGGGGAACTTGAAAACCCAGGAATCTCCCTAAAGGAACTTCGAATAAACACTTGCTCGGATTTAGCTTTATTTGGTATCTTCTCAAAACATCAAATGTCTCTCGCAGGTCTGAGGTATGCTTGTTAGCCGAGATGCTCTTGGTCAGCATGTCATCAATGTACACTTTCATGTTCCTTTCTATTTGCCATGCAAAGATTCTGTTGACCAGCATTTGATAGGTTGCCCCTGTATTTTTTAATCCGAAGGGCATCACTGTGTAACAGTACAAACCCTGATCAGTTGTGAATGCTGTTTTTTCTTCGTCAGCCTTGTTCATCCTGATTTGGTTATATCCCGAGTAGGCGTCCATGAAACTGAGCAACTCATGGGCTGATGTAGCGTCCACTAACTGATCTATCCTAGGAAGTGGAAAACTGTCTTTTGGGCATGCCTTGTTCAAATCTGTGAAATCTACGTACATTCTCCATTGTCCATTCTTCTTTTGGACAAGGACTACATTAGCTACCCATTGGGGGTAGTTGACCTCTCTAATCGACCCTACAGCGAGTAGCTTCTCTACTTCCTGTTTGATTGCCTGACTTCTCCCGAGATTGAATGATCTTCTCTTTTGTATCAACGGTTTTGCATTCGGGTCTACTGTGAGATGGTGAGATATTATTCGGGCATCTATCCCGACCATGTCTTCATGACTCCAAACGAACACATCCCTGTATTCTTTGAGCAGATCAATGAGGCTTTGTTTGACTTTTTATTCCAGGGTTGCCCCGATCTTGATCCTCTTATCTAGTTTATCTTCTTTCAAGATAATTTCTTCGATCGGTTCAGTTTTGGATTCATTCGACTCTTCCCTTGGATCGAATTCGAATGATAATGGCTATTTGTTCTGATTCAGCTGTGTTATAGTGCAAACCTGTTCATCATTTTTGTCTTTGTATACTGACAGGTTAGCTCTTCGGGTTATCTCTTGGGATCCCTTGACTACACTGACCCCTTGTTCAGTCGGGAATTTGATCATTAAGGCATAAGTGGCTATTACGGCATTAGTTTTATCTAAGAATGGCCTACCCAACAGTGCATTATAGGGCCAATTGTCTAAGGCTACCACCACGAAGTCGAACAATACAGTTCTGGCAAGGTGCCACTACGATCTTCACAGGTAGCTTTACCGTCCCGAGTGACCTGACCTCAATTCCTCTGAATCCTCTGAGTGGGGTATGGAAAGCTGTAGATCCTTGTGGTCCAACCTGAGTTGATCGTAGACGGCTACATTGAGAATGTCTGTTGAACTTCCATTATCTATCAAGATTCTTCTGACTTCCCAGTGACCAATCCGGGCACTTATGACCAGAGCGTTATTTGGCCGAACATCGACGCCATGTGAGTCTACTTCTGTGAATATTATTGGGTCCCATCCTTTCTTTACTTTTTTCGGGTCTGGCTCCACCAAGTTCACGTCAAAGTTATGTCTTGATTCTACTGCTTCTTTGATTTCCTGTGTTCGCTCTCGGTTGCTTCTCCCAGTGGATGGTCCTCCAAAGATCGTATTTATTACTAGATTGGCCTTTGGAGTGGCTCTTTGATTTCGACCAGAGCTGTGATCGGCCCTGATCTCTTTCTTTGTTTCTGATTTCTCATCCCTTTTCAAGATTACATCCTGTAGATGTCTTTCCCGAATGAGGGTTTCTATGTAATCTCTGAGCTGGTAACACTTGGAAGTCTCATGACCGGTTTTCTTATGGAATCTGCAGTATTTGGTTGCATCTCGTCGGGCGAACTGAGATTGTCGTCGTGGCTTTTGTACCATATTTTTTACTTCCAGAATGGCCACGATTTCCTCATGTTTTTTCCGAAGAGTGGTGTAGTTGGTGTATCTACCTAGGTATTTCTCTGTGGTCTGTTCGTTATTACGCCCGTTTCCTCCATCCTTGCTCTTTTCTTTACTGTTTCTTTTTTGTTTTCCCTTTTGGTTCTGCACCTTGAACTCAGTGTCCTTTTCGGGTTTTCCTCCATGCATGTAGCATCCTCCCATGGCTAACTTTTCTTCTTCGGCTAGTGCATATCCTCCTTCCATGTCTATCATATCTGCATACCTGGTCAGACAGGCTCCTCTTAGGTCAAAAGACAACCATCAATTCTGTAGGTTGTTGATGAATGCAGCAATTATCGCTTCATCGTTTGTACTGCCGATTTCTGATAACGCTTGGCCGAATCTGCCCAGGTATTTCTTTAGTGACTCATATTTCCCTTGTTTTATTTGAGAAAGTTAAGCCACTGATTTTTTCTGTGAACATTGCTCAGAAATTGCCTTAAGAAACTCCTGCTCAGTTCACTGAAACTTTCGATGCTTGCTGGGGGCAATCTCCTGAACCATCTTGAGCCCATGTCTCCGAGAGTTTGTGGAAAGTTGAGGCATAGTAAGGGATTACTATGGGCATACTGGGCCATAGCACTTTTATAGCGTCTGACATGTTATTTTGGGTCTGTATCTTTCTTGAACTGCTCCACGTGTGGCATACTGAATCTTTCTGGGAATGAAGTCCGCAAGATGTCCCTAGTGAATGGGCTATCAGAATCCTTATCAGATAAATCGTTGTACCCATAACGTCTAACTAGTGCGTCCATTTGACGTATATTGTTCTTGACTTCTCGAGTTAAGTTCTTGACTTCTCGAGTTAAGCTCTAGATTACGACATCTCTGTCTCCCACCGGACTTCCCTGATGGTTGAACCGCTGAGTGATTGTTATTCCTCTTTTTGGCTCTTTACTTTGATACCGGGTTTTATATATGATTCCGTGATGACGCTTGCAATGGTGTCGATCGCTATCTTCTGATTACCACCGATCCCTGTGTAGGTCATGTTTGCTGTGTCTAGCACGGACTGTCTGATCCTGGTTCTGCTTCTAGCGTGGTCGTTCCTCTTCAGGTGTTTCACGTCCAGCCTGATTGATTGGAGCAAAGTTCCTTCCGGCTTCCGGTGTATTTAGTTCTGGCCCTACTACAACCGAACGAAGCCTCGCAAGTGGGAGGTTAGGAGGTTGTGCTTTTTCTGTAGCTAGTAGATCAACTCCTTCCTTTGCTGCGTCTGCTACCAATTGTTGCAACGCCTCTCGGAAGCATTGTGTCAGGTCTCCGTTGGTCGGGAGGAACTTGCTGGATCCCCGCCAGGAATGTAGGTTGGTTCTATTTGGTTGCAGCGAGATCTTGCGAGCTACTACCAACATGGAAGTTATCTAGAGATGTTTGGACATCCCCGGAACTGCTTCTACTTCCTGCCATTATCTTTAATTAAATCGGAGGTTCAAGCCCCTCCTTCTAGCGCCAATTATTGACATCGATTTCTGGATGTATGAGAAAAGCCAACAAGGATTGGATTTTAGCTGTGATTTCAAAGATGAAGAGAAAGAGAAAGTAATCGGACGCAAGTTTTTTACGTGGTAAAACTCCGATGACCGGAGAAACGTCCACGGGTGGTTGAATGATCAACCAAGCCAAAATCCACTATGAAATAATATAATTACACTTCTCAATCTCTCTTTCTTCTCTCTGTATTTTTCTATGATTGTTGTATTCTTTTGTGTGACGAGATTATGGGTCTATTCATATGTCTATAGAATCTTCTTTGTAGAAGTAATAAAATATCTTTGTAGAAGTAATAAAATATCTTTGTATTTAATTATGATTGTTTACTTGTTCGAAGCAGTTTGTCTTCTTTCCTGTTTCGGAGACTTGTATTGAGATCGAATGGGACTCTAGTAATGTAGTCCAATTAGGACTTATTTCCTTATAAGAGCGTAGTCTTTTTGAAGAAGTAACTTTGTTGCCTGATTAGGAACCCTCCGCTTGATAATTCTGCTCTTCTTGGAATTCCTCTTTGATATGGATATCTTCGTGCATTTTAATGACTCGATTTGTGTGAGTTACGCGCTGGGCTTTTTTATTTTTCTTCATGTTTTTCCCGAGTAGGAAACGATATTAGCTGGTCCAGAGTGACATCATCTGATCCCGAGTAGAAAATGTCACCAACTAGCCCCGAGTATGTTTAACTGACTCCGTGTAGTATATGGCGTCAGTTGACCCCGAGCAGGTCTGGTTCAGTACTTGTTTATTCGGGCTTCTCTTCTTTGGTGATGTCTTGTAGGATATTTCTGAATGCCTATTCGGATGTCCACTTGGCAATTTTATCCTCTTTGTCAATGACGTGTATATCTAATAAAATTTACATACGATAATATTATATATTATAATATATACATTATATTAGTATATTAATATTCTATAATATATATAATTATATATATTATTAAATATAATAATATATTATATATTATTATAAATAACAAAAAAATATTATATATTATATTATTATATATATTTAATATAATATATATGTAATAATCTATATACTATTATAATATATATACATATAATAATATATATTATGAATTTATATAAATAAATATCATATATTTACATATATATATATATTGTTTATAGTAATAAATAATATATTATAATATATACAAATATATACATATGATATAACAAATATTATATATTTATATGGGATATAATATAACATATTATGTATTATTATATAAAAAAAATTATAAAAAAATATTATATAATAAATTATTATATATGTAATTACATATTATTATAATATTTATATTATATATATTATATAATAATATATGCAATTATATATTATTATTAAATATGTTTGTTATTTTTTAAGAATTTAAAGGGTAAAGTAGTTTTTTTTTACTTGTCCCGTGTCATGGGACAACCTTGTCTTAGTGTCTTCGGTGGGACAAATTTTGGTGGTTTTTGTCCCACATTGTCCCGTACAGTCCCATGTTAAAGACGCATCAAACGCGGGACAAGAGGAAATTTTCTCACGTTGTCCTGTCCCATCTCGCGTACCTAGCACACCCTTAATGGTATAAAAATTATTACATTGTCCTTTGAATTTTTATATTATCAATTTTATTTCTTATTTTATTCTAATTCATATATTTTACTTCTTACTAGATTCAAAGTTAGAAAGAAAATTTGAAGCTTCTAATTTTGAGGAAGATGACGATGAATGATGATGATGAGGTAAACTCATTTTGTTTTGGTGAATTTTTTATTACTATTTGATCTTATTTGAAAATAAACTAACTTGAATTTAAATTTCATGTTGTAGGAATCGACAACCATTTTGTGAAAAACTTAAGTGTTGGAAAGGAACTTTGGAAATTGGAAATGTAGAGGAAATGAGGAATGAATGCCATAGATTCATTAATGATCAATGATTTATTTGTTAAGTTATTGATTTTAAACTAGTTGTGTTTGTTTTAGGATGCTATTTGTGTAATGTTTGATTTTGTTTTATAACTTTTTATGGATTATTGATTCGATTTGTGTGGTTATTTCAATTCTCAACTCAATAATGAATCATCTTTGTTATTTTGTTTTATTTCAATTCAAGTTAATTATTCATGTATTGAACATGTTTTACCAGTTAAAAATTGAAAAGGTAAAATTAAAAATAGAAAGAAAAAACAAAAAAAGTGAGTTTTAGTACATTAAAGGTTTTACGGGGTCCACGGATCGGGTTTGGGTCTACTTAAGACCCACATGACCAAACCCAAACCCGAACCCGAACCCGAAACCGAATTTTTTCATGGGTTTGGGTCTGAGTCTGGGTTTGGGTCTAGGTCTAGGTCTGGTAGGACCCTACCCAAACCCGACCCATTGCCATCCCTAGTCACAGCACATCATGTGTGATTCGGCAGTCTCATTTTACGGTTAGGTTGACTGTGGATTCAACCGCATAGTGTGAATAGAATCACGAGGTATGATTCGGTGGTTAGAACAACGGTTAGGCAGGCCATCGATTGAATCGCATAATGACGACAGAATCTCTATCTTCAAACAACGATCCCTATCGGTGGTCAGGCTGACTGTCGAATCAACCACCGATTCCCAACAGAGGGGAATCCTTACTAGTTAATCATTGCACTAAAACAAAGCACTCCATCATGCATGCATGGACATTTCCAATCAACAAACAGAAAATGAAATGCATAGAACACAACCACACTTAGAACTAATACCAAGGTGCATGTGTGAGAAGTGTATAGAAGAACAACAATATAAAAGATTAAAGCATAAATGCAAGATGCGTAAGGCATGCATGAGAATGTGTGTGCAACTAGTCTCTTCAAAGAAAGTTAAGCAATGGTATACATTTGAAGTGCTCTTGAGTTTGAGGATGTTATTGAAGCTTGATCACAAACAATGAGACATAATCTACCCTTACAAGCAAATCCCTAATGCAGTTTATCAATGAAATAGGCCAATCAAAATATAAGGAACTTACAAGACTAAAAATAATATTGGTTGTCAGACCTCACCAAATATGGGATTAGACTAAAAAAAGTCCAATCTCAGTCATATCCTAACAATCAAACACACCCTTAGGTCATGTTTGGCATATAGAATAGGATGGGAAATGGGTTATTTTTAGTCCCTTTCTTGTGTTTGGTTCTGTTGTGGGATGGAATAAAATAATTCCATAAAAAAAATTATCCTATCAACGTGGGATAAAATAGTACCGAGTAAAATGATGGGATTAAACAAAATCCCATCTCATTTCATCTTTCATCAACATATATCTCTCTTTTCTCTCCACTTTTGTTCATGCTTCTCTCCACTCTAGTTCCCACTGTTGAAACCTCGTTCACCGGTCACACAACGGAAATGAGTTTTAAATTTTTTATACATATCGTAATCTGTATATGTGACCAGCGAACTTGGTTTATTTTTGGAACTAATACATATAAAAATTATTACACTAATAATATATATATGTAAATACAGGAAATTGTAATCAATAATAATAGTAAAAAATAAAATAGAACCATACCAACGTTTGGAGGCAATCCAGGATATTAATATGTGCACAAGTTTATAAAATAAATAACATAACAAGAATGAATTGAACCTTACTTTTTATTTACTTTATAAATCTATTTATAAATTACATATTTAGGGCATAAACCCCAACACCCACAACCTATCGTCGTTGTCCTTTTCCTTCCATGGCAAGAAGACCCATCTCCTTTCATCATTCATCAACACTTTTTGAGGTTTATGGAGGAGATCCAACCAAGAAATCTGGTTCAATCTCTCTTCAATTTTTTTTGGTTTGAGATTTTTTGTTTAGATTTTTTGTTTGGTGCGATCTAGAATTTTTGGTATTGAACTCCAGCAGCTTTTCCTTTTTTCATAAAAAAATTGATTGTAGAATATTGCAGATCTCCATTTTGGGCAAAAATAGAAATCGTTGGAATGATTAGAGATTTTTTATTTTTTTTGTTTATATAAAAGAAAAGCTTCGCCCAGACATTTGCTCAGAAGAGATATGTAATTGTTCTGTCGTGTTTTTAATGTTATTAGCTTTTAAAAAAAAATAGAGATGTGTTTTGGAATATTTTGGATTGGTTTGAGATTTTTTTGCTGCGTGTGATCTGAAATTCCGAATTTTTGTGCTAGACTCTAGTACCTTTTTTTTAATTTTAAAAAATTCTTTTTTTTAATTAATCTTGATTTTTAAACCTATATTTACTTTTTTAAAAAAATAAAATCCTATCCCATGTTGTAACAAATACGGTATTACTCCATGTGTAATCCTATTGTATATCGCACCAAACACAAACTATCATAATTCCACATTGAAGGGTAAATAAGTAATTTAAGACTAAATATAAAATTAATATATATATATATATATATATATATATATATATATATATATATATAATTGGTTGTTGGAGTGTTGGATTTGTATTTGTCCATTGAAGATCTGTGTAGGATTCAGGATTTTAGTTTGAAGATTTAAGGCTTGAAAATAATCTACCTTTCTGAGTTTATTAATCAGGAACCTACTTAGGAAAAGGAATTGAGTGTCTGATTTCTCAAATATAGGAGAATTATGAAAACAAAGATATAGAACTGGATTGTATATGGGGTTAATGGATATTCAATATGAAATTATCTATATATATATATATATGTGTGTGTGTGTGTAAATTTGGCTAAGTGACACATCAATAAAGATAATAGGAAAAATGGACATACATTGACGTCATGTCATAAAGAGTCAACTAATCAAGCAGAGGGATGTTGACTAAAGACACGTCACCAAATCTGGAGGCATGCTGGAAAAGCCCGCCAGCTAGGAACGTGTTCGCCAAGTTAAGTCACTTAGTTTTAAGCATCTCCATTGCAAAAATGTCTTACATATTAATAGTTATTGACATGACAACAATATTCAGAGACTTTCTTTCTATATGACATAAATATGGACTTTATAGACAGTCAAATTAAAATTTGTCATTCAATACTTCTGTTTAAAACACATTTTGTTTTAATGACGTGTCCAATTTTATTTCCTATTTCCTATTTTCTTTTTTATTTTATTTTCTTACCAAAATAGATGAAAAATTAATGTCAAATTTAAATCTTTGCTAAGTCAACTTAAAATAAAGGTTTCGTAACAGGTCGTCTGAAAGTAGACAGTCAAGTTGACAATGTGTACTATTTTTTTTTTGCCATGTCAACTTGAGGTTGAATTAAACACAACATCATTAGAGACACTTAATAATAGAATATCTATTTATTCTACCTGACATCTAGTTTTTTCACAAATCGCTCTTGCATTAGAAGAGCATCTCCAATGCAAGAGTGGTTTGTGAAAAAAAGAGATTCCACATAGGATTAATAGATATTCTGTTAATAAATCTTTCTCTGATCCAACCATAGATATTCAACCGCAAACTCATGTGGTAAAAAAATATTAGATATTGTCAACATGACCGTCTACTTTCAAATGGTCTGTTGCACAACTATTTTTTCGGTTGACTCAGTAAGAATTTAAATTTGATATTAATTTTTCATCTCTTTTTGGTAAGAAAATAAAAATGGAAAAAAATGGACACATCATTTAAAAAATTGTGTTTTAGACAGAAGCATTGGAGACCAAATTTTTTGTTTATTGTCTATCAAGTCTATTATTATACCATATAGGAAGCAAATATCTTGATATTATTGTTATGTTAACAATTATTTGTATGTAAGCCACTTTTTCATTAGAGATGCTCTTAGAAAGTCTTAATGAGCAAGGATTATGCTCGTCAAGAATCTTGACTCAACGAGATCTACTCGGTTAAAACCGGAAATATAACCTAATCAAAATACACCATATCAAGTAGAGATTCACTATGATATGGAACTCAATAATCATGTTCCAATAAGGAAATATCCTTATTTTCTCTCAAGAGACAAAGAGGTTCGTTCAAGAAAGAAATCAAGGCTTCCTGAAGATAAGAACCAAATGAGAAAATAAAGGGCTCGAAAAATAAATGGCACTATTTCAGAGGGGTGTTGTGCAAATATCACCAGTTTAGTAATGTAAGTTTAAAAGGCACCATTTAATGTAAAGAGACGAGAATACCCCGAGAAAATTGAAAAAGAGAGAAAGTTGTCGTTTTGTGAGTCTGAGAAAATCAGCAGTGAGAAAGAAACCGACGACAACGAAATCGACGGTGAGGAAATCGACGGTGAGGAAATCGACAACTTATTGATCTGAACGGGAATACAGTACATTTCACAGCGATTGACAGAGGTAAGTTCAGTTTGTTTTATTTATCAATTTGTTGTTGATAACTTATCATTGCATTTTAGACTTGTTCTGTTGATTGAAATTCTAGATTAGGGTTTACAATGGTTGTGGTTTTGGTTTGGGTTTGAAATGAGGTTGAATATGTTATAAGGAAGATGAAATTGTGGTATCGAGCATTTTTGTTTTTAAAAAATAATAAATCGAGAATATTTCAAGCGTAATCGAGGAAATTTTTTTAAAAGATTCGAGGAAATTTTTCATACGATCGAGATTATTTCTCAAATGATCGAGAACATTTTAAAAGCATCGAGAATATTTTTAAAGGATTGAGAAATTGTTTTAAACGATCGAGAATATTTTCCTAACGATCGAGAATGTTTTTCAAAGTGATCGAGCTTTTGTTAATTGATCGAGAAGATTTTTCAAAGAATTGAGAGGTTTCTCAAAGGATCGAGACTTTTTTCAATGGATCGAGAATAATTTTGTAACGATCGAGAATGTTTTTCAAAGGATCGAGATTTTTTAAAATGATCGAGAAGAGAAGATTTTTTATCGAATCGAGAATATTTATCAAAGAATCGAGAGGTTTTTAAAGGATCTAGAATTTTTTCAAAGGATCGAGAACTTTTGCAAATGATCGAGAACATTTTCAAAGGATCGAGAACTTTTGCATAGGATCGAGAATATTTTCAAAGTATCGAGATTTTGTTTCAAACGATCGAGAATATTTTTGAAAGGGTCCAGATTTTATAAAATGATCGAGAAGATTTTTCAAAGAATCGAGCGGTTTTTCAAAGGATCGAGACTATTTTCAAAGGGTCGAGAGATTTTTCAAAGGAACGAGACTAATTTGAAAGGATCGAGACCATTTGTAAAGGATCGAGACCTTTTTCAAAGGATCGAGACCTTTTTCAAAGGATCGAGAACTTTTGAAAATGATCGAGAATATTTTCAAAGGATCGAGAACTTTTGCATAGCATCGAGAATATTTTCAAAATATAGAGATTTTGTTTCAAACGATCGAGAATATTTTATATATTTTTTACAGTTTATTGATGTATTGTTTCTGTGACATTGCAGATGACGAGCAGTTTGAAGGAATTGCTTAAAACTCGCTAGGGAGATTGGTTCAAGGGAAAATTGACCCGACACGACCATTTTAAAGCCCTCACCCGTAAAGATGATGCACTTAACCGGGTCTCTTAAGAGTTTGCGGTTGAGGATCGGCATCGGTTCATTGCCTCCTGTTTTGGGCATTTCATGTCGATGCACTGGGAGCTAAAGTTTTCGGGTGGTGTTATTCATCAGCTGCTGTTGCGAGAGTTGGACCATGACGGGGCGACAGATGAGATGCAGTTCTTGTTAGGGAACCATGTGGTCAGGTTTTCGAAGGTGGAATTTAGCCTCATCACTGGATTACGTTTTGGAGTCGTGTCGGACCCGAGTATGTTTGTTGCAGTTGAGAATGACATACATCAACGACACTTTCCTGCACATGATAAAGTATCGTTGGATGACTTGAGGGTTGTTCTTACCTGCGGAGAGTTTGAACAAGCGTACGATGCTGTAAAGTTGTGTTTCATTTACATGTTGAACTGGATATTGATAGGGGTGGACGAGAGATTGAAGATTCCAGTTTGGCAGTTTCGGTTGGTAGAAGACCTCAATGACTTCGATGTGTTCCCGTGGGGTGCCCACGTCTATAGGAATTCTATATTTTCATTCAAGCATGTGTTACCGCGACGTCGTGAGGAAAAACGCCAGCAGTCACAGGGCGATGTTGGACATTCTGTGGAGAGGTACAACATCTACGGTCTATCACACGCCCTTTTGGTAAGAAATTTGATTTCAAACATGTAAATTACATTTCTAATCCATTTTTATTATTATAACTGTATTTATCTTTGATGCAGATATTTGAAAACGTTTTGGAGACGTTCGGGCAGTGAACCATCTCTAAAACCGCTCCAGCGGTCTTCCCCGATATAAGCCCCACCAGATGACATCTCCTGGAGCATATCTTTTGGAGAAATGGATAAGGGAACCCCCGAGGGTTGAGTTCCCAGATCTCCAGACTCGGGGACAGGAGAAGCTCTATTTGGCTCTAGGGATGGAGAGGGAACCCCCGAAGGTTCGGCCCCCATATCTCCAACCTTGGGGGTAAAAGAGGCCCTACTTGGACCTGAAGTGACTGCATCTGCCGATACTCCAGCACCTACACTCGGGGCAATCTCATCCGCAACATCTTCGTCACTGGAGTCAATAAATGTGACTACCCGAGGAAATTTTAGAGGACGAGGAGGCGAACTAACTGTCTTTCGCTTCTCACCCTGAGAACGGTTGAAGAGATCAGTAGCAGGATCTTTCAGCAAATCATCCCGAAAAGACTCAAAAAGCTCGGCAATGACAGGTATTTGATCTGTCAAGACGTTGCCATCATCGCCAGCTTCAGACAGTCCAACAGGCTCTTCACTTGGACTCTCACACGACCTCTCCCTATTTTTAGGCAGTTGTGTCAAAGTCGGCTCACCTTGGCCACTTGAACCAAAGAGATCCTGAGCAGAAGGCTGAGCGCCCCGATCAAAGTACTCGGGAATTTGCTCAGCAGTATCAATTTCCTCATCAGACTCGAGTGGAGCAATACCCTCATCGCCCTAACGGAAAGCCTCCTTCCTACTCGCTTGAAGAATCGCCTTCACCTGACGAGCCTGAAGATCGCAGACATTGTCGTATCGAACACTAAAAAAAAATGGGTTAGAAAAGGAAATGGAAAAATAGAGAAACACAGCATAAAGGGCGCTGGATTACTTACAACGCCTGCGATGGCCCGAAACCTGTCTAAAGAAGCCGAGCTTGATCAAGTCGTCCTCTTTGAAAAGATAGCTCTTGCTTCTCTTTGAAAAGATAGCTCTTGCTTCTCTTTTCTAGAGTTCAGATAGCTGCCCGGGTCAGCCTCTTCAGTTCTGAATCGTTATAATCAATTGTTTTCTTGTCCCACGCTTCGGGGGAACAGAAGAAGTGGGGAACATTCAACACCATTCGGGAATCCCCAGATCGAACAGTGACGTCGAGCCCGAGAGCCCTGCCAGCAAAAAACCAACTGTTCTTCCATAACTTGTTGGATGTGGGGAATCCCCATATAAAGCCCTTCTTTTTCGGATCATCAGAAGCCTCGACCCCCCGATTCACCTTCATTTCTTAGGGACCCAACAGTCCGAAGGAGTAGACGCAAGAAAATAGGTCCTTGTTTTACTAACCTGCCTCAGTGTAAAGAAATGCCTGATTTCATTCGGGGAAGGCGTCAAAAGGTTCATTCGGCTGAACATATGCCACATGCACATCAAGACTTTGTAACTATTCTGGGCCAACTGAGCTGGGGCTATCTCTGCTTCAGCTAAAAACCGAGCAATAAAAGGCTGAAGGGGAAGTGTGACGCCGTGCAAAGCATCGATCCGTAAATCCCGATCATCCCCTCAGGAGGATTCCATACGGCTCTATTCCCCGCAGGAACCAAAGTGACTGAGTCTGGCAAATCGAATCGGGAGCGGTATTTTTCTATCTCAGCTGGCCCGACCACGTTCTGTTCAATATCAAAGCCACTCGGGCGAGTGTCAGAAAACGAAAGGTGAGACGCCCTGTGTACATCAGCGTCGCCCTCATTAACAATTTATTCCTTAGTCTGAACGCTACTCGAGCCGTGCTTGTATACCTTGCTTGTGCTTTGATGTTTACCCATCCTTCGAGAAGATACCCTGTGATCAGAAATATCAGAATCAGAACTAGATGGAGAACTCGATACAGGGCTGAAAGTGACGACAGGGTGAAGCCCAGAAACATCAACCTCTAAAAATGGAGGTTCATCTATTGGGATATCCCCCAGTAATCGTTTAATACAAGATACTAACTGGAAATCCCCACGCTCTAATGCATCAAAAGCAATTTTAAAGAGACGATGACGGGAAGATGGCCCCATTAAAACTAACCTTGAATTGAGACTGATGCAAGATCTTCAAAGCGGAGAATCGTGAACTTCTGATGAAGAAATCTGAATTTAAAGAGATTTCTGCTGGATTTTTGAGAATAAACCAACAGTCCCTCAACGAAGAATTTAAAGACGAGATGGCACGAAACCCTAGGATTTCAAAGCGGGAAAAAGTTTTATGACGAAAACCGATGGCGTAGGCGGCGTTTGGGGAAATGCAAAAATCATTTCTCATAAATAATATTGAAAAACGAAGAGACAAGGGACACGTGTCAAGACAAGAAGTAGCCCTCAACCGTCAAAACTTTGAAACGTCGCTATCATTTAAGATCTTGCGTGACAAAGCGAATCGAAATTACAGAGTCATCATTAAAATACGTCATTATGGCAAGGCAGTTTTTCTGACGAAAGAAAATCAAAATGATTAAAATATTCTTGCCCGAAATAAAATCTTCTCGTCAAAAATATTTTAAGGGGGTATTGTTGTATGTAAATTTTACCAAGCATACACGTCATTGACAGTAAGAAAAAAATAGCCAGGTGGATGCTTAAATAGGCATCCGGGAAATATCCTACGAGGCGACATTAAAGAGGAGAAAGCCCGAGTAAGCATATACTGAATAAAGCCCTACTCGGGATCAGTTAACAACACTCGGGATTGGTTAAAACAACGCTTCCACTCAGGCTCAAACGGCACTACTCGGGACCATCAGGTATCATTCTTACTCGGGAGTAAATACAACCCGAATAAGAACTTATCATACTGGTTAAAGTCATTAAATACGTGAAGATATTCGTCATGAAGGAATCCCAAATAATAGACCTTTAAGTTAGAAGAGTCCCCCAATCAGGAAACAACTTGATTCCTTTTCGAAGACTACATTCTTATAAGGAAACAAGTCAAATTGAACTACACTACTAGAATCCCACTCAATTTCCATAAGAGACTCTGAAACAGGAAAGAAGACAAATCAACCTCAAACAAGTAACCAAATCACAATTAAATACAAATATCTTGTATTACTTGTACAAAGCGGATTAGGGTTCTATAAGCATATAAATAGACCCATAATCTGGTTAAAAAAGATATAGGCAATATAGCATACAGTAATCACAAATAATACAGAGAGAAAAGGGAGATCGAGAGCTTGTAAAAACATCTTATTCTCTTAGTGGATTTTGGCTTGGTTGATCTTTCAACCACCCGTGGATGTTTCTCCGACCATCGGAGTTTTACCACGTAAAACTTGTCTTTGTTACTCTCTCTGCATCTCTTTCTCTTTGAATCAATAGCCAAAATCCAGTCCTTGTTGTTCTGGCATAATCCAGAAAACGACGTCAACAACATGGTTGAAGGATGTTCATTTCATATGTAATAAAATATATAATGGTATAAAAAAAATAATCAAAATAGAGAATAAAATTGAGATGTCTTCAAGAAATTTAAAAATAGGAGGCTTGCAAGAACTTCCTCCTCCGACTCCTCGATCTTTCTGTCCTCAGTCGGGTACACAAGGAACTCGTTTGAGTCTCCTCCAACCGGGGAGGAATGTGAGAGTTCCTATGATCGTGGTGTGACTTGGGATGTCAATTTCTTATAAAGTAACAAAAAAATTATCTGCTTGTGGAGGAGTACATCACCACTCGGATTTGGTTTAAATTAGAATTATTCCATGTTAAATATTGAATATTTTTAGGGCATTTTTAGACTTCATAATATTATGTTAGTCAAAGTCAGCCCATGCCTTAATGGTTGGTATAGTGTAATTTCCCTGTTATAATTATAGGCCCCATAACCATCGTTACTATATAAAAGTTTTTTTATATATATATATATGGTTTTTATATATATAAACTTTTATATCCGTGTATATTAAATTTATATTTTTTAAATAAATAAATATATATATACATATTAATATAATTTATATTCATACATATATTTATTTTAAATCAAATCATATAAATCAAATAATTTATATTCAATCCATTCATAAATTTATATCTGTATGTGCTTTATTAATTTATATATATAAAAGCTTGTAGATTCACAAATTGTCCTCCGGTACACCTCTTTCTCTCACTGCAAAAGCTATCATTGTTGTCTACTGCTTTCCTTAATCTCTTGTCATGGAACCAAGAAAACTCCTCTCCTCCTTGTTCTACTTCTCTCTTCTCTCCCTTCTCTCAGGTAATTAATTCATGATTTCAACAACCCTCCAATCAAACTCTCCCTCCTGCGACATTTTTTTTTTTCAATGATTTTGGGTGGCTATTTATTAATAATCTCAATTTGTGTATACGTTACAGCAAACCAACAAGTGGTGGACTCAGCTCACCACCACCACAGACATCGGCATCTGTTTGATTTCAGACCATCAAAACTGTTCGTGTTCGGAGATTCATATGCTGATACAGGAAACATTGGAAGATCACTTGCCGGTTCCTGGAAACAACCTTATGGAATCACCTTTCCCGGTAAACCAGCCGGCCGTTTCTCCGATGGCCGCGTCTTGACTGATTACTTGGGTAAATTAAATAATTCACTTCCCAAATCCCTATCTTTGCTTTTAATTATATCTTTTTCACTCTCTTTCTATTTTGGTGGTCACAAGCAATGATGGCTCTTCTTTAATCCAGGCTTGCTTGTTGCTTTATGCCTGTAAAACATTGCATTATTGCCTCAATTTTTTATTTTTTATTTTTAATTTCTCTCTTTCAACTTCAGATTAACAATTTAGCATCCTATCTTTTCTCTAGCTGCTTTCACTTACTTTCTCACGTGATATAAAGATCGTACATTTTTGTTCTAGTTATATTCATTTTTATTATTTTCAGAATTTTCCTCATAATTTGTTGAGCTATTCTCAAGTATCCAACCACTGTCATGAATTTTTATCCTCTCTATCATATCTCATATATAAATAATTTGATCAATTCAGGTGGGCCACTAAAGTTTTTATTAATGTATATCGAAAATACTAAAAGCTTCTTTATAAAGAACGTGAGGTGGCAACTGGCAAAATCTCTTTATA
The DNA here is from genome assembly GCA_032871835.1 of Dipteronia dyeriana. Classification (NCBI taxonomy): domain Eukaryota; kingdom Viridiplantae; phylum Streptophyta; class Magnoliopsida; order Sapindales; family Sapindaceae; genus Dipteronia; species Dipteronia dyeriana. Next base: position 26,250,829 of record CM065297.1, on the reverse strand, counting down.
TAAAGCAACTAGCTACCACCACTATCATGCATCAAATTAATCTAAATTGCCTATAAAAATTAATCAACTAAACTATCTCTAACCCGTAGACTCTCTGGCCGCAATTTGTTGATTTTTTATTTTTTATACATATGTACTTGACTTTACTGATCAGTCGAAAATGGACCGGCATTGTTGTTAATTGCAGCCAAGTTTGTGGGGATAAAATCGCCAATACCATACAAGTTTAGGAGAGTTGGTGAGAAACACTTGAGAAATGGAATGAACTTCGCATATGGAAGCACAGGCGTGTTCCAGACCACGTCTACATTACCAAACATGACCACCCAGATCGGTTTTTTTCAACAACTCATCAAAGAAGGAGTCTACAATTCACTTGAACTACAACAATCCTCTGTGGCCCTCCTTGTTCTCTCTGGAAATGACTACTCTGCTTATATTTCAAGAAACGGCTCTGCTCAGGTACGTGTACTCTGTTCAATTGTTCATACATAATTATACTATACACATGTAGGAAGAGAGATTAGTTCAGATAGAATATTATATATATATTATCATGCTTAGTGGCGGGACCCTTTGAGGTCACATCGATATGATGATCGACCGTTCTGATGTGATACAATTTTGACAGCCTGGTTCTCCACCGTTGATTAGCTTGTCACTTTGTGTTTGTTGTCCCTTGCCTTACGCCTTTACAATGTTTACATGCCTGGTCATTTATCTAAACAGATGGCGATTATTGTGACATTTCAATAAACTTAATAAAAAGGGACCAACGCCACATCAACAATCATATAATTTAGTATACAGTAATGCTGATTGATCAAGACCCTTTTGAGCCGTGGGATGATCTCTTGGTGAATATCACATTATTAATTTATTATTCACACCATCCCTGCATGTGTTTGTTCCCTGAGGCATCTTCTATGTATAGCACCAAATAAGGTGTAAAAAAGAGAATCTTTTAAGAATATTTTTATACCAAATTATTTTTCACTCCGATAAATTATGCATTCAATACCAATTTGGTGAAAAGAGCATCTTTATAAGACTATCATCTCAGTAAAATTTTATACAATACTAATTAATTTCTATTAGTTGACTTAAACAAAAATTATTAATTTTTTTTATATAAAAAAATTATTAATTTTTTTATATAAAAAAATTATATTCTTAAATAATTAAGCATAATATAAAAAGATAAAATAATTACTCACATAATTTTACTTAGAGATGTGCATTTTCGGTTTAGTTTGGGTTGAAGCTCAATATCAAATCAATTGATATGTGTCGGTTTAACTATATTTCAATCCAAACCAAACAAATGTGACTTGTCAAACCGATTCAAACCAAACCAAAAAAAGTCAGGTTGGTTTGAGTAGATTTAGATTGATTTAATGGTTTAAGTTTGAATCTATTTTTTTTTTGTATTATTATAAAAAAATTATTTAAATATAAAAATATTAATTATAGGTGTTATTTAATTGTTTTAAAAATTAAAAATATTATATAATTAACCATTAATAATAAAAGGTATCATATACAAAAATAAAAAATAAAACATAAAACATAATAAATGATGAGTAACTGTATTTTATTTATTAAAAAAATATATTATATATATAAAAAAAATATGAGTAGTACAAAACCAAATGGTTATTGATAATAAATGAGAAGAAAAAAAAAACTTATTTATATGAGAAGCAAATAAGTATAAATAAAAGTTACAAAACTTGATTTTATTAAATATATGGTTTGGATTGGTTTGGTTTGTATGAATTTTATTTTTATCAACCCATACCAAACTGATCTTTGATCGGTTTGTTACATGGCAAACTGATTAATAAATTTTTTATATATTAAACCGAACCAACCCATAAGGTTTGGGTTGGGTTAGGCGGGTTGATTTGGTTTGACGGTTTTTTGTACATCCCTAATTTTACCTCAAAATTTTCACCATAATATTATTCAACTTATTTATCCTATTAATTTCACTTAATTATTTCAACTTTTTTTTTCAAATTAATTTTTTCTCGTCTAATTTTTTCCATCTAGTTTTCTCATTTAATTAATTTTTTTCTCATTAATTTTCACATTAGTTAAATACATAATTAATAAGTAAAAATAATAATTTAAACATATATATTAATAATGGTATCATTTTAAAGATCTCGACCAGATCTTTACGACGATATAATTTTTAGAATAAATATTGTTATAAATAAAAATAAGTGAGTTAAATTATGAATTGTAATAAATATAAGACATTGATTTGACAAATTTTGTTAAAAGAGGGTAAAATTGATAAAAGTCCATCTAGTTTGACATATTATATGTTCTATCCCCTTAGTTTAAGTATTGGCCCCTTTTGGGTTTCTGTTACAGAATCCATTAAAAACAGCATGTTTGACATGTGTTGAGGGAAGAATGACGGTTTTGCCCTCCAATGCTATTTTATTCTTTTTAAATTTAAATTATATTTTTTCATGGATTTGGTCACCAAAATTAATAAACGAATTTAATATAATATATTATAAAATTTAAAAATTTAATAAAAAAATGTTGAGGATAAAATCATTGTTTTTTTTCGATATTCATCTTCCAATCTAAGGAATTCGTAAAATAACTTTTTGATATTCATCGCCCATTTCAACAAAAAGAGAAAATCCTCCAACATCTGAGGTTTTTTTTTTTTTTTAGATTCAACACCCATTCACAAAGAAAAAAATTAATAATAAATAAAACCCATCATCACCCAAACAATTGAGATTTTTTGTTTATTTTTTAGATTGAATCTATTCATCTCCCTTAATCCATTCATCGCCCAAATAAAATCACTCATCCTGATTCCAGGCCCAAAAAAAAATCAATTTTCATTACAAACCCAAAAGTTTTATTTTTTGTTGTTAAGGTTGAAACCCTATAGCTGCTTTGTACCTATATGCTTTTGCTTTGCCGACAAACAATCCGACTTTATGGTTCCTAACAAGTTCATAAATCAGAACAAATTAGAAAAGAAAATAGCATTAGGTTGATAAACGTAGAAACCTGTTGCCAATGTCTACAAGGATGATGATGAAATTGAACTTGCAAAATAAAAATGTTTATGAAACTTTAAAGTTAATATTCGAGTTAGCTCTTTTGGAACTGTGATCAGAGTAAAATATTAAAAGATCCCAGATTCATAATTAGCAGGCCGGGCCAGATTTGTTTTATCACCAATATAAAATAAACCTGGATTTTTCACCACCCAGCAACCATCTACCCCAAACAAGCAACCACATCCTACTCTGGCCACACCATCTCCATCTCCATCCACAACCAAACAAAAACCCGACCACCACCACTACCAAACCCAAACCCAAACCCAAACCCAAACCAAACCGGAACCTACCCACACATAGGCACAAATACAACCAGATCGGAGTGAGAGATTGAGATGAGACAAAAGATAGTGGTCTTAACTAGATCGGAACCCACCCACACTCAAAACAGAAGAAGTAACGACGGCGACGGTGACCAGAAGCGACGAAGACGACCAAAAGCCCGATCGAGTGTTGATCTCTTCTTTCTGGTCTTAACTAGATCGGAACCCACCCACACTCAAAACAGAAGAAGTGACGACAGCGACGGTGACCAGAAGCGACGAAGACGACCAAAAGCCCGATCGAGTGTCGATCTCTTCTTTCTCGATCTCTCTCTTCTTCTCAAAACAGAAGAAGTGACGACGGCGACGGTGACCAGAAGCGACGAAGACGACCAAAAGCCCGATCGAGTGTCGATCTCTTCATTCTCGATCTCTCTTCTTCTTCTTCTTCTTCTTCTTCTTCTTCTTCTTCTTCTTCTTCGGGTGGTTGATAGTGGTTGGTCGGTGGTGGTGGTGTTTTAATTTGTACTTTTACCATTATACCCTCACGTTTCTGACGTAAGCCTAACGGAATTAGACGGCAGGGATCTAACCATCCATAAACTTAAACGATAGGGATCTGCATGACTAATATTGAAATTAGAGGGACTAATATTGAAATTAGAGGGACCAAAACGTATAATAGGACAAACTAGATGGATTAAAATAAGAATATCCCTAAAAGAAATAAAAACAAATTAGTGTTAGTGAACAGTTGTTTGGTGTTTTACTGTTCACCATTGTCTTGGAAATTGTAATTTAGTTTTGCATAGGAGAGGACCTGCACCTAGTTGGTCTTGCATCGAAGATGGCTCAATTGTTTGTCCTGCTCTGCACCACGCGACAAATAAGTAAATGTATTCTGTGAGCATATCATATGGGTTAGGTAAGAATGTAAGATATCTTCCACCGAGATAATGTATGTCCATCCTATTCTCATTATTATTTGCTAAAAGCTATATAGCACATGGACCATGCATATCGACATGTCGAACGTCCTATACTGAAATAAAATTTTACAATTTCTTTTTAAGATTATATATTTATCTTAAATTTTGTAATTATTTTTATTTATTTTATTTTATTTTAGTATAACAACTAAAGGTGTAAAAATGGACTGGCCCGGCCCATTAGGGACGGCCTAGCCAGTCCATTTCTGGAAACAGGTCGAGCCGGGCCGGCCCTCGACAACAGGCCCGGCACGGCACGCCGGCTTGCCTCAGGCGGGCCATGCCTGCGTGCCGTGCCAGGCCGGCCCACCGGGCCCCTCTGGCGAGCCAGCCGAGCCAGGCCTAACGGGCCTGATCCGGCGGGTTAGTTTTTTGGTCCAATTTGTTTTCCAAATTACGTTTTTTTGGATTTAGGGTATAGGGTTTAGGATTTATAGTTTATGGTTAAGGGTTTAGAATTTAAAATGAATGAAGAGAACGAACAATTATTAGGATTTGAAATGAATAAAGAGAACGAACAATTTTTTAATTATTTATTTATTTTTCACTTATGGAATTCAGTAATACATATCTACATGATTGCCTCATTAAAAACCTTACTAAGAAAAACCCAGTGGGATAAAAACTTGGTAAGGGAAAAAGAGTGCAACCGTTTTACAACTTACAAGTAAATAATAAATACATATGTAAAAGTATAACCTAGTTCTGGCCCTGGCCACTACCTCAAGGGTCATCAATATATAGATTGTCGAAATTTAGATTAAGTTCTTTATCTACAGTTAGATTTTGTAACCTTTTTTTAGCATGCTCCCAATCCCGAAGGCATGTTAATACCTCCATCATCTCTTGAGACAAACAGCTTCTTCTTGGTTCAATTATGCGTCCACTGGTGTTGAAAGCTTGTTCTGAAGACACCGTTGACACTGGAATAACCAGTACGTCATGTGCTAAGTGTGACAGAACTGGATACCTGTACGTATAGGTCTTCCACCATAACAACAAATCAAACTCTTCCTTGTCTTCAACAGCATCGAACTGTGCTTCAAGGTACCTAATAAGTTCGGTACAAGAAGATGGGCTAGATCTTTGCCCTGAAGAAGTACTTGCTGATTTGTCTTTTTTTCTTTGTTTCAGAAGGCTTCAACTTGTTTGCTTCGGCTCTGTCTCCGGTCGTGTTGATTGGGGGATGTCAATGTTGCCAAACCTGGTCTCATAAATATGAAAAATCTCGAACAACTTGGTTCGAATGTCAGTAATTTGTTCTGAATAATCTATTGATAAATTAATATCAATAAACTCAAGCAAAACTTCTAGACCAGATAATTTAACCCTGGGATCTATTATAGCACTTAAGGCATAAAGTAAGGGAATGTTAGCCCAGTATTTTTTCAACTTTGTCTCCATGACAACAACTGCAGCGCCTAGATGTTCATCTTCTCTATAACTGTTTAACAGTTCAGACATTTTCACTATCTGATGGATTGCCTGGGAAGATGTGGGGTAATATACCCCGGAAAGAGTTACAGTAGCATTGTAAAATATCTTTAAAAATTGAACAAAAATCTTTGCCACATACCAATCGTCTGTGGAAAGTAATTTTGGATTAAGTTGTCCTGTTTCGGTCAATTTCATGTTATAAAAACATGTAATGGTTGTATCATATTCCAAACAATTTTGCAACATTAAATAAGTAGAGTTCCACCTTACCGGCATATCAGTTTGGAATTGTCGGGGTTTGAGACCGTTTAATTTACAATGTCTCTTGAATTCACTGAATCTAGGATTAGAACTGCAAATCCAAGAAATGGCATCTCTGATGCGATCTATTTGGTCGCTTACCTGCTTTAAACCAGCCTGTACAACTAAATTTATAATATGGCATGCACACCGTTGATGGAAGAAATAACCTCCATCTTGCGGGATATTTCTTGCAACAAACAATGCAATAGAGCTAGTATTTGCAGATGCATTATCAAATGTGATTGAAAGAATGCGATGCGTGATTTCATAAGTTTCTAAAACTTCCATTATGACATTAAAAATGTTTTCTGCGGTGTGTGCAAAATCCATAGGACGAAAACCAAAAATTCTTTTTGTTATCCTCCAATCAGAATCTAAATAGTGTCCCGTGACACATAAATAGTCCTGTTTGGAACATGCATTCCAAATATCAGAAGTTAATGCAACAGAGACACTTAAATGCTGTATTTCAACAACTAAGTCATCCCTTTCGGTTTCAAACAATCGTATCAAATCATTTCTAGTGGTGGTTCTAGAAACAGGTTCATATTGGGGGTTATATGCAGATGTGATTAATTCTTTATAAAATGGACTCTCACCAATACTGATCGGTTGATCAGTTTGTGCAATGTATCGTGCCAAGCACTCTCTAGCGGGCATGGCGTCGAACTGCCACGTCGTAACGGACCCGTCTGGGTGCCGTTGAAGCTGTGTCTGGGTTGTAGTATCTACCTGTCCATGTGCAGGCATACATTTGTGCATATGCCGTCTCAAATGTCCGGTTCCCCCCGTACTTGTAGCATAATTCTTATGGCAAAACTTACATTTAGCTCTAAGGCCAGACGCCCCGAGGCCAGACGCCCCGTTTGGGAGTGTCATTTGGACTATGTTGAAACATTGCCACACATCTGATGTTAATTTCCTGGGACGTGATGTTGGTGTAACACCGGAACCAGAAGGTCCCGCTTGAGTATGGGTCGGTTCTGAAATATCAAATTCATCGTTGAGCATATTCAAACCGTCCGGAAAATAAGGCTGCTGGTTAGGATCCATTATCTGAATAAAAATATGAGCACTATAGTAGTTAATAGTCAAATTAAAAATCAATATTTACTAACAGTAATCTTAATTTACTAGCAATAATTACTATAACTAATACGACACTTACAATAATTTATTTACTTAAAAAACAAATTAAATAAACAAAAAAATCATAATCTACTAACATAAAATTTTAAATTCACTAGTTCACTACTACAAATAAAATTGATAAATTTACTAACATAATATACTAACATAAAATTGATGATTTGAACCACTACTCTTAAATTTACTATCATAATCTACAAATGAAAAATTTTAATTTATGAAAAAAACAATATCAAACGTAATTACTACACTTAACATTCATCATTTACTTATTACAAAAAGTAATTTCAGTAATACAAATTAACTTTCTAAATTTATTAATAACAAGTATTAAAATTACTACTAAACTTAAAAATCTTAATAAACTAAACAAATAATATTAACATTAAAGCCCAAAAATTGATAAAATAACTAACTAAATAGATAATGTTTTCATTAAGTAACTCAAATCTAAACATAAACATATAAATTTACTATGAGAATATGTTAGACCAAAAGTAATAACAAAATTGTACCTTTAAAATTTGGTGTGTTGGTGGAAAACGTAGAGAATTTTGTAGAGAGAGTAATAACCAAAATGAATGAAAAAGTTTAGAGAATTGGAGAATATATTAGAGATTGAGATTTGAGAGAATGAGATATTGAAAGAATGATAGAGAGAGTTAATGGAAAATGAAATGGATGGAAGTATTTATAGAAAAATTTGATTTGTGGGTCAAAATGTAATTTAAAAGATTGTAGGGGGGTTTTGGTAATTTTAATTTCCTCCAACGGCTAGAAATCAATTCCAGCCGTTGGAGGTTTTTTGAAAAAAAAAATTGGCCGAACGGACCGGCGGACCAGTCCGCCGGGCCGGTCCGACAGGCCTGGCACGCCGGATTGGCGTGCCAGGCAGGCCGGCCTGCCGGGCCTCCTCCCAGAGGCCCGGTACGAGGCCTGGCCCTCTTCCTTCATGGGCCGTTCCAAGAACGGCCCGTGATCTCCCTGGGCCGGCCGGACAGGCCTGTCACCGGCCGGCCCATTTTTACACCACTAATAACAACCTCTCTAAAAGTACATTTTACATTTGAGAAACATATTACTTAATGATCAATATTTGTCGCAGAGGCTTGGATAGTAGGACATATATATATATATATATCATATTATCAAGTATAGATAGATGTCCACAACTTCAATGTTGACTCTATTTTGATTGTATCATCTTCCAATGTGGTCCGGTGGTAAAAACACCAGTTGAATGAGTCGCCATCAACGTATATGATATATGTATTTATAAACTATTTGGATGTGGTCATAGATAGTACTTGTTATGGATTATAAATCAGGCCTAAAACTTGGGTGCATCATGATGCATTATACATCTTCCACCCTACTGCTGCCACGTCAGTAAAGCTGCTGACGTGTTATTGAGGTAGCAGTATCAGGATGGAAGATGCATGGTGCATCAGGATGGAAGATGTATGGTGCATAAGATGTACCCAAGAATCTCTCGTAGATTAAACATCGTGTGTTATTTATTATTTATTTATTTGGAGGAGGAGATCAGACTATTGCCTTCTACCTGAACGTCATTAATGGCGATCGATTACAACTACTTACCTGATATGAACCTTAATAATATGCTTGAAAATAATTCTATTTTCTTCTACTAATTTTTTTCTCCATTGCCGATCTAGGGTTTTCCTTCCTTCATTACCCAAGTTGTGAATCAGCTGGTTTTGAATTTGAAAATGATTCAAGAATTGGGACTGAAGAAGGTAGCAGTAACAGCTCTGCAACCCTTAGGTTGTCTCCCATTTAGCACCGCTGCCTCTTCTTTCCAACAGTGCAATGGAACAGAAAACGCACTAGTAAATTTCCACAACCTCTTGTTGCAGCAAGCTGTGGTAAAGCTGAACAACGAAACAACAAATGATCATTCCACCTTTGTCATTCTTGATCTTTATACCGCTTTCATGACGGTTTTCTCCAACAAAGGCGACCATCTAGGTTAATATTAATTATTCTCACACCATTTCGATCGTTTTTTTTTTTTTGTGTTCATTATAAATATATATTTATATATCTATTGTTGTTATACAGGAAGTACGAGATTTGAGAATCCATTGAAGCCATGTTGTGTTGGTATAGGCAATGGCGATGTTTGTGGAAATGTGGATGACAGTGGGACAAAGAAGTACATAGTTTGTGAGAATCCTGAAGCTGCATTCTTTTGGGACACTGTGCATCCCACACAAGCGGGATGGCGTTCAGTGTATTCAGCTTTGCAAGCCAATCTTCAACAGCTATAAGAACAATTCATTTCTATGTAGAGTTAAATTTTCTCATGTGTTTGGTCCATCTTGTTTTTTTTTTTTTAACGTTATTAATGCTTCCAATCTCTTATAATTCATTTGTATCAAATTCCGGTTTGCTGTAATATGGCTTGGGCTTTTTTAGTCGGATGTATGGAAGAAAGAACAAATTGAGAAATTATCAAAATAAGTCTCGGATTTTTTTTGTTCCGACCAGTTTGTGAATTTACCGTTTTGACTGAATTGGATCATTTTACTGAACATATAGGCTTACACACAAATAATTAGGATGGGCACGGTTTGGTTCGGTTCGGTTTTGAATAAAACTGAATTGAACCGAAAACAATTTGGTTCATCCAAAATTAAACAGGTTTAAATCGAATAAAAAATGGGAACTTGTTATATGTATTTTTCATCCGTATGACACATCAGCTAATGTAGCGGTTAATTGAAATATAGTAATTCCACATTAACAGAAGTCCACTAGTCAATGAGAAGGACATTGACCAATGACATGTCATCAAGAAAATTGATATGGAAGTTAGAAGTATATGCGCCAAGTAAAGTCGTCCAGTAAAAGAAGTCTTAATAAGCGAAGATCTCTACTTAGCGAGATTTACTCGGCCAAAACAGGAAACATGACCCTATCAGGACAAGTCATATCAAGCGAAAATTCACTCAGATACAAAATCTAAGAATCATACTCCAATAAGGGAATATTTATATTTCCTCTTTAGAATCAGATAATTCGAATTATGAAGAAATTCATAGCTTTCAAAAGGATAAACACCAAACGAGAAATAAGTCATAAACAGACTATATTACTAGAATCCTACAAAAAATTCTAATTGATGAATCCACAACTCGTACGACAAGAACTAAGGCAACCCTAGATCGAACCATATAAATACGTCCATGTATTCATTATAACATAACATGATCTTGATCATCAACAGTTTACGCTTAGACGAGAGATGAGAAAAATATACTAAATATGAGCAATCATCTGAGAGAAAAGCAAGCATTGAGTCTAGTAATTATTCTATTGATAGTGGATCTCTTCTCACCGTCACCGTCACCATCACCGTCACCGTGGATGTTTCCCCGCCTTGGGGTTTTACCACGTAAAATATGTGTTATGTTTGATTTTGTCTATGTTTCCTATTTTTCTACGTTATTGTTCTCAAATCCGAAGAAACTGTATCGCATCTTCGTGGAGAAAGAGGATTTGATCTGCCTACGTGTAAATGTTTGGCGGTTGACTTTTCAACGATCCAAAAATCACCGTTAACAATTGACTCTAGTAGGAGGGGCATAACTCAACTTCAAGGAACTCTCATGAACAGACTACAGAAGGAATTTCGATGTAGATTCTACAACTGAAACACCATAACAAACGACCATTAGAAGCACTAGGGGGTGGATCATCAACAGTATCTGCAGTAGGAGGCACGGTCACAACAAAATTCAGAGGTATGATATTGAAAGAGCAGTTCTCACAAAGCTTGAAGGTTCCCATAATCGATCCGAGGAATTGCTCTCCCATTTTGATAACTTACAATGCAAAAAACGTCACAAGTTATGGAGTATCTGACCTTCCAGTACTAAAGTGAGTATAACTCTCTCTACAAAACTCAGAATAGCAAAATGTAAAAATTATTGGAAACTAGACCTCCAGACCTTTCCAGCATATATGGTCCATAACCTAGTTTGGTTCGTACTATTTTTGGTGGTCCCCACAACATTGTAATAAGCAACTCGTGGAGGATTTCCTGATCTGACCATCGAGCACTAAAATAGTCATATCTCCTTCCACAAATTTTGGATTTATAAACCGTAATTTTTTTTGGAAACTAGACATCCAAGGATTTCCAAGCATATATGGTTCCCAGCCTAGTTCAATCCGAGAAAGTTTTAGTGGCTCCCGCAATATTAAAGAAGGATAGATTTCTGATCTGAACATCAAACACTAAAATGGGCATATCTCCCTCTACGAAAGTAGAAATTGCAAGCTGTAAAAATCAGTAGAAACTAGACATCCAGGCCTTTTTGAAAATATATGGTTCGTAATCTGGTTCAACCTGTGGAAAAATATGTTGTCCCCGAAACATTGATGGAGGTGATTCATAGTGGATTTTCCAACTTGACCACCAGCTTCTAAAACAATGGTAACTCTCTCCAGAGAGCACATAATCACAAAACGTGAAATTTTATGTAAACTAGATGCACATAGCTTTCCAAGGATATGTGGTCCGCAACACAATTCATTTTGAGGAATATTTGATGACCTCCGGAACGCTGCAATCCAGCATTAGAGGAAAGAAAGGATTCTAAATCAATTCTCGACTAAAGCTCACTCAACTAAAATTCACTCGGCTCATCGGTACCGACTAGTCCAACAACAAAGGATACAAGAATAAAACAACTAGACATCGGGCTCAGTAAGTTGTTGAGGTAAGCCAATTCACACATAAGTTTAATTTTATGATTTTTGTATTATGCAAATAGAGAATATATATTTGTTTATAATGATAAAAAACGGTTGAATATTTAGTTGTCTAACAAAAATTACTACGCTCATGACATACATAGCTTATTTAGTATATAATTGTTTTGGACAAATGTTTAAACCATTTATATATATCGATAAAATTGATTCGATATAGTTAACACTATTGTGATCTGTTATGTATATGTTTTTGAAAATAATTATAGTCTCTTATAATGTCTTTCGAATAAGTGTTATTTAATGAATCAATCAAGACATAGATCTTGATAAAAAGTACTTCTGAAAGCGCTTAACAAAGTTGTCAAAATCGATCGGGCACGAAGGTATATCTTCGCTCATTTGTTATTTATTGACATCTACTACATCTCAATCAGTAACTTAGAAAAATATATTTTTGGTGCTCATTTTTATATACAATATCCGTGGCTAATTAGTATAATTCATGATACTGTCAATATATTTATTTCTATTAATTTGGTACTCAAATCATCCTAATTTGGAAATGTATCAGAGGCTATGCTGCGTAATTTTTATGAGCTAGAACATGTTGACTAATTCTTGAACATTTATATTGTTTGGATTGATCAAGCAATATTAAGTCTGACCGAATCAATCCTTGAATCAAATAGATATAGATATTTATTGTTTGCAACAGAGGTCAAGTTTGATACAAGACAATTATATTCTTAGGTAAAAAAAGCTACCTAAAGGTGGGGTCCAATTAGTTTGAACCCAAGACTCGTGTGCATCAATTCTAACTTTTTATTATTATCGTTTTGGTAAGCACACACAGAGCCACTAGTTATACTTGACATTCAAAACAAAAGAGAGGGTTGAACCGCTGCTAGGTCTAGATATATTAAATTATGTTTATCTCTTCGTATTGTTATACTTTCAATATGCATAACTTTTATGCAATTCTCTTTATGTTATATTGCATTTATACATGTTTCTCTCATACGCAATGCATAATACACGTACATAAGTCTATGAACATGTAATGCATGCTTAATTAGTTTGTACAACTTGTATGACTCTTACACACATGTTGTCTATCATAGATTTATAGATGTCAAATTTCGACACCAATCATTAATAGTACCACGTATGAGTTGATCGCTCCCAATTATTTGGTCTCCAAAAATGCATGATTATTATTACTTGTTCGAACTCTACTCACATGCTTGGTATAAAATCAAGTTGAGAATGCTAGCCCAGGAATCAAGTCTTGCCTCGGCGTGCTAGAATCGAATTTCATCTTGACGCGCTTAAAGGTTTCAACAAATAAGAAACCATATAACCTTATTGACCCGATCAGAGATGGAAGAATAGCATTGGTCTTGCATTGCTAAAAACTACCTTTATCAATCCGGGTTTGATCTCTCCCACTAATATAAAGATTCTGCTCTCTATCAAATATGTTATGCTTTATACAAATAGAACTCGTTTATAACTAATTGTTATCTTTTATTACCTAAGCAAGCGTATCTTATTATTTATACTCCAGAGCTAGACAAATGATTTTTTTTAAAAAAAGAATCCGAGTAAGGGTCACTAAAAAAAACGATCATTAAATATCGTCCTTTGACTAACAATCTGTTGAGAATTTTTATAGTGAAAGGTTTGAGGTTGGCTCAGATTAGGTTGCTTTCCGAAAGCATCTTGATCGGACAAGTCGGGAAAACTCCAAACAGTAACTATATTCATCAATTACTGGGCGGCACCATGTACATTTGGCCAAAGAACCTATTCAATAAAATCTGAAGGTTAAAGTTTGTGGTAAGCTAAAGATAAAATCTAGTCAATAAAGGATAAAATTTGATCGAAAGATAGAACATGTTCAACCAAAACTATGGTCAGCCAAAGATAGAATCTAGTTGGGGAAGGATAGAACCTGGTCGACGAAAGACGTAACCTGTTTGGCTAAAATTACGGCCGGTCAAAGATATGACTTGGTCGATTAAAGTTTCTAATCAATCAAAGGTATTGATCTGATTTGTCCAAAATTCAAGCCAAAAATTAACGGTCGAATATCAACCTGAGCAAAGGGTCGGGACACTAGCCAAATCAATTATAGAGATAGGATTCAAGCGTTAGTAAGATCCATTCAAAGATAGGTCCAAGCAATGTCGAACCAGGTTGAAAGAGGATCCGAGCGTCAGTATGAACCACTCAAAGATAAAAAGATCCAAGCAAAGCTAAACAACGTTAAGATGAGCCTCAAATTCACCTAAATAGGAGAGAAGATCCAGGCACCAAAAAAAAAAGGCTTGGTCTATGAAAAAGATCAGCTGAGAAGAGAAGTCTAAGATTAGCATAAGAGATTCATCACAATAGGTTGCATCCACAGAAATCAATAGTATCCCATCGACTGCAACATAAAAATATGAAACACCCGAGACGCTATAGCAAACCTGAACTAAAGAAAAAAAACTGAGAAACGGATGCTAGGGGGTTGGATTAGTTGTATCATCACCAGGAGATGCGCAAGCAAGCGAATTCACAAACATAGTTTGTTAAAAGAAAGCAAGATGCACTTGAAGAAAATTTTACCTCAAAAGTTCACCTCAATGGGCGTTGTCACCAGCTAAAGTTGAATAAGCTATCTGTTATTAGGTAAACTGACAACCGAAGAAGTTACAAGTTAAGCAACTAGACTTTGAAGTTATGAAAGATTGATCAGATTCAACTCGAAAAAGTGTTTTCTAAAGGCTTTTCGGATTTAACATATCAATGAAGAATCCAAACTATGGTCACATCAATACAATCATCAAATAAACGGTGAGCCATTGACAGTCAAAAGCTTAAATGACTTTATAAAAACCTCACAGACTCTAGACCGCTCAAATGGGCTGCAATATAGTCAGTCAATCAAAACCACGTGTGGTAACCAAAAGATGATTGTATCACTTCAGTCGCCTCACTCTGATTACTCGAAAAACTCTACTATAAACATTTAGCGAATAAAGCAGTCAAATCCGAGTGTCATCCTATTTGTCTCGTTGTAGTTGTTCAATTTGGTGGAACCACTCAGCTCATCACAACTGTTTGGTTTACCAAAAGTTTTCAACCATTCTAGATATTTCAAGCCACTGCTCTATTAGATACCCCGACTGGCTACTTAGTAAAGCATCAAAAAAGAAGAAAAAAAGAGGATGCGATGTTAAAAGTACTATGTTCAAATAAAACTACTTTAACAACTACTGGGGGCTACAGGGGTAGCATATACATCAAAGGTGTAGGCGATGTGATATATATATATATATATATAAAACGTAGTTGCAAAGCAGTTGTAGCAAAATCGTATCTCAATCAGTTGATATATGTATATTTTTTTTAAAAAAAAGAGATGAACTAGAATGGAAGTTGTAGTATAAGACAAAAGCCTGTGGATCAATCACAACCTCTCAGCATATGCAAAAAGTCGATTAGCAGCAGACCAATAAAGTCTTGGTGGTTTGATCAAAAGATTGCTCGCATCCATCATTCCTTGCAAAAAAAAAAGGAATTAGATGGATCATTGAAATTTGTGGAAGGTCTTTATGGAATGTTAGGCAATAATCAGAGCATCACAACTCTACGTAAAAGATGTAAACATCCACCAACACAGTTAAAGGAAAAATCTAGTTTATTGTCCAATATAATGATGTCTAGTGGATGCGTCAAAATTATTTAGACTACACGGCCGAATAACGATAACGATGAGGTAAGGGATTGTGAAACAGTTTCTTCACCCTTATTTATCGATATTTCTTATTATACTTTTAATATAGTATGTTACGCATATAGCCTTTGTATGTTTCTCCTAATATTAGACCATGCATGCATACCGTGTCTTTTATACAAAGAGCCATTCATGAAGAATTCATGGGCACAGTATCTCGAACAACGACCATCACTAATAACATGCATGAATCCATCTATTTTTGTTCTGGATTTATAATATATATATATATATATATATATTTGTGCAAATGTTACTCATATGTTTAACAGAGAAAGATAAGATGAAAAATTTAGCATAAAAATCGAGCTTAGCCTTAATACGCACAAAAGTGTTTTATCTTGGTGCATATAGAAATTTGAAGAAAGATATAAGCTCCTCAACAAGCGGCTATAGTAAAAAAAAAACCTGGTCTTTGAGAGACTTGTACTACAAAAAAAAAGGGGAAGACAAAAAGGGGCCAAAATCTTCACCAACAAAGGCCTCCAAAAAAAGTCAGCATACGATAATAAGAACATATGAAGCAAGAATCATACGATAATAATAACATATGAAACAAGAGTCATTCATATGAATCATACGATAAGAACATATGAAACAGGAATCATATGATAATAAGAACATGTGATAATGACATGATAATGAGAATATGTCAATAAGAACTCGGGCGCCAAGAAACTGCGAAGGAGGATAGAAAGTGTCCGAAAGGGGCTGAGAAGCTAAAGTAGCATGCCCGACGAGCTGATTAGGTGCAAATACATCTATTGGCTAAAAAGGTCAAACCCGATGCACTGTGTTACCTAGAAAACTGCTTAGGGAGCCACCGGGGAAGAACCCTGGTTAGATGCGCAGCTGTGTTGGCTGGTATACACTACCCCAACGATTCAGCAAACCTCTGTAATAGATAAAACTGGGAGACGTCCTTGGTGACTTGTGTAGGGTCCTAGGTGTATGATCCCGGTGAGCCTTTCAATAAGATACTTGATCATTCCTGAAGCAAAACTGATCAGATCCATATGATGATATTCTACTCTTATTTAATAAATGGAGTCACGATGTTCATATCTATAAATGAAGACCTCTATCGATTAACAAATGAATATCACCAAACTATCGATGATAGACTATGTTATATAATCATACTCATTGATAGCTCAAATGATAACACTTGCAACCATAAGTTCATCATTTATCTCAAGATTGAGATAAACTCTCTGATTGTCTTCAAGTGAAAACTTTTATCCATTGACTGTCCTAGATAAAGTATTTCACTGTGATCCTATTCAATGCACCTAGTGCACTAGATTCTTTGGTCCAAAGACACCACACTTTGATGATTTTAGACTCATCATAACACATTTGATCCCACTCAAATGCTACCAAAAGAATCTACAACTTTGAAAGATAAATGTGCCAAACCTTTATCTTAAGTTGTGAATATTATTCAAGACTAACTAAAGATTGTGTCTACCTCATACATATCTAGATGTACGAACAATTCTTCTTTTCTTATAGTCTTTTGACCTTATGATTATTTACTTTTGACGATTATAATAATTAAACTATAAATGCTATAAGATTTGATAAACTAGAAATCACTTTTATTGATATCAAAAGATTGTCAAATACATTATTACACTCTTGTTATTGAGCATCATCCCAACAAAAACCAGGTTCCTACTTTATATATCGACAACAACTTATAAATGACGACTTTGCTTGGGGGTAGATTCCAAGCAACATGAACCCCTAGAGAACAAGACCATCCAACTCGCCGTAAATATGTATATTTGGCAGTGGCCTAGGGGGTGGATACTAAGAAGCACGATCTCCACGGAGCGCCAACTTACCTTCCCCGAGAGCAACAACATCTACCATATATTTTCTCAACTTGTGAGGAAAGACGTTACTCAGAGATACCCTAAGCAAGCTCCTCTTATGATCCTCAACCTCAAAATTTTCAAGTAGTCTAGAGCCTTAAAACTTCTAAAGATAGTCGGAACATGCCTTTAGAGAATATTCTATGTGCGGCGATAAAAGCATTGAATTATGGAATACTGCATAGTCAAAACAAAAGACTAGAAAGATGAGGGCATGATGGTGGCGAAAAAAGTGATCGTGCGACGGGAACGCAATGAAAGCAAGCAAAGCAAAAAAAAAAAGGAGGGGGTCGAAACGTGGCGAGCATAAAAAAATTTATGACTCTTAAACGACCGAATGAAGTATCAAAAAGTTAGGACCTCCTCGAAATAAAGAGACTTAAAAGCACCCGAGCACCAAATCTTAAGTGTCAATCTATTCATATCGTTGTGGCGGTTCAACTTGCCATATCTATTCAGCTCGGGGAAATAACTTAACATACCGTTGCTATACCATTCAGCTCGTTGGCTCTTTACCTCTTCAATAATATAAAAAAAGGTCCAGCTTATCCCAGTGCACCTCGAGATCAAATAAGAAAAAGTGATATCAAAAATCAAGGCTGGTGGAAAGAAGGCAGTTCATCGAACGCGATTAGAACCACATGCAAGTAAGAATTTATAATTATGTTCGTACAATCAAAGTGCTTTTTTGATTGCAGAAAGCTAGAAGGCCTTACAGAAAGGTATACTACGTGCCAAATCTATATAGCACAGGAGTACACATTTGAGCATTACTGAAGTACACAAGGCAAAAATTATAAGAAAGAATGAGTTAAGAAGGTATCTAAATCTTCCGCCTCAATATTTTTTTGGCACCTCTTTCTGAAGAGAGCCATAAAAAATAGAATCAGAAGCCGATCACTTAAAAGATGACTGTGATCATTTGGTGATTAGACATGGCCCTACCAGACCATATGCAGGTTCATCTCACTGTAAAGTATCAAAATGCATCTTAGTGACCTGATCTATATCCTGAAGACAATGACAGATATAGGTCCAAAAATGTGTCTCATCATCAACATAACCTGTTTTAAAGATTATCGGTTTGCAAGAGTGTAGAATAAAAAAAATACGAAAGGAGAACTATTCAAATCCTTTGTCGAGTAGTCAAGAACTCATCTCACATATTTGAAGGGGTATTGTTATATGTATTTTTTGTCAGCATGACACATCAACGAAGGTAGCGGGTAATGCAGAAATATAGTAATTCCATATCATTAGAAGTCCACTAGTCAACGAGAAGGACATTGTCCAATGACATGTCATCGAGAAAATTGATAGGGAACTTAGAAGCGTATGCACCAAGTAAAATCGTACAGTAAAAGAAGTATTAATAAGCGAAGATCTATACTCAACGAGATTTACTCGGTCAGAACAGGAAACATGACCCTATCAGGACACTTCGTATCAAGTGAAGATTCACTCAGATACAAAATCTAAGAATCATACTCCAATAAGGGAATCTTTATATTTCCTCTTTAGTATCAGATAATTTTGATTATGAAGAAATTCATAGCTTCCAGAAGGATAAACACCAAACGGAAAATAAGTCCTAAACAGACTATATTACTATAATCCTACAAAAATTCTAATTGATGAATCCACCACTCGTACGAAAAGAACTAGGGCAACCCTAGATCGAACCATATAAATACGTCCATGTATTCATTATAACATAACATGATCTTGATCATCAACAGTTCACGCTTAGACGAGAGATGAGAAAAAGATACAAAACATGAGCACTCATTTGAGAAAAAAACGAGTATTGAATGTTGTAATTACTCTATTGATAGCGAATCTCTTCTCACCGTCACCATCACTGTAGATGTTTCCCCGCCTTGGGGTTTTACCATGTAAAATATGTGTTATTTTCAATTTTTTCTTTATTTCCTACTTTTCTACATTATTGTTCTCAAATACAAACAAACCGTATCGCATCCTCGTGAAGAAAAAGGCTTTGATCATTCAACCCTTAACTGGTTAAAGCCTTGATCTGCCTACCTATTAATGTTTGGCGGTTGACTTTTCAACAATCCAAAAATCACCGCTAACAGAACCAAATTGTTGGGCAAAACTGAACTGAACTGAACTGAAAATATTTCGGTTCATCCAAAATTAAACCAGTTAAACCAAATAAGAAATGGGAACCGAACTGAACTGATTTTATTCGGTTCGGTTCGGTTCGGTTCAATTTGGTATTGCGTCTAATGGGCCGGATAGCTTAATGGGTCTTTTTAATATGTTTTTAAAATTAATGGGCTGTTGAATACTAGTTTTGGCCATTTGAATGACCTAAAGCCAAAAATTTCAAATCAAACCTAATTAAAAATATATACATAAAAAATTAAATCAATTAAAAACATATTACATTATAATAAATTAATTACAAATTCATTATTAAAAAACATATTAATACATTCCAAAATCCAAAATAAAAGTTCAAAATCAGTTATTAGTACAATACAAATAATACCTCCCCAAAAATAAATAATCCAACTTTAAATCAAAATTACAACTAAAATAACTCCAAATCAAAATTACAACCGGTCAACTAAAAAAATATTTCAATTATAGTTTCCACACCACATTCCACATACATAAAAAAAAGGGCATTCTATTTTGTCACTACACCTACTGCCTGCAAATACAAAAACACATATTCAAAGGTACTGTGACTACTGTGAATCTGTGATTCGATTATTCGAATACACACAATTAGACACACACACACACACACATACACACACACACACACACACACACACACACACACACACATATATATATATATATATATATATATATATATAGTGAAAATGGTGAGAAATGTCATCTTTTTTTTGGTAAGTTGTAGTGATGTCACCGTTATAATAAGTTAAGTTTAAAAGACACCTATTATGGTGAGCTACCGAAAATGCCCTTAAATAATCGATTCTTTAGTCTTTAAAAGCCTTTGTCGTTCAAAAAAGTTGTCTGAAAATCAATCAACTACTCCGGGTATCTCTACAAAAAACGAGCTACATTCCAGATATTGCACAAGAAGGTAAATAAATATTTCTGATCTTCATTTCCATTTTTTCTTGTATTTCTGTGTGGTATAACAATGTATGAACATTTATGAACATATTGTCTCAATTTTTTTTGTTTATGTCTAGGAGTTGTAAACTTAAAAAAAATAATGAATGAACATGTATGTATTTTTTTTGTATATATATTTGGCCGACTTGATTTGAAGCGGTGCAAACAAGTTTAAAATCTTGGACATAAAAGCTAGAAAGCATTTTAAAAAAGCTCGAAACATTTGAAAAAAAGCTCAATCAAAATATAAAAAAGCTCGATCCATAAAATAAATGCTCGATACGTCACAAAAAAAGCTCGATCCCTCAGAAAAAAAGCTCGATCCTTAAAAAAAAGCTCAATCCCTAAAATAAAAAGGTCGAGTCATATTTGAAAAAAGCTCGAGCTATATGAAAAAAAGCTCGAGCCATATATAAAAAAGCTCGATGATGTACAAATAGAGCTTGGCCCTGAACAAAAAAAGCTCGATCCCGTTCAAAAAAGCTCTATCATGCACAAAAATGGCAAGTTCATATACAAGAACGGTTCGATCATGTACAAAAAAAGCTTGATCAGTTAAAAAAAGCTCGATCGGTTACACTTTTGATTTTTGTTTAATCCTTTATAATTGTAAATTTAATATTAAATATTTATTTATTAATAATGGTTTTTGATGATGATTTTGACAGGACAATGAATAGGGTGAGAATAGTCATTTCTTACAACGGTCGATGGGAGCAATTATCCGACGGAAATCAGAGGTATTTAGGTTCTGATAACCAAGGTTTGAATGTGTCAAATAATTTGAGTTACGACGAACTGGTGTCGATCGTGCAAACCATTGTGAAGTTTGATAAGAACAATACAGTGCTGATCTACAGTCTATATCAATTATTCATGTCAGACATTTATAAGGAACAATGATGATGTTTAGTTTATGCTAAGGGAAGATAGAGTGATCCCTCAAGTATGTGTTAGTCTAATCAAGAGGCCAACAGGAGGTGTCATTGGTGAAGATATCCCTCATCGTGATAACATCCAACAATTTCGATCGTCAGGTGGAAGCAACCAGTTGTTCACAAAAAGATGTGGGATTGATGGTCGGGAAAACATATATGTTGTCCAACCGACAGTAGCCGCCCATGATAATATACTGGGACCTCAATTCGATGATGTATTTGGTTGTCAAATTGAGATGAATGGTAGGCAGTACAACCACCAATACTATGAGATCTACAATGACATCAATAATGAGCAGATTACAGCACCGAATGTTAGGCTGATTCATGAGGTGGATAATGAGGGCAATTTCAATTCTGTAGAAATTGTAAAGGACAATGAGGATGATGAAGAACCTGTCCAGACGGAAAGTCGAGTAAGACATGTACACAGATTTAGTTCCAGTGCACCAGATATAGCTGGGACCTCCGAGGTCTGGGCTAATGCAACTCCAAATGATTCTGATAATGCCACAACATGGGTTATTCTAGGAGCAAAATTATGCTCGTCTGGTATGGGTGGAAGCAAGAACTTGGTTGAAGATGAACCTACAAGCATGATATATAAAGGGCAATTTTTTCCATCTAAAAAGGATTTGAAGAGACTATTAGGTCATTTTGCAATGCGGCAGAACTTCGAGTGGAAGGTGAAATGGTCCAATAAGACAACATTACATCTAGTTTGTTTGATGGGAAATTGTACGTGGAAGTTAAGAGCGGTGAGGAGAGATGAAGTCACATACTTTCAATTAAGAAGTTTTATCAACGAACACACTTGTCCGTTAGAGGAAATTCTCCGCCGCCATCGACAAGCTAGTGCAGTCATAATTAGAGAAGTTATTGCACCTAGACTTCAACAACAAGATGGTCGACTAATACGTCCGAAGGACAAAATCATCGACATGAAATCAATGTATGGAATCCAAAACATGTACAGTAAGGCATACACCTCCCTCGATTATGTGTTATCACTGACATATGGAACACATGAGGAAACCTTCCAACTGCTTCCATCATTTGGTTACGTTTTGGAACAAAAAATCCCGGCATAATCACTGACTTACAGTGCGACAAAGATGGTAAATTTTTGTACTTTTTCATGTCGATTAGTGCCTCACTTAGAGGATTTCGGATGTGTATGCGTCCAGTCATTGCCGTTGATGGTACCCATTTGAAAGGACGATTTCGGGGTACAATGTTTGTTGCAACAACACAAGATGGGAACGAATAAGTGCATCCAATTTCTTTTGAGTACGGTGACTCAAAAAATAACCTTTCATGGGAATGGTTTTTGGATTGCTTGAAGGGTGCCCTAGGTCATATTGATGAGCTAGTTTTCATTTCCGATAGGCATGCAGGCATTGAAGCAGGGATTTTTAGAGTGTTCCCCTATGCCACCCATACCATATGTTGCTGGCACTTTGCTGAAAATATTAATAAGCATTTCACAGGAAGGATTTTGCCGTAATAATAGACAAAACAGCCCGCGTATACACCGAGTTTGAATATATCCGCCATATGGAAGAGTTAAGAAACTTGCACCAGAATGCATATGATTATGTAATTGATGTCGATCCACACAAGTGGTCCCGTGTGCACTGCCAGGAAAAAAGGTACAGGGTGATGACAACAAATGCTGCAGAATGCATAAACTCATGCCTAAAAATTGCACGTCAACTGCCTATGTTGACTCTGGCTGAGTTCATTAGGAATATGCTATAACGGTGGTTTCACGATCGCTATAGAGCTACACAAACCATGCGTCATCAGTTGACCGATGCAACACATCTTATGCTCTTAAAACGTATGGAGAAGTGTGATTTTTTAACCGTAAATCCAGTAGACTGGAATATTTTCTCAATCAAGCCGCCTGGAAAACAGTGGACTGTTGACTTAGCCCGAAAGACTTGTACTTGCAACAAATTCCATATGGAACATTTTCCATGTTCTCACGCTATTGTGCCAGCACGGTACATTACTTTCAAGTTTTACTGTGAGGTGGTTATTACTGAAACGTGAAGCTGATCATTTTCAATATTTTTTACAGACGTGCTGGGTAGGGGAGGGGACCGCTGTGGCTGAATCGATGTGCTGGAAGGTTAGGGAGACCGCTGAGCCTGGGTGGACCTAGATGGGACAGCTGAGAGGTTTGACCCGACTGCTAACGTGAAGCAAACCTACTATCGCTGGTATACGACTGAGGTTACCTCTCCGAAACTACCCTTCAGGTAGGCGGGTCCTGACTAGATCCACCTGTCATGTCTGTCCCCATATATCCCTATCAGTCCAGTCTCTAGGACTAAAGTCTAGATCAAGAGGTGGGGGGCCATCCCAGTGTGTACGTATGGTTGACCTCTGAAGCCCCTGGATCATATCCAGTAACACTCGGTGTTGTTGCTGACGATCCTCATCACTCTTCCTGATCCTCATCACTCTTCCTGATCATATCCACCAACTCCAAGTGTTGACGTTGTCGATCCTCCTCACTCTTCCGGAGGGCTTCACGCATAATGTTCAACAGATCTCCCCACGGAGCCTGAAATCATGTCTACATTGTTAGTACAAAACTATCAACACGTGTTAATAAAAAACACTAAACTTTGTTTTCAACTTACCTCTCCATCACGTCCAAAGCCCCCACGGGAATCCCCTGTAGATGTACCATGTCTGGGGGTGGTAAACCGAACCCACCTATGACTATGCCTTTCTCATTGAGGGTCTGTCTCATATCCCTCACTATCACTGGGCCTTAAACCCCCCAACAGCAGGCTCAGATCCCTCATTGTCACTGGTCCTGTCTATTAAACCCCCACCCTCTTTACCACTGTTCCCGCCAAAGGTAGTCTGATCAGGGACCGGAGGCTGCATATCATTCCTCTCATATTCTACATACAGGCTCCCCCCCCTCATTTAGCCCGGTATAGTACCGTGCCTGTCTCTCAGCTGGTGTGGGCACCAGTTCCTTCCTCGCAAACATCTGAAATATTAGTAAGAACAATGTAATTGTACAAATACTAACTAATAAAAACATTAACAAATTAAATACATACCCTGGCTTTGAAAATCTTTGCCAGTTTCTTCCTTCTCGGTTGTTTGCTTAACTCCCACTTTAAAATACGGGGAGTCAGATTTGTAACCCTCCGGGCACTGAACTCTTTGGCCAAATTAGGGATCACCTCAAAAGCAAATACCTGCATCAAAGATAAGTCTGATAACTAACCATAACATTGAGGACAACACCAATAAAGTACAATTTGTAATTCGAAGTTCTTACCAATAGGGCATGAGATAGACTGCATATGTTGTAGGTCTTCACCGTGTGTACGTCAGCGCCCTTTTCCTGCTGGCGTCACTCGAACCCATCTTGTCTCCCATCTAGCGCATGCTTAAATGAGAAAATAGAATTCCTGTACACATGGGCACCCCACGGGAACGCGTCGAACATATCGAGATCCTCAACCAGCCGAAACTGCCAAACTGGAATCTTGAATCTCTCATCCCATCCCATCAGTATCCAGTTCAGCATATATATGAGGCTGAGCTCAACAGCATCGTACGCCTTTTCAAACTCTGCTACGGTGACAACACCCCTAATCTCCTCCAACGAGACCTCATCGGCTCCAGGAAAGTACCGCTGATGTATGACATTCTCCACTGCTGCATACTTGGTCGTGTTTAGTACAACTCTAAACCGTAATCTGGTGATCAGGAAAAATTCACCTTTGAAAACCTCACCGACTGGTTCCCTAACATGAGCTGCATCTCATCTGTTGGGCCGTTATGACGCAGCTCCCTCAAAAGCAACCGATGGATAAAACCACCCGAAAACTTCATCTCCCGATGCATCATCAGGAAATGGACGAAACATGACGCCATGAACCGACGCCGATCTTCATTTGCAAATTCTACAGGGACCTGGTTCAGCGCGTCGTCTATATGGCCAAGGGCATCAAAATCGTTGTGTCGAGTCAATTTGCCCTCGTACCAGTCTCCTTTTGCATTTTTAAGCAAATCCCTCAACGTATTTCTCATCTGCAATGTAACAGAAATACAACATCATTAAACAGAACAAATATCGTAACCAAAATTAAAAGTCTCGATCCAATGTAAAAACAGCTCGGTCCTATAAGAAATAAGCTCGATCCAAGGGCAAAAAAGATATTTCCAATTATAAAAAAGCTCGGTCCTGTAAGAAATAAGCTCGATCCAAGGACAAAAACGCTTGACCCTTTAAAAAAAACTCGATCCTCCAAAAAAATTATCGATCCCATAACAAAATAGCTCGATCCTATGTAAAAAAGCTCGATCCCATGATAAAAAAGCTCGATCCAATGAAAAAAGCTCGACCCTATTGAAAAAAGCTCGAATCATTTTAAAAAAAGCTCGATCCCTTTTAAAAAAGCTCGATCCAATGAAAAAAAAACTTGACCCTATTGAAAAAAGCTCGAATCATTTTCAAAAAAGCTCAATCCCTTTCAAAAAAGCTAGATCCAATTAAAAAAAAATTCGACCCTATTGAAAAAAGCTTGATTCCTTTTCAAAAAAGCTCGATCCCTTTCAAAAAAGCTCGATCCAATTCAAAAATAGCTTGAAACAATACAAAATATGCTTGACTTACAAAAACCTAATTCTCACGAAAATAAAAGCTCGACTCAACAACAAATAAGCTCGATTCTCTTACAAAAAGTTTCGATAACCCAGATTTCATCTATCTCAACTGATATTCAACCAAATTACAAACCATAACCTAAACCACAACTATTCTCAGATCTCTATTTTAACCGGTTTCTACAATTTCTATCAACAAAATTCAATTCTAACATGTAATGCAAGTTGACAACAACAAAAACGATGAAAAAAAACTAATCTTACCTTTCTCAATCGTAGTTGTTCTTGTGTAATCTCGTTTCGGTCACTTCACCGTTAATTACTTTCCCGTCGGTTTAACTGTTGCTTTTCTCTGACTTAGAAAATGATAAATTTCTCACTATTTTAATATTTCGGGGTATTTTCGTCTGAACACTTTAAGTTGTGCATTTTAAACATACATTAGTAAAGTGGTGATATTTGCACAACACCCCCTCAAATAGTGCCAATAATTTTTTGACCACACACACACACACACACACACACACACACTGATATACACAAATAAAATATAAATAAACATATATACTGATAATCTCATATATGCATGACACAACAACACAAGTAAACTGTCTATAAACATATATTATCAATGCAGATCATACACATATTCGAATATATATAAACACTGTCTACTATGCACAAACAAAATATAAATAAAGCTACGAGCCTACAATAGAGATTCGAATCACAGATTAGACACAAACAAATGAACAATCACATATTGATACATCAAGTCAATACGTAATTAGACACACAATCACATAATCAAATTTCATGATTTGTCAGTGACCAATCAACCAAATCAATAACCAACCTTTGTTAACCAAATCAAGAAAGAAATGCTAACTAAAAGAAAGAAAAGCTAACCAAATCACAGATTGGACGAGCTGAAGGTTTGTCTTGTTAAAGCTTTGGCTGGCGATGAAGACGAGCATATCAGATGTTAAACAAAAAAAGAAGACAAGAAGAAAATTAGAAGAAGAAGAAGAAGAAGAAGAAGAAGAAGAAATTAGAAAAGGAAGAAGAGAAAGTGACAACTGACAAACCTTGTAGTTGAAGGAGCAAATCGGATGTTGAGGAAGTTAGGAACAAAGTTGAGACGAGCAAATCGGAGGTTGAGGAACAGAACTGCGTAGTCTAAGAGAAAGAACACTACAAAATGTTAGGGATTTTTTAGTTATATAGGCGGTTTAATCGGTTCAAACTGGTTCTTAGAAACTTAAACCGGTTTGAACCGAAAATGTTTTCGGTTTTCAAATTTTAAATTGGTTTAAACTGAATTAATTCTACTAACCAAACCGAAAACCCTTTTTTGGTTCGGTTCGGTTCGATTCCGAACTTTGTGCCTACCCCTACAAATAATAAGGTGGAATTTGAATCCATTGTCACTGATTTGGAACTACCACCTGCCAATGATGTGTAATTAATTTTACTTTTAAGAGAAAAGGTGGTTACAATTGAAATTCATTATTTGAAGGTGAGAATCAATTATTGATATTTTAAAGAACAACCCATTAAAGAAGTCAGGCTTATGGGAGCCAATAGAGCCGAAGAAAAAATGTGACAAAAGCCACATTTAATTTTAGAGATAGACAATAGAGAAAATTCTTTCGGGACTAAAATTCATCAAATGAGTAGTGATAGTAGGCTAAAGCTTGACAAGCGGAGGCACCTTTTTTTTTAGGCTGAATAAGGAGGTTTATTTATTGGGAGTGAAGATAATGACACCCCTCAAAAATTGATCTGCATCCCTTTTGTAATTGTATCCATCATTTTTTTTTAAATCTCTAATTTGTAAATAAACCCCACTTAATACCAAATATACCATTCCTTTAATTATAAAGTATTGTATTTTGTTAGTACATATCACCTACAACTATTATTACGATATTTAAGCAACTTTATTATTATTTCAAATTTTGTTATTACCCTTAATTTTCTTCCCTACTTCTTTTCTCTTCTTGCTTTTTTTTTTCAAAATCAAACTCTATTTTTCATTACAAATCCATTTTAAGATTTTTTTTTGTTAGAAAATAACATATGTGTTCGATGAAAATTGAAGAACATCTAATATATATATATATATATATATATATATATATATATATATATTTATTTGAAAAGAAAGAATATATAATATTGATAAATAAATAAAAAGTATAAAGTGCGTTTGAAAGAAACAAAAATATATAGGTAATATAATTAATTTAGAAGTCTATTTAGATGTATAATGATTTTGTTCTTCTAATAAAAAATAATTTAAAGCTTTACTTTTTCACAACCAAATTTGTGTCACTATTTTGATTCATTTTCCATACTTATCAATCAATTTGTATTTCCTTAAAAGAGATTGAAAATATATTCAAATTTTACACAACACAAACCCACCCATTAGCTTATTAGGTTTGAAGATGAAAATTATAACCCATTCACTATCTTAATTGGTAACAAAATACCGATCCTTTTATCTCGTTATTTTTTACGTGACAATATTTGTACCTCTAAAAAACCGTATATATACTCATTTTTGTATGTACACTTTTTTTTAAAAAAATGCTATAGTTCGTAAGAACACTCCATATATTTCCAAAAATATTATTTATTGTAACTTTGGGTTAAGGGTGGTGCTATTGGCACACCCCCTACCGGTCTTTATATGCCCCAATTTTTTTTAATTATGTAGTATCCTTTTTTTTTTCTTTATCAAAATTACTTAAATGACATACAATTTAAGATAAAAAAAAATCTTCTATAAAGTAAATCTTATAAAACTCAACATTTCTTTTCCAAAACAAAAAAAAAACAGTTCTTGTAATCCGTTTCTTGAAAAAAAAAATCATAACTTTTAAATCCTAAAATTTGTTTCTTACACACATACAAAATATTATAGAAGAGTCTGATAACAATATCAAGCGTATGAAAAAATTGTCTCTGAGAATTAAAACATCGTTCAATAGAGGTGAGAGAGAAATGTATAAAGAGATCAGAGATGAGGTGTATGAAAATTTAAAATTATGTAAAAATGATAGTTTTTGAAATAAATCAAAAATATTAATAAAAACATTTAATTTTATTTAATTAAATCTAAATTTTATTTAATTAAATCTATATTTTAAGAAGTTGGACATAAATAGACCGGTAGAAAGGTGCCAATAGCACTACTATTTGGTTAAATACTAAACTAATACATTAAATCCTTACTCAAGTATCTTTAGGGTGTTCACCAACATCTCCCATTGGCCACTTTAACCGTTTAATTTGCTATTATTATATTTTAAAAGACTCCATATACAACCTTTGAGGACCATCTTCCGAAGAGAAGAGGACTTCAGAACCTCAAGGATTCTCCAGATGCACAATCCAAAGACCATCTTCTAAAGGAAGTTAACCAATCACCAATCCATAATTTTATCCTCAACAGATCTCTTTGTTGATGTATTTTGAGTTGGATTGTGGAGTTGTGTTTCATTGGATTGAAGGTTTGATGTTGGTGAAATCAAATGAATTTTTTGTATTGGTGATAGGTGATTTGAGGGTAGTAGAGACCGGAGATAAGAAGGATCTCAATGGATCTCCTTTGATACGTACCCAATTTTTTATGTTTTTTTTTATAATTAATTCATCGATTTAAGTGAATTTTGATATGAATTTTTTTGTGCTTGAAAAAATCAAGAAAAAATTGTTGTTGTGCTTGATTTTTTTTTTCAAATTTTGTTTACAAGTAGATTTCATTGAACTTATCATTCATGAAAAAATCAGACCAAAATTCATTCAAATCGATATATTTCATAGGGGACTGACTACCATACACAGTAAAATGGATAGGTATCATACCATGCCATCCATCAATTAATTATAATCATTAGATGAAGCAAAAGGTTCGTTCAATGGCTGGAAAAACTAATATATTAAAATACTAATAAGACTTGCAACCCATATAACCGGTTGATAGACTAAAAAAATACATATATCTCAATCTCTCTGTATTATCTCACAACTTAACCCAATTCCAAATTCTCTTTTACTCTCTGCTCTGTCACCCCAAACTTTTTAGGGTTCTTGCTATTTTGTCTAAATTAAACTTCAAAGATTGCAATAGAAGAGTCATAAGTTACGAATCTTGTGTTGCATACGATTGACATGTTAGTAGTCGATTTTTAGTTTTGTAGTTGTAGTGGTAAAAAAACATCAGATCCATAAATCACTAAAAGATAAAAGTAGGCCCCAAAAGGGCCCAATCAATTAAGCCAGTATGAGCCCATTACTTAGCCTAACCCATCAGGAAAATCAACAATTACAAACATATGGTCTACATTGCTTTTAAAAAGCAAAATCATAACGGGCGTAGAACTGATCCTAACGTCTGGCGAGGCCTTGATTGTCCAATTCAAATGAATCAAAGCGGACAATTAATGACCGTTGACCCACTCTCTCATAATCAGCTCCAATGATGAAGGCTCCTAGACCTCACTATATGAACCAGACCCTTCCTCAAAGAAATGGTCCAAAATTCCCCCCTTCTACACTAGCGAATCTTTGTCTCTCTCAACATCATTTCAAAATTCAGCATTTCTTACGGCCCCAGCCTCCGCATTAATAACGGTTTCTACACACAATCGAGGTCGATCTAGTCAACCATAAAACTTGATCAATCCAACTCCCGGTCGACCCATATCGAGTGGTAGTACACACTTGGGCATCTATCTGTTACACTCAGTGATATTTGATATCGACCCAACTCACACTCGATACACAATGACTCAACGAATCCATAGAGAGTTGATTCACCAATATATTCATTACTCATAGTCGATCCAACAAGATCGACCTACAACTCGGCTCAAGTAATCAAACAACAAGGTTTGTCATTCCCTACATCTTCTCTCATTCATCGAACATTTACTAACCTGAGCATCTGAGAGTCCCCTAAGGGAACACCCTCTCATGTGGCCTGCTGTCGCTCTTTTCTTTATTTTTCAGGCTGTCAGTGCCCACCTTTACGATAAAAACTTAATTATAGATCTGATCGACTACAGTTTGGCACCCATGGTGATAATTTTATTAGTCGGCTATATTACTTAATCCTTACCAATGATGATGATTATGTTAGGATTATGCTCGATAGTAAGAGTGTAAAATTGTAATTAAACAATCTTTTTCATATGAATAAAGTGATTTCTAGTTTAACAAATCTTATAGCATTTATAGTTTAATTATTATAATTGTCAAAAGTAAATAATCATAAGGTCAAAAGACTATGAGAAAAGAAGAATTGTTCATACATCTAGATATGTATGAGGTAGACACAATTCTTTAGTTAGTCTTGAATAACATTCACAACTTAAGATAAAAGGTTGGGCACCTTTATCTTGTCAAAGTTGTATATTCTTTTGCTAGCATTTGAGTGGGATCAAATGTGTTATGATGAGTCTAAAATCATCAAAGTATAGTGTCTTTGGGCAAAAGAATCTAGTGCACTGGGTGCATTGAATAGGATCAAAATGAAAAACTTTATCTAAAACCGTCAATGGATAAAAGTTTTCATTTCAAGACAATCAGAAAGTCTATCTCAATCCTGAGATAAATGATGGTTTTATGGTTGCAAGTGTTATCATTTGAGCTATCAATGAGTACGATTATATAGTATAGTCTATCCTCGATAGTTTGG
This sequence comes from Dipteronia dyeriana, assembly GCA_032871835.1. NCBI lineage: Eukaryota > Viridiplantae > Streptophyta > Magnoliopsida > Sapindales > Sapindaceae > Dipteronia > Dipteronia dyeriana. Next base: position 26,218,759 of record CM065297.1, on the reverse strand, counting down.
TGGTATTCATTTGTTAATCGATAGATGACTTCATTTATAGAGATAGACATCGTGGCTCCATTTATTGAATGAGAGTAGAATATCATCATATGGATGTTTTGAGGTATTGGATATTAAATATTAACGTTAAGTTTTCAATAGTGTATATTGAAACATGGCATCTGGACAAGTCAAAACACCCAAGTTCAAAATGTGGTCATATGAGTAAATATGGTAACTTGGAGAGCTATAGACGGTCTATGAGCTCTTGGCGATTACTAGTATTCTTCACGAGGATACACTTTCTCCAATAAGGTTGTCTAAGGTATGAATGAGAAACATCAACTTATTATATCTTTATTTAAGAGTTCAATTTTAGTTCTTTAGTGGAATGAACTAAAATTAAATATATCGGACATAAGTGAATCATTTGTTGATTGTTATAGGATTGTGTCTATTGGAGCTTAAATATAGATAGCCCGCCAAGATCCCCATTCCACACGAACGTGTATGGATCACTTGATATATTCTACCAGACCAATTTAGAGGTCCATTTAGAATTGTATTAAGGCATGTGAACTTGTTTCTTTTTGTAAGATTAGGTCTAGTTCACATGTGGACTTTTTATTAAGGTCCAATGAATTTAATAAAATAAGAAAAATAATATATGGCCCATATATATGTGTTGGGGCGGCAAGGTTATTTAGAATAGCTTAATTATATTATTTTTATTTTATTATTTAATTAAATGGAAATTAATTAATTTGTTGATTAATTAATTATTTAATTAAAAGTCAAAATCTTTTTCTACTAGGAAATGGTCTCCTAATTATTATACTACTGTTGGTAGTATAACTAATATTAAAGACTATATTTGATAAGTATATAAATAATAGGAAGTATTTATCTAATCAAATTAGGAAGTCTTTAATATGGTTACAAATACACTATTGAGTTGGATTAGGAGTCCTGGTGTAGGAAAGAATTCCTTTTGGAAATGGATTCTTAAGCACCAAGTAAATCTACCTAAGGATAGAATTTTTATCCACCAAGTAAATCATTCTTAGGAGAGGATTTGGTCTCCTATATATATACTTGTAAATTTCGAGCAAGTATGAGTTTTTGGTGTGAGAAGTTGTTTTTTATTTGTTTTTTATATGTTTTTTTATTGTTATATAAAAAAGAAACTTCGTCCAATTCATTGTGTGAAGAATTCGGCCAAGCATAGAGAAAAGAGGGAACGTTTTTGTTTTCAATAGTACACTAGTATCCTTTACATCAAAAGGGTTTTGTGTACAACATCGAATCAAGGTACACGCGAGTTTCAATCAAATTGATTGATAATTCAAAAGTGACCGGACGTTCTTGGTTCTTCTCTTGGAGGATTATTGTGACTAACAAAAAAGAAGATTTTGTTTGTTTCCATCCCCAGGTATAAAATTTAAGGAACGAGAGTCCACATTCCTAGGTGATTCACGTTCGTGATTGGATTGGAAGATCTTACAGATTCAACTCGACGCTAGTTCAATCGTCACGAAAAAAAAATGTACGATACTTTTTATATAAATCAATTAATCTAGGGTTAAGGTTCTTGTTATTAAAAGGGAATTTTTTTTTATATACGCAAACCCTAATTTCTAATTTTCTCACGCTTCCGTTGCATTTTGAACCCGTTTTTTCCCTACAATTGGTATCAGAGCCAGGTTGTACCATTGATTAATTGATGTATGTATGTGAATATGTTTCTTTTTATTGTATATATGTTTTAAAAAGAGATGACACTTTAGGTATTCGCATATATATTTACGTTGGAATGTATGGATATATATATGTTTTATATGTGGTTTGTTATTGCTCAATTTTGGTCATAGAATTTCAATGTATTTTGTTTTGGGATTGTAAAAAGAATGTTGGTTTATCATCGCCATAATTTTCTTCTTGGTAGTTGCTAAATTTTTTTTTAGTTTGTTGTTGTAATAAATAAAAAAACTGCACTATTGTAATAAAAAAAAACTGCAGTATTTTTTTTTTATTTAAATTCTTCTGTAATACATTCAAGTATCGAAGACTCGAAGGTTTGAAGAATTAGGAGCAACAGGTACAAGTTTGGGACAGTGCAAGCCATAACAACGAACGTGCGTGCGAAGAGCGCGCAGCCACGTTTTGTTGTGGCATGGGCTGTGCACGGCAGCCCTTTGGTAGCCATGGGCTGCACATGGCAGCCATTTATGGGTTTGTGGCATGCGCACACCCATGGGTAAGGGCGAAGGGTGCGCATGCCCATGAGAGGTAGACGAGGGAGTCCGAACGATAAAGGTCATGTGAAGACTTGTTCGCCAAGAAAAGAAGTTCTTGTATTCCAAGATATATGTAATTAACTTGTTTTTCTAGGATCGACCAAAATTGTAGCTATTTATATTTTTGTAAATATTGCAATGTTTGTCATTGTTTGATAACATGTCATATAGAATAGGAGTGCCACTCATATATCTCATTTGGTATGAACATGCATTGAATGGCTTAAGTATCTAAATTGGCATCTAGATAACTCGGTAAATCATTCTTTGGAATTCGATCACAAGCCTTAAACAATTGAGTGGGAGAAGGTGTTTTGGAACACCTACGGCCTCCAAGTTTAGTTGAGCTTTATGTTTAGTGAATAACCTCCCAAGAGGTATTCATAAATGGAATTTAGCAAGATACTTCCTTACAAGGATAGACTAGACAATTAGCCCAAACGATATCTACTCCCAAAGGAGGGATATTCGTGAGGGATTAAATTGAAGGTCGATAATTTGGTAACACACTTAATGTAATTTTATTAATATCCTCCCATGAGTTCTTGTTAATAAAATTGCAAGGCTTAAATAGAAAACGTTGGTTGTTATGTTAACAATTAGGTGGGACCTAGTCCAACTAGTAAATGGTGCGTACTCCCAAAGGAGGTGTGACATTTATGGGTGTTGGATCACAGTTGAATTTTTACGATTGAATTATTTTATTTAATTCAAGATAAATATTCAAAAGTGCTATATCATGATTGTTTACTTATATAATTTTTGTTATTAAAAAGAAATCATGACCCCATCCCTAATCAATATCCTAAAAGATAGTACTTTAACTGATGATAATTATGTCACATGTAAAAGGAATATTGGGTTGTTGTTGCAAGCTGAAAAGTATAAGTTCATTATGTATATTCCTTAACCACCAAACTAATGAATCTAACTCAGGAAGCAAAGAGATGAGTATCAGTAGTGGAAGTCTTCAGATGAGATGGCTAAATGTACGTTACATTATGGCCATCATCTCCAACATGTTGCAACAACAACATGAAGGAATGGAGACTGCTGTCGATATAATGATGTCTCTAGAGGAGATGTTTGCTATGAGGTCTAGGATGACTAAGAGAGAGAGGCAGTGATTGCTTTTACGAATCTTAGGACAAAACCTGGACAGGGTGTGAAAGATCACATGATAAAAGTGATAGCATATCTCAACATTACTGAACTGAATGGTGCTAAGATAGATGGTGAGACCAAAATTGACATGATTGTCAACTCACTATTGAATTCCTTTGATCAATTCAAGTTGGACTACACCTTGAATAATAAGGAATACACCTTTCAAGACCTGATGTAAGATATTCAAAGCACCAAGATAATCCTTGTTAAAGGCAAGTGTAAAGAGATTCATATGCTTGGTAAGTTGCTACTATTAAAGACCCGTAAGAAGGTCAAGAGACAACAAAAGAAAAACCAACTTGAGCCTTCTTAGAAGAAGACCAAGAAAGTAACCAAGATCAAAAGAAAGTGTTTCTTTTGTGGTGAAAAGGGTCAAAGGAATAGATTGAATAAGAATGAATTCAACTTGCATTTAGGCAATGTAGCGTTGGTGTCTACTAGTGTAGTGGGAGATATTAGAATCAATTTTGATTTTTATAAGCATTTAGTTTTAATAAACGTTTATTATGTACCAGAATTCAAGAGGAATTTAATTTCGGTCTCTTGTCTAAATAAATTTGGATATTCGGTTACTTTTAATAAAAGTTTTATTATTAGTAAGAATAACAAATTTGTTTGTAAAGGTACATTGGAAAATGGTTTATTCTTTTTGCATGGAAATATCTCGCACTTGTTAGACATGGAATCAACAGACCTAATCATATAAGAGTAAAATTATCAAAAGATGAAACCTACCTATGGCATTTGCTCCTATGTCATATTAACCTTAATAGGATAAAAAGATTGGTATGTGACGGACCTCTAAATGACTTAAAGGTTGATGATCTACCAACTTGTGAATCTTGTTTGGAAGGTAAAATGACCAAAAGGTTGTTTACGACCAAAGGCACAAGAGCCATTGAATGTTTAGGTTTGATACACACTGATGTGTGTGGACCTATGAGCATTCAAGCTAGAGGTGGATATGAGTACTTCATCATTTTCACGGATGATCACTCAAGATTTGGCTATGTGTATCTCATGAGACATAAGTCGGATGTTTTTGACATGTTGGAAAATACAAACACGGTTATATGCTCAAGGCTAACCTAGAGGGGGGGGGGGTGGATGAATAGGTTAGACACTTTTTTCGACTCCCTTAGAAACAAAAAAAAGTTTGTCCCTCTAGATTCCTTGTATCACAATATATATATCAATTAAAGACACTTAATCAATATATAAAACAAGTAAAGTGTGATACAAACAAGTAATGGTAACACATACACAATCTATATGATAGAAAGAAAGTCAACTTACATAAAGAGTTCTATCCTTATTATTCAAATAACAAGTACAAATATAAGAGAGATAGGGATAGAGAAACGTTGACACAAGATATAACGTGCTAAACCTCCGAAGAGGAAACATCCACGGGTTAGCAACCACTGGCAAACAAAATCCACTAGTAGATAAGACAAGTACAATCTCTCAATTGACCCCTTCACCTAGAAACTACCCTCATTTCCTACTCATGAAGAAGTCACCCTCATGCTCAACAATCTGAGGCCTCACACCTCTTGTCAAGACTTCCTCGCTCACCTTACCGGATCCTCACGACTGCTCAACTATCTGAGTGCTCCCGACTCTAGTCAAGACTTCCTCGCTCACCCTTTCCAGAGCCTCACGACTCTAGGCATGACTTCTTTCTCGACAACTGAGTCCTCCTGACTCTAGCCAAGAATTCCTTGTTTGACAATCCAAGGTTTCACACCTCTTGCTCAACAATATAGATCTCACACCTATTGTTAAGACTTCCTTCTTACAAGGCATCTAGATGATCATGAATGCAAAACGCAAACAAGAACGCAATATAGAATGTTATGATCAACACATCCTATGGAAAATACTAGACATGAGCATGAATGCACAAAATAAATGTAGCCTAGTCAATCATGTATGTTTAATACATCTAGATCATGTAAGATATGTTCAACATTAATTACAACCTAGATACATGCATAGATCTAAAACATGAATCACAAGATATGTTCATTTAATCATATAATCAAGTTTAAATCTCATAAACCAAAAACATGCTAAAATCATATGACAAAGTCATTTAGATTAAAGCTAAAGTTCAAGAGCATATTCCTATACGTAGATTCAACAAAACACATGAATAGCTCAAAAGAACATAAGCACATGTATCATTGTGAGAATTCGGCCAAGAGAGCCTAATACATGTGAGGAACTATTTTTCACAAAATCAATCAATCAAAGATCATCAAATAGTCTTAGAGTCAAAGCTAGCACAATACAATCCCAAACATGTGAAAACATAGGCAAAATCAAAATCTAACTCAACATGGAAGATTTCAATTGAAACTCAACCTAGCTTTAAAAGAGATCAAAACACAAATCAAAACACTCACAATACACATATATATATGTTGAAGAAGAAAACCCAAGGCAATTGACCAAGTTTTAAAAGAAAACTTTGAGAGAAAATCAATACCTTAGTTGATTTTGGTGCAGTTCCATTTTTTGTGAGTTTAGACTCCAAAAACAGCAATAAAACTCACTCAAACCTTTAGAGAAAAGATGGGGATGAATAGACATACACTCTCAACTTTGAATCACTCAAATCAGAGTTCAAATGAAGAAGTTATAGTGTTTGGAAGGTGAGAAAATGTAGAGAGAAAATTCTGCACTCAAGTTTTTAAATTTCTTCTCAGAATGAAATGTGAGAGGGAAAGGAAATATAAAGAAGAGGGAATGAAAAAGGTAAAAGACCAAAAATGCCCTTCTTTGTTATTGCTTCCCCGAGATGATGCGTGGGCATCTTGGGGCAGCAAGGAGTTACAGCCGAGATGGCCACGCGCCATCTCGGGCTTGCACCAATGAATGGCCTTTGGCCATGGTGCAACTCCATTGCACGTCCCTTACGTTCTTCAACCATTCTCATGCCTCTGAACTCAGAATTTGAATCCGTTTACGAATTACAAACCATAACTCTCTCATGGACATAGACATATAAGATACTCAATCCAAAAAAAAATAATTCAACTTGATATACGAAGACGAAGACAATGTATGCAACATGAGTTGAAAGTGTAGTATCTTTTGACTTAGAACTTGAAATCAGTAGTATGAGTAACCGAAATGACCGAAAATCAATCAAGAATGATTTAAGACTAAATCCAAGTTCAATATCCATGTTATACAAACATATACACATACAAACACAATTCACACTAGAATGCAAACTACATAGAGATAGTCTCCAATCATGCATTTTCCAAAACATGTTATTTTCATACCAATGCATGACCATTCATCTTCAAGTGTGTGAATGTGTTATACATGGTGCACAACGTTGCAGGGACACATATGAATGAATTGTATGTGTGCCTATAATGGTGTACAACGATGTAGGGACATAAATGTATGAATTGTGTGTGTGCCTAAGCCTTGTAAGAGAAAGATAAGGTCTTAGTATACCTTTGTAAAACCATATTGCATCCTTTCTCTTTGAAGACTTTGAACTTGCTTTGACTTGTTGTTCATTCTTCTTTGAAACTTGAATCATCAAGAATCTAAAGAACTAAATCATTACAAGTAAACATCATTTTGATGTGGAATTAATGCCAACACAAACTAAAACCTAACAATGTTCAAAACATTTAAAGCTGAAGTTGAAAATCATCTTGAAGAAACACATTAAAATCTTGAGGTCTGATCGTGGTGGAGAATATCTATCTGGTGAGTTTCAGCAATATCTTATTGATAATGGGATAATTTCTCAATTTTCTGTACTAGGCACACCTCAACAAAATGGGGTGGCTAGAAAGGAGAAATAGAACTCTTTTGGACATGGTTAGGTCTATGTTGTGTTATTCAACGCTCCCTAATTCTTTTTGGGGATATGCTTTACTAACTGCAATGTACATTCTAAATGATGTACCATATAAGTCGGTTCCTAAAACACCGCATGAGTTATGGACCGAGCGAAAGCCTAGTTTACAACACTTAAGGATATTTGGATGTCCTACGCACGTGTTAAAAGGAAAGACAGAAAATATGGAGTCCCGTTCAGAAACATGCATATTTGTAGGGTATCCAAAAGGAACAAAAGGATATTATTTTTATAGTCCTTCAGATCTTAAAGTATTTGTTTCGATAAATGCTAAATTTATGGAAAAGGACTATATGAATAATTTTGTGCCTAAGAGTAGAATTGTCCTGAATGATCTTTTAGGAGATACAATTCCACAAAAGGTTTAGTAACCAAGCCCAATTGTAAGTTCCGTACCAACACAAGATCAACAATCTACCATACCTCGTCATAGTGGGAGGGTTGTTAGACAACCGAGAGATACATCGGTCTAAGAGAATCTATAGAGAATCTTTCGGACGACGATGACACAAGGAAGAAATGGTAGATGTTGATTGTCGCCATTGGCAAAAGGCAATGCAATACAAAATTGAATCTATGTTCAAAAACAAGTCTGGTCTCTTGTAAACTTGTCTAAAGGGATAAAACCCATCGGGTGCAAGTGGGTATACAAGAGGAAAAGAGGAATGGATGGAAAGTTGGAAACCTTTAAAGCTAGATTGGTAGCTAAAGGTTATACACATAAGGAAGGTATCGATTATGAAGAAACCTTCTCTCATGTGGCCATGCTTAAATCCATTAGGATACTCTTATCCATTGAGGCATCTCTAGACCTAGAGATTTGGCAAATGGATGTCAAGACAGCTTTCCTTAATGGAAGTCTTGATGAAAGCATCTACTTGATGCAACCAGAAGGATTCATTGAAAAGGGCCAAGAGGAAAGGGTATGCAAGTTGCAAAGATCCATATATGGATTGAAGCAAGCATCTAGATCCTGGAACATAAGGTTCAATCACGCCGTGAAAAGTTTTAGATTTATTCAAAACCTTGATGAACCTTGTGTATACAAAATGATTAAAGGCGACAAGTTGGTTTTCCTAGTTCTTTACGTTGATGATATACTACTCATCGTAAACGATGTAGGTGTATTGACATCAATAAAAGAATGGTTAGCAAAACAATTTGATATGAAGGACTTAGGAGAAGCAAGTTATATTCTTGGCATCCAAGTCATAAAGGATAGAAAGAATAGAATGATTGCATTATCCCAAGCTTCATACATAGATAAAATATTGTCTAGGTTTTCCATGCAAGATTCCAAGAAAGGTATGTTACCTTTCAGACATGGAATCAAATTTTCTAAGGAACAAGTTCCTAAGAATGAGCATGAAGAGCAATTCATGAGTAGGGTTCCATATGCAATGGCAGTTGGAAGTCTCATGTATACAATGCTCTGCACTAAACCAGATATTTGTTTTACAGTGGGTATAGTTAGCCGGTTTCAATTGAAGCCTGGTCCTGATCACTGGACGACAGTCAATCATATTTTTAAGTATCTTAGGAGAACGAGAGATTATATACTTGTACACTCTGGAGGGGATTTAATTCCCATTGGGTATACAGATTATGATTTTAAGTCAGATTTTAACTCCAAAAGATCAACATCAGGATATGTGTTTACTATTGGAGGAGGGGAAGTCATATAGAGGAGTATCAAGAAATCTTGTATTGTCGATTCCAACATGGAACCGAGTATGTTGCTGCATGCGAGGCTGCTAAAGAGGTTGTCTGGCTTCGCCAATTCCTGATTGACTTGCAAGTGGTTCCTGTTGCAAATATGCAGATCATTATCTATTATAACAAAAATGGAGCAGCGGATAATTCGAGAGAACCAAGAAGTCATAAGAGAGGGAAACACATTGAAAGAAAGTATCACCTTCTGAGGGAAATTATGCATAGGGGTGACGTGACGATTACCAAGATCGCGTCAGCAGAAAATCTAGTGGATTCATTTACAAAGGTTCTTCCACAAAAGAGTTTTGATGGGCATCTAGAGAATATGGGGATGAAAGATATGACACATTTGCTATAGAGCAATTGGAAGATTGTTAGGATTATGCTCGATAGCAAGAGTGTAATATTGTAATTAAACAATCTTTTTCATATGAAAAAAGTGATTTCTAGTTTAACAAATCTTATAGCATTTATTGTTTAATTATTATAATTGTCAAAAGTAAATAATCATAAGGTCAAAAGATTATGAGAAAAGAAGAATTGTTCATACATCTAGATATATATGAGGTAGACACAATTCTTAAGTTAGTCTTGAATAACATTCACAACTTAAGATAAAGGTTGGGCGCCTTTATCTTGTCAAAGTTGTATATTCTTTTGCTAGCATTTGAGTGGGAGAAAATGTGTTATGATGAGTCTAAAATCATCAAAGTGTGGTGTCTTTGGGCAAAAAAATCTAGTTCACTGGGTGTATCAAATAGGATCAATATGAAAAACTCTATCTAGAACCGTCAATGGATAAAAGTTTTCATTTGAAGACAATCGGAGAGTCTATCTCAATTCTGAGATAAATTATGGACTTATGGTTGCAAGTGTTATCATTTGAACTATCAATGAGTATAATTATATAGCATAGTCTATCCTTGATAGTTTGGTGGTATTCGTTTGTTAATCGATAGAGGACTTCATTTAAAGATATGGACATCGTGGCTCCATTTATTGAATGAGAGTAGAATACCATCATATGGATGTTTTGAGGTATTGGATATTAAATCTTAACGTTAAGTTTTCAATAGTGTCTATTGAAACCTGGCTTCTGGACAAGTCAAAATATCCAAGTTCAAAATGTGGTCATATGAGTAAATATGGTAACTTGGAGAGCTATAGGTGGTCTATGAGCTCTTGGCGATTACTGGTATTCTTCACGAGGATACACTTTCTCCAATAAGGTTGTCTAGGGTATGAATGAGTAACATCAACTTATTCTGTCTTTATTTAAGAGTTCAATTTTAGTTCCTTAGTTGAATGAACTAAAATTAAATATATTGGACCTAAGTGAATCATTTGTTGATTGTGATTGGGTTGTGTCTATTGGAACTTAAATTTAGATAGCCTTCCAAGATCCCCATTCCACATGAACTTGTACGGATCACTTGATATATTCTACCAGACCAATTTAGGGGTCCATTTAGAATTGTATTAAGGCATGTGAACTTGTTTCTTTTCGTAAGAATAGGTCTAGTTCACATGTGGACTTTTTATTAAGGTCCAATAGATTTAATAAAATAATAATAAAATAATATATGGCCCATATATATGTGTTGGGTGGCAAGGCTATTTAGAATAGCTTAATTATATTATTTTTATCTTATTATTTAATTAAATAGAAATTTATTATTTAATTAAAAGTCAAAAAAATTTTCTATTAGGAGATGGTCTCCTAAATATTATACTATTGTTGGTAGTATAATTAATATTAAACACTATATTTGATATGTTGATAAATAAAAGGAATTGTTTATATAATCAAATTAAGAAGTCTTTAATATGGTTACAAATACACTATTGAGTTGGATTAGGAGTCTTGGTATAGGAAAGAATTTCTTTTGGAAAAGGATTCTTAACCACCATGTAAATCCACCTAAGGATAGGATTTTTAACCACCAAGTAAATCCTTCTTAGGAGAGGATTTGGTCTCCTATATATATACTTGTAAATTTCGACCAAGTATGAATTTTTGGTGTGAGAAACTGTTTTTTATTTGTTTTTTTATTGTTATAAAAAAAAAACTTCGTCTAACTCATTGTGTGAAGAATTCGACCTAACATAGAGAAAAGAGGGAACATTTTTATTTTCGATAGTAAACTAGTATCCTTTGCATCAAAAGGGTTTTGTGTACAACATCGAATCAAGGTACACACGAGTTTCAATCAAATTGATTGATAATTAATAAGTGACCGGACGTTCTTGGTTTTTCTCTTGGAGGATTATTGTGACTAACAAAGAAGAAGATTTTGTTTGTTTCCATCCTCAAGTATAAATTTAAAGAAAGGGAGCCGACACTCTTAGGTGATTCACGTTCGTGATTGGATTGGAAGATCTTGCAGATTCTATTCGATGCTAGTTCAATCGTCACGAAAAAAAAAGATACGATACTTTTTATATACATCAACTAATCTAGGGTTAAGGTTCTTGTTATTAAAAGAGAACTTTTATATATATATATATATAAATATATATATATATATACGCAAACCATAATTTCTAATTTTCTCACGCTTCCGTTGCGTTTTGAACCCGTTTTTTCCCTACAGATTGACTATGCTGATATCGAAGCACGACTCGCAGCCCATGCAGCCTAGATGAATGAAAATAGAGCATGATTGCAAAGCCTTGAGAAAAAATGAGGAAATCCGAGCCAAGAACCTAGAGGTGCAGGGAATACTTGATCTACTATCAAAAAATAAATGTGCATACTTCTATAAGTGTGTCCTAGAACATGTAATTTAAAAAAGTTGTCAAATTAAATCTAAAGCATATGCATACTTCAATAAGTGTATGAATGTGTTATACTAATTTGGCACAACGATGCAAGAACATAAATGTATGCAATGTGTGTGTGCACGCCTAAGCCTTGTAATAGGAATAAGGTCTTAATATACCTTGATAAGCAATGGAGCTCGTTATTCTTGAAGACTTATCTTTGCTTGACATATTGTCCAACTTCCTTGAAGCGTGATAAACTGTGAGACCTAGACAACTAATCAATAAGATTTTGTTATTTTGTCCTAGATAAAGATTGTAGATCGTGATCTTTTATGCAACCAGGAATCAAGAACTTCATGATTTGGGGTTTATAGCACTGAGTTACGGCCATTTTAAGATTTGTTGTTCTAGTTTGTGTTTTTCTCTCTAGGGTTTCTCCAGTTCTATCATGGAGAATCCGCCCTGTTCTATATCTTCCATTGCTGGTTTCCTCTTTCGGTTGGAAGCTAATGTTGTTAATAAGAGTAATGGTAGGGGTTCAAATAAGGCTCTTTTCCATGTGACTGGATTGAGTCCTCAAATTAAAGATGTTTAAGTTGGTAATGAGTCTATTGGTAATGGAACGGTTAGGCTCTTGAGAATGATGGTTTATTAATTAAGGAGCTGTACAGGAAGGAAACTTCCGAATCCTCTGAGATCTTTCAACAAAAATAATCTCCTTCAAGTATCTCCGATAATAAGTTTGTTTGCTACAGTAATGTGCTTAAAAATGTTTTTTCTTCTCAAAACACAGGTGTTCCTAGTTGAATGCCCATGAAGCTCAAATTCTATCAGCATATTAACAATGGTAATAGGAAGTATGTCCCCTCCCTCATCCTCCCCTCCGGTGAAAGTTGTTGATGATGGATGTAAGGCTTGGAAGAACTGCTTAATGGGTTATTTTATTGAGAAGAAACTCCATTTCTCTCTTGTTAACAATATTGCGAAGGTGATCAGGGTAATTGTGGTCTTCAAGAGGTGCTGGCTAATGAAAGAGAGTTCTATTTTTTCAAGTTCTCAGATGATGACTCTTGCTCTCAAGTTTTTGAGGTTGGTCCATGGCTTTTTGCTGGAAGAATGATTATTCTTAAGAAATGGCACTTTTGGCTTGTTTTGACGAAAGAATCTTATTCTAAGGTTCCAATATGGGACAAGTTTTTTTTAATAATCTTCACGAATATTGGACTAAAGAGGGGTTTAGATATATTGCCAGTGTTGTAGGGAAGCCTCTTTATGCTGATAGCCTAACTGAAACAATGAAAAAAAATTCATACACAGGAATTTATGTCGAAATTGATGCCACTAGCAAGTTAGTTGACTCTTTTGATTTACTTATACGCGAAGGTGCTGAGCATAATAGTAGGCAGAGTGTTGAAATTTTTGTTGAATACCAATGGAAACCAAAGATTTGTCCTGAATGCAAATCGTTTGGTCATAATGATGCTACTTGCCTAAGTCTAAAACATGTGGAATGCGGGGTCTGATGAGAACCGTGGTTCCATAATGAAGCAAGAATCGTTGAAGGTCAATCGTTGTGTAGCTCCGGTATCCATCTCTTTAAAGGATCTTAATTTTGTTCAAGATTCCTCTGTTGGTCTGAAGGTTAAGGAAGCATCAAATAATGGTTAAGGATAGCCTATCACTCTCTCTATTTGTATTTTTGAGGTTGTGCCAGTTACGGGTATTTCTAGTCTTTCTCTTCAGATTTTGGGAAGTGAGGTCCATACCATTGCTGCTAATTCTAAAGAAAAAGTAGTTGACGTAGGGAAAAATCGATTCCAAATACAGCGGAAGCGTAAAATTAGGGTTTGGTATATTTTAAAAATTTTCCCTTTAAAAGAAGAACATTAACCCTAGATTAATTGATATATAATTAAAGTATCATACGTTTTTCCTCGTGAAGATTGAACTAACGTCGAATTGAATCCGCAAGAACTTCCAATCCAATCACGAAAATGAATCACATAGGAGTGTGGGCTCCCTTTCTTTAAATTGTATACATTAGGATGAAAACAAACAAAATCTTTTTCTTTTGTTAGTCACAATAATCCTTCAGGATGAAAAACAAAGAACGTTAGATTACTTGTGAACTATCAATCAATTTAATTGAAACTCACGTGAACCTTGATTCGATGTTGTGTATAAAAAAATTTGATGTAAAGGCTACTAGTGCACTATCGAAAATAAAACGTTCATTCTTCCTTTTCCTCTTTACCGAATTTTCACACACCAAATCTATGAGTTGGCCAAATTTTGTGCAAAGCGAAAATTAAATTTTTTCTCTCTCAAAATTCACTCTCTAGGCCAAAATCTTTATCTACGAAAATCTTTGGCTATGGCCAAATTCTACACTATTATATACATAGTGGCCGAATTCTACATGCTTTTAATTTAGGAGACCAAATCCTCTCCTAAATAGGATTTACTTGGTGGTAAAGAATTCTCTCCTTAGGAGGATTTACTTGGTGACCAAGAATCCATTTCAAAAAACATTCTTTTCTACACAATTAGTCATAATCCAACTCAATAGTGTATTTATTCAATAACCAATTATTGAATATAAATTAAATTGTGACTATATCAAAACTTCCTAATTTGAGCAATTGTCAATTTAGAGTTTTAATAGAAATGAAATACTTCCTAATTTGACTAGATAAAATAATTCCTTTTATTTATCTACTTATCAAATATAGTATTTGATACTTATCATATTACCAACAATAATATGACATTTGGAGACCTTCTCCAACTAGAAAAAAGATTTTGACTTTTAATTAAATAAATAATTAATTAACAAATTAATTAATTTCCATTTACTTAAACAATAAAATAAAAAACAATATAATAAGCTATTGTATATAGCCTTGCCGCCCAAGTCCACATATGGGCCAATATATTGTTTTTTCTATTTTATTAAATCCATTGGACCATAATAAAAAGTCCACTTGTGAACTAGACTCATTTTTACTAAAAGAAACAAGTCGCATGACTTAATACAATTCTAATTGGACCCATAAATTGGTCCGGTAGAATATATCAAGTGATTCATACAAGTTCATGTGAATTATAGATCTTAGTGGACTATCTAAATTTAAGCTCCAATAGACATAACCTAAGCACAAGCAGCAAACGATTCACTTAGATCCGATCTATTAATTTTTGTTCATTCCACTAAAGAACTAAAATTGAACTCTTAAATAAAGATAGAATAAGTTAATATTTCTCAATCATACCCTAGACAATCTTAATGGAGATAATGTATCGTCGTGAAGAATACCATTAATCGCCAATAGCTCATAGACCGCCTATAGCTCTCCAAGTTACAATATTTACTCATATAACTACAATTTGAACTTGGATATTTTGATTTGTCCAGAAGCCATATTTCAATAGACAATATTGAAAACTTAACGTTAATATTTAATATATAATACCTCAAAACATCCATATGATGATATTCTACGCACATTTTATAAATGAAGCCGCGATGTCCATATCTATAAATGAAGTCCTCTATCGATTCACAAATGAATGCCGCTAAACTATTGAGAATAGACTATGCTATATAATCGTACTCATTGATAGCTCAAACGATAGCACTTGCAACCAAAAGTCCATCATTTATCTCAGGATTGAGCTAGACTCTCTGATTGTCTTCATGTGAAAACTTTTATCCATTGACGGTTCTTAATAAAGTATGTCACCCACCCGGAACACTAGATTCTTTAGAAAGACACCACACTTTGATGATTTTAGACTCATCCTAACACGTTTGATCTCACTCAAATGCTAGCAAAAGAATCTATAACTTTGACAAGATAAATGAGCCCAACCTTTATCTTAAGTTGTGATATTATTCAAGACTAAATAAACAATTGTGTCTACCTTATACATATCCAGATGTACGAATAATTCTTCTTTTCTCATAATCTTTTGACCTTACGATTATAATAATTAAACTATAAATGCTATAAGATTTGTTAAACTAGAAATCACATTATTAATATGAAAATATTGTCAAATACATTATTACACTCTTGCTATCAGACATAATCCCAACAATCTCCCACTTGCTCTATAGCAAATGCGTCATATCACTTATCCTCATGTTCTCTAGATGCCCATCGAAACTCTTCTATGGTAGAGCTTTTGTAAAGGGATCCGCTAGTTTGTCTGCTGACGCGATCTTGGTAATCATCACTTCTCCGTTATGTACAATTTCCCTCAGAAGATAATACTTTCTTTCAATGCGTTTCCCTCTCTTTTGACTTTTTGGTTCTCTCTAATTAGCCATTATTCCACTATGGTCACAATAGATAGTGATCTGCTTATTCGCATCAGAAACCACTTCCAAGTCAATCAACAATTGGCGGAGCCAGACAAATTCTTTAGCAACTTTGCATACGGCAACATACTCAGCTTTCATGGTGGAATCAGCAATACAAGATTGCTTGATACGCCTCCATATGACTGCCCCTCCTCCAAGTGTAAACACAGATCCTGATGTTGATCTTCTGGAGTCAGAATTCAATTCGAAATTGAAATTTGTATACCGAATGGGAATTAAATCTCTTCCAGAGTATACAAGCATATAATCTCGTTCTCCCGAGATACAAGAAAATATGCTTGAGTGTCGTCCAGTTATCAGGACCAGGTTTCAATCGAAACCTACTTACTATATCAACAACAAAACAAATATCAAGTCTAGTGCAGAGCATTGCATACATGAGACTCCCAACCGCTGAGGCATATGGAACCTTACTCATGAATTGCTCTTCATGCTCATTCTTAGGATCTTGTTCCGTAGAAAGTTTCTGAAAGGTAACATATCTTTCTTGGAATCTTGCATGGAAAATCTAGACATGATTTTATCTATATATGAAGCTTGGGATAATGCAATCATTCTATTCTTTCTATCCCTTATGACTTGGATACCAAGAATATAACTTGTTTCTCCTAAGTCCTTCATATCAAATTTTTTTCCCAACCATTCTTTTATTGATACACCTACATTGCTTCCGATGAGTAGTATATCATCAACGTAAAGAACTAGGAAAACCAACTTGTCGTCTTTTATTCTTTTGTACACACACGGTTCGTCAAGGTTTTGAATGAATCCAAAACATTTAACAGCTTGATCAAACCTTATGTTCCAGGATCTGAATGTTTGCTTCAATCCATATATGGATCCTTGCAACTTGCAAACCTTTTCCTTTTGGCCTATTTTAAAGAATCCTTCTGGTTGCATCATATAGATGCTTTCATCAAGACTTCCAGTAAGGAAAGTTACCTTGACGTCCATTTGCCAAATCTCTAGGTCTAGAGATGTCGTAATGGATAAGAGTATCCTAATGGATTTAAGCATGACCATAGGAGAGCAGGTTTTATCATAATCGATACGTTCCTTCTGTGTGTAACCTTTAGCTACCAATCTAACTTTAAAGGTTTCCACCTTTCCACTCTTCTTGTAGACCCACTTGCACCCAATGGGTTTTATCCCTTTAGGTAAGTCCACAAGAGACCAGACTTTATTTTTGAACATGGATTCAATTTTGGATTGCATTGCCTTTTTCCTATAGCGACAATCAATATCTTCCATGGCTTCCTTGTATGTGTAGGGATCATCTTCATCTAGGAGATTCTCTTCTGATTCTCCTAGACCGATGTATCTCTCGGGTTGTCTACTAACCCTCCCACTATGATGAGGAATGGTAGGTTGTTGCTCATGTATTGGTATGGAACTAACAATTGGGCTAGGTTGTGAAACCTCTTATGGAATTTTATCTCCTAAAATCTCATTCAGAACAATTCTACTTTTAGGCATAAAACTATTCACATAGTCCTCTTCCAGAAATTTAGCATTTGTCAAAACAAATACTTCAAGATCTGAAGGACTATAGAAATAATATCCTTTGGTTCCTTTTGGATACCCTACAAATATGCATGTTTCTAAATGGTACTCCATCTTGTCTGTCTTTCCTTTTAACACGTGCGTAGGGCATCCAAATATCCTTAAGTGTTGTAAACCAGGCTTTTGCCCAGCCTACAACTTATGCGGTGTTTTAGAAACCGATTCAGATGATACATCGTTTATAATGTACATAGTGGTTTGTAAAGAATTTCCACAAAAGAATTAGAGAGCGTTGAATAACTCAACATAGACTTAACCATGTCCAAAAGAGTTCTATTTCTCCTATCTGCCACCTTATTTTGTTGAGGTGTATCTGGTGCAGAAAACTAAGAAATTATCATATTATCAATAAGATAATGTTGAAACTCACCAGATAGATATTTTCCACCACGATCATATCTCAAGATTTTTATGTGTTTCTCAAGTTGATATTCAATTTCAGCTTTAAATGTTTTGAACATGTTAAAAGCATCCGACTTTTGTCTCATGAGATACACATGGCCAAATCTTGAGTAATTATCCGTGAAAGTGATGAAGTATTCAAATCCACCTCTAGCTTGAATGCTCATAGGACCATACACATCAGTGTGTATCAATCCTAAACATTCAGTGGCTCTTGTGCCTTTCGTCGTGAACGACCTTTTGGTCATATTACCTTCTAAACATGATTGGCAAGTTTTTGTCTCACCATTTATCTCAGCACCACTGAGTTTAGCAACAGATGATCTATGACTTTCATCATGTGATGCTGTCCAGGTTTCATCATAAGATTCATGAAAGCAGTCACTGCCTCTCTCTTAGTCGTCCTAGACTTCATAGCAAACATCTCTTCTCGAGACATCACTATATCGGCAGTAGTCTCCATTCCTTCATGTTGCTATTGTAACACGTCGGAGATGGTGATCAAAATGTAACATTTAACCATCTCATCTGAAGACTTCCACTGTTGATACTTGTCTATTTGCTTCTTGGTGGATTCATTAGTAAGAGTACATGGTTTAGGAGTACACAGAACGAACTTATACTTTTCAGCTTGCAACAACAACCCAATATTCCTTTTCCATGTAACATAATTATCACCCGTTAAAGTAGCATCTTTTAGGATTGATTAGGGATGGGGTCATGATTTCTTTATAATAACAAAAATTATATAAGTAAAAAATCATGATATAACACTTTTTAATATTTATCTTGAATTAAATAAAATAATTCAATCGTAAAATTCAACGATGATCCAACACCCATAATTGTCGCGCCTCCTTTGGGAGTTCGTACCATTTACTAGTTGGACTAGGTCCCACCTAATTGTTAACATAACAACCAACGTTTTAAATTTTAGTCTTGTAATTTTAGTAACAATAACTCTTGGGAGGAAATAAATAAAATCACATTGAGTGTGTTACCAAGTTATCGACCTTCAATGTATTCCATCACGAATATCCCTCATCTGGGAGTAGATATCGTTTGGGTTAATTTTCTAGTCTATCCTTATAAGAAAGTATCTTGCTAGATTCCATTCATGAATACCCCTTAGGGGGTTATTACAAAAAATATAAGCTCAACTTAACTTGAAGGCCATAGGTTTTCCAAAACACCTTTTCCCACTTAATTATTTAAGGTGTGTGATTGGGACACAAAAACTTTGTTCTTAACGAAAAAGTCTTCATGCGACCCGTCATTCGTTTTCAAACCCTTGGTTGCCTCCCATGGGCGTGCACACTCTTTGGCTCTATAAAGGGATGCCATGCGTAGCCCTTGGCATCCATGGGGCTGCCGTGCGCACCCCATGCCATAACAATCGTGGCTACGTGCTCATTCGCACGCACGATTGTTGTTATGGCGCGCACGGTACCAAACTTGTTCCGATTGCTTTCAATTCCTCAAATCTTTGAATCGTTGATACTTGAATATTAGTATTTTAAATAATAAATTACTATAGTTTTTTCATATTGCAAAAAAAAATAAAAATAGCAACTACCAAGAAAGAAAATTATGGTGATGATAAGCCACCCTTCTTGTTACAATCCCAAAACAAAAATACATTGAAATTCTATGACCAAAATTGAGCAATAATAAATCACATTGTAAAACATATATAAATATTCATACATTCCAATGTAAATATATATATGCGAATACCTAGAGTGTCATCTCTTTCTAAACCAAGCATATTTATAATAAAAGAAATAGATTCACGTATATATACGTCAATTAATCAAGGGTACAACCAGACTCTGATACCAATTGTAGGGAAAAATTGATTCAAAACGTTGCGGAAGAGTAAAATTAGGGTTTGGTATATTTTAAAAAAAAATCCTTTAAAAGAAAGGACCTTAACCCTAGATAAATTGACATATAATTAAAGTATCGTACCTTTTTCCTCGTGACGATTGAACTAGCATCAAATTGAATCCATAAGATCTTCTAATCCAATCAGGAACGTGAATCACTTAGGAGTGTTGATTCCCTTTCTTTAAATTGTATACCTGAGGATGGAAACAAACAAAATCTTTTTCTTTTGTTTGTCACAATAATCCTCCAAGAGGAAAAACAAAGAATGTTAGGTCACTTGTGAATTATCAATCAATTTGATTGTAACTCGCGTGAACATTGATTCGATGTTGTACACAAAATCTTTTGATGTAAATGCTACTAGTACACTATAAAAAACAAAACATTCTTTCTTCCTTTTCCTCTTTGACGAATTTTCACACACCAAATCTATGAGTTGACCAAATTATGTCTAGAGCAAAAACTAATTTTTTTCTCTCTCAAAATTCACTCTCTAGGCCTAAATCTTTATCTAAGAAAAACTTCGGCTATGGCCGAATTCTACATTATATATATATATATATATATATATATATATATATATAGATAGATATATATATAGAGTGGCCGAATTCTACATGCTTTTAATTTAGGAGACCAAATCCTCTCCTAAAGAGGATTTACTTGGTGGGATAGAATTCTCTCCTTATGAGAATTTACTTGGTAACCAAGAATCCTTTTTAAAGAAGAATTATTTTCTACACCAAGACTCCTAATCCAACTCAATAGTGTATTTATTCAAAGCAATTATTGAATATAAATTAAATTGTGACTATATCAAAACTTCCAAATTTGACCAATTGTCAATTTAGAGTTTTAATAGAAATAAAATACTTCCTATTTTGAATAGATAAATAAATTCCTTTTATTTATCTACTTATCAAATACAGTATTTGATACTTATCTTATTACCAACAATAATACGACACTTTGAGACCTTCTCCAATTAGAAAAAAGATTT
This sequence comes from Dipteronia dyeriana, assembly GCA_032871835.1. Lineage (NCBI taxonomy): Eukaryota > Viridiplantae > Streptophyta > Magnoliopsida > Sapindales > Sapindaceae > Dipteronia > Dipteronia dyeriana. Next base: position 26,197,700 of record CM065297.1, on the reverse strand, counting down.
TGACTTTTAATTAAATAATTAATTAATTTCCATTTAATTATACAATAAAATAAAATATAATATAATAAGCTATTATATATAGCCTTGCCGCCCAATTCCACACATGGGCCAATATATTGTTTTTTCTATTATATTAAATCCATTGGACTATAATAAAAAGTCCACATGTGAACTAGACCCATTCTTACTAAAAGAAACTAGTCGACATGCCTTAATACAATTGTAAATGGACCCATAAATTGGTTCGGTAGAATATATCAAGTGATCCGTGCAAGTTCATGTAAATTGGGGATCTTGGTGGGCTATCTAAATTTAAGATATAATAGACATAACCTAATCACAATCAACAAACGATTCACTTAGGTTCGATCTATTAATCTTTAGTGGAATGAACTAAAATTGAAATCTTAAATAAAAATAGAATAAGTTAATATTTCTCAATCATACCCTAGACAATCTTAATGGAGATAGTGTATCCTCGTGAAGAATACCAGTAATCGCTAAGAGCTCATAGACAGCATATAGCTCTCCAAGATACTGTATTTACTTATATGACAACATTTTGAACTTGGATATTTTGACTTGTCTAGAAGCCATATTTCAATAGACACCATTGAAAACTTAACGTTCAGATTTAATATCTAATACCTCAAAATATCCATTGATGATTTTCTACTCACATTTTATAAATGGAGCAGTGATGTCTATATATATATATATATATGAAGTCCTCTATCGATTAAGAAATGAATACAACCAAACTATCGAGGATTGACTATGCTATATAATCGTACTCATTGATAGCTCAAACGATAACACTTGCAACCATAAGTCCGTCATTTATCTCAAGATTGAGATAGACTCTCCGATTGTCTTCATGTGAAAACTTTTATCCATTGATGGTTCTTGATAAAGTATTTCATTGTGATCTTATTCAATGCACCCAGTGCACTAGATTTTTTTGCCCAAAGACACCAAACTTTGATGATTTTAGACTCATCATAACACAATTTATCCCACTCAAATGCTAGCAAAAGAATCTACAACTTTGACAAGATAAAGGTACCCAACCTTTATCATAAATTGTGAATATTATTCAAGACTAACTAAAGAATTGTGTCTACCTCATACATATCCAGATGTAGGAACAATTCTTCTTTTCTCATAGTCTTTTGACCTTATAATTATAATAATTAAACTATAAATGCTATAAGTTTTGTTAAACTAGAAATCACTTTATTTATTTGAAAAGATTGTCAAATACATTATTACACTTTTGCTATTGAGCATAATCCCAACAGTTGATTCCTCCAACATGTTCATGGCTCTTATTGAAGAAGAAGAAGAATAGGCTTATAGTAATGAAGATTCTCTTGCCACAGCTTCTCCCAATATCTCACTTTGGCATTCCATGATCAGGAATATTGATCGGATTCCTATAGTAGGACTGTCTAGCACCCTTGAGGCTTCTAGTAATAAGAAGAAGAAACAGAATTTAAAAGCCTCTAAGTGAAGCAAGGTTTATAGCTCTATAGCTAAGGTGGAGTCTCCAAACACCTCTAGATGATTAGTATGGCTCTTTGGAACATTAGGGGTCTTAATTCTGCCCCTAAACAACTGGAGGTAAGGAAGATGTTGATTGATTTAAAGCTTAGTTTGGTTTTCTTGGTTGAAACTTAGGTGAGAATTATTAGCAAACTCGATGTTATCAAATCTGTTTTTAAAGAATTGGACAGGCTTGACAACTACAATAGTCATAGCCTTTAAAGGATTTGGGGTGGTTGGGACCCTAGAATTCTTAAAGTGAGCAAAATTAATGAAATCGACCAGATTATTCACTGTCATGCATGTCTTCTTGATAATAATGACACGTTTAGAATCTCTTTTGATTACTGTTCTAATGTTGATAGTGCAAGGAGAGCACTTTGGGAGAGTATGCGTGCTAATCTTTCTGTTGGTACCCCTTGGATTGTTCTTGGAGACTTTAACGTTGCTAGAGCTGTTCATGATATTATTGTCGGTTCTTCTAGAAGATCGGGTACTATAGATGAGTTTGAAGATTGTTTACAAACTGCTGAACTGGAGGACCTGCTGTTCTCGGGTTTTTTCCACACTTGGTGTAACAACATAAGTAATGATAATTGTATCTCTAAGAAATTGGATAAGGTACTCGTTAGTGATGCTTGGCTAGGTAAGTACACAAATTCAGAAGCCATTTTTCTCCCCCCCTAGCATTTTAGATCATAGTCCATATTTGGTTAAGCTTGGGTTACAAGGTAGAAGGAAGAATTGCCCGTTTAAAATTTTCAATTTTCTAATGGAGAGGGAAGACTTTCTTCCTCTTGTTGATAGCTGTTGGCAGGAACAGGTTCACAGAACTATGCAATTTAAGCTTTGCTCTAAGTTTTATATTCTTAAGAAGGCTTTAAAATCTCTTAACAAGAACTAGGTTGGTGATGTGACAGTCAAATTGAATAAAGCCAAAGAAGCGATTGAAGAGTGTCAACGTCTTCTTGATGCCCACCCTACTGATAACGCTCTTAGATTGCAAGAAAAATATATTTTTAAATCTCATACTGTGGCTCTTCTAGCCGAGGAAGATTTTCTAAGTAAAAATCAAGAATCCAATGGTTACATGCCGATGATCGGAATTCTTCCTATTTTTTTAAGCCATCAATGATAGACAAAATTGAAATAAAATTATATCTATTATGGGAGAAGATAGGTCTTTGATTGAAGGTGATGTTCTTTTCAAAAATGAAGCTATTCGTCACTTTCAGAATATTCTTGGCTACTCGGTTCCTTCTTTGAATAGAGCTAGTACACTTTGACCTATTATTCATAATAATATTTCAAATGATCAAGCTCATTTGATAAGCAAAGGTATTACTAATGAAGAGATTCATGAGGGTTGCTTCACACTTCACCCTAATAAAGATCAAGGGCATATGGTTTTAATGCTCATTTCTTTAAAACGATGTGGGATATAGTTGGTGGAGACGTGATTAGTATAGTTCAAGAGTTTTTTCGAATTGGTCATCTTATCAAAGAGCTCAATACAATGATCTTAGCTTTAGTTTTTAAATTCCCAAATCCTTCTAAAATGACGGACTATAGACCGATCTCATGTTGCAATACACTATACAAGATCATCACAAAGATCATTACAAATAGGATTAAAATTATTCTTTTTAACATTATCAACCCTCCACAATCAGTTTTTGTAGCTGGAAATAGGATTGGTGATAATATTCTTCTTGGCCAAGAGCTTATGAGGAAATACCATAAAGATGATGGCTCTCCCAAGTGTTATCTGAAACTGGATTTGATGAAAGCTTTTGATACGATAGAGTGGGACTTCTTGTTAGAGACCCTTGCTGCTTTTCGTGTTTCTTTGAGGGTAATAAACTGGGTTAAGGCGTGCATCATAACTCACAAGTTCTCTATTTCTATAAATGGTAAGCTTGCTGGTTTCTTTCATAGTAAGAGAGGGTTTCATCAAGGTGGTCCTATGTCTCTCTATCTTTTTGTTATAGCTATAGAGGTTCTCACTAAGTTATTAGCCAAGAATATTCAAGATTCCCTTCCTTTTAAATATCACTGGAAGTGTGACAAGATAAAGCTTTCTCTTCTTTGTTTTACAGATGATCTTATTATGCTTTGTCATGGTTTTACACCTTTTGCTACTGTTCTCAAGATGTCTCTTGATGATTTCTCTTCTTTCTCGACCGACCAAGAGTACTATTTTTCTTTCGGGTGTGCCTAATGATAGTTGACAGTAACTCATCCACATTTTTGGCTATAATGTTGGATCACCCCCTATAAGGTATTTGGGGATTCCAATCATTTCTTCAAAGTTAAGTCATCTTGATTGCTCCTCTTTTGGTTAAAGTTTTGAACAGAATTCCTTCTTAGATGAATCTTTGTCTTTCATATACGGGTTGGCTACAACTTATTATCTCGGTTTTGTCTAGTATCCAAGTCTTTTGAGCTAGTCACCTTTGTCTTCCTTCGAAGGTTCTGAGGAATAATGAGTATAAACTATGCTCCTTTTTATGGAAAGGTGTTGACGGAAATTATGAAGAGGGGTGAAAGTTGCTTGGTCAGATATTTGTCTTCCTAAAAATGAGGGTGGTCTCAGTATCAAGGTTCTCATTTCTTAGAATAAAGTTATAATGATTCGGCATCGTTGAAATATGGTACATGGCTCTAATAATCTCTGGACTACCTAGATTAAAGCCTATCACCTCAAAGATAGGTGCATGTGGGAGGTGAAAGCTCCTCCAACATGTTCTTGGAATTGGAGAAAGCTCCTCAAGCTTCATCCTATTTCTCGCCCCTTGATTCGGTATATCATTAGTAATGGTTTTGTCACTTCCTTATGGTTTGATAATTGGCATCCCGATGGCCATATTCATTTAAAATAGAGCTCTAGGGTCATTTATGACTCAGGTCTTCCAAAAATGGCCGAAGTCAATTCTATTGTTCACGGTGATCAGTGGGTTTGGATCTTGCTCTATGTCAATTGATCTCCTAGAAATCAAGAAACATATGCCTTCTTACAACCCTAATTCTAGTTTTGAGGATTGTATTAAGTGGCTTCCTACTTCCGATGGTATTTATTCTGCAGCTTCAACCATGGCTAGTCTCAAGACTCCTCATCCTTTGGTTCCTTGGTTTGAGTTTGTGTGGTATTCTCATAACATTCCACGGATGAACTTTATTCTTTGGTTAGCCATTAGAGGGAGACATTCAACATTGGACAATGTTCACCTTTATAACCCTTATGTTGGTACTCTTATTTTGTTTCTACGCTGCTCTTCCCATGAGAATCATGCCAACCTTTTCTTTGAGTGTGCTTATAGCAAAGTCATATGGTCTCATTTGAAGTATATATGCGGCCGACCTTGCAGTGGCCAGAGCTGGCCTAGGTTTATTGCATGGGCTGCTTAATGTTGTAGAAGGAAATCTCATTCCGTTGTTGTCAATAAGCTTTGTTTTTGTAGGGAAAAATACACGCGCAGCGGAAGCATGAGAAAATTTATAAAATTTGGGTTTGCGTATAAATTATATTTTTTCCCTTTTACGCAACGAGAACCTTAACCCTAGATTAATTGGTGTACATAAAAAATGTTGTACCTTTTTCATGTGCCGAATTTATTCCGTAAGATCTTCCAATCCAATCACGAATGTGAATCACCTAGGAGTGTGGGCTCCCTTTCTTTATCTTGTATACCTGAGGATGGAAACAAACAAAATCTTGTTCCTTCTTAGTCACAATAATCCTTCAAGAAAAAAATCAAGAACATCTGACTACTTGTGAATTATCAATCAATTTGATTGAAACTCCCATGAACCTTGATTCGATGTTGTACACAAAAACCTTTTTGATGTACAGGATACTAGTGTACTATCGAAAACAAAAACGTTCCCCTTTTTCTCTTCTTGGCCGAATTTACACTATCTCTATGAGTTAGTCAAATTTTGTCCTGAATAAAAACCAAAAATTTTCTCCCTCGAAATTCTCTCATGCTTGGCCGAATTCTCTCTTTAGAAATTCCCAACCTTGGCCGAAATTAATTCTTTCAATTAATTACAGCTGGCCGAAATTTCCAAACCTATATATATATATATATATATATATATATATATATATATATATATATATATATATATGATCATAAGTCCTCTCCTAAGAAGGATTTACTTGGTTGGCAAGAATCATTTCCTTAGGTGGATTTATTTGGTAGTTAAGAATCCTTATCTAAAAGGAATTCTATCCTCCTCATATATATATACATAGCTGTGAAATTTCTCTTTATCTTTATAGTGTAAATATACCTAGAGGGGGGGGGGGGGGGGGGGTGAATAGTTATATGCTCCAATTTTTTGTCTTCTTTTAAAACAATACAATTTTAATAATGCTTAATGAAAAATTGCAAACAATGACACACAATGTTTACGTGGTAAACCTACGAAGAGGAAACATCCATGGGTTGATACCACAACCACCAGCAAAAGCAAATTCACTATTTCAAATAAGAGTTACACACTCAAGCAACCAACACATGCTCTCTAAGCTATCACTCTTACTCAAGCCAACACAAATCTAAAACCTAACAATCTCCCCCTTTGGCTATTCCATGACCAAACCTCTACCTCACCATACAATGACCACTCATAATCAATGTTGATTGCATTCTCACATTACAAAGAGATATTCCTAGACTAAAATGTCTTCAAGAATCTTCAAGAATATCTTCACACATTCAAAGCACCTGTGAGACAAAAACAACCAAAAGAAATCTTTTACAAAGAAGATAGGTGAGATAAAAAAACAATATACAAAACAAAACAAAAATTTCCTTATCTCTTCTTGTCTCATGCAAACAAGAGTTCTTTCTCCCCCTTAATGAATTATCTCCCATTTACATCAAAAGTAAGTAACATGGTGAGGAAAACACTTTCTCCCCTTTTTTGGCAAGGAATATACAAAATCATATTACACAACCTGGAGAGAGAGAGATAAATGCCAATTTAAAAATATCTACAAGGTTATAAGAGATGCATAATAAAATCATGAGATAATGAGCAAACAAGTTGTATAAAGAACTAAGTTAAACAAACTAAGCTCCCCCTTAACATATGCTCCACATATTTATAAGCAAGTAAACTTGTTCACAGGGAAATCACACAATTACACATTTCAAGCAATAAAGAAAAGTAAATCATTATTTTTCAAAATTAATAAGAGAATCATAGATTTTCATTATTCTTTCAAAAATAATCTGTCATTGCTAATAAATCAAGCACATTAAGCAAAAATGTGTGTGTATGAAAATGCTTCTAGCATATATAAAAGGAGTGATTGTGATATCAACATGCAAACCATTTCAACACCTATCCATCTGAAGCTTTTCCAATCAAGGTCAAACCGATTATCATCCGAATTTTTGCTTTAAAGAGAATAGATTTCAACATATGAGCGTGTGTGTGCATGTGGCTTGTCATCCCATTTCTGTTTTTTAACCCGAGCAATCACAATTTTCAACTATACTCCATTTTAAGCCTTCCTCCATTTCTTTTTAGGCTATGTATCAATTTTTTTTTAAATGATTCTTTTTCAACACTTCTTTGATTTTTCTAACATAAACATATACTCTTCATGACTGTTTTCACTCATCACATTGGTGTAGCCCTTTCCTACATTGGGCGGCTTCACAACCAAGGTGTGTAACCTTTTCCATTAAGGTGCTCGTTAAGTTCTATGTAAATGCCGAAGCAAAATGGATACTAACAATAGGTCATCTATCATGTACTAGACAATGAACTTCAAGATGCATCCATAATCTACATGCTTTCAAACTCAATTACTCAAACTTAGACATATAAGAGAAGCATTTGTGCACTTTAAAAAAAACAAGATTTACAAAGACTTAAGTGCATGATCTAGAAGCAATAAAAGCTATTTTATCAAGATCATTACTTCTCACACGAGTAGCTCTCAAAGAAATAGATATACAATATAGTTTTGCTTATCAAGCCACTCACAACCACACACAAGCATTAATCAACACAAATCATGCCAATGGATCTTCTAAGAGATACAAATCTCTTTGTCCAAGGGCTTTGTGAACAAGTCTGCAAGTTGATTTTTAGTAGGCATATGCTCAAGAGTTACTATTGAATGTTCAATAAGTTCTCTAATGAAATGATGCCTAATGTCTATATGCTTTGTGTGTGAGTGTTGAACCGGATTTCTAGAGATGTTAATGGCACTCATATTATCACAATAGAGAGACATTTTACCTTGATCAATCTCATAATCCTTGAGAATTTGTTTCATCCATAGAAGTTGTGTGCAAGCACTTCCGGCCGCAATATACTCGGCTTCGGATAAAGAAAGAGAGACAGAATTTTGCTTCTTGCTTTGCCAAGCAACCAAATTATTCCCCAAGTAAAAGCAACCGCCCGATGTGCTTTTACGATCATCATTGTTACCTTCCCAATCCGTATCACAATAGCCAACAAGAATATCATTAGTATCAAAAGAATAGAATAAACCAAGATTATGCGTTCCTTTTATATACCTAATGATTCTTTTAACGGCTTTCAAGTGAGATTCTTTTGGATTAGCTTGAAACCTAGCACACAAACCAACACTAAAACAAATATCCGGTCTACTAGCCGTTAGGTAGAGAAGGCTACCTATCATGCTCCTATAGAGACTTTGATCAACATTTTTTCCTTTTTCATCTTTGTCAAGTTTTGAAGTATTACTCATAGGTGTTTCAAATTCTTTTCCACTTTCAAGGCTAGCATATTTAGATTGAGAAAACATGATACCATTGCTAGATTGTTTCACTTGCATGCCAAGAAAGTAATTGAGTTCACCTACCATACTCATTTCAAATTCTCTTGACATAACATTCACAAAATCATCAACCTTGGTTTTACAAGTAGACCCAAAAACAATGTCATCAACAGATATTTGTGCAACAAAAATGTCATTATCATAATGCTTGACAAATAAAGTTCTATCAATACCACCTCTCCTATATTGGTTGTCAATAAGATATTGAGTCAACCTATCATACCAAGCTCTAGAAGCTTGCTTAAGGCCATAAAGAGCCCTTTTTAACTTAAACACGTGATTAGGAGAGTGTGGGTCTACAAAACCCTTAGGTTGTTCAACATACACTTCTTCTTAAAGGTATCCATTGAGAAAAGCACTTTTCACATCCATTTGAAATAATTTGAATTTCTTAAGACATGCAATGGACAACAAAAGCCTAATAGACTCAAGACGTGCAACGGGTTCATAAGTCTCATCAAACTCTACACCTTCAACTTAAGTGTATCCTTGAGCCACTAGTCTTGCTTTATTTCTCACTATTTTGCCACATTCATTGGTCTTATTCCTAAATACCCGTTTTGTACCAATCACATTGATATCTTTTGGTCTAGGAACTAAGGACCATACTTTATTCCTCTCAAATTGAATTAGTTCTTCTAGCATGGCATTAACCCAATATTCATCAATAATTGCTTCATTAATAATTTTGGGCTCAATTTTGAGAAGTGTAGCAAGCATATGAAATTTGGTTAGCTAATTGCCTTCTAGTTCTAACCCCTTCATTCAAATAACCTATGATGTCTTGTTGATAATGCATGTTCCTAAGTCTAGAATTAGAATTTTCAACATCTTGTTGGTTATCATTCAAACCATTTTCTAACTCTTGACTTTCTTCTCTAGCAACACTATTGACACGTCCTAAAGAAGTATTCCTACTCCCAAGTATAAGAGTGCCAAAGTAATAAATTAATCGGTAAGACCGGGTCGAACCACATGGAGGTTGTTCACTTGTCCTTGTAGAATTAATTATCTAGATTAATTACTAAGCTTGTTATAAAATGTAAATCAATTAAAATTAAAACTGGGGCTAAGGGATCCACTGTTGGTAATTCGAATATGATCCAATTATTAATATTTAGTCCAGATGAATGGGATGGTATTCCACTCCACTGATCACTCTTTGATAGATGTGGGTAAAAGTACTCACTGTGCTAGACAACATCTGTCTGTCTATAGTGAGTCAAAACTCCACAAAGATTAGATGGGAGAAACAACTCTCTAATAAATATGGGTAAAAGTACTCGCTGTGCTAGACAATATCTGTCTGTCTACAGTGAGTCAAAAACTTCACAAAGATCAGAGGGGAGAAACCACTCTCTGATAAATATGGGTAAAAGTACTCACTGTGCTAGACAATATCTGTCTGTCTACATTGAGTCAAAAACTCTACAAAGATCAGAGGGAAGAAAATAAAAAAATAATAAACTTACCATAATTTGATCATATTTCCCATACCAACAGTATCACCTTTGGCCCCAGCTATATAAAATTACCTAGACATAATTTAACTAGAAAAAAACTATTTTATTTAAATTGAGAATTTGAGAACAAAAGAGAGAGAATTTCACAAATCTAATATCATATTTGGATTCAGAATATGTAAATTAGGTGGGAGATACCCCATATTTATACAAAATACCGATGAAAATTGACCATCGGAAGAATTTAGAATGGAGCGTTCAGATTTCATCACGTCATCAGTGAATAGTGGACAGTAAACACATCCGTGAAAGTGAATAGTGAACAGTGAACAGTGAATAGTGACAGTGACAATGACAGTGAACAGTAAACGTATCCGTGAAAGTGAATAGTGAACAGTGCATCGGCTTCTAGAATATTATTCTCTGTAGCACGTGTACGGTGCACTCACAATTTAGGCCAATAGAAATGTGCCACATCATCGATCAATAATCTTCTAGAAAGTCAACTATGAATAGTGCACTGACTTCTAGAATGTGATTCTCTGCAGCCGTGTGCACGGTGCACTGGCAGTTTGAGACATTAGTAATGTACCACATCATCAGGAACAGTGAAAGTCAACAATGAACAGTGAAAGTCAACAGTGAACAGTGAACAGTGAAAGTCAATTGTGAACAATAAATAGTCAAAATTACAAAAATGCCCTTCATGGCCTTCCTAAGGTTTTTGACGTTCTAAACTTGAAAATGATGTTTGTTTTGCCATCTGACTTCTCTATAATTCTGAATTGATCGAATTACCTCTGATATACAATGAAAAATACACTGATTACTACACAACACATTTATTTATGCGAGCGAACGAAATTATGTCTAAATTGGGGAATTAATCATATTGGAAGTGTAAAATGATGATATTATCCCTTAGTAAACATACATTTTGCAGTGTTAATCACACCCCCCAACCAGCTTATTGCTAGTCCCTAGCAACTAAAGAGAAAATAGTAAAAACTCAAATTCAAATCTCTAAACTACCAAATAGAAAAACTCTCTCATACCTCTTTCCTCATGAGTTGCAGCATCAACAAACTCTCTGTATTTCCCATAATTGGTGCCACCAAACACACAAATGTTTGTGAATCGTTTAGTTGAAGGTGATGCCATTAATACACTCTCTGAAATTTTCTTTTGAATGTTTATGAGTGCTTGAAGCAAAAAGGAAAACAAATGCTTGTATTTATAGATCCTGAAAAGGTAACACAATTATACACACATATATATAGGGTGACGTATTTGTCAATGCTATTAGATCCAAATGGTTCAAAAATCAAAAGTAAACAACAATAATTACAAAAGACATTAAATGCGGAAGGAAAAATATAATAAAAACAAAAGGATATTTACTGGTAGTTGTGATTGTGGCTCACATCTTTCTCTTGTTTTACGTCTAGAAACGGCTACAACGCCCTCTATGGGTCGGGGATATACTTCCCATCCAATTTTCTTATAAATTGGCAAACAAGGTCTTTTAAAGTCAGATTCCCAAGACTATATTGTGCATGTTCTTTTTGAAATTGTGGCCATAATCGGTCAATTGTTATTTGCACATATCCACTAGGATGTGCATCAAGAGTCGTTAGGATATTATCCAATGAATCCCTACGCAAACCATGCCTAATGAATAAAATTTTATCTTCCCGATTATTAGACACCATTCCTAAAGAACAACAACGTGTGTTACAAGTTGTACGTGCACATTTGTGACAAGTAACCCCTAACTTCTTAGCTTTTCATTTTTTTTGCAAGGTTACTTCTTCCAAAACCAGACATGTAAGATATAAATGAATCAGTAGACTCACCTGCTAGACGTACCTTAGCTTCGATCAACCAGTGAATTTCAACAGGAATTTTGTTTATCATCAGTAAACGTAATCTTTCAAAACGTGCTTTGTAAATCTTTTTTAGAGCATTTTGAGGCAACAATGGAAAATGTTTTCATAGGTTTTCACGGGTTTTTGGGATCAGTTATTTGGAAAACTGAATTAAACCGACTTGAATTGTCACGAAGTACCGTTATCTGCCACTTAACCGGGGTTATATAGCAAAACACACCAAGCAAAAACTGAACCTAGAAATTAATCCTGCAAAAATTCAAAACGTAAAAGTGAACAAAAACAAAAACAATAATTGCAAACACAAATAAAGTCAAAAGCAAAAGATTTGTTTACTCACCTTTGTAACAAGGGTAAAAAAGGATGGCAGAGTCTTTTTGAAAATCTGTATTTTCTAAGAACGGTTTCACACGTTGTCCATTTACTTTAAACACATTACCATTCCTAGGATTCTCAATGTCAAGGGCACCATATGGATACACGTGTTTCACAACAAATGGACCATCCATTTTGATTTCAATTTGCTAGGAAATAAATGAAGTCGAGAATTATAAAGCAAAACCTTTTGACAAACTTCAAATGATCTTCTTAAAATTCATCTGTCATGAAAGGTTTTAGATTTTTCTTTAAGATTTTTTGCATTTTCGTATGCATCATTTCATAATTCTTCAAGTTCATTTATTTGCAACTTGCGTAATTCACTATCATCATTTAGGTTAAAATTGAAAGCTTTAATGGCCCAATATGTTTTTTTCTCAAGTTCAACAGGTAAGTGGTAAGGTTTTTCATAAACTAAATGATAAGGAGACATACCCAAAGATGTTTTGAATGTAGTGCGGTAAGCCCAAAGTGCATCATTTAGTCTAAGAGACCAATCTTTTCGATCAGGGTTAACAGTTTTTTATAAGATATGTTTCATCTCCCTATTTGTTAACTCAACTTGACCACTTGTTTGAGGGTGGTATGGAGTGGCAATTTTGTGTGTGACTCCATATTTCTTCATTAAAGACTCAAAAACTTTGTTACAAAAGTGTTTGCCTCCATCACTGATAATGACTCGAGGGATTCCAAATCGACTCAAAAGATTTTCCTTTAAAAACTTAATCACTGTTTTGTGATCATTACTTCGACAAGGAATTGCCTCAACCCATTTTGACACATAATCAATGGCAACCAAAATGTATAAAAATCCAAATGATAGTGGAAATGGACTCATAAAATCAATTCCCCAACAATCAAATATTTCAATGACAAGAATGGGGTTTAAAGGCATCATGTTTCGCTTGGAAATGGATCCTAACTTTTGACAATTTTCATAGGTTTTATAGAATACATGTGCGTCTTTAAACAAGGTGGGTTAATAAAATCCACACTGCAAGATTTTTGCAGCCGTTTTCTTTGACGAAAAATGACCACCACATGCTTCTGAATGACAAAATTCAATGACACTACTTTCCTCATTGCCTGGAATACACCGTCGAACAATTTGATTAGGAAAATACTTGAATAAGTATGGGTCATCCCAGTAAAAACGTTTTACCTCGATCAAAAATTTCTTTTTGTCCTGTGCATTCCAATCGAGTGGCATCATTCCTGTTGCAAGATAATTAACAATGTCAGCATACCAAGGAAAAATTGTGATAGAGAATAAAAGATCATCAGGAAAACAATCATTGATGGATGCTTTATCAAATGACGACTCAGCGGTGAGTCGTGATAAATGGTCTGCAACGACATTTTCAGCACCCTTTTTGTCCTTGATTGTGAGATTGAATTCTTGTAGCAACAAAATCCAACGAATCAATATTGGCTTTGCATCCTGTTTAGACATTAAATACTTCAAAGCAGTATGATCAGTAAAAACAATGGTTGTAGCGCCAATCAAGTATGACCGAAATTTATCCAATACAAATATCACAGCAAGTAATTCTTTCTCAGTGGTGGTGTCATTCATTTGTGCACAATTCAAAGTTTTACTTGCGTAAAAAACCACAAAAGGCTTACCTTCTCTTCTCTGTCCTAAGATAGCTTCAACAACAAAATCACTCGCATCATACATCAGTTCAAAAGGCAATGACCAATCAGGGGATTGCATGATAGGAGCAGATGTTAAAAGGTCAATTATCTTTTTAAAGGACTCTTGACACTTTTGTGTCAATTAAAACTTTTCATCTTTTAATAAGAGGTTACAAAGTGGTTTAGATATGACACTGAAATCTTTAATAAACCATCTATAAAATCATGCATGCTCTAAAAATGACCGCACATCTTTGGCTGTTTGTGGTGGTGGTAACTTTGAAATGACTTAATTTTTGCCTTATCAACCTCGATTCCTTTAGATGACACAACATGACCCAAAATAATTCCATATGTGGTCGTATAATGACACTTTTCCCAGTTAAGCACAAGTCCTTTTTCTATGCAACGTTTCAAGATTCTTTCCAAGTTATTTAGACATTCATCAAAAGAATTCCCAAACACAGTTAAATCATCCATAAAGGCCTCTAAACAATGCTCAATCATGTCACTAAAAATGCTTAGCATGCATCGTTGAAATGTGGTCGGAGCATTACACAAACCAAATGGCTATCTTCTAAATGCAAATGTTCCAAAGGGACATGTGAATGTGGTTTTTTCTTGGTCTTCTAATGCAATGGGAATTTGATAGTATCCTGAATACCCATCAAGAAAGCAGTAGTGGGGATGTGTTTCTACTATTTCTAAAATTTGGTCAAGGAATGGTAGGGGGAAATGATCTTTTCTAGTGGCATCATTTAATTTTCTATAATCAATGCATATGCGCCAACTAGATCGAACACGAATTGGAATTAACTTACCCTTTTCATTTTTAACAACAGTGATTCCAGATTTTTTTTAGCACAGCTTGTGTAGGACTCACCCACTTACTATCAGAGATAGGGTAGATAATTCCCATGTCAAGTAATTTAAGGACTTCAATCTTGACAACTTCTTTCATGTGTGGGTTAAGTCTTCTTTGGGCGATATGTTTTAGCATTTTCCTCTAAATTTATTCGATGTGAACAAATCAAAGGGTTGATACCTGTCAAATCTTTCAAAGTCCAACCAATTGCATTCTTATTTTTCTTTAAAACATGCAACAACTTACCTTTTTACTCTTCTGTAAGGTTAGAAGAGATTACCACTGGGTAGGTCTGGTTGTCTCTAAGGTAAGCATATTTAAGTCCTTCTAGTAAGGGCTTCAAATCCAGTTGATGTGCCTTTTCTTCTGGCACGTCATCTTTTTGTTCCAATTCTTCAAAATCTGAAGTGCCTCATTCTTTTTCGATAACCTATAAACAATCATCAAGATATAAATGCATGCTTGACTCAGGTGAATTGATCAACCAAATTTCAGATGAGTTAAAAGAATCCTTTTGAACATGATCTTCAACAATGGTTTCAATAATGTCTATATCTTCATCTTCATCTTCATTTTCATCATCAAATGGGTTTTTATACATGTTGAAAATATTAAGCTAATTTTCATATTTCCAAAAGACATGCTCATTATTCCATTCCTACAATTAATCAAGGCATTAGTAGTAGCTAAAAATGGTCGGCCCAATATAACATGAATTGATTTGCGCTCATTAACAACATGTTGTGTTTCGAAAACAATAAAATCTACTGGGTAGATAAATTTATCGACTTGTACTAACACATCTTCCACTATTTCTTTTGGTATTTTAATTGACCTATCAGCAAGACAAACTGTAGTTGAGGTCGGCTTTAACTCACCAAGTTTAAGTCGCTAATAAACTGAGTATGGGAGCAAATTTACTCTAGCACCTAGGTCAAGTAAAGCATGCTCAATTTTACAGTTACCAATTATGCAGGAAATAGTGGGACAACCAGGATCTTTATATTTCAAAACATTTTTATTGGAAAGAATGGAACTTGCCTGTTCTGCCATAAAAGCTTTCTTTCTTACCTGATGCTTTCTTCTCACAGTGCACAGATCCTTCAAAAATTTGCCATAGGAAGGTACCTGTTTGATTGCGTCCAACAAAGGGATATTGATCTTTTCCTGTTTGAAAATTTCAAAAATCTCTGGGGGATACTTCAATTTCTATGAATTTTTAAGAGCCTGAGGATATAGGAGTGTAGGTAGGGATTCAATTATTTCTTCGTCAACAGTGGTTTCATCAATCCTTTCCTTACCCTTGGAAAATGACTCATCATCATTTTTACTAGATTCAAGAATAGGTTTTTCGATGACCTTATCACTACGAAGAGTTATAATTGATTTGACTTGATCTGGGCGTTGCTTATTATCATATGAACTTGACTGACTCTTGGGATTTAGTTGTGGTTGAGATGGAAACTTAACTTTTTTATGTGCTGTGAGTGTAGAAGCAATCTTTGTCAAAGTATCTTTAACATCCGTCAAGGTTTGTACAGTTTGGTTGTTAATGGATTCTTGCTTCTCAATGAATGAGTGCAAAGTGTCTTCAAGTTTTTTCCTTGATGGCGGGACATAAGGTGCATAACCTTGAGGGTTTTTGAAATTCTGTTGTGTTTGTGGATGTGATGGACCTGGTGGTTGTGAAGACTAGACTTGATTATTGTTCCTCCAACTAAAGTTTGGATGATTTCTCCAACCAGGATTGTAAGTTTATGAATATGGGTTGGAATTTGGCTTGCTGAAAATGTGCAAAACATTGGGTAGTTCATGAAGGCAATCTTTCATGGCTAGCAAAATTGGGCAACTATGAGTGATATGATAATCAGAATCACATACATGGCATGCAATTTCTTGTACAGATTTTACATGTTCACTATTTTTAGTTTCTAAAGCTTCAACTTTCCTAGCTAGGGATGCAAATCTAGCTTGAAGGTCATGATCTTCCCTAAGATTGTAAATGCCTCCAGTAGATGGAGATGTTTGGTTTGCTCATGGACTCATAGGAACCAATGGTGTCCCAATTTTTAGCACTTTCGGCGATATGGTCAAGGTATTCAAGTGCTTCTTCAGAATATTTGTCACTGAACTCCCCATTACACACCATTTCAATGACTTGTCTACTTTGGGGAGTGAGTCCCTCATAGAAATGTGACACTATTCTCCATGTTTCAAACCGTGATGTGGACAGACATTTAACAACTCTTTGAACCTATCCCAACATTGGTAAAGTGTTTCCTCGGGTTTTTGGGCAAATGAAGTGATTTGCCTCTTAAGAGAGTTTGTTCTATGAGGTGGAAAAAATTTCTTTAAGAACTGTTGTTGCCTGTCATTCCAAGTTTGGATTGATCCTGACCTAAGGTTTTGTAACCAAGTTTTAGCTTTATCTTTTAAGGAAAAAAGGGAAAAACTTAAGCCTGATTATATCCATGCTAACATTTTGGTAAGTGCAAGTGTTACAGACTTACTCAAACTCCCTAAGATGCAAGTATTGGTTTTCAGATTCAAGACCGTGAAAATTGGGTAAAATTTGAATGATTCCCGGTTTAAAATTAAAGTGTGTTGCATTTGGTAGGAAAGCTATGCATGAAGGTGTTCCAGTACGTGTGGGATTCATGTAGTCTCGAAGAGTTTTAGGTGGATTTAGGTTAATGTGTTGGTCATGGTCAACATATGGTGGATGGTTGCTGTGTTGAGATACGTTGTCAAGGTTGTCTAAAAGATTCTCGGCTTGGTTTTTTGCTGGATATCTAAGTGGATTTTCAGACATGTTGTTGGTGAATGTGGGTGATTGTGATCTCCTAATTAATCTACCACTAGATGTTCGCAACCAACGTCTCATGCAAATTAATGAGGGTTCATTGAGGTGAAATACACAAAAATGAAGAAAATAAAAGAAAAGGTGAATAAAATAACAAGATGCAAAATTCTAGGGGTGTAAATGCAAATATACACAAGTGTTGGGGCAACAGTGCAAATAATTATAAATATAGGGAATAAAGTGAAAATATGATAATTACAGGGACTAATATGCAAAAAAATGACCTATATAAAAATACAAACTGGATCTAAGCTAAAATGTAAATTAAAAGTTGAAGGACTAAAATGCAAAAATGTGATTAATGATTACAAGTACTTTTTTTTTTAAGTGGATGAAGTTTATGATGAAGATGAGTGATGCAAAATTGAATACAAAATAAGAACAAAGAAGATAGAAAAAAAATAGCAAAACAAAAATAAAATTCAAAAGAAATTACTTCTACAAAGAAAAGGCGGACTTACCTCTCCGGCAGCAGCTCCAAAAACTTGACACGTCCTAAAGAAGTGTTCCTACTCCCAAGTATAAGAGTGTCAAAGTAATAAATTAACTGGTAAGACCGGGTGGAACCACAGGGAGGTTGTTCATTTGTCCTTGTAGAATTAATTATCTAGATTAATTACTAAGCTTGTTATAAAATGTAAATCAATTAAAATTAAAACTGGGGCAAATGGATCCAGTGTTGGTAATTCGAATATGATCCAATTATTAACATTTAGTCCAGATTAATGAAATGGTATTCCACTCAACTGACCACTCTATGATAGATGTAGGTAAAAGTACTCACTGTGCTAGACAACATCTGCTTGTTTACAGTGAGTCAAAACTCCACAAAGATTAGAGGAGAGAAACCACTCTCTAATAAATATGGGTAAAAATATTCACTGTGCTAGACAATATCTGTCTGTCTATAGTGAGTCAAAAACTTCAGAAAGATCAGAGGGGAGAAACCACTCTCTGATAAATATTGGTAAAAATACTCACTGTGCTAGACAATAACTGTCTGTCTACAATGAGTCAAAAACTCCACAAAGATAAGAGGGGAGAAAGCAAAAAAATAATAAACTTACCATAATTGGATCATATTTCCCATACCAACAGTATCACCTTTGTTCCCAGCTATATAAAATTAGACAGACATAATTTAACTAGAAAATAACTATTTTATTTAAATTGAGAATTTGAGAACAAAAGAGAGATAATTTAACAAATTTAATATCAGATTTGGATTCAGAATATGTAAATTAGGGGAGAGACCCCCTATTTATACAAAATACGGATGAAAACTGACCATCGGATTAATTTAGAATGGAGCGTCAAGATTTCGCCACATCATGAGTGAATAGTGAACAGTGAACAGTGAATTATAAACGCATCCGTGAAAGTGAATAGTGAACAGTGACAGTGACAGTGAACAGTGAACAGTAAATGCATCCGTGAAAGTGAATAGTGAACAGTGCACCGGCATCTAGAATATTATTCTCTGCAGCTACACAATTTAGGCCAATTGAAATGTGTCACATCATCGGTCAGTAATCTTCTAGAAAGTCAACTATGACCAGTGACCCGCTTATAGAATGTGATTCTCTACAGCCGCGTGTACGGTGCACTCGCAGTTTGGGCCAATAGGAATGTGCCATGTCATCAGGAACAGTGAAAGTCAGCTGTGAACAGTGAATCGTCAAGTTACAAAAATACCCTTCGTGTCCTTTCTAAGGTTTTTTATGTTCTAAACTTGAAAATGATGTTTGTTTTGCCATCCGACTTCTCCATAATTTTAAATTGATCGAATTACCTCTAAAATACATTGAAAAATACACTGATTACTACACAACACATTTATTTAAGCGAGCAAACAAAATTATGTCTAAATTGGGGAATTAATTATATTGGAAGTGTAAAATGATGATATTATCCCTTAGTAAACATACACTTTTCAGTGTTAATCAACTATCATTATCATCATTATAACTAGACTCACTTTCATCACAACTAGTCACATCAATATGTGCTTTAGTGTCATTTAACAAACGTTCTTTAGGTTCATTGACACCGTCATCATCACACATATCAAGCATGCTAAGATCATCTATTTTCACATTAATAGACTCCATAATAGTATTAGTTTTCAAATTGAACACTCTATATGCACGACTATTATTAGCTTACCCAAGAAAGAGACCAATATCACTTTTAGCATCAAACTTTCCTAAGTGATTTCTGTCTTTCAAAATAAAACACTTACTCCCAAAAGTGTGGAAGTAACTCACATTGGGCTTCTTGCCCTTCCAAAGTTCATAGGAGGTTTGTTTTGTGTCAGGCCTTCTAAAAACTCTATTAGTGACATAACATGCGGTATTGACCGCTTCGGCCCAAAGATTTCTAGGGACTTTCTTGCTATTGATCATGACCCTAGCCATCACTTGCAAGACACGATTCTACCTCTCAATACCACCATTTTGTTGAGGAGTTCTAGGAGTCGAGAACTCATGTGAAATCCCATAATCATCATAAAACTCACTAAATCTAGCATTTTTGATCACTCCTATTGGGACATATTTTCTTGATCCCAAGACCTTTTTTATTTTGAACTTGATTACAAAACTTCTTAAAGTAACCAAAAGTTTTGGTCTTGTCTCTAAGAAAATATACCCAACCAAACCGAGAAAAATCATCAACATATACAAAAATGTATTTCTTACCATTTATGCTTTTGGTTTGGATTGGTCCCATTAGGTCTATATGCACAAGTTCTAAGCGCTTATTGGTAGCAAAATTAGTGTTCTTTTTACGAGACACTTTGGTTTGTTTACCTAATTGACATGGTTCACAAACACCATCAAGCTTTTTACCTAGACTAGGAAGACCTCTAACAATGTTATATTTCTCAAGCTTCTTTAAATCTTTATGATTCATGTGACCCAATCTTTCATGCCATAATTCAAGCTTGTTGCACTCATGTGCCATTTTACATGTTAGTGGATCAACCTCTAGACAATAACAATTGTCCGAAGACCTTTTGACTTTCAAAACAATCTTGCCCTTTTTATCGATTATTGTGCACACATCTTTGTTAAAGCTAACTTTTTTAAAAATTTCACACAAGTGAGTGATGCTTATTAGATTTGCCTGTAGACCATATACATACATGGTGTCATGAAGTTTAGGCAATCCGGGATACAAATTGTTCCCTTGCCTAGAACTTTCTTTTTGGTGCCATCACCAAATGTAACCCATCCACCAACATTCCGGTCATATTCCTAGAGCAACCGCTAACTAGGTACCAACAATAGGATGAATTAGCTCTTAAAGCATATTGTGCAACCAAACATTGTGTTGTGTTTTTCTTAACCCAAACTTTCTTGACAAGTTTCTCATTCCTACTTTTATTAACATGCTTTGACATGTTTTTAGGCACATTGACTCCATTAGTCACATTTTCAAAAAAATCAAACAAATCATTATCAACTTTCTTATGCATAGTAGAATGAGGCACAACACAAGATTTAACAAACAAATCATCAACACATTTATTCTCAACATGCTTTTCCAAGGTCTTCTTAGTTCTAATTCTAGATACATACATGGATGATTTCCTAGGACCATTCAAAGACATATCATGCAAATCATTGGCAATTCTACATTTATGAATGTATTCAAAACATCTAGGTCTTATGTGTTCTACCATGTTGCAATAATGACAAATAGGTATGAATTTGAGAAGTTTACCATTTGCTTGAGCATTCAACTCATTATGCCTTCTCACATTTTTACCTCTTTGGCGTGTAACACTAGATGTCTTGCCTTTTGTATTTGATGATGATGTAGCTTGTCTTTGGCATTGTTGAGTCTTTTCCTTGACCTTCATTGTTGATGTTGAGGCACCTCCAGTAGCATTCATGGCTTTACCATTAGAGAGTGTACCTACATTTAAATTGCTACAAGCTTTGACAAAAGTAGATTTGTTAGATGAAGGAGTTGATTTTTCATTAACACATCCTAAACCTCTTTTGTCGATAGAAGACTTTCCAACCTTAATGTGAGCTTTCACATTATTAGAGCTAGATAACATATTGTTAATCATCTCTTTAGTCTTATTAAGTTTGTCAATAAGCACTTTCTCTTGATTCTCATGCTCATTAAGTTTTGCTCTAAGCACATTTTCAATTCTCCTAGCACAATTAAGAGATTCATCTCTTTGCTCAATTTCAAGCTTCAAAATACTTAATCTATCATTGCTATCAATCAAGTTTTTCTCAAGATTAACAATTTTGTCATTATGATCAATAACACATTTTGAGCTACAATCATGATTTTCTAATCTCTTAGTGAGAAACTTATTGATCTTAAAGATCCTTTCATTTTCTTGAATAAGATCTTTGATCTTTTGATCATCTAAGTCAATAGACTCACCTTCAACAAGAGAAGCCACAAAAGAATACATTTCTTTAATCATGATGTAACAAACAAAAGAAGATAACAAACACTACAAAGAAGATCTATCAAAGTGCGTCTAGACACCGGCTCTGAGATCTTTTGTCTTCTTTTAAAACAATGCAATTTTAATAAAGCTTAATGAAAAATTGTAAACAATGAAACACAATGTGTATGTGGTAAACCTCCGAAGAGGAAACATTCACGGGTTGATACCACAACCACCAATAAAAACAAATCCATTATTTCAAATAAGAGTTACACACTCAACCAATCAACACATGCTCTCCAAGATATCACTCTTGCTCTCCAAGATATCACTCTTGCTCTACCCTTAAACCTAGTGATCTACTATGTCGACTTCCTATCCAAGACCTCCTGTCTCTAGGAAGATTTCTTGCTCACCCTTTCGGATCCTCTCGACCCTAGGCAATAGTTCTTGCTCAACTATCCGAGTCCTCCCCACTCTAGTTGAGACTTCTTGCTCAACAATCTGAGGTCTTACACCTCTTGTCGAGACATCCACTTGCTTAGCTATCCAAGTCCTCCCGACTCTAGCTAAGAGTTCCAATTGCTCAAATCAAAGAATCACTCTATGATATGAGACTTCCTACCTCTTCACAAGGCATCTAAGTGATCATGAATGCAAAACGCAAGCAAGAACACAGCATAGAAAATGATGATCAACAAATTCTATGGACATGCAACTAGATAGCTAGATTATACTTTCAAAGAACAATCACAAATGTATCTAGACAACCTAAGCATGTTATCAACTAAGAACATAGATATGAAGATATAGCCACCAATTGAATACAACCTAGTTCTTAGAAAATGAAATTAAATCTAGAAATAGTCAATCAAGCATAAGAACAAAAGATTTCTAGAAACAATTTCATGTTTATCAAGTTTAGCACAAATCATTCTATTTATCACAAATCTAGCTAACCTTGAAAATCAAATCAATAAATCAAAAAATGATATCAAAATCATCCTAGTCATGCTTCTTAATCAAATAGTATCAATCAATAAGAAGATCTAAGAAGAAAGTTAAGAAGAAGATGATTTTACCAACATGGATGAAAATCACGAACTGAAGATCTGATCACTACGAAACATCTAGATATACTTTGGTTCTAGAAATGCATCGTGTTTGTAGAACTCTTCAAGACACTCGAAATTGGGTCTTGAATCAAGTGATTCGGAGTAGAAATGAAGAAGTTATCACAAAAACAAAAATCAAATGTTGAGAGAAAAATTCTGCACTTGTTCTTCAAATTCGTTTTTCTCAACTTCTAATGAATGAGAAGGACGGAGAGAATTTGAAGAGAAACAAACCAAAAGACCATTTTAACCTCATTCCTTAGTGCCTCCCTGAGATGGTGCGTGGGCATCTTGGGGCAGCAAGGCTTTGGGGCCGAGATGGCCAAGCGCCATCTCAGGAAGGTGCCAAGTGATGGCTTATGCCATCACACCTCTTCCCTTGCACTCCTCTCGTATTCTTCGACCTTTCTTTGACCTCCGAACTCTGAATTTGAATCCGTTTGAAGATTAGAAACTGGGACTCCCTCATGGACATGGAAATATAAGATACTCAACCCAAAAAATAAGAATTCAACTCGATATATGAAGACGAAGACAATGTATGCAACATGAGTTGAAAGTGTAGTATCTTTTGACTTAGAACTTGAAATCAATAGTACGAGTAACCGAAATGACCGAAACTAAATCATGAAAAATCTAAGACTAAAATCAAGTTCAAGATCAATGTTATACAAACATATAAACAAAACACTTTTCACACAAGATTGCAAACTACATAGGGATAGTCTCCAATCATTCATTTTCCAAAACATGTCAATTTCTTTCAAATGCATGAGCATTCAATATCAAGTGTGTGAATGTGTTATACCAAATGATGCGCTATGATGCATGGACAAAAATGTATGAATTGTGTGTGTGTGCGCATTTAATGATGCACAACTATGCAGGGACATATATGAATGAATTGTGTGTGTGTGCAGGGACATATTTGATGGGAAGAAGAATCTCAATACCTTAGCATCCAAGAATAGTACCAATTCTTTTGAAGACAAACTTTGCATCATGAGAAGTTGCTTTTCTTCCTAGAAGCTCTTATCATCACGAACCACTTAAGAAACTAAGCATTACAAAGAAATGAAGTTTTGTTATGGAATCAAGCCAACACAAATCTAAAACCTACAAGCTAACCGAAATTTCATAGAATATAATTAGGAGACTTAATTCATTTCCTAAGAAGGATTTAATTGGTAGTTAAGAATCCTTTCCTTAGGTAGATTTACTTGGTGGTTAAGAATCCTGTTCAAAAAAGGAATCCTATCCTACACCAAACTCCTAATCCAACTCAATAGTGTATTAGTAACCATATTAAAGACTTCCTAATTTGATTAGATAAATAATTTCTTTTATTTATCTACTTATCAAATATAGTCTTTAACATTAAATATACTACAAACAATAGTATAATTTTAGAAGACCATCTCCTACTAGGAAAAAGATTTTGACTTTTAATTAAATAATTAATTAATAACCAAATTAATTAATTTCCAGTTAATTAAATAATAAAATAATATAATATAATTAAGATATTCTAAAAAGCCTTGCCGCCCAACACATATACATGGGCCAATATATTATTTTCTTATTTTATTAAATTCATTTGACCTTCATAAAAAGTCCACATGTGAACTAGACCCATTCTTACAAAAACAAACAAGTCCACATGCCTCAACAATTCTAGTTGGACCCCTAAATTGGTCCGGTAGAATATATTAAGTGATCCATGTAAGTTCGTGTGGATTGAGGATCTTGGCAGGATATCTAGATTTAAGCTCCAATAGACACAACCCAATCACAATCAACAAATAATTCACTTAGGTCCGATATATTTAATTTTAGTTCATTACACTAAAGAACTATAATTGAACTCTTAAATAAATATAGAATAAGTTGATGTTACTCATTCATACACTAGAAAACCTTATCGGAGAAAGTGTATTCTCGTGAAGAATACCAGTAATCACCAAGAGCTCATAAACCGCCTATAGCTCTCCAAGTTACCATATTTACTCATATGACCATATTTTGAACTTGGATATTTTGACTTGTCCAGAAGCCATGTTTCAAGACATTATTGAAAACTTAACGTTAAGAATTAATATCAAATACTTCAAAACATCCATAAGATGGTATTCTACTTTCATTTAATAAATGGAGCCACGATGTCCATATCTATAAATGAAGTCCTCTATCGATAAACTAATGAATACCACTAAACTATAGAGGATAGACTATACGATATAATCGTACTCATTGATAGCTCAAATGATAACACTTGCAACCATAAGTCCATCATTTATCTCAGGATTGAGATAGACTCTTTGATTGTCTTCAAATAAAAACTTTTATCCATTGACGGTTCTAGATAAAGTATTTCATTGTGATCCTACTCAATGCGCCAAGTGCACTAGATTCTTTTGCCCAAAGACACCTCACTTTGATGATTTTAGACTCATCATAACACATTTGATCCCATTCAAATGCTTGCAAAAGAATCTACAACTTTGACAAGGTAAAATCGCCCAACCTTTATCTTAAGTTGTGTCTACCTTATACATATCTAGATGTATGAACAATTCTTCTTTTCTCATAGTCTTTTGACCTTATGATTATATACTTTTGACAATTATAATAATTAAACTATAAATGCTATAAGATTTGTTAAAGTAGAAATCACTTTATTAATATGAAAAGATTGTCCATTATTACACTCTTGCTATCATGCATAATCCCAAAAATCTCCCACTTGCTCTATAGCAAATGTATCATATCTCTCATCCCCATGTTCTCTAGATGCCCACCAAATTTCTTTTGTGAAAGAGCCTTTGTAAAGGAAATTATGGCGATGATAGACCACCCTTCTTGTTACAATCCCAAAACAAAATTACATTGAAATTCTAGGACCGAAATTGAGCAATAACCAACCACATATAAAAACATATATACACATACATTCCAATGTAAATATATATGTGAATGCCTAGAGTGCAATCTCTTTCTAAAACATGCATATATACAATAAAAAGAAAAAGATTCACATGCACATACACCAATTAATCAAGGGTATAACCTGGCTCTGATACCAACTGTAAAGAAAAATACACGCAAAACGGAAGCGTGAGAAAATTTATAAAATTAGGCTTCGCGTATAAATAAAAAAATTTCCTTTTTACGCAACGAGAACCTTAACCCTAAGATTAATTGACATATATAAAAAGTGTCATACTTTTTTCTTGTGACGATTGAACAAGTGCCGAATTGATTCCGTAAGATCTTCCAATCCAATCACGAACGTGAATCACTTAGGACTGTGGGCTCCCATTCTTTATCTTGTATACCTGAGGATGGAAACAAACAAAATCATGTTCCTTGTTAGTCACAATAATCCTCCAAGAGAAAAATCAAGAACGTCCGACCACTTGTGAATTATCAATCAATTTGATTGAAACTCGCGTGAACCTTGATTCGATGTTGTACACAAAAACCTTTTTGATGTAAAGGATACTAGTGTACTATCGAAAACAAAAACGTTCCCCCTTTTCTCTTCTTGGCCGAATTCACACTATCTCTATGAGTTGGTCGAATTTTGTCCAGAGTTAAAACCAAAAATTTTCTCCCTCAAAATTCTCTCTTGCTTGGCTGAATTCTCTCTTTAGAAAATCCCAAGCTTGGCCAAAATTAATTCTTGCAATCAATTAGAGCTGGCCAAAATTTCCAAACCTATATATATATAGAATCATAAGTCCTCTCCTAAGAAGGATTTACTTGGTTGACAATAATCTTTTCCTTAGGTGGATTTATTTAGTAGTTAAGAATCCTTATCTAAAAGGAATTCTATCCTCTTATATATATACATGGGCTGGCCGAAATCTTCAAAGAATATATATTAGGATCACAAATCCTTCCCTAATAAGGATTTACTTGGTTGTTAAAAATCATTTCCTTAGGTGGATTTACTTAATGGTTAGGAATCCTTTTCCAAAAAGAATTCTTTCCTACACCAAGACTTCGAATTCAACTCAATAGTGTATTTGTAACCATATTAAAGACTTACTAATTTGATTAGATAAATAATCCCTTTTATTTATCAACTTATCAAATATAGTCTTTAACATTAATTATTCTACCAACAATAGTATAATTTTAGGAGACCATCTCCTACTAGAAAAAAGATTTTGACTTTTAATTAAATAATTAATTAATCACCAAATTAATTAATTTCAATTTAATTAAATAATAACATAAAATAATATAATTAAGCTATTCTAAATAGCCTTGCTGCCCAACACATATATATGGGCCAATATATTATTTTTTTATTTTATTAAATCCATTTGATCTTTATAAAAAGTTCACATGTGAACTAGACCCATTCTTACAAAAACAAACAAGTCCACATGCCTCAACACAATTCTAGATGAACCCTGAAATTGGTCCGGTAGAATATATCAAGTGATCCATGCAAGTTCGTACGGATTTGGGATCTTGGCGGGCTATCTAGACACAACCCAATCACATTCAACAAATGATTCACTTATGTTCGATCTATTTAATTTTAGTTCATTCCACTAAATAACTGTAATTGAACTCTTAAATAAAGATAGAATAAGTTAATGTTAATCATTCATACCCTAGACAACCTTATTGGAGAAAGTGTATCCTCGTGAAGAATACCAGTAATCGCCAAGAGCTCATAGACCGCATATAGCTCTCCAAGTTACCATATTTACTCATATGACCACATTTTGAACTTGGATATTTTGACTTGTCCAGAAGTCATATTTCAACAGACACTATTGAAAACTTAACATTAAGATTTAATATCCAATACCTCAAAACATCCATATGATGGTATTCTACTCTCATTTAATAAATTGAGCCACGATGTCCATATTTATAAATGAAGTCCTCTATCGATTAACAAATGAATACCACCAAACTACCGAGGATAGACTATGCTATATAATCGTACTCATTTGTAGCTCAAATGATAACACTTGCAACCATAAGTCCATCATTTATCTCAGGATTGAGATAGACTCTCTGATTGTCTTCAAATGAAAACTTTTATCCATTGACGGTTCTAAATAAAGTATTTCATTGTGATCCTATTCAATACACCCAGTGCACTAGATTCTTTTGCCCAAAGATACCTCACTTTGATGATTTTAGACTCATCATAACACATTTGATCCTATTCAAATTCTAGCAAAAGAATCTACAATTTTGACAAGATTAAGGCGCCTAACCTTTTATCTTAAGTTGTGAATATTATTCAAGACTAACTAAAGAATTGTGTCTACCTCATACATATCTAGATGTATAAACAATTCTTCTTTTCTCTTGGTCTTTTGACCTTATGATTATTTACTTTTGACAATTATAATAATTAAACCATAAATGCTATAAGATTTATTACACTAGAAATCACTTTATTAATATGAAAAAATTGTCAATTATTACACTCTTGCTATCGAGCATAATCCCAACAGTTTTGCTGTGGCGGTTTATTATATTTGGAGAGATAAGAACCATAGAATCTTTGTGAGTTCTCATAAGACAAGTATAGTTGTTACCCGATCCATTATCAATACTATTCGTAGCAGACTCTTATCTATCTACTTGAAGGATTGCCCTCTTGTTACATTAAAATGGAATAATTCTATTGGGTGATTTGTTTGTCATGTTTTCTGCTTGTTTGAGTCTTATTTTACTCTTGTTTTCTTGTTTAGCTTGTGTGTTTGATCTGTTTTTGAGCTTATGCTTTTGCTCTTGTTTTTCTTCCTAGGGTATGCCTCTTATATTTGTACATTCTTTTTCTTTTCTTTGATACTATTTATTTACCCAAAAAAAACCACGTGGGTGAAAAGAAGACCCGGAACAAAGCACGAGGCAGCAGGAGAATCGATCCACGAGAATGCAACTCAATCCACCCCTTGTCATTCTTTACGAATCAATATTGGCGACATATGCAAACGCCACTCAAGTGGATCCGTCAACGTCGTTTGGAACACAGAGGGATTTGAACCAGCAGAATCCTATGTCCCATGAAATGGTAAAATAAAATCCTATCTTTTTTCGCCCTGAAGTTGTTCGTAGGTTCACAGATATGGAGGCATTGATTGACTCACTCCAAATGTGGGTGCTCGCAAGTATACTATGCCGGAGTGTAGTACAATAATAAGTAAAGTTCGTTCCCACAAAGATTGAGGAGTTCAATAACGAAATTGATTGATCTAAC
Source organism: Dipteronia dyeriana (assembly GCA_032871835.1). Classification (NCBI taxonomy): domain Eukaryota; kingdom Viridiplantae; phylum Streptophyta; class Magnoliopsida; order Sapindales; family Sapindaceae; genus Dipteronia; species Dipteronia dyeriana. The sequence goes on along the minus strand of CM065297.1, from coordinate 26,168,457 downwards.
TACTATTTGAACGATGAATAAAAGAGAATGTTGATCCTAAATGAACTGTTTAATCAAAATTAAATTATTAAAGCAACTTTAACTTAAATTGTGCAACAAAAACAAAAAGGAAAATGAATTTTACTATATGATGAGAAATGCTGAGATATAGAACCCACCTCATCGTCTAGCTAACTAAGCTCTAGACTCACTCAATACCCAATTAGTGCAAATGTGAATTGTAGACCCCTACACCCAACAATAATCTCTTCTCTCCCTCGAGTAATATAGATCACATCCAATCATACCCAAAGTCTATCTCTCGATGACCCTAGACTATATGCTTGAAGTCACTAAGAGCTTGGCACACATAAAAAGGGCCCTATACGCTAGTCTCGTGTATCTCTACTTTACTAGACATGTATAGTGGACATTTCATCAAACATGTAGTATGCATCACCCCTTGGTTCATAACACACCACCAAATATCATTCACAATTAGATAAATCTAATAAAAGAGTTAAGCAATAAAAACATCCATACAAAACAAAATGCACACATGGATAAAAGAGTGGTCATTATTGATAAATTCTAGGGTTTGGTTTCATCAAGTTTTAGCAATAGAAATTTAGTTAATGTTACAAAATAGAGCAATACAAAATATATATGAAGATCTAAACATGACTATCATTAGAATAAAAGGAGAAAGAGATGTAGAGAAAACCATGATGGAGAGCTCTCTCTTCTTTGCTTTGAACTTCTTTTTTTTTCGATTCTTCATTTTCTTTTGCCTAAAAATATAAGATGATAATGATTTTAAAGGTTCTATGTGGTGGATGTATGGAAGGATGTATGAGAGATGAGTAAAGATGGGGTTTTGGTGAAAGTTTTTGGGTAAATGATCCTTTGAAAAGAAGGTTTATATATGGGAAGGAAATAGGGCAAGGGTAAATAGGTAATATTTTGGATTCTAGGTAAAAGGTGACTTGAAAAGAAACCTAAATTGAGTTTTGACAAAGAAGAAAGTGACCTGGAGGTGACCTAACCTCCATGTCGCTTTAAGGTCGCATTGCTCTCGGGTGAGGATTTTTAGCATAGCGCGCCGTTACAAAAATGACTATAACTTCCTGTAAAAACCTCACCTCAATCTGTAAAAACCATTAGAAACTAGATGCCTGAGGCTTTTTGAAAGTGGTATCACAAAACCCAAATTGATCAAAGAAAGGAGATATAGCCTTTGAAAATTGAGTGTACTACACGAGGAATTCCAATTTTAGCTCTTTAACCTCCAAAACTTTTCAATTAAGCTCAACACCTTATTTTTAGGCATATGACCTACACAAAGCTCACTAAAAACATTATAAATAGAAATATACTAAAAAATGAGAACAAATTATAGAAAATGGGGACATTTAATAAGTAAAAATATGGTATGATCAATACCCCCAAACCTATCTTTTGCTCGTCCTCGAGCAAAACAAAACGAAAAACAAACAAACAAACAAAGAAAACACATTACAACATATAAAATGTAAAAACAATATGCTAGTCCACTTTTATAAGAAACATGATAACACTTAGCTTGTGCCACAAGCCTTTTGAACCCCTAGGCGATCCCTAGAGGATGAGTGAAGTCTCATGAGGGCTTATAGAACAATACCCACAATATCTTTCCTATTGAGCCAACTATAGATAGAGATACGATAATAGGTGAACCAAAATGGAGGCATATGCATGTTAAAACTCCTATGAGAAGGCTCGAGATATGCAAGCTAAGGTGCTACAACAAGAGAGATTGCAGTTCCATACTTCTTAGTGAACTCATTTTTAAGAGCATCGAACACAAGAGCCTTATGATGGCATTTGCCTCGATTCTATACCTCTCAAGATCTCTCTCATTTTACCACACAAAACCTTGGCTCACTCAACACACATAACCGGTTGGAGGTTATGCATAAGAAATTTTCAAATTTTACACGCATATAATGAATTTTGAAAACCGCTTAATTTTAAACAATTGGACAGTAAAATGGAGTTCAACATTAAGAACGAGAGCAAAGCACTATAAAACACGTTCACCTACAAGTAAGAGCTCTCCTAAAGATCAATTAGGACTTCTTTTAAGTTAAAGTTATGTTGTGATAGAGAGGTTAGGTTGGTATGGTATTGCGGGGAAAGCAAAGGATTATGCTAAAGAATTCCACGTGGCAAAAAAAAAAGTTTTTCGCACTTTAATCGAGCGTCTACGCATTGATCTTGATTGTTAGGCATCTTGTGCTATTTAAGGTCTAAAAGTTCCCTAAAACGTGTGTGTCTATAGCCTAGAGGGGGGGGGGGGTGAATAGGTTTTAATCAAATCAATTACCGATTTTTTGATTAATTAATATTAACACAAATTACCCCGAATAAACAAGCATTCAATAAAATCAATTATGCTTAAAACATTAACAACACACAGTATTTACGTGGAAACCCTCCAAATGGAAAATACCACGGGCTGATATGTGCGCCACACTAGATCCTCAAATCCACTATTGAATGAAAGTTTACAACCTAGGTTGACCTCCTTCACACCCTCCAGTTACTAACCCTTTCACTCTACCCAACAACATTAATAGTGATTCTTGATCTATTTGCTTGTGCACTAACCACTTAGTCACAAGACTTAACCTCAATGAAGAGTTAAACACAACCTAAGTGAATATGATAAAATATTCAAACATGCAAGTAATGCTAGGCAACACTAAATGCTTATCTAGGAATTTTAGAATGTCACTAAGTACAATTCCTAGATATCAATGTCTAAATGAATGATCATAAAGACTTAACTAGATATAGTTATGCAACAATATATCCTAGTTATCAAACAAAGGGCCAATCAACACAAGTTGTCATAAATCATGGCAAGGACTATAATGCAATCACAAAATGCAATCAATGAGTCCTAAACAATATCTAAATGCAAAGCATAGAGATTTAGCTAGAAGGGAAAAAAGGTCACAAACCCTAGCTATCACAAAATATTAATCTCAACCAACAATCAAAACCTAAGCATGTTATAATTGCAATTAAACTCAATAACATACATTTAATGAACAATAATTGCTAAACCTAGGCATACATGTCATAACAATGGAACAAGAAATTCTAAGGCATGTAGAGATTACCTAGTCAATGACAAACAAGAAAAACCATGCTTGGAAGATGTTAGATGCTCATGGATTGAAATTTGGTTGAGTCAAAATGAGTTCTTGGGAGCTCTCTCTCTCTTGGAGTCAATTTCTCTCTCAAGAAAAACTTGTTCTCTCAAAAATGGTTTCTTGGACTCCCAAAGCCAAAGAGAAGAGAAGAGAACATATAAATAATATGCCCTACACGAAACGGCATCGTTTAGAACAAAGAGCAACTGATTCCCATCAGGACCGCTGTGCGTGTCGTGGCCTAGGCGAGTGTCCAGACCGCGGTAGTGAGAGCGGTGCATCGCCTGGGAATCTCCGCTGTCTAGACCGCGGTACAGGCAATGTCCAGACCGCGGTAGAGCAAGCGGTGCATCACTGTGAAACTCAGCTTGGGAGACCGTTGTGCATGCAATGTGCACAGGCCACGGTAGCAGCAGCGTCCAATGCCTGGAGAACACCGTTGTGCATACAGCGACGGAGGCAATGTACATGGAGCGGTCCCGGCCGCTGTCAAGGGGAAAATCCTCTTATAAGGGTAAACTAAATGCAACAAACACACAAGCAAGATTTATGGCAAAAAGGCACACAATCAAGGCAATTAAGCATTCATGCAAGATGATCAAAGACATGCATGAGAGTGTGTGTGTGCACTAAAAACTCTTCAGAAAAGGTTAAACAAGTGATTTACCTTCTGAAGCTTGAGCTGGGTCTTGAGCAATGATGGCCTAAACTACTCTTATAAATTAATCCCCAAATGTGGTTGTCAACGAAATGAGCCAATCAAAAACTGAGAAACTTACAAGGTCGCTTTACATTTTGGCAAGTTTTAACAGCTTTATCTTATAAAGCTTTTGTGCTTTTCTTTCAGTACTTATTATTCATTTCATTTTAAGCCTTTTTCTTTGCACAATTTACATCCATTTGCCTATGCACACGCTACTTTTGCAATTGACTTCTTGGAGCTTCATTTCTCTATTTTCTCTAGCCATACTCAATGCCATGGGGGTGGTCTGGTATTTAGGTATAATGTGGAGATGTCTATATGATATGAGTGGGTAAGGTGATTGGTTTAATGTGCAGATCTATATAGTTGGGACATTCTAGCACACACACAAGATAAGGGACGTGTTTGGCTATTTGTTGTGACTAACACACATTGCATATGTCATCTTTAAAGGTACAAGTCAAGCAAGCAAACAAAGACAAATACTACAGTGATGCTCTTAAAATGTCATTCTTTAATGCCCGATGTAATGGAATGAGTTCCTTCTATTTATGCTTTTTTATCTATAAGAGGAGTGTTTAAGATTTGACAAGAAAAATTCACACTCATAATGACGCTATATAGGCTTTGGCCTCACACGGGTAGTCTCCACTAATGATCTAGACATCTTAAGCGCGATACCTATTCACCAAAGCACTTTATAGTCTGGTAAGGTGAATGCAAGCAATGTTGTATAGCTTTAACTAGCACACCGTTTACCTAGACTCAAAGAGACAAAACATGAAAAGATTGTCTCCAAAGGCACAACCCAAAAGTATCTCATTAAGTAAAAAAAAAGCCCTAAAATTTGGCAAAGTTGGAGAATGGGCAAAATTGAAAATACAACCACACAATTATCCATAATTGTTTAAAAAAAAAAAATTGAACATACATGCAAGACAATCATGCAAAAACAACAAAAGACATAATGTTCATTGAATGATCGTACCTCCAAACCGAAACAAAACATTGTCCCCAATGTTTACACAATAACGGATCGGACAATATTAACTTAGAAGCGGGAGGGAAGCCAAATGTTACACAAGCATAGCACCATCCTAAAATTTAGGCACAATACAACACCACACACTTAATTATAAGCAAAATTGGAGTAAAAAGAGTTGCCTAGGTGGGTTGTCTCCCACCAAACGATTGGTTTAATGTCACAGCTAGACATATTTTGCTCCTCTCATCATTCAGGATCACCAATCGATTTGACATCACAGATACCTTCCTTTCTCAACTTGTGTGAGGCATAAAACATCCTCACCTAAAATCCATTCACCATTCTCATTTGCTCAACCATGCTTGCTTTCTTCCTCTTGTCCCTTTTATCTTTTCTCCTCTCAATTTTTACCGGAGGAGTTACTTGGGTTTTATTCACGACTCCATGCGAGCCTGCTTTGTGGCTCCCATTCATCTTCTTTTTTAAAGCATCATGACCTGAGTTAGACTTAGGTGACTCTTTTAGAATGTTTGTTTTGAAAACTTCCCCATTTGGAGAGCTTAAGCATCTATTTTACAAAAAAGTTTTAATTTGAGGGGGTCTCTCATTGTTAGCTTTCTCTCTTGTATAACAATTAAAGCCCATTCGGTGGCTATGAACGGTCTCCCAAAAATCATGGCATTTCAACAACCTCTTCCATTTCTAGCCCCACAAAGTCAATGGGGAAGCAAAACTTTCCCACTTTCACTAGCACATCTTCTATGACTCCATATGGGTACTTTATAGATTGACCAACCAATAGAAGAGTCATATTTGTGGCATTGACTTCTTCCAGTCCCAAATTCTTGAACGCATTATACGAAGTGAGATTTACACTTAGCCCAAGATCATACAATTATGTATCAAAATATGAATTTCTGATTATGCCCGGGATAATGAATCTCCCCGGATCCTTCAACTTAAGATGTAGCTTATTTTAAATGAGTGCGCTACATTCCTAAGTCAAAGCAACTATCTCAAAGTCTTCAATCCTCATTTTCTTGGATATGATCTTCTTGAGAAATTTCACATACAATGGCATTTGAGCCAAGGCTTCCATAAAGGAATAATGATGTGCAGTCTTTTGAATACTTCAAAGGAATTTGGAGAAGCTCTTATCCTCCTTTTGTGTCTTGAGAGGTTAAGGATATGGAATTGGAGGCACATAGACTTTGACAATTGGTGGGGGTGGTAGATCAAAAGATGTCTCGAGTAGGTAATCATCCACTTTTTCTTTCTCAACAACCTTTTCTTCTATCACTTCTTCTTTTTTCTTGCCATTTGCTTCTGGTTACTCAACTGTTCATCCACTCCTTAAAGATATCACCTTACATAACTCGTTAGGGTTTGTCTTTGTGTTACTAGGCAATGCCACTTGTTGCCTTCCTTGATTAGCCTTCGCCAACTGCCCAACTTGTATCTCTAAGTTTTGAATGGAAGCTTGAGAATGTTGGGCCACTTGGTCAATCTTGGTGTCAAACTTCTTAATTTCCAAGTCTTGAGACTTCATTCTCATGTTAAGCTTGTTTATGTAATTTGAGAAGCGGTGATTTAAGGTGGGCTTCCTTTCTCATTGATTGTTCAAGAATTGGTTTTGGAATCCTATTTATTGGTTAGGGAGGTTTTGTTGTTGTGGGGATTGTTAGAATTCGGGGGGTTGTATTTGATTGAGGTTTTGTTTTTAGGGTTGGTTGTGTTTCCATAAGAAGTTGGGGTGGTTCTCCACCCAGGATTGTAAGTATTTTAAAAGGGGTTATTTTGAGCATTTTGGTTTTTGTTGGCTATTTGGTGGTTTATGGGGTTTTCGAAGTTTTAGTTGTAGTTGACAAATGAGACTTGTGCCGTAGCAAATGGGCTCCAAACTTTGCAATTTATACTTGAATGTGGACCCAAACATAGCTCACAACTAGCAACATTCACTTGACTAGGTCTCGCATTCATCTTGTTCATTTGCTTTGTAAGTGCCTTTAGTTGAACCTTCACACTCGCCAATTCATCTACTTCTAGCACACCCAGAGCTCTCCATGGTGATTGTCTCTCACTTCCCCAATGGTTGTTGTTGAGTGTCATTTCATCAAAGTTCTTAGTTGGCATCTACCAATTTATTCATGAGTGAGCCTCCAGCAGCCGCATCCACCAATTTCTTATTGAGACTGTAATTCTGTGGTAGAAAGCTTGCAATGTCTACCACTTTGCTAGTCCATTGTGGGGGCATTTCCGGATAAGCTCTTTAAATCTTTCCCATACATTAATAGAGGCTCTCATTCTTAAATTGTACAAAAGTAGTGACTCATTTTGAAGGTGAGCAACTTTCCCATAAGTACTTGTTCAAGAATGCTTGTGCCAAATGGTCAAGTTTGATGATGGAATCTAGAGGTAATGATTGCAACCATGCCTTTGCTCTATCTCTCAAGGAGAATAGGAATGGCTTCACCTTAATAAAGTTTTCAGAAACTCTGTTGTAATTGAAGGTGTCACATATATCGTTGAAGCTTAGAAGATGCATGTTTGGATCATCATTTGGTAGTCTGTTGAGCTGGTTTGTAGTAACAATCTTCTGAATCATCGATGGCTTGATCTCAAAAGTGTTGGTTATAACTATAGACCGACGAATGAAGGACATTTTCTACTCAACTCTAGGCATAGAGAAGTCTCGTAGAGTACGACCATCTTCCATATTTTTACCCCTTGATCTTGATTTGGAATCGGAGGCAACTTCTCTTGATCCCTAATCGCATTCGGATTGTTCATCATTTTTTTACGTGCTCTTGTGTCATTTCTATTTCTATGATCCAATCTCTCGATTTTTGGTTCAAACTCCAAAGACTCAATATCTCTACTCATGTATATAGGTACATACAAGAGTAGCCTACCTGAAAGAAAGAACAACAACTAGTATCAATTAAAAAGTAAAAAGAACGTCCAAACTAGTATCAAAATCAACTCTCCGCTCAATCTCTAGTAGCAACGTCAAAATGGGCGCTCACAAGTGTAAGAGGTTGGAGTGTGATACAATAATAAGTAATGAAATTCCCTTAAAAGTGTGCATGTCTATACCTAGAGGGGAGGGGAGGGGTGAATAGGTTTTAATCGAATCAATTACCAAATTTTTGATTAATCAATATTACCAAATATTACCCCAAATTATAAAGCATTCAATTATGCTTAAAACAATAAATGACACACGATATATATGTGGAAACCCTTCGACAAGGGAAAAACTACGTGCCATCTTTCTAGCCACATCCGATCCTCAAATCCACTATTGTAATGATGTTTACAACCTAAGTTGACAACCTAGTCACACTTCAAGGTTACTAACCCACCACTACTACCCAACGAGCCTTAATAGTGATTCTTGATCGACTTGCTTGTGCACTAACCAATTAGTCACAAGACTTAACCTCAACGAAGAGTCAAACAACCTAAGTGAATATGATGAAATATTCAAACATACAAGTAGTGCTAGGCTACACTCAATGCTTATCTAGGAATTCAAAGAAGTCAATAAATGCAATTCCTAGAAATGAATGTCTAAAGGCAAGTGCAAGAAGACTTAACTAGATATAGCTATGAGAGACTAATATCTAATTATCAAACAAAGGCCATTTAACAAAAGTTGTCATATAACATGGTAAAGAACAATCAATGCAAACAACAAACGCAATCAATTGGACATAAACAATATCTAAATGCAAAGCATAGAGATTTAGCTAGAAGGGTAAAATCATCCTAAATACTAGCTGTCACAAACAAACATCTCAACCAACAATCAACAAACCAAACATGTGATAAATGCAATTAAACATAAAAGCATACATTCAATAAGAAATAAATGATGTTCCTAGGTAAACATGGCCTAGTAATGAAATAACAAGTTCTAGGGCATGTAGAGATTACCTAGTCAATTGAAACAAGAGGAATCTATGCATGAAAGATGTAAGAAAATGCTAGATGCTCATGAAGGTTGGTTAAGTCAAAATGAGTTCTTAGGAGCTCTCACTTACTATAAATTACTTTATCTCTCTACGAATATATTTTCAGAGCTCTAGGTCTTATTTGGGGAAGAAGATAATGTATATATAGAGTCCAAATCAAACTATGTCATTTTGGGAGAGAAAACAATGATCTTCGGGCGTCAGAAGCGACCTTAGGATGACTTGGAAAATAGGTCACTTCAAGGTCGCTTTTCTCTTGGGTTTGGGTGCCAAAATATGCTTGAAAAAGTAATTTGGAAGTCAGGTCGCCCTGGTCGCTAAGCTCTTGGGAAAAATCGTGACATCATAACAGCTCCAGATTAGAGCTACCCAAAACTTGACCAAACCACATCCAAAACTTTTGTATAATATACCGTTGGAAAGGTATGGAAGTATACTTTTTACTCCAATTCACAAAACATGATTTGGATGTTTTTAGAAAGAGCTATAGTCAAATGAGTGATCAAAAGTCAAATTTGGACAGCAACAAGAGTGCCCAAACTCATGGAAACAACCATATGACCAAAGACCAAAACCATGAGAAGAATGAGACTTTATCAAATGGTCACTTAATGCACTAAGACAATCACACCACCGTGCAAGTGCGAACACACACAAAACCACACTATGAATGCACATAGACAATAATGAAGCACATATGCATAACAAACCAAATGCAAGTGAGTGAGTATGTGTGAGCAACAGATAATGCATGTCAATACAAATGCATAATATGTGAGTGTGTGCAACTAAAACTCTTTTAAGAAAGTTAAACAAGTGATATACCTTTGAAGCTTGAGTTTGGTCATGAACAAAGACAGCCTAAACTACCCTTACATGTTAATCCCCAAATGTGGTTTGTCAGTTGAAATAATCCAATTAAAAATCGAGGAACTTACAAGTAAAGTTAGTTCCCATGAAGATTGAGGAGTTGAATTCCGAAATTGATTGATCTAACTGCTATTTGAATGATGAATAAAAGAGAATGTTGATTCTAAATGAACTATAATTAATCTGAATTAAACTACTAAAGCAACTTCAACTTAAATTGTGCAATGAAAACGTAAAGGAAAATGAATGTAATTATATGATGAGAAATGCTAAGACATAGAATCCACCTCAACCACTAGCTAATTAAGTTCTAGACTCACCAATAAACGGCTTGAATTGTAGAACCGTGTACCCAACAATAATCTCTACTCTCCCTCGAGTAATATAGATCACATCTAAGCATACCCAAAGCCTATCTCTCGATGACACTAGACTACATGCATGAATTAACTAAGAGCTTGGCACACATAAAAAGGGCCCTATACGATAGCCTCCGTATCTCTACCTTACTAGACATGTATAATGGACATTTCTATTAGGTTCTTGAGTCCTGTTGGCATAATTCCATAACAAAACAACATTTTCCTTGAATTGATTAGTTGTCGAGGTCCCATGGTTTATCAAGCTTCAAGGAAGTTGGAGAACATGTCAAGCAAAGAGAAGACTTCAAAAGGAACGAGCTCCATTGCTTAACAAAGGTATATTAAGACCTTATTCCTTTTACAATGCTTAGGCGTGCACACACACACACATTGCATATATTGTAGGGAAAATACACGTGCAGCAAAAGCTTGAGAAAATTTATAAAATTAGGGTTTGCGTGTAAAAAAATAATTTCCCTTTGACTAACAAAAAACTTAACCCTAGATTAATTAATGTATATAAAAAGTGTTGTACCTTTTGCTCGTAATGATTGAACAAGCACCGAATTAATTCCGTAAGATCTTCCAATCCAATCACGAACGTGAATCACCTAAGAGTGTGGGCTCCCTCTTTTTTTAATTGTATACCTGAGGATGGAAACAAACAAAATCTTTCTCTTTGTTGGTTATAATAATCCTCCAATAAGAAAACAAAGAAATTTAGGTCACTTGTGAATTATCAATCAATTTGATTGAAACTCTTGTGAACCTTGATTCGATGTTATACATAAAACCTTTTAATGTAAAGGCTACTAGTGTACTATCGAAAACTAAACGTTCTTTCTTCCTTTTCTTCTTTAATAAATCTCACACTATTTCTTAGAGTTGATCGAATTTTGTTTAGAGCAAAAACAATTTTTTCTCTCTCAAAATTCTATGGTAGCCGAATTCTTCAAGTTGAAATCCCTATAGCTGGCCGAAATTTCTCAATGAAATTACCTTAGGCTGGCCGAAATTAACAAACATGTATATATATATATATATATATAGGATCATAAATCCTCTCCTAAATAGGATTTACTTGGTTGACAAGAATCATTTCCTTAGGTAGATTTATTTGGTAGTTAAGAATCCTTATCTAAAAGGAATTCTATCCTCTTATATATATATATATATATATATATATATATATGGGTTGGCTAAAATCTTCATAGAATATATATTAGGATCATAAATCCTTTCCTAAGAAGGATTTACTTGGTTGTTAAAAATTCTTTCCTTAGGTGGATTTACTTGGTAGTTAAGATCCTTTTCCAAAAAGAATTCTTTCTTACACCAAGATTTCGAATCCAACTCAATAGTGTATTTGTAACCATATTACAGACTTTCTAATTTTATTAGATAAATAACTCATTTTATTTATCTACTTATCAAATATAATCTTTAATAGTAATTATACTACTAACAATAGTATAATTTTAGGAGATCATCTCCAACTAAAAAAAAGATGTTGAATTTTAATTAAATATATAATTAATTAACAAATTAATTAATTTCCATTTAATTAAATAATATAATATAATTAAGCTATTCTAAATAGCTTTGCCACCCAAACCATATATGTGACCCAACATATTATTTTCTTATTTTATTAAATCCATTTGTCCTTTATAAAAAGTTCAAATGTGAACTAGACCCATTCTTACAAAAACAAACAAGTCCACATGCCTCAATACAAATCTAGATGGACCCCTAAATTTGTCCAATAGAATATAACAAGTGATCCAAGCAAGTTCGTGTGGATTGGGGATCTTGGCGGGCTATCTAGATTTAAGCTCCAAAAGACACAATCCAATCACAATCAACAAATGATTCACTTAGGTCTGATCTATTCAATTTTAGTTCATTACACTAAAGAACTAAAATTAAACTCTTAAATAAAGATAGAATAAGTTGACGTTACTCATTCATACCCTAGACAACCTTATTGGATAAAGTGTATCCTCGTGAAGAATACCAGTAATCGCCAAGAGCTCATAGACCGCCTATAGCTTTCCAAGTTTCCGCATTTACTCATATGACCACATTTTGAACTTGGATATTTTGACTTGTCCAGAATCCGTGTTTCAATAGACACTAATGAAAACTTAATGTTAAGATTTAATATCAAATACTTCAAAACATCCATATGATGGTATTCTACTCTCATTCAACAAATGGAACCACGATGTCCATATCTATAAGTGAAGTCCTCTATCGATTAAACAATGAATACCACCAAACTATCGAGGATAGATTATGCTATATAATCGTACTCATTGATAGCTCAAATGATAACACTTGCAACCATAAGTCCATCATTTATCTCAGTATTTAGATAGACTCTCCGATTGTCTTCAAATGAAAACTTTTATCCATTGACAGTTCTAGATAAAGTATTTCATTGTGATCCTATTCAATGCACCTAGTGCACTAGATTCTTTTGCCCAAAGACACCTCACTTTGATGATTTTAGACTCATCATAACACATTTGATCCCATTCAAATGCTAGCAAAATAATCTACAACTTTGACAAGATAAAGGAGCCCAACCTTTTGCTCAAAAACACCTCACTTTGATGATTTTAGACTCATCATAACACATTTGATCCCATTTGCTAGTAAAATAATCTACAACCTTGACAAGATAAAGGTGCCCAACCTTTTATCTTAAGTTGTGATTATTATTCAAGACTAACTAAAGAATTGTGTCTACCTCATGAACATCTAGTTGTATGAACAATTCTTCTTTTCTCATAGTCTTTTGACCTTATGATTATTCACTTTTGACAATTATAATAATTAAACTATAAATGCTATAAGAATTTTTAAACTAGAAATCACTTTATTAATATGAAAAGATTGTCAAATACATTATTACACTCTTGCTATTGAGCATAATCCCAACAATCTCCCACTTGCTCTATAGCAAATGTGTCATATCTCTTATCCCCATGTTCTCTAGATGCTCATCAAAACTCTTTTGTAAAAGAGCCTTTGTAAAGGGATCCACTAGATTTTCTGCTGACACAATCTTGGTAATCGTCACGTCACCCCTATGCACAATTTCCCTCAGAAGGTGATACTTTCTTTCAATGTGTTTCCCTCTCTTATAACTTCCTGGTTCTCTCGAATTAGCCACTGCTCCACTATTGTCACAATAGATAGTAATTTGCTTATTCGCATCAGAAACAACTTCCAAGTCAATCTAGAATTGGCGGAGCCATACAGCCTCGCATGCGGCAATATACTCGGCTTCTATGCTGGAATCAACAATACAAGATTTCTTGATACTCCTCCATATGACTGCCCCTCATCCAATAGTAAACACAGATCCTAATGTTGATCTCTTGGAGTCAGAATATGACTAAAAATTAGAATCTGAATACCCAGCGGGAATTAAATCCCCTCTAGAGTATATAAGCATATAATCTCTCGTCCTCCTAAGATACTTGAAAATATGCTTGACTGTCGTCCTGTGATCAGGACCAGGTTTCGATTGAAACCTGCTAACTATGCCTACAACAAAACCAAAATCTTGTCTAGTGTAGAGCATTACATACATGAGACTTCCAACTGCTGATGCATATGGAACCCTACTCATGAATTGCTCTTCATGCTCATTCTTAGGAACTTGTTCCTTAGAAAGTTTGATTCCATGTCTGAAAGGTCACATACCTTTCTTGGAATCTTGCATGGAAAACCTAGACAAGATTTTCTCTATGTATGAAGCTTGGGTTAATGCAATCGTTCTATTCTTTCTATCCCTTATGAATTGAATACCAAGAATATAGCTTGTTTCTCCTAAGTCTTTTATATCAAATTGTTTTGCTAACCATTCTTTTATTGATGTCAATACACCTACATCGTTTTCGATGAGTAGTATATCATCAACGTAAAGAACTAGGAAAGCCGACATGTCGCCTTTAATCCTTTTGTTACACAAGGTTCATCAAGGTTTTGAATAAATCCAAAACTTTTTACGGCTTGATCGAGCCATATGTTCCAGGATCTGGATGCTTGCTTCAATCCATATATGTATCTTTGCAACTTGCATACCCTTTCCTCTTGGCCCTTTTTCAATGAATCCTTCTGGTTGCATGTGTAGATGCTTTTGTCAAGACTTCCATTAAGGAAATTTGTCATGACGTCTATTTGCCAAATCTCTAGGTCTAGAGATGTCGCAAAGAATAAGAATATCCTAATGGATTTAAGCATGGCCACAAGAGAGAAGGTTTCTTCATAATCCATACCTTCTTTCTGTTTATAACCTTTAGCTACCAATCTAGCTTTAAAGGTCTCCACCTTTCCATCCATTCCTCTTTTCCTCTTGTATACCCACTTGCACCCAATGGGTTTTAACCCTTTAAGCAAGTCTACAAGAGACCAGACTTTGTTTTTGAACATAGATTCAATTTTGGATTGCATTGCCTTTTGCCAATGGCGGTAATCAACATCTTCCATTGCTTCCTTGTACGTATAGGGATCATCCTCGTCCGGGAGATTCTCTACTGATTCTCCTAGATTGATGTATCTCTCGGGTTGTCTCCTCTCACTATGACGAGGTATGGTAGATTGTTGATCTTGTATTGGTACGGAACTTACAATTGGGCTTGGTTGTGAAACCTCTTGTGGAATTGTATCTCCTGAAAGCTCATTCAGGACAAATCTACTTTTAGGCATAAAATTATTCGTATAATCCTTTTCCAGAAATTTTACATTTGTCAAAACAAATACTTTAAGATCTGAAAGACTATAAAAATAATTTCCTTTTGTTCCTTTTGGATACCCTACAAATATGCATGTTTCCGAATAGGACTCCATCTTTTTTGTCTTTCCTTTTAACACGTGCACAGGATATCCAAATATCTTTAAGTATTGTAAACTAGGCTTTCGCCCGGTCCACAACTCATGCGTTGTTTTAGGAACAGACTTAGATGGTAAATCGTTTAGAATGTATATTACATTTTGTAAAGCATATCCCCAAAAAGAATTAGGGAGCGTTGAATAACTTAACATAGACCTAACCATGTCCAAAAGAGTTATGTTTCTCCTTTCTGCCACCCTATTTTGTTGAGGTGTGCCTGGTGTAGAAAACTGAGCAATTATCCCATTATCAATAAGATATTGCTGAAACTCACCAGATAGATATTCTCCACCACAATCAGACCTCAAGATTTTTATATGTTTCTCAAGCTGATTTACCACTTCAGCTTTAAATGGTCTGAACATGTCAAAAGCATTTGACTTATGTCTAATGAGATACACATCATTTTTTGCCACCCCATTTTGTTGAGGTGTGCCTGGTGCAGAAAACTGAGCAATTATCCCATTATCAATAAGATATTGTTGAGACTCACTAGATAGATATTCTCCACCACAATCAGACCTCAAGATTTTTATGCATTTCTCAAGCTGATTTACTACTTCAGATTTAAATGGTTTGAACATGTCAAAAGCATCCGACTTATGTCTCATGAGATACACATAGCCAAATCTTGAGTGATCATCCGTGAAAGTGATGAAGTACTCATATCCACTTCTAGCTTGAATGCTCATAGGTCCACGCATATCAATGTGTATCAATCCTAAACATTCAATGGCTCTTGTGCCTTTCGTCGTAAAAGACCTTTTGGTCATTTTACCTTCCAAACAAGATTCACAAATAGGTAGATCATCAACCTTTAAGTCACTTAGAGATTCTTCACTTGCCAATCTTTTAATCCTATTAAGGTTAATATGACCTAGGCGCAAATGCCATAGGTAGGTTTCATATTTTGATAATTTTATTCTTTTATGATTAGGTTCCATTGATTCCGTGTCTAACAAGTGAGAGATATTTCCATGCAAATAGAATAAACCATTTTCCAATGTACCTTTGCAAATAATTTTGTCATTCTTACTAATAATAAAAGCTCTATTAAAAGTAACTGAATAACCAACTTTATTTAAAAAAGAAACTGAAATTAAATTCCTCTTGAATTGAGGTACATAATAAACGTCTATTAAATCTAAATGTCTATAGGAATCTAAACTAATTCTAATATCTCCCACTAAACTAGCAGACACCAACACTCTATTGCCTAAACATAAGTTGAATTCGTTCTCATTAAGACTTCTCCTTTCCTTGAATCTATGATCAGTGGCTCCGGAGTCTATGATCCATGAATCCATAGAAACTGCCAAAAAACATGTTTCAAGTTAATTAATATTACCTTCTTTCTTCTTGTCTTGAGACTTTGGGCAATTTCTTTTCCAATGTCCCTTTTCACCATAAAGGAAACACTTCTTTTTTTATCTTGGTTACTTTATTTGTCTCCTTTTTAGTAGGTCATAGTTGCTTTTTCTTCTGTTGTTTCTTGACCTTCTTACGGGTCTTAACAGTAGCAACTTTACCTACGATATGAATCTCTTGACCCTTGCCTTTCATAAGGATTTTTTCCGTGCTTTGAACATCTTGCATCAGGCCTTGCAAGGTGTAGTTTAACTTGAATTGATCAAAGGAATCCAACAGTGAGTTGACAATCATGTCAATTTTGGTCTCACCATCTATCTCGGCAACATTTAGTTCAGCAATGTTGAGATGTGCTATGACTTTCATCATGTGATCTTTCACACCCTGTCCAGGTTTCATCCTAAGATTCATAAAAGCAGTCACTACCTCTCTCTTAGTCGCCTTAGACCTTATAGTAAACATCTCCTCTAGAGAAATCATTTTATCGGCATCAGTCTCCATTCCTTCATGTTGCTATTGCGACACGTCGAAAATAATGGCCATAATGTAATATTTAGCCATCTCATCAGAAGACTCCCGCTACTGATACTCATCTCTTTACTCCTAGGTAGATTCATTAGTAGAAGTAGGTAGTTTAGGAGTTCACAGAACGAACTTATGCTTTTCGGATTGCAACAAAAGCCCAATTTTCCTATTCCATATGACATAATTATCACATGTTAAAGTATTGTCTTTTAAGATGTTGATTAGGGATGGGGTCATGATTTCTGAACAATAACAAAAATTATATAAGTAATCAATTTTGAACACTTTTGAATATTAATCTTGAATTAAATAAAATAATTCAATCGTAAAATTCAACGGTGATCCAACACCCATAAATGTTGCGCAACCTTTGGGAGTTCAGACCATTTATTAGTTGGATTAGGTCCTACCTAATTGTTAACATAACAATCATCGTTTTCAATTTTAGCCTTCCAATTTTATTAACAAGAACTCATGAGAGGGTATTAATAAAATTACATTGAGTGTGTTACCAAGCTATCGACCTTCAATATGTTCCCTCGCGAATATTCCTCCTTTGGGAGTAGATATTGTTTGGGCAAATTGTCTAGTCTATCCTTGAAAGTAAGTATCTTGCTAAATTACATTCATGAATACCCCTTGGGGGGTTATTCATGAAACATAAAGCTCAACTAAACTTGGAGACCGTAGGTGTTCCAAAACACCTTCTCCCTCTCAATTGTTTAAGGCGTGAGATCAAATTCTAAAGAATGATTTACCAAGTTATCTAGATGCAAATTTAGATACCTAAACCATTAAATGCATGTTCATACCAAAAGAGATATATGAGTGGCACTCCTATTCTATATGACATGTTATCAAACAATGACAAACATTGCAATATTTACAAAAAAATAAATAGCTACAATTTTGGTCCATCCTAGAAAAGCAAGTAAAATACATGTTTTGGAATACAAAAAAAATCATTTCTTAGCGAACAAGTCTTCTCGTGACCTTCGTCGTTTGGACTCCCTCGGCTGCCTCCCATGGACATGCGCACCCTTGGCCCCTACCCATGGGCGTACGCATGCCACAACCCCATAAAGGGCTACCATGTGCATCCCATGGCTTCCATAGGGCTGCCGTGCACAGCCCATGCCACAACAAACGTGGTTGTGTGCTCTTCGCACGCATGTTTTGTGCTACGACTCGCACAGTACCAAACTTATACCGGTTTCTCCCAATTCTTCAAACCTTCGAGTCTTCGATACTTGAATGTATTACAGAAGAATTATAAATAAAAAAATTCTGCAGTTTTTTTATTACAATATAGTGCAGTTTTTTTTAATTATTACAACAACAAAACAAAATTAAAAAAAAAAAAAAAAAACTTAGCAACTACCAAGAAGGAAATTATGGCGATGATAGGCCACCCTTTTCGTTACAATCACAAAACAAAATACATTGAAATTCTAGGACCAAAATTGATCAATAACAAACCACATATAAAACCTATATATATATCCATACATTCCAATGTAAATATATATGTGAATACCTAGAGTGTCATCTCTTTCTAAAACATGCATATATACGATAAAAGAAAAAGATTCTCGTACACATACATCAATTATTCAAGGGTACAACCAGGCTCTGATACCAATTGTAGGGAAAATACACGCGCAGCGGAAGCGTGAGAAAATTTATAAAATTAGGGTTTGCGTACAAATAAAAATTTTCCCTTTGACTAATAAGAACCTTAACTCTAGATTAATTGATGTATATAAAAAGTGTCGTACGTTTTTCTCGTGACGATTGAACAAGCGCCGAATTCATTCAGCAAGATCTTCCAATCCAATCACGAACGTGAATCACCTAGGAGTGTGGGCTCACTCTTTTTTTAATTGTATACCTAAGGATGGAAACAAACAAAATCTTTCTCTTTGTTAGTTACAATAACCTTCCAAGAAGAAAACAAAGAACGTTAGGTCACTTGTGAATTATCAATCACTTTGATTGAAACTCGCGTGAACCTTGATTCGATGTTGTACACAAAACCTTTTAATGTAAAGGCTACTAGTGTACTATCGAAAACTAAACGTTCATTCTTCCTTTTCATCTTTGCCGAATCTTACACTATTTCTTAAAGTTGATCGAATTTTGTCTAGAGCAAAAACAAATTTTTCTCCCTCAAAATTCTATAGTAGCCGAATTCTTCATGCTGAATTTCCTATAGCTGGCCGAAATTTCTCTATGAAATTAGCTTAGGCTGGCCAAAATTAACAAACATATATATATAGGATCATAAATCCTCTCATAAGAAGGATTTACTTGGTTGGCAAGAATCCTTTCCTTAGGTGGATTTATTCGGTAGTTAAAAATCCTTATCTAAAATTGGGATCACAAATCCTTTCCTAAGAAGGATTTACTTGGTTGTTAAGAATCCTTTCCTTAGGTAGATTTACTTGGTGGTTAAGAATCCTTTTCTAAAAAGAATTCCTTCCTACACCAAGACTCATAATCCAACTCAATAGTGTATTTGTAACCATATTAAAGACTTCCTAATTTGATTAGATAAAAAACTCCTTTTATTTATATATATATCAAATATAGTCTTTAATATTAATTATACTACTAACAATAGTAAAATTTTAGGAGACCATCTCTTACTAGGAAAAAGATTTTGACTTTTAATTAAATAATTAATTAATCAACAAGTTAATTAATTTCCATTTAATTAAATAATAAAATAATATAATATAATTAAGCTATTCTAAATAGCCTTGCCGCCCAAACCATATATATGGGCCAATATATTATTTTCTTATTTTATTAAATCCATTTATCCTTTATAAAAAGTCCACATATGAACTAGACCCATTCTTACAAAAAGAAACAAGCCCACATGCCTCAATACAATTCTAGATGGACCCCTAATTTTGTCTGGTAGAATATATCAAGTGATCCATGCAAGTTCGTGTGGATTGGGGATCCTGGCGAGCTATCTAGATTTAAGCTCCAATAGACACAACCCAATCATAATCAACAAATGATTCACTTAGGTCCGATCTATTTAATTTTAGTTCATTCCACTAAAGAACTAAAATTGAACTCTTATATAAAGATAGAATAAGTTGATGTTACTCATTCATACCCTAGACAACCTTATTGGAGAAAGTTTATCCTTGTGAAGAATACCAGTAATCGCCAAGAGCCCATATACCACATATAGCTCTCCAAGTTACCTTATTTACACATATGACCACATTTTGAACTTGGATATTTTGACTTGTCCAGAAGCCATGTTTCAATAGACACCATTGAAAACTTAACATTAAGATTTAATATCCAATACCTCAAAAGATCCAAATGATGGTATTATACTCTCATTTAACAAATGGAGTCATGATGTCCATATCTATAAATGAAGTCCTCTATCGATTAACAAATGAATACCACAAAATCGAGGATAGACTATGCTATATAATCGTACTCTTTGATAGCTCAAATGACAACACTTGCAACCATAAGTCCATCATTTATCTCAGGATTGAGATAGACTCTCAGATTGTCTTTGAATGAAATTTTTTATCCATTGACGGTTCTAGATAAAGTATTTCATTGTTATCCTATTCAATGCACCTAGATTCTTTTGCCCAAAGACACCTCACTTTGATTATTTTAGACTCATCATAACTAAAGATGCACATATTTCTCTGGGGCCCCAATTCCCCACTTCCCCATCCCCATCCCCATTTGGGGATTTCTTTTATAGGGGAAAATGGGGAAATGGGGGGATTGGGATGTGGATGGGGATGGGGGAACCCCTCCCCATCCCTATTTCTTCATTTTCCCCTTAATTATATTGAAATGGGGATGGGGATGAGATCCCCCACCCCTATTTCCCCCAAACATATATAAATATAATTATAATATATATTATTAATTATAATATATATTTGTATTTCTAATATATTAATGGGTTTTATTTTGTATTTCTATTGGAATGTTTGTTTTTTTAAGTCTAATTTGTAATTTTTAGTTAAATGGCGAAATGGAAAAACGAAAAAAATGAAAAAACGGAGAAATACGAAAAAAAATGGGGAAAATGGGGAAATGGAAATAGGGATGGATATACCTCCCACCAAAATTCCCCATCCCCATTTTCCCCAAATGGGGAAATGGGGGGGATGGGGGAAGAGTATAGGAAGTGGGGATGGGGATGGGGGGACCTATATCCATCCTCATTCCTCAAATGTGCATCCCTAATCATAACACATTTGATCTCATTCAAATGCTAGCAAAAGAATCTACAACTTTGACAAGATAAAGGCGCCCAACCGTTTATCTTAAGTATTGAATATTATTCAAGACTAACTAAAGAATTGTGTCTACCTCACACATATTTAGATGTATGAACAATTCTTCTTTTCTCATAGTCTTTTGACCTTATGATTATTTACTTTTGACAATTATAATAATTAAACTAAAAATGCTATAAGATTTGTTAAACTAGAAATCACTTTATTAATATGAAAAGATTGTCAAATACATTATTACACTCTTGCTATCGAGCATAATCCCAACATATGTTTGTGTCCCTGTATCATTGTGCCAAATTAGTATAACACATTCACACACTTATTGAAGTATGCACATGCATTAGATTTAATTTGACAACCTTTGGAAAATTGAGTGTTCTAGGACTATATCTAGGAAACGACATAGTTGTGTGTTCATGTGTTTGTTTGTTCATGTTTGTATGATATCGGACGTTAGTTTGTTCTCATATTACTTGAATATACAAACATGGATAAATTCTCAAGGCTAACCGAGAGAGGGGGGGGGGGGGGGGGGGGTTGAATAGGTTAGACACCGTTTTCGACTCCTTTAGAAACAAACAAAAGTTTGTTCATCTAGATTGCTTGTATCACATTATATATATATATATATATATATATATATATATATCAATTAAAGACAGTTAATCAATATATAAAACAAGTAAAGTGTGATGCAAACAAGTAAATGTAAGACATACACAATCTATATTATAGAAAGGAAGTCAACTTACATAAAGAGTTCTATCCATAGTATTCAAATAACAAATACAAATATAAGAGAGATAGGGATAGAGAAAAGTTGACACAAGATATAACGTGGTAAACCTCCGAAGAGAAAACATCCACGGGTTAGCAACCATCGACAAACAAAATCCACTAGTGGATAAGACAAGTACAATCTCTCAAGTGACCACTTCACCTAGAAACTACCCTCCTATCCTACTCATGAAGATGCCACCCTCATGCTTAACAATCTGAGGCCTCACACCTCTTGTCAAGACTTCCTCACTCACCCATCCGGATCCTTACGGCTCTAGGCTAGACTTCTTGCTCAACTATCCGAGTCCTCCCGACTCTAGTCAAGACTTCCTCACTCACCCTTCATAATCCTCATGACCCAAGGCAAGACTTCTTGCTCAACTATCCGAGTCCTCCAGACTCTAGTCAAGACTTCATTGCTTGACAATCCGAGGTCTCACACTTCTTGCCAAGACTTTCTTGCTCAACAACATAGGTCTCACACCTATTGTCAAGACTTACTTCTCATAAGGCATCTAGGTGATCATGAATGCAAAACGCAAACAAGCACGCAACATAGAATGTTATGATCAAAACATCTTATGGAAAATACTATATATGAGCATGAATGCACAAATCAAATGTAGTCTAGTCAATCATGCATGTTTAATCCATCTAGATCATGTAAGATATGTTCAACATCAATTACAACCTAGAAACATGCATAGATCTAAAACTTGAATCACAAGATATGTTCAATTAACACATAATCAAGTTTAAATCTCATAAACCAAAAACATGCTAAAATCATATGACAAAGTCATTTAGATTAAAGCTTAAAGTTCTAGATCATATTCCTATTCATAGATTCAATAAAACATATGAATAGCTCAAAAGAACATAAGCACATGTATCATTGTGAGAAATCGGCCAAAGAGAGCCTAATATATGTGAGGAACTATTTTTCACAAAATCAATCAATCAAAGATCATGAAATAGTCATAAAATCAAAGCTAGCACAATACCATCTTAAACATGTGAAAACATAGGCAAAATCAAAACATAACTCAACAGGTGAGATTTCGATTGAAACTCAACCTAGCCTTAAATGAGTTCAAAACTTAAATCAAAACAATCACAAGACACACACACACACACACACACACACACACACACACACACACATATATATATATATATATATGTGTGTGTGTGTGTGTGTTGAAAAAAAAAACCCAAGGCAATTGACCAAGTTTTAAAAGAAAACTTTGAGAGAAAATCAATATCTTATTTGATTTTGGTGGAAACCCGTTTTTGTGGGTTTAGACTCAAAATAAAGGAATAAAACTCACTCAAACCTTCAAAGAAAAGATGGAGGATGAATAGACAAATACTCTCAACTTTGAATCACTTAAATCGGAGTTCAAATGAAGAAGTTATGGTGTTTGAAAGGTGAGAAAATGTAGAGAGAAAATTCTACACTCAAGTTTTTTAAATTTCTTCTTATAATGAAATATGAGAGGGAAGGGAAATATAAAGGAGAGGGAAAGAAATAAGCAAAAAGACCAAAATGCCCTTAAGTGCATCAAGCATGCTTGCTGCACGAGATGGTGTGTGGGCATCTCGGGGCAACAAGCATTCTGTCCCGAGATGGCCACGCGCCATCTCGGGAAAGAGTGCTTGGTTGCACTTCTTTTCCTCACCCGCTCCTCGCATTCTTCGACCGTTTTCCGGCCTTTGAACTCAAAATTCTAATCTGTTTGCGAATTACAAACCATAACTCTCTCACGGACATGGACATATAAGATACTTAACCCAGACAATAATAATTTGACTCGATATATGAATACTAAGACAATGTATGCAACATGAGTTGAAAGTGTAGTATCTTTTGACTTAGAACTTGAAACCAATAGTATGAGTAACCGAAATGACCGGAAATCAATCAAGAATGATTTAAGACTAAATTCAAGTTCAATATCCATGTTATACAAACATATACACATACAAACAAAATTCACACTAGAATGCAAACTACATAGAGATAGTCCTCAATCATGCATTTTCTAAAACATATTTTTTCCATACCAATGCATGAGCATTCATCTTCAAGTGTGTGAATGTGTTATACATGGTGCACAACGATGTAGGGACACATATGAATGAATTGTATGTGTGTGTCTATAATGGTGCACAACAATGCAGGGACATAAATGTATGAATTATGTGTGTGTGCCTAAGCCTTGTAAGCGAAAGATAGGGTCTTAGTATACCTTTGTAGAATCATATTGCATTCTTGCTCTTAGAAGACTTTGAACTTGCTTTGACTAGTTGTTCCTTCTTCTTTGAAGCTTGAATCATATTGAATCTAAACAACTAAATCATTACAAGTAAACATCATTTTGATATGGAATTAATGCCAACACAATCTAAAACCTAACAATCTCCCCCTTTGGCAAATTCCATGTCAAAACACCTATACATTTACTACAAATATAAAAATGAAGATAGGTCACAAAATCGCTCCCTCACGTTACAATGAGTAAGATTCCTATAACTAATCTTCATCAATTCTTGAACTTCATCTTGATCTTCTCTTGAAGTAACCTACAAATCATCTCAAAGCACAATGCATATACAAGAGAAAAACAACAAATGGCAACATATAATATGGATAAGAATATACAATTAAGTCCACAAATACATGTATCTCCCCCTCAATACATGCCGAAACACAAGAATTCTTAACCAAATCTTAGGACTAATTATTACATGCCATTGAAAGTTCAAAAGTTCACAAAAACAACATAAAAAGAAACTAAGCAACTAGCATCGCTTTCTCCCTTTTTTGACATGAAATGATGCCAAAAACAATGAAATATATCTCCAGACTCAAATACTAGCTACTTTTTCCACCAAAGAATTTCGTGCGAGTAGTTGATCTAACATAATGCTTGAGAGGTGGTCTTGAACTTGAAGCAATACACTCCTCCAACTTTTTTATCCTAGCATCTTGTTGAACAACTATAACACTAAGTTCATCAACCTTCTTCTTCAATTGTATAGCCCAATCCGGAAGAATATTTGTGTTAATCACATGACTATCAACTTGAGAATTACTAAATAGTCCAAAAGTATCACAAGTCTTACCCTTATTCTTATATGACATGTATGATACACGTTTATCACAATACTTTTCCAAGAGTTGAACTAACACATCATCTTCTCTACTCTTAACCCCACGAGCTAAACATAATGAAGTTATAAACCCCGGTAATGCAAGCTTTTTATCTCCTCTAGTAGAGAAAGCCGCACTATCAATATAATACATGAGAAGATCTCCAAGGTTTATAGGTTGATTAGTCACCAAGGCATACACTATTTTGATCTTGTCCTTATTCAACTCGGTTGAATTCGAAGATCCAATAATGTTAGTGCAAATGAATAGATGCCAAAATGCACTAGCCTTAGTTAACTCATGTTGACTAATATATGCTTTACCTTTCCACTCAAAAGAAGCATTGTCACAAAGAGTTCTATCCATGATATTAAGATTCTCAATGACATCCACATCTAGAAAACTATAATCTATATCATTAGATAGCCCAAGAAGCTTGTTAATATTTTTCGGGTTAACTCTAAACACAACACCCCTAATCTCCATCAAAGCATCCAATAAGGTGGCACTTTCTCTATATTCAAGATAAAACTCTCTAACAAGAGTATCATTTACAACTCCTAACATGTTCACCCAAGATTCCCAATTTCTATCCTTTAAGCACTTAAGAACATAATAATCTTTACATTTACCTAAGTCAATGCCTCTCTCTTGAACTATCTTCTTTGTTCCAAAGATCCCTAAATCTTTTGTCCTTGAAGCTTTGGATCCTTTTGAGGTAGACTTGGCTATCACAACGGGATTCAATTGATTTCCACTTTCGGTAGTCTTAGTTCTTCCCATTTGTTCTTGTGTTATAAGATGCTATATACATACAACAAAAGTGAGTGAAAGACAAAACAAGCATATTAGTCACAAAGATATAAAAACAAAGACATATGACTTAAGAATGAATCATCATGCAAGACAAAGATAGTGAGTAATATCTTACAAGTATCATTAAGTCAAAATATGCCAACATGTAACAAAATGAAGCATGTGAACATATCATAAAAGAGAACAATGTCTAGCATACAATGCTCCCCCTTGATAAATGCTATAACTAAAATCAATGATAGCATAAAGTTCACAAAGATGTTCAAACAATCACACATTCAAGCAATTTAAAGAAATATCAACAAAATAAGCTTCATATGCTAAGAGAGATACACAAAGATTTTTCAAGTTCTCTCATAATTCTTCAACAATTGCTAAAATATCATCATACTTATAAACAAAGTGTGTGTGAGAGAGATATGCTTCAAATATATATCAAGAAGTAGTTTGATAATCAACATGCAAACAATTTCCAACAACTAATCATCGTAAGCTTTTTCCATAAAAAGTCAAACCGATTATCATCTGGAAATTTTGTTTTTAAGAGAATAGATTTCAATATGTGAGCGTGTGTGTGCATGTGGCTCATCATTCTATTTCTGTTATTCAACCCGAGCTCATTTGATTTTCAATTATACTCCTTTTTAAGCATTCCTCATTTTCTTTTTAGGCTTTGAATCAAAGAATTTTTTCCTTTTCATGATTCCATTTCAACACTTCTTTGATTTTTTTTAAACATAAACAAAATTCTCTTCATGACGGCTTTCACTCATCACAATGGTGTAGCTCTTTCCAACATTGGGTAGCTTTCACAACCAATGTATGTAGCCTTTTTCATGAAGGTGCTCATTGAGTTCTATGTATTTGCCAAAGCAAAATGGATACTAACCATAGGCCATTTTAAATGTACTTAAGCACAAAAACTTCAAGGTGTATCCAAAATTTAAATATTAGTAAACTCAACCTACTAGCAAAACATATAAGAGAAGCAAGATGCAATTTTAGAAAACCAAGATTTTATGGCTCATAAGCACATGATCTAAGAGCAATAAGTAGAGACTTATTCAAGATCATTACTTCTCTAATGAGTAGCTTTCAAAGAATATGAAGCTCATATTTTCAAAAGTAATGCCACTCAATATACAATACAAAAACAATCATCAAAGTTAAGATCAATGTAAACAATATCACTATTAGATCCTAAAATAGCAAATGTCAATGAGAACCATATGTATGCTATACAAAATTCTCTAATATGACATGCTATGAGATGTATATCAAAAATTGAGTCAAAAGTTGAATATCTAAGAGAACATGCATTAGAGTATAGAGATACCTTTTTGCACATTATATTCACCAAATATCATACTTCCGCCCTTTTTATAAGCACTCTTGCCTTGAATGTCCTCATGAGACCAAGCTGACAATGTTTCACAACAAGAGTATAAAAAGCATAATATCTCAACTCAATCAACACATATATCAAAAGAACTTCTCTAAAGTTAATCAGCAAATTTTGACCATCATAACAAACATGATGTGAGATAACCAAGTTCATATCAATACATGGAGTATTCAAGGCTAGCAAGCAAGAATTCTCAACACAATTCAGAATTCTAAACACAATTGATATATTGCCTCAAAGATATCTCACATGTGCTTCTTATATTAGTGATAAGAGCACTCACCCTTGAACCACTTTTTCTTGGGTGTACCTACACAAACATTTCCTCATCCTTGACAACCATGTTAAATCTGGAGTAAATTTCTTCAATGACTTGATTAACAAGAATATCATTAACACACTCTTCCTTAACATTTTCAACACAAGCTTTGTCAAGTTGAACAAGATTAGTTTTCTTTCTACTCCACAACTTCTTCTCATGCTTAGCATATTATCATGTTTTTCAACTTTCAAATCCTTAGCATGTTCAAGTTGAAGTTTAATCTCCTTATCTCTAGATTCATTTCCTAATTTGCATTTTTCAATATATTTATAACACCTAGGCTTAATGTGACATATTGTGTTGCAATAGTGGCAAATTGGAATAAAAGATGAGATTATACCTTTTGGAGTTGAACTAGCTTCACTAAGAGTTTGCAAAGATACCTTGTTCACCAACTTCTTCTTGGATTTTGATCTTCACTTCTTGTGTGGTTTCTTATCAATCACGACTTCATCCAAGTGAGTAGGAAGTGGTGCTTCCAAGAGCTCATCTTCAACTACCAAGTCTTCTTCACCACTAAGAGAGTTAACAAGATTCCTAACACTAGACACACTTACAGAATCATTCACTAAGTCCTTGATGGCCTCCTTAGCCATGTCTATTTCTTCCATTAATTCTTGTTCTCTCTTCTTCAAAGAAGATATCACATTATCCTTCTCAAGGTTTATCTTGTCAAGTTCTGTAAAATTCTTCATAATATCACCTTTCTCACCAAGAAGTCTACGAGTGACAATCACAAACTCATCTAGTTGTTTCTTGATCAAATCATCCTTCTCAACTACCTCTCTTAGAGCATTATCTCTAGCTTTTTCAAGTTTTTCTATCTTGTCCAACAACTCAAGATTAGTAGGAATGGAACTAGAGCTTCCATGATGATTTGCTTCAAAGTTCTTGTTCAAAGATATTGTACCATCAACATCTAGTGAAGAATGAGAAGCCGTTAGAGCTGTAAAGTTGCTCACCAACTCTTCATCACTAGAAGACTCACTACTAGAGCTCTCATTATCACTAGAGTTATCATCACTCCAAGTAGCCGCCAACATTTTGCCTTTCTTGTCCTTCTTAGATGGCTTCTTGGTGCACTCACTAGCAAAGTGACCGAAACCATGACAATTGTAGCATTGAACATCTTTCTTATTCGTGGCTTGACTATTCTTCTTATTCCTTGGAGATGATGTTTTCTTAACTCCCTTTTCCTTAGAAGACTTTCCTCTAGGCTTGGCATTCTTCTTTAACTTTCTAACCAAAAGAGCTATCTCTTCATTTTCATCATCACTCTTCTCCTCAATAGCATTGAGAGCGATTCCCTTACTCTTAATCTTTGGCTTCAAGCACATCTCATAAGTTTGGAGAGACCCAAACAGCTCATCAATGTTCATGCTATCCACATCCTTGTTTTCCTCAATGGCCTTCACCTTTGATTTAAATCTCTTAGGAAGAGACCTAAGGATTTTCCAATTTAAACGCTCTTTTAAGATAGAGACTCCAAGTGCTTGACATTGGTTAGCAATGTTAAGAAGCCGGAATTGGAAGTCTTCGAATTTTTCTTCTTCACCCATACTTAAACCTTTAAATTGTGATTCCAACATTTGAAGTCTTGATTTCTTCACCGCTAAGGTTCCTTCATTAGTAACTTGGAGAGTATCCCAAGCTTCCTTTGTGAATTCTAGATTTTGAATGTAGGAGAATTGATGCCCATCAACTCCTCTAAAGATGGCATTCATAGCACGATGATGCCACTTAGCAACCTCAAACCCATTCGTTGTCCATTCACTCATTGGCTTGAGTATCATGGTTCTATCCTCTTGAACCTTTGTAGCAGGACTATAACCTTCTTCCACTACCATCCAAGCCCTTTCATCAATAGAGTGGATGTAGGCTTTCATCCTCAACTTCCAATACTCATAGTTAGTGCCTCGAAGTAACGGTGGCCTAGTATTTGAGGCTCTTTCCACCATTACAACATCTTGTAAGCCCATGACTTGAAAAGATTTGCAAAAACCGTGAATGGAGACTCTAACTAAGTACAATCTAGCGTCCTGTTCTGATACCAATTAAAAATACAAACACGGTTAAATGCTCAAGGCTAACCAAGAGGAGGGTGAATAGGTTAGACACCGTTTTCGACTCCCTTAGAAACAAACAAAAGTTTGTCCCTCTAGATTGCTTGTATCACAATATATATATCAATTAAAGACACTTAATCAATATATAAAACGAGTAAAGTGTGATACAAGCAAATAATTGTAACACATACATAATCTATATTATAGAAAGGAAGTCAACTTACATAAAGAGTTCTATCCATAGTATTCAAATAACAAATACAAATATAAGAGAGATAGAGAAAGAGAAAACTTTACACAAGATATAACGTGGTAAACCTCCGAAGAGAAAACATTCACGGGTTAGCAACCACTGGCAAACAAAATCCACTAGTAGGTAAGACAAGTACAATCTCTCAAGTGATCCCTTCACCTAGAAACTACCCTCCTATCCTACACATGAAGATGCCGCGCTCTTGCTCAACAATCTGAGGCCTCACACCTCTTGTCAAGACTTCCCCGCTCACCCTTCCGGATCCTCACGACACTAGGTAAGACTTCTTGCTCAATTATCTGAGTCCTCCGGACTCTAGTAAAAACTTCCTCGCTCACCCTTCCGGATCCCTATGACCCTAGGCAAGACTTCTTGCTCAACTATCCGAGTCCTCCCTACTCTAGTCAAGACTTCCTTGCTTGAAAATCTGAGGTCTCACACTTCTTGCCAAGACTTTCTTGCTCAACAACATAGGTCTCACATCTATTGTCAAGACTTACTTCTCATAAGGCATCTAGGTGATCATGAATTCAAAATGCAAACAAGCACGCAACATAAAAGGTTATAATCAACACATCCTATGGAAAATACTAGACATGAGCATGAATACACAAATCAAATGTAGTCTAGTCAATCATGCATGTTTAATCCATCTAGATCATGTAAGATATGTTCAACATCAATTACAACCTAGATACATACATAGATCTAAAACTTGAATCACAAGATATGTTCAATTAACACATAACCAAGTTTAAATCTCATAAACCAAAAACATGCTAAAATCATATGACAAAGTCATTTAGATTAAAGCTTAAAGTTCTAGAGCATATTTCTATTCATAGATTCAACAAAACACATGAATAGCTCAAAAGAACATAAGCACATGTATCATTGTGAGAAATTGGCCAAAGAGAGCCTAATACATGTGAGGAACTATTTTTCACAAAATCAATCAATCAATCAAAGATCATTAAATAGTCCTAGAATCAAAGCTAGCTCAATACAATCCCAAACACGTGAAAACATAGGCAAAATCAAAACCTAACTCAACATGTGAGATTTCGATTGAAACTCAACCTAGCTTTAAATGATTTCAAAACGTAAATCAAAACAATCACAAGACACACACACACACACATACACACACACATATATATATATATATATATATATATATATATATATATATATATATATATATGTTGAAGAAGAAAACCCAAGGCAATTGACCAAGTTTTAAAAGAAAACTTTGAGAGAAAATCAATACCTTAGTTGATTTTGGTGCAGTCCCGTTTTTGTGAGTTTATACTCCAAACACAGAAATAAAACTCACTCAAACCTTCAGATAAAAGATTGAGGATGAATAGACAAACACTCTCAACTTTGAATGACTCAAATCGGAGTTCAAATGAAGAAGTTATGGTGTTTGGAAGGTGAGAAAATGTAGAGAGAAAATTCTGCACTCAAGTTTTTTAAATTTCTTCTTAGAATGAAATGTGAGAGGGAAGGGAAATATAAAGGAGAGGGAAAGAAATAAGCAAAAAGACCAAAATGCCCTTAAGTGCATCAAGCATGCTTGCTGCACGAGATGGTGTGTGGGCATCTCGGGGCAACAAGCATTCTGTCCCGAGATGGCCACGCGCCATCTCGGGAAAGAGTGCTTGGTTGCACTTCTTTTCCTCACCCGCTCCTCGCATTCTTCGACCGTTTTCCGGCCTTTGAACTCAAAATTCTAATCTGTTTGCGAATTACAAACCATAACTCTCTCACGGACATGGACATATAAGATACTTAACCCAGACAATAATAATTTGACTCGATATATGAATACTAAGACAATGTATGCAACATGAGTTGAAAGTGTAGTATCTTTTGACTTAGAACTTGAAACCAATAGTATGAGTAACCGAAATGACCGGAACTCAATCAAGAATGATTTAAGACTAAATTCAATTTCAATATCCATGTATACAAACATATACACATACAAACACAATTCACACTAGAATACAAACTACATAGAGATAGTCTCCAATCATGCATTTTCCAAAACATGTTATTTCCATACCAATGCATGAGCATTCATCTTCAAGTTTGTGAATGTGTTATACATGGTGTACAATGATGCAGGGACACATATGTATGAATTATATGTATGTACCTATAATGGTGCACAACGATGCAAGAACACAAATGTATGAATTGTGTGTGGGTGCCTAAGTCTTGTAAGGGAAAGATAAGGTCTTAGTATACCTTTGTAGAACCGTATAGAATTCTTTCTCTTTGAAGACTTTGAACTTGCTTTGACTTGTTGTTCCTTCTTCTTTGAAGCTTGAATCATCATGAATCTAAACAACTAAATCATTACAAGTAAACATCATTTTGATATGTAATTAATGCCAACAAAATCTAAAACCTAACATTATTCCATATTTATTTTCGATAATTTCGGTTTCTCATTCATTAGTTTTCAATTTCCGAGTTGGAAGTTATGAAACTTTCTGTGTATTTATTGTATCAAATCAAATTCATATCTTTTGGTTAAAGGTTCATAGTCATTCATGTACGTGAGAGAGTCCCGGTTTGTAATCCAAAAACAGTTTCAAAATCGGAGTTCAGAGACCGAAATACGGTTAAAGAACGCAAGTGGAACGTGAGGGATGAGGTAATGGCAAAGTTTCCATTTGCATCCGATGGAGGCATGTGGCCTCCAATGGATGGGATGCCCGCTGCCCTCATAGAGGCCACATGCCTATATTGGATGCTGAGTTGGCAGCTCCTAATTGGTTGGTTCATTTCCCTCTTATTTCTCTCTTTTGAATACTATTTTCCCTCTCATTTGTTTCTAGGAAGAAAATTTGAAAAACTTGTGAGTAGAAATTTTCTCAACTTCCAAACACCATAACTTTCTCAATGAGTCCGATTTGAGTGATTCAAGTTGGAGAATCTTTGTAAGAGTGTCATATATCATCTCCAAGAGAGTATGAGGTTATTTGTTCGTGATTTTTGGTGGTTCTTCTTCGAAATCCAAAACCGCTTGTTTTTTCTTAAGGTATTGATTCATCTCTTGAGTTTTGATCTTCAAAGTCTTCAATTACCTTATGTTTTCTTCTTCTATATATGTATGTTTCTTGTGTATACATTTATTAGAGTTTGAGACTCTTTTCAAGCTAGTTTGAACTTGATTCGAAACTCGTATGTTGAGTTAGGTTTTCTTAAAACCTATGTTTTCACATGCTTATGAGTTGTATTGTGCTAGTTTTCTATTTAGGACTATTTATGCTTCAATTGATTGATTTTGATGATTCATAGTCTCTACTTGTGCTAGGTCTCTTTGATTGAACATATTTAGGATTACCACAATTTCTTGTATATTTATAGCCTATTAGGTTTTAATTGAATATTTTATGAATATGTGCTCTAAATGATTGCTAGATGATTTTATTGACAATATCTATTGAATCTAGCATTTATGTTTTAGTTCTAAAGTCTTGAAAAATATGCTTCATGAATATGTTTTGTTTTCAAACTTTAGTGACATGAATGGAATCTAAGTCTTAGTACATATATTTGGTGTTTTGCATGTTCTTGATTGTTGTTCATGTTTTTAAGAGCTAGATTATATTATATTGAATGTTTTCATGCCCAAGTCTAGTTCTTCATGAACTGTAATTGATCCATGCATTTCATATGTATATGCATCATTTGTATGATTGCTAGAAAATCGTACATTATGTGTTCATTTGTTTATTTCAAGTTTTCATAGAATATGTTAATCATCATGTTCTATGTTGCGTGTTTGTTTGCGTTTTTCATTCATTATCACAAATATAAAGTCCTTGTAAAAGGCATGAAGTCTTAGCTAGGATCGGGAGGCAAAGCAAGAAAGTTTTGCTTAGGATCTGGAGGATCCAGATAATTAAGTGAGAAAGTCTTAGCTAGGATCGGAAGGATCTGGATAGCTAAGCAAGAAGTCTTTACTAGGATTGGGAGGATTCAGATAGTCATGCATGGAATCTTTCTAGAGACGTGATGTTTTGGATAGGAAATTGCTTCCTAGAGGTGTGATAGTCACATCTTTGATAGGGAATAGGCAAGGTGATTCACTATGACCAAGGGTAGAATAGAAGTAGATAGCATGGAGAGTGTATCATGGGATTTTGTCACTTCTTTGAGTG
Organism: Dipteronia dyeriana; assembly: GCA_032871835.1. Taxonomy (NCBI): domain Eukaryota; kingdom Viridiplantae; phylum Streptophyta; class Magnoliopsida; order Sapindales; family Sapindaceae; genus Dipteronia; species Dipteronia dyeriana. The sequence continues at coordinate 26,134,301 of CM065297.1, read as the reverse complement.
TGGATCTTTTATTCCTCATAGTGGATCATTTTGCCGGTGATTATGGATTCAACTCGTGGATGTTTCCTCTTTGGAGGTTTTACCATGTAAAAATCATCTGTCAAGTATCTCTATCTCTATCTCTATCTCTTTATATTTGTATATGTTTGTATGAATCATGCTTGAATCATTTCTTCTAGATATCTTTGGATAACAAGATTTGGAAAAGTGTGATATGCAAACAACTCATTTGATCATAGTTTTATATATCTTTATTCTTGTAAAATAAATCTTATATACATAAAAAGTTACTATCTAGTACTTGTTCATATTTATAATATATATATTTGTGTGTATACAAGTACTTTTTGGTTTAAGTGTTGTTGCTTCACTTGCAAGTTGTAGACTTTTGGCTAAATATGATTATTTGAGAAAGCTAGTCAATAGTCTATATGTGCTTTCATTTGCTTTATGTGTTGTAATAGAGGCTATCTAGAGGGACAAACAATGGTTTGTTTCTAGGTTGTCTTTAGGCCATTTAACGGTGATTGTATATATTTTCAATTTCATCAAACATGTGGCATGTGTCACCCCTCAGTTCATAGCACACCACCAAATATCATTCACAAGTTGATCAATCTAATGAAAGCATTAAGCATTCAAAAACATCCATACAAAACACAATGCATACATGGATAAGAGTGATCTTTATTGATAAATTCAAGGGTTTGGTTTCATCAAGCCTTAGCAATAGAAATTTATGGGTCATTTGTTTTTTCCGCTTAAAACTTAATGGGTATGAATCATAATTATTAAGTTGTTTTGCTTATTTTTTTAAGTGGTCAAACAACTTAAAAATACCAAAAAATAAATTAAAATAAAAAGTAAAAAATCCTGACTTTTCACTTAATTGCAAATCACTAAATTGCATTAAATGCAATCCAAAATCTTTTCTTTCGATACTATCCACCATATATAACATATTTTCAATTTCATCATAATTATAAATGGTATAGAAATATTTATTTTAATATATTGCTTAATTTAAATAGCTTTAAAAATAAAAATGAACCCTAATCACTTCTCATATTGGTGTTCAGTATACATATTTTATAATGACATTGGGGTGATGCATTTATATATATATATATTTAGAGTGATTTGTGTGATTTTTCCTACTGTCATTTAATTTTTTGAAAAAAAAAACCTTTTCTTTTCTTAGCAAAAATGAAGTTTGTTTGTAATCAAAGAAGAATATCATTATCATATGTGTTCATATATAATTATTATTTTTATATTGCTTTTATTCCATATTATATTTATAATTGTTTAACATAGGTATAAATTTAAAAGTACTTATTTTTAGACAATTTTACTTTTAAAAAACGAATGTGCTGACAATACATTCAGATATGAGGAAACAAAACAAACATGTTATTCAAGTTCAGATTTCAGTACCTATTCCGTCTTTAAAAAAATCAGGATTGTTCAGTCTTCAGACAAAAAAAACAGATGATCAATTAGTTCATGTTGCAAACTAGAGCGATGCAAAACATATATGAAGATCTAAACATGGCTATCATAAGAATAAAAAGAGAAAGAAATGTAGAGAAAACTATGATGGAGAGCACTTTCTTTTTTACTTTGAAATTTTTCTCTTTCGATTCTTCTTCAACTTTCTTTACCTAAAAAGTATAGAATGATAGTGAATTTGAAGGTTCTATCTGGTGGATGCATGGAAGGATGTACAAAGATATAGGTTTGGTGATGTAAGATGAGTAAAGATGGGGTTTTGGTCAGAGTTTTTGGGTAGAGAGTGGTCCTTTGAAACGAAAATAAGGAAGAATTATATATAGGAAGAAATAAGGCAAGGGAAAATGTGTAAGTTTTTGGATTCTAGGCAAAAAGTGACTTGAAAATAAACCAAAATTGAGTTTCGACAGAGAAGAAAGCGACCTGGAGGTTACCTGATGAGAATAAAGGAGCTGGACCAAGGGATCCATTGCATGTTTCAGTTTTTCCAATAACAAGGGCAGGGGCTAAGAGATTTAAAGAAGCGATCAATGGCCTAATTCAAGAAACTTTGACTGACTCTAAATAATTGAAGTCAAAGATGAGCCCACGTGAAGACCAAGGCTTAGTCAACATCATCAAGGCAACTGATTTGATTGAATAAGAGAGCTTGGGCGTGTGGCATAACATAAGCGGCATATTCTTAAGTGTGGCGTCTATAAAATTTCTTATACCTTTGGTTCTTTTCTCTTTATAAATAATGGGTCAAGATCCTGTTATAGTCTTTGTTATAAATTCGAATTAGAACGTGATCCTTAATTATGTTACCCACTATTGGTTATGGGTCTCACTACTCTTGGTGAGGTTCATATCATTTGGTATCATAACTTAGGGTTCTAAGTCAGATTTTATCTATCCTTGTTCTTCATTCTCTAGTTATTTCTTTTATTTCATGCTTGATTTCATTTAAATCAAGTCCAATGCAATAAAAAAAATGTACATTTTTTTTTAAAAAAAGTCTAGTTGTTTAATATATATCAACTCTTGATATTCCTTCTTCTTGATTTCATTGCATTGATATTAAAAAAAAGAATACTTAGTTTTTGAAAAGTCTGGCATTTGAATTTATATCAAATCTTGATATTCCTTCTTCTTGATTTCGTTGCATTGAGATTTTAAAAAAAAACTGGTAGTTGAATTGGTATCAACTCTTTGTTATTCTTGTCCTATGGCAACACTTGTTACAACGTGCTTCTTGAACCTTTTTTATTTATCTTGTGAGTGTTTGTCTAGGTTCAATAAAGAACTAAAAGAGTGAACAAAGAGTGGAAAAAAGGCAAGAGAGTGCTAGCTCATAAGAGGGTAAAAGTTGAAAGTGAGTGAAACACGAGTACGAGTGCCATCACTATTGATAGTAAACACGTGAGGGAGTGTTTGTGAGGCTTACTAACATTGTTTTTTTTTTTTACAGATTATTAAATTTGTCTAAAGAAAAAAGTAAAGATTTTTCCGAAGATGCACCAGAGAAGATAGATTTCTTCAAGTTGAGGTTTGGTAAGGTGCATAATAGGATAGATAAAATGGAGTCTAGTTCACAAAGGGGGTAGCCATTCAGAGCTTCTAATGTGAAACAAAGAGAAAGGAATCCACATAGGTTTGATTATGAAGATGAATATAGGAATGACCCAGAAGAAGATGACCAAAATTCTAATGTGGGTTTGGGTAGATTTAGTCATAGAAAGAGAGGTAAAGGAGTTAGGTATGGGAATAAAAGAGATAGGTATGGAGAAAGGGTTGATAACAACTTGGTAAGCATCAAGGTGAAGATTCCATATTTCCAAGGGAAAACCGATCACGAAGCTTATTTAGAGTGGGAGAAAAGAATAAAATTGGTGTTTGATTGCCATGACTATTTCGAATTGAAGAAGGTAAAGTTAACCACTATAGAATTTACTAATTATGCTAGTGTTTGGTGGGATCAATTGAATTTGAGTAGGATGAGGAGTGGAGAAAGGCCTATTAAGACATGGGAGGAGATGAAAACTGTTATGAGGAAGCGATTCATTTCAAGTCACTACTATAAGGGTTTGTTTCAAAAGTTACAAAGTATTACTCAGGGGTCTAAATGTGTTGAAGACTACTATAAAGAGATAAAGATAGCAATGATTTGAGCCAAAGTAAAGAAGGATAGAGAGGCTATTATAGCTAGGAGTTTAAGTGGACTAAACCGAGACATTGCAAATGTGGTGGAGTTCTAACATTATGTTGAATTGAATGACATGGTGCACATGGCCATTAAGGTGGAACAACAATTAAAAAGGAAGGGTTCCACAAGAGTTGGGCAACATTCAGGTTCTTCTTTATCATGGAAACCGAATTGGAACAAGAGGGATGACTAGCCTAGTTTCAAGGCTAATGCCGAACCTTTCAAACATCAAAAGACAAGAGGCATACCAAACCAAGGTAAATCAGATTCCCAACCTTCTAAAAACTGAGATATTAAATGCTTTAAGTGTTTGGGAACAAGTCATACTGCATCTCAATGTCTAAACAAAAGAGTCATGATTTTGAAAGATGATGGTAATATTGAAATCGATGGTGAATCTAATAATGAGTCCATGCCACCTTTAGAGGATGCAAGTGACATTGAGTATCCAGTGGATAGAAGGCTTTTGTTCACTAGAAGAGCTCTTAGTACGCAACCCAAGGAAGATGATAAGGTAAAACGTGATAATATCTTTCACACCTGATGCCATGTCAATAATAAGGTTTGTAGCATGATTACTGATAGGGGAAGTTGTACTAATTTGGCTAGCACTAGTCTGGTAGAAAATTTGAATTTGGCCACTTTGAAGCACCCAAACCTTATAAACTACAATGGTCGAATGATAGTGGAGAAATCAAGGTGACTAAACAGGTGATGGTGCCATTCTCCATAGCAAAGTACAAAGATACAGTTCTGTGTGATGTGGTACCAATGCATGCGACATATCCTTTTTGGGCGACCATGGCATTTTGGGAGGCATATAACTCATGATGGTTTTACCAATAGATACTTCTTTGTACTTAATAAAAAGTCAATCACTATTGTACCCTTAACCCCAAGACAAGTGTATGAAGTTCAAGTGAAGTTAAAAGAAAGAGAGATGTAAAAAACGAGAGTGAGAGTTCAAAAGGAAAGAGATTGAAACAACGAAAAAAGAAAAAAAAAGGAAAAGAAAAAAGAAAATTCGACTAATGAGAAAAAAAGAGAGAAAACTAGTGAACTACTATGCAAGAGAGAGTGAGGTCAAAAAAGATTTGTTTTCAATTCAGTCAATGAATGTAATCTTGTACAAAAAGGCTTATTTTAGTATTAAAGAAATAAACACTTCTTTTCCTAGTGTTGTTGTTTCTTTTTTACAGGACTTTGATGAAGTGTTTCCTGAAGAGATGTCTATTGGTTTACCACTGATAAGTGGTTGAGAATCAAATTGATTTTGTATTAGGATCACCCATCCCAAATAGACTAGCCTATAGAAGTAATCCTGAGCAGACAAAGAAACTTCAAAGGCAAGTTAGTGAGCTCACGGCGAAGGGGTATGTACTTGAAAGCATTAGTCCTTGTGCGGTTTATGTATTGCTTGTGCTTAAGAAGGATGAATCCAAGAGAATGTGTGTTGATTGTCATACCATCAATAATATCACTGTGAAGTATTGACATCCTATTCCTAGATAATATGATAAGATTGGTGAATTGCATGGTTTAGTGTTTTTACTAAAATTGATCTTAAAAGTGGATATCATCAAATTAGGATAAAATAAGGTGATGAATGGAAAACTGCTTTAAAAACAAAATATGGTTTATATGAGTGGTTAGTTATTCCTTTTGGATTAAATAATGCACCAAGTACTTTTATGAGATTAATGAACCATGTTTTACGTGCTTTTATAAAAATATTTATGGTTGTTTACTTTGATGACATTCTGATTTATAGCAAAAACTTGGATGAGCATGTTAAACGCCTAAAACTTGTTTTAGATGTTCTAAGAAAAGAAAAGTTGCTTGGTATTCTCAAAAAGTGTACCGTTTGCACGGATAGGCTTGCATTTATGGGTTTTTTTTGTTAGTACTAAGGGAATTGGGGTTGATGAAGAGAAGGTTATGGCAATTAAGGAGTGGTCGAAACCTACAAGTGTAGGACAAGTGAGAAGTTTCCATGGGTTGGCTAGTTTCTATATGAGGTTTATGAAAGATTTTAGTAGCCTAGCCACACCTTTAACTGAAGTTATCTAAAGAACGTGGGTTTTAAGTGGAGTGATGAACAAGAAAAGGCATTTAACTTGATTAAGGAAATATTAACTAATGCACCTTTCCTTGCTTTGCCTAACTTTGCTAAACCTTTGTGATTGAGTGTGATGCTTCCGGGATAGGTATTGGAGCTATTCTAATGCTAGAAGGATGCCCCATTGCGTATTTTAATGAGAAGATAAGTGGGGCAGCCTTGAATTATTCTACATATGATAAGAAGATATATGCCTTGATTAGGGCATTAGAAACTTGGCAACACTATATTTGACCAAAAGAATTTGTGATTCACAAGGATCATGAGTCTTTGAAGCATTTAAAGGGGTAACACAAGCTAAATAAGTGGCATGCCAAGTGGGTGGAGTTCATTGAGACATTTCCTTATATGATCAAGTACAAAAAAGGTAAGGAAAATGTTGTAGCTAATGCATTGTCTAGAAGGTACACTTTACTTTCTACCTTAGATGCAATATTGTTCTGTTTTAACTACATTAAAGAATTGTATGCTGAATATTCAGATTTTGGCAATGTATTCAATGCATGTGAGAAAGTAGCATTTGGCAAGTTCTATAGGCATGATGGATTCTTGATTAGAGAAATTAAGTTATGTGTGCCTAAGAGTTCTTTGTGAGAATTGCTTGTTAGAGAAGCTCATGGGGGAAGGTTTGATATGGCATTTTGGTATAGCCAAGACATTAGATGTTTTACATAAACACTTCTTTTGGCCACATTTGAAACGTGGTGTAGAAATAATTTGTGAGAAGTGCATTACTTGTGGACAAGATAAGACTAAAATTAAACTTCATGATTTGTACACTCCTTTCCCTGTACCTAGTGAACCTTGGATTGATATTTCTTCGAATTTTGTCTTGGGTTTGCCTAGGTCAAAAGAGGTAGGGATTCTACACATGTGGTTGTTGATAGGTTTTCTAAAATGGCGCATTTCATAACTTGTCATAAAACTGATGATGCATCACATATTGCTGATTTGTTTTTCAAGGAAATTGTTAGATTGCATGACCTGCCTAAAACTATTGTTTCGGATAAAGATGATAAGTTCTTATGCTACTTTTGAAAGACTTTATGGGGTAAGTTAGGAACTGAAATTTTATTTTCTACTACTTGTTATCCACAAGCTGATGGTCTAAATTAAGTAGTTAATATAACTTTATCTACCTTGTTGCGTGCTATAATACAAAAGAACTTAAAAACATGGGAAGAATGTTTGACACATGTAGAGATGCATATAATAAGAGTGTGCATTCTGTAACTCAGTTTTCACCTTTTGAAATTGTGTATGGTTTTAATCCATTAACTCATTTGAATTTAATTCTTTTACCTGTGAATGAACATGTAAACTTGGATGGGAAGAAAAAGACAGATTTTGTTAAGCAAGTCCATGAAAAACATTGAGAGAATAACTAAGCAATATGCCAACCACGATAATAAAGGGCACAAGAAAGTTGTATTTGAGCCCTATGATTGGGTGTGGTTGTATATGAGAAAGGAACGGTTTCTAGTTTAGTGGCATTCTAAACTACTTCCAAGCGGAGAGGTCTCATTTCAAGTGAATGAAAGGATCGATGACAGCGCCTAAAAGCTAGACCTTCAAGGTGAGTATAATGTTAGTGCAAGCTTTAATGTTTCTGATTTGTCTCCATTTCATGTAGGTGACGATTTAAGAACAAATCCTTTTCAAGAGGGAGTGGATGATAAGAATAAAGAAGATGCACCAAGGGATCCATTGCATGTTTCAGTTGGCCTAATAACAAGGGCATAGGGTAAGAGATTCTAAGAGGCGATAAATGGCTCGATTCAAGAAACTTTGGTTGATTCTGACTTGTTGAGGTCAAAGATGAGCCCACGTGAAGACCAAGTCTTAGTCAACATCATCAAGGCAACTGATTGGGCTGAATAAGAGAGCTTAGGTGTGTGGCATGATATGGGCGGCGTATGGTTGTAAGAGATTCCCATTTTAACATACTTCCTATGTTATTATCCAAAGAATAATGAGCTGATTTTTTCCCAAATTTATCTTTCCAAATACGGAGCAAGTCAATTAGTTGCTAGATTTAGTCTCTGTTTCTTTCGTAATTGTAAGGCAACCACTGCCCATTTAAATTTTCTGATTGTAAAGGCATTAATTGCCAAATATTTGTTTCCTTTCTTGTGATAGGCGTGTAGCCTTTCTATTCCCTTTTAGGTCTTAGATAATTTTAGTTTAAAGGGGACACATGAATGTTTTATGGAGCAGTTTTTGAATTGAAATAATATTGAGAGCGTTTTCTTTTTGGTTATTAAAACCCTGACTTATCACTCACAATTTCTTTCTCGTTCTTGAGTGTGGCATCTATAATATTTCTAATACCTTTGGTTCTTATCTCTTTATAGATAACGGGTCAAGGTACTTTTATAGTCTTTGTTATAAATCCGAATTAGAATGCGATCCTAATTACGTTACCTTCTATTGGTTCTAGGCCTCACTACTCTTGGTGAGGTTCATATCACAACCTAACCTCTAGGTCGCTTTAAGGTCGCATCGCTCTCGGGTGAGGATTTTCAACATCGCACACAGTTAAGAAAACGACCATCACTTCCTCTAAAAACTTTGAAATCGCAATCTGTAAAAACTGTTGGAAACTAGACATATAGGGATTTTTGAAATGTGAAAACATGAAACCTAGTTTGATCTGAAGAGGGAGATATGGCCAGAAAAGTTGAGTGTATTGTACTAGGAATTCCAATTTTAGCTCTTTAACCTCCAAAACTCTTCAATTAAGTTAGACACCTTATTTTAATGAATATAACCTACACAAAGCTCACAAAACATGTTATAAACCAAAATATGCTCAAAAAGAGAACAAATGAAAGGAAATAGGGACCTTAAATAGGTATAAAGTTTGTCTGATCTATGATCCAAAGGATTCCAGGAATATTGGCTCCCATCAATTGAAGTGCGGGAAATAGCATCGTTGATTCTCCATCCATGGATGAAATCGTACTAGAACAACATATTCGGATAATCATATCACGCAGTATAAACAATGCATATTCACGGCTGCGATCCCCGGATGTCCGAAGAAGGCGTGTATGTGTAAAGGATTTCGTTCGAGCCTCATAGATTTTGCGCTTTAGTGGTACACGAATCTACATAATGTCTCAATCGGCTCTTTCACTCAGTTGATCGAGACTTTCATCCAATATTTTACAAACAGCAATAAATTAATGAAATATTTAGACAACCTTTACACTGTTACCCAGTGGAGAGGAGAACGATTGCGAGACTATACGGGTATTCAACAAAGAAAATGTATTGATCCATAACTGTAACCCAACTATTTCTATTTTTGCATTCAGGAAAGGGTTACAACATGATTCAGACTTGTACAAGGAGCTGACAAAGTACCCGTGTCGAATGATAGAAGATGTGTTGGTGAAAGCCTGGGCCCAGATGAAGTAGGAGGAAGATGACGTAAACTATCGACCATCAACCCAATCTCAAAAAGACTATAGGCATGATCAACGCGTAGGTAGAAAGTCTAATGATCGATGAAACAATAATAAACGAGACGGGTTGAACAAGAACAGATGACCATACGATAGGCCTTCTCGAAATGACAGCAAATAAAGGACACAAATACTTGAGTACACATTGTGCATCGAACCATCAGAGGCGGTAACCATCTCAAGAGGTTTGGGAAACCCGGTAAGATGGCCACCTAAGATGACCTTACCTCCGGAGCATAGGGATTTGAAAAGATGCTACGAGTTCCACAGAGATCAAAAGCATTGAACGAATGAATGCATTACCCTGAAACTCAAAATTTCTTAACTGTTGAAGCAGGGATGACTAAAAGAATTTCTAACCGATAAGGGAAAATCGACACTAGCATATCGAGATGATCGACTAAAAGGTAAAGGAAAGGATTCGCCCCCATATCCACCTCTAGATCCACCATGACTAGAGTGCACTGTCAGTTTCATTTTAGGTGGATTAGAGGTGAGCGGAATATCACACTCTACAACAAGAAGATATACCAGTCAGGTATCAAATACCGAGGTGAGATCCTTTAGTCATCATGGTAATTTTTTTTAGCGCAACTGACAACTCTAATTTATTTTCACCTCACCGCGATGCACTATTCATTTCTATATACATAGCCAATTGTCTGATCAAGCACTGCCTAGTCAACAGTGGCAGTTCCACTAACATTGTTTTTAGTACTCTGAGAGAAATACAGGTCGAAGAATCTGGAATTACCCATCGCTCTACTACTCTAGTAGAATTCAACGAAGAGACCAATAGTACGGTGGGATAGATCATCCTCCTAGTGTGCATGAAAGGAGTGAACGTTCAAAATAAAATCCTTATGCTCGATTGTCCATCGATGTACAATGTTATCGTCGATCGACCATGGATTCATCAGCTTCGAGCGATTCCTTTGACCCTTCATCAGATGATAAGATACATAACCAAATGGGGGCTCTGAGAGATTAAGAGACAACAGAAGACCTGTAAGGAATGTTATCAAATGAGCCTGAAGAAGAAAAACCAAGTGTTGTAGCAATTAAAGAAGCCGGTCCAGACCTCGACCTTGATAAACCATTCATCGAGGAACTCTATGAGGTCTAGATACACCAAGACATCCTATAACATAAGGTCCAAATTGGATCAAGGATTGATCCCAAAATTAGGGAGAAGCTGGTCAATTTCTGGAGATGACAACACGATACCTTTGCGTGGATGCATGCAGATATGGTTGGTATTGACCTTGAGGTCATGATTCACTGACTTCAAGTTGACCGTGACCATCGACCAATGAAGAAGAAGACATGGAAGTTCAACCCCGAATAAAACAGGGTCATCAACAAAGAAGTCAAGAAGTTGATCGATATCGGGTTAGTGAGGGAGGTCAACTATCTCGACTAGCTAGCCAACGTGGTCATAGTAATAAAAAGAATGGGAAGCAGAGACTCTCCATCGAATTCACATATCAAAACAAAGTATGTATGAAGGGTTCATTCCCTCCCCCACACATTGACATATTGGTTGAAGCAACAGTGGGACATGAGTTGTCGAGCTTCATGGATGCCTTCTCAGGCTAGAACAAAATCCTAATGCATCTGGACAACTAGGAGAAAATGACCAACATAATAGAGCGAGGTATTTATTGTTACATGAAAATAAACAAACATGTGTGTTTAAATAACCTAGAGGGGGGTGGGGTGAATAGATTTTAACCAAATTAGTCGGCATCTTTTGGTTAATCAAGATTAATGACACAAACCATCATTGTCATAAAAAGTGCGTAATTTAAAACAAAACACAATGATTTGTTTTACGTGAGAAAATGCCAAAAGGTAAAAAACTCACAAGCCTAATCATAAATCTAACCCTCAAATCTACTATTTGCAAAAATGATTACAACCTAGGTTGACCACATCATACCTAAAACGTTACTAATCCGTTTTTGCTACCCTCAGGCCTTTAATAGTTATTTTAGGCTCTTGCTTGTATACCAACTACAATACATACAAGACTTAACTCTCAAGAGAAGAGATATGTGATGAGAATATAGAAGTTGCACCAAGTGATCCATTACATGTTCCAGTTGGCCCAATAACAAGGGCAAGGGCTAAGAGATTCAAATAAGCAATTAATGGCTTGATTCAAGAAACTTAGGCTGAATCTGAAATGTTGAAGTCCAAGATGAGCCCACGTGAAGACCAATGCTTAGTCAACGTCAGACAACTATTAGGGCTTAATTCATATCAATTCTCATTTCAGCATATTTTCTATTTTACGTACGGTTGTAGGAGATTCTCGTTTCAGCATATTTCATATTTTGTGTACGGTTGGAGGAGATTCTCATTTCAGCATATTTCTTATTTTGTGTATGGTTAGAGGAGATTCTCATTTGGCATATTTCCTATTTTGCGTATAGTTGGACGAGATTCTCATTTCAACATATTTCCTATTTTATTATCCAATGAATAATGAGTTGATTTATTTCCCAAATAAAAGAGCTGATTTATTTCCCAAATTCAACTTTCCAAATAAGGAGCAACTCAACTAGGTGATAGTTTTGGTCCTTATATCTTTCCTAATTGTAAGGCAATTATTGCCCATTTAAATTTCCATATTATAAAGGTATTAATTGCCAAATATTCTTTTCCCTTTTAGGTCTTCGATAATTTTCGTTTAAAGGGGACGCATGAATGTCTTATGGAGCAGTTTTTGAATTGAAATAATATTAAGAGCGTTTTCTCTTTGGTTCTTAAAACCATGACTTATCACTTACAATTCCTTTCTCGTTCTTGAATGTGGCGTCTACAATATTTCTTATACCTTTGATTCTTATCTCTTTATAGATAACAGGTCAAGGTCTTTTTATAGTCTTTGTTATAAATCTGAATTAGAACGCGATCCTAATTACGTTACCTTCTATGGGTTCCTGGTCTCACTACTCTTGGTGAGGTTCATATCAATATGCAACTTAATGTGAAAAAAGAAAATTCTAAATGCATAAATCTTAGGTCAACACATTTAATGCTTATCTAATCATGGATGAAGGATTCAAATAATCCTAGATATCATGTTGCTATATGAAATACATATAACTTATCTATCAAAATAAATGTAAACCTAGATGCAATGGCTATCACAACACTAAACCCAAGTCATGTGTGGTCATAAAAGAGATTTCTTGTTAAGCAAGAACACTAAAATTAATGGAGATAGTGTTCTACTTACCAAGTCATGTGAGTTGACAAAGACTCATGCTAAAACACATCCTAGATGAAGTTATACAATTCTAGATTCATGAATGAATGATGGGTGTTTGGATTTTGGTCTAGAAAAATAGAATCTTGTTGGCTTTTCTTGCAAGTTACTCTTAAGCTCTATAGGTGGAGTAAAAATGAAATCTACACCTCTGAAGAGGCTAAGTAGAGGAAGGATCTATATCTATGAAGCCCTAGATCAAATGACTTCGTTTTGAACAAAGCTAACAAAATCCCGTCATTACCGTTGTGTATATTGCGGCTCCGGTAAGCTGTCCAGACTGCGGTAAGCATAATGTTGCACTCACTGGACAACTTCGCTGTTGGGACCACTAGAAAGGGACAAGTACACACAACTGTATAGGCATCAGAGACCTTTTGAAAAACATCACGGTAGGAACCGCTGTGCAAGCATGTGCACCAACTGCGGTACCAAACGTATGAAACCTCTAGAACCAACCGTTGTTGAGACTGCGGTTTAGACAGGTGCATAGCCATCGACATGTACCAGGATTAAGAGAAAAAATATCTTTTCCAGGCAAATAAGATACACTAACCTATGTGGATGTTGTGCAAGTTTGAAGTGTGATGTATGACATAAATGCACCAAGATAAGGGCTTACAAATAGCATGTAATTGGATAGAATTCAATGCATAATAAGTAGTAATGCATGCTAGTGAGTGTGTGCCATTAAATCTATTCGATTTAAAGTAGAATCAAGTAAACAACCTTCATTAAAGCACTTGATGTCCAATGGCATTGATGATGAGTATTCTTCAAATCCTGGGCTACCATTTTCAAGATTGGAACCCGATTGTGATTTTCTCAACGAAATAAGCAGTCTCCCCATTTGGCTATTTCATGACAAAACCACCACTCACAAGCAACCTCACAAAAACAAAAGAAGGTTGGTCAACAAAATTTTCTACAATACAATAAGTCCTATAATCTAAGTCTTGAACATCTTCAAGTCATTCCAAAACTTTAGAAAATTCCAACCTACACACAATCAATAAGAAAATACCTTCCAAGAACAAGTGTGTGTGAGGTGCTTACAATAAAAACATTTTCCGTAGCCATAGGAAATTAAACCAATACGATCAAATAATGTAATCACGCAATGTTATGCAATGCAACATGCTCCCCCTAAATGGTTACTTCAACTCCCCCAAAGAATAAACAACACTCCCTCTAAGTATGATACCAAAGACCCAAAAAAATCCTCACAACCTTTCTACCCCTTTTATCCTAAGATAGGCAAAGGGAGTCTCCCATAATAGGTAAGAATTGGCAAGGAAAGCTTATAGCACAAAAAATATGCGTAATCGTAAAAGCAAATTTATGCAACTCAATTAAGTAAGAGAGATCCAAAGAGTTTTAGTTTACGAAAATTGTGTGAAAAGATGTTTTGCATGCAAGACATGTTGTATTCAAGATCAAAAATATGATATTTGGCAAAGCAAACAAGGGTTTCCAAAAGAATTCAAACCAATTTCACCCTATGTCATGGAATTAAACAAGATATAGATTGTAAAAGAAATTCAATTCAAGGAGCGACTATATCAAACTTTATAAGGAAAACAAAACATGAACGACTATTGTAACTTTTTTTATTTTTCCAGATGAGATACCCCGTATGATAGTAGCCTTGCTCAACTAATAAAGAGAAAGAGACTTTGGATTGTAAATCCTTTGAACGGATACAAGATCCTTATTGACTGAAGTCTCAACATTGCTTTCAACTACAATTTTTGCATTCAATATTAAGCATTCAAGAGTTTCTTCATGCAAATCAATTCAAAGTATGTCATCAATAAAATCATCATGTCATGGAGATCAACCATAGGCCATTCAAAATCTACTCCCAAGTAAATTTCTTTGTCCAAAAATGCATGTTTGATCATAAATAAGACATTGATTGGAAGTAAAGTAATGCTACACACTTATTAAGAAAAAAAAAACATATAAGCATAAGTACAATCAATCATCTCAAGCAATTAATAAATAAGCATAAAGATTATCAATGAACACAATGTAATTTTATGCCAATTTGCTCTATTTGCTTGAGCTCCCCATATGGGGTCAAGACAAACCATTTCAATTGAAATGACAAATCTCAATAGACTTACTACGGTTAACAAATCTAAGAGTGTCTAAGGGCTTTGTAAATAAGTCTGCTAGTTGGTCATTAGTCCCCACATATTCTATTGAAATAGTTTTGCTCTCAACTAGCTCTCTAATGAAATGATGTCTAATGTCATTGTGCTTGGTCCTAGAATGTTGTACAGGATTTATTGAATTGTTAATAGCACTCATATTGTCACAAAACAAAGTGAGAATATCTTGCTCTAAGCCATAATCAGCTAGCATTTGTTTCATCCACAACAATTGAGTGCAAGCACCACTGGAGGTAATGTATTTTGCCTCGGCCGTGGATTGAGAAATTGAGTTTTGCTTTTTGCAAAACCAAGAAAACAAGTTGTTTCTAAGGAAGAAGCAACCAACCAATGTACTCTTCCTATCATCATAATTTTCTACCCAATCGGCATCACTAAATCCAACAAGTCCTGGATTAATGTCAAACGATACCAAATCCCATGATTTGAGGCACCGTTTACAAACCGAATGATTCTGTTCACAGCAACAAGGTGAGATTCTATGGGATTAGCTTGATACCTAGCACAAACACCCACACTAAAAGAAATATCGAGTCTACTTGCAGTCAAGTAAAGCAGGCTACCTATCATGCCCCAATATAAGCTTTGGTCAACACTCTTACCACTAGTATTTTTTCTTAGCTTCAATGTGGTACTCATGGGTATGTCACAGTGTTTGGCATTATCAAGGCAAAACTTCTTCAATAGGTTATTTACATACGTTGCTTGGGATATGAAAATCCCATCATGCATTTGCTTATTTTACAAACCTAGGAAATGATTAAGTTCACCAACCATGCTCATCTCAAGTTCTTAAGACATAATGTTAATAAATTTTGGCACTTTTGACATGTTTGTGGAATCGAACACAATGTCATCAACATATATTTGAGCTATGAAAAGCTTAACTTTATTGCCCTTGATGAACAAGGTCTTGTCAACATTGTTTCTTGAGTGGCTATTGTCAGCAAGATAGAGAATGAGGCGCTCATACTAAGCCGTTGGTGCTTGTTTCAACCCATAAAGAGCCTTTTAGAGGCGATAGACATGATTGGGGTGGTGTGGATCAATAAAACTATTGAGTTGCTTAATAAACATTTCCTCATGCAAGAAGCCATTGAGAAAGGCACTCTTAACATCCATTTGGTATAATTTGAACTTGCACACACGAGAAATGGATGAAAGAAGCCTTACACACTCAATACGGGCAACAGGAGCAAAAGTCTCCTCAATGTCAATACCCTCAATTTGAGAGTATCCTTATGCTACAAGTCTAGCCTTGTTACGCACAATGTTGCCATCTTTATACTATTTGTTCCTAAACACCCATTTGGTGCCTATCACATTAGTATTCTTATGTCTAAGAACTAGAGTCCAAACCTCATTTCTTTCAAATTTGTTTAGCTCTTCTTGCATGGCAAGAACCCAAAATTCATTATTCAAGGCCTCATCGACCTTTTTTGGTTCTATTTGAGAGGTGTAACAATTATAGCTAATTTGATTAGCTAATTAACTCATTGTCCTAAAACCCTCATTCAAATCTCCAAGAATATCATCCTTGTTATGGAGATGTCCTAAAATCCACTTCACTTTGATTTGACTTCATATCACTTGAAGTCTTACTACATTACTTCAAATAAAGGTCATCATTCTCACAAACATCCTCCTCATGGTTAACATTTTTGGGCCTACAATCAACAATGACAACATTTGACGATTCCATGACACTTCGAGTTTTTAAATTGAAAACTCTATAGGCTTATTGAGTGCATATCCAAGGAAAATGTCCTCATCACTCTTGGCATCAAACTTTTCAAGTCAATCTCGGTCATTAAGAATATATCACTTGCTTCCAAAGATGTGGAAATAGTTAACATTGGGTTTTCTACATTTCCATAGCTCATAGATGTTTGCTTTGTCCCAGATCTAAGGAATATTTTATTCCCTATTTAACAAGCTATGTTAATAGCTTCAGCCCAAAGATTCCTAGGAACCATGTTACTATGCAACATCATCCGAACCATCCCTTGTATGACCCTATTTTTCCTTCCTACAACTCCATTTAGTTGGGTGGTTCTAAGGGCTAAGAATTCATAAGAAATACCTAGAATAATGTAAAAGCTCTCAAAACTACTGTTTTCAAACTCTTTCCAATGGTCACTTCTAATTCACTTAATTCTCTTAATGTGAGAATTTTTCTCATTTTGAATTTTGACACGTGGCATTTTGAATTTTTCAAAAGCCTTAGACTTCTCTCTAAAAAAGTAGGTCCAAGTGGACATAGAGAAGTCATCATCAACAACAATAATATACCTTTTTCCACCTAAACTTTTGGTTTAGATGGGACCCATGAGGTCCATATGAAGGAGTTACAAAGGCTCATTGGTGGATAGGTATTTTCCCTTTTTGTGCACACTTTTAGTTTGTTTCCTTTGTTGACAAAGTCCACAAACTCCCACGAGAGGGCCTCTCACAACATTCAACCTCTTAATAACTTTCAAGTCTCTATAATTCATGTGACAAATCTTTGATGCCATAATTCAACTTGCTCACAATTTTCCAAGTTGTAAGAGATAATATTAAATTCAAGATAATAATAATCGTCACTGAATCTCTTACCCTTCAATAGAACTTTCACATTTTCCTTTTCAAACATAACTGAAAGCTCTTCATTACTTAAATCTGATATACTAATGAGATTGGCTTGCAAGCCATCCATATACAGATCATTGTGCAAAGAGGGCAAACCAAGAATGGATATGTTTCTTTTCGCCATTACCTTTTTTCCGTGATCCATCAATAAAGGTGACAAATCCACCATCCTCCATCATAAGAGTCTCAAAGAAACTCTTGTTTCTAGTCATGTGCCTAGAGAACCCACTATCAAGATACCAAGTGTCTAAGGCAGTGGCTTTCAAAGCAAATTGAGTCACATAGCAAAAATAACCATCTTT
This sequence comes from Dipteronia dyeriana, assembly GCA_032871835.1. Classification (NCBI taxonomy): domain Eukaryota; kingdom Viridiplantae; phylum Streptophyta; class Magnoliopsida; order Sapindales; family Sapindaceae; genus Dipteronia; species Dipteronia dyeriana. The sequence goes on along the minus strand of CM065297.1, from coordinate 26,116,628 downwards.
ACTAATCCACCTAGGTGCAATATTTTCATTCATAAGAGCCTAAGGTTCATTAGCTCTAAGTTTCCTAGGAGCATGCTTTTCAGATCTCCTAAGCATATTCTTCTTAATCATGCTTTCAATTCTACATAATTCGATATACCTATAGCAATTATGCCTTATATGAGCTTTAATACCATAATAATGACAAGTAGAAGAGAAGTAGAATTCATACCATAGTCTTGGGCAAGCATTTGAGGCTTCTTTCTCTTTTGAATTGTCCTTTCATGTTGAGCTAACTTTCTTCTTTGTGGTTGAGTCAAGATTGCATGCCTTCTTGATTGAGTATGAGGAATCCTTGAATGTGGAGGTCTTGGTTGATGTGCTCTAGCTTGTCTTGGGTGAGCTTTTGCTTGAGCATTTGTTGGAACCTTGACTATAACATGTTTGGAGGATTATCCAATTTCCACCCTTACAATCGATTGATGCGGGATTTGAAATTCTTCAATCTCTTGACTCTTGATAGAAGTTGTCTTCTTCAAGGTTATGATCTCCATGTCTACCATATATCCTAAACCCCTCTTATCTTAAAGGTTTTTCCCACTTGAAAGCATCTTGTCAAGTTTTTCGGTTCTAGAAGCCATCTTGGCATTCAACCCTTTTGCCTCTCCAGGTTCACTCTTTAAAATTTCTTCACTCTTTTTAACCATGACCAGCTCTAATTTTAAAATTTCTTCCATTGCTTTTGCTCTCTTCACCTCTCCACTCAAGTGAGCCATCTTGGAAGTCAATTCAAGGTTCTCTCTTTTTAACTTTTGAACTTCCTTCTTCATCTTCAATCTTGAACTGTCAAAGTACCTTATGAAGTCTTTATAGTCAATTTGCTCATCAAATTCATGCTTGGACTTAAATGAAGTACTCTCATCACTTGAGTCATCCTCTTCTTTTTGCATGTCATCTTTTTCCTCTTTATCACTCGTAACTTCCTTGCCATTGTGAGATGATAAAAAAGACAATGAAGTTGGAAACTTGGTCTTCATCATCTAAAGACTTTTCTTCCTCTTCGAAGTCCTCACTATCACTCCAAGTAGCCGTCAAAACCTTTCTTTTCTTCTTCTTCTTTTTCTTCAAATTAGCACACTCATGAGCAATGTGACCAAACCCATGACATTCGTAGCATTAAATTGGAGTCCATCTGTTGTTTTTTCTCCACCTTCTTGAAAGAAGTCTTCTTCTTCACTTACTTTCCTTTGGATCCAAAACCTTTCTTTTCAAATTTGATAAAAAATGTTTTCACCATGAGGGCCATCTCCTCATCTAAATCTTCAATCTCCTCATCCCTTTCAACCTTGGAGGTTTTCAAAGCATTACTCTTTTGCTTCTTTGGAGGTGTGATTGTAAAAGCCTTCATTGACTTATAGGCTAAAATCCTTCCAATCAATTCACTCTGCTTTATTGTCCTGTATCCACTATTTTCTTCAAGTGTTGTCACCTTTGACTCAACTCTCTCGGTTAGTGACCTCATGATCTTTTGCTTGATCCTCATATCCGAGTATGGGTTACCTAGCTGAGCTTAGAAACCTTGACTACATCGGTTCCTTCATGAGCCATTTTTGAAATCTCCCAAGCCTCCTTTGCATTCCTAGTTGTTTAGAGAAACTTGTGTTGATTGTCAACCATGGCGCACAAGATGACATGCATTGTCTTGTTGTTCCACTTGGATGCTTTAAATTCTTATATGCTCCATTGAGACTTAGGCTTGGGAACACTACTTCCAACTTCGACGACCATAATGGGAAGAGTGTAGCCATCTTCTACTACCATCCATGCACGGTCATCTGTTTTGTAAAGGAAGGATTCCATCTTGTCCTTCCATGAGGCATCGTTCACCCCATTGAGCAAAAGGGGTCTTGTGCTTGAAGCTCCCTCGTGTCCACCTCCATTCCTACTTATAATGGTTGGGTATGAGATGAATGTGATGTAACAATCAAAATGTAAAAATGCAAGATACACAAACAAAAGCAAGGATCACCTAAGCATGTCTAGGAATCCGCTTTGATACCAGTTGAGAATAAACAAACACTTGTTTCTAAATAACCTAGAGAGATGGGCTGAATAGGTTTTAACCAAATTAATCGGCATCTTTTGGTTAATAAAGATTATTCACACAAACAATCATTGTCATAAAAAATGTGGAATTTAAACATGACACAATGATTTGCTTTACGTGAGAAAACCCCAAAAGGGTAAAAAAAAAAAAACTCACAGACTTAGTCGCCAATTAAACCCTCAAATCCACTATTTGTAAAAACGATTACAATCTAGGTTAACCATATTACAGCTAAAAGGTTACTAATCCACTTTTGCTACCCGTAGGCCTTTAATAGTCATTTTAGGCTCTTGCTTATATACCAGCCATGGTACATACAAGACTTTACTCTCAAGAGAAGTGATATGTATCCTAATGTGAATATGAGAATATTATAAATGCACAAATGTTAGGTCAACACATTTAATACTTAGCTAATCATGGATGAATGATTCAAACAATCCTAGATATCATGTTGCTATATGACATACATATAACTTAGCTATTTAAAACAAATGCTAACCTAGAGGCAATAGCTATCCCAATACAAAACCCAATAATCAACACAAAAAATCTCAACTTGTAGACAAAAACTTAGTCTAGATGCATACAAGTCATAAAAGAGATTTCTTGTTAAGCAAGAACACTATAGAGAATGGAGAAGGTGTTCTACTTACCAAGTCATGTATGTTGATGAGAACCCATGCTAAAACACATCCTAGACGAAGCTATATGATGATGGATTCATGAACGAACGATGGTTGTTTGGATTTTGATCAAGAAAAAATGAATCTTGATGGCTTTTCATGCAAATCACTCTTGAGCTCTAAAACTGGAGTAAAAATGAAATCTAAAGCTCTAAAGAGGCTAAGAAGGGGAAATGATCAATATATATGAAGCTCTAGATCAAATGACGTTGTGACCAATCTTCATTTTGTATGTATTAGTTATTGTATCAGTGTTTTGACATGGCATTTGCCAAAGTGAGAGATTGTTAGGCCTTTGTGTTTTGTGTTGGCATAATTCCATATCAAAATAACATTTCATTTGTATTGATTAGTTGTCTAGAATTTAAGGTTTACCATGATTCAAGGAAGATTGGACAACAAATCAAGAAAAGTTAAAGTCTTCAAAGAGGAACGGACTACATTGCTTAATAAAGGTATAATAAGACCTCAATCATCTTACAAGGCTTAGGTGCACACACATATTGTATCCATATGTGTCCCTGCATCGTTGTGCCAAATTTATGTTACACATACACATACTTACTAAAGTATGCACATGTATTGGATTTAATTTGACAATGTTAGAATGATATTTTGTATATAACATACTTATGTGTTTGTGTATTTATTTGTTTGTATTTGTATGTTATTGGACTTGAATTTATGCTTATTTGATTCCATATTGAGTTTCGATCATTTCGGTTACTCATTCATCAAGTTTCAAGTTCCAAGTAGGATGTTACGAAACTTTTCGTGATTAAACATACATGGCTTTCATTCTTGTGTTTCGATTTGGATTTCATATTTTTTGTGAAATTTTCATTAACGTCCTTATGCATAAAAGAGTCCCAGTTTGTAATTCGAAAATAGATTTAAAATCAGAGTTCGGAGGCTGGAGAACAGTCGAAGAACACGAAGGTCTGTGAGGGGAGACAAAGTGGCCAAAAGAGGTCATTGCACCTCTCCCCGTAGAGGTCCATGGCCTCCATGGGAAGAGATGCCTTCTGCCCCTGTGGAGGCCCTGCGCCTCCATAGGCTGTAGAGCTGCCACCTCTTGATTTTTCCTTTTGATTCTTGTGTTTTATTTCCCTCTTATATATACATTTTTACCCCTCATTCTTTTCCAATATTAAAAACTTGAAAAACTTGAAAAACCCATTGCAGAATTTTCTCTCAAATTTTCTCATCTTCCAAACACCATAACTTTCTCATTTGAACTTTGATTCAAGTGATTCAAATACGATATTATTCATCTATCAATTCTCTATCATCTCCAAGAATATTTGAGGTCATTTAATCACGTTGTTGGGTGGCTCTACACAAAAAAACAGGACTGCACAGTTTTTCTTAAGGCATTGAATCTCTTCGTGAGTTTTGTTCTTAAATGTGATACACTACCTTGGGTTTTCTTCTTCAATACGTGTATGCATATTGTGTAAAGTTTGATTAGAGTTTTAGACTCTATGAAAGCTGTATTGAACTTAATTAGAATCTTACATGTTGAGTTAGGTTTTGTTAAAGCCTATATTTTCACATGTTTGTGTTTTGTGTTGTGCTAGCTTTCTATCTATGACTATTTTAGACTTTGACTAATTGATTTTAATAAGAAATAGTCTCTACTTGTGATAGGTCTCATTAATTGACTATTTTGATGATTAGCATAATTTATTGTACACATAGAGCTTAATATGTTTCTATTGAATACTTTGTGAATACATGCTCTATATTTCTTGCTAGAACTTTTATTGATCATATTTTGTGATTCTAGCATGATTTTTGTTTGATATTAAATATTGATTATGTGCTTAAATGTATATGATTATTCAAGGTTTAGTGACATGAATAAATCTAGACATTAATTTGTTTTGGTGTTTCACAATTTCTAGAATTGTTATTCATGCATAATGACTAGACAAATTTGATTTGTTAACTTTCATACGTATTTCTAGTTCCCACAAGATGTGTTGATCATCATATTCTATATTGCATACTTGCTTACCTTTTGCATTCATGATCACTTAGAAGTCCTTGTAAAAAGCGTGGAAGTCTTGGCTAGGATCGAGGTGATACAGATAGATAAGCAAGAAAGAATTAACTAGGATTACGGTGATTAGTAGTTAAGCGTGGAAGTCTTGTCTAGGATCGGGGTGATCCGGATAGTTAAGCATGGAGTCTTGACTAGGACCGGGGTGATTCGGATAATCAAGCAAGGAGATGCTTCTTTCATTGGGTAGGATAGAAGGGTGGCTCTTTTGGTGGATTGGTCACTTGGGAGATTGTAATTTTATCTTATTAGTGGAATTTGTTTTACCAGTGGTTGTCGTATCAACATGTGGATGTTTCCTCTTCGGAGGTTTTACCACGTAAAAATTATGTGTTGATTTTCTCAATCCTTATATTTGTATATGTGTTGATAAATATCCTATTTGATATCTTTGAAATTGAAATTCATATTTCATCATATTTTGTATATGCAAAGGGCTTGGTTTTAATAAGCCTATATACAAAGTAAAATTTTATCACATGTAAATGGTTGTCTACGTTCATTTTGTTTGGATAGGCATATCCTTTGTTGAAATATATATATTTGCCTTGATTAATAAATTGTGATACTAGCTATTTAGAGGGACAAACTTGTGTTTTTTCAAGGGAATGAAAAAAATGTGTATTAACCTATTAACCTCCCCCCTCCCTCTCGGTTAGCTTAAGGTAAATTAACCGTGCTGTGTATTTGCAACACTAACCTATATGAATGTTGTGCAAGTGTGAAGTGTGATGACTGACATAAATTCACCAAGACAAGGGTACACAAATAGCATGTAATAGAATAGAATTCAATGCATAATAAGTAGTAATGCATGCAAATGAGTGTGTGCAACTAAATATATTCAATTAAGAGTAGAGTCAAGTAAACTGCCTTCCTTGAACCACTTGATGTCCAATGACATTGATGATGGGTTTTCTTCAAATCCTTGGCTACCCTTTGCAAGATTGGATCACAATTGTGATTTTGCCAATGAAATAAGCCAATTATAAAGTGAGGCACTCACATTACAAGGTAATTTCATTTGGCCTTAAGAATATAGATGCAACGTACTAGCGATTGGTGAACCAGATGTTCGTAGAGATGCTGAGAAATACGATGGAAATCTATATCGACGACATGTTGATAAAGTCCCTCATAGCAGTTTAGCTCCTTGAACATCTAAGGCAATCATTCGAGGTAATGCGACACTTACATTACAAGGTAATGATGTTTGGCCTTAAGAATGTATTATCAACGTACCTACTGTTGGTAAACAAGATGTTCGTAAACAAGCCGGCAATACAATGGAGATCTATATTAATAACATGCTTATGAAGTCACTCATAGCTTTGTACAACATTAAATCCAACTAAATGTGTGTTTGGTGTGAATTCAGGTAAGTTCCTAGGCTACCTTGTTACCTGTAGAGGGATGGAGGCAAATCTTTAACATATTCAATCGCTCATGGGAATCGAATCTCTCTAATGCATTAAAGATGTATAAAAACTAACCAGACATATAACAGCCCTGGGCCAATTCATATCTCGATCCTCGAAGAGGTGCCATGGTTTCTTCAAAAAACTGAAAAATAACAAAGACTTCAAGTAGACCTAAAAGTGCGAGAAAGCCCTGCAAAATCTAAAAGCGTACTTGACTCTCTTTTGTTGTCAAAGCTAGTCGATAGAAAGAGGAACTTAATATCTACTTGGTTATATCAGAAGCAGCGATCAGTGCAATGCTTGAAAAAGAGGAAGAAGGTAAACAATTGCCCATCTATAATGTAAGTTGTTCGTTGTTTGATGTAGAATCTCGATACTACCAGTTAGAGAAGCTAACACTTTCACTTGTCGTAGCGGCCAAAAAGCTTCGACCTTACTTCTAGAGTCATCCGATAGTCATTCTTACCATATACCCTCTTAAGAACATTCTACAAAAACCAGAGTTGTACAGCCGCTTAACCAAATGGTCAGTGGAACTCAATGAGCATGATATCTTTTATCGACAAAGAACTGCAATCAATGCCCATGTATTGACTGACTTTGTAAATGATTTTTCCCCTAACAAGTTGAGAAGGAAACGATAAACATGATCAATAACTCAACCCCAGGAACATGGACTTTATCAGTCGATGACTCAAGCAATATCAGGGGAAGTAGACTTGGACTTGTCCTTGGATCCCAGAAGGAGTGGTCGTCGAACAAGTTATAAGTTACGGCTTTAAAGCAACCAATAACAAATTCGATTACGAGGCTCTTATCACAAGACTTATCCTGGCTAGGAGCTTAGCTATAAAAAGAATCAAGGTTAGTAGCGATTCATAGTTAATCATGTGATAGATGCAGGGATCGATGGAGGAAAAGGACCCTAAGATAACTATCTATCTCGAACTTGCTCAAGAAATAAAATCAAACTTCGAGGAGTTCAAAATTGAACAATTTCCTTGAGTAGAAAACATTCGAGTAGACTCCTTGGCCAACCTCGGCTTGACATTCCAAGAAACTACAAGTAAGTTGATCCTAATGGTTTACCTAAAATGGCTAGCAGTCTGGAAAAATAGATCATCAATGGAAGTATCAACAATCGACACTAATCCCGACCGGATGATCCCGATCATCGAATACCTCTAGCATGACAAGCTTTCGATGGACAGAAATGGAGTAAGGAGAATTCGAGCCAAAGCAGCCAAACTTTGCACAATCAGGGTAAACTATATAAATGCTCTTTTGCAAGTCCCTATCTATTGTGTGTAAAACCTTCGGAGGTTAAATCATTGTTAGTCGAGCTACATACCGGTAAATGCGAGAACCACTCCGGTTAGAGGAGTTTAGTTCATAGAGCAATAACAGCAGGCTAATGTTTTCCAACCATAATAACTGACACGATCGAATTTGTAAAAAAGTGTGAAAACTGTCAGTGACATGCATAGATATCTCATCTACCTCCAGAAAAGCTTAGCTCAATAGTGTCTTCTTAGCCTTTCATGAAGTGTGGGATGGACATAATCGGGAAGCTACCTACCTCAAACATAGGAGGTAAATTTTATGTACTTGCCATGACAGATTACTTCACGAAGTGAGCTGAGGCAGAGTCATACAAGAGCATAAAAGACACCGAGATAGAGTATTCTAGAAAAATATCATATGCAGGTTCGACGTACCCAAAGTGATCATCATTGATAATGGATCGCAATTCATCTCCTTCGACTTCCAAGACTTTTGTGAAGATTGGGGTATTAAGATCCACATTTTAACACCTCGATATCCACAATCGAATGGTCAGACCGAGTTAACAAACAAAACAATCATGGGGACTCTTAAGAAGAAGCTAGAAGCAAAAAAAAAGACTGTGGGCAAATAAATTGCTATAAGTCATGTGGTCTTATCGAACAATAGCTCAAACGTTGACCAGGGCTACCCCATCCTCACTCGCATTCGAAACGGAGGTGGTCATACCAGTAGACCAAAACATAACCTTAGCGTGAGTTGAACATTTAGGCAAAGATCAAAATAGCTCCATATTCCCTCTCAAGCTCAATCAACTCAACGAAAAGAGAGACAAGTCCTTACTCAAACTTGCAGAGTATCAATAGCGGGTTGCTCAGCTCGAAGCTTCACAGAAGGTGATTATGTTCTATAAAGAGTTTTCCAAAATACAAAAGACATTAATGTTTGGCTCGACATAGGAAAGCCCTTATCGGATAACAAAAGTGATTAGGCATGAAGCTTACAACCTTCAAGCCTAATACTGACGAGACATAAACAACACCTAGAACGCGGTGCACATTAAGAGGTACTATTTTTGATTCTCCACTCTTTTATTCGACAGAATTCAATTGAATCAAAACTAACAAATGTTGTCAAGAGCGATGATGATAAACAAAGGGCAATTGAGTGTTATCTGAGCTCCACATAAATAATAATAATCCTCACGAATGAAGGTTGTCAATTACAAATTGCTCACGAGCAATATAGACATCGCGTTGTGTTGGAATTTCTCAAAATTTCTCAATAATCTCAATGCAGGTCAAATCACGAGAATAATCTAACATTCAATGACTTCGAGACTCAAAGATTCAAGTTCAAGTCTTCTCAAAAACATTGAGCAAACATGCACTGGGGGGATATAGCTCTCGAAGTATGATTCATCCAAAATTAAAATTGGGCATTTATACAATAAATAGGCACAAGATCTTTTACTTGTAATTAAAATGCTCCATGTCGAGCCACTTACAATTGATTCGATTTTTAGTTGTCAATACTCTATGATGAATCACAAGCGTTGTAAAATTGTTCATAAATCAATAAAGTCTAAGTCACGAATCGATTAAACAAAGTTTTGCTCGATCCTCAAGCTCTATTTTTGTCCATTCTAAATTAAAAGGCAAAGGGATAATGTTCTACCTGTGCATTTCAAAAGATAGAAAAATAAATATTCAAAATATCCATATATATTACAAATCAAAGGGAGCAATAAATCTTCCACCCCTTTGATCAATATAAGTTTTTAAAAAAAAACTGAGAGAGAAATTTCAACCATCTTGTTGTTCTTGTTCATGACGAGCTTCTCTCAAGTAATCTCAAGAGTTACTCATGACTGCTTCCTTCTCTAATTAGGTGATTGCCCCCTCTTTATTGTATTCATATTTATCATCTTCATCGATGGCCTTTAGCTCCTTCCATCGATCCCATACTTCGACGTCCTTGTCAGGATTCTAAAAACCGGTACAACCTAACAAATAGTGTTTCATGAGCTCCCCTGGTCTGGATTACGGCCTCATCAGTATCCTTGTCGAGCCTTTCTAATGCATCTGTAAGCCTCTCATCAGTTTGGGACAATCTAACTTCACTCAAATTAAGAGAGGCCCTCAGTCGAGTGACTTCATCTTCGAGCCCCACAAGCTTATCAATCACTTCCTTCGAAACCTTCTTTGTTTCAGCTACAGAAGACTTGGCTTCCTCGACCTCTTTTTTTATCTTCGAGTTCGAGGAAAACAAAGAGACAACCTTCTTAGAAAGAGTTCTTACATCTTTTTTCAAGAAAAGTTAAGATCGAAAGGCTTACAGAAAAAGAAGACAAAAATCAAACACAATATCAAATTTCGGAGTCAAAACAACTCAAAAGAACATACAAACAAACCTGAAAGGCACCAGTTAATCCCTAATCGATTATGGGCCCCTATCTTTGAGAGGCGAGTTTCGTCCTCAGGAACAAGTGTTGATCAGCCTACTCCAGTATTGACCCCAGATCAGAATAGGTAGAGACATTGGATGGAAATCTAACCACGACACCTTCATCCCCTTATCGGGATGAATATGTTTCCTTGACTTCTCGACATCATGAACAATAGACTTATGAGGGTTAATATTTTTGGTTTGATTGACAACATGTAAGATAGGTACACTCACTGAACTTTTCACCTTTTTTATGTATATTCTTTCCATTTGCCTTTATAGAGCTTCTACAAGGGACATGAGCTTCAGGTTCAACATCATCACTGCAATGAAAGCTCGCTCAACTTTAGTAAAGGGCTCGAGAAATCAAGTACCACACAAGATCTCGAAATCATGCCTTATCCAGGCATACTTGGTCAAATCACTAAGACGAGGATAGGGGCTTTCTGAATGACCGAAGGTGGTCTGATTCCACAAAAGAGCTTTTTCTAAGACTATTTTCCTACAATAACTTTTTCCAACTCCTTTCCTTTGGGTTGATAGAAAGAATCCTATGAGTCTTACTTATGTCGTCCACTCCTTGGATTGACCTCGTTTTCCTGCTAACATGACAAGGTTAAACACCCACCAGTGTTATTCCAGGTCAACCTGACCCCTTCAACCAAATTCCATTAAGCAAAAACAAACTTTGGTTTCCAGTCAGGGTCTGTGGTTGTATGTTCAGAGAGCATATGGCCTAGATGATGGCAAGCCATGATCAAATACCTCACGGTTGGTATCGTGCTCATTCAAGTGGTATTTATACATTAGGTTTCTAAAAGAGAACTCCAGCTTTTGTCTCTCGATCAGAACCTTGAGCGATAAGAGAATCCTCCAACCGTTAGACATCAGCTGGCTTTGAGTGATCTTGAAAAAGTTTAATAGCTATCGAGATAATGGTGGAATAGGGAACCAGAGGCCTAATTGGAAGGGTAAAAAGTAAAAGCAAGTCCAGCCTCGGATCGACCAATCAGTACGTTCAAACGGGTCAGTTGGCCGTAGTTTCACCAACTCGGGGATTCCTAGTTCGAACTCTAAATTTTTTACATCTTGATACGACAACCTCGAGGTAGAAGTCTCAAATAAGAACCACCCCACTTCACTCTTTGAGGTAGATGGCGATTCTATATTCAACTCACTAGGGGTTTCTAAATGACCCGTCACCATTGTCTTTGGCAGGCTAACTCCAACCTTGCTATGCTCTAATCGTTAGGGGACCTAGTAACTGTCACCTCATCTTGATGGCCCAAATCATAAATCGAAGATAACGTTTCAAGGTTAACTCCACTGAGGTCACCATGATATTCAATGATCATCCTATCTAACGACATGTTCAACGAGCCTCCGCTTTGACTCGACATAGCACTAATCATTGTCGAACAAGAAAAATCGAATGAAATAGAGCTATCTAAAAAAGGCGACCACATCCATCTAAAACCTAATCAACCGCATTTTCTAATAACTAGGGGGTCAAGCAAACCTAAACATGGCAACCAAAATAAACCCTAGGTCAATATTACTATGACAATCGAAGGTTCTATTTCCTACTTAAAATCTCACAAACCAATTTGTCAGGCAAAATTCACAGAAATATGGATCAAACGCCAGGAAAAACTTAAAACCCGCATAAGAATTTCAAAAGAGAAGCAATGAGTTTATCAAAAGTCACACAAATGCACTCAAAAGAAGCAAAAGCAAAAAATAAAGGCAAGGAATAAGGAACTTACTGTAAATCAATAGAAAAAACTGGAAAACCCGTTGAAGACTCACCGAAATTGCTTGAAGAAAATTAAATGGAAGCTTGAGAGATTCTGAAGCAGAAAAAAAAAATTCTTCATGGATGTGAAGAAAAAATAGAGGGTCTCCATATTTAAAACACACCAATATAATGGGGCACGCCATTTCAGATGATGTCATCCGAAAAGACTTCAATGCCCTCGAAACTCAAAAGGCACCAATTCAAATTCTGATAAACATGCCTATATAATGATCTTACCATGTCAGCTCTAGGATAATTCCATACCAAAAGCAATCAGATTTACACCAAGAGAGACAAAATCATAGATAACCAATAACACTTTGCTCGATATTGACTATCTAACAAACCTCAAAGAGGGAAAGGAAATATCTATCGACGATAGCTAACAGTTCAGTTGTCGAACACCACCAAAAGAACGTCAACAAGATCTCGCTCGACGCCTGAGATCAATCTAATAAGATCCAAGGTCAAGCTCGATATGAACTATCAAACTCAAACTTGACTCATCAACTTTTCAATTTGAAGACTTCGAGCCTAGAGAGTAAGGGATAAAATGTAGTGGTCCAAAAATGATCAGATTCACAAATCAACAAAAGATGAAAGTATGCCTAAAAAGGCCAATCAATTGAACCAACATGAGCCCAATACTAAACCTAACCCATCAGGGAAATCGACCATTACAAACATGTGGTCCTTATTGTATGAAAAAGCATAATCATAACAGTCATAGAATGGATCCCAACGTCTGGTGAGGCCTTGATTGTCCAATTTATATGAATCAAAATGGACAATTAATGGCCCTTGATCCATGCTCTCATAATGAGAATCAATGGTGAAGGCTCTCATGCCTCACTATATAAACCTGACTCTCCCTCAAAGAAATGGTCTGAAATTCTCCCCTTCTACTCTAGAGAAAGCTCTATCTCTCTCAAAATCTTTTCAATATTCAGCATTTATTATGGCTCCCACCTACACATTAATAGTAGATCCTCCACACAATCGAGGTCTAACTAATTGACCATAAAACTCGATCAATCCAACTCCTAAGTTACCCACATCGGGAAAAAGTACACACTTGTGCATCAATCCATTTCACTCGTCGATATCTGATATCGACCCAACTCACACTCGATCCACAATGACTAATCGAATCCACAATGAGTCGATTCACCAATATATCCATTACCCATAACCGATCTAACAAGATCGACCCATAGCTCGACTCAAGTAATCGAGCAAAACTGTTTGTCATTCCTTACCTGTCCTCATTATTCATCAAACATTTACTAACTTGGGCATCAGAGAGTCCCCTAAAGGGAACACGTGGCCTGCCACCGCTCATTTTTTTTTTCAGGTTGTTAGTGCACACCTCTAAGATCAAAAATAAATTGTAAATCCGATCAACTATAATAGTTTGAATTGTAAATTTTATTTTAGAGAATTAGGTATATGATTTTGACGGTATATGGTTTTTAATGATTAATTGAAGTTCTTTTTTTTATTTCCTTGTAATGTCCTTAAATTTAAGTAACTGTGGGAAATTTATACTTGTTTAGTTTTATTCTTTAAATTTTATGAGTTTTATTTTCAGGTCTCTTTGAATCAGTTGTAAGAAATTGCATGTCTAAGATTTTTTTATATTTTATCATTTTGGATGTTATAAAACCGTTCATTCAATTTAAAGTATACATTTTTTGGTGATTAATTGAAACTCTTTTGTTTTGTTGATTTCTTTGTAATGTCCTTAGATTTAAGTAAATCTGGGTTTTTTTTCTTGTTTAGTTTTATTCTTTAAAGTTTCTAATTTTCTATTTTTCAAGTCTCTTTAAATCAGTTGTAAAAATCTGTGTGTCCAAGTTTTTTTGTTTTTTTTTTGTTTTATGGTTTTGGATGTTATATTCATTCCATTTTATTTTAGAATTAGGTATATGATTTGTTTTAAAGGTATACGATTTTTGGTGATTAATTGAAGCTATTTTCTTTTGTTGATTTCTTTGTAATGTCCTTAAATTTAGGTAAATCTTGGAAAAATTTTCTTATTTAGTTTTATTCTATAAATTTTATGATTTTTTTTATTTTTATGTCTCTTTGAATCAATCGTAAAAAATTGGATGCCAGAAATATATAAATTTGTTATGGTTTTGTATGTTATAAAACCGTTTACTCCATTTGTCTCTCTATTTTTATTCCATTTGTCTCTCTATTTTTACTATGTTTTTGCTTCTCCTTTTCATTGTTGTTGGATTTTATTTTAAGTTTGATACGTGCATTAATTTTTCCAGTCAGCCATGAAATTTTATTGAGCTTGAGAAATCGATTTTTGTATTTGGATGATTTTGCTAGATTTTAAGTGAGCACATAAGAGGCCATGATAGATAGATAGAGTAGTCTTGGGTCGACATGAACCGGTAATAAATAGATTTTCAACATTGAGTCAATAACACTATAAATTTGTGTAAAGAAAAATATAAATCGAAGAAAAGATATTTACCTTTGAGATTGCAATTCGTATATTCTTTAAATACTTTGACAAAAAGAATAATATTTTTGCTCTGTTTTTCTATTAAACAAAGTGGATGAGCATCAATTGAGTTCAACCTCACCATTTACTGAAAAATTGTTCATGGTTTACTTTGTTTCTGATTAATTGTTTTAATTAAAAAATACCTATTATTTCACCTTAACCCTTTTTTTTCATTTTAATGTTATACAAGGTGCAAATTATGGATGAATTTTGCAACACGAGGTTGCTGATAAAGATTTTCCAACCTCAACGACCAACAATTCTGATCAAAACCTTGACATAAATGAAGTACCTAAAGTTGGAAAAATTGGTTGGGTAAACTACTAGTAAGTGATCTCAATCATTAGTTTTAGTTTTTATTTTTGTTTTTATTGTAAATTTTTAAAAATAGTAAAATAAAATGGCTTTGTTATAATTTGTTAAACGGATAGGTAATGCATTGAGGGACAAAGGATGACGGGGTCCGGACGTAGGAACCTAGTCTAGATACATTTTCATTTCATGGTTTGGTTGCTATTGAAGTTTGATTTATTTGGTTGTTGTTGAAGTTTGATTTATTTGGTTGCTATATAGTAATTTTAATAAATTTTATTTATAAACCCTCTTAAATTATTAACACACCTCATTTATAAAAAAAAATCACATTATTATATAGAAAAATCATTAGAGGGAAATAGGTTTTTATATTCATATTCTATGCATATATATATTATAGAAAAATAAAAACTAGGAATATATTAAGGGTTCACAAAATTAATGGCATCTTTTTGGGGGGCTGTAGTGTAAATAGCACCACATTAATAAATCAAGTTTAAAAGGCACCATTTAAGTGTGAAGACCAAAATACACATGCCATCACTTTCGTTGTGATGATTATATTTCAACTCTGTATAAGATCTAGCTGCTTTATCCATTATGACTGCTACATCCTTTCTGTTAAATCGCTTCTTCACATTTTCAGAAAAGTGTCAGCAACATATCATATGGGTTGCATCGGGAAAAACTTTAGAAATCCTAGCTTCAATGCTTGCATGCCAATCGGAAATGAAAACCAGATCATCAATATGGTCTTGGACAGCCTTCAAGCAATCCAAAAACCACTCCCATGAAAGGTTGTTTTCTAACTCACCGTACCAAAAAGCAATTGGATACACCTGTTCGTTCTCATCTTGTGCAGTTGTAACAAATATTGTGCCCCTGAATCTTCCCTTTAAATGGGTACCATCTATAGCAATAACTGGACGCATACACCTCCAAAATCCTATGAGTGAGGCACCCAACGACATGAAAAAATAGAGAAATCTACCATCTTCATCGTACTGTAGGTCAGTTATTGTCCCTGGACTTTGTTGCTCTAACACGTAGCCAAATGAAAGCAGTAGTTTGAAGATTTCCTCATGCGTTCCATAGGTCAGTGACAACGCATATTACAGGGCTTGATGTGCCTTACTGTACAAGATTTGAATGCCATACATTGTTTTCATGTCGGCGATTATGTCCTTCGGACGCATTAGTCGACCATCTTGTTGTTGAAGTCTATGTGCAACCTGTTAGGTTTTAGTTTGTGTTGGAATTAATTCCATATCAAAATGATGTTTACTTGTAATGATTTATTTGTTTAGATTCATGATGATTCAAGCTTCAAGGAAGAAGAAACAACAAGTCAAAGCAAGTTCTAAGTCTTCAAGAGAAAGGATGCAATATGGTTCTACAAAGGTATACTAAGAACATATCTTTCTCTTACAAGGCTTAGGCACACACACAGAGATCATACATTTGTGTTCCTGCATATACAATTCATTTATATGTGTCCCTGCATCGTTGTGCACCATGTATAACACATTCACACACTTAAAGATGAATGTTCATGCATTGGTATGGAAATAACATGTTTTGGAATATGCATGATTGGAGACTATCTATATGAAGTTTGCATTCTAGTGTGAATTGTGTTTGTGTGTGTATATGTTTTGTATAACATGGATATTGAACTTGGATTTAGTCTTAAATCATTCTTGATTGAGTTCCGGTCATTTCGGTTACTCATACTATTGATTTCAAGTTCTAAGTCAAAAGATATTACACTTTCAACTCATGTTCCATACATTGTCTTCGTCTTCGTATATCGAGTCGAATTATTATATTCTGGATTGATTATCTTATGTCCATGTCTTTGTGAGAGTTATGGTTCGTAATCCACAAACGGATTCAAATTCTGAGTTCATAGGCCGGAGAACAGTCGAAGAACGCGAAGAGAGCGCGAGAGGAAAAGAAGTGCATCCAAGCACTCTTTCCCGAGATGGCGCGTGGCCATCTTGGGATAGAATGCTTGCTTCCCCGAGATGCCCACGTGCCATCTCAGGAAGCAAGCATGCTTGGGTACTTAATGGATTTTTGGTCTTTTCATCTTTCATTCTTATCCCTCTTCTTTATAATATTTTTCCCTCTCACATTTCATTCTAAGAAGAAATTTAAAACAAGTGTGCAGAAATTTTCTCTCTAAATTTTTTCACCTTCCAAATATCATAACTTCTTCATTTGAACTCCGATTTGAGTGATTAGAAGTTATGAGTGTTCATATATTCATCCTCTATCTTTTCTATGAAGGTTTGAATTAATTTTGCTGCTGTTTTTTGTGTCTAATCATACAAAAATAGGGACTGAACCTAAATCAACTAAGGTATTGATTTTCTCTCAAAGTTTTCTTTTAAAACTTGGTCAATTGCCTTGGGTTTTCTTCTTCTACGTATTTTTGTATATTTAAAGTGTTTTGATTTGTGTTTTGAACACTTTCAAAGCTAGATTGAGTTTCAATTAAAATCATTCATGTTGAGTTAGGTTTTGATTTTGCCTATGTTTCACATGTTTGGGATTGTATTGTGCTAGCTTTGATTCTAGGACTATTTTATGATCTTTGATTGATTGATTTTGAGAAAAATAGTTCCTCACATGTATTAGGCTCTCTTGGCCGAAATTCTCACATAATACATGTGCTTATGTTCATTTGAGATATTCATGTGATTTGTTGAATCTATGATTAGGAATATGCTCTAGAACTTATGCTTAGGTCTATTTGACATTATCATATGATTTTAGCATGTTTTAGGTTTTTATGATTTAAACTTGATCTTGTGATTTGTTGATCATATCTTGTGATTCAAGTTTAGATATATGCATGAATCTAGTTTGTGATTAATGTTGATCATATCTTACATAATCTAGATTGACTACTCATGCATGATAAACTAGACTATATGTGATTTGTGCATTTATGCTCATGTCTATTATTTTCCATAGGATGTGTTGATCATAGCATTCTATGTTGCGTGCTTGTTTGCATTTTGCATTCATGATCACCTAGATGCCTTGTGAGAAGGAAGTCTTGACAATAGGTGTGAGACCTATGGTGTTGAGCAAGAAGTCTTCACAAGAGTGTGAAGCCTTGGATTGTCGAGCAAGGAAGTCTTAGCTAGAGGTGTGAAGCCTTGGATAGTTGAGCAAGAAGTCTTGCCTAGAGTTGGGAGAACTCGGATAGGTGAGCAAGGAAGTCTTGACTAGAGTCGTGAGGACTTAGTTGAGCAAGAAGTCTTGCTTTGGGTCGTGAGGATCCGGATAAGGTGAGCAAGTAAGTCTTGACAAGAGGTGTGAAGCCTCAGATTGTTGAGCATGGGCCGGCAACTTCTAGAGTAGGATTGGAGGGTAGTTTCTAGGTGAAAAGGTCACTTGAGAGATTGTACTTGTCTTATCTATTAGTGGATTTTGTTTGCCGGTGGCTGCTAGCCCGTGGATGTTTCCTCTTCGGAGGTTTACCACGTTATATCTTGTGTCAACTTTTCTCTATCCCTATCTCTCTAATATTTGTATTGTTGATAGAACTCTTTATATATGTTGACTTCCTTTCTAGAATATAGATTGTGTATGTGTTACAATTACTAATTTGTATAACACTTTACTTGTGTTTATATATTGATTAATTATCTTTAATTAATGTATATATATTGTGATACAAGCAATCTAGAGGGACAAACTTTTGTTTGTTTCTAAGGGAGTCGAAAAAGGTGTCTAACCTATTCAACCCCCCCCCCCCCCCCCCCCTCCCCTCTCTAGGTTAGCCTTGAGCATTTAACTGTGATTGTATTTTCACAACCACTTCTCCAATTTTGACTGCACTAGCTTATCGGTGACAGCTGTGAATCTCCTCCATAGGACATGTGTGTTCGTTCACAAAACTTCTTACTTGGAAGTATGTCCCTTCATCTCTCCTAACCGCTCCTAATTTCCATGTACAGTTGTCCTTCAAACAAACCAAATGTAACGTTGTCTTATTTGACCTTTTCACCTTCCACTCGAAGTTCTGCCGCATTGTAAAATGCCCAACGAGTCTCTTCAAATCCTTTTTGGTAGGAAAAAATTACCCCTTATATATCATGCTTATATGTTCTTCTTGAACCGCGTTCTTGCTTCCACCAATACCAAACGAGTATGATTGTGCTTCTGGAATAACCCATATTCTAACATTACTAGAATCAAATGTAGTTAAATTAGGCCGGACATCGGAAGTCTCAGCTACATCTACTGCACTGCATGTAAATATTTGTACACGTGTTGCACGTCTTTCCAGTTCAATAGCCTCTTCCTCTTCCTCATTGTTAGCTACATTATCAACCGGATACAAAGTTTCCTCATCATCCATCTGTTGTGTCGGCCCAATATTTAGTGGTTGAACTACCCATCATTCATCTCAATTTGACATCCAAACACATCGTCGAATTGGCCACCGACTAATTCACCGTGGTCGGCTACTTCCTGTGGAACACCACACAGGTTTTCCCTACCATTATTCCAACTTCTTTCTGTGAACAACTGGTTGCATCCGTCTGAAGATCGAAATTGTTGGGTATTATCACGAGGAGGGATTTCTTCACCAATGACACCTACTGTTTCCCTCTCAATTAGACTGACACATACTTGAGGGATCACCCTATCTTCCCCCAACATAAACTGAACATCATCGTCGCTTCTTATAAACGTGCCACATGTAGTCCCAGGAACCATTGATATACACAGTAGATCAGCACTGTATTTGTCAACATCATACTTCACAACGGTTTCCACGATCGACACCAACTCTTGGTAAGTCATACTCTTTGAGACATATATTACTTGATTATCAGCACCTAAAAACCTCTGACTTCCATCTGGTAACTGCTCTCATCGACCGTTGTAAGAGATGACTATTCTCACCCGATTCATTCTCCTGTCAAAATCAAAATCACAAACCATTATTAACAATAAAAATTCCTAAATTCAATTTCAAATAACAATTAAAATCCAAATGAATGTTATAAAAAAGCTTAAAAATAATAACAAATGTCGAGATTTAAAAAAAATCCTTCGGAAAAAAAAATACTAGGATAATCAAATTACAAGCTCAAGCCAATACACTAAAATCTCATAAAAGCAAAATAAAATCTCGATCCAATACAATAATATCTCGAATAAGCATAGTACAAGAGCTAGGACCGAGTTTTTTTATAGGTCGGATTGAACTTTTATAAAAGCTCTGATCCGAGTTTTATAAAAGCTCGATCCGAGCTATATAAAAAATCGATCCGAGCGTTTTTATATAAGCCTAGAGCATTTATAAAAGCTCGGAGCTGTTATATAAAAGCTCGGTTTGAGCGTTTATATATAAGTTGCGAGCTTTTATAAAAGGTCACAACTGATAAATAAAAGCTTGGTCCGAGCTTTTATAACAGCTGCGAGCTTTTATATAATAGCTCTGAGCTTTTATAACAGCTCGAATCGAGCTTTTAAAAGCTCGCAGCTGTTATAAAATCTTGGACCACTCTTATAAGCTCGGACCGAGTTTTTAAAAAAAAACCCGAGCTTTTACAAAACCTCGAGCTTTTATAACAAACCTACAAGCTCGACCTATATTCTCAGAAAGTAAGAAAATAAACCTAGTGAACATTCTGGAGACTAAATGTTCATACATGTGTTGCATACATATTAAATCACTCGTAAAAGCATGACAAAACATTAGGGAGATCACAAAAATCAGTTACATATAGATTTGAACACACACTACTTTTTTGGAGAGAAAAATAAACTTATCTCTCTGAAACCGAAGATGAAAGCACAAATATAACTTTTAAGGGCAATTTTGGTAGTTCACCATAATAGGTGCTTTTGAAACATAAGTTATTAATATAGTGACATCATCGCAAGGGATAAAAAAAGGTGACATTTTGGACCATTTCCACATATATTAACTTATATTACTACAACTTGTTATGTTGAAGTGGTTTCCATCAACATTAAAGTTGTTCTCGAAGAACAAATTTGATGTTATTTCAATGTTAAAGTAGTTTCTATGATGTAAAAGTAGTTCCCTTCGTTAAAGTTGAGTAGTTCTCGGAAACCAGAAACAACTACAACGTTCGTTAGAACGTTAAAGTGATTGACATCAACGTTTAAGTTATTTCAAATAAGTAATTGTTCCAGGAAACAAATTCGATATTGAATTCAACATTAAAGAGGTTTCCATAATTTAAAAGTTGTTTCCTTAGTTAAATTTGAGTGGTTCCCAGAAATAATTATAACGTTGTTTAGAACGTTGAAGTGGTTTTCGTCAATGTTAAAGTTGTTTCAAACAGTAATTGTTCCCGAAATTAATTTTGACAATGATTTCAACATTAAAGTGGTTTCAATAACGTAAAAGTTGATACCTTTGTTATAGTTGTGTTGTTCATAAAAACCACTTCAAAGTTGTTTAGAACGTTAATGGTTTCTATGAACGTTGAAATTATTTCCAACGATTAATTTTTTCTGGAACAAATTTAACGTTGATTTCAACTTTAAAGTGGTTTCTATAACGTAAAAGTTGTTCCCTTTGTTAATGTTTAGTGGTTCCCGGAAACAACTACAATGTTGGTTAGAACGTTGAAGTGGGTTTCATCAACGGTGAAGTTGTTTCCAATGGGTAATTGTTCTCAAAAATAATTTTAAAGTAGATTTCAACGTTAAAGTGGGTTCCATAACGTAAAAGTTGTTCCCTTTATTAAAGTTGGGTTGTTCCCGAAAACCATGGTTTCCATCAACGTTGAAGCTGTTTTAAATGAGTAATTGTTCATGGGAACAAGTTTGGCATTGATTTCAATGTTAAAGTGGTTTCCATAAGGTAGAAGTTGTTTCCTTTATTAAAGTTGAGTGATTCCCAAAAATAACTACAACGTTGGTTAGAACGTTGAAGTGGTTTCCATCAACGTTGAAGTGGTTTCCATCAACGTTGAAGTTGTTTCAAATGGATAACTGTTCCCAGAAATAATTTTAATGTTGATTTCAACGTTAAAGTGGGTTCCATAAAATAAAAGTTGTTTCCTTTTTAAAAAATGAGTTGTTCCCAGAAACAACAAAAATGTTGGTTAGAACGTTAAAGTGGTTTCAGACAACGTTGAAGTTGTTTTAAATGAGTAACTGTTCCAGGAACAAATTTGACGTTGATTTCAACGTTAAAGTGGTTTCCATGATGTAAAAGTAGTTCACTTTGTCAAAGTTGAGTGGTTCCAGAAAACAACTGCAACATTGGTTGGAACGTGAAAACTGTTCCCATCAACGTTGAAATTGTTTCAAACGAGTAATTGTTTCCAAAAACAATTTTTACGTTGATTTCAACGTTAAAATGGTTTCCATAACATAAAAGTTGTTCCTTTTATTATAGTTGAGTGGTTCCTGGAAACAACTACAATGTCGGTTAGAACGTTGATGTGGTTTCCATCAACGTTGAAGTTGTTTCAAACGGGTAATTGTTCCCGAAAACAATTTTGACATTAATTTCAATATTAAAGTGGTTTCAACAACGTAAAAGTTGTTCCTTTTGTTTTAGTTGAGTTGTTCTCGGAAACCACTTTAACGTTGGAAAGAAAGATAAAGTGATTTCCATCAACATTGAAGTTGTTTCAAATAAGTAATTATTCCCAGGAACAAACTTGACGTTGATTTAAACGTTAAATAGTTTCCATAACATAAAAGTTGTTCCCTTTTTTAAAGTTGAATGGTTCCCGAAAACAACTACAACATTTGTTAGAATGTTGGAGTGGTTTCCATAAACATTGAAGTTGTTTCAAAAGGGTAATTGTTCTCGAAAACAATTTTGACATTGATTTCAACGTTAAAGTGGTTCCAAAAATATATAAATCGTTTCCTTTATTGAGGTTGAGTGGTTGCTAGAAACAATAAAAATATTGGTTAAAATGTTAAATTGGTTCCCATCAATGTTGAAGTTGTTCCCAAAAATAAATTCTCTTTTCTTTTTCTATACTTTTCATTACTATATTAATAAATTTTAATTTAATATATTAATGATATATAAACTATAACTGAGTTTCTATTTTTAAAAAAATCAAAAAAAAATATAAATGATGTTTTGGGGACAAACCAGTTTCAATCGGTTGTCCCAAAAGCCCAAATACATTTTGGCTCTGTTTGGAAAAGCTTCTTCAAGTAGATCTTTTAAAGTACATTTTACAAGTAGAGCTTTTAATAGGAAAATATTGGTCGTTTGGATGTCAATTAGAAAAAGTTTTTTAAAATGGTAAGATTACCAAAATATTAATAAACTATTTTAAATGATAAAGTTATAGTAGACATTTTAGTTTTGTTTAAAAAGCTCAAAAAGATCCACTTGTGAAAGTCTAAAATTTGAGCTTCTCTATATATACGTAAATAGATTTTTTTAATCATCTAAATGTTCTACTGAGTGACAACCAAATGATAAAAAGAATATTAAAAAGCTCTTTCAAACGAGCACTTTGGCTGCCAGTTGGTAGCAAAAGTTAATTGCCATGAAACTAACCATTTTCAAGATAGGTATCATAGCAATTAAATATCCAGTGGTGGAAATCCTTTGACGATGGAGATCTACCAGTCTCCTTTTCCATTTTTTTATTTTTTTTATTATTTATTTTTATCTTTTGTCTATTCGTTTTTCAAAAACACTACAATATATATATATATATATATATATATATATATATATATATATATATGGCAGAGATTCATCACCAACCAATCTCTATTTCATCATTATTGTTTTCGAAAATCTTCACTTCCTTTCTTTTCTAGGATAATATCTCTCTTTTTAAAAAAAAAGTTCATGTGGTGGACAATATCTATGATAGATCCTTATATGCATCATATTTTTCACATGTGTTTTTTCCATATAAACACTCGATCCAAAATCTAAAATCTGTGTTGGCTCAAGGCTAATACAGATGGAGCTTCTTTGGGCTCGCTGGGTCTTTTCAATTGTGATGGTGTTTTTTGCAATCAAAAAGGGTTTGTTAAGGGTTGTTTCGCTTCTCATTTGTGTATCATGCATGATTTTTAAGCATAGTTATCAAGGCCCTTGAGTATGCCTTTGATTTTGGTTGGAATAATCTTTGGATTGGGTGCGACTCTTCTTACATGGACACTCTTTTATTTTGTCGCTCCCCAAATGTTCCTTGGCGGTTTCTTTCTTCTTGGAGGTATTGTTTGGTTTATCTCACTTCGATGGATATCGTTGTTTCCCATATCTATCGAGAAGGTAACCAGGTTGTGAATAGTTTAGCCTCTCACGGTCTTTCCCTTACTCAGTAGTCATGGTAGTTTACTTCTCAACCTTTTTGTAATTCCTTTGTTTTTATAGATTTATCTCCGTTGCCTTTTTATCGTTTTAGATGATTTTTTGGGTGGTCTGACTCTTGTCCCCTCCGCTACTTTGTATTTTTTTTCTCTTTTTTATTCAATAAAATTGTCCTCTTGAGTGGGTTCAGTGTGAGATTGGTTTTCTTTTGGAGTGCCAACCAAATTGGGATGCCAGAAGTTTTCCTTGATGCTTTTCCCCTCTTGTTGGATTTTGTCCAAAAAAAATATCCAATTATGATCTATTCAAGGGGAATTGTACAAACATCCCCCGAAATTTGATACATTGTACAGATATGTCAGTTTTGGTCGTGTACACACAAACTTCCCTTAACATTTGAAAAATATTGTACAAACATCCCCTACTGTTAGATGAATCCGTTAGTCAATGGTCAAACGTGTAAAAAGTCTAAATACCCTATATTTTTATTTTAAATAAACTAAAAAAATCAAAATTAAGATAAAAAAATATTTTAAAATATCTTAGAAAATATGAATGCATCTTAACTCTGAAACCTAGAAAAACAAATCATCTTCAAAAATTACAAAAAAAAAGTTTGTACAATCCAAAATGATTTTAAATAAATTTTAAATATTAAATTTAATTATTGTTATTAGTAAAATCTAAAGAATGATGAGTCAGCATAACTACCTAAAGATGCGGGAGTTAGAGATGCCAAGACACCAAGAGTCAACCTTCTTGAACCTACCTAAGCTAACCAAAGATGGTTTCATAACACGCGGTCAGGGTTATCGAGATGGTTGGGTCAAAGCCTCCAGTCGTGATTGAATCATTGGTCGGGGAGAATACGGGTTTTGGCAGATGATCGGCAGATCAACACGTGGATACTATCAAATACACGCAGAATGAGTCATACTCCAATAAGGTGTCTCAATGCACACTTTGATAAGGAAGCGAATTTCCCTATCAATGCCAGAGTCCAAATTTGGCAAGAGACCTATTTCATGAAGAACGCGAAACAAGAAATAAGAATAAAACGACTCAAACACGTCAACTTCATTTACTTGTAAAGCACGAATTAGAGTTCTATGCATGTATAAATAGACCCTAATAACACCCATGAAAGGGTTAAAGATAAATTAATACTCTAGAGAGCACGAGAGGCTGAGTGTGTAATCCATTATTCATAGTGAAGTTCTTTCCTCGCTGGTTTCCGGCAACCGTGGATGTTTCCCCATTCTTGGGGTTTTACCACATAAAATCCTCGAGTTTCTTTTGCTTTCTTAACTATTCGTAATTAGTTATTGTGTGATTTCATATACATTATGTTCGACGTGTGATCCATCCAAGAATCACCGTAAACAACTGGCACTAGAAGGAGAGGCATGAACCTTCGATGTTATAATTAGCTAGAGATTTAGTCATACAAAGTAAAATCATGGTTTCCAGTGCTAACAGAGGTTTGCCCCTGCATAACGTGGATGTCTCACGAAAGGCAAATGTCTATGGATGCTAATGCACCGGGAACAAATCCACCTTCAAGAACTCCACCATCAAGCAGACATGACGCTGTCACAACCACGGGCTTGACTACAGTGATATCTCCAGATGCATTCAGGCAAATTCAAGAATCCTTGCGGAGAGTCGTTGATGATGCCGCTAGACAGGAAATTAGCATAACCATAACCATGAACCTGAATTTGCCTTACCAGCTCTCTACACCCCGTGGTAGCTCAAAGACCCAAGGTGTGCTCAGAGATCATGGAAACTACTTCAGAAGATCCCCAAAAGTCTGGAAGAAATAGAGTAGAGAAACGGGACAAAAGAGGGCTTTCACGTAGAAGAAGCAGCCCCCACTAGGATAGAAAGGTGGAGGAACATAAGGATTCAAGCTCACGTGATGATATCATAGGGTAAGATGGTGCAAGACTATATACTGAGAAGTAAGACAGGTATGATGGACGAAGTAAGAAGACTCGGCCGAATTTAAGTTATGACAAGCACACTCCTAGAGGGAGAAGGGACCCGTATGGGATCACAGTGTGCTAAAGGTTATATAGGCATGGCAAACCCGAATGGGAGAGCGAAGTCCTTCTTAGGAGGATAGAAGCTTTGGAGAAAAATCAAAATCAAGATAACCCCCTGGTCGGGAGCCTTGGGAACCCGTTCACAGATGCCATAAGGAGGGCTCACTTTTCAGAGAAATTTAGGATGCCAGGATGCCGTATGTGGAGCAGTTCAAAGCCAATACCTATCCATAGGATCACGTCAAGAGATACCAGAGCGTCATGGCTGAGTATGGTTATGACGTCTCTCTCATGTGTCGTATGTTCCCTCAGACATTAAGGGATCAGGGATCCAGGTGGTTCGGAGGATTATCATCAGGGTCCATCAGGAGTTTCGAAGGATTGACACAAGTGTTCACCAGACAATTTATGGACAATATCCAGAGGAGAAAATAGATGTCAGCTCTTTCTACCTTGAGGCAAGGAATGACAAAAAGCTAAAACATTACCTGACCAGGTTCTCGCAAGAGGTTCAGGACCCTAACGATGTCGTGGTGGTTTTCGTATTCCTAAATAGCTTGCAACACAATCATCTAACCTTAAGCTGAGACAGTTGGGACCCACCACATATGAAAGCATGGTAGATCATGTTTGGGGGTACGCCATGGCAGAAGACGAACAGATTACGCACGGGGGAGAATTTATACATGGAGGTCATCCTGGTCACAGTCAAAAGAACCAGGAAAGTGGTTCCAAAAACAATTGCAAGAGTGACCAAAAGAGCAACGGGGAAAAAGGGAAAGACGAGCGAAGAGATAAAGATAGAAAAGGAAAGAACTCAAGGCTCCAGTATACCAATTATACACCGTTAGCCAAAAAGCATGAGGAAATTCAAAATGTGATAGAAGACAAAAACTTATATAAAAATCCCCCGAGGCAGTCTAGCTTCTCTAGAAGGGATACTACCACGTACTGGAGGTTCAACCAGGAAAATGTCCACAAAACCTCTAAATGTTACCAACTCAGGGTTACATTGAGAAGCTAATCTGGGAAGGTCATCTTACTGATGTCATCCTCAGAAGAGGTGAAGATTGACAAAAGGATATCCATACAGGGGATCGGGATAAGAGTTATAGGACCCCAAAGAAAAACTCGGATAGCGGGACAATCAACACCATTTTTAGTGGCCCCAATACTGGAAGTAGTAGCCGAGAAAGGATGTTAGAAGTTAGGGAAGCCATGAACAACCAAAGAAGTATAGAGGAGAATCATCTAGGTCCCGATCAGAAGAAAGCAAAACAAGGATGGGGACCAATAACTTTCACTGAAGCGGACGCACACGAGTTGGAGGTCAGACCAAACGGCGCGATTGTTGTGTCAGTTCGTATCGAGCATAAGCAAGTGAGAAGAATACTGATCGACAATGGTAGCTTAGCAGACATTTTAAGCATAAAAGCATTTGATCAACTCGGACTATATATAAGTGATCTCCAAAGACTGAAGGTTCCATTGAGGGGTTTCGGAGGAACCAAGGTCAGGGCATTGGGAACCATTAAACTACCAGTAGAAGCTGAAAGCTTTCCTTGTACGAAGACAGTATTGCTGGATTTCGTGGTCGTAAATGTTGAGAATTGGCCATATAACGCTCTATTAGGCCGGCCCTTCCTAAACAAAATAAAAGTCATAACTGCAAGCTACACGCTCATAGTGAAATTTCCGTCCGAAGCTGGAGTGGGGATCATGAAAAGATCATAGAGGTGGGCCATAAAAGTGAATCTCACCATATATAGGGAAAAGGCAAAGTTAGTGGTAATGCAAATGGATGCTATCAAAAAAGATGAAGGCCTAAAAGTAGACCCAATGGAGGTAAAGGCCTACCCCCTGACCGGGTTTAATCTATACCTGAGAGAGGCAGCTCCATAGAGCAACAAATGCCTTGAGGAACCAACCATGGAAGTTGCCATAAGCAACAATGATCCCAAAAATACTGTTAGGCTTGGGTCCCAACTGACGAAGCACGATCAAAGTAAGATGGTCGAAATCCTAAAAGAATACAAAGATGTGTTCATTTAGGAGTACTCGGACATGTTAGGGATCGATCCAAGGACAATTTCACATTACTTAGCAGTGAATCCCGATCAAAAACTAGTTATCCAGAAGACGAGGTGCTTCAACCCAGAAAGAAGCAAGACGATCAAGGAAGAAGTGGATAAGCTATTGGCGGCAGGATCCATTCGGGAGGTGAAATATCCCGACTGGTTTGCCAACGTAGTCCTGGTGAAAAATAAAAATGGCCATTGGAGGATGTGTGTGGATTTCACTGACCTTAACAAAGCATGCCCGAAGGATAACTTTTCTTTACCTTGGATTGACTAGTTGGTAGATGCAACGGTTGGTCATGAACTGTTAAGTTTCATGGATGCCTATTCAGGTTACAACCATATCAGAATGTTCAAACCAGATGAGGAAAAAACCTCATTCATAACTAACCAGGGAATGTATTGCTATAAGGTTATGTCGTTGGGTTAAAGAACGACGAGGCAACTTACCAAAGGCAGGTAAATAAAATGTTTGCTCGTCAGACAAGCAGAAATATGGAGGTATACATGGACGATACGGTAACCAAAAGTGTAACGTCCGGAGATCATCCAACCAACCTAAGGGAGACGTTTGAGGTGCTACGAAAATATGGTATGAAGCTAAATCCAAAGAAGTGAGTATTCGGAGTACCATCAGGCAGGTTACTGGGATTTCAAGTTTACCAAAGAGGGATCGAAGTAAACCCAGAGAAAATAAGAGCCTTGGAAGAAATAAGGTCTCCCAAGACATTTAAGGAAATCCAAAGATTGACAGGCTGCCTAGCGTCACTGAGTCGGTTCATAAGTCAATCAATGAACAAATGCCTACCCTTTTTTCAAAGCAATTAAGCAACGCAATGGGGTAGAATGGAATGGTGAGTGTGAGCAAAAGTTCAGAAAAATCAAGGAATACTTGGGAAAAACTTTGATATTATCTAAACCTCTTGAAGGTGAAGTGCTCTACCTCTATCTGTCCATAACAAATGTAGCGACAGGGTCAATACTGGTCAAATTGGAAGAGGGAATGCAGAAACCTATATACTACACCAGCAAAGCCTTGTTACTTGCGGAAACAAGATATTCTCCAGCTGAACAAATGGCTTTGGCCAAGGTAACAACAATGAGAAAGCAGAGACCATATTTTTAAGCTCACAAAATTGAAGTATATACCGACTGTCCATTGAAATAGATTTTATCAAAAGCCAAGGTGTCGGGAAGGCTGACTCAATATGCAGTGGAACTAAGTGAGTTTGACATAGTCTACTCGCCAAGAGCGGTGATTAGAGGACAAGTTGTAGGATCTGGTTGCAGAATTCATTGAGCCGAATAGCGAAATGATCAGGATGTTAAGAGAAAATGATCTGTTTGCTTGGAAACTACATGTAAATGGATCGTCAAACACGCACGGCAACAGGGCAGACATAGTTATATCTATGCCATAAGGTGACCAGGTGGAATATGCCTTGAGATTTGACTTTAAAGCCACTAACAACATGGCAGAATATGAGGTGTTTCTGGTAGGTCTTAAGGTGTGTACAGCACTGGGAGCAAATGAGTTGGAAATATTCAGTGACTCACAAGTGGTAGTCAATCAAGTTCTGAATAAATACCAAGCCAATGACAGCAACATGGCTGCATATTTAACTATAACCAAGACACTCCTCGAAAGGTTCAAAGCATACAGAATCACCCAAATCCCGAGGAAGAAAAATAAGAAAGCAGATGTGCTGTCAAAATTGGCATCAGCCACCAGTGTATGGTCAAAAACAGTCCCGATCGCCCACCTGTAAAAGCCAAGTATCGAGAGAGAAAATCATTCTGAAATGTCGGAGGTAGAATTGATTGAAGCGGAACAAGCTATATAGATGACCCCGATCAAAGAATACTTAGAGAATTGAGTGCTCCCGGTGGAGATAGCTAAGGCGAAGCGTCTCAGATATAAAGCCACAAGATATTCGATAGTAGAAGGAGAGCTATACAGAAAAGGGTTCTCCAAAGCCCTTCAGAAATGCGTGGACCCGATCAGAGGTAGGCAAATATTAAAAAGTATTCACAGAGGAGTCTGTGGGAATCACTCGGGTGGTAAAAGCTTGGCACATAAGACTCTCAGGCAGGGCTTTTATTGGCCTCTATTTAAATATGCACAAAGTGTTGCAAGTTAGTGCGGAAGTTGTCAAAAAGTAGCTAATGAAATTCGGAAGCCAACCGAGCAATTGAAGAGTTTGACATCACCATGGTCGTTCTCCATGTGGGGAATAGATATGATTGGCCTGATGCCTGCTGCAACTAAAGAAGGAGCGAAGCATGCCATAGTGGTCATTGACTACTTCACAAAGTGGATTGAAGCGGAAGCACTGGTATATATCACCGAGGCTAACACCACTAGTTTTATGAAGAAATATATCATCTATCAGTTTGGAATCCCAAAACTATAATCACAGATAACGGGACTCAATTCGATAGTGATATTTTCATAAATATATGTCAAGACTTTGGGATAAGAAACTATTATGCCATGCCAACTCACTCTTAGACCAATGGCCAAATGGAGGCGGTTAAAATAATAATTAAGCATACTCTGAAGGCGAAGCTGGAAGGAAAGAAGGAAAACTGGGCTGATAAGTTGCACGAAATCTTATGGGCTTATCAGACTACAGAAAAGACTTCAATAGGGGAAACAACTTACTCGTTGGCATTTGGGATGGAAGCAGTGATTCCTGTTGAGATAATTCATAGGACCCCTAGGGTACAACTCTTTGATCCCGAAGGAAATGTGGAGAAGACAAAACAAGACTATGACGAGTTGGAAGAAAGAAAAGACATGTCCAGGGTAAGAAATGTCGCCTACCAACAGTGGGTAGCAAGGAATTACAATTCGCATGTCAAGGTTAGAAGATTCCAGATCGGAGACCTAGTCTTGAGGAGGGTGACACTTAATACAAAAGACAAGTCCGCAAGATCGTTAGCTGACAAATGGGAAGGACCATACCAAGTGGTCGGGATAGTAGGACAATGAGCATATCGTCTTTCCGGACCTGAGGGGACCGAGCTACCCAGGCCATGCAATTCATAGTATTTAAAGATCTTCTACCCTTGAGGAGATTCTTACTTCTGTTTTCTTTTATTTCCATAACTTAAACTTTGAATTGTAATTAGCTAATTGTTTTTTATTTTTTGAGAAATCAATAATAACCCCCAGGGGAAGCTGTTATAAATAATTCAACACAGTGTTCAAAACCAAGTGTTTGCTCATAAAAGCGTTCACAGGATACCTTAAGATATTGGTCAAAGCTGATAAGGGATCCTAAGTAGCCTAGTGAGGGGGAGAAAAGCATATGTCATAAAGACAATGCACACTCACCAAAACTAACTTGGTGCGTATGAAGCACTGATATGGAGCCTTCGGGCATACAAACCCGATGGGATAAGCCAAAAGTTGGATAAGGCGCAAATCTTACCTATAAGTAAGGCAAATACGACCATAGATGCATATAAAGTTGGTAAGACAAGTTACACCTTATCGCATCGAATCTTAAGCAACAACCTATTGGGAGATGTCCTAACGACCTAGTTGGCAGATAAAAGACAGGAGTTTATATTTAAAAACCGCACAGTT
This sequence comes from Dipteronia dyeriana, assembly GCA_032871835.1. NCBI lineage: Eukaryota > Viridiplantae > Streptophyta > Magnoliopsida > Sapindales > Sapindaceae > Dipteronia > Dipteronia dyeriana. Next base: position 26,084,967 of record CM065297.1, on the reverse strand, counting down.
GGTTTATAAATGAACACTTCCCAACAGAAAGATAGACAGGAAGACAATCAGGAAAATCAGCCCAAATGATAAAACACAAGGGGTGTACCCGAGGTGGACCTGAGATCATTACAGAGTATGGTCCAATCCTCCAAGGGCATTTAACCACCAAAAGCGAGGCAATTAGGCAATAATTATATGGCAACATTGCCTTAGATGAGTGGTTTATCTAGCCTATACGATCGAGATATAAGCGGTTTTGCTTAAACTAACTCATAACGATCAACCTAGCATGGGTCAGCATGCATAGCTCAGGTTGCAGTAAAAATATAAGTAAACGCAAGCATAAGAAACCACACAAAAAACCAAACATATCCCGAAAACAAGTAATAAGGGGAAGATATACATTAATTGTCATAGTATGTCAAATATTACAAAATTAAATACATATGAAATAGCTACAAAAGCAGAGGCATTAGTTATTCCCAGTAGCTGCATTCACTGTTCCCAGCAACTGAGGAGCCCCCCATAGCTAGAAGGAGGGACATCATCATCTTGGCCTTCACCAAAGTCTCTAAAATTTGGCCATGAGATATTTTCATCAGGATCAATAGACACAAAGGGAGAGTAATCTACATCGGATGAAGGACCAACGTCGACCCCTTTGGTCATAGTGCCAGTGTCCTGACCAACATGGAGGGATATAAGAGATACCTTCAAAGGGAGTTCGAGATGCATAGGGTGGGGATCATTTCCGATGGATTTGCAATTGTCCTTCCATCTGATTCACTGGTTCTTGATCGCTTCTAGGGACTCTCTTTGATGCTTAGATATTGTCCTGTCCCACTTCAAGCGAGCCTCTTTAATGACCTCTCCTTCGCACTGAAGAATATCCTGCCAGTTACCAGGGCCCTCTCAAACTCCCTCAGCAACGTAGCATTGAAAGTAGGGGACCTCTTGTACAGATCAACATTTTGAACCTCGAGGTTTGACCTGGCCTCATGGGAAATAACTTCCATACAGATCTGTTGCTACTCTAAGTCTTTGGTGAGGTGTTCATATTGAAGCCGAGCCTTCTCAGGTGCCTGTTGCGCCTCCAGTATCTTCTGTTAAGCTGAGGTAAGAAAGTCCTAGGCAGTTCGAGCTTCTTCCCGAGCCTTCTTTATTGTCGTCTCAGCCAAGATGGCCCTTGATTCAAGTTCAGTACTCCGCAGCTCAGCCTTGATAACTTTCTTCTCTAGCTCAACATTTCTTGTAGTGATCAGATGTCATGGCTCTACTCTGAATGTTCACAAGCGTTTTTCTCAAGGCCATCTCAGTTATTGTATGTGCCTTCAGCTTCTCTGCATACTGGCTAGCCTTGAAAGCACTGGCAGCAGAAGAATTTAAAGTCGTATCATTCTCGGCGAGAGCCTGCTTCAACTGAGAAATATCAACAACTTGTTTAGTCTTCTTAGAGAGAGCCAGAGTTAACGCCTCAACCGCCTACAAAGGATCAACGAAAGGAAAATTACATAGATAGAAGGATCTAAAGAAAAATAACAAAAATGGTGGAAAACTTACAAAAATGACATTGTTAAATATGATACGGGCCCGTACAAAATCTATAGCATCTTTGACATCCTTCAAGTACCATTCACCAATGTATCTAACCAGGATGACATTAAGCGAAGCATGGAAAAAGGGTCGGTCTGAGAACTGCTGGATGAAAGGAGATGAGAAAGACAAGCGGCAAAAATAGAAAGAGCAGACTGATTCCAAGAAGAATAGAGGATAGTACGATCAGCAGTGGTTAGAGTCTTCGAAATCCTAACATCTTCCCCAAGAAGATTAACAAATGCAACAACTCGAGGGCCTTCGTTCTTAAGAATTTGACTTTCAATAGCGACCTTAAAAGGAATAGACCCAACAAGTATAGTGGAAGGAGCACCAATAGGTTCACTAACCCTCAAATCCCCTTGAAACTGTATAGATGCTATTTCCCCTGATTCCAAAACAGAATGGAGAACCTGTTCCTCCGTTAAATCTAGGAAATCTTTATTGGCTACTTTCTCCCCCTTGTCGGGACCAACATCATCACCTTCGGAGTCAGAAAAAATGATCTGATGACTAACGGTAAACTGTATAGGAATCTTCCCAGGGTGTTAAGAGGGTGGCACAGCCTGAACCTGGGAAGACTCATTGGAAGTAAGCGTCTGGTCTATGATACTGATTTGTTCGGGGGGGACGGAATACAAATTTGATGTACCCCAATTCCTTCTTCTCTTGGACCGTAGTTCTTGTGAGATAAGGTCATAGACCGTCTCCTAATCCTCCTCTTCTTCTAAAATGGCGACCACACCGGGGGGAGGATTCCACACAGCCCAATCTCCACTACAGTACACTTTTTGTACACTAGTCAGATCAAATTGGTCCTCAAACTTTGCTAGCTCAACCTTAGTCACAACGTTTATCTCCGAGTAGAACGAACAAGGATGGTCAGCGCTGAACTTCAGCATCCAAGCTTGTCGCTCCCGTGGTACTTCCTTCATTTTGAGAAGTTGTGAAGATATCTTTAAGTTGATCATTATGAGTGCAGATTCCTTGGGAGAGGCTCTGATGGTCTGCCTAGAGCTGCTTTGTTTTGACATATCTACATAAACATCAACCGAATCAGAGTTAGAAAGATCATAGGGGAAGGGAGCAAACTCTAGGTGAACCATAGAATAATCCACGTTTAATACAATGGGTTGGTAAGAAGTAGGAAGATGACCCTAGAGAATGGACTCGAGCCTAGTGATATTCTAATTATCGCCAGCCTCAACGGCACAAAGAAGAAGCTCAAAATATTGATGACAAAGAATAGGGTCCATACCTTGAAAATTGTTTGAAAAGATGGAAGATCAGAGAAGAAGAAGGGGCTCAAAGGAAAAGAAAGTTAGAGATTGTTTTTTGCTAAAGAAAAATATCAAACCATAAAAAGAGAAGTGAAAATCCTCAAGACAATATATACAAGCAAGTGACGTCACCAGGTAGACATGCGCCATCAGCCGAAAGTGGGGGAAGGTGTGTGAGAACCGAAAACCACGCACCATTTGAATTTTGAAAAAGATATGCAATGATTTCACCAGCCAAAATATACGTGGTTGATAACTTAGCGCATTAAAAGGCATTAATGGACTACAAGTCAAAAATGATATAGTGAATTAAACACACGCAGTCGAACGCACCCTACTTGCGACAACTGTTTATCCGACATCGTGTGTTTAAGGGGGTATTGTTATTAGTAAAATCTAAAGAATGAGGAGTCAACATAACTACTCAGAGATGTGGAGTTAGAGATGCCACATCACCAAGAGTCAACCTTTCTGAACCTAACTAAGCTGACCAAAGATGGTTTCATAACACCCGGTCTGGGCTATCGAGATGGTCGAGTCAAAGCCACCGGTCAGGATTGAATCATTGGTCTGGGAGAAAAAGGCTTAGTAGGGTTTTGAAAGATGATCAACAAATGATCGGCAGATCAACACATGGATACTATCAAATACACGCAGACTGAGTCTTACTCCAATAAGGTGTCTCGAAGCACACTTTGATAAGGAAGCTGTTATAGGGATTTTTTGATAGCATGACAAGTCAGCATGATTAGATATGCCACGTCATAAAAGTCAACCAGGAAAAATTAACCCGAAAAATTAACCCAAGCAATTAATAGATGATCTCAAGGCCTAGTCAAGATTACCCAAGATGGTTGGAGAAACTAACTGATCGGGTACAAATAAACTGGTCGGGGAAAGTAGCCGATCGGGTCGAGAGAACTTGGTCCAGACCATCCGATCGAGATAAAAGAAGTCTAATCGGGATCAGACAATTGGTCAGTTGAACAACGCGCGAGAGACATTAAAGGCAACTACAACTCAAATACGAAGAGGAATTGTCTTACTTAAACAAGGAATCTAGAATCATACTAAAATAAAGAAATATCCTTATTTCCTCTCCAGCATCAGAGAAGTCTATTCAAGAAAGAACTCAAAGTTTCCAGAAAGATAAACAACAAACAGGAAGCGAGTCCAATCAAGCAACAAATTTGCTTTTCTAGAAGTGTACACACCGATCTGGAAAAAATTCCTAAACGGACTATTCAACTAGAATCCTATGAAGATTCTACTTCAATACATAAGATATCCGAAACAGGAAAGAAGATAAAGACGACTTCAACAAGTAACCAGTTCTAATTAAACACTATTACCTTTCCATATTTATGTAACAAGGATTAGGGTTCTATGCATATATAAATAGATCCATAATCTCATTATAAAAAAGGGATACAAAAAAAAAGTATAACGACAGATAGAGAACAACACATAGAAAATACACAGGAAAGAGAGAGATACGCCAAAACGGAGAAATTGAGTGTGTAATCATTCTATTCGTAGTGGATTCTTCTCGTCGTCACCGGCAACCGTGGATGTTTCCCCACCTTGGGGTTTTACTGTTGGGGTTTATGCCCTAAAGATGTAATTGTTGTTTATTTTATAACTTGTGCATATATTAAACATCCAAGATTGCCAGATGTAATCATGAACTGTGTATATGAGTGTCATATACGGATTGATACAGTAAGAGACGTGCAATCTAAAGAGTCCATAGATAGCAAATAAAGCTGGGTACTTTATTTGTGGTTAATCTATAGTTGCGGTCCATTCCGTAATGTACGGTATTTCTATCCAGAATCATTCATATGGAGATATGAGAATAGAGGCATCTTGTATGATGTGATCATATAGGACTGGCCATGATCTATATGAATCTCTCACCAAGATCCGTTTACCGATGAGATTCATATATATCAACTAACGATGGCTATATATGGGTGATCTTAATCCTGAGTGTCTTATCGACTCCTTCAGGTTAAATCGTTGTCTTTGATATACCATAGTTGAGGTCGGATGGCAGTTCCCGATCAATATGCTACGTATGTTGGGATTACGGTTTGGCTTGTGGCTGGGAAGGTTTGTACACAATAGTGGAATCCACTCCTTCTTGTGAGAAGTAGATGGTAGTTCCCTTAAGGGTTGATTCGGGGCTTGGAAAATATGAGCGCTCTCTTAATTCCGTAAGAAAATAAGATTTATTGTACATTAGAGAATCAACGGTACTTATTGGATATATGTATAATGGACATTATGACCCAGCTCTAATTATGAACTACTGTGGAGGATCACACCATATGTAATAGCTATATCGATGGACACCGAGTTGTATCGGTGTGTGTAAAAGCGTCTACAGTTGAGAGAGTGCAGCTTCGGGTTTTTAGTGGAATAACACAGGAGTTAATAATCAAGGAATATTAATTAAAGAGTTTAATTAATGATTTTGAGGATTATTGGAGCTCAAAATATTGTGGGTCCATTAGGTCCCCTTGCTAGCCCGATCGATTTAGATAACAAGGGTCACGGTTGATTAATTGGATTGTCCAATTAATTGTGTTACAAAAGTGACACGTATATATTCAGAAATTAATTGAATAATGAGATTATTTAATTAATGAATGTTAATATTTAAATTAATTAAATAATTATATTGATATTTTTGAATTATTAATTATTAATTAACTATTAATTAGAGAGTGTTAATTGATATATGGATTTAGGTGAAGATAAAATAATATGATTATTTTATTTTACTAAATCATTTATCTAAGTATTTGAATTTAAGTTTAAATTTAAAATACTTATTATCACTTTTAATATATTATATATATTTGAAAATGATAATTAAAAGATATATATCAATTATAACACAAGAGATTGCATTGGATGCAAATTGGTGTGTGGACATATATAAATGTTTGTATAGGATACAAACAAGGATATATATATAAGAAAAATATATAGATATATAATTAACGCTAGAAGAAAAGTCAAAGAAAAAAAAATTTTGGTTTTGACTTTGAAAAAGTCATGCAGAGGCATATTTTTTATTAAAAAGAAAAGTTCTTTTCTCTGTTAACAAAAGATCTTGCGTGAGAAATAATATATATATTTGATATATATTGTTTTTAAATAGAGGGAACCACATCTATCAATATAAGTTTTGCATGAGATGCAATTTATGTGGGTACGAAATCAATACACCAAATTGAGAAGAAAGAGTTTCTTTAAGTATTTTCCTACATTCTCCATTCAAGTTCCTGAGACCGTTACGCACCCACACGCAGTTATCAGTCCCTGGAGATTGCGAGGAAGATCGAGTGGTTCAGACAGAAGCACATCGTAAAGTGAAAGAGCTTCCAAACGTTGGTAAGATTGGTTCAGACAGAAGCATAACGTAAAGTGAAGGAGCCTTCAAACGTTGGTATGTTCTTCTGATTTTATTGATTACAATTTCCTGTGTTTACATATTGTATGTATTAGTTTCGAAAAATAATTACGATCCAAAGTTCACTGGTCCCAGATACAGATTATGATCGGTATAAAAAATTTAAAACCTAGTTCCGTTGCGTGACCGGAGAACGGGGTTCCAACATTTACCATGTAAACTTAAGTGTGCATGCTTTTGACTTTTTTCTATCATTCTCATAACATCAACAATTTACAAAAACCTGTTAGACATGACATCAATACTATACGATCTAAAAATCACCGTCAACAACTGGTGCCAGAAAGTGGGGCTAGTACTCAACTTCAAGGAACCAACATAAACAGACGAAACACTGAGATACTCTAGCAAGCCTAAAAAAAAAGGATGCTAGGGGGTGGATTATCTGTTTTATCAACATCAAAGTATATGCAAGCGAGAGAATTCATGAACAAGAGTTCTTAAAAAAAAAAAAAGAACTCGTGAAGCAGCAACATAGCATACGACAAGGATGGAAGCTAGTCTCCAAATAATGTTGATACCCCAAGTGCTGATAATGATCCTTACACGATAAACAACAACATTGTTGGAGGAAGCCTACCCTCAGTGACTCCAACTTCAACTAGACAAGCTACAATAACCTCCCCAAACACTCACTCAATAATTTCTCCAGATGCATTCAAGCAGGTCCAAGAGTCCCTACGGAGAGTCATTGAAGACGCCGCTAGACAGGGAATCAATATAACATCCAACTACAAATCTGACATCGCCATATCAATTGTCCACACCTGTGGTGGCCTGAGACCCTAAGGTAAGTTCTCAAATAATGGACATGACCTCAAGCACACCCCGTAAGTCTAGCAGAGGAAGAGCTGACCACCATGGAAAGGGGGAGCGACCCAAAAGAGGAGATGAAGGAATTATCAGACTTGGGAGCAAAGATCGGCGTCAAGCGTGAGGTGTTCAGAGGCGGGATCGATCTTGCTCATCAGATGACAGTGACCAACCACCCCGAAGGGGCAAGTCCCTACTAAGATTCCAACATGGGCACACCGACCATCAGCGATCGGAAATGGATAATGAGCCAAGAGATGAGCGAGATATCCTGATACAGAAATTAACCCAAAAGGTGGAAGCATTAAAACGTCGCTAGGGGTCTAAAGATTTACTGGACGATGATTCTGAAAGCCCATTCATGAACAACATTCTCCAAACCCAATTCCTGGAAAGATTCAGAATGCCTCAGGTCGAGCAATTTAAAGCAAACACAGATCCAAAAGAACACATGAGACATTTTTGAAGTACGATGGTGCAGTACGCTTATAATGACCCATTGTCGTGTTTGACATTCCCATAAATGCTCGGGGAATTAGGGTCTAGGTGGTTTGGAAGACTCCCTCAGGGAACAATCGAGAATTTCCATAAGTTAACTCAGGCTTTTTCACGACAATTCTTGGAGAACATACAAAGGAGGAAGTCAATAGCTTACCTCGCCACCCTCAAATAGGGAAAGAATGAGTCACTAAAAGATTACCTGAAAAGGTTCTCTCAGGAAGTGTCAGGGATCCATAACCCCAATGATAAGGCTGTAGTGGCCGCCTTCACCAATAACCTACAGAAGGGTCGGCTTTCCTTCGACTTGAGGAGAAAGTGCCCAGATACGTATACCGACCTAATGGATATGGCAGACAGTTATGCGATAGCTGGAGAAAAAGAGCTAGCTTAGAGGGGTAGTCATGTACATTGGGGTTACCCTATGGAGAATGCCAAAACAAGTTATGGCCATGTAAAGAACCAGAAGGGTGATTACCGGGAGGGTGACGGGAACCAAAATGGTCGTCGAGTCGACAATTGTAGAAACAATCGGGATGACAAAAATTTCCATGGTCAGTACACTAACTATATTCCCCTCACCAAGAGACAAGAGGAAATCTTGGCAATCGTGAAAGACTAGAAGCTAGTCAAATATCCTCCTAGGCAGTCAATCTATACCCAAAGAGACACAACAAAGTACTGCAGGTTTCACAAAGAAAGTGGTCACGACATATCAAAGCGCTACAAATTAAGAGACCACATTGAGACACTCATCAGGGAGGGTCACCTCAAAGATTTAATTCTTAAAAGGATAGACAATCAAACAATGGAAAATCAGGAAAAGAAGCAAAGCTCGAGTCGAGACAGCAGCGAAGGAACGGTCAACGTTATCTTTTGAAGACCCTACACAAGCTAATGGATGACGGAACTTAGTCTTTGAAAAAAAAAAGACAATCGAAAATTATCCTGAGTAAAGAGCCGAGACACCAACTGGTTAAAAAAAATCTACTCTTTCAAGAGATAGCTTAATTGGTTTTAGTCTTTGTTTAAGATATTTTTAGCTTGCTTTTTTTTAGCTTTTCTAATTATTTTTAGTATTGTTAATTTTCAGATCAATTAATAAATAAGCCAAGAATGGTGTTATAATTTTCAGTAATCATCTTTGTTATCAAAGATAAACTCGTAGCGCCGATGTCTGCCATGGTGGGTGAAGGTGGCTGAGAGGATGAGAAGTCGGGGGTTAGAGACCTGACACGCTTGCCTAACTGACTGGGTGCATATATAGCATATTGTCAGCAATCTAGCCACTCCGAGCTGTCGGTTTTACCGGGAAAAAACACACGGGTAAGCTATTGGGGGAAACCTAGTGAAATGTGTTCGGCTGTGTTAGTATCGCACTAACGATTCGGCCAAACCCTTGTAAATAGACAAAACCGGGAGACGTCCTTGGTGACTTGTTTACATGGGAAAAACAGGAAAAAAATGGGCAACGTTCCCAAAACATCTATTGGCAGAAGATTCAAGACAATCGGGAATTATCTTGAGCGAAAAGCCAGGACACCGACCCAACCAAGATGGTCAAAAATTATCCTGATGAAAAGCCAAGACACCGACCGAATTAAGACAGACTGGAATTATCCTGAGCAAAGAGCTGGGACACCGACTAGTCCAAAAGAAAAAGATTCGGAAATTATCTTGAGCGAAAGGCTATGACACTAACCGAATCAAGATAGTCGGGAATTATCCTGAGCAAAGAGTCAGGACACCGACTAGTCGAAACAAAAAAATGGTCGGGAAGAGCTCATCTATTCAAATCCCTTTCGTTGAGCCGTCAAGAGCTCATCTCACGGATTTGAGGGGTATTGTTATAGGGATTTTTTGATAGCATGACAAGTTAGCATGATTATATATGCCACGTCATAAAAGTCAATCAGGAAAGATTAACCCAGGCAATTAACAGATGATCTCAAGGCCTAGCTAAGATTACTCAAGATGGTCGGAGAAGCTAACCGATCGAAGCATAAATAACCTGGTCGGGGAAACTAGTCGATTGGGTAGAGAGAACTTGGTCGGAACCATCCGATCAGGATAAAAGAAGTCTAATCGGGGTCAGACAGCTGGTCAGTTGAACAACGCGTGGAAGACATTAAAGGCAACTATGACTCAATTACGAAGAGGAATTGTCTTACTTAAACAACAAATCTAGAATCGTACTTCAATAAGGAAATATCTTTATTTCCTCTTCAGCATCAAAGAAGTCTATTCAAGAAAGAACTCAAAGCTTCCAGAAGGATAAACACCAAACATGAAACGAGTCCAAATCAAGCAACAAATTTGCTCTTCTAGAAGACTGCACACCAATTAGGAAATAAGTCCTAAATGGACTATTCAACTAGAATCCTACAAAGATTCTACTTCAATACACAAGATATCCGAAACAGGAAAGAAGACAAAGACGACTTCAATAAGTAACCAGTTCTAATTAAACACTATCACCTTTCCTTATTTGTGTAACAAGGATTAGGGTTTTATGCACATATAAATAGACCCATAATCTCATTACAAAAAAGGGATACGAAAAAAAAATATAACGACAGATAGAGAACAACACATAGAAAATACATAAGAAGGAGATAGATATGCCAAAAAGGAGAGATTGAGTGTGTAATCATTCTATTCATAGTGGATTCTTCTCGTTGTCACCGGCAACCGTGGATGTTTCCCCACATTGGGGTTTTACCACGTAAACTTATGTGTGCATGCTTTTCACTTTTTTATATCTTTCTCATAACATCTTCAACAATTTAAAAAAACCTATTAGACGCATGATCAATCCTATACGATCTAAAAATCACCGTCAACAGAAGCGAATTTCCTTATCAATGCCAAAGTCCAAATTAGGCAGGAGACCTAATGTGTGAAGAACGCGAAGCAGGAAAGAAGAATAAAACGAATAAAACACATCAACTTCAGTTACTTGTATAGCACGAATTAGGGTTCTTTGCATGTATAAATAGACCCTAATAACACCCATTAAAGGGTTGAAGATAAATTAATACTCTAGAGAGCACGTTAGACTGAGTGTGTAATCTATTATTCATAGTGAAGTTCTTTCCTCGCAGGTTTCCGACAACTGTGGACATTTCCTTGTTCTTAGGGTTTTACCGCGTAAAATCCTCGTGTTTCTTTTGCTTTCTTAACTATTTGTAATTAGCAATTGTATGATTTCATATACATTCTGTTCGACGTGTGATCCATCCAAGAATCACCGTCAACAATTATTATTTACTTGTTTTAAAAACTATTTTTTTTTTTGTAAAGATGACTTTTTTTAAGGTTTTAGATTTAAGATACATTTGTATTTTCTTAAATATTTTTTACCTTTTTATTTATTTATTTTATTTAAAATTAAAATAAATGGTATTTTAGATTTTTTACACTTTTAACCATTGTCTAACGGATCCATCTAACAGTAGAGGATTTTTGTGCAACAATTTTCAAAGTTTGTGTGTATATGCATAAAACTGACATATTCGTACAATTTTATCAAACCTCAAGAGTGTTTGTGCAATTCCCCCTTTATTCAAATCTGATCACAAATACAAAAAATAATTAAGTTTTTTTTTTAATAGAAAATCAATCAGATTTTTTTTTATTTGAAAATTTGATAATCAGATATATAAATATTAAAGTATAGATTTTAAAGATATTAAAAAAAAATTAACATTTAAGGTATTATAATTTTTTATACGGTCAACGCAAGTCAATTTAACGGAACATGGTGTGATAGTATTCATCCAACAATAATTAAAAAGGCACGAGAGAATTTTATTATGAACACAAATAGATAGCAAAACCTAGTCTATCGAGAACCGTCGAACATCGAGCATTTACAATCTCTTGTACATTGTCGTTTTCCTTCCCCTCCCCTACCAAAACCCAATCCCAAGAGTTGGCTATTATACCTCCCCAAAAATTGCTAGGCATCATTTGGGATTTGGGACAACCGGTTCAACCGGTTTCTTCTTAAAAAATCAATAACAAAAGGTTTTTTGTATTTAATTTTTTTAATATATTAAATTAAATATTATTATTATATATTAATTGAAAAATAAAACGACATTAAATATAGAAAAATTGAAAACTATTATTATAAAGTTAATAAATAATAAAATTATATTAAAATGTAGAATTATAAATATTTGTAGAATAATATTAATAAATAATATTATTACATTTGTAATTTGCAAATTTGAAAATATAATTAAAATTATATTAATATGCAATAAAATTACATATATCATAAATAACATACTTAAAAAAGTGAAAATAAGTAATTATTTGGAAAATATTAATAAATTGCAAACATTTATAATGAAAAGTATAAAAAAAATAGAGAAATTGTTTCTGAGAACAACTTTAACATTGGCGAGAACCAAGTTAACATTTTAACGAATGTTAGAATTAGTTTTGGGAACCACTTAACCTCGATAAAGGGAACTACCTTTATATTTTAGGAACCACTTTAACGTTTCAATCAACGTCAAAATTGTTCTCAGGAAAGATTACTCGTTTCTGGGAACCATTACTCGTTTGAAACAACTTCAACGTTGATTGAAACCATTTTAACGTTTTAACTAACGTTATAGTTGTTTCCGGGAACCACTCAACTTTAACACAAGGAACAACCTTTACACTATGAAAACCATTTTAACTTTCCAATCAACGTCAAATTCGTTCCTAGAAACGATTACTTGTTTGTCAACGTTGATGGAAACCACTTTAATATTCTAACCAACATTAAAATAGTTTTCAGGGACCACTCAACTTTAACGTTCCAATCATTGTCAAAATCATTCCCGGGAACGATTACTCGTTTGAAACAACTTCACGTTGATAGAAACCACTCTAACGTTCTAATCAACGTTAGAGTTGTTTCTGGGAACCACTCAACCTTAACAAGGGGAACAACCTTTACATTATGGAAACTACTTTAGCATTCAAATCAATGTAAAAATAATTCCAGGGAACAATTACTCAATTGAAACAAATTTAACGTTGATGCAAACCACTTTAACATTCTAACAGAAACAACTAATTATGGTGTGTTTAAGAACAATCTAGAGGCGGGTGAATAGATTTTAAACAATTTTACCCAAATTTCGTTAATGGTCAAGTTAACGAAAATACCCCTAACTAGTTACAATAATATCACAAGTGTAATAAGTGCAGAAATAGTAAAGACACTTAAGATATACGTGGAAACCCTCCAAATGGAAAAACCACAGGCTGTTAAGTGCGCCACACTCGAACCTCTAATCCACTAATGGCAAAAGAATTACAACCTAATCCCGGTTTACAATCCACCACCACTACCTAATCCCAGTATAAGTGAATCTAGTTCATCTTGCTTGTGATTTAAGTTACCTAATCCCGGAAGCAACACAAGTCTTACTTCTCAATGAAGAGATAAAATGGCCTATGTGAATATATGATGATATTCAAAGAACAAACAAGGCTAGGGAACCTTATATGCTTATCTAGGATGATGAGATGGCAATTGATGCAATCCTAGATATCAAGAGCTAAATGACATGTTCATAAAGCTTAGCTAAACATAGATCAAACAATCCTATAAAGCTATCACAATACAACACTCAATCATGTCATCACAACAATCTTTATTTTGTATCTAGAATATATTCTAAGAGCATAAAAATGATAAAATAGATGGCTTAGCAAAAAAAACACTTGACTTATAAGAAGATAGTGAGAAACTTACCAAACAAGATGTGATGATGCAAAACTATCCATTGATGCACTCTAAATGACCATAGATGATGCAAGATGATGTTTTTATGCATAAGGAAATGCTTTGAGTGTTTAAAGATGAGTTCTTGCAAGATTTTTCCTTTTGAAATATGTTCCAAGGAAAAGATATGATATTCTGAACTCTTGCACGACTTGAATACAAAGAGTTATATATATATATATATTATATATATGAGTTTCAACCAAAGTGAGGTCGTTTTGAAAAAAACGTCCAGCTCCCGCTATGTGCGCTGGTGAGTGGCGCTAATCGAGTAGCGCATAGCCTAAATTTTCAATAGGCGTTGGTGGAGAGGCATAGCTCAGTGGCGCATGACAAGCCACGATCCACTGATATGTTGCGCTGGTGAGGCTACGCTAGTCGAGTAGCGCACCACCACCGCACAACCTACTTTCTCAATATTGCTTGGCTCATGACAAGCGACGATCCACTGGAATGTTACGCTGGTGAGACTGCGCTAGTCGAGTAGCACACCACCAGCGCACAGCCTACTTTCTCCAAACTCAAACACACATTTTCAACAAGTACTAGAGTGAAGAAGATGCATTCTATACTAATGCCTAACATGACATGGTACTTTAATCACAAGATGCAAATAAATCAAGAAGAGTTATTCAATCATGAATGCACACAAGTATAAACACAACATATATAAATAAGAGTTATGCATGAATTTGTGAGTGTGTGCAACTGTCTCTTCAAAACAAGTAAGCACAAGAATTTACCTCTGGTGCTTCTTCTCTTGAGGTCTTGAGAGCCTAAGCTACCCTTACATAAAACCTCAATATGTGGTTTGTTCAAGAAATAAGCCAATCAATAAATGAGAACTTTACAATCTCCCCATTTGGCTATTACATGACAAAACCACCACTCACATTGATCCTCACAAAACAAAATAAAGCACCGGGAAGATATTCTACATTACAAAGAGATATACAAAAATAAACTTCAAATCTTCAATCTCTTGAAGATCTATCAACCCTACACACAAAACAAAAACAAATACACTTTCCTAACCAAGTGTATGTGAGATGATCAAGAGAATATAAAACAATAGCATTTGCATTTAAGAATAATAGTACAACATCATGCAATGTATGTGAATGCAATGCTCCCCATCAAATGATTACTCCCCCTTAATGTAATCTCCCCAACATGTACTACTTTCTCTTACCAAGTTAAGTTCCTCCTTAAACCATATGTTACTTCCCCTTTTTGTCATGATATAGGCAAAGGAGGAGTCCCCAACCAGGTCACTCAAGGCAAAGAGAGAAAGAAGCATACAAGATATTTGCATAATCATATAAGCCACATTTATGCAACTCAATTAATATGAAAGAAACAAGGAGATTTATTTGAAGAAAATGTGTGATTAAAAATGCTTTGCATACAAGAAATGTTGCATTCAAGTCCAAAAACAATGGTATTTGGCAAAGCAAATGACAAAGGTTTCCAATAGAATTCAAACCAATTTCACCATTTGTCATGAGAGAAGCAAAGATATAGAGTTTTCATAGATGTCAAGTTTTAATAGCACTATATCCAACTTTATAAGCGAAACATGGCATGAGCGACTTTGCACCCTATTTGATTTTTCCGGGTAAGATACCTGTATGATAGTAGCCATGTTCAACTAATAAAGAAGTAGAGACATTGATTACACAATTTAGTCCCACTAGCATTTTCACACAATGTTTTGCATTTCAACAGTTGCAATCATTAATTCATGCTTTTTAAATTTACATTTGCACGTTATTTTAAGAATCATCAAGTCATGGAGATAACTATAATTCATTCAACATGTACTTCCTATGTAGATCTCCTAGTCCAAAAATGCATGTTTGATGATAAATGTAACATGGATTGTAATTAAAGCATAGTTCACACTTATTGAAGAAAATATAATCGAAGATGATATAAGTGCATCCAAGCTACTCAAGCAATTAATAAAGGAGCATAAACATTTCCAAATTTTTGCATGCAACAAGTATACAATAGCTGGCTTTGCTTGAGTTCCCCATATGGGGTCAAATATAAAAACATATCACTCCATGAGACAAAACCCAATAGATCTACTAAGAGTTTTGAATCGAGTAGCATCTAAGGGTTTAGTAAATAGATCCGCTAGTTGATCATTTGTACCTACATGCTCAAGTACTATGCATTTATTCTCAACTAGTTCTCTAATGAAATGATGGCAGATGTCAATATGCTTAGTTCTAGAATGTTGAACCGGATTCTTGGAAATTTTAATTGCACTCATGTTATCACAAACGAGAGTAAGATTACCTTGATTGAATCCACAGTTGACTAGCATTTGCTTCATCCAGAGGAGTTGTATGCATCCACTCCCAGCAGCTATGTATTCGGCCTCAACTGTAGACAAGAAAATTGAATTTTGTTTCTTGCAAAACCAAGAGACGAGGTTGTTCCCAAGGAAAAAACAACCGTCTGATGTACTTTTCCTATCATCACAATATCCTGCCCAATCTGCATCACTAAAGCCTACAAGACTAACATTAGTGTCAAAAGAGTACCAAATCCCATAGTTAGATGTCTCATTCATATAGTGAATGATTCTCTTAACGGAAGAGAGATGAGACTCCTTAAGATCTGATTGGTACCTAGCACACACACCCATACTAAAAGAAATATCGAGCCTACTTGCGGTCAAATAGAGCAAGCTACCAATCATGCCACGATACAAAGTTTGGTCCACACTTTTACCGCTAGCATCCTTGCTAAGCTTTAAAGTGGTACTCATGGGTGTATCACAATGTTTGGCATTTTCAAGGCCAGATTTCTGTACTAGGTTTTTGGCATATTTAGCTTGAGATATGAAAATCTCATCCATTTGCTTAATTTGTAAACCTGGAAAGTAACTTAGCTCACCAACAAGGCTCATTTCAAAATCATAAGACATGACATCAATAAATTGTTGGACTTTGGTTTTATTTGTGGAGCC
Source organism: Dipteronia dyeriana (assembly GCA_032871835.1). NCBI lineage: Eukaryota > Viridiplantae > Streptophyta > Magnoliopsida > Sapindales > Sapindaceae > Dipteronia > Dipteronia dyeriana. Next base: position 26,068,540 of record CM065297.1, on the reverse strand, counting down.
AAAAACTATATCATCAACATAGATTTGAGCTATAAAGAGCTCGTCTTTGTCTTTCTTGATGAATAGAGTCTTGTCAACACTACCCCTAGTGTAGCCATTATCTATAATAAATTGAGTGAGGCGGTCATACGAAGCCCTTGGTGTTTGTTTCAAACCATATAAAGCCTTCTTGAGACAATAGACATGATTGGGGTGGTGAGGATCCACAAACCCTTTGGATTGCTCAACAAACACCTCTTTTTGTAAGAAACCATTGAGGAATGCACTCTTAACATCCATTTGATGCAACTTGAACTTATGGAAACAAGAGATGGATAAAAGAAGCCTAATGGACTCTATCCTAGCAATGAGAGCAACTATCTCCTCAAAATCAATACCTTCAATTTGAGAGTACCATTGTGCTACAAGTCTAGCATTGTTTCGCAGCACAATGTTGCCATCCTCATCGGATTTGTTTCTTTAGACCCACTTGGTGCCTATCACATTGGTGTTCTTGGGCCTAGGAACTAGAGTTCAAACCTCATTCTTTCAAATTGGTTAAGCTCTTCTTGCATGGCAAGAACCCAAAATTCATCCTTTAAGGCTTCATCAACCTTCTTGGGTTCTATTTGAGAAGTGTAGCAAGTGTAGCTAATTAGATTAGCCATTTGATGCCTAGTCTTAACACCCTCATTAACCTCTCCAATGATGTCATCTTTATCATGGAGTTTACTAACCCATGGAGCAGGTTCTTTTGAGTTCAAGAGAGGAATTCCATCAATAGGTTGTGTGATATCATCATCAAGATTAGTCTTTTCAACATTAAAAGTATCCATAACCTTTTCCAAGGGAGAGTCACAAACTATAGCTACCTTCACCTCAAGGTCATTAGATTTGAGCCTTGTATCATCAATGACAACATCGGATGATTCCATGACGGTTCTAGTTCTTAAATTGAAAACTCTATAGGCTCTACTATTCAAGGCATAGCCAATAAAGATACCCTAATCACTCTTAGCATCAAATTTTCCTAGTTGATCACGGTCATTCAAAATGTAGCATTTGCTTCCAAAAGTGTGAAAATAGCTAACATTTGGCTTTCTACCTTTCCATAACTCATAGGAGGTTTGCCTAGTGTGGGGCCTTAGAAAGACTCTATTTCCGATATAGCACTCCGTAATGACGGTTTCGGCTCATAGGTTCCTAGGGATATTGTTGCTAAGCAACATCACACGGGCCATCTCTTGAAGGACCCTATTTTTCCTCTTAACAACTCCATTTTGTTAAGGTGTCATAGGAGCCGGAAACTCATGAGAAATGCCTAGACTATTGCAGTAGTTTTCAAAAAGGGCATTCTCAAACTCCTTCCCATGGTCACTCCTAATCCGTTTAATGCTTTTAATCTTGGAGTTCATTTCATTTTGAATTTTGGTACAAAACATTTTAAACTTGTCAAAGGTTTTAGATTTTTCTCTAAGAAAAAAAGTCCAAGTGTACCTAGAGAAATCATCTACATACACAAAAATGTATTTTTTTTCCACCTAAGCTCTCGGTTTGCATGGGACTCATAAGATCCATATGGAGAAGCTCTAGAGGCTCCTTGGTGGAGAGATACTTGCCATTTTTGTGCATGCTTTTGGTTTGCTTCCCTTGTTGACAAGGTCCACAAACACCAGTTGCCTTTTTCTCAAGCTTGGAAAGGCCTCGCACAACATTGAACTTATCTAAGATTCGTAAATCTTGATAGTTCATGTGGCTAAGTCTTTCGTGCAACAACTCAATTTGCTCATCCTTGGTCACATTGCAAGAGACAACTCTAGCTTCAAGACAATAACAATTGTCACTAGATCTCATACCTTTTAACAAGGTTTGTCCATTTGGCAATAGGATAGAGCAATCATTTTTCCTTAACAAGATAGAAAGTCCTTCATCACTAAGATGTAAAATGCTTATCAAATTTGCCTTTAGGCCATCAACATACAAAGCATTGGACAATGAGGGTAATCCGGGAATGGAAATAGTTCCTTTTCCTTTAACTTTCTTTTTGGATCCATCAACAAAGGTGATATTTCCTCCCTCTTCCATCACAAGGGTCTCAAAGAAACTCTTATCTCTAATCATATGCCTAGAGCACCCACTATCCAAATACCAAAAATTAGAAGAATGAGCTTTCAAGGCAATTTGTGTAACATGGCAAAAGTGTTAATCTCTTCTAATCCACCTAGGTGAAACATTTTCCTTCCTAGTGGTCAATGGTATATGGGCTCTAAATGTCCTAGGATCATGCAAAAGTGTTTCATTTTTCCTAATGACATGTATCACTGCTTTAGCCTTTTTCTTCTCTATCATGCTTTCAATTCTATATAATTTAATATATCTAAAGCATTTTGGTATAATATGACCATCAATATCACAAAAGTGACATGTAGGAATGAAGTTAGGAATCGTACCATAACTGATAAGAATCAAGAAGTCATCAAATGATCCATTGCATGTTTCGGTTGGGCCAATAAGAAGGGCAAGAGCTAAGAGATTCAAAGAAGCACTAAATGGCCTAAATCAAGACACTTGGGCTTATTTTGAATTGTTGAAATCCAAGATAAGCTCACATGAAGACCAAGGCGCAATTAATGTCATCAAGGCAATTGATTGGGACGAATAATAAAGACTTGGGCGTGTGGCACAAGCTAGGAGAATAGTCAACTTTGGCTGATTTATTTCCTTTTAATTTTCAAAGAATAATAGTTGATTTGTTTCCCAAATTAAGGGGCTGGTTTGTTTCCAGATTTAGCTTTCCAATTAGAAAGCAAGTCAATAGTTGCTAGTTTAGTATTTATTTATTTCCTAAATTTGTTTGCATTTATTTTCATGATTATAAGGCATTAATTGCCTAATATTTATTCCCTTTTAGATCTTAGATATTTTAGCATAAAAGGGATCATTTGATGTAATTTGAGAATAGATTTTTGAATTGAAATAAATTTGAGAGAATTTTCTTTTTGGTTCTTCATAGAACTTGTGAACTTATCAAGGTTCTACCTTGTGGCGTTCAAACCTTGACTTATCACTCACCTTCTTTCTTATTCTTGAGTGTGGCATCTACAACTTTCTTGATACCGTTGGCTCTTACCTCCTTATAGGTAACGAGTCGCGGTCCTTTTTTTTATTTCTTCTTTTATAAATATGAAATTAGAAAATGATCCTTACTACCATATATTGTTTCCAGGTCTCACTGCTCTTGGTGAGGTTCATATCAATAACCTTGTGAATGCATTGGAGTCTTCCCATGTCTTTGTGGTTGTCTTGATTGTTGTTGAGGAACTTTCCTTCTTTGTTGTTGAACAAGACTTGATTGCTTCCTTGGTTGAGCTTGCATGATAGGTTTTTTCCCTTTATTAGCTTTCGGTTAAGGGAAGTTAACTTGAAGAGCCCTTGTAGGATGAGCTTGAGGTAGGCTTCTTGGTGCCACGTTCACTTGAGCACCACTTGAGCACTACTTGAACACTCTCCTAGGTCAAGTTTCTTTCTAGGAAATTGATGAGAAGAGGACCCATTGAGATTCATGCTTCTTACAAAAATGGTCTTGTTTGGAGTAGAGAACATCTTGTCATCTTCAAACCCAAGCCACTTCTTGTCACTCAGCCTCTTTCCAACATCTAACATGTGGTCAAGTTTTTTAGTGCTAGAGTTCATCTTGGCCATCAACTCTCTAGCATCTTCAAGCTCTTTCTTCAGCCCTTCTTCACTCCTCTTAGATAAGTCTAATTCCTTTCTTAGCTTATCTTCACTATTCATGGTTCTCACTAACTCTTCATTTAGTTGGTCCACTTGAGTTGAGAGCTCTATGTTTTTTTTCCTTTAATCTCTTAATTTCTTTCTTGTTTTTTAACCTTGAACTCTCAAACCTAGCCATATAGTCCTTGAGATCCATCCCATCCACATTTTCATTTGTGGATTGTGATGAAGAACCATCATCACTTGAGTAGTTTTCCTCTTCACTCTCATTTTCTTCTTCACTAGCATCTTTGCTCCTATGAGAGGACATAAAGGCTATGAAGTTAGCCATGAGTTCTCCATCATCCGAAGACTTATCTCCTTCATTGGAGTTATCACTTTCACTCCATGTGGCGGCCATCACTTTTCCCTTTTTCTTGACTTTGTGATTCGCACATTCAGGGGCAAAGTGACATATCCCACCACATTCATAGTATTGGACTCTTTTCTTTTCGGCCTTTTATTGCCTAGGCTCAACCTTTTTGAAGGGAGCTTTTTTCTTCAAGTCTTGACCCTTGGATCCGAAACCTTTCCTCTCGGACTTGTAGAATTTCTTAAACTTCCTCATTAGCAAATCCATTTCCTCATCCGAGTCATCACTTTCCTCCTTCTCAACTTTAGAGGCTTTCAAAGCAATATCCTTTTGCTTTTTTGGTGGTATAGGGTTAGGACATTTCCTAGATTCATAAGCTACAAGCCTCACAATCACTTCACTCGGCTTCATATCCTTGTCAGCATTGTTCTCTTCTAAAGCAGTTACTTTGGACTCAAATCTATCGGGTAGAGATCTCATAATTTTCTGCTTGATCTTCCTATCCGAATAAGAATCACCAAGTCGATGAATTTGGTTCACAATGTCCATCAACCTCACTTCAAAGTCATTGAAGCACTCGTTCTCATCCATCTTGAGTAATTCAAATTGCGTTTGGAGAACTTGAAGCTTCGATTCCTTAACCACATCGGTTCCCTCATGTGCAACTTCTAAGATATCCCATGCCTCCTTAGCTATCATAGTGTTTTGAACCAACTTGTATTGATTCTCATCCATTGCACATAGGATGGCATGCATTGCCTTCCTATTCCACTTTGATGCCTCAAACTCTTGTGTGCTCCACTATGCCTTTGGCTTAAGTACATCATCTCCTCCATCCGTAGGAGTCATCATGGGTGGAGTGTAGCCGTCTTCAACCACCATCCATGCTCTATCATGAATTTTGCAAATATACGACTCCATCTTGCCTTTCCAATAGGCATAATTCAACCCGGTGAGAAGTTGAGGTCTAGTGCTAGAAGCTCCCTTGTTGCCATCGTTTCAACTCATTGTGTTTATGAATGAATGATATGAATGCAAGTGTATCATTGATCAACAGAAACACACAAATGCAACACACACCAAAATGAGCAAGGATCACCTATGTATGTCTAGTAACCTGCTAGGATACCAATTGAAACAATTAATTATGGTGTGTTTAAGAACAATCTAGAGGGGGATGAATAGATTTTAAACAATTTTACCCAATTTTCGTTAACGGTCAAGTTGATAAAAATACCCCAAACTAGTTACAATAATATCACAACTGTAATAAGTGTGGAAATAGTAAAGACACTTAAGATATACATGGAAACCCTCCAAATGGGAAAAACCACGGGCTGTTAAGTGCGCCACACTCGAACCTCGAATCCACTAATGACAAAGGAATTATATCCTAATCCCGAATTATAATCCACCACCACCACCTAATCCCGGTATAAGTGAACCTAGTCCATCTTGCTTGTGATTTAAGCTACCTAATCCCGGAAGCAACACAAGTCTTACTTCTCAATGAAGAGATAAAATGGCTTATGTGAATATATGATGATATTCAAAGAACAAACAAGGCTGAGGAACCTTATATGCTTATCTAGGATAAAGAGATGACAATTGATGCAATCCCAGATATCAAGAGCTAAATGACATGTTCATAAAGCTTAGCCAAACATAGATCAAACAATCCTATGAAGCTATCACAATACAACACTCAATCATGTCATTACAACAATCTCTATTTTGTATCTAGAATATATTCTAAGAGCATACAAATGATAAAAGAGATGGCTTAGCAAGAAAAACACTTGACTTGTAAGAAGATAGTGAGAAACTTACCAAACAAGATGTGATGATGCAAGACTATCCATTGAGGCACTCTAAATGACCATAGATGATGCAAGATGATGTTTTTATGCACAAGGAAATGCTTTGAGTGTTTAAAGATGAGTTCTTACAAGATTTTTCCTTTTGAAATATGTTCTAAAGAAAATATATGATATTCTGAACTCTTGCACGATCTGAATACAAAGAGTTATATATATATATATAAGTTTTAACCAAAGTGAGATCGTTTTGAAAAAAATGTTCCAGCTCCCGCTATGTGCGCTGGAGAGTGGCGCTAGTCGAGCAGTGCACCACCAGCGCACAACCTAAATTTTCAATAGGCGTTGGTGGAGTGGCGCAGCTCAGTGGCGCATGACAAGCGACGATCCACTGATATGTTACGCTGGTAAGGCTGCGCTAGTCGAGTAGCACACAACCTACTTTCCCAATATTGCCTGGACGAAGTGGCACAACTCAGTGGTTCACGGCAAGCGACGATCCATTGGAATGTTACGCCGGTGAGGCTGCGCTAGTCGAGTAGTGCACCACCAGCGCATAACCTACTTTCTCCACACTAAAACACACATTTTCAACAAGTACTAGAGTGATGAAGATGCATCATATACTAATGCCTAACAGGACATGGTACTTTAATCACAAGATGCAAATAAATCAAGAAGAGTTATTCAATCATGAATACACACAAGTATAAACACATAACATATATAAATAAGAGTTATGCATGAATTTGTGAGTGTGTGCAACTATCTCTTCAAAGCAAGTAAGCATAAGAATTTTACCTTTGGTGCTTTTTCTCATGAGGTCTTGAGAGCCTAAGCTACCCTTACATAAAACCCCAATATGTGGTTTGTTCACGAAATAAGCCAATCAATAAATGAGGACTTTACACTAACCAACGTTGGAGTTATTCGAGGAAACCTCTAAGCTTTAACAAAGGGGACAACTTTTACATTACGAAAACCACTATAACAATCATTCCGGAGAACAATTACTCAATTGAAACAAATTTAGCATTGATGCAAACCACTATAACGTTCTAACCAATGTTAGAGTCATTCGAGGAAACCTCTAAGCTTTAACAAAGGGAACAACTTTTACATTATGAAAACCACTTTAACATTCCAATCAACATCAAAATTGTTCCTGAGAATGATTACTTGTTTGAAACAACTTCAACGTTGATGGAAACCACTTTAAAATTCAAACCAACGTTGATGGAAACCACTTTAAAATTCAAACCAACGTTGATGGAATCCACTTTAAAATTCAAACCAACGTTGGAGTTATTTCCGGGAACCAATCATCATTAACAATTAGAGCAACTTTTATGTTATGGAAACAACTTTAACGTTGATAGAAACAACTTTAACGTTTTAACCAACGTTGGAGTTGTTTTCGGGAACCACTCAACTTTAACAACGGGAAAAACTTTAACAACGGGGAAAACTTTTACATAACGGAAACCACTTTATTATTCCACTCAACGTCAAATTGTTCCCGGGAACGATTACTCGTTTTAAACAACTTCAACGTTGATGGAAACCACTTTAACGTTCTAACCACTTTAATGTTCTAACCAACGTTGGAGTCGTTCCTGTGATCCACCCAACTTTAACAACAGGAACAACTTTTACGTTATACAAAAAACTTTAACTTTCCAATCAACATCAAAGTCATTCTCGGGAACGATTATTCATTTGAAACAACTTCAATGTTGATGGAAACCACTTTAACGTTCTAACCAACGTTAAAGTTGTTCTCGGGAACGACTCAACTTTAACAACGAGAACAACTTTTACGTTATGGAAAAAGCTTTAACGTTCCAATCAAAGTCAAAATAGTTCTCGGGAACAATTACTCGTTTGAAACAATTTCAACGTTCATAGAAACCACTCTAAAGTTTTAACCAACATTGGAGTTGTTCCCAGGAACCACTCATCTTTAACAACATGAACAACTTTTACATTATGGAAACCACTTCAACACTCCAATCAACGTCAAAATCGTTCACGGGAACAATTACTCTTTTGAAACAACTCCAACGTTGATGGAAACCACTTTAACATTCTAACAAACATTGGAGTTGTTCCCGAGAACCACTCATCTTTAACAATTGGAACAACTTTTACGTTGTGGAAACTGCTTTAACGTTCCAATCAACGTCAAAATCGTTCCCGGTAACGATTACTCGTTTGAAACAACTTCAACGTTGATGGAAACCACTTTAACGTTCTAACCAACGTTGGAGTTGTTCCCGTGATCCACCCAACTTTAACAACGGGAACAACTTTTACGTTATGGGAACAACTTTAACTTTCCAATCAACATCAAAGTCATTCTCGGGAACGATTATTCATTTGAAACAACTCTAACGTTTGTGGAAATCACTTTAACGTTCTAACCAACGTTGGAGTGGTTCTTGGGAACCACTCAACTTTAACAACGAGAATAACTTTTACATTATGGAAACAGCTTTAGCATTCCAATCAACGTCAAAATAGTTCTCGGGAACGATTACTCATTTGAAACAATTTCAACGTTCATAGAAACCACTCTAAAGTTTTGACCAACGTTGGAGTTGTTCCCAGAAACCACTCATCTTTAAAAACAGGAATAACTTTTACATTATGGAAACAACTTCTACACTCCAATCAACGTCAAAATCGTTAACGGAAACAATTTCTTTTTTGAAACAACTCCAACGTTGATGGAAACCACTTTAACATTATAACAAACATTGGAGTTGTTCCCGATAACCACTCATCTTTAACAATGGGAACAACTTTTACGTTGTAGAAACTACTTTAACGTTCCAATCAACGTCAAAATCATTTTCGGCAACGATTACTCGTTTGAAATAACTTCAACGTTGATAGAAACCACTTTAACATTCTAACCAATGTTGAAGTTGTTCCCAGGAACCACTCAACCTTAACAAGGGGAATAACTTTTACGTTATGGAAACTGCTTCACTACAAGAAAAATGAATTTTATTGACAATTAAAAACTGTCAATGAAGGCTGTGTCAATAAAGATATTGACAGTGAAAAAATTGTCAAGCACCTTTTGACAGTTTTAAACTGTCGAGACTTCTTCATAGTTAAAAACTATCATTAAGTTTTGACAATTGAAAACTGTCAACAATACAAAATAAATTTTGTCAAGATTCTTTTTAAAATTTTCTATATATAATTAATACCTTACAAAAAATCAAATAAACAAAATTTATAATATAAATCATATACACATCATCAAAAGCTTATTTAAAATCCAACACTATAAAATTTCATTACGAGAATCAATAATCCAATATCAAACTACAGTAAAAAAAACTATCTTAAACCATCATTCTTGAGGTCATTGTACAAATCTAAATTGATTTCACAAGATCATCATGCTAAAGAGTTGACAAGTTCGTAATATAGTAGTTTCAATCTCTCCATTCAACTCTCGTAAATTTTACATTCTAGCCGACTTGTATAAAATTAAGAAAAATTATTTTAAGTCAACTACTATATAACATAGTAATCCCTTTATAAATTTATTACCTAAACATTTAGCATACGATAATAAAATATAACACAAATAGAAAAAAAAAATAAGAGTAAAAGTAGCATCTTTTAAGCCGAAAGATAAGCTCACAACCATTTCCCAGCAAAAAATAAAATAAAATCAAACACTAAATGAAATGTATACTTAATTTCTTTTAATGGAAACGTCACGAAAGGAGTTTCTTGACAAGACAAGATAAGACAAGAAGATGAAAAAGAAAAAAATAGGTTAGAATTTTAATGTAGTCCAAGTTGAGTATTAATGTAAATGCAAGTTTTATATATACTATGTACTATGTTAGTTTACTTAGAAAAAAAAATTAACAAAGAACAATAACACATACAATGTTTGTTAACTTAGAAAATTTTACAGACTTGTAAAATACAATAGTAAGATGCATCACAAATAAATAGAAAAGGAAAAATGGAAAGAAAAAAAAATGAAGCACCTTATAAGCCAACAGATAAGTTCACAAAGTTTTCTACAAAAGAAATAAAAAAGAAATATCAACAACAATTATAGTTAACAAAAAAAAAACAAATATCATATATATAATCTCCTTAAATGAAATCATCCTACAAAAGTATTTTCTTGAAAAAAAAAAGAGTAAAAAATTAATCTCCAAATTGAGTATTCATGTAAATGCAAGTTTCATGCTTTGTACTAGATTTTTTTAACAAAAATTAACAAAAAAACAAACATACTACAATGTTAGCTAACATAGAAAAAATAATTAACAAAGAACAAATACAATGTTAGTTCACATAGGAATTTTTACAAATATGTAACAAACAATAGGAAGATACAATACAACTAGAAAAGGAAAATGAAAAAAAGGAAGCACCTTGTAAGCCAACAAATAAGCTCACAAATTTTTCTACAATATATATATATATATATATCAAACACAAATATAGTTAAAAAAATATATCAAAATACATATTTAATCTTCTTAAATGGAATCTCCCTACAAAATCATTTTCTGAAAGAAAAAAAAAAGTACAAACAATATTAGTTCACTTAAGAATTGAGTTTATTTAGGGAAAATTGTTTTTAACAAAGAACAAAACGCGGACATTGTTAGTTCGCTTAATAATTTTTACAAACATGTAACATACAATAGTCAGATACAACACATATAAGGAAAAAAAAAGAAGTACCTTATAAGTCAACAGATAAGCGTACAAATTAACCCAAAAAAAAATATGAACAACAAATATCAGTTAAAAAAAGCACAAACATCAAAATATATATTTGATCTCCTTAAATGGAATCTTCAACAAAAACATTTAATTGAAAAAAAAAAAGAATTGGCCAAAACCTTGTGCAAATCACACATATGTAGTTGATTTTGGAGTTTAGATTTACAAACTTTAAGAAGAGTTAGGATTAGTAATCTATATAGATAAATAAAGAAGAAAAAAACTTAAAATATTGTAAGATTCTCACCTGAAAATAACCGGATTCGATGGTCAAAAAACAAAGATCACAGTAAATGATAAATATATGAAGAAAGAGGTCTGGAACCAACCTTAATCAATTTTTAAGCAAATAGGATGGTGGTACTGGTATAAATATTTAAATTATCAAATTGTTCTTTTAATTTTTATGGGAATTGATATATTTGAAAATAATAGAGGGAATTTAAAATTTGAGAAATATTGACAGTTTTAAAAAACAGTCAACTAATCTTGATAGCTTTTGAAAAAAACTATCAATAGAACTTCATAATTTTTAAGAACAGTCAAAAAATTAATATTATTCGATAGTTTTTAAAAACTATCAAGGACTAACTGTCAAGAAAATTCAATTTTCTTACAGTGCTTTAACGTTGCTATGAATGTCAAAATAGTTCATGGGAACAATTACTCGTTTGAAACAACTTTAACGTTGATGGAAATCACTTTAACGTTCTAACCAACGTTGCAATTTTTTCTGGGAACCATTCAACTTTAACAAAAGGAACAACTTTTACGTTATGGAAACTACTCGACGTTGGTTTTACGTTATGGAAACCACTTTAACGTTGAAATCAACGTCAAATTTGTTCACTGAACAGTTACTTGTTTGAAAGAACTTCAACGTTGATGGAAACTACTTTAACGTTCTAGTCAACGTTGTAGTTGTTTCTGGAAACCAATCAACTTTGACCTTATTAGAAACTACTTTAACATTGAAGTGAATGACAAAGTATTTCCGAGGAACAACTTCAAAGATGATTGAAACCACTTTAGCATAATAAATTGTATTAATATAAATTAATCTATTCCTCTCTTTTTGTTTTGTTTCTATTTTTCTATAATATATATATATATATATATATATATATATATATATATATATATATATATATATATATATTTATATGCATTGAAGATGAATAAAAAAAATCCTAATTCCCTGTAATGTTTTGTCGGTATTTAATTCTTGCATTCAAAATTAGTAATTTTTTCTCAAATTGTAAATTAAATATTTTATATTAATAATTTCCACTTACAAATCGATATAAACTTTACAATAATAATTTAAAGAATCAATTATTAATTTAAATAAGTAATAATAAACTTCAAAACATCTAAAAAATAAATTTTAATGAATTAATAGAATAAATTATACCAAACTTCCATAAGGTTTGCCCTTTTACACACGGTCGCAAACTTACAATTCCTACCTAATATGTTTTTAAATTTTTTTTCTATTTATTAAAAACTTAAAAAAATTAATTCTATTTCTTTTAATTTTTTTCTTATATATAAATAGATTTTGTACTGTTTTCCTTTTAAATTGAACAAATTGCATCATATTAGAAAGAGATTGTGATTTGTGTTGTTGATGGAATTGGCGAACTGTCTCCATTTTGGGAAGAAATCTGGCTTAATCTCTCATGTAGGAGATCGAACAAATTAGGAAGATATTGTGATTTGTGTTATTGGTGAAACTACGGACTGTTAAAGCATTAAGATTTTTTTAATTCTTTTTAAATTTGATTTTCTTTTAAATTAGATTGGATAGTCTGCTTTTTTAATGAAAAATTCCGTTCTTTTTTAAATTCTTAATTTTTAATTAATCTTATTTTTCTTTCCAAAAAAAAAATCTTAACTTTAAAAACAATTTTTTTCACTTAATCTTCAATTTGAAATACCTTTAAAAAATCTCCATTTAAATATATATATATATGTTAACGGGAAATTCGCTCAAGGTGAGAAATTCCAACTAACACCCTCAAGACCACTACCACGGAGGTGGTGGCCGGGGTCGGTACCTTTGATACCTGACCTGCTTAGATAGAAATGAATGTTTGAATGATAATAGCAAATGGGAGCTTTATTATTAATCACTCGTGGTATACAGAAACCTTTCGTACACACTCACAATCTCTCTAGGACATAGAAAGGTGGCAACTTCGTGCTTGTCGAATAGTAGATACAATGATGGCCGTGTTCTAATCACAAAAATTAGGCCTGATGTAATCTCTCTTTTTTTCACTCTATTTCTCCTTCTCTTTCGTCTCTGCTTGGCCTTATTTATATCCGGTCCAAATAGGTTTTAACTCATAAATATCCCGCCACGATCCCATGAATCTGTTCCCTCCTTTTCGGGCGGGATTCGTTATTTGAAAGTTGTTGACTTCGAATTGATAACGGATTCGATGATATCTTTGACGAAGATAAGTTTGTTTTCTTTTTGGAATCAAACTCTTAACTTACACGTACGCGGAATTAATGTTGGTTATATCATAGATACGATCTTGTATGTACTCACTGCATGATTCTTCATAGAGGCCATCGAGCTAACTGCTCGTTTTCTATTAGAGTGAGGTAGACCCATGCTTCGGTTCTGTTCTCAGTAGCTTGGGATGGACTTTTCTCGACCATTTAGAGCTTGAGATGTCTCTGTAGTCTTTCCTAAGAGGTAGCATGGATCTGATCTACTTAGAGGCCCTCTTTCAACTCGTATCGTGGAGGGGATAGCGGGCTTCTAGAGAGATTGGTGGGCTTCTAATTTAGGCTACGAGTTAAGTTTGACCTCTTGAAGCCTTAACCTAGAGGAAGCTTGCTTTGCTTGTCGGGCTTCACTTCGAGTGCTTCTTGAGCTCGGCGATCCTTCCTTGCTTTCACAGGATGGTTTTAGAGCCCGACTCCAGGAACTGAGGTTCCTGGGTAGGTGGCCTCGAGAAGCCCGGATTCCAGTGTTAGCATAGGGGCTCGACCTGGTCGTGCCTAGATTCATCCCTGATAATTCTGAAGCCCAGCGATCCTTCTTTGCTTCTACGGGGTAGTTTTATGGTCCGCCCGGGGTCTCATGAATGTCAAATTTGGGTTTTGATTCAGGCTAGGAGAGTGGAAAATTTCTCTTTAACCCCTAGCCAAATTTTACTATTAACATATATATATATATATATATATATATATGCAAAAAAAATTAATATATTTAAAATGCTTCAAATGACTAAAATATCTTTAGTTTTGATAGTAAAAATGCTTTACGATTTAATTTGACCAACTTTAACTAACAATAAAGGAGGTGAGTGTCATTTATCAGTAAAGTTGTTTCTGTATGTAAAATAGAAAACCTCAGCAGAGTTTAGTGTAATTAGTTATTTTAGATTTTTGATGAATAAAGTGTATTTCTGTCTTTTATTATTTTTTAATTGTCAACTATAAAATTTAACAGTCAAATCCTAACAGCATGAGAGGTGATTGTTAATTAACAATAAAGTTGTTTCCTAATATAAAAGCGCAAACCTCAGAGGAGTTTGGTATAATTTATTCTATAGTCAAATATAGTAAGGGTAACAATAGATCTCCAAGTAGCTATAAAAAAAACAATGCACACACACATAACAAAATGAATCATTTTAGTATGTAAATTTCAATAAGTAATTTATATATAAAAAATGATCGGTTCTGAAAAAAAAAAACTGACCTAAAAAAAGGGTATTTGTTCAATTTACCATTAATATATTAAAGATTATTAATAATCATCTCATGATAGGGTTTTTTCCTGATTGTTCAAATTAGAGGGTTTGATTTGACATTTGATCAAAAATCAATGAGTTATTTTATAATTTTCCCTGAAAAAATCAATTTCAAACAAAATCACAAATCATTCTAAAAAACAAAAACCACAAATCTAATTCAATAATTCACATCTTCTCCTTTTTTCAATTTTTTTTCTAGAAAATCACAACTTGATTAAATCCAACAAAGTAATCAAGTTCAACATAAAATTGCAAATTAAATATCATAGTAGCTAAAGCCAAAAGTTTATATCACCTAACCAAGAGTTTCTACATAAAGAAATCTCAAGAAACACAAACTCATCAACATCAAAACTGATTTTAAAAGATTTGATCATCGAAGAAAATATCCCGAGCCAACAGTAGGCTTAGCTTTCAGTTTTCTCACTCAAACTACGGATTGTGCTTCTCACTGTCACAACACTAGCAATGTTCAAAGTGTAGGCACCGCCTGCTTTAACTTTCCCACAGTCCTTGCATCCTCAAATGTCCACAACCTTCCTTTTTACTGTGTACTTCATGCAAGATTCACAGAGTATTTGCTATGCTTGCTAACCTCCATCTTCTTAATATGCTTCCGGAGACTAAAACCATGACATATTTCAATCAATTCCAAAAGAAAATCCCAAATCAATAATCCCAAAAAAATCCACAAATTAACAATCTCCAAAAAATCCACCATTCAAGATAAGGTTGCCTAATGAGGGGACTCATGCCATTGAATTCCTAATAATCTAGTGGCCTCAACTCGGACTAAGCATCCTTGATCTATAATAAATGATCATTTAACAAGTTCTTACTAGAAAACCTAAGAGACACAATAGCCAAGCATTTCTCAACAAACTGCCACACCTCTGGATCTTTCACTTTGTACAATGCATCTGGTTTTTACCCTGAAGTTAACGAAACATGTCAATGAAATCTAGTCTTTTCATCTAATGTTACAAAACGTATCGATAGACTAAAGTAAAGAGTGCTCTTACATATATAACTTTCTTGTAAATCTGAGTAGGATGAGTGCATTCACTATATGGATAATCAAAGGTCACCATCTCCAAAGTGCACATCCCAAAGGAATAAATGTCAGTTAGCTCATTATATGCTTCATCATACACTTCTGGAGCCGTAAATTCTGGTGTTCCTGAAGAAATAAAAACACCATCAATATATACATAAATTCTCCATCCAATTAAACCCACCAAATATTCCAAAATTTTCTATTGGGAAAATATAATCCAAGTACTAATATGTTATGGTAAAATCAGATTCCATAGATTTGAGTAAGTCAAACATACTAACACAATGAGCAGCAAGTGATTTTTTAAGGATTGCAGCAAGACCTAGATCCCCAATCTTCACTTCTCCTTGGTTTCCATTGACAAAAATATTGTCACAATTGAGATTTTTGTGATCAAAGGAAGGTCATGGCTATGGAGATAGAGAAGTCCTCTCAAGAACTGCCTACACCAATGCTTCATTGCTCTGATGTTCTTCTGCCTCAGCCTATACCTATCAAATGCTACAAAAGCAAATCAGCAAACTGATCAAATGACCCAAAAAGTGAAATCATATAGTTTTGATAGAATTTTGACAAAATCTTACTGTCTCCAAGTCCAGAAGTGAACATTTTAGTGACAAAGTTGATGTTCCTATTACTAGTATCATCCCAAGAAGTGTAGAACTTCATAATGTTATTGTCCTTCAATGTCTTGATGGGATAGATTTCACAGTAGAGCCTCTCGAGCTCTTCAAGACTTTGCAAGAAATCAGAAAGTTTGACTTGGTTCTAGGCAACTTGAATCCCTTCAAACTCATCAAATGCTTTGTAATTGCTCTCACCAAACACAAACACAAACAAACCTCACAAATCAATCCAACTACCCATTTGTTAAAACTCATTTAAACACACAACAAAGATCAAATTTTGTAAAACAATCTCATTTAGCTATGCACAATTACACAAATCGATCCAAAAGAACCGGAAATGTATAAACATCAGACAAATCTCAAATGGGTATCTAAATAAATGAAGAAAAAAAAATCAGGATTTGGATTCGTACGCTGACTTTGAAGCTCCTTTGCCAAGGATTTCATTGTACTGCAACAAAAATTAAACACAAAAATCAATATTAAAAATCATAACTTTTAACTAAAAACAAGAGATAGAGAGATGTATATGTACTCTGCCAATTTTTCCAGTTGGATCAACTTCAACAAACTCAGAGTAATCAGAGCGATGAAGTGCCAGATCTTTGATCAAAAATTCATATCATCTTCATCGATTATCCAACAATTCCAAAATTAGAAAAAAAAAACACAATAATATGGAAAATTTTGAGATACAAACACACCTTTATCGATCAAAATCTTCTTGATTATGTTCCTGAAAAAAGAAAAAGACATTCAAAAAATTGCTTGCAGAGGAGATTTAGCTCCATACGCGGATTCCAGAAGCAGATCGAAAGGAGCGCTCATCTCCTTCTTTTATAAAAAAGTGAGAATAAGGAGGAGTAACCGGTGAAACAAGTAGGGGGTAAACCCTCTCTCTTAATCTTTTATCAATTATCAACCGTTTGATAAGATTTTACTCGATCCAACGGTTTTGTTTGATTTGTAAAGGGATTGGTATCATACCTAGCCTTTTTCCTGCGTACAGTAGCCAGTCCCTCAAATTCAATATAAGACGCCTTGGTTGAGTGGTTGACAATTGTCATAGCTAGCGGTCAGCTCAGCTATAGAAGATCATCTGATCATCACCCCTTGCTGAATTCCTATTAAGAAAATAAAATTGAGTCAACCACTTATTCTAGTACAAAACCCCATCAATTTTAAGGATCGCGATTTCTTCTCCAAAACAATTAATTTTAGCTTCCAGTATTGTGCCCTTATTTTTTGTGATTTGTATTTAGT
Organism: Dipteronia dyeriana; assembly: GCA_032871835.1. NCBI lineage: Eukaryota > Viridiplantae > Streptophyta > Magnoliopsida > Sapindales > Sapindaceae > Dipteronia > Dipteronia dyeriana. Next base: position 26,051,153 of record CM065297.1, on the reverse strand, counting down.
TTTAATAATCTCCTTACTAGGTATATAAAATATATACCCCGTATGAATATAAACTATAGTCTAGCTGATAGAGGAAGTGATTTGGATTTATTTACTCAAATCACTCCTCGTTGGAATTTGCTTAAAATTACTAGTGGAATGATGTTCCTTTCATGCATAATAACATATAAAATTAAAATATATATATATAGAAAATAAAATATGAGACTTTTAATGAAGGGGAGGCTTGCATGAACCTCCTCCTCCCCACGGTCGGGTATGAAGGGGACTCGTTCGAGTCTCTTCCATTACGGAAGGTTTGTGTGAATCCTTATGGTTGTGGTGTGGTGTGGTGCATGCAAAGGATAATCACATCTTCACTTTTCGATAAATGTCAAAAAAAAAATTAAAGAAACAAAAATTCTCTTTGATTGTTTTTTTTTTTGGTATAAAAATATTTTTATTGTATGCTGAATATTGAATACTTTTTTATGGCATTTTACACCTTTTTTTTTTTTTTTTTTGTAAAGTAAAGCATTTTAGACATGATAATATTGTGTTAGTCAAAGTCAGCTTATGGATGCTACAGTGTAATTTTCCCTGCTATAATTATAAGTCCCATAATCATATCTACTATATAAAAGCGTACGTGTAGGTTGGCAAATTGTCTTCTAAGTTCTAAAATATCTAACTCTCTCTCTCTCTGTCACCGCAAAAGCTATCGTCGTTGCCTTGTTCTCTCCCTGATATCTTGTTATGGAACCAAGAAAACTACTCTCCTCCTTGTTCTACTTCTCTCTTCTCTCCCTTCTTTCGGGTAATTCATTCATGATTTCGCCAACCCTCCATTAATCAAACTCTCCCCTGCAGCATTCAATGTTTTTGGGTGGCTAACAATCTTAATTTGTGTGTACAGGTAACCAACAAGTGGTGGGCTCGGCTCACCACCACCACCACCATAAACATAGTCATTTGTTAGATTTCAAGCCATCAAAACTGTTCGTATTTGGAGATTCATATGCTGATACAGGAAATATTGGAAGATCATTTGGCGGTTCCTGGAAAGAACCTAATGGAAACACATTTCCCGGTAAACCAGCCGACCGTTTCTCCAGTGGCCGCGTCTTGACTGATTACTTGGGTAAAGTTTAATTTAGTTTCCTTTCCCTTTCTCTCTAAGATGAAGAGCTTTAATTATCTTTTTCTCTCTCTTTATTATTATTTTGGTGGTACAAGTAATGATGGCCATTATTTAAGCTTGGGAAAATTGCAATGAAGTGCCTCCACATTTTTGTTGAAAGTGCACTGTACTTTTGCTAAAATTATAATGAAGTACCTTTGACTAACCTTAGGCTGTCAAAGTTAATAGTTGACGGGTTAAAGATTTCGAAAGATCTAAATTACCTTTAAGTGTTACTAAAACAGTCACATTGTCCGATGAAAAAATGCCACATCACTAAGTAAAAAAAAGGAAAAAATACCACATCACTATATTTAATGGTAAATAAAACAAATTCATCTTAACAAATAAAAAAACAAAAATAAAAACACCAAATATCTTCTTGACTTCCATGGAGATCTAGAAATATGTCCTAACAGAGGAATCAACAAATCTATTTTAAGGAGGTCAAACCCGATCTCACCTTGGAGGAGAACGGAGCTTTCCATGGGGGGAGAACGGCGGTGGACAGCAATGGTGAGGGTGGAGATATTCAAAAAATGGAGTTTCGAATTTTAGTTTGAGATATTTTTTTGTGGTTTGTTGGGTGGAGATCTACCATGGAGATTTTGTGTCTTTATTTGAAAATGAAGAGGAAGATGATGTTGTTTTAATTTGTTTATGATTGAGAGAAAAAATGTTGATGATGATTGAAAAAAGAAAATGGAGATATAGGTACTCCTAAAAAATAAAATCTTCAAGTTTATTTTGCATCGATTGATAACGAGAATGGAGAGATCCTACCGCCCCAATCTCCTAAGATAAATTCCATTTTTTTCCCCTTTTATGATGATGTCTAGAACCCGAATCTTTCCCACATTTTTTTTTCTTTATTTTGTTTCTACAATTTACGATGATGATGGAGAGCCAAGATCTCCCACAAAAGATTCTTTATTATATATTTTTTCCTCTAAAAAGAAATCTTTCAATCTTTTTTCTTTAGTTGTTGGTTATATCTGGGAACCCAGATTTCTTTCCCTCCCCCCAAATTTCTTTATTTTTTCCTTCAATCAATGATGTTGATGGAGTTCCATATCTACCAATAAAATTTCCATATTAATAATGAATGAGATTTTCCCATACCCAGATCATCCCCACCCTAAAAAAAATAAAAATCAAAAAATTATTTATTTATTTCTTCACCTTTTTTATACATTTGTGAACCATAAATTTTATTTTTCCAATTTTGTAACCCTTATGGAATTTGATATTATAACCCTTATGGAATTTTGACATCAGTTAAAACTAACCGTCAAATGATTAATCAATGGGTACTTTTTTATAATTTTTGCTAAAGTACAATCTGGTTGCACTTTAATCAAAATCGAGGTACTTTATTGCAATTTTCCCTTTAATCTTTATTTGCCATATAAAGACGTAACCAAGATTAAAGATAGAAGGGAGCTAGAAATTTTGTTAGGAAGATATAATGAGATATCCCCGTATTTTATTATATTTTTTCAAAAAATAAAACTTAACAACTATTTTGTTTGAAGTATTACGCTAATATATAAATTCGGGAGGTTTTTTCAGAAAGGGGATGACTCGATTCCACAACCTCATAGTGTAAATGTGAAAAGTTTACCACCGAACCTACATCATCTCGTCCAATTATGAAAATTTATCAATTATGAAATCTGGAACAATGACAACTATAATCTCTCTTCCATTAATATAGATAACCATAGAGTTTGTTAAAAAATAATATATATATATATATATATATATATATATGTATTTATATAATGTTCCTATATTATTGGATCAGGATCCTCTGCTGCGTTTTTGTCTGTTAAACTTTACTGATCTTTTAAAATCACCCGTACATGTGACTACTATCAAAACCAATGGTCAAGATTTATTTTGCATTTTCTTTTTTTAAATAGATTTATTTTACCTTTTGTTTTTCCTACCAAAAGAGTGTCATTTCGTTCCAAAAACATGTAGAAGCCCAGGTTTATATTGTGCAACGGAAATAGGTTTTAAAAAATTTAATGCAATCAAACAACCTTTTATAGTGTATAAGAATAAACAAGAAGGATATAATTAATTATACCAGCTTTGATTGCTCCTTCTTTCCTTAAATTCTGTTCCCGATCCGAACCAGTAGATCTTTCTAGCTATATCCTACGATCTGGCAATTGTGTGGGCGCGCCACGGTACTCAAGAACAACAGGAGGATGCAAAGAGGAGGAAAAGAAACTTTTTTTCTTCATTACCTGACCGAAAAAACACCTGGAACTTTTTCTAGGGTTTTTTTTTTGTTTTCATACGATTAACACTTGATCGCTCTCTGATAAGTGGTCTCTTGTTAGTTACCAAATATATATACACGCCTGGAACTTTTTCTAGGGTTTTTTTTTTGTTTTCATACGATTATCACTTAATTACTCTCTGATAAGTTGTGCTCTCTTGTTAGTTACCAAATATATATATATTTTTCTAACTAAAACACTTATATTAATCCTTTTTAAATATATCATGTATATCAACAAGGATAATAAGTATTTTGAATTTAAAATCAAATTCAAATTTAGATATTTGATTTAATAAAAATAAAATCATCTAATTATCTTATTTTCATTAAAAAAAAATATCAATCAACACCTTCTATCTAATGATTAATCGCATAAATAAATAATCTAATTATTTATTTAATTTAATCATTAATATTTATTAATTAAATAATTTCATTATTCAATTAATTCTCAAATGAATAAGTGTCACTTTTATAACATAATTAATCGGACAATCCAATTAATTAACCATGACCCTTGTTACCTTAATCAGTCGGGCTAGCAAGGGGAGCTAATGGACCCATAGTATTTTGAGCTCCAATAATCCTTAAAAATAATTAATTAAATTCTTTAATTAATATTTCATGATTATTAATTTCGGTGTTATTTTACTAAAAACTTGAAGCTACAACCATAGCTATTACACATGGTATAATCCTCCACAAGTAGTTCATAATTAGAGCTAAGTCATAATGTATGTTATACTCCTCTAATTATATATTTTCCATTAAGTATCATTGATTCTCTAATGAATAATAAATCCTACATTCCTTACGAAATTAGGAGAGCGTTCATATTGTTCAAACCCCGAATCAACCCTTAAGGGAACTACCATCTACTTCTCACAAGAAGGAGTGGATTCCACTATTGTGTACAAACTTTCTCAGCCACAAGCCAAACCGCAATTCCAACATACAAAGCATATTGATCAGGAATGCAATTTCGATCTCACCCATGGTATATCAAAAACCATGATCTAACCTGAAGTAGTCGATAAGACACTCGAGATTAAGATCACATATATTTAGCCATCATTTGTCGATACATATGAATCTCAACGTGAAACGGATCTTGGTGAGAGATTCATGCAGATTGTGGCCCAATCATATATGATCACATGTTACAAGGTGTCTCTATTCTCATATCACCACATGAATGATCCAATATGATATCACCGTGCATCAAGGAATGGACCGCAGCTCTAGATTAACCATAAATAATTACCCAGCTTTATTTGTTATCTACAGACTCTTTAGATTGCTCGTCTCAAACTGAATCCACCTGTATATGACATTCATATACTCAGTTCGAGATTATATTCGACATTCTTGGATGTTAATTACACATGATATATAAATGTATGAGACAATTTGAATGAATAAACTACTTCTTTTATTTATGTTCTATTCACATTTACAAACTACAAGCTTTAGGGCAAAAACCCCAACAATCTCCCACTTACACTAAAACGTGTGAGTCATGTCTCGTAATCCTAGGCCCTCTAGGTGACCTTCAAACAATTTAGCCGGTAAGGTCATTGTAAATGGATCAGTATGATTGTCCTATGACGCTATCTTTGTCACGGTCACATTCCCTCTCTGCATTTTCTCTATGATGAGATGATATTTCTTATCTATATGCTTCCCTTTCTTATAGCTTATTGGTTCTTTGAAATTAACTACGGCACCACTGTTATCATAATAAAGTGTGATGGGTTTATCCTGATTTGAAAAAACTTCCAAATCATTTAAGAACTTATGGTGCCAAACAACCTATTTAGCAGATTCACAATCGGCTACATATTCGGCTTCCATGGTGGAGTCAACAATACAAGATTGCTCAACACTTCTCCAAACAATGGCTCCACCCAGTTGTGGAATTTTGGGAATCTCTATCTGACTAAAAATCAGAATCTGTATATCCTAACGGGATCAAATCCTGCCCAGAATATACTAACATATAGTTTCTCGTTCTCCGAAGATACTTTAGAATAGTCTTAACAGCAACCCAATGATCCAATCATGGGTTGGACTAGTACCTATTGGCTACTCCCACTACGAAGCAGATGTCAGGTCTCGTGCATGACATAGCATGCCTACAGTAGAAGCATATGGAACACCTCTCATATCCATAACTTCTTTAGGTGTCTTAGGACACTGTTCCTTAGACAAGTGAACTCCATACTTGGAATGTAAATTACCTTTCTTGGAGTTCTACATCAAAAATCATACAAGAATCTTATCGATATACGATGCCTGAGACAATACTAAGAGTTTGTTGTTACGATCCCTTATAAGTTAGATCCCTATACATAATTTGCCTCTCTAGTCTTTCATTTGGAATTGGCGAGCCATTCAGCCCTTTACTTCTGATAATACCCTTGCATCATTCTCAATGAGTAGGATATCAACTACGTATAGGACTAAGAAAGCTATATTCTTGTCAATGATGTGCTTGTAGACACAAGGCTTATCAACGTTTTGGTCGAAGCCATGGGATTTGATAACGCCATCAAACCTTATGTTCTAAGATGTAGATGATTGCTTAAGTCCATATATAGACCTTTGCAACATGCAAACCTTTTGCTCTTGATCTGGAGACATGAATCCCTCTGGTTGTAACATGTAAATGCTCTTATCAATATTGTCATTCAGGAATGCATTCTTGACATCAATTTTCCAAATTTCACAATCGAAATAGGCAGCTATTGATAAGAGTATCCTAATAGACTTAAACATGGCTACTAGCGAGAAGGTCTCTTCATAATATACCCTTTCTTTCTAGGTATAACCCTTGGCCACTAACCTAGCCTTGAAAGTCACTACCTTCCCGTCTATTCCTCTCTTTCTCTTGTAGATCCACTTACACCCTATGAGTTTTACCCCATCCAATAAGTTTACAAGTCCCCAGACATAGTTAGAGTACATAGACTTCATCTTGAGATTCATGGCTTCAAGTCATTCCTCTTTGTTAAGATCCTTTTATTGCATTCTTAAATATCAATATATCATCCACACTATTAATAAAGATGACATCTTGTACCCCACTTATACTTAGATAGCGTTCAGGTTGTCATACAACTCTCTCATTATGTCTAGGTGGTATTGTATCCTGACTATGAAGCATCTGACTATCAGATGTTGATGGATCAACACTCTTGTTGATTGAGCACTAGTCGTACCAGGCTCCATCTCATTTAATACAATCATGCTACGAGGTTTATGATCATTGATATAGTTATCCTTAAGAAACATTGAATTTGTTAATACAAACACCTTGTTCTCTTCAAGACTATAAAAGTATCTATCTTTGGTCTCCTAGAATATCCTACAAATAAGCAGACCATAGACCCAGGATCTAGCTTTCCACTTCTGTTCTTTTGCACATGTGTTGGATACCCCTATATGTAAAAATACCATAAACTAGTTTTACTACCATTCCACAACTATAAGGGAGTCTTAGAAACATATTTGAAAGGGAAATGTAGGCCGCAGTTTGTAGTGCATATCCCCAAAAGCAATTTTGTAATGATGAGAAACTAATCATAGATCTCACAATTTTCATGAGGGTTCTATTTCTCCTCTCTGCGACACCATTATGTTGTTGTGTTCCAGGAGCTGTGAGTTGGGACACAATCCCATACTCGAGCACGAATTCTTCAAACTCTTGGTCAAGGTACTCACCTCTACGATCTGGATGTAGAGTTTTGATAGTCTTTCCTAACTGATTCTCAACTTTAGCTCGGAACTCCTTGAACTTTTTAAAAGTTTCTGACTTCTATTGCATTAGATAGACATATCCGTATCTAAAGTAGTCAACTATAAAGGTGACATAATACTCATAACCACCCCTTGCTTAACATTCATTGGTCCACAGACGTCTGAATGTATATGCTCTAGTGGTTCTTTGGCTCTAAGCACTTTTCCAGTGAAAGGTCTCTTGGCCATTTTGCCTTCTAAACATAATTTGCATATAGATAAGGTGTTAACCTTTAACTCACTTAAAGGTCTGCTTTTTACTGGTCCATCTATCCTGTCAAGGTTAATGTGGCCAAGTCTTAGATGTCGCAAATACATTTCATTTTCTAGAGAGATCTTTTGTCGTTTTATTTTAGGTTTTTCAGCTTTAAACAATTCAGTGTTGAGCAGTGTAGTAGGTATTAATGGCCTTAAAATATACAAATTGTTTTCGTTTAATCTTAAACATATATTCAATCCGTTCTTTACAATAATAACAGACTTATTATTAAAAGAAATAGAATATAATTATTTCCACAACTTGGAAACTGAAATCAAATTTTGAATAAATCCAGGATTATCCAAAACAGTGAAACAACTTCCAAAAAGTAGTCTAACTATACCCATTGCTCGGGCTGACACAACATCCTCTGACCCAACGCGTATCGAGAAAGCTCTTTCCTCAAATTCTGTCGAAGAATCAGTCCACTGCATAGAAGAACAAACAAGGTTAGTGGCCCCCGAATCAACTATCCAAGGTGAAGAATCATCTTCCACTAAACAAGACTCAAGAACAAGTAAAACATATTTAGCTTTTGTCTTTTTCTTCCTGGCTACCTCCTCTAGATACTGAGGACAATTTCTCTTCCAGTGGTCAACCATATCGCAATGGAAACACTTTCATTTACCCTGGTCAATGGAGGCGTCATTTTTCTTACCTTGGGCTTTCTTGGGTTTTGGCTTACTCTTTACCTACCCAGTAGACCTCTTCCTCTTCTTATCTCTAGAAGAAGCTGGTTCAGTAACATTTAACTCACTAGTCTTACTTTTGTTATCCTTTATCAAGGACTGAAAAGTAGTGAGCACATTGAGTAACTGAGTGAGGTTGAGCCATAACTTGTTCATCCCATAGTTACTCTTGAACTGATCGAAACTCTTCGGAAGAGTTGTTAGTTTGATGTTCACCTGATTGGATTCATCAATGACCTCACCATTGATTTCTGTCGTGTTGAAATAGGATATCATGCTCAGTACATATTCTCAAACAGATGTACCCTCTTTCATCCGAGCAAGCATTGCGGAATGAACAACTTCGTGTTGCTTTTGCTTAGAGGGTTGCCTGAACATAGCTTGCAATGACTCCATTATCTCAAATGCAGTAGCCATTACTTCGTGCTTCAAAACAAGCATATATGTCATACTAGCTAGCAGATACGTTCTAGCTTTCTCATATGATGAGACCCATTTATCATATGCCTCACGAATAGTTCGTATGGCAAAGGCAACAGGCTCTAGAGGACATTCCTCCATAAGCATAAATTTTAGGTCCTTGGTAACCAAGATTGCATTTGTATTATGTTTCCATTTTGCGTAGTTTTTACCGGTTAATTTGTTGTTAGCGAGGATTTGTAATAAAGCAGATGACATTGCTGGAAAAACATAAACTAAGAATCCATTCTATCATACATTCATAATATGTGTGAATGTTTTGGCATAAAATTAAGCATGATGTACGAACACGTTTAATGAACAAGAACAACCCTGAAAAATAAATGTTACTACGCCACGACAACCCAACATACCACAAGAAAGTACCGCCTTAGGGTCGATCAAATTCTTGCATGCTAGATCGAGACATTCTCAATTAAATGATATACTAAAATAACTCTTATTCTTCTTTCATTCAACCATCGTTTATTTAATGAGGCTGTTAATTATTTATTTTAATTAAATCCTTATGAGTGTAACCCATCATTTCAGATCTCATAAGCTTAATTCAAGAATTGCTGCCTTAGGGTCGGTCAATCCTGAAATACCCACATAAATCCTTTCCTTTAGAAAGTCAACCTTGGTATTGATTCTTATCGAAACCCTCCTTATGGCAAACGAAAGCAAAGTCGTCTTGAGGCCCCACTTGAATCTCACAGTGTTGAACTGATAATGGAGACTGCAGGATATAATATCATATGTCTCTCTTCCACTCACTATTTTATGGTAAGGATTTTATATTATTATTAATGCACCTGTATTAAACCAGATTAAACGGATAATTTCAATCTAAGTGTCTAGTGCATTAATAACAAATTATTAGTTCATTAATAATTTCAATCCTATTCCAATAACTAATAAACTAATTTGATTTTTAACTTTTAAAAAACTAGTTCATTAGTGATAATTCTAATCAAAGTAAACTACTTACTAGGACTAGAATTATTAAATGTGTGTTTACCAAGTTTTAACTATTAAAACTAAACACATTATTAAGTCCAATTATTATTAGGGTTGAATTATCTTAATAATTATAATGGACCCTACTAATCTAAGTATTTAAACTCTTTAATAAATAGATTAGATATTCATGAGAATTATTGAGTTTTTACTTCTAAAAACTAATCCCATTAACTTATAGCCAATTATGTGAATTACCCATTTTAATCAAATTAAAAAAAAAACACATAATATAGATGATTATAATGCATGTATGACATTCAATAAAATGCATGTGTAAGCATTAATAATCTATGCAGCATGTGTATGCATGGCAATGCTTTAATTATCACATAATATAAGCATACATGAATTGACCGAGCACGATGGGTTTATCTAACTTAAAAATAATATAATTACAAAAATAATCCAAGGCATTCCTTGGTTTTCTTGTAATTCCATAATGTTCAAGTCTATGGGTTCTTCTTATTTTTGGGCTTTTAACCAAGTCCAACTTGATTAAATTTTTTTTTTTCTTGGATTGTGATCCATCTCATGAATCAAACTTAAAGCTCAAGTGTTACTCTAACACTTATTGGAGGTCCAAGGCATAAAAAAAAAATCCAGCCCAAAATCCTTTTCGAATTCGGAAACCCTAACGTTGCAAATTCGAAACTCTAGCACTTTCACATGTGACCATCATTCGCACATATGGGTAGCATGAAAACACACGGGTTGCACGCTAGATCATTGCACGTCAGCGTGTGAGATGCTTCACACACGCTCAACAACTGTTGCAGTAGTGTTGTGAATGGATCATGCATTCAACTTTTGTGCACATGTTGTGCATGCACATATTTTGTGCATAGGTTGTGTATGCATCACGGCAAACATACAAAAAAAATATTTGTATGATGCATGTTGCGCAACACTTGAGCATATGTCATGCATGTTGCACATTATGTGCTATTCTACGTCTTCCTGATCGTTTTCTTCATCGATTTACATCAATAAAAATAAACTAACAGCATATAAAAAAAATATACAACCTGGAATTATAATTACATCAGAAAAAATATTACATATAATATCCAAAACCCTAAAACCCACCATACCATACAACTAACGATCAATCATGCTTTAAAAAAAACATCATACATTCAATAGATTCGTGCCTACACATTCATATATGCAATATCAAGAACTAATTGAATATTAAAATACATTGTACAATTAAGCTCTAATACCAATTTGTAGAAGCCCAGGTTTATATTGCGCAACGGAAATAAGTTTTAAATTTTTTAATGCAATCAAACAACCTTGTACAATATATAAGAATAAACAAGAAGGATACAATTAGTCATACCAGCGTGATGGCTCCTTCTTTCCTTCAATTTTGTTCCTGATCCAAACCAATAGATCTTCCTAGCTATATCCCGTGATAATTATGTATGGGCGTGTCACGGTAATCGAGAATAGTAAAGCAATCACAACTCTAGTCATCTTCTTCTCCAATTGCTTCTCTAGTTCTTCCATGAATTATTGCAAATGTAAATAATTTTCGAATCGGAAACTAAACACTAGGAATCATATGCACGATAACTATATTTATTGATTTCCCCCTGATCATATTCTCGAGAAGAATTTTTGATTACTCTTCATATCAGTGATGGCTTGCTAGAAACCATAAAAATCCACCGGAAGGGAATCTAAAAAAAATGTGCCTTGGAAATCTGCTCTACTAATGGAGGAATCAACTCTCTACTAGGTCTCCATTATATGTTGTAAGTAAATGAAATCCATGGTTGTTCGACATAATTTGTTGATTCATACTTTACTTGTGAAAATTGGATTAGGATCCTCTGCTTAAGAATTTGAAGAATGATATATGAGATAGTCAAAACTCAGATCTGCAAAATTATTGATAAAATTCAGATTGCTTGTTTCAGGTTTTGAAAATTTTTCTCTTGCTTGAGGAAGTTTTGGGCTTAGAAGAAACAAGAAAATGCAAAACCCAATTTCAAAACTCATGTTTCCCGATTACACAACAAAATCACGCCTACATCATCCTAATCTTTAACCCAATCTGACTTTGTTCAACCGGCCAGTGGGAGTGACAACTTTAAAACTCAAGATTTCTACTCCAATTGTGCAACTTGGTTTTTCTAATTCAAATTATAATAAGTTTAGGAATTAAAAATGAAATAAAAGAGAGAGCCAAAGAGGATGCGGTGAGAGAATTGAGTTTTTAAATTTTTTTGATGGTGAAAAACTGAAAGTAAGAAGTTTGATCGACACCAGAATTCTCTTCCATCGGTTGTTCAACTTTATCAATTGAATTAGCTGATAAGACATTATGTGGAGTTGGATTGAATGTCCTTACTGTGGGTAAGAACTAACGATGTCTTTTTATCGGCGGATTTGAAATGAAAAAATGTTAAAAACAATATTGACCATTCAATTTCATAAATACCATGTGTAACCAGATTGTTTAAAGCTCAGCAAAGCTAAGCTGACAAAAAACTCAGTAGAGGATCCTTATCCTATATTATATTGGTTTAGTTATGATGCAGCATCAGAAAATAATTATACTCTTAGATTGCCTACTAATAAATCTAGAAACCAGGAAAATAATTAAAATACAAAAATCCAACTTAACAAGATGCAAAATTTTCAACTAGAACAACACGAAAATTTATTTAACAATAGTATTACTTTATAAATTTAAAATTTGAAGAATGGGAAAGATAATTGTTATTATAAAACACAAGAAAATTAATGTTTACTGTTTGAATAGAAAATAAAATTAATTTTTTGTTTATTATTTTATTTCTCTTGAGGCTAGGGTGGGCACCCTAACCCCACTAAAGTCGTCTCTGGTTGCATAGTGGCTTACTGTTCTCCACTCCTCTCCAGACTTGCAAGCTGCTTTTTACCGCTATAACATTGCTTTATTGCCTCCACTTTTTTATTTTATTTCTTTCTCTTTAAATTTTATCAGATTAACAATTGAGAGCCTTACATACCTTAACTGCATGTTTGGGCCTTTTCCTCTAAGGTAAGGTACATAGATAGAGTTGGGCTTGATTCCAAGCCAGGTTGTTTAGCTTCTCTTGTTTAGTTGTTGTTTAAGTTGTTGGTTTATAGTAGCTTTTAGAAGAAAAACAAAACAAAAAAAATAAAAAAAAACAACAACAACATCAACAATAATCGAGAGCATCCTATCTTTTCACTAGCTGCTCTCACTTTCTCACGTGGTATAAAGATAGAACATTTTTATTCTTTTTAATTGTTATATTCTTTTGTTGACGTCAATTTCTTGATGGGCAAGAATGTCAACAATGCTTGGTTCGATTATGACCTGTTAAAGAGAAAGAGAAAGAGAAAGAGATTGTAATTGATATGTTTATGACACGAGTTTACGTGGTAATACTTCGGTGACCGAAGAAACATCCACGGGTGGTTGTAAAGACAACCAAGCCAAATCAACTATTAAATAAAGAATTACACCACTCGATCTCTTTTGCCTCTCTTTTACAGTGATTACCTCTATTCTCTCTCTTCTCTCTTTTTTGTATATTTTCTATGTGTTGTCGTATATGTCTCTGTCGTCATTCAAATCAGATTATGGGTTTATTTATATGTGCATAGAACCATAATCCTTGTTACACAAATAAGAAAAGGTGATAGTGTTTAATTATAACTGGTTGCTTGTTGAAGTCGTCTTTGTCTTCTTTTCTGTTTTAGAGATCTTGTGGATCGAGTCTGAATCTTTGTGGGATTTTAGTTGCACAGTCCGTTTAGGACTTATTTCCTAATCGGTGTGTAATCTTCTAGAAGAGTAGAGTTAATTCTTGATTTAGACTTGTTTCATGTTTGACGTTTATCCTTCTGGAAGCTTTTAAATTCTTTCCTCCTCTGATACGGGGGAATGAAATAAGGATGTTTCCGTATTGGAGTGTGATTCTAGATCCTTTCTCTAGGCTCATTTACTTATGTGAATCACATATTTCTTGACAGCTTCTTTACTCGGGTTTCTCATGTCGTCCTGAGTAAAGCTGAATGTGCCGAGTATTAGTATACCTTACTCGGGTTTCATTTCTTGGTGATACCATCGATGGTGTTTTTCAGTTTCCAATTTGGATGCTTATCTGGCAATCTTTTGGGGAGGCTGCCTTATCTATCAGTATCGTGTACATTTAATAAAATATACATATAACAATATCCCCTTAAAATACTTTTGCCGAGTAGAATTCATTTTGGTGAAAGTATTTTAATCGTTCAATCTTCGTCTAGCTTTTTGTTATTTCCTTCATTAATGCTTCATTAAAGTATGAATAATAATCAATTCACAGCATTAATGATGTGTCTTAATGGCAACCATGTATGTGCAATTTGTCTCTTCGCGTCAAATCCCTATGATTGTGACGTTCTGAAATTCTAACGGCTTGATCTGTTTTCTTCACGACACTTGTCTTTCTATCGTTCGGTATCTCTGTTGGCATTTATGAGATACGACCTCCAGGTTATTTGATACGCCGCTTATGTCATTGAATGTCCTCCTTTTTTCAATCTTCCCGTCTTTCCAAACCCTAGGGTTTCATGCTTTAGTCATCAAGTGGCTTATTTAAATTGACGAGGGCTATTTCATCGCCATCTTTACGAAAAGAAAAATCAGGCTTGCTTCTGTCTTCCTACTCTTGTGCACAGATATGTTATTCGCTCTTCATTGAAGTTTTTTTCCAATTTCTTGCGTCTGCTTTAAAGGTCTATTTCCATGGATTCTATTACACGACACCGTATTTTTGTTAAGGCCTTTGATGCGCTTGAGTGTGGAGATACTTATTTAGTTTCGTGTATTTATAAATTATTAGGGGAATCACCCTCTGACCAACCTTATTTTTTGAATGTTGACGTTTCTGGTCTTTGCCCTAGTGTTCCTTCTAGCCCTAGCTCTAGTCCTAAATCTTCTTCTAGCTCTGAATCTTCCATTTTTGATCGTCACAGGGTTTCTTTACGATATATGATGGGGAAGTATCAAAGTAATCGCACGGTTCGTAGACACACGGTTCAAGCGACGTTCAGATTGGGAGGCAAGTGGTTAGTGGGAATGATGTTGAAGAAGAACACCGTGCCTCTCGGATTGTCTTTTCTCTTAATCGCCCGAGTGCATATGATACTGAACCGAACGTGGTCGGGGATACAAAGATCGAGAAACATCATGCTCGGTTTAATCTAGATGATTATATTCCGATGATGCCTGTTGGTGATAGGACATCGTGGAATCCTCCCCCGGGTATGGTTGCAATTTATGAATCCATGTTTAGTTATGGGGTGACTATTCCCCTCCAACCTTTCATCGCCTGGTTCCTTACTGAGGAGGAGATTGCCCTAGGCCAGCTTGCCCAAAATGGCTATAGGATTTTGATGTGCATGTGGCACATGTGGAGCCGGATGAAGTTGCTGCCACCTTCTCCTCGTGAAATAAGGCAGTTTTATACTCTTCGCCAATCTGGTCAGACTATGACTTATTTTCTTTTATCCAACCATCCGGATAATTGGATTCCCGAGGGAGTGAATGTGAGTTGGGGCGTCAAAACTTCCCTGGATGCTAAGAAAAAGAGTTTTATCTGGGGTTTTCCCACTTCAAACAAATACTGGAAAAATAGTTGGTTTTTCGTAGGTGGAAACTAGAAAAACCAGGTCGAGCTTTAAGTTGGTGAAGCTCGGGAAGTATTGAAGGTTCCTCATTACTTTTACTCTCCCGATCGCTGGAACAAAAAATAGCCCATTTTCACTGATGTTGAGTTGTCTAACCTTGCTCAGGCGGATGTGCGTACTTTGGAAAAAAGTAACAGGTCCTACCTTTTTCATTAGAAGAAAATGATGGATCTTGGCTTTTTTGCTCAGATTTCTGCTCGTCACAGACGATGTAAGTGAGCTTTCCTGTTGCTCTTATTTTGTCGCTTTTACCGTTTTATGCACTTTAACTCCTTATCCCTTTCGAATTCAGTGTAAGATATGGACGTCGTCTATGACGTCTAGGCTCGCCAGGTGAAGGCAATTATTCAGACAAGTCGTAAAGAAGCTTCTCGTCAAAGGGAAAAGGGGATTGTTTCACCTGATAATGAATCGGATGAGAATTTCGAGGAAGCAGATGAACAAGTACCTTAGTACATCCCTGAGGAGGTCGTCCAGCCGAGTGTGGGGGAATCAAGTGGCCCGAGTGGTCTTATTGGGCCTGATAATGACCAGAGACTACTTGAGGTTATGGGCAGGCAAGAGGGGCATCCTGTTGGTGTAGCATCTGAAGGGCCTAGTTCCCCCGCCGATGGGGTGCCAGCTGAGCAGTTTGTTGATAGGGGCGTGGAAGGAGTTAGGGAACCCCCCTGCTGAACAGGTTGATCATTCACTTCCCGATTTTTTTGGGCCATTTTAAGATATAACTAAAGACCAGAAAGATCTTGCAGCTGATCTTGGTTTCTACCGTACTCAGGCCAAAAAAAAGAAGGTAGCTCATTCTTCTGCTTGACCACTTCCAAAATTTCCAAGAGTGGTGTCGTTCATTGAGTCGAGCGATGAAGATGTTGACGTTAGGGATTCCCCGAGTGCTCAAATGGAGAAGTATTCAGAAGAAATGGAGAATACTCGAGAGAGTTTGAGCAGAGAGAACTCCCTGCCATCTGAGGTTGAAACTACAGAAGCAGGGTTATCGGAACAACCTATAAACCCTTTCCCCCAGGATATACTGAAGGCCATATCTTCCGGCCATGCTTTTATTGGTGATGATCATTGGAGCCGTTTTAGGAATGGTTCCCTTATGGAGCGCCTTCGTAATATTTTCAACAGTGCGACCTACGTAAGTTTTCTGAACCGAACTTCGCATCAATGTGCCTTAATTTGGGCTTCTTTAAGCTATTTATCTACAGGTGGTTACTGTGTTTGCTGAGGCTGTTTAGATGCAACAACACTAAGCTGATCGGATAAGGCGTCTGGAAGCTCATTTAAAGGAGAGTGGGGATAACCATGCTCGGATTGAGGTGGCCTATCAAAGGAAGGCGAGTTTTGCTCAGGATTTCACCAATCACTGTTTAGCGAAACAGATGGAGGTCGATGAGAGGACCTCTACTGCGGAGGAGAGGCTAGGTCTTTACAAGACTTGCTCTCCGATGCCCAGGAGTCGATGCTACAGACTAAACAGAAGGCCGAAAAAATGAAGTCATCTTATGAGGGAAAAATTGAAGATATTAAGAGCCAAGCTCTGAAGATCGAATCCCTCTCGAAGGAAGCTAGGATGGAACTTGAAGTTCCTGGGGTTGATCACTTTAGAAGATCTCCAGCTTATGATGCCTTACTCCTTAGGGAGTTCCAACGGGGGTTGTTTTCAGCTGCCAAGTATTATATTAACTGGCTAATATTATTAACCGAGTAATCTTGAAACGAAGGCAAGCGGATTTGCACTTGTATTTCGTACTTGGTTGCTATCCAAACGTTGCATCGAGGCTCACCACGATTATACGTTTGGATCCTTATGTATGTCACTGAGGGCGTTTCCTAGTTTTGTTTACGTAAGGGTTTACCGAATCTTTAAGCTTTGGATTGCTTAACACATCTGCACAACTTACCGGGATTTACCCGACAATGCCCCGAGCCGTTTTCTAGAATCTGGTGCATCGGGTTTGCCTTTTGGCTAAGGTCTTAGTTGACCTTGCTCGACTGACATGCTCTTTTGAGCTTCTCCGCCCTTTTGGGATTTTCACCAAATTAATGGTCCCGAGCCTTTTATCGTATGTTCATAATTCTATGAATCCTGTGTCGGATTTTTTATTTGTAATTCAGCGAAATTAACAAAATATGGAAAAATATCAAAAAAATTTCTAATAATAAATTACTAAAAACATTCTGACTGAAGAAATAAAGCCTAAAATTAGGGAATTCCAAGGATAAAAAATCTTCAGGTATTGAGCATTGCATGGATAGGGTAAAACTCCTTCATCTGGTCGGATAATCCAATATGCTCCATGTCCGGTCATTCCTTCAATTTTGTATGGGCCTTCTCATTTATGAGCCAAAGAGCTTGCAACTTTATCTTTTATGTTCAACGATACTCTTCTGAGCACCAGGTCTCCCATTCGGAACTTCCTAACTCACACATGAGAATTGTAGTGCCTAGCCACTCTTTGTTGATATGCCGCATTTCGCACTCGGGATTTCTCCATTTTTTCTTCTAACTCATCCAAGCTTTGTAACAACATATCAACATTATGATCTTCATCATAAAACCTGACTCTGGACGACATATATGATGTTTCTGCAGGGATGACGGCCTCTGTTTCGAATGTCAAAGAAAACAGTGTTTCTCTTGTAGAAGTCTTTACCATTATCCGATAAGCCCATAATACTTCAGGAAGTTTTTCAACCCGATTGCCCTTTTTGGCATCCAGCTTTGCTTTGAGCGTGTTGTTGATGACTTTGTTCACTGCTTCAGCTTGTCCATTTGTTTAAGGGTAGGCATGTGTAGCATAATAATTTGAAATATAGTACTTACTACACAATTGCCTAAATTTTTTATTGTCAAATTAGGTGCCGTTATCAGTGATAATAATATTCGGGACTCCAAACCTATAGAGTGTGTTCTTCTTCATAAAGTTTATGGAGTTTGCTTCCGTGATGTGCACTAATGCTTCAGCTTCCACTCACGTAGTGAAATAGTCAACAACCACAATTGCATGCTTTGTTCCACCCCCTGTTCCTGCTGGCATCGGACCATTTAAGTCCAAGTCCCACATGACGAATGGACATGGGGATGTGAGACTTCTGAGGTGTTTAGGGGATCACTGAATGTCATTGGTAATCCTTTGGCAAGGGTTACAACTTTCTGAACATCGTTGTGCATCAGAGAACAGAGAAGGCCAGTACAAACCTTGCATGAGTACCTTGTGTGCTATGATTTTGCCTCTTGTATAGTTTCCACACACGCCACTATGGATTTCCTTTAATATCTGGTGTGCGTCTTCCTCTGATACGCACCTTTGGAGCGTTCGGGAAAATCCCATTCTATATAATTCTCCTCCAATTATAGTACACCTGGCTAACCTGTACCTGATGCGATTTGCCTCCAAAGGGTCTTTCGGGAGTACATCCTCTTCCAAGTACCTTTTTAGCTGAGTCATCCAACCATCTAGCGGTGTTCAGATTTCTGAAACTTCAAAGTCTTTTGGTTCAACTATACTTGGCCTAAGAAGATGTGTGACTGGGATATTCTTTGGCCTTATTGTGGTTGTTGCCGATGCCAGCTTGGATAAAGCAACTGCTTTTTTATTTTCTTCCCAAAGGATCTAGACAATTCTATATTCTTTGAACCGTTGAAGGAATTGTTTTGCTATGCCCAAGTAAGCCATCATACTTTCATCCCTGGCCTGATATTAGTTTAGGATATGGTTGACGACTACCTATGAGTTGCTGAATATCTCGACTTCATCTGCTCCGAGTGTGATGCAAACTCTAAGCCCTGCCAGCAGTGCCTCATATTTTGCTTGGTTGTTTGTTGCTTTGAAGTCGAATCTCATGGCACATTCAACGTCATCTTCTTCTAAGGTGCATACCACAACCCTTTCCCCACTGCCATGAGTGTTCGAGGAGCCATCAACATATAATTTCCATGAGAAGCTTTTACCCAACATTCTTTTTGCCTCTAGATCGGGCTCCGTAAACTCTGTTACAAAATCTGTCACTGTTTGGCCCTTGAGTGATGTCATGGGCTCATAATTAATATTGAATTCACTCAACTCGATTGCCCATTTGGTTAATCTTCCCGAAATCTCAGGTTTCAACATAATTTGCTTAAGCGTGCAGTCGGTGTATTGGCCTTTGTACTTCATCCTCTGTTCTGACTAGGACCGAGCTTACGGCTAATTCTGTAAGGGACAAATATAGATAAAGTACTTTTCCTTCCTTTGGTTTCGAAAGGATGAGTGTCTGTCCTAAGTGTTCTTTTATCTTCTGAAATGCCTGTTCACATTCTGCATTTCATTTGAGTCCCTTTCCCTTTTTGATTATTTTGAAAAATGGTGCACATCTGTCCATTGCTTTCAAAATGAATCTACCGAGAGAAGCTAGGCATCCCGTCAGACGTTGTACCTCCTTTAAGGTTCTTGAAGAAACCATTTCTTCGAGAGCTTTAATCTTCTCGAGATTTACTTCAATCCCTCTCTGGTGAACTTAGAAATCGAGGAATCTTTCCACAAGAACCCCGAAGAGGCATTTACTCGGATTTAACTTCATCTGGTGTCTCCTCAGGACATCAAATGTTTCACGCAAGTCTGAAGTATGCTTGACTGTTGTGATACTTTTGGTTAGCATATCATCAATGTAGACTTCCATGTTTCTTTCTATTTAGTGAGCAAAAATTCTGTTGACCAGTCTTTGATATGTTGCCCCAGTATTTTTTGGCCCAAAGAGCATCACTGTGTAGCAGTATAGCCCCAGGTCGATTATGAATGCCGTTTTATCTTCATCTGCTTTGTTCATCCTGATCTGGTTATATCCTGAATAAGTATCTATGAAAGTGAGTAGTTCATGACATGATGAAGCATCGACCAACCGGTCTATTCTGGGAAGTAACTATCCTTTGGACAGGATTTGTCCAAATCTCTGAAATCCACGCACATTCTCCATTGACAATTTTACTTCTTGACCAACACCACATTCGCTACCTACTGTGGATAATTGATTTCTCTGATTGATTCTATAGCGAGAAACTTCTCTACCTCCTGTTTGATTGCCCAACTCCTTTCGAGGTTAAAGAATCTTCTTTTTTGAATTACAGTTTTTACGCTCAGATCCACAACCAAGTGATATGATACCACTCATGTGTCTATCCCCACCATGTCTTCGTGACTCAACGTAAATACGTCTTTGTATTCTCTGAGCAAATTGATGAGATCTTCCCTGATCTTTTCTTTTAAATTAGCTCCGATTTTAACCTTCTTTGTTGGTTCATCTTCCCTTAAGACTACTTTCTTTGATGGCTCATTCTTTGATGTTTCGGGTTCCTCCCTTGGGTCAAACTCGAACATCATTGATTCTTCTTGCTTAGTCTGATCCGGTTGGGTCAGGGTACACACTTGGTGCTCACTGTTGTCTTTGTCCTTGTAAACAGAGAGATTAGCTCATCTGGCCATTTTCTACGAACCCTTGATCGTTCCTACTCCCCATTCTGTCGGGAATTTGATCATCAGGGCGTAGGTTGCCATTACTGCCTTTGTTTTATTCAGGAAAGGTCGACTCAGTAAGGCATTGTAAGGCCAGTTCTCCATGTCTACCACTACAAAGTCGAGTAACACCGTTTTCTAGCAAGGTGCCACTCCAATTTTCACAAGCAATTTCACCATTCCTAGAGACCTGACCTCGACTCCTCCAAATCCTCTGAGTGGGGTATGGAAAGGTTGCAACTCCTTTCGATCCAATCTCAGTAGATCATAAACGGCTACATTGAGGATGTCTGTTGAGCTACCGTTGTCCACTAGTATCCTTCGAACTTCCCTATGGCCAATCCGGGCGCTAATGACTAGAGCATTGTTTGGTCTGACGTTGACCCCATGTTAATCAGCTTCAGTAAACACTATTGGGTCCCATTTTTCCTTTATTCTCTTTGGATTAAGCTCAATGGAATTAACGTCGAAATTTTACCTTGCTTCAACCGCTTCTCAGATTTCCTGAGTCCGTTCTCGGTTATTTCTTCTAGTTGAAAGTCCTCCAAAGATGGTTTGAATTGCTCCGCTCACCTCAGAACTAGCCTTTTGTTTCGATCTGAGCCGTGATCTCCAGACTTGGTTTCTTTCCAAACTTGTCTTCTCATCTTTCTTCAAGATAATATCTTGTGGATGCCTTTCTCAGATTAGGGTTTCTATATGATCTCTGAGCTGGTAACATTTAGAGGTCTCATGTCTGCTCTCTTTGTGGAATCTGCAATACTTTATCGTGTCTCATCGGGCAAATTGTGACTGCCGAGGTGACTCTTTCACCAGATTCTTTTCTTCTAATATTGCCAGGATCTCGTCCTGTGTTTTCCGAAGTGGGGTGTAGTTTGTGTACTTTCCTTGAAACTTTTCTTTGGTTTGGTCAGTACAACGTCCGCTTCCACCATCTTTGCTTCTTTCTTTTCTATTCCCCTTTTGTTTCCCTTTATGACTCTTTAACTAGGCATCTTTTTGCTCGGGTAGTCCTCCATGCATGTAACAACCTCTTATTGCCAACTCTTCTTCTTTAGCCAATGCATATCCTCCTGCCATATCCATCATGTATGTATATCTAGTTAGATGAGCTCTCCTTAAGTCATAAGATAGCCGCTTGTTCTGTATGTTGTTTATAAATGCAGCGATTATTGTTTCATCATTTGCACTGCCAATTTTTGAGAATGCTTGGCCGAATATTCCAGATACTTTTTTAGCGACTCACATTTCCCTTGTTTTAGTTGAGAAAGATATGCCACTGATTTTTTCCTGTGCACATTCCCGGGGAATTGGTTGTCTTGAGAAGCTTCTGCTCAATTCCCTGAAACTCCCAATACTTGCAGGGGGAAATCTTCCAAACCACCTTGAGCTTACATCCCTGAGTGTATGTGGGAAGTTAAGACATAACAAGGGATCGTTGTGGGCATATTGGGCCATAGCGCTCTTATACCGTCTGACATGCTCATTGGGATCTGTATCCTTTTTGAATTGTTCCACGTGCGGCATTCTGAATCTCTCCGGGAATGGTGTTCGTAGAATGTCTCTAGTGAAAGGGTTGTCAGAATCGTCGTCAGACAACTAATTGTGTCCATAATGCCTAATCAACGCATCCATATAAAGCTTGTTATTCTCGACTTCTCAGGACAGGCTCTGTATCACAATATCTCTATCACTCATTGGCTCTCCCCGATGGTTGAGTTGTCGATTGACGGGCATACCTGTCTCCCGCTCCTCTTATGCTTGCCTCTGAGTCTCACGAGCTAACCCTTGTAAGCGTATTGTTCCATGGTGGCATTTACAATGATGACGGTCACTGTCTTCTGATGATGATGACCGGTTCCTTCGCCGATCATAATTGCAGTACCTATCATGCCTTGCTTGGTCGTTGCTTCATTTTTGGCGAGGCTATTCTATGGGCATCTCAAGATCCTTGTCCTGGTTGTGCGATGTACCCCCAGTCTGGTTGGTAGGATCTGAATGTTTAACGGCTGCTAACGTGTCTGGTTATAGCCCCAACTATTATCAATCGGAGCTTGGGAGGTGACTAATCTTGTAGGGATGGTTGGTTTAGAGGATTCGTCTCTCTTGTGGGCATCTCAAGATCCTTGTCCTGGTTGTGCGATGTACCCCCAGTCTGGTTGGTAAGATCTGAATTTCTAACAACTGCTAATGCGTCTGGTTCTGGCCCAACTATTACCGATCAGAGCTTGGGAGGTGACTGATCGTGTGGGGATGGTTGATTTAGAGGATTCGTCTCTCTTGAGGCCAACAGATCTATTATTTCCTTCGCTACATTTGTCAATAACTGTTGCAATGCATCCCTGAAAAGGTGCGTTATGTCCTCGCTGGTTGGAGGGACTCGCTGGATGCCAGTCAGGGATACCGGTTGGTTCCCAGTGATGGTGTTGGGATCTTGAGTGGCCTCTCCTTGGTGAGCTTTATCTAGCGATTTTCGTATGTCTCTGGAACCGATTTTACTTCCATTACTAGACAACATTTAAACAGATCGAAGGTAACCCCTTCTTCTAGCGCCAATTGTTGACGCCAATTTCTTGATGGGCAAGAAAGTCAACAACACTTGGTTCGATTATGACCTGTTAAAAGAGAAACAGAAAGAGAATGCAATTTATATGTTTGTGACATGAGTTTACGTGGTAAAACTCCGGTGACCGGAGAAACATCCACGGGTGGTTGTAAAGACAACCAAGCCAAATCCACTATTAAATAAAGAATTGCAGCACTCGATCTCTTTTGCCTCTCTTTTATAGTGATTACTTATGTTCTCTCTTCTCTCTTTTTTGTATATTTTCTATGTGTTGTCGTATATGTTTGTGTCGTCGTTCACAATGAGATTATGGATTTATTTATTTGTGCATAGAACCATAATCCTTATTACACAAATAAGGAAAGGTGATGGTGTTTAATTAGAATTGGTTGCTTGTTGAAGTTTTCTTTTTCTTTTTCTTTTTCTTCTTTCCTGTTTCCGAGATCTTATGGATCGAGTCTGAATCTTCGTGGGATTTTAGTTGCATAGTCCGTTTAGGACTTATTTCCTAATCGGTGTGTAATCTTCTAGAAGAATAGAGTTATTGCTTGATTTGGACTTGTTTCTTGTTTAACGTTTATCCTTCTAGAAGGTCTTAAATTCTTTCCTCCTCTGATACGGGAGAATGAAATAAGGATGTTTCCGTATTGGAGTGTGATTTTAGATTCTTTCTCTAGGCTCATTTACTTATGTGAATCACATATTTCTTGACAGCTTCTTTACTCGGGTTTCTCATATCGTCCCGAGTAAAGCTGAAAGTGCCGAGTATTCGTATTCGTATTCGTATTCGGCCTTACTCAGGTTCTCATGTCTTGGTGATACCACCGATGGTGTTTTCGGTGGCCAGTTTAGATGCTTATCTTGCAATCTTTTTAGGAGACTATCTTATCTGTCAGTGACGTGTACATTTAATAAAATATACATATAACATTATTTTTATTATTTTCATATTTTTCCTCATCACCTGTTGAGCTATCCTCACCAATGCCATGTACATAACCTCATAATTTTTAAATATATTTAAAACTATAAGCTGGATCACTAAAACCACTATTTTTTTTTAAATTTGAATAAAAACAATACTAAAAGCTTCTTTACGAGGGAGGTGGCAACATCTCTTTACTGGACGGGACTTTACTTATGACACACGAAAGTGAACGGCCATTGTTGTTTATTGAAGCCAAGTTAAGGAGAGTTGGTGGGGAATACTTGAGAAATGGAATGAACTTCGCATATGGAGGGACGGGCGTGTTCGAGATCACGTCTCCGTTACCAAACATGACCACTCTGATCGGTTTCTTTCAACAACTCATTAAAGAAGAAGTCTACAATTCACTTGAAATACAACAATCCTTTGCGGCCATCCTCGTCCTCTCTGGAAATGACTACCCTTCTTATTTTTTCAGAAACGCCTCTGCCCAGGCACGTGTACACGTACATCAGTATATCAGTACATCATGTACATGTATTGTACGTTCATACATAATTATATATATTATATAAGTATAGTAAAAGAAATGAATTAATTAAATCAACTCATCCTTAAGTAAGATAAATTTATATCTTCCACTGAGATAGCGTTTGTCCATGCTATTCTCACTATTACTTGCTAAAGGCTCTAGCACAAGGTGGTGTTGTGAAAAACAGCGTACAAACAAATCCAAATATAAATAAATAATAAAAAAATCATAGGAAGAAAAAGATGATATCAACGATTTTACGTTGTTTAATAATTTATCTATGTTTACGGAATGTAACATACTAAATTCATTATTTCTTAGAATTGATTATAATATCTTTATGTTTCTATAATTGTTCTTTCTCGTTCTAACAATTTTTCTCACGCTTTTCAAACTTTATATAATTGTAATATTTATATAAAAACATTAGATTTGGTAAAATCCTAATTGTTTTTTGTTTCCACTTTCTATCTATACAAGAAATCCTATTTCTCATAAAATTACGTCCGACCGCTGTCGGTATCCACGGCGCTCTACCAGCATACATCCACTGATCTTGAACCGCTGTACCACCACTGTTATAATTTGCAGCGCTTCTCACAGCGCTCTTCAATATTTGGTCGACCGCTATCTAAGACGCTCTCCTTGCAAAAAAGTCACACTGATGCACAAGGCGCTGTACAAGGCCACAGCGTGCGTGAAGCAATTTCAAATTTGCTTCAATTGTTGACTTTATTCTGCACAATTCCCAAACCCCATCTTTTGCTTTCCTTTTTTTTTATTATTTTAATTCTTGTTTCACAAAAGACAACTTTGTCGTTTCTTTTTTATTTTAAGTTATCACACTTCCCTAACAATCTCTTTTAAAGATCGAAATTCAATCAACGTTCTTCATCCTTCATCGATGATTTAGTAGATAAATAACGGTATATATATTCTCCACATCTTCACTCTTGAAGATTTACTAAAGCTATACACAACTTCAGTTTCTCAATAGTGATTGGTTTGGTTAACATATCAGTCGGATTCTTAGTTTCTGTAATCTTTACTAACTTTAACACTCCATCTTCGATTAACGATCGAATAATGTGGTAGTGCAAGTCTATATGCTTGGTTCTAGAATAGAACACCGAATTCTTGACTAAGTGTATTGCACTCTGACTATCACTATGTAACAATTTCATCACCTGATCGAATCCAAACTCAACTAATAACCCTTGTAACCATATCAGCCACTTGCTTACTTCTGTCATAGCCACAACCACATATTCTACTTCAGTTGTAAAGATTGTCACTATTTTATACAACTGAGACACCCAACTAATCGCGGTACTAGCCATTGTGAACACATATCCAGTGGTACTTCTTCGATGATCCACCTCTCCAGCAAAACCTGAATCCACATTGTTGGGATTATGCTCGATAGCAAGAGTGTAATAATGTATTTGACAATCTTTTCATATTAATAAAAGTGATTTATAGTTTAACAAATCTTATAGCATTTATAGTTTAATTATTATAATTGTCAAAAGTAAAAATTATAAGGTCAAAATACGATAAGAAAAGAAGAATTGTTCGTACATCTGGATATGTATGAGATAGACACAACTTAAGATAAAGGTTGAACACATTTATCTTGTTAAATTTGTATATTCTTTTGCTAGCATTTGAGTGAGATCAAATGTATTATGATGAGTCTAAAATCATCAAAGTGCGGTGTCTTTGGGTAAAAGAATCTAGTGCACTGGGTGCATTGAATAGGATCATAGTGAAATACTTTATCCACAACCGTCAATGGATAAAAGTTTTCACTTAAAGACAATCGGGGAGTTTATCTCAATCCTGAGATAAATGATGGACTTATAGGTGCAAGTGTTATCATTTGAGCTATCAATGAGTACGATTATATAACATAGTCTATCCTCGATAGTTTGGTGGTATTCATTTGTTAATTGATAGATGACTTCATTTATAGATATGGACATCGTGACTCCATTTATTAAATGAGAGTAGAATATCATCATATGAATGTTTTGAGGTATTGGACATTAAATATTAACGTTAAGTTTTCAATAGTGTCTATTGATATATGGCTTCTGGACAATTCAAAATATCCAAGTTCAAAATGTGGTCATATGAGTGAATATGATAACTTGGAGAGCTATAAGCAGTCTATGTGCTCTTGGCGATTACTGATATTTTTTACGAGGATACACTTTCTCCAATAAGGTTGTTTAGGGCATGAATGAACAATATTAACTTATTCTATCTTTATTTAAGAGTTTAATTTTAGTTATTTAGTGTAATGAACTAATATTAATAGATCGGACATAAGTGAATCATTTGTTGATTGTGATTGGGTTGTGTCTATTGGAGCTTAAATTTTGATAGCTCGCCAAGATCCTCAATCCACACGAACTTGCATGGATCACTTTATATATTCTACCGGACCATTTATAGGTCCATCTAGAATTTTATTAAGTCATGTGGAATTTTTTATTTTAGTAAGAATGAGTCTAGTTCACATGTGGACCTTTTATTAAGGTCCAACGGATTTAATAAAATAGAAAAAAAACAATATTGGCCCATATATAATGGTTTGGGCGGCAAGGGACTATTTATTAGTCTTATATATATAGTTTTTTATTTTATTATTTAATTAAATAAAAATTAATTAATTAATTAATTAATTAAAAGTCAAAATCTTTTTCCTAGTAGGATAAAGATCTACTAAATTAAAAGGAGGAAGAATTCAGCCACTATATATATGGTAGTGTAGAATTCGACCAACCTAATTTTTAGAGAGAAAAATTTCGGCCATTACCTTTTCTTGGAGATAAATTTCGGCCAAGCCATAATTTAAGGGAGAGAAATTTCGGCCAAGAGAGAATTTTGAGTGTAGAGAATCTGGTTCTTGCTCTAGATAAATTCTTCCAACTCTAAAGATTGGTGTGTAAAAATTCGACAATGAAGAAAATGAAGAAAGAACGTTTTTGTTTTCGATAGTGCACTAGTAGCCTTTTTATCAAAAGGTTTTGTGTACAAAATCGAATCAAGGTTCACGCGAGTTTCAATCAAATTGATTAATAACTCACAAGTGACCTAATGTTTTTTTGTTTTTCTTCTTGAAGGATAATTATGACTAACAAAGAAAAAGATTTTGTTTGTTTCTATCCTTAGGTATACAATTTAAAGAAAATGGGCCTACACTCCTAGGTGATTCATGTTCGTGATTGGATTGGAAGATCTTACGGATTCAATTCGTCGCTTGTTCGATCGTCACGATAAAAATGTATGATACTTTTAATATACGTCAATTAATCTAGGGTTAATGTTCTTTTTATTAATGGGAAATTTTTTAAATATATCAAACCCTAATTTTACACTTTTGCCGCGTTTTTGAACCGATTTTTCACTACACACATAACCTTCTAGCTTGAGTTCATCTCTTTTGAAGGTTAGACATCTCTTTGTCGTACCCCATAGGTATCTTAGGATCCACTTTACGGCCTCCTAGTGAGGTTTTCCTGGATTGGACATGTATTGGCTCATAACTCCCACTGCTTGGGAAGTATCTGGTCTTGTGTAGGTCATGGCATACATTAGACTTCCAATGACTGAAACGTAAAGAACTCTAGCCATGAAGTTCTTTTCCTCTTTCGCCTTCGGACTTTGATCCTTAGACAACCTAAAATGACTAGCCAAAGGTGTTCTCACTGATTTCACATCTCCTATGCTAAATCTGCATAACACTTTACGAACGTACTATGCTTGTAAAAGCTTCAATGTATCTTCCTATTCGTCTCTACTAATTCTTATTCCAAGAATTTGTTTTACTGGACCTAAATTCTTCATCTCGAATTCGCTCGAGAGTTTCTTCTTTAAATTTTTAATCTCTTATAAATTTGTACCAGCTACTAACATGTCATCAACATAAAGTAACAAAATAATAAAATTTGACTTAACCTTTTTGAAGTAGCAGTAGTGGTCAACATTGCATCTCATGTAGCCATTGTCTTGTATAAACCCATCTAACTTCTTGTACCACTGTCGGGGAGCTTGTTTAAACCATACAAGCTCTTCGTCAACCTACAAACCTCTGGATGCTTCATGTATATCTCTTCCTCCAATTCTCCACGAAGAAAGACAGTCTTCACAACTAACTGCTTCAAATATAACTCTTTTGCTACGACAATACTCAACACTAACCGGATCGTAGTTAGTTTAACAACATGAGAAAACATTTCAGAGTAGTCGATACCTTCAATTTGTTGAAAACCTTTAACTACTAGTCGTGCCTTTTATATTTTGGAACCATCATATTCCTCTTTGATCTGAAACACCCACTTATTCTGTAGTGCTTTCTTTCCTTCAGGCAGCTTGGCTAACTCCCAAGTTTGGTTAGATACCAACAAATTCATCTCATCATTCATTGCAAGCTCCCACTTACTCGCATCTTCTCCCCGACATACCTCATTATAACACTCAGGTTCTCTCGCATCTGTCAGCAACATGTATTGCAAGTACTTCCTATTTGGTATAGAAGTTCGAGTTGATCTTCTCAATGTACTTTGAGCATGTGTCGCTGGAACATCTCTAAGTGGGATAGGTTCTTGAATTTGGGGCTGCACATCTTGCTCATCATTATTTTGTTTGATATGTTTCACGATCCCTCTATCTGGTACATCATCTGGCCCAAAATACTCTAGCTCTTCCGGCTTAGACTCCTATGTGTTCTTGTCTTTGTATATGACCCTTTCGTTAAAGACTACATCACTACTTTTGATAATCTAGCGGTTTGAGTTATCCCATAACTTGTAACCAAATTCAACTTCTCCATAGCCCACCAAGGTGCACTTCACTGACTTGGCATCTAGCTTACTCCTCGCATGATCACCTACATGTACATAAGAAATACACCAAAATACTTTAAGATGGAATTTTTTTTTACCTTTTTTCCAGTCCAAATCTCCTCTAGTATAACGAGGTTCAAGGGCTTTGATGGCCTTCTATTGATCAAATACGTTGCTAAATTGACTACTTCTGCCCAGAACTGTTTTGGCAACCCTGAATGTAACCTCATGATTCTAGCTTTATCAGTCAATGTCCTATTCATCCATTCTATTATACTATTCTGTTGTGGGGTTCTAGTTACCGTTCTACTGAGCTTTATCCCATTATGGTAGCAAAACGTTTTGAACTCATTGTCTTCATATTCTCCACCATTGTCTGAGTGCAGCTTTTTGATCTTCAACCCTTTCTCGTTCCCAACCCTGGCTTTCCATCTCTTGAAAGCATCAAATACCACAAACTTGTATTTTAGAAAGTAAACTCATACCTTTCTAGAGTGATCATCGATAAATGTGACGAAGTACTGTTTACCCCCGGCTGATGAGACTGAAGCTGGATTCCAGATATCGTTGTGCACTAGTTCTAGCTTCTTCTTTGTTGGTGCTCTTTCGGTCTTCTTGAAGCTCACTCATTTTTGTTTTTCAAATATACAGCTCTCATAGAAATCATCATTTACACTCTTTAAATCTAGCAACTTTCTTTTCGAATGCAGACACTTCAGCCTTGACTACTCATGTGCTCAAACCTGTAGTACCACAAGTTCGGATCATCTTTACCTTCCGCCATAGCGAATGAACCATAACCATCCATGGTTGTGCAAAGCTACCCAGTCTTACTTCCTCTAGCGATTGTCATAGCTCCTTCTGAAATCTTCCACTTATCACCTGTGAAAGTTGTCACTTAACCATTTGACGCTAGTTGCCCAACAGAGATCAAATTCTTCCTCAAGTCTGGTATGTGCCTCACATTTTTGAGTTTCCAAATTGACCCCTACAACTGAATCTTTACATCTCCCTTCTTGGTAATGTCACATGCTTGATCGTCACCGAGATACACTGTACCCAATTTTCCAGAGACGTAGTTCTCGAAAAACTCTCTATGAGGTGTGGCATGGAAAGACGCTCCCGAATCTAGGACCCAAGACTCCGTCTTGCTTTCTAAAGAGCAGATGAAGCAATCATCTGACTCCTTCGATACACAATTCGCACTGTTTTCGCCCTTATCCTTCTTCTCAGACCTATACTCACATGAGAAGTGGCATTTCTTAACACAGTTCTATCACTCTACATCCTTTTTGCTTTGTTGTTGGTTTCCCAAATAGTTGGTCTGATTCTTGTATTTGGACTTTCCCCTTGACTTTGACCTTCCCCGTTGATTTGAGTTTTGATTTCTGTTTCTACCTTCCCTACCTTCCAAATTTAGTGCTGAAGATGTAGATGCCCATAATCCCTCTTCACGCATCCTAATATGTTTGATCATGATCATGTTCACAACCTATTGGAGGTTCATCTTTTCCTTCCCAAACGAGTTGGCAATCGACTGAATTGTCATCTTCCAACTTTTTGGCAATTGGGTGAGTATACATGCTGTCATAAACTCTTCATCAAAACCCATAAACAAAGAACATAACCCATCATTTACTTCATTGAACTGATTCAGAAAATCTTGAAAGTTCTGACCTTCTGCCATCTTCGAAGGTGATAGCTTCTTAACTAGATGGACTTTCCTTACCGCAGAAGGTTGTTTATATAGGTATGATAGAGTATCCATTAGATTTTTGGTAGTCCGTTGATCCTTTACGTTGAAGAGAATCTGCTTCGTCAAGCTGAGATGAATTTCTCCCAATGTTTTCCGGTCCAGGAGTTTAAATCATCGTCATCTATGTTCTTCGGTTTCCGTTTCTTTTCTCAATCATCATTGGTCATATTCTTTAGTCACTCTTTTATCGGCCAATGCAGATCCTTCTGGTATAGATAATCCTCTATTTGCATCTTTCAAAAGCTGAAATTTGACCCATCAAATTTCTCATTCTTGTGCGTATCCT
The DNA here is from genome assembly GCA_032871835.1 of Dipteronia dyeriana. Classification (NCBI taxonomy): domain Eukaryota; kingdom Viridiplantae; phylum Streptophyta; class Magnoliopsida; order Sapindales; family Sapindaceae; genus Dipteronia; species Dipteronia dyeriana. The sequence goes on along the minus strand of CM065297.1, from coordinate 26,019,360 downwards.
TCTTTGATCCCATCTCCACGACGAAATCGATGACCTCGAGAAAACCTAGATTTGTGTGAAAAAAAATATGTCCCAACCTGGAGGTCTGATACCAATTGTTGTTGAGAAAAATAGCACACACACACATCCAAACACAAATAAATAATAAGAAAGCAATAAGAAGAAAAAGACGACACCAAAGATTTTACGTGGTTCAGCAATTTGCTTACGTCCACGGAGCGTACTGCACTCAATCCACTATTTCTCAGAGTTGATTACAATCTCTATGTTTCTCTTTTAGTCTCTCTACAATTGCTCTTTCTAGCAATTTTTCTCACACTTTTTGCACTTTACATGATGGTAGTATTTATTAATCATGCCCACAATTCCGGTTTGGTTCGGTTTCAGCGGGTTGTCCGGTTCTGTTCCTTTTTTTACTATAAAAAAATATTAACAAAACATAACACATGTAATAATGTGAAATTGTAAACGAATTTTATTGCTTAAACCAAAATTAAAATAAAAAAACTAAATATATAAATTGAAATAATAGTATAAAACTAAAAAATTAAAATTGATCTTGCACTTAATTTGTACAAAAATTAAGTTGCCTATGTATACTCTTGGGGTTTAGAGGAATCAAAGGCCATGCAATTCTTTTACATTTTATTACCTTTTACATCTGTAAGTCTTTAACTAATCGTTGCCTTCCGTTCAGGTGGTGTGGTCATCATCAAAGAAATCGTATAATGTTTCTCGTTTGATTTCTTATTGTTTGTATTCTGCATTTGCCCAATCATCAACACAGACTTGGACTTGAATTGATTCTGGACTCAAAAACAACCGTCTTGGGTCCATAATATTTCCACCAACACTAAACTCTTGTTCCACAGCCACTATAGAAACCGGTGTTACAAGAATCTGTTTGGCTATTATAGACAAGATTGGGAGGTGCTTTTAATATTCCCTCCACCAATGTAGAATATCAAATTGATCCACATCACCGTCTTCTATAAACTAAATTGGTACTGTGATAAGTTTCAACCTCAGAATATGAGACCGAAATTGATGAAGAAGAAGAAGAACCTCGTAATCTTTTGATCTTTTGGGATAACAGTGCAGACCCTGCCCTCAACACTACAGAAGATCGAGTTTGGGAGACATTTTCAGTTTGTGGAACGCTAATGTTCAATGATGGACCATAAATTCTATGATTTTCATCATAAAATTGATAAAATAATGTCTTAATTGTAGTACAATAAGTATTAATATCTATTTCTATACCTATACATTCATAATAAAGAGTTAAATAATCTGTATTTTCTATATTGCAACGTGGGTCAAAACACAATGCAAGCAGATAAATAGTTGGGAATTCCCTATAATAGTCTAACCGTTTTTTTTCATAGCTTTAATGCATGTTTCGAACTGTATATCAGATGAACAGTCATTAAAAAAAAATTAAAAAAAAAAAAAATTGGTCTGAAACCCGACGGTTCCAGAATCGGAACTGAACTGGTGGTTCGAACCGACGGTTCTAGACCGGTTTTTTTTTTGGTGAACCGGAACCTAACATGACGTCAGCTGGACGTTGGGCCCAACGGTTGATTTAAAAAAAAAAAAAATTGGTCAGGAACCGGCTGTTCCAGAATCGAAACCGAACCGCCAGTTCTTTTTATCTGGATGAACCGGAACCGAAAAATCGAACCTTAAGACCTACGGTTTCGGTTTCGGTTTCGGTTTCGGTTTCGAAATCGGTTCTATGGTTTTGGTTCCCGTTACAGTTTATTTTATATGGTTAATGTTCGATTTCACGATTCGGATCGAACCGTGGTTTTGATTATTATTTATATATGAGCATTAGGGTTAGCCAAATCTCAATTGGAATTCATTTCTTTTTCCAATTACTTATCTATATAAAAAATCTTGTTTCTCATAAAATTATGTTAGACTATTGTAGGTATCCACAGCGCTCCCATAATGTATACCCACTAATCTTGAACCGTTGTACCACCGCTATTATAATTCGCAATGCTTCTCATAACGCCCTTGAAATTTTGGTTGACCGCGGCCTAAAACGCTGTGTATTACTCACCGATCTCCTTACAAAAAGTCACACCGCTTTATAGGGCTTTGTACAAGGCCACAGCGTGCGTGAAGCAATTTCAATTTGCTTCAATTGTTGACTTCGATCTGCATAATACCTAAATAAAGGTGTAAAAATGGACTGGCCCGGCCCATTAGGGACGGCCTGGCCAGTCCATTTCTAGAAACAGGCCGAGCCAAGCCGGCCTATTTCCAGAGAAGCAGGCCCGGCATGGCAGGCCGGCATGGCAGGCCGGCCTGCCTCAGGCGGGCCGTGCCTGCGTGCCGTACCAGGCCGGCCCGTCGGGAACCTCTGGCGGGCCGGCCGGGCGGGGCCAGGCCTAACGGGCCTGGTCCGGCTGGTTAGTTTTTTGGTCCAATTTTTTTTTCCAAATTACGTTTTTTTGGATTTAGGGTATAGGGTTTATGATTTATAGTTTATGGTTAAGGGTTTAGAATTTAAAATGAATGAAGAGAACGAACAATTATTAGGATTTGAAATGAATAAAGAGAACGAACAATTTTTTAATTATTTATTTATTTTTAACTTATGGAATTCAGTAATACATATTTACATGATTGCCTCAATAAAATCCTTACCAAGAAAAACCCCGTGGGATAAAAACTTGGTAAGGGAAAAAGAGTACAACCGTTTTACAACTTACAAGTAAATAATAAATACATATGTAAAAGTATAACCTAGTTCTGGCCCTGGCCACTACCTGAAGGGTCATCAATATATAGATTGTCGAAATTTAGATTAAGTTCTTTATCTACAGTTAGATTTTGTAACCTTTTTTTAGCATGCTCCCAATCCCGAAGGCATGTTAATACCTTCACCATCTCTGGAGACAAACAGCTTCTTCTTGGTTCAATTATGCGTCCACTGGTGCTGAAAGCTTGTTCTGAAGACACCGTTGACACTGGAATAACCAGTACGTCACGTGCTAAGTGTGACAGAACTGGATACCTGTACGTATAGGTGTTCCACCATAACAACAAATCAAACTCTTCCTTGTCTTCAACAGCATCGAACTGTGCTTCAAGGTACCTAATAAGTTCGGTACAAGAAGATGGCCTAGATCTTTGCCCTGAAGAAGTACTTGCTGATTTGTCTTTTTTTCTTCATTTCAGAAGGCTCCAACTTGTTTGCTTCGGCTCTATCTCCGGTCGTGTTGATTGGGGGATGTCAATGTTGCCAAACCTGGTCTCATAAATATGAAAAATCTCGAACAAATTGGTTCGAATGTCAGTAATTTGTTCTGAATAATCTATTGACAAATTAATACCAATAAACTCAAGCAAAACTTCTAAACCAGATAATTTAACCCTGGGATCTATTATAGCACTTAAGGCATAAAGTAAGGGAATGTTAGCCCAATATTTTTTCAACTTTGTCTCCATGACAACAACTGCAGCGCCTAGATGTTCATCTTCTCTATAACTGTTTAACAGTTCAGACATTTCCACTATCTGATGGATTGCCTGGGAAGATGTGGGATAATATACCCCGGAAATAGTTACAGTGGCAGTGTAAAAAATCTTTAAAAATTGAACAAAAATCTTTGTCACATACCAATCGTCTGTGGAAAGTAATTTTGGACTAAGTTGTCCTGTTTCGGTCAATTTCATGTTATAAAAACATGTAATGGTTGTATCATATTCCAAACAATTTTGCAACATTAAATAAGTAGAGTTCCACCTTACCGGCATATCAGTTTGGAATCATCGGGGTTTGAGACCGTTTAATTTACAATGTCTCTTGAATTCACTGAATTTAGGATTAGAACTGCAAATCCAAGAAATGGCATCTCTGATGCGATTATTTGGTCGCTTACCTGCTTTAAACCAGCCTGTACAACTAAATTTATAATATGGCATGCACACCGTTGATGGAAGAAATAACCTCCATCTTGCGGGATATTTCTTGCAACAAACAATGCAATAGAGCTAGTATTTGCAGATGCATTATCAAATGTGATTGAAAGAATGCGATGCGTGATTTCATAAGTTTCTAAAACTTCCATTATGACATTAAAAATGTTTTCTGCGGTATGTGCAAAATCCATAGGACGAAAACCAAAAATTCTTTTTGTTATCCTCCAATCAGAATCTAAATAGTGTCTCGTGACACATAAATAGTCCTGTTTGGAACATGCATTCCAAATATCAGAAGTTAATGCAACAGAGACACTTAAATGCTGTATTTCAGCAACTAAGTCATCCCTTTCGGTTTCAAACAATCGTATCAAATCATTTCTAGTGGTGGTTCTAGAAACAGGTTCATATTGGGGGTTATATGCAGATGTGATTAATTCTTTATAAAATGGACTCTCACCAATACTGATCGGTTGATCAGTTTGTGCAATGTATCGTGCCAAGCACTCTCTAGCGTGCATGGCGTAGAACTGCCACATCGTAACGGACCCGTCTGGGTGCTGTTGAAGCTGTGTCTGGGTTGTAGTATCTACCTGTCCATGTGCAGGCATACATTTGTGCATATGCCGTCTCAAATGTCCGGTTCCCCCCGTACTTGTAGCATAATTCTTATGGCAAAACTTACATTTAGCTCTGAGGCCAGACACCCCGTTTGGGAGTGTCATTTGGACTATGTTGAAACATTGCCACACATCTGATGTTAATTTTCTGGGACGTGATGTTGGTGTAACGCCGGAACCAGAAGGTTCCGCTTGAGTATGGGTCGGTTCTGAAATATCAAATTCATCGTTGAGCATATTCAAACCGTCTAGAAAATAAGGCTGCTGGTTAGGATCCATTATCTGAATAAAAATATGAGCACTATAATAGTTAATAGTCAAATTAAAAATCAATATTTACTAATAGTAATCTTAATTTACTAACAATAATTACTATAACTAATACGACACTTACAATAATTTATTTACTTAAAAAACAAATTAAATAAACAAAAAAAATCATAATCTACTAACATAAAATTTTAAATTCACTGTTCACTACTACAAATAAAATTGATAAATTTACGAACATAATATACTAACATAAAATTGATGATTTGAACCACTACTCTTAAATTTACTATCATAATCTACAAATGAAAAATTTTAATTTATGAAAAAAACAATATCAAACGTAATTACTACACTTAACATTCATCATTTACTTATTACAAAAAGTAATTTCAGTAATACAGATTAATTTTCTAAATTTATTAATAACAAATATTAAAATTACTACTAAACTTAAAAATCTTAATAAACTAAACAAATAATATTAACATTAAAGCCCAAAAATTGATAAACTAACTAACTAAATAGATAATGTTTTCATTAAGTAACTCAAATCTAAACATAAACATATAAATTTACTATGAGAATATGTTAGACCAAAAGTAATAACAAAATTGTACCTTTAAAATTTGGTGTGTTGGTGGAAAACGTAGAGAATTTTGTAGAGAGAGTAATATTAGAGAATTGGAAAAGTTTATAACCAAAATGAATGAAAAAGTTTAGAAAATTGGAGAATATATTAGAGATTGAGATTTGAGAGAATGAGATATTGAAAGAATGATATAGAGAGTTAATGAAAAATGAAATGGATGGAAGTTTCTATAGAAAAATTTGATTTGTGGGTCAAAATGTAATTTAAAAGATTATAGGGGGGTTTTGGTAATTTTAATTTCCTCCAACGGCTAGAAATCAATTCCAGCCGTTGGAGGTTTTTTTTTTTAAAAAAAAAATAAAAAAAAATTGGTCGAACGGACCGGCTGGCCGGTCCGTCGGGCCGGTCTGACAGGCCTGGTAAACCGGATTGGCGTGCCAAGCGGGCAGACCTGCCGGGTCTCCTCCCAGCGGCCCGGCACGAGGCCCGTCCCGGGCCAGGCCGTAGCCTGGCCCTCTTCCTTCACGGGCCATTCCAAGAACGGCCCGTGAACTTCATGGGCCGGCCGGACCGGCTTTCCACCGACCGGTCCATTTTTACACCACTAAACCCAAATTCCAACTTTTGCTTTCCTTTTTTTATTATTATTATAATTCTCATTTCACAAAAGACAACTTTCTTCTTGATTTTAAGTCTTCACACTTCCCCAAGGTTCATGCCGTCTTCTAGTGAAATAAATTTTTAATTTTTCTTTTTAAAATTATATATTTATCTTCAAATCTTGTAATTCTTTTTATTTTAAAAATATTTTATGATAGTATAATGATGATTAATATTTGTCGCAAAGGCTGGGATGTATGTAATATTATCTTGGCTTAATTGCACAAACAACCCCTAAGTTTAAATAAAGTTGCACTAATATGCAATCTTTCTATTTATTGCATAAACATTTCCTATAAAAAGTTGACCAACATGGAATGACGAATTTACCCTTACATAAAATTATCAATTCTGGTCCCTCTAATTTTTTATAATAGCAGGTCAATCCCAAAAAACCTTTGACCTTTAATTAAAAATTTAGTTTTTACACTCAATAAGTATTGAACCTCAAACCTTATAGTTGGAAAACACAATCCTTAACTAATTGAGCTACCCAAATACATTGATGGAAGTCCCAAATACATTGATGGAAGTTTGTTAATTTAAATATATATATATATATATATATATATATATACCCAGTTATATAATGTATATATGTATATGTATATAGTTATATATGTAAATATGTGTATATGTATATAGTTATATAATTATATTTTAAATCTTAATTGACAAAATAATATAAATATATTTCTTTCCATAATTTTAACATATTTAAAATAATTATTTTCCTTATATATATATATATATATATCCAATTATATAATGTATATATGTATATATATGTAAATATGTGTATATGTATATAGTTCTATAAGTATATTTTAAAGCTTAATTGACAAAATAATATAAATATGTTTCTTTCCATAATTTTAACATATTTAAAATAATTAATTTCCTTTTTTTTTCATTTTAATAAATCTATTTTTTATATTAAATATAAGTTTATTATATATATTATATGTATGAGTTCATTTTAATATAAATAGATTTAAATTATTTTAAACAAGTTATGTAACTATATATAAACTATATATTTATATTTATATATTTAAAATAAACTCATGTATATATGTATATGTAAATATATGTATATGCATATAGGTATATATGAGTTTATTTTAAATATATAAATATAAATATATAGTTTATATATAGTTACATAACTTGTTTAAAATAATTTAAATCTATTTATATTAAAATGAACTCATATATATATAATATATATAATAAACTTATATTTAATAAAAAAAATAGATTTATTAAAATGAAAAAAAAGGAAATTAATTATTTTAAATATGTTAAAATTATGGAAAGAAACATATTTATATTATTTTGTCAATTAAGCTTTAAACTATAATTATATAACTATATACATATACACATATTTACATATATAACTATAACTATATACATATATACATTATATAACTATATATATAAGGAAAATAATTATTTTAAATATGTTAAAATTATGGAAATAAACATATTTCTATTATTTTGTCAATTAAGCTTTAAAATATAATTATATAACTATATACATATACACATATTTACATATATAACTATATACATATACACATATTTACATATATAACTATATACATATACATATATACATTATATAACTGGGTATATATATATATATATATATATAAAAATTAACGAACTTCTATCAATGTATTTGGATAGCTCAATTGGTTAAGGGTTGTGTTTTCCAACTTTAAGGTTTGAGGTTCAATACTTATTGAATGCAAGAACTAAATTTTTAATTAAAGGTCAAAGGTCTTTTGGGATTGATCTGCTATTATAGAAAATAAAGGGACCAGAAATGATAATTTTGTGTAAGGGTAAATTCGTCATTCCATGTTGGTCAACTTTTTACAGGGGATGTTTGTACAATAAATGGAAAGGTTGTATATGAGTGCAAATCCATTTAAACTTAGGGGATGTTTGTGCAATTAAGCCTATTATCTTATAAATCTTCTTGAATATAGATAGATGTCAACACCTACAGTTAAATCTGTTTTAATGTAACATCATCAAAAGTGGTCTGGTGATAAGAACGTTACAATAGGTTAGTAATTTTTTAGATTCTTGTTGATACCACTGCATGTGGTATATATATATATATATAATCTATTTGTATATGATCACGATAATCAGTACCTATAGATTATAGATTATAGATTATACATTGTGGTTGTGATTAAGGGTTATTTATTATTGATTTGGAGGAGATCTAAACTTGAAATCCCAACCTCATTGAGAAATGTGGTTTCCTACGATCTCATGTCTTGTGTCTTGCAAAGTTAACCATGTTTAAATAAAAAAAAAAGTGACATGAACATTAATTTCCACTTGAAAATAACTCTATTTTCATGAACTAATTTTTTTTCTCTATTACCAATCTAGGGGTTTTCCTTCCTTTTCCTTCATTTACCAAGTGGTGAATCAGATGGTTTGAATTTGAAAAGGATTGAAGGGTTGGGACAGAAGAAGGTAGCAGTAACAACTCTGCAACCCTCAGGCTGTCTCCCGAGCATCACCGTTGCCTCTTCTTTCCAAAAGTGCAATGGAACTTTAAACTCCCTCGCCAATTACCACAACCTCTTGTTGAAGCAATCTGTGGCAAAGCTGAACAACTAAACAAAGGAAACTACCACTGTCATTATTGATCTTTATCACCAACAAAGGCGATCATCAAGGTTAATAATAATTCTCCCTCCTCTCCCTCCATTTTGATCGTCTTTTTTTCTATGTTCATTATAAATATGTATATATATTTATATATCTGTTGTTGTACACAGGAAGTTCGAAATTTGAGAATCCATTGAAGCCATGTTGTGTTGGTATAAGCAATGGACTGTTAGGTTTTGGTTCGTATTCTCAAGTAAACCCAATGTTAACCAAACAAGACTCAATTGATGTGGAACTTCCTGGAGACGTGGGATAACGTTTGGAAGTTGAAGATGGTGTTTGAGAGAAGTTTGAAGACAAAGACGAAGAAAAATAGGAAATATGTTTTCTTCTGGAAGTTCTTATGCTAATCAGAAAAGGAAAGAGTTTGTCTTCATGAAGAATAGGAAAGTCCTATACTTGAAGGAAAAGGATTTCTCCTTAACAAGAAGACTTGTCATAAATAGAAAATAATATTTATGTAGAACAAGTAAGTCTTGTACGTTTAGGAGTAGGATTTCCTTTTATGTTAAACTCCATGTAATTAGTATAAATAGACCTTGTATCTAGGTTATTTTGTGTGGAAAAAAAAGAACATCATGTAACATCAGAGAGTAGTAGAGAGATCCGGGTGAGAGACCCGTGGGAATATCCAGGGAGGGATCTAAGGGAATATCAGTGGATCATGTAAGAGATCCATGGGTGATATTCAAGGGAGACCTAAGGGATATTGTGAGGTTCTTGATGAGGATCTTGTGAGTGTGGTTTGGGGTTTGGGTGTGAGAGAGAATCCTGGAATATATGGTTGTAACAATTTATCATACAGTAGAGTTTTCTCTGTCGTCCTGATGGCCTGTGGTTTTTTACCCGATTTGGGTTTTCCACGTATATCTTGTGTTGTGATTGGTTTACTTTCTCTCATCTATTTTTTCTGCTATTGACGTTATTAATTGTTATGAGTTATGGGCATATATTAGGCACGAAAATCTAGTAGAGCCCTTGGTTGGCGATGGCGTTTTTTTTTTCAAGTCTTTACGGGAGATCGTATGGAGGACTTGGTGTCAATCGGGATGATGATGATGATGGTTGTCTATTATGGTTTAGCAAAGGAGATACGTCTTGAAAGCGGTTTCGAACTCTGTGGGTTTGATGAAAAGAAAAATAGAGATTGAGGAGAACTTTTTTTTTTTTGGGCTTGTGGTGCATGGTACTGGTCATGGAGATCCAATCTGGGTTACACAAGGCGTTTATTGAATATATAAAAAAAAATTGAACGCTCGAAATCTCTGGTGGTGGTGTGGGGCTTATCCGGCAAAACACTCCCCGTTCTAGTAGCAAGCCAGGTATGTGATGCAAGGACGGAAGGTCTTTCACAGGATTGGGTGATGCAAGGACATGTTTATCATTTTGACAGTTTTCCTCACTGGCCATGGAAGATGATATGTTGCTGCTAGCGGTCCATAATTGTGCACACGGCAATGGTCAGAAAGTGATGCAAGGTGTATGGTGGACAAGGATGTCGATGGCTGACGAACTACCTGGTAATCTGACGTGAGGAGTTGCACCACAATTTCTGCAAGTATTTTTCGTCATGGTGCCGGAACAACGAACACAAAAGAAGAAAAAAAAATCTTATGATGGTTCGTTCCTAAGTGGTTATACCTTGTGGTGGGGTATGTTGATTCTTGGTGATGAGAATCATGGCTGTGGACAAAGGTCTTGAGAATTCAAGCCAAATAGGAGAATTGTTAGGTTTTGGCTCGTATTATCAAGTGAACCCAATGTTAACCAAACAAGACTCAATTGATGTGGAACTTCCTGGAGACGTGGGATAACGTTTGGAAGTTGAAGATGGTGTTTGAGGGAGGTTTGAAGACAAAGATGAAGAAAAATAGGAAAGATGTTTTCTTCTAGAAGTTCTTATGCTAATCAGAAAAAGGAAAGAGTTTGTCTTCATGAAGAATAGGAAAGTCCTATACTTGAAAGGAAAGGATTTTTCCTTAACAAGAAAACTTGTCATAAATAGGAAATAGTATTTATGTAGAACAAGTAAGTCTTGTACGTTTAGGAGTAGGATTTCCTTTTATGTTAAACTCCCTGTAATTAGTATAAATAGACCTTGTATCTAGGTTATTTTGTGTGGAGAAAAAAGAACATCATGTAACATCAGAGAGTAGTAGAGAGATCTGGGTGAGAGACCCGTGGGAATATCCCGGGAGGGATCTAAGGGAATATCAGTGGATCAAGTAAGAGATCCGTGGGTGATATTCAGGAGAGACTTAGGGGATATTGTGGGGTTCTTGATGAGGATCTTGTGAGTGTGGTTTGGGGTTTGGGTGTGAGAGAGAATCCTGGAATATATGGTTGTAACAATTTATCATATAGTGAAGTTTTCTCTTTCGTCCTGACGGCCCGTGGTTTTTTACCCGATTTGGGTTTTCCACGTATATCTTGTGTTGTGATTGGTTTACTTTCTCTCATTTATTTTTTCTGATATTGACGTTATTAATTGCTATGAGTTATGGACATATATTAGGCACGACGATTCCGTGAAAATCTCCAACATGGACATGTTTGTGGAAATGTGGATGAGAGTGGGACAAAGAACACAGTTTGTGAGAATCCTGAAGCTGCATTCTTTTGGGATACAGTGCATCCCACACAAGAGGGATGCCTTTCAGTTTATTCAGCCTTGGAAGCCAATCTTCAACAGCTATATTAATCCGATTCTAACTTCTAAGTAATCTAAAATGTTCTCATGTGTTTGGTCTTATTTATTATTATTATTATTATTATTATATGATATTTAGGCATGCAATCTCTTGTAATTCATTTGTATCAAAATTTTGATTGCTGTAACATGGCTTGGACTATTTTAGTGAGACGTATCATACTATCATGTATGGAAGAAATAATAAATAGGGCAATTAACAAAATAAGTATAGTTAATTCCGACTAGTTTGCAACTTTTACCTTTTTAAGTGAATTGGTTCCCATGATTTTTCATTAATATTGGATTGGTTTCTCTTATAGAGTTATAGACCTCACACATAATTAAAGTTCTATTAATTTTTATTCCTAAATTCGGACTGAGATTTTAGTTATAAAATAAAGCAAGTATTGATATTCTGAAGAACAGCCCATTGAAGAAGTCATGCTCATGGGCCTTGAGTCCAATGATTGTGAGAAAATAGAGCCGAAGAAATAATGGGCCAAAAACCACATTTAATTTTAGAGACAGACGATAAAGCAAATTCTTCCACGATTAAAATTCATCAAGAGTGACAATAATAATATCTCTTAAAAACTGTATTTACACATCTTTTACAGTCACACCCATCAATTAAAAATCTCCAATTTGTAAATAAACTCCACGTAATGTCAAAAATATTCTTTCTTTAATTATTTTGTATTGTATATTTGTAAGTACACATCACCTATGACTATTATTATGGTATTTAATAAACTTTATTATTATTTCAATTTTTGTTGTTTCCTTTAATTCTCTTCCATACTTCTTTTCTCTTATTGGTTTTTTAAAATCAAACTACATTTTTCGTTATTTATGTTTCATTAAAAAATCATTTTAAGATTTTTTTTTTTTGGAGAACCACATAGGTGTTCGATAAAATTGAAGAACATCTAATAATTTTTTTTTTGACAAGAAAGAACATATAATATTGATAAATAAAATAGTCTAAAGTGTGTTTGAAAGAAATAAAAAAATAGATAATATAGTTAATTTAAAATTATGTTTATATACATAATGATTTTGTTATTCTAATAAAAATTAATTTAAAACTTTTCTTTTTCACAACCAAATATGCATTTTTCATTCTTAGCAATCAATCTGTATTCCTTAAAAAAGATTGAAAATACAGTTAAAAGATAATTTAGAGATTATTTAAATGGAAAGTGTTTTTATGATATATGTTAATATCAAACCATTAATTGGAAAAAAATTACAAAAGATTAAAATAGAAAACTAATTAATAATTATTGATGGGTGTACTAACAAACCGTTAGTCCTCTTAGTAATTTTACTCAAGGGTATTAATAGATTTTTAAAAACATACTAATTTGGGATGTACATACGGTTTTTAAGGGATACAAATATCGTCACTCATTCATCAAATGGGTAGTAGTAGCTTGGTAGGGCTTATACAGTTTGGCAAACAACGGTGACACATTTTTGGGCTGAATAAGGAGGTTTATTTATTGGTAATCAAATCAAATATGTGTCGAGTTGTGAACGTTATACAGAGTGACGATATTTGCACCCCTCAAAAACTGTATGTACACCCCAAATTAGTATGTTTTTGAAAACCTAATAATACCATTGAATTACCAAGAATACTAAATAGTTTGTAAGTACACCCACTAATAATTATTAATTGTTTTCATATTTTAATCTTTTTTGAAAAAAAAAAAAGTTTCATATTAATGATTAGATATTAACATATATCATTAAAATCTCTATTTATTTTCGTAAACCTTAAATTCTCTTTTAAATACCAATTTCAAATATATTTTCATTTTCTTTTAAGGAAATACAAATTGATTGCTAAGTATGGATAATGAATCCAAATCATCCAAAATTGGTTGTGAAAGTTTAAATTAATTATTATTATTTTCAAAATCAAAATCTCTTCAGATTTTTTTTTTGTTATCAATATCAGTTGTTCTTCAATTTCATCAAAGGCTTTTCTAGTTTCAAATCAATTGAGACATTGTACAAACCTTGAATCCCTACCACTTTCATAAATAGAAAATGGATCTTCAGACTGAAAACTTCAAATCATAGCGATTTTATAGACATAAAACAATTAATAAGAAAGGGAGAGCGTTGCTTGACATGACGAGAGAGAAAAAAAGAAAAAAAGAAAAAGTCTGATTTTGTGGAATGAAAACGAAGAAGAGAAAAAGCGAGGGAATAGAAAGAATAATTATAGAATTCAAGATAAAATTGATTAAATAACATAATAATAGGTGTAATAGGTGTAAGTGGTGTGTACATAAAAAAATATAATACAGTATAATTTTAAAAACTATATTTGGTATTAAGTGGGGTTTATTTATTTATTTTTAAATTGATGGATGTAATTACGAAAGAGATTTACATACAGTTTTTAAGAGGTGTTATTGTATCACTCTTCTCACAACACGTACTCACCCGTTAGTTTTATATTAGGTATGAAAATGAAAATCTAAACACATTTCTATATTAATGGGTAACCCAAAACCGTTATATTTATCCCGTTATTTTTTACTATTAGCTAGAGTGAAAGTATGCACATCCCATTACTATATAGTGGAATGATGATGATTAGTATTCTTTTGAGTTTGACTTTCAAGAGTATCATCACTTTAATAACTTAAGTTTAAAGGCACAAAGGTAAGTGAACTAACAAAAATACCCTTACTTTACATAAATATTGTAATTTATTTTCAAATTTTCAGTTTTATTTATTATTTTTTCATCTTTTTCATTGACTTCTATTGGATAACAGACCTCCAATGGAGGTTGAACATACGTCCATTGGAGATCAAAGTCGTTTGACCTCTGCTGGAGGTATGTTTGACCTCCAATTGGAATTCGATGAAGAAGAAGATAATTTTTTTTTTGAAAAAATTCATTTTTTTCCATTAAGTCTCGCATTTTTTATGTTTTCGAGACTTATTTTTGTATTTCTAAGACTTATTTTATATTCTTTTACACTTATTTTCTAATTTTCAGGACTTTTTGAATAGTTTTCGATACTTTTCAGGTAATTTCTGATACTTTTCAGGTAATTTATGCGACTTTTCATGTAAATTCGAGACTTTTTAGCAATATCCGATATTTTTTGGAAAAAAATTCATCTTCTTTATTGAAAGTTGAAACATCCATTGGGGGTCAAAATGGAGGTCGGACTAGAGGATTTCGAAGAAAAAAAAATCAAAATAGTGTAGAAGCATTTTTGCAAAGAACTCATTTTAGGTGTCATTTAAATTTAAATTATTAAATGATTGATACTTTTAAAATTCACCCTTAAAAAGTGTTAATAAATTTCTGAACCCTTAATATATATATATTAGTTTTTCTATCAGTGCGTACTGATATAAGTTATATCGGTACGTTACATGTAGACCATTGATTATGGAGAAACTTCGACAAGTGAAAACTTTGAGTCAAAATATATAAATTTTATGGTAAACATCCAATTCACTGATGAATTTATATCGGTGTGTACTGACTTAAAATATATATATGCTACAGTTTTTAAGCACATCCTATATAGAATATTATTTCTATTAACTTTTGGTTAAATACTAAATTGATAGATTATAAGCGTGGGTCCATGACATAATCATGGGATTGGAATCGTCACCGCTATTTTATTCATTTACATTTAGTCAAAAGCAATTATTTTCATGCACACCGAACAATCAATTCAATTAAACAATGATGTGTCGATAAATAAATAACAGAAACAGAGACATATTATATCCAGCGGAGATATAGAAACAAAGTAATGGCTACCAAAATAGGTGAATTGGTGAGCAACAAGCAAGTGATATTGAAGAACTATATGAATGGTGGATCCCCAAAGCAATTAGACATGTATTTAGGCACCTGTTCGATTTGCTTGAATATATTTTTTTTTTCAACTATTACAATTTGCTTGAAAGTTTAACAAGGATCTAATATTGTTATTGACAACAATCTTTACTTGTCCCATGATCAATCAAAGAAGATCCTAAGTTTGCTTCATACTCACCTGCTCTGTAGACTGAAATCACATCAAACAAAAAAACCACGTTTTTTTCCTTCTTTCTTTTGGGTATTTATTAACTTTGATTTGGTTTTTATTTGAGGTTTATGAAATTGATATATTAATAATAGTTTTATTTAAGGGTAAGTTGGAGCCTTGAAAACAAAAAAACAAAAAAACAATTTGGGTATGAATATACAATAATAAAGGGGTGTATCATAAGAGATTTTCTTATTCTATTGATTCCTACAGATTTTATCAAAAACTATTCTTGAATGAGGTATTTAACTCTAGAGATGAATAAAAAAATGAATTTTTTATTGGTTTTACCTTCTATTTTTTATGAGGAGAATGAATCTTTTTATCGAAAAATCAGAAAAAATTGGATTCAGATATCCTGTAGGACTAAATATCTCAACTCATACTATCATTAATAACTCATCTCTTTAATGTCTCAACTCCATAGAGCTAGACTCATCAACCATTTTTTGCCTGTGGATTTGATCTAAATATATGTGAGTTGGGTGTGATTCTATCAGGTAACCTAAGGTTAGTAAAATGATATATTATTGTTTTTAAATCCATGTAAAATACATTCAAATTATATTGATAATATATTATTAAGAGCCCATTGTCTTGACAATTGGAGACTTCAAAATGAAGCTCCATGAAACACCGTCTCCGGGCTCCAAACTCTCCAACTTTTAAAAAGTGCATTGGCAATTATTAATCAACATCAAATATTATATTTCTGTTACTTATATTAAAATATTTATTTTTATAATGATTTAAGTCAACCTCTTCACCATTGTTTTGATTTATTTTATTATTTTTTATTTAGCTATTACAATTAATTTGAAGATTAGAGGAGGAGATATAAGTACTAACTTATAACCTCAATAGTATAAGTGTGATATGTATTTTACTAGACTAACATCATCCTCTAATTTGTTTATTGTCCTAGATTTGAAAAGCTGCATTTTTATACGAATTTTACATGTATCCATTTTTCTTATATATAATTTTATAAATTATTGATAAAAGGTATCACTTTTACATTTTACCACTCTCTCTTATTCTTATTTATTAATTGTGAAAAAAATATGATTATTTTTGTAATTTTGCATATGACACAAAAAATTGAAAAATAAAATTTATTTAATGCATGGCCTTTTCTGATACAACATGTTAAAAGAAAATGAGGTTTTATTAGGGATGCATAGATTGTTTATGTGCAGGTTATACTCATATACTCCTAAGTTTAATATGAGGAAAGAAAAATATCAAGTGACATGAATATATGATAATATATTTCAGAATTCTGATGAGAAATATCTATCATAATTAATACTCGATATTAATTGCTTGAAAAAAACTCAATGTTAAAATTCAATTTGATGCTACATATAAGTCTAGAACTAACAATCATGCATTGTGGAAATCAAATTTCATTAGATGCAGGAAAAATTAATAATTTTTTGTTAGGTTTTCAAGTCGGAATACATTTTTATTTAAATAATATTTTTTTAATACATATTAACTATTAAGTGTGTGTTGGAAATGTTGTAATAATATCTCATTTTGAGAGCAAAAATTGAGTATGATAAATTCCATAGAAATGGAAGATTAAAGTAGATTCAAATTCTTCTCCGTGAGAACTTCGAAATGGTATACTCAAATTCACAAAATTGTTAATGGGTGCAAATCATGGACCCCAGACCTTCGAATGCACGACTCGTGTGTGGGCACGTATGCCAACCACAAATATTATCTAATTAAATCAAAAACGGATTTTCCAAATATAATCCCGAATTAATCCCAAAACCCTTGTGTTTCGGTTTGGGTATTTAATATCTCTAATATTCTGTTCAACATACACAGAACAAAACAATTCAAGTTTTTTCTTTTGAGCAGCCGATTTATTCTCTTCTCTGGTTTTCTTGGTAAGTTCACAACTCGGTTTGAGTTCGCTGGTAGTGGATAGTGCTTAGGCGTACCACTGTTGAACCGTTGTATCCTGGGAGACAATCGCCTAATACACATACGGTGTTGTCCGGCGAAATTGTCTTAAGGACGTCGTGTGAAACACGGGCCTCGGATCAAACTCTGTTTCTAACGTTACTTTCTGTTTTCATTGATACCAGTCAGGTTTGATTGCAAAATAAGTTTTACAATCTTAAGACAATCTGTTTTCTTTTCGTTTTAAAATTATTTTCAAACAACGTTTGCTTATTCAAACTTTCTGGTATCAGGGTTCTGGTTCAGATCGTAACAAACTTGAAAAATAAATCATTGATTTAGTTTTTAAACTGTGGTAATCGGGTTCCTCTGGAACACTGATTCAATTTGGAAATCGGGTTCTTTGGAACACTGATTTTAATTTTATATACATACGTTACTTGTGGAAATCGGGTTCTTTGGAACACTGATTTCAATTTCAAATATATATATATATATATATATATATATATATATCATTAATTTGTGGAAATTGGGTCTATTATTAGACATTGATTTCGAAATCAATTGTGATTTCAATTGTGTTATCGGGTCTGCAATATCAGGCACTGATTGTGATTTCCATCGTGAAATCTGATTTGATATCAACTGATATCTTTGCTATTATTTCTGTGATACTAAAACGATTCTGTTTTGTTTCAGATATTATGCCAAACAAATCGAATGTGAACTCCAGCGTTGCACTAGAGACTCTAGAAGTTAATCCAAGTATGAGATTAGATACTTCAGCTGTGAACTCTGTGCTTGTGGGCCAGGTACCAGTAATAGTACCTACTGTGGCTACAACGACTCCGGCTATCAACTCCTTAGTGAGAAACATGCCTGATTCGGTGATGAGCCAATATATGAGTCAAGGGAATGTTCCTATGGCAAATCCCTACATGAATTCGGTACCTTTACCGATGAATCATATGGAGAAACCTGATAAGTTTGGCAGATTCTTGACTGAAGATGCTCATAAACCTAATAATGGTGAAGAGCGAGATGTTCAGGTATAGAATGCTATTGATGCATGGAATCACTCGGATTTCCTATACCGTAATTACATACTGAACAGGCTGTGAGATTCGCTATATAGCGTTTATTCTTTAAAGAAAACAGCCAAAGAATTGTGGGAATCACTAGACCGTAAATACAAAACTGAGGAAGCTGGTTCCAAGAAGTTTATTGTCGCCTGGTTTCTTGATTACAAGATGGGGGATTCCAAGACAGTTATGAGTCAAGTCCAAGAGCTACAGGTGATTCTACATGAGATACATGCCGAAGGGATGACCCTAAGTGAAACCTTCCAGGTGGCTGCAATCATTGAGAAGCTTCATCCTTTATGGAAAGAGTTCAAAAACTATCTCAAACACAAGCGAAAGGAGATGAAGATTGAGGATCTGATTCTCAAACTTCGTATTCAAGAAGATCACATAAAGTATGATAAGAAAGATGTCAATGCGCCTGAAGCGAATATCAATGTGGTTGAGCATGGGCAAAGTTCTAAACCAAAGAAGAACAAGCCTGGGAAAGGATCCAAATTGGGTCCTAAGGGAGGAGTCTCTAAGAAGCCAAAATTCCAAGGGAAGTGCTTCAACTGTGACAAACTGGGTCACAAAACTTCTGAGTGCAGGTTGCCAAAGAAGAAGAAGAATCACGAGGCAAACGTGGTTGCTGGGATCTCAAGAGATGTATCCGAGATCAATCTCTCTGCAGTTGTGACAGAAGCAAACCTTGTTGGGTCAAACCCAAGAGAGTGGTGGTTGGATACTAGGGCCACTCGTCATATATGCTCTGACAGGGAGATGTTCAATATATTTGAGGAAATGAATAATGAAGAAAAGTTGTATATGGGCAACTCAGCCACATCTGATGTGAAGGGACGTGGTCAAGTCATTCGCAAGATGACCTCGTATTGTATATACCTGATATACGCAAGAACGTGGTTTCCGGTTCGTTGCTCAATCAGCATGGGTTTAAGATGATGATTGAATCAGACAAAGTGGTTTTAACAAAGCAGTGAACTTATGTGGGTAGGGGATATGTAACTGAAGGGCTGTTTAAGCTTAATGTATATGTTGTCAAAAGAACAATCAATAAAGATAATTCTTCAGTTTATTTGCTTGAGTCTTCCAATTTATGGCATGGTAGACTAGGACACGTTAATTATGATACCCTGTGTAGATTAATTAACTTAAATCATATTCCCGCATTCAATATTGATCTTAAACATAAGTGTGAAGTTTGCGTTGAAGCAAAACTAACAAGGTCATCATTTCAAACTATTGAAGGAAATCTGAACCTTTTTATTTAATTCACATAGATATATGTGATTTAAAATTTGTTCCAACAAAAGGTGGCAACAAATATTTCATCACATTTATAGATGATAGCACCAAATACTGCTATGTATATTTGTTGAAAAACAAGGATGAAGCTATAGGGAAGTTTAGTCTCTATAAAACTGAAGTTTAGAATCAACTCAACAAGAAAATAAAGGTACTGAGAAGTGACCGATGTGGTGAATATGTAGCACCATTTGGTGAATTCTGTGCTCAACACGGAATCATACATCAAACTAATACATCATATTCCCCTCAGCAAAACGGTATTGCAGAATGTAAAAATCGTACCTTGAAAGAGATGATGAATTCAATGCTAATAAGTTCTGGACTGCCTCAGAACATGTAGGGTGACGCTATATTGTCTAGCAATTACCTTTTAAACAAGGTACCCCGACAGAAAGAAGACAAGACACTATATGAACTATGGAAAGGAAGAAAGCCTTCCTATAAATTCTTACGAATGTGGGGGTATCTTGCCAAAGTAGCAATACCTATACCTAAGAAGGTGAAAATAGGTCCTAAAACTGTTGACTGCATTTTCATTGGATATGCACAAAACAGTAGTGCTCATCGATTCTTGGTCTATAAATCTGACATATCAGATATACACAAAAACACGATAATGGAATCTAAAAATGTAATGTTCTTTGAACATGTTTTTCCATATAAATCCAATGATGAAACAAGTTCGTCAAAACGAACACATGATGATAGTTGTGAGGACCAAGAACAAGGAAATGAAGTAGAGGATGAACCTAGACGTAGAAAAAGAGTAAGGACGGAAATGTCTTTTGGTCCAGATTTTATGACCTATTTGCTAGAAAGTGAACCTCGAACTTTCAAAGAAGCGGTAAACTCTTCTGAAGGACTCTTGTGGAAAGAGGGAATCAAGAGCGAAATTGATTCCATCCTTCAAAATCATACTTGGGAATTAATGGATCTTCCTCCGGGATGTAAACCGCTAAGATCCAAATGGATTTTCAAAAGAAAGATGAAAGCAGATGGAACAATTGATAAGTATAAGGCCAGACTTGTAATTAAAGGTTACAATCAACGAGAAGACCTAGACTACTTTGATACATATTCTCTTGTAACGAGAATAACCTCCATTAGAATAATACTTGCAATCGCAGCTTTGCAAAATCTTGAAGTACATCAAATGGATGTGAAAACGGCTTTCTTAAATGGAGATTTAGATGAAGAAATTTACATAGAACAACATGAGGGTTTTTCCGCTCCAGGACAAGGAAATAAAGTCTGTAAATTGGTGAAGTCTTTATATGGTTTAAAGCAAGCACCTAAACAATGGCATGAGAAATTTGACAATGCTATGATGTCAAACGGATTTAAGATCAATGAATGTGACAAATGTGTTTTGTCAAGGACACAAAAAATGGCTATGTCATTGTGTGCATTTACGTTGTTGACATGCTCATTATTGGTAGTAATGATAAAATGGTCAAATCTACCAAGGATATGTTGAAATCAAGATTTGATATGAAAGATATGAGGCCGGCTGATGTAATGTTGGGAATGAAAATCTCAAGGACATCTATCGGACTCATACTAAGTCAATCACACTATATTGACATGATTCTTGAGAAATTCAACAAAAATGATTCTGGAATTGCTAGAACACCAGTAGATACAAATCTACATCTATCCAAGAATAAGGGTGAGAGCATCTCTAAACTAGAATATTCTCGAGTGATAGGAAGTCTGATGTACTTAACCAGTTGTACAAGATCAGACATAGCAAATGCAGTCAGCAAATTAAGCAGATATACGAGTAATCCAGGAACCGATCACTGGAAAGGAATAGTAAGAGTACTGAATTACTTACGATTCACTCGTAATCATGGACTGCATTATACCAGATATCCAACTGTCTTAGAAGGATACACTGATGCTAACTGGATATCTGATATGAAGGATTCAAAATCCACTAGTGGGTATGTGTTCACACTAGATGGTGCGATAGTATCTTGGAAATCCTCCAAACAAACATGTATAGCCAGATCCACCATGGAATCTGAGTTTATAGCATTAGATAAATGTGGAGAGGAGGCTGAATGGCTACGCCAATTCTTAGAAGATATTCCAAGATGGCCAAAGCCTGTGCCGGCGATTTTCATTCACTGTGATAGTCAATCAGCAATAGGAAGAGCACAGAGCAATATGTATAATGGGAAGTCTAGACATATACGTCGAAGACATAATACCATTAGATAACTAATCTCAATTGAGATTATCACTATTGCCTATGTAAGGTCAAAAGATAACATTGCGGATCCGCTAACTAAAGGGTTAAACAGAGAACTAGTTGAGACATCATCGAGAGGAATGAGACTAAAGCCCATTAGATAAAAGGTTGATACAATGGACACCCAACCTAGTTGACTGGAGATCCCAAGATCTAGGTTCAATGGGACAACAAAGTTGTAAGACTCAGTTGGATCACTGTGGGGGTTACCCTCAAGTCTATTCCTATGATGAAACAGTGATACCCGTAGGGAAAAGGTTAAATTGTGGTTTTTAATGATTCTTATGTGTCGAAATTCCTAGTTATGGAAATCCGAGCAGAGTAAAGCGGGTTACTCTTAATTAAGAAATCACATATGTGAGAGAGAAGTCGGGCCGCTTCTAAAAGAGAATAGTGAAGGGCTATATTCTCCAGAGACTCTCACAGAACCAGGCGCATGTTCATGGCCAAAACGAACATAAAAATGAGAACCAAATCGGGTCTGGAAGATACCTGTGTAAGGTGTGTGATCGTTTACACAAAACGGCAGAACAGTTCAAGGATATCACATCTACTGATCAGCCAGTAAAGTAAGCATACCTTTACAAGGGAAGGTTCAAAGGGTAACACCTACTTATCCTATGCAGGCTTCGACCGTTTGAACTTACCAAACATCTTCTTTGGTTCTCCTAGGTCAATTTCATTCATGTGGGGGATTGTTGAAAATTTTGTGATAATCTCTCATTTTGAGAGCAAAAATTGAGTATGATAAATTCCATAGAAATGGAAGATTAAAGTGGATTCGAATTCTCCTCCGTGAGAATTTCGAAATGGTATACTCAAATTCACAAAATGATTAATGGGTGAATGAGAAATTGAGTCTCAAAGTGGACCCATTGTGCATGGATTAAAAGGAATCCCACATTGCTTAGGGAAATCATTTATAAGTAGTTTATAAGTGAATGTGTGATATGAGCTTTCAACATGTGTGTGGCATAGAGGCTCTCTCTCGAGCGCGCAGGGGGGGGGGGTGCAAATCATGGACCCCGAACCTTCGAATGCACGACTCGTGTGTGGGCGCGACCTGCGGACATGAATGCCGCTCCGATTGGACCGTGAGAGTCTAGTTGACATTTTGCCACTTCCCTAAGTCAACGTTTTTTATTGTGATGAATAAGTAAAGCTTTAATTGTTTGGATTCTGATTTCTTACTTGATCACTAAGAATACAGAATCGGGTTTTAATTAAAAATAAATCTCTTTGGAGAATATTATCTAATTAAATTATTTCCTTATTAAATCAAAAACGAATTTTCTAAATATAATCCCGAATTAATCTCAAAACCCTAGTGTTTCGGTTTGGGTATTTAATATCTCTAATATTCTGTTCAACATACACAGAACAAAACAATTCCAGTTTTTTCTTTTGAGCAGCCGATTTCTTTTCTTCTCTGGTTTTCTTGGTAAGTTCAAAACTCGGTTTGAGTTCGCTGGTAGTGGATAGTGCTTAGGTCTACCACTGTTGAACCGTTGTATCTTGGGAGACAATCGCCTAATACACATACAGTGTTGTCCGGCGAAATTGTCTTAAGGACGCCGTGTGAAACACGAGTCTCGGATCAAACTCTGTTTCTAACGTTACTTTATGTTTTCATTGATACCAGTTAGGTTTGATTGCAAAATACATTTTACAGTGTGTATGTCGAAATGAGGTTGGCAAGTGGTATGCTCCTCCACGGGATAAAGCCAGAAAATTTTATTTAGAAGCTGATGTAGTAAAATATAATATTTTAGGGGGATAAAAGTCAAATTTTGAAAAATTTAATATTAAATGTATAATTTTTTAAAGAAAATTTTAATATATTTTATTTAGCTCCTCGCACCTTTATCTTAAGAATTTCAGTTCAATTCTGTGTCCTCTTCCTTATATTCCGAATTTATTGTAATAGTTCAAAAAGGAAAAAAAATGTATATATATTAGTAACTTTCTAATGCGAGATCCCACACGAATATTTCATATGATTCCATTAATTCTCGGGTCTAAATTTTATTAGTGATTCCATACGAATTTTATTACTAATTGCACTTGAATATATATATATATATATATATATATATATATATATATATATATATATATATATATATATGTGTGTGTGTGTGTGTGTGTGTGTGTGTGTGTGTGTGTGTGTGTGTGTGTGTGTGTGTGTGTGTATGTGTATATATATACGGAAATATTCATATAAATACGCACTAATGAAATTATATAAGAACATTGAATGTGAGCCACTCATTTTACATGCTTTAACTTGGCATGTATGCACTTGTCAAAACTCTTTTATAAATGAATGACTCACATTCAATGTCCTTATATAATTTCAACAGTATGCACTGATAGAAAAAGGACCATATATACATATACAGAAATTTTCAAGTCAGTGCGCACTGATATAAATTCGTCAGTGCGTTGGATATGGACCATTAGATTTACATATTTTGACTCAAATTATATGCACTTGTCAAAGTTTCTCCATAATTACTGGTCCACATGCAACACACTAATATAACTTATATCCGTACGCACTGATAGCATGCAGCACACTAATATAACTTATGTTCGTACTCATTGATAGGAAAACCACTATATATATATATATATATATATATATATATATATATATAATCATTTTCTCCTCAGTGTGCACTGATATAACTTATAGTGCCTTGCATTTAGAGCATTGATTATAGAGAAGCTTTGACAAGTGCATACACTTTGAATCAAAGTATGTAATTCTAATGGTCCACATCAAACGTACTGATAGAGTTATATCAATGCGTATGACTTGAATTTCTAGTGCAGAATCTTGCACTTGAAATATATATATAAAATCCGTTTCTCCTCAGTGCGCGCTGATATAATTTATATCAGTGTCTTGCATTTGGACCATTGATTATGGAGAAGTTTTGACAAGTGCATACACGCACCGATAAAGTGTGCCGTTTTAAAAGAAAAAGAAGATAAGTGCAAACACTTGAGTCAAAGTATGTAAATCTAATGATTCACATCAAACGTACTAATGAAGTTATATCAATACGTACCGACTTGAATTTATATATATATATATAAAGAGTATTTTCTTTAGTGTGCACTAAACTTTAGGCTTGTAAACAGTTAATTAAGTAGAAGAATTTGTTTATTAATCATAAAAAGATAAATCCAATTGTTGATATATATATATATATATTGTCCATTTTATCGTATCTTTCATAGTGGATTTACTTATTGAATCATGAGTTTCACACTTTCACACAAACGTCCTCAATTCATGGCTCAAAAACCATGTACTTAATTAGTTTTGAAAGGTCAAGGCTAGCTTATATATGTGACATTTGCATCTGCTCCAGGTCGTTGTAAATTAAGGATAATATATATACTAATTATAAAACTACGACCATGCCTAAATAATGTTGGAAAGTCGATTTTGAGCAATCATAGTAATCGTAAGTAGTGGCGAAGCTAATAAGAGGCCGGGATTGGTACGGTTATGGCATTTGCAGCCTCTTGAAAAAGTCTCTTTTAGTCCTTCATATTATGTTTTTCCTTTCATTCCTTTAAATTGAAAATTTTATGGTTTGGCTCCTCAAACTTCGATAAACTTAAAATTCCGACTTCACCTCTAATTATAAGATGATGTATCGGTGATGTGATAGTAACAAATCAATTTGGGATATCATTTGAACTATGAAGTTGGAATTTTTTTTAATAGTGTAATATTGCTCATATTTATACATACATAATAGGAAGTGAGGAACTTGATAAAATTCAATTAATTTCAATGAATTTTGATGTAACTTTTCTTATAGAGGATAAGAACAATTAAATGTACATAATTTAATTATGTTACACCAATTACATCATTAAAACTTTATAAAAACATTAAATAGTTCAAATGATTTAAATACGTGATCATTATTTAAAATTAAAAAGAAGGGAAAACTTAAATTATAAACTAATGGGGGAATTGCACAAACATCCCTGAGGTTTGATAAAATTGCACGGATATAGCAATTTTGACCGTAGACACACAAACTTCCCTCAACATTTGAAAATTGTTATACAAACATCACCTACAGTTAGATGAGTCTGTTAATCAAACATATAAAAAGTCTAAAATATCATATATTTTTATTTTAAATAAACTAAAATTTTTAGAAATAAGATAAAAAAATGTTAATTTCTAAAAAAACATAAATTTATCTTAAATCTGAAACTTATAAAAAAAATCATCTTAAAAAAAAATTGTTCATGCAATTCCCCATCGATTTTAAATAAATATAAAATATAAAATTTATATATTTTTAATTTAAAAAAACTAATTTTTTTTTCTATATGTAAAGATGATTTTTTTTCTATATTTCAGATTTAAGATACATTCATGTTTTCTAATATAATTTGTTTATATATATTTATATCTTATTTTTAAAAAATTTAGTTAAATTAAAAATAAACGGTATTTTAAAATATTTACACTTTTGACTATTGACTAACGGATCTATTTAACGGTAGGGGATGTTTGTACAACACTTTTCAAATGTCGAAGGAAGTTTCTGTGTAAATGGCTAACACTGCAATATCCGTACAATTTTACCAAACCTCGAGGGAGGTTTGTGCAATTCCTCCTAAACTAATTAGTCAGTAAGTTAGGGTCAAATTAATCATATTTGGCTGTAAAATCTAGATAAGAAGAATCAGGTTTAGTAATCAAATCAGAAGGGAAACTTTAAGAGGGTGCGACTAGGTCACACAAGATGAATATTGTGATCATTCGAATTGTAAGCGATCAACTAAAAAAAAAAAGAAAAAAAAATCATCCCTACTATGTTTTTAAAAATTTGTAAGATGGTTGACGGGATATTCTAACTAATCAATCATGAGAATATATCTGTGGGAAATGTAACAAAAGCATTGTTTCAGTTGAGGTACAGTAGTAACGTACATTACTTGCAAGTTGCAACTAACATTTTATCCAGCCTCTCTTTCTTCTCTTTTGCTAGGGTAATCTCCAACGCCTCTTCAACAAGAAGCAAACAAGTTTTTTTTTTTATTCTAATTTTTTTGTATGCTATGTTACAAAGACCAGTTGCATTCAAACTTGAATTGTATATATAATCTGAATGTGAGATGCACGTACATATTTCCATAATGTTTTGAAATTGAATATAATTTTGTTAAATATATATCTTGGATGGCAACCGATGAAACACCATCATTAATTAATTAATTAACTATGTCAAGCTTAATCATATGAGAAGGATTTATTAGCATAGTATAGAAAAATCTTTTGTGCTCTTTAATGAAAAAAAAAAGAGAGACAAGTATTTTAGTAATGTTAAGTCAAAATTAGTATAAAAAAAATAATTTTAAAACTAAGATATGATTTTGGGTTTTGAATACTATTATCAGAGTCGTTCCTAACTTTTCCAAGGCTCCTGGACGAAATCTAAAAAATGGATCCCTTGTGTATATTCATCGTTTTTTCAATATATAACACGATTTCGTATATTTATCTCGAAAATGATAATTTCATTAAATACAAATAATATCATATAATAATTACATTAACTATATAAACAAATAAGTTTCTCATATAACTCGAGCAAAATGTGACTAGAAGTACTAAATTATTTATTAATATCAATGTCATACATCAAACTTGTTGATAATAGCTTACAGAATTACAAAAGATATGCAACTCACAAACATTTACAAAGTTCTAAAAGAAAGTTCCAAATAAAACTAAGAGTAAGATATGCAACTCACAAACATTTACAAAGTTCTAAAAGAAAGTTCCAAATAAAACTAAGAGTTTGATACTTGAGAGTTGAGAGAGTTAGAGAGAAAGTGAGAAGCTGAGAAAAGGGTAGTAATGAGCATATCCATTTTTTTGTTGAGGAAATGGTGAAATATGTCACCTTTTTTTATGTGTGTTGCAGTGATGTCACCGTTTTAATAACTTAAGTTTAGAAGGCACCAATTATGGTGAACTACCCAAATTGCCCTTAAAAAATCTATTTTTTAATCCCATTGTGTTTCCATCTACACTTTGAAAACGATAACTCCTCTCTCTCTCCAAAAACTTGTCTCTCTTCAGATTCTGCACAAGAAGATAACATATATTTGTGATATTCGTTTATATATTTTTATATATTTCTATGTGGTTTAACAATGTATCCATTCATTATGATTTGTTATCCAGTTTTTGTATGAACATGTATGAACATTTTATTTTCAAAGGATCGAGTATTTTATTTTTGAAAATAATGTTTAGTTAAATCGAACATATTTGTAGCCAAATCGAGCTTTTTTTTATAATATGATCGAGCTTATTTTTGAAAGAATCAAGCATTTTCAAAGGATTAAGAAATTTTCAAAGGATCGAGAATATTTTTCAAAGGATCGAGAGTTTTTTTTCAAAGGATCGAGAATATTTTTCAAAGGATCGAGAATATTTTTCAAATGATCGAATCGATAATATTTTTCAAAGGATCGAGATTTTTTTTCAAAGGATCGAGGATATTTTTTAAAGGATACAGAATTTTTGTCAAATGATCGAGAAGATTTTTCAAAAGATCGAGAATATTTTTCAAATGATCGAATCGAGAATATTTTTCAAAGGATCGAGATTTTTTTTAAAAGGATCAAGAATATTTTTTAAAGGATCGCGAATTTTTGTCAAATGATCGAGAAGATTTTTCAAAGGATTGGGATTTTTTTTCATCGGATCGAGAATATTTTTCAAATGATCGAATCGATAATATTTTTCAAAGGATCGACCCCTAAATACGTCTGCGTAGCTCCTGAGTTTCAATGAAACTTTCTCTCTCTATTTCATAACTCTCACTATAAAAAAATGAATAAAAAATTATGATGAAACAACTATTGGGAGCACAAGAGAGAAATTGCCAATTAACGATACTGATTCCGGATGCCCGATACCAGAGGACAGAAGACCCATTGATAGAGATGAGTGTTTGCGTATTGATACCGATACAAAGACAAGGGAAAGAGATTCACTAACTGATTCCTTCTAAAGAGTCTCCTTGTCTTTATAACAAGCATGAATGAAGGAAGTCAGCAACGAGAGAGAGGTCCGATCAAGCTGTCTCTCTTGCTTTTGACACCCAGATTTGAACTGGGGAAAAAGGATTTGCAGTCCCCCACCTTACCGCTCGGCCATGCCGGTCTGATCTTAGAAAAGATTCTCTTCAAGCGAACCCAGCCCATCCTCTCTATAGGGCGGCGGTTGGAATAAAGACACATTTTTTTGGGAATTGATAAACGACTTTCTATCTCCGTTGAAGTGAAAGCTTACTTGATCGATGTATGGGATATAACTGAAAGGGCAGTGCCACAAAAGTAAGGGAATCAAAACTTTAAAAACAAGGATTGGGTTGCGCCAGACATATAAAAGAGTATACAATATGGACGAAAGCCTGATGGAGCAATGCCGCGGGGAGGTAGAAGGCCCACGGGTCGTGAACTTCTTTTCCCGGAGAAGAAACAATGACGGTATCTTTGTCCGTTCATCATAATATGTGCATTTTAAACATAAGTTATTAAAGTAGTGACAGTGTTGAAACGTCACCTCCAAAAAGTGCTTTATTTTTTGAGCATTTTTTTTGTTTTGTGGAATGGTGGGTGGAGCCGTGGAGAAGATTAGAAGAAGATGATTGAAAGTATGAAACCCTACTGATGATATGAATAAAATGATTGGGGCATCAAATAGGGGCATGTGTTAATTTATTTTTGGTAAAGTTTGGGTTATTTTGAAAAACAAATACTTGGGCTCTTACTATTTATTGTGTTTTTTTATTTCACAATTAAATCAACTGAAGTTGTGTATCTGGGTGTCTAGGAAAAAATAAATACTTTGACCCTTACTATTTATTGGGCTTTTATTTCACAATTAAACCAGCAGAAATCATGTATCTGGGGACCCCAAAAATGATGGGCCCAGTATGGGCACCCTTGGTGCCCTGCCCTTTGTGCCACTGACTATTATATATATATATATATATATTAGTGTTTTCCAATCAGTGCATACTAATATAACTTGCATTGTATGTGGACAGTTATTATGGAAAAATTTTGACAAGTGCATACACTTTAAGTCAAAATATGTAAATCTAGTGGTTTACATCCAACGCACTGACGAATTTATATAAGTGCGCACTGACTTGAAATTTTCAGTATATATATATATATGTGTGTGTGTGTGTGTGTACATATCTATAAAATAAGCATTTCGTTATTTTTAGTTTTTAAACTCAACTATTGAGATTATATTTAAAAAAATAATACAACTTAACAAAACAATTTCGCATTTCAAACTATTGTGTAAATGCTTTAAAAAGATTAAATAATTGTATTTAGATAATAAATCAGAAATCAAATGCCTCCTCAAGATTTTTTATGGCAGTGATTGAAGTGTTTCGTTTTAAAAAAAAATTGAAGTGTTTATGAGTCCACATTGGAAAAAATAAATAAATAAATAGTATATATATAAGCAATGATATTCGATTTATATGTGTAATTATATTCTCTACTGCAAACTTACCTAGGCTCATATACTTTTTAATTTTCTCCCAATTCTTATGCTAAATCTTAATCAACTGCTAGAGGCATTGGATGGTTTAGAGAATTCAAATTTAAATAATATAAATGTGCTATATATAACCCAAGATATAAGACAAACGAATATAAGAAGCTCATTGTAATGAAATTATGAATTCATCAATTCAAACACAAGAAGAACTATAATGTCTACCACAGGATGAGGTTGGTCACGCGGTTTATACAATACAAAAAAAGTGACATTTGGTGATAAAAATTATTTGTCACTACAAGTAAAGAAATTGTCACAATTTCAATATTGTGACAAAAAAAAATGTCACTAAAAATTGATCACTTTTACACTATAACTAAAAATATTTGTGACAGTTTGTTGATACTTGTCACGAATCATAACTTTTAGTGATATATTATAACTTGACCATAATTAGTGACAAAATAAAAATCGTGTCACTAAATTTATAAATAGTGACAATTAATTGTTTGAAGATTTTATCAATATATATATAGTGATAATTAACTATTTAAAGATTTTGTTACTACACATCTTCTTAGTGACAATTTATTATTTTAAAATTATATCATTATTCATAAATTTAGTGACAATTAACGATGTTAAAATTGTATCACTAGACATAAACTTATTGACAATTAATTATTTAAAAAATGTCACTATACAAAAACCTAGTGCTAGTTAACCATATGAAAATTATGTTTGTTTTATACAAATTTAGTGACAATTAACGAGAAGATAACATGTTACAAATTCAATCACAATTAATACAATGGTTCATTCAGCTATTATTAACTATAAAAAAACTTAAATACAAAAAGTACAATAAGGATAGATAATCAGGACACAAGAAACAAAAGAAAAAGAAAAAATAAAGTGAAAAAATTATATATTATAAAATTATTAATGTACATATACCAATTTGCTACATATTTCGAGATAAATGCATTACAACAATTATATCCTATTAAACATGATGAAGATTCTTCAAGCCTCAACACTAGAACACTTTCGTCAATGAAAAGATCCGATTAAACTTTTTACCTAGATACAATCCTGTAATAGATAAAAGAATATTATTAACACCTCAATCAAATAGTTAATGGTTCCACAATAATCATATAATCAAATAGTTAGTATGCATTTAAGCTGATATTGATATATACTGTGAAAATCTAAGAACAAACAACTATAAATCATGAAATAATAATTATTGGTTCCTGAAAAAAAAATATAAACAAATTAACATTAAGAATCATTCCTAAACATAAATATAAAACTCTATATATAACATACCTTGTTTAAAGAAACGTTCAATATATGAAACTCAAATTTGAGATTCTGACCCTGCAAAACAAATACAAGAAAACAAACTCTAAAATAAATTAAATCAAGAGAAGCTTACCTTTTCTATCAAGGTAAAATTTTCTTTACGGTCTTGGTGACTTTTAAAGATGAAATACAGTTTCAAACCTAAAAACTGTTTTTAAAGAAAAGAGAAATTAAAGAGAAAAAAAAATTAAGAAACATCCTAAACACACACACACACACATATATATATATATAATTTTGCATAACATTCAAAGAAAATTTTATCATATGAAACTCGAATTTGAAATTCCGACTCTGAAAAGCAAGTAAAAGAAAACAAACCATACCAAAAAAAATAAATCAAGCGAAGCTTACATTTTTCTATAAAGACATAATTTTTTCTAAAATCTTAGTAACAACTACACATGAATCATAGTTTCAAACATAAAAAGCGTGTTTATAGAAAAGAGAAAATCTAGATATGGTAGTGAGAAGGGAGAACCAAGAGACATGTGAATATAGAATAAGGAAAATAAAAATCACACTACGATTATAGCATTTTTTCCAAATAAAACCCAATTTATTGATTCCGATACCTTTTAAAAACCTAATTATTTATAAAATAATTTTTTTATAAGGTAGTTTTGTGACTAATTATATTATTTGTCACAAATTAATAAGTTTTTAAACTATTATGATAATTATTTCTTAAAAGTGTCAGCTAAACAAAACATAATGATAAATAATAAACTTTATCACAAAATATGATACATTTCAAATTTGTCACAAAAAAAATGTGACACCATAGATCACTTTTATTTTGTAGTGATACCATAAGTTTGTAGGTCTGAGACTATCCCCTTCCCGTATACCAAATTATTGTAATATTTTTTTTAATAAAAAAAAGGAAACAAATAAATATGAAAAAAAGAATAAGAAAAGACTCATGTTTGGTGCGCATTGAAGTGATTTACAATTACAGGAAAAAAGAATTTAACCAACAAATATCTCAATGTAACAGCAACACCGATAAAGAAACAGCAGCTACCAATCATTTTGCACAAGTAGCCTGGCTAAATATATGCTACCGACACCAATCATGAATTCTGCATATATTTGGTGTTTAAGATCATCTTAGCCATTAATCCACATATCTTTGTCGCATATGATTCATGCCTCTGCATTTCGATTGGCACGGGCACCCCGCTGCTGCATCGGTGGCTAGCTAGATTATACTAATTTATATAAATGATTTACACTCGATCGCGCAACTAAAGATTAAAAAAGCTTAATTACACGCCCTCTAAGATGAAATATATGATTAAGTATTGAAATTATCATGTAAAGATGACGATAGTACTCTTTCTCGTACCAGAACCGGAAGGCCACCACTGAAAGTGGCGGTGAGACCAGGAGAGAATCGCGGGACATGGCGATGTGGTGTCACCGCCACCAATTCGATTTCAAAACGTCTAACAAGTGAAAGAGCAACGCTTTTGAGCTCCACCAAAGCCATTTCTTTGCCCACACACACCCTAAGTCCAGCTTGAAAAACCGGGTACTTAAAAGGGTTTTCCGGGTAGAAAACACCATCTCTCAACCACCTCTCTGGCTTGAACTCTAAGCAATCCGGACCCCAGATTTCGTTGATCCGACCCATTGCGTAAGGGTGATACGTAACCCTAGTTCCACTCTTCACGAAAGTCCCGTCCGGTAACACATCGTCTTCTTCACAGAATTTGGAGTCGAATTGAATCGGAGGATAGAGTCTCATACTCTCATAAACAGCTGCTTGTAAATAGTGAAGTTGTCGGAGTTGTTCAAAGCTTTTGAGATTTTGGTTTGGACCAATAATTGTGTCTGCTTCAATCCTAACAGCTGAGACAACATGTGGATGCTTTGCTAATAACCAAACAAAGCTTGTTAAAGCAGATGCAACCGTGTCTCGGCCAGCTAATAAGAAACTTATAACAATGTCTCTCAAATATGTATCATCATTCACAGTTATCATGAAACGAGACAAAAGATCTTTATGGGTTAAAAAACCCATTTTACGCCTTTGCTTTATAACCTCTAGGGCTAAAATATCTATAATCTTTATAGCTTTTTTTAGTTTCCTCTCACTTCCCAAATTCAACCACCGTTTGATCTTCCAAATCAACGGTGATACTGTCATGGCTCTCTCGGCTGATAATTTCGATGCTAGGTCAAACGCTACAGCGAATTCAGACAACGGAAGAGACAGCTCCAAGCATCTGGGGTCTAGACCAAAAGAGAATCTGCACATACTATCGAATGAAAACCTTCGAAAAACGTCTTGTAAATCCAAAACGACGACGTTTTGATCTTTGGTTGCTGCGACGGATGATAATAGCGGGACTAGTCGATGTTCGATCACTTGATTGATGATTTCTAACGCGTAAGATCGGATTGATGACCTATCAAGCTCAAGACTGGCCATTTTCTTCTGAAACCTCCACGGCTCACCGTCGACGTTGAATATTCCACGACCGAGCAAGTCACCGAGGATCGCAGAGAAAGGTTTCCCTTTTGGGAAATTATCGAATCTTGTTTTGAGCATGTATTCAACGTTGTCTGGATTAGCTGTGATTGTGTTGCCGAGGACATGAATATGGATTGTGTTGGTTGGAGATTTCTTTAGAAGATGAGTGAACCAATCACAAAGATTGTCAAATTGTTTTGACCAACTCAACGTGAGATAAGCGTCGCAAATCTCACAGTTGCACCAGAGCTTTTGCTTGAGTAAGTAATAGAGCAAAAGAGAGAAAAAAAGAGAGACCATGACGATCATGATGGAGATAAGAAACAAAAACGAGGCATAGAGCTGAGTATGCAAAAACCACCACGATGATGAGACTTCTTCTGATCCAATTAACTCCATTAATGGTGTGATGGATAAATAAAGATAATAGATGATATGTTGATGAGAAATTAAATTTGAATATTGAGAAAGAGACCCAATGAGAAATTGAGAGAGAGACTAGAGCGTAATCGAAGGGTTTTTGTGTTTGTGTGTATTGGATCCTCCAATTTTATATTGTCACGCACAGTTAATTAGTTGTTTAATTGATTAATTAATTAATTTATATTATTTACTGTTTACTCATTAGTCTTAGTTTTTACTGTGCTTAGTGCTATTCTGTGTATGCACTTAATGCAAATAAATTATAAAATATTGAAAAGTATTATTAAATGTGGACATAAAAACCCCGTGTGCAATAGAACAAAGTGAGCTACGACTAGAAGTCTACTGTATACACAACCTAGAGAGGCATCTGATCTGTTCTCTCACGTGCTTTTATTCTTATCCGTACCAACTGCTTTTTTTTTTATAAATACAAAATCATGAAAAAATATTTGGGTTTCGTTAAAAATCTAAGAAAAATCAAGAGAAAATATTTGGGCAATCATAGCTGAGCATATATTGCCACAAAAACACCATAAAATATTAGGAAACTGGAGCTGGTTTGCCTTTCAGTCTTTCAGTGGTCTAGTTCCAGCAATTTTTTTTTCTTATATACCAAATGCAGTGGAGCTGAGTCGATCATGGAATATTGCTAGGCTCGAATGCTCGATGAGCTCAATTACCATTGAGCCACATTGAGTGGTGATTAGTTCCCGGCTACCTGCATATAAATTCTTGCTTTTTGCTATATGTGAAATATTCAAGCTTAATTAGGTTTGACCAGCAGTTGCTTGTTATTGTCTATATTTACGTACTAAAACTGGAAATTAGAAAATATCCACAACATTTCACTGTCTTGGAAAAGAATAATAGAATTTCAAGTAGGAATTTTGACCACAGATCTGGTGATGCTATCCGGTCAGCTCTGCTAGACTTGAAGCTGGTCTGATCACTCTCCTTGTGCTTAGAATTTCCGATGCCGCTAATGTAGTGAAACTCATCGATTATGATTGATCTCCTAGTTGTGAGATTAATTGGCTTCATTTTTGCGCGATTTTTCAGCTCTACTGTTTTCCACATGCAGTTGCTAACTTGCTTTTGTTCCAAGATCGGACGAATAAAGTGGCACACGAGCTACCAGAAATCGTTTTATAATCAGGGGAGTCCCACAGTTTACTATAATTTGTTAGAGACAAAATCTCTCAATTAACAATAGAGAAATGGGAGTAATTTGCTCTCAATTTACTACAAGGATACAGGGAAGCATTATTCTTGTCAACAACTCTCTTATCTCATCGGTTTGGATAGTGTTTTATTTCCTATTATTATTTTTATGCTCGGTTAATCGGTTTGGATAGTAATTGACAATTTCTTTTAAAATGGAAATGGTGAGATATGTCACATTTTTATGTGTGTTGTAACGATGTCACCGTTTTAATAACTTAAGTTTAAAAGGCACCTACTATGGTGAACTACCCAAATTACCCTTAAATAATTTATTTTTATTCTCGTTGTGCTTCTATCTACACTTTGAAAACGATAACTACTATCTCTCCAAAATAGTTGTCTGAAAATCGATCTACAACTCATCTCTCTCCAAAAAACTTGTCTCTCTCCAGATTCTGTTAAAAAAAATAACATAAGTTTGTGATCTTCTTTTATACATTATCATATATTTCTGTGTGGTTTAACAATGTATCTATTCGTTATAATTTGTTGTCCCAATCTTTGTATGAACATGTATGAACATTTATTCTCCAGATTCTGTTTGAGACTTTTTTAAAATACTTCGAGCCTTTTTTATTAGTGTCCGAGCTATTTTGATATGATTCTGAGTTTTTTTATACTCTTCCAAGTTTTTTTGATTTGTCTTCAAGTTTTTTTGTCAGAAAAGCTCGAATCAAGTAAACAAAAGCTCGGGCACTTGGCAAAAAAGCTTGATTCGAGACTTTTTGCCAAGTGCCCGAGCTTTTTTTTAACTTGGCAAAAGTCTCGAATCAAGTGCAAAAAAGCTCGGGCACTTAGTAAAAAAGCTCGATTCGAGACTTTTTACCAAGTGCCCGAGCTTTTTTTTAACTTGGCAAAATGTCTCGAATCAAGTGCAAAAAAACTTGGGCACTTGGTAAAAAAGCTCGAATCGAGCTTTTTTACACTTGATTCGAGACTTCTTGCCAAGTGCCCGAGCTTTTTTTTAACTTGGTAAAAAGTCTCGAATCAAGTGTAAAAAAGCTCGGGCACTTGGCAAAAAAGCTCGATTCGAGACTTTTTGCCAATTGCCCGAGCTTTATTTTAACTTTGCAAAAAGTCTCGAATCAAATAAAAAAAAGTTCGGGCACTTGGCAAAAAAGCTAGATTCGAGACTTTTTGCCAAGTGCCCGATCTTTTTTTTAATTTGGCAAAAAGTCTCGAATCAATTGCAAAAAAGCTCGGGCACTTGGTAAAAAAGCTCGATTCGAGCTTTTTTACCAAGTGCCCGAGCTTTTTTGCACTTGATTCTAGACTTTTTGCCAAGTGCCCGAACTTTTTTTTAACTTGACAAGAAGTCTTCAAGTAAAAAAAAAACTCGGACACTTGGCAAAAAAGCTCGGGCACTTGATAAAAAAGCTCGAATCAAGTAGCGTCTGAGTTTCAATGAAACTTTCTCTCTCTATTTCACAACTCTCACTGTAAAAAAATGAATCAAATATTCTGATGAAACAACTATTGGGGGTATTTTTGTCCGTTCACCATAATAGATGTCTTTTAAACATAAGTCATAAAAGCAGTGATAGTGTTGAAACGTCACCTCCAAAAAGTGCTATTTATTTTTTGAGCCCTTCTTTTAAATGGTATGTTTACTAATCAGCTAACGAGAACTTAATTTACTAAAATTATTTAAGAATTAATATTATATGGATCCCACACATAAATTAGGAATCAACATTTCTCTAATAAGAGTAATGCTAATTTTGTCAAAATTTGGTGCTCAAATGATATGGTAACACTCTAGTCCATTCATTTAATTTGGATTAGATTTGCAAGAGTAAATGTGTGGATTAGATTGTTACCACATCATTTGGACACCAAATTTGAACATCAATTTTGGACAAAGTAGTATTACTCAAATAATAATAAAAATTATTGTATGTAAAATTCGCTCATGCAACATGTCAACTGAATCGTGTTGAAAAGGCATATAAGAGTTTTTGCCACGTCAGCAAAAGTCAACTAGTCAATGGAATGGGAACCGTCCAGGAACACGTCGTAAAAAGAGCCGAGTAAAGACTAATAGGCCCTCGACAAAGGAGGATTCTGCTCGCCAAATCCACTCGGTCTGAATAGCAAATTTTCCATAACAAGCCTAACCGGTCAATTCTACCATAATCTCAATAAGACTCTAATTAATGAGTCCACTACTTGGATGACAAGGATTGAGGCAGCTTTAGACTAAACCATATAAATACAACCGTATATTCATTGTAATGGACTATAACAAAAATTACGCTGGAGAGGAGGGAGATCGGAGTGTGTAATCTAAACTATTTCATAGTGAATTCTTTCTCGTCGTCTAGTGGCAACCCGTGGATGTTTCTCCTTCATCAGAGTTTTACCACGTAAAATCTAGTTTTATTATTTCATTTGCTATTATCATATTGTTTTTACAGGTTTGACCAATTAGGATCGTTGACCGGTTGACTTTTCAAAAATCACTGTCAACAACAATAATAATAAATTCATTTACTCATCCCCAATAAAATTATCTAAAGAAAAATATGCATCTCCATTTTGATCACCAATCACTATAAAACTTTTGTCTCCCTCTATCTCTTTTTTATTTTATAATTAAATGGGTTGTAATTATTGATGAGAAATAAGGAGAAACAGTACTATAAAACTATTCACCCATATATATGAGACTTCTCGGATGCAAATCCGCTTACATAAATCTTATGTCCAACTCATTCATAACATAATGAATTTAATGAATTTTAATTAGATTTTTTGTTGCATGGATAATAAGAAAAATGAAATACATTTATGGGAAATTTTCAAAAAAAATCTGATATGAAACCAGTTTTTCTAAATTTTTCCTATATTTTCCAACTTTTTAAATTTGTTTTGTTTAAAAAATTAGAAAAATTAGTTCCGGAACTCAAAAAATTACCATAACTATATTTAAATTTTCTTATCATCCATACAAAATATCTCATTAAAAATCAATAAATTTCAATATATATATATTAACGAATTAACAAATACATTTTAAGTTTCGGTAGTTCTTATATTTTTTTTTTTCTGCATATACCCTATTATTTACTCCTTTTTTATTTTTGACAATATCTGTTAATTCAGACTATGTATGTTTTTTTCAACCTTCACCATTAGTAAGATTCGAACTGTTAAAATTATTTAAATCCAATAGAACAAATGACTTGAGATTAATGATGTCCCAATAATTATTAAATATTATTAATTTTAATTTTCAGTTTGGTAGTATGAGTTGTCCGTATTCTCATATAGTGCGGCACGGTTCCCAAACTAGTCTCAATAATTTTCTCTATGTTATAATAGAGGGGGCTTTCCACCACCGCTTGAGAAGAGATAGGTGGCTTTCACCACCGCTTGAACGTGTATATATATATATATATATATATATATATATATATATATGTGAACCATTTCTTTGTATTTAATTGATCAATATATATTAGTACAAAAGAGCAGAAGCTCTGTTCTCTCGTCTCTCTCTCTCATCTCAGTTCATCTTTCTTCAATTGATTTTTCGTTTATTCATAACACGTTATCAGCACGAGTATAGATTAGGCATTACTAAGTATTAATTTTGTTCCAGAGAAAGTTTTTGAGAGTTTAGCTTTGTTTTAGATTGAGTGCATAAATTTCAAAATGCTCGAATCACATTTTGGAGGATACCGTTGTGTTTCTCTCGAAAATACGATTCCAACGCCACTGACGGCGTCTCAAACGGAGCTCTAACAAACTCTTTAGAGTCGGTCAAAGTTCGGTCAACACTGAAAAAAAAATCTAGATTTTTCTACAACTTCCTAAGGAAGAAGATGACCACATCATCAGGCATGTCATCATCCATTCAGCACCACGTCTTCGACTAGCAGTAGCGACCAGTCATGCCATATCATTGTTTAGTCTTGCCACATCAGTGACACGTCATCGTCACGTCAGCGTGTGCCATGTCGCCAGTTGGGAAATACTCTGTTACTGTCCAAGCATATTCCGTTACTGTCAGGGAATATTCCGTTAAGCAAGTCAACTCAATCCAAAAATGTTTTGTGCCCAACTCAATGCAATTCTCACCCGTTTTCAACCGAGTCGGACCTGTTTCCAACTATTTTGACTGTTCTGGATGCAATAGTGCCACCAATTTCAGCTAATTTTGCTTGTAAGTATTATTTTGACATATTCAAGCTTTATTAACTTTATTTTCAGATGCGAAGAAAAATCCTGATATCCAGCATAATTGTTTAAAAGTAACCCAATATGTAATTTACTTATATCTCAACATTTTGGATATGTATATATAGTTCCGTTTAACAAGATGGCTTATGCCGTCAACGGAACTCATATATATAATTCTAGATTTGTTTACCTGAAATTTTTTAATTTTATGTTCATATTAGGAGAACTCATGTCCTTGAAATATTTTAATTTTATGTTCATATCAGGTGATCTGATGGCCCTGAAATCATTTATTTTTGTACAATATATGATACTGGCATACGCTATGTCTCAGAACTGGCTTTGGCCGTGTCTTAGGACTGACTTCGGCTGTATCTCCAAATAAATTGTTTAAATATTCAGTATTTATTTTTACACAATATATGAGACTGGCTTATGCCATGACTCGGGACTGGCTTCGGTTGTGTCTTAGGACTGGCTTCGGCCGTGTCTCCATTTATAATTGTATAACTATTATGCTTTTTAAATATTCATATTATTTATTTGTGCATAATATATGAGACAGACTAGACCAACTAACCAGAACTTAAAGTTTCTAGATTTATGACATTTAAGTTGGTACGGTTTTGATAACCGATGAGAACCTAGAGTTCTAGATCCAGTGTTATATACATGAATGTCATACGGTACGGTT
Source organism: Dipteronia dyeriana (assembly GCA_032871835.1). Classification (NCBI taxonomy): domain Eukaryota; kingdom Viridiplantae; phylum Streptophyta; class Magnoliopsida; order Sapindales; family Sapindaceae; genus Dipteronia; species Dipteronia dyeriana. The sequence continues at coordinate 25,978,264 of CM065297.1, read as the reverse complement.
TTGATAACCGATGAGAACCTGGAGTTTTGGATCCAATGTTATATATATGAAAGCCATACTTCATTATTTGGAACCTGGGGTTTCAAACTCGTTCAGAATATGAAGTTACTCATATATATGAAGTGATATATTTATATGTAATTCATTTGAGAAAATGATCTATACATCCAACATGATGTTGTGAGTATCATAAAAAGGATTTAGTATTCTAATGAATAAATGAATTTGGAAATAATATTTTACCCATTTCCTACGCATCCATCAGGATGCTGTGAGTATCGTAAAAGGGATTTAAGATCCTAAAGTATCATTTATTTGAGAACAAAGATTTACACATCCAGCAGTATGCTATGAGTATCATAAAAGGGATTTAACATCCTGATATCACGAATACTGAGATTGTAAATGATATTTTATCCATTTTATACTTGCTCTTGAAAGAGTAAATATCAAGTGAGTAAATTTGGATATATTTAAATTTATGAGGTATCAAAACATAGCCCAAGAGTGGATGTTTGTAAATGACAAGAGAAAATGGTTTACAGTATAAACCTATTAAAAAATAATAATAATAATAAGGAGATAGATTATTATCATTTCAGATGAGATATAAAATGACATTACGTATAATGTCTATAAAATTCCTAGAAGGAAAATAAACATCTTGTCGAGAGTGTAATGATTCATACAGTTTCTGCGGAGCCAGATATATTTTATGAATTTGACTTTGCTCTGAGCAAATGTTAATACTGTTTTCAGGTCTAACGGATCTGATAGAAAGCTCTGGAAGAGCCACGATATTGTTGTCAAACAATACTAAATTATGTATCAGATCCAACAGATCTGAAAGAAAGCTCTGGAAGAGCCACGATATTGTTTTCAAATAATACTAAATTATATATCAATGATACTTGATATTATTCAAATAGAACATAAAGAAATATGTTTATTTCAAGGGTATATAAGGTTAATACCATATCAGATCCAACAGATCTGATTAAAGGCTCTAGAAGAGCCACAATCTTATTACTAGATGATATTAAATTGTGTATCGTTGATACTTTATATCATTCAAACAGAATATAACAGAATCTGTTTAATTTCAAAGATATACAAAGGAATGGATATCATATTGAAACTATGAGTAATGAAAATGTTGAATATATGTTCGTTACTTCTCATGATTCAGACCATAAATTCATTATAGAAAAGCTGAGTGCTTTATCATATGGATTATATTACACTATTATTAAGAGTGTATATGTTGATGCGGTTATGAATGAAAAGATCCCAGATCCAAAAATGTTTATACTTTGGCGTGACAGTATCGGTCACCAAGGATCTACAATGATATGTAGAATCATTGAAAAATTCTCATAGATATCCATTCAAGAATCATAAGAGTCTTTATTGAATGAGAACTTATGTACTGCATGTTCACATAAGAGACTAGGATTAAAATCATCTTATTATAAAAGTTGGTTTTGGATCCTCATCATTTCTACAAAGATTTCAAGGAATATATGTGGATATATACATCCACCAAATGATCCCTTTCAGTATTATATGGTTTTAGTTGATGCATCTATGAGATGATCACATGTTTTTTTATTATCAAACATCGTCATATTACTTGTATTGATTATTAGTATTTCAGATATATTAACTTGATTGAAATTATAATATATTTGATGAATATTGCAAATCAACTGGGATAGATATTCAACATCTAGTTTTTAGATATACTCATAATCAAAATGGATCAGAGTAATCACTTGTCATATGTTTCCAGGTATTTATGAGAATTTTATTATTTCGATACAGTTATTAAGTTCTATAGAGGGACTTACTCAGTTCTTAAGATATTTGATTGTGTTGTATATTTCCTTATCACATATCTGGCATGATCTAAGATAAAACTTCTATATCATTATGAGATTAATATTGATTTTGAATAATCTTCTATTAGATCATATAAACTTCTGATAGTTTATAATTTTACGCACAATCTGAATATTATCATATTGATTAATTTCCAAATGTGAAAATTTCTCTAGAACAGAAGTCAATGAAAAGTTACTTATATACAAAATAGAGATACCACTTCGGTTCTCTATATATATGTGTGTGTGTGTGTGTGTGTGTGTGTGTGTGTGTGTCTCATTTCAATCTCATATCTCTCAAATACGGAAGATAATTGATCATCAGATGATTATTAATATGTTACCTGGTATATTAGAGGTAACAAGATTTTATAATTTGCTATCTCATAAACCCCAGCCGGGTAATTGTTCCTGTAGAACAATCAAAGCAAATTGCAACAAATAAATCATCTGATGGATATCATAAACTTATGAACCTTTTGAAAGGTAGTGTTATTAGGATCCCAAGAGTAAACAAAACTCGAGTTATGAATAAACCCACTTTCTCTAAATCAACTCTTTAAGAGTCTGATATATCTAAATAGACACAAGTCTATGAAATGACTAAATCCATTGAAATTGAAGAAATCTCATCAGAGATACAAGTATATATTGAAATTAAGAAAATTGCTATACAAGTCTATGAAGTGACTAAATCCATTGATATGGAAGGAATCTCAACAAAGATACAAGAATATAGAAATTGAGAAAATTTCTACATAAGAGAAATGTGAGATCACAAGAAAACAATCATTGATGATGCATTGTTATACACAGTAGCGCTACTGAAATTATAAATGAGTATTATGATTTTCATAAATATCAATGATTGTAGACAAATGCATGATTGACCTAAATGAAAATAAGCAATTCAAGAAGGATTGACTTCATAAGCCAAACATAAAGTATTTAGACCAATAGTACTCCAGACACCTGGAGATGTCATACTAATTGGATACTGATGGGTCTTCATACGGAAACGTAATAAGAAAAACGAGATCGTGAGATATGAGACACAACTCGTAGTACAAGATTTCTCAGAGAAACTTGTTATTCAAAAGTATTGAATATGATTACGTTCTGGATTTTTGATAAATTTGGCTGCCTTTGAAAGGCTTGGAATATGTCTTCTAGACGTAGTAATCATTTATCTATATGATTCACTTAATGCAGATATTTATAATCCATGAAGGATTGAAAATGCTAGAAGCATATAAATCGAGATCTCGTAATCTGTATTTGATGAACATACAAAAATCCTTATATGGATTAAATAATAATATGAACGGATTTAGTATAACTGTCTCAGTTAATAGCCGATAAGATAAAGATATAAATCATATTATATACTCATGTGTCTTCATAAAGAAATGAGAAAGTAAATATTGTCTCGACTTGAAGACCGATAATAGATCAAATGGAATGTTTATCTATCAATCATGATATGTTGAAAAGATTCCATATAGATATTACTCCATAAAGCAAGTTTTTGCTTATATTTCCCCCAATCATTTATGATGTTATTTCATGAAATAAACATCTATATACTTCAGCTTGCAATCAAGAAGATTGCTTCAAAAGAATTTTTATTAGCGGGAGTGTCCTATCAGGGGGAGCATATCAAATGAATTATATTAATTATATTTGGGCATTTGTACATTGTACTTTTTTTCCTTCCAATCAGGTTTTTGTCCCATTGGGTTTTCCTGATAAGGTTTTAATGAGGCAATTCTCTAAGCACACCCAAAAATCATTTGATCCATAAAGATCATCATAAATATATTGATCCAGTTAATCATTGTATATATGTTGTTTTGATCAAGAAGATCATTGTAACTATTACTATGATCTTGCTAATAATCGTATATATGTTACCTTGATCCAGAAGATCATCATAAATATCACTTTGATCCGACAGATCAATGGATATCATTGCTAAGGTTTTTATCTCACTGGGTTTTTCCTAGCAAAGTATAAATGTGAGAAATGTTTTGAAGAAAATAACACCACAAGGTTCAGAAAAACATTGTATATATTATTACCGAGGTTTTTATCTCATTGGTTTTTACCTAGCAAATTGAAATATAAGTGGTGGAAATCCAATGGGGAGTATTATAATATAGGTAGCTTTCCACCACCGCTTGAGGAGAGATAGGTGGCTTTCACCACCGCTTGAACAACTATATATATATATATATATGAACCATTTCTTTGTATTTAATTGATCAATATATATATATATATATATATATATATATATATATATATCAATATAAAAGAGTAGAAGCTCTATTCTCTCGTCTCTCTCTCATCTCAGTTCATCTTTCTTCAATTGATTTTTCGTTAATTCACAACACTCTATATATATTACTCGGTTATGGCTAGACAACATTATATATTTAAGTTGATGAAAAACTAAATAAGTTCATAAGGGCTAAATAATCGAACATTATTTAACTACTGCTCAAATATTGTAGAAACATTCTAATATATATTATATTCATGAAAGGGGTTGATAAATAAATGGCACTATTTGAGAGGGGTGTTGTGCAAATGTCATCAGTTTAGTAATGTAAGTTTAAAAGGCACAATTTAAACTAAACAGACGAGAATACCCCCACAAAATTGAAAAAGAGAGAAAAGTTGTTGTTTTGTGAGTCTGAGAAAAGCAACAATGAGAAAGAAACCGAGAAAGAAATCGACGGCGAGGAAATTGGCATCTTATTGACCGGAACGACAATACAGTACATTTCCCAGCGATGACAGAGGTAAGTTCAGTTTGTTTTATTTATCGATTTGTTGTTCATAACTTATCATTGCATTTCAGACTTGTTCTGTTGATTGAAATTGTAGATTAGGGTTGACACTGGTTGTGGTTTTGGTTTGGGTTTGAAATGAGTTTCAATATTCTGGTATCGAGCAATTTTTGTTTTGAAATAAAAATAAATCGAGAATATTTCAAGCGAGATCAAGGAATTTTTTTAGAAAGATTCGAGAGGTTTTTCAAAGTGATTGAGCTTTTGTTAAATGATCGAGAATATTTTTCATAGAATCAAGAGTTTTTTCAAAGGATTGAGACTATTATGAAAGGGTCAAGAATTTTTGAAAACGATCGAGAATATTATGATAACGATCGAGATTGTTTTTCAAAGGATCGAGATTTTTTAAAATGATCGAATCGAGAAGATTTTTTAAAGAATCGAGAAGATTTTTCAAAGAATCGAGAGGTTTGTGAAAGTATCGAAAATATTTTCAAAGGATCGAGAATGTTTTGAAACGATCGAGAATGTTTTTCAAAGGGTCCATTTTTTTGAAAATGATCGAGAAGATTTTTCAAAGAAACGAGAGGTTTTTGAAAGGATAGAGAATATTTTCTAACGATCGAGAATGTTTTTCAAAGGGTCGAGAACTTTTTCAAATGATCGTGAAGTTTTTTCAATGAATCGAGAGGTTTTACAAAGGATAAAGACTAATTACAAAGGATTGAGACTAATTTCAAAGGATCGAGCCTATTTGCAAATGATCGAGAACTTTTGAAACAAATCGATAACCTTTTCAAATGATCGTGAACTTTTTTCAATGAATCGAGAGGTTTTACAAAGGATCGAGACTAATTTCAAAGGATCGAGCCTATTTGCAAAGGATCGAGAACTTTTTAAACAAATCGAGAACTTTTTTAAATGATCGTGAAGTTTTTTCAATGAATCGAGAGGTTTTACAAAGGATCGAGACTAATTTCAAAGGATCAAACCTAATGTTTTATTAACGCTTGTTAATGTGTCCAACTTCAGGGGTAACTATGGTCCCCACACGTTGAGATTGATCAAGTACATACTGGTTAACAAAAAAGATTTCGATTGGTCTGAAGACGATATGGGGATCATTCGGGAGAATATGGCGGTTGAAATATTTGTAAACTCTAGGCCCGCATGGATTTCTGTAGTAATTCATATATATACGTACCAATTCTATTTTATATGTTCCAATTACTTTGTATATTTACAAATTCTTTTGTATATGTACCAACAGTTTTGCGGCTGTTTACCTCAGAATGACTCTGCTCGGGATCTTCATCAGTAAAAGCTTTTACATTTTTATATATACCGAGAATATTTAAATACAATTGCATTTCAGTTACTTAACAACTCATACGAGTTCAAATTATAACAATGTTATCATGATAACGCCTAAATTCATTCCACGGTCTCACGGTCTCTAGTAGAAAACGTCTGTCTGTTGTAACCAACAGTATGACAGATACTGCACTTGTGTCTGTATTCCTCAGGAATGACTCTGCTCGGATCTTCATCAGTAAAAGCTGGGTTAGAACATCTTCTCGAATTATGCCCTGGTTGTCGACATTGCCTATAATTCTCTGTGGCTGTTCTCTCCGAAGACGAGATACGGCGTGAAGCGATCGGGCAGCCTGCTTGTCTCCTGGAGCTTGGATTCAAAACGACTCTCTCAGCGATGTTAGATGGCACAATCCAAGTGGAAGGATGTCCAACCGGTATAATAAGAACCGAGTACGCTTCAATAAGTGTTTGTCACTTGTAATAGTCCGTACAGAGGGATGTGAAATCCATGTTTCGGTCCCTGTAAAAACATTGAAAACGATGATAAAATTGTATTATGTTTAAGTAATATTAACCGTACACAAAATTGTATGATGTACCTTGCGGCAGCGAGAGCGTGAGAACATGGAAGAAGATCCATTTGGAATTTGTTACATGTGCAGATCTTCCGGGCTAAGTCAACAATCCACTATTTTTCAGCCCGTTTCACCGAAAATATGTTCCAGTCAACTGGATTAATGGTCATAAAATTGCACTTTTCTACACGTTTCAAGATCACAAGATGTGTTGAGTCGGTCCATGGATTGTGCAGCCCTATGACGATCGTGAAACCAATGCTGTAGCATATTCTTAATAAACTCTGCCAAAGTCAACATAGACAGTTGCCGTGCAAATTTAAGGCATGAGTTTATGCATTATGCAGCATTTGTTGTCATGACCCTATACCTTCTGTCGGGACAATGAACACGGGACCACTTCTGTGAACTGGCATCAATTACATATTTATATTCATTAGGGTGCAAGTTGCGTAACTCTTCCATGTGCCGGTTATATTGCAACTCGGTGTACGCTCGGGATGCTTTATCCACTATTGCGGCAACATTATTTATATGATATCTCTTCTTAATATTTTCATAAAAGGACCAACAACATATGGTATGGGTGGCATAAGGGAACATTTTAGAAATCCCTGCTTCAATGCTTACATGTCGATTGGAAATGAAAACCAAATCAACTATATGGCTAGGGGCACCCTTCAAGCAATCCAAAAACCACTCCCATGATAGGTTGTTTTCTGAGTCATCGTACCCAAAAGCAATTGGATAAACCTGTTCATTCCCATCTTGTGCAGTTGCAACAAACATTGTGCCCCCGAATCTACCCTTTAAATGGGTACCATCAACGGAAATAACTGGACGCATACACCTCTGGAATCCTCTGACTGAGGCACCCAACGACATGAAAAAGTATAGGAATTTACCATTTTCATCGCACTGTAAGTCAGTTATCGTTCCGGGATTTTGTTGTTCCAACACTTAACCGAATGATGGCAGCAGTTGGAAGCTTTCCTCATGCGTTCCATAGGTGAGTGACAAAGCATAATCAAGAGCTTGATGTGCCTTACTGTACATTATTTGGATGCCATACATTCTTTTCATGTCGGCGATTATGTCATTCTGACGCATTAATCGACCATCCTATTGCTGCAATCTAGGTGCAACCACTTCTCCAATTATGAATGCACTAGCTTGTCGATGGCGGCGGTGAATCTTCTCCAACTGACAAGTGTGTTCGTTGATAAATCTACGTACTTGAAAGTATGTCGCTTAATCTCGCTTAACCGCTCTTAACTTCCATGTACAGTTGTCTATCAAACAAATCAGATGTAATGTTGTCTTATTCGACCTTTTCACCTTCCACTCGCAGTTGTGCCACATTGTAAAATGGCCAGCCAATCTCTTCAAATCCTTTTTAGTAGGAAAAAATTGACCTTTATATATCATGCTGGTAGGTTCATCTTCTACCCAGTTCCTGTTTCCACCCATACCAAACGAGTATGATTCTGCTCCTGGAATAACCCACGTTATGGCATTCTCAGAATCAGTTGGAGTTACATCATGCCTGACCTCAGATGTCCCAGTTATATCTACTGCAGTGGAACTACATTTGTTGACACGTCTTGCACGTTTTTTCGTTTTGAACAGTTCTTTATCTTCCTTATTGTTCGGTTCATTATGTATCGGATGCAAATTTGCCTCATTAGCCACCTCATGGATTGGTAGGTTATGAGGTAAATTGTTCCGCTCATTGTTCATGTCATCATACATCTTATTGTATTGGTGGTTGTATTGCCCAACGTTCAATTCAATTTGACAACCGAAATCATCGTCCAATTGAGCTCCAACTATATCACCATGGTCGACTACTTCCGGTGGGACACTACATAGGTTTTCCCTACCGTCAATCCCACTTCTTTCTGTGAACAACTGGTTGCTTCCGCCTGAAGATCGAAATTGTTGGGTGTTATCATGAGGAGGGATTTCTTCACCGATGGCACCTCCTGCAGCCCTCTCAATTAAACTGACATATACTTGAGGGATTACCCTATCTTCCCCTAGTATAAACAAAACATCGTCGTCATTTCTTATAAATGTGCGACATGTGGTCCCGGGAATGATTGATATAGATTCTAGATCAGCAATGTATTTGTTCACATCGAACTTCACAACGATTTGTACGATCGACACCAGCTCTTCGTAAGTCATATTTATGGACACATACATTCCTTGGTTATCGGAACCAACAAACCTCTGACTACCATCAGGTAATTGCTCCCATCGACCTTTGTAAGATATTACTAATCTAACCCGATCCATTGCCCTGTGAAAATCATCATCACAATCAATTATTAACAGATAAAAAAAATTACTTTTACAATTACTAACAATTACAAAAATTTCAAATGGATCGAGTACTTTATATAAGGGATCGTGAACTTTTTCAAGGGTTCGAGAATAATTTACAAAGGATCGAGAACTTATAAAAAGGTTCGATTCGAGAACTTTTATCGAGAATATTTATCAAACTATCGAGAACTTTTTATAACGGTTCGACCACTTTTAACAAGGGAACGAGAACTTTTTTAAAGGATCGAGAACATTTCAAACGGTTCGAGAACTTTTTAAAGGGATCGAGAATATTTGTTAAAAGGACCGAGAACTTTTATCAACGGATCGACAACTTTCAACAAGTCAACGGGGAACGTTTTCTAAGGGATCGAGAACATTTCTAACGGTTCGAGAACTTTTTAAAGGGATCGAGAATATTTATCAAATTATCGAGAACTTTAATCAAGGGATCGAGAACTTTTAACAAGGGAACGAGAACTTTTTCTAAGGGATTGAGAACATTTAAAACGGTTCGAGAACTTTTTAAAGGGATCGAGAACATTTGTAACGGTTCGAGATCTTTTTAAACAGATCGAGAATATTTTTTAAATTTTCGAGAACTTTTCTCAAGGGATCGAGAACATTTTCGAAGGGACCGAGAACTTTTTCTAAGGGATCGAAAAAGTTTTTAAGGGATCGAAAAAGTTTTTAAGGGATCAAGATTATTTTTCAAATTATCGAGAACTTTTATAACGGTTTGAGAACTTTTCCTAAGGGATCGAACATTTTTTTCAAATAATCAAGCTTTTTTCAAACTAAACAAGAGCTCGTTCCAATATAAAATAAGCTCGATTCATCTTTAAATTTTCTCGATTACACAAGAAAAAACCATTCTAGTGCAGAATCTGATATGGATACATTGATATCGAGGAATGGATACATTGTAAACCCACACAGAAATGAATGCAAAATATCTGAAATGCATAAAAGAAATAAAAGAAATTTAAGTGAAGATCATAAATATTTGTTACCTTCTACTGCAGAATCTAGAGAGGGCCGAGACTCAAGTTTTTCAGACAACTTTCTGGGGAGATACCAACGAGTTCAAAAAGGAGCTTTTAAAAAATTTAAGTTTAGGGGTAATTTGGACAGTTCACCATAATAGGTGCCTTTTAAACTTAAGTTATTAAAAGAGTGACATCATCACAACACACCTTATAAAAGGTGATATATCTCACAATTTCCTCATTCATGAAAGTGATAAGTATAAAGTTCAATAATCATCAATATATATAAAGGGCCAAAAATAATTTTCATTTTGGGTTTCTTTCCCTTCTATAGACTATAGGACTATAGAAAAGATAACAAGCTAGTACCTAATTTTTTATATTTCTTTTTTAAGCTAGCTAATACCTAAAATATTGAATAAATAATTTACCAAAAATAAAATTGAACATAATTTATGCAATTTGTCAAAGTTTGGGGTAGTTTAAAAAGATATGTATGGATCACGAGAGGACTTTATAATAATAAACTAATTTATTGAAAAATTGAAGTGAAAACAAAGAAGAAAAAAGGTGGACAAAGGTGGACGTGAATCGGGACCCCTGAGAAAAAATTAAAAGACAGCTGCTACCATAATTATTGACGTTGATGGAGGGGCTACATTAGAGAGTAAACAAAAAAAAAAAACAGAAATAACAACCAGGTTAAAAATTGGCAGAAAATTAAAATCATTATCGACCAACGAACCATTTTACTTTATGAATATATATATATATTTTTGAAAGGCTAGATATATTGAAAAAGCCAGAGCAAATTACAACACAGCAGGGGAGACCAAAACCGAACCAGAGAAACAGCGAACAGCAGGAAAACAAAACAGAGAAAGACAGGAAAAACAGACCACAACGCCCAAACTAAAAACAAAAAACTAGGACGCAAGAGAAGATACAACAAAAGATAGTCAATACAGACTCCATTTATGCTCATCCCCTCCACCCCCTGAACCCTGTTTACGTATGTTTCTTAGATTTTTTTTTTATAATAAATACTTATAAATATCAATATAATAAAAGTGTTATAACATTTTTTTTAATATATAAAAAAATAATTATTGTTGGGATTAGGATTCAAGTATTCAACGCACTCTAATAATTGAGTTTTATAATTTATGGACCTCTTAAAATGAAATATGTTTGGTGGGCCTATTTTGAACTCATTTTATGAGTTTATTAGTTTGAAAAAATTAGATGTTCAGTGAGCCTTTTTAAACTCATTTTTATAGGTCTATTAGTTCATATAAAGGTTATATGTAAAATCATTTTTTTTTTGAAACTTTGGGGACCCTTACAGATCGGGTGGCCTAGGCGGTCGCCTCACTGGGCTCCCCCTAGGGCCGGGCCTAGATCTAGAGAAGCTTCAACATCTTTGAAAACCTTCTCATTCCTTGCTAACCAGATAGACCATGTCACAGCAAAGAAACGGGAAATCCAAGCTCTTTCAGACGACTACTCCAAAGGTTTCAAGACCAACTGCAATGAAGAAATAGGTGACCAATGGACTCGACAAATAAACTACACATAGAGCACTCCAAATTATTTCCAAACTGAACCCTGAATCTTCCTTAACCGAGACCCTACCATGCAAGAGATTCCACACGAAGATTCCACATGAAGATTCCAATATTTAGGGGGCAATAACCTTGCTATATACCTCTAAAAATCGACGGCTCCCCATTGTGACCATTTTCCAAATTTGGCCAAAAAGATTTCATTGTGAACTGACCATTTGTGCATAAAAACCAGCCTATGGTATCAGGCATAGACTTTGGGATTTTAAAGATCTCCAAGCACTTCATAAAACTATCCCACCGCTTTAGTTCCCAGTCGAATCAAGGTCTCCTCAAAGAGATATCCCATTTCCAGGCATTACCATTCCAATTGCCATAGTCTCTAACACAACCTACTTTATCAGAAGCGAGAGAGAAAATTCTTGGAAATGCCTCCTTAAGAGTCACACCCTCGACCACAACATCGGACCAAAACCTGGCTCTATTACCCCTGCCCAAAACCACCCTCAATCCTTCATCCAAGATCAGTGCAGACTTCGAACTTTGAGCATAAGCCCCTCAACAGCTTTAAAAAAAACTACCTTGAGGAACCACCATTCCAATTCCATCTCAAAGAGTTGAGAGAGATACCATACTTAGCATAAATAACACGTTTCCAGAGAGAATTTTCTTCCAACCCAAATCTCCAAGCCCATTTCGTAAGATGACCTTTATTCGTTACCTGAACGGAACCTCTAAACCACCCTTACACTTGATTTGACGAATAATCTACCATTTAACTGAATGCTTATTTCTCCTTATAATGCCATCTCCCCAAAAGAAACTTTACTAACGATTTTCAATTTTAAGTTATACACACCGGAATCTTGAACACCGACATAAGGTAAATTGGGATGCTGGACATAATTATTTTGATAAGGACCAGTCTACCACCTTTATTGAGAAACATCTTCTTCCATGAGGCTAGACGGTTTTGACTGCGGGCTAGGAGATCCGCCAATAAAATTTTAGAACAAGGCCGACCTCCAAGCTGGATCCTCAAATAAGAAATAGGCAACGAAGCATTGGCACACCTAAATTTCACGGCCCAGTTAACCTCCCCTTTATCTCTCTTTCTTACTTTAATCAGACAAGTTATGACAATTGATACGTAACCCAGATGCCACCTCAAAACACCGTAAAATACATCTAGTATTCAAAAGGTAGTCCTCTCTTGGTTGAAGGAATAAGATGGTATCATTCGCAAATTGCAAGTGAGAGTCATGAACAACACATTCTCTAAAGATGGCACCTTTCATCAAACCCAAGGCTTCTGCCTTCCTAAATAAAAAACTCAGGCCTTCCACTGCCACATTGAATAAAAAGGGGAACAACGCGTCACCTTGACGAAGGCCTCTCCCAAATTTGAATTGTCTTGTAGGACAACAATATACCAGAATAGAGAGCATCAGAGTATAAATACAAAAACAATTCCATTGTCTCCATTTCAACCCAAACCCCATATCACTCAACATACTATCTAGGAAGGCTTGATCTAAACTGTCATACACCTTTTCAAAATCCAATTTGACCAAAAGACCCCATCCTTTAATCTTTTTCCAGTGATGAATGATTTCTTCAGCTATCTTAGAACTATCCAGAATCTGTCGGCTCTTCATGAAGGCCATTTAAGTTTCATCTACCATCGAATTAATGACCCACTTCATACGATTAGCTAAGACCTTAGCCAAAATTTTGTAAAAGGATCCCACTAAGTTGATAGGTATAAAATCCCTCATTGTTATAGGTTTGACACATTTGAGAATTAAAGCAATACAAGTTTTATTGAGGTCTTTAACAATAGAACCATCTTGGTGAAAGTCCTCCATAAAGTTCAGGAAGTCATCACAAATAACACTCCAATTTTTCTTGACAAAATTAAGATTAAACCCATTCGGTCATGGCGCTTTGTTTCCATCACAACTAGACATGTCTAACCACACTCCTTCTTACTGAATTTCTCCTCCAATGATTCACATTCCAACCTTGAAAGTTTCTTAACGGGAAGGCCTCTTATCTTAGGATGACTCCACAAAACATTCCTATAGTGGTTTTCAAAGAAATCGGCTACTCCGGTTCTAATCTCTTCCTACTTCGATTGTAACACCCCGTCAAAGGAAATATTTTCAATGAAATTCCTCATTTTTCTCCCACTTGCCACAAAATGAAAGAATCTTGTGTTTTTACCCCCTTCAAGAAGCTATTTCACCCTCAAATTTTGTCTCCAATTTTGTTCCTCGAGTCTAATACCCTTCCATAGTTCAGACAAAGTCACCAATCTTTCATGTCTCAATGCGTCCAACCACTAATCTCTAGCAACTTTGGTATCAATCTTGGCTAACTTTTCCTCCAGCTGCTTGGTGGTATCCATATCTTTCACCTTAGACACCACCCACCTCTTAATGTTACTTTTGGACACTCGTAATATAGTTTGGAGAATACAGCTGCTTGACCCAATAACCTTTCTTTCTACCCAATTCTTTGTAACCACAACCATAGGTTCTTTATCCCCAACCATACATTGTCGATCCTAAAAGGTCTAGGACCCCAGTCCATCTTCGACTCCCTAAATGTAATGGCACAATGATCTGAGATTGGTCTTGGATGCTCAATTTGCATCAAATTTAGGAACCAAGAGAGCAAGATAGAAGACACAAGGAATCTATCTAAACGAGCTTAAGATTTGCTACCCTATTATTAGACTAAGTGAAAGTGTCTCTCTATATAGGAATATCCACCACTTTAGCCTGAAGGATGAAATTATTAAACGCTCTACCCGACCATCTGTTAAACTCACCACCTCTTCTTTCCGATGTATTAAGGACCATGTTAAAATCCCCTCTTATGCACCGAGGCATGAGGAACGTGAGTTAAACATTTAAGATGAAATCCTATAGCTCTCTTCTGCCGCTTTCCGTATTGGAAGCATAAACATTGCATAGAACCACTTCCTTCTGTAACTTATTCAGGAGCCCAACCAAAATAGTACACCATTTATTTGAATGCAATCCTTGATCATCATTAAATCCTCATCCCACAAAGTCAACAATCCCCTGACTGAACCCATAGCATCCACGCCTACGCCTTTAGTGAGAGAAACACCACCGAGAATTCTTATTGTACTACTGTCGAACGCTTCTAACTTAGTTTCTTTGATGAAAAAGACTGTCGGGTTTTGCTTAAGAAAAAAATTTCTTACCTTACTTCTATTCTCCACTTTTCCTAATCCTCTCAAATTCCATGATAACACTAACATCAAAACACAGAAATCTGAACCCCAACACAATAACTGACAACTTAAACCTCCTTTCTTGCCTCATCCTCCCTCTATCTAGATGTCACATACTCCACAATTTTCTTCTCATTCCCATTGAAATCAAACCCCAAAGCTGTCCATGTTTCCAAGACTTTGGTGACTTCCTCATCCAAGTCCTATTCTTCACCCAATTCTTTCTCATCCGTTGCCTCTGACCCCACCTCTTTATTGCTTCTATTAATAACCTCAACATTAACCTTATTCCTATATTTTATTTCAATCCCTAACATTTCAATTACTTTAGCTATCTCATCTCCCAAATTCCACATAACCCTACTATTTTAGCTTTGGACCCATTGTTTGTAG
Organism: Dipteronia dyeriana; assembly: GCA_032871835.1. Classification (NCBI taxonomy): domain Eukaryota; kingdom Viridiplantae; phylum Streptophyta; class Magnoliopsida; order Sapindales; family Sapindaceae; genus Dipteronia; species Dipteronia dyeriana. Next base: position 25,963,145 of record CM065297.1, on the reverse strand, counting down.
ATTTGAGTAAGGAAAGGTTGGTCTTAAGACCTTTGGTTTTCAAAGGATGAGTTTTAAGAACTGTTTCATAATGTTTACCTTTAGGTGTTTCAAAATCCCAGTTGATTTTAATCTAGTTATTTCCTTTCAGTCTTACGTCTTCTTATTATCTTCAGGTTGAACTTCACAAGGTTGATATGTCTCATAAAAAAACCGACTCCTCCTTACTGTCCAAAGATCCCTCTTCTTTTAGGTTTCGATGGAGTCCTTGATCTCTCAAATCTACCACCAGCTCAATACCTTGATCTTCCTTCATCTGTTCTTCTAGCACTATCTGATTAGCTAAGACATCTCTGTATTTATGAAGATTCTAAATCACACTTGTCTCAGCTTCCACTTTAGAACCCGACTCACTTTGAGAACCTGACTCACTTGAAGGCACAATTGATCCAATAGTTTGGGCTTGACCCATCCTTCCGATATGCTGCCCGACCTTGATTATAACTTCTTCAGGAAGCCCATTCGCAGGAAGCCCACCCATTTGGTGACTTTAAGGCCCATTACCAACAGAATTCACCACATTCCTTGATTTGAAGCACTCCTTTTTAAGCAACTGAACTTTTGAATTGAACCTAACTACAGACTCTGAATCTGAAGAAGTAGGATCTGATATGACAGACTCATTCTGTAAACCACAGTTTCTCTGTTTCTCTAACCTCAATTTTCCATCTTTGATATGATTCATATACCTTGACCTCGAAACTTGGATATGTCGCCTTTTACCTTTTTCCAAATAAAACCTTTCCTCCTCAACTTCTTTCAGGGGTGCTTAGAAACACCAACTCAAAATTTTCTGATAGCTTTTAACTTTCTTTCCTGTCTCTTTCTTGAAACTTGACACCTATTTCATCCCCACTCTGGCTCTACCAACTCTGCTTCCATCAACAGAGGACCAATCCTTTCCAACTTTCCTTTCCTTTTCCAGTCCCTAATTCAAAATTGAATCTAAAAGCTTTAAATCCAACAATTTTTTCTCCCAATCACTGTCAATCGGAGTCTCTCAGTCCACCATCCTTACTGGAAAAGAGAAATTTTTGACCTTAACAGAAATTGTGCAAGATAACTGTTTATCTAAAATGGTAAGAATCAACAGCCTTCCTTTGTCCAATCTTCGATTAAGCTCAGTATCCTCTTCAATCCTCACACTTTCACCAACCAAGCCTCCAATATTTTTCAAAAAAGATTTGCACCAGCAATTTGTAGGGACACCATTGATGTCAACCCAAATTATCTTGTTCATCAAATTCAAATATTGTGTAGAATCTCCCTATATCGACATAGAATGGAAACAATCTTTCTAAAAGAAGTTATTCTTAATGAAACCATCTCTTTCCTCTATCGATTTAAAGGAACAAACTATGCTCTTCCCTCCCATAAAACTGGACTGGAATACGAATCCCCTATCTTCCAGTTTTTGGTTGACCAGATATGTACTTTCGAAATTCTTCAAGACCCCAATAGCACATCTGGAAAGCCACTCCTCAACCTCTTCGTTGCCATTCCAAGACATTGATATCGGAACCTTGCCCTGAAATTGCTTCAGTTCATACGCCATGGGCTTCACTTCCTCCACTACTTCATCATAAGATTGCCTTGCATATGAGAAAGCTATATACCTGTGACCATCCTTGCCATTGCCCTCTTCCTTTCTACCACCCATTTTATGGAAACTATCTAAAGGTTTGGCATTAACGCGGCGTCTATTCTAGTCATAAGTAGCCACATTTGCCACTATCGGCCACCATTAGACATGCATGTCAGTCACCTTCTGAGCCACCTTACCAGCCTCCTCCAACGTCTCAAATCGAATAAAAGCAAAGTTGCTTCTGTTTGAGCTCTTTTTCGTAGCAAGAAACACATCCCTTACCTTCCTAAAGACCTTTGAAAATGCTCCACAATCCTACTGAATCAACAACCGGATTAAGATTGCCAATGAAAACCGACACCATATTATATCTGAAATCCTTATTACCATCGCGTTTGGGAGTCTCAATCGACCTAAATCTTCCTTGCTCCAAGGAATAGGAGTTTCTCTCTCTAGAATACTCTCTCATCTTTTAACTAATGGTGTTGTTTCACGTTTTTATAGTGAATTATTTTATAAATATTGTCAAGTTGAATAAACATATTTTACCGTCAAACCATTATGGACGATATTACTTGATGGATCAATTGACTTGATCTAGAGCCCTGACCAAATAGTTGACACAAACATAATTATTTATATGTAGATGCTTGATGCTTCCGATGTAAAAATTCATCATATAATGTTAGTGTGGACCTGTGTTTATTATTTGTAAATTTTTCTTAAACAAACATGAGTGGCTAAAAGACTATTTTAGAACCTTAAAAAAAATAAGACTATTATATTTATATATAAGTAGAGCCATGTCTATTCTAGAGTTTCTTAATCATGAATGGAAGTACTGTATATATATTAACTAAAATTTATAATTTAACATTCAATCATTCGTTTAATTTTAGTTTAAGAAATTAAGAGCAAATAGATATTTGTTGAAGTCATATATTGTAAAAGACCGAAGAAGCATGCATGATATCGACAAATCTCTGTCTTTGACTTGGTATGTTATATATATAAAAGCAAGTTGATATAGAATTTATTTAAAAAACAAAAGTGCTTATGTCCAGATTCGATAAATTTCTAATAGATAGAATGTGTAGTGTATTGATATTCTTAGGATGTCTTACAATATATCTAGATTTGAGTTATTGTAGAGTCTAATTTAAACTTAATCTAAAACCCATAAAATACCTTATTAGGAATTGTGTGGGAAATATCTCTAAAATTTGGAATATAATCATTCCACCCGTAGTTTGTAATATTAGATACTTTGCTCCATTGGTCACTCTTCCCCTAAAAACCAAAATATTGGATATTTTACCCCCTGCCGTTAAGAATTTCGTTAATCTAGTATTTTGGCCGTAAAAAATTCAATTAAATTACCATACTATCCTTGAACACAAGAGTTATGCCCTATAATGATACCACTAAGTGTTTTTAAAGAAAAAAAATCAGAATTTTAAAAAATAAAAGCTAAAAAAAGTACTTAAAAAAACTGAATTGAAAATAAAAAATTAAAAAAATAATTTAAAAAAAAACCTTAATATAAAGAATTAAATGCAAATTTTTTTTTTGAAAAACATTAATATAAAGAATGAAATATAAAAATAAAAAAATTATTTTAAAAAATATTAATAAAATAATATAATTGTAAAAAAACTAAAAAGATATTGGAAAAAGTTTGTTATTTTGAAATATTGAATTGGTTTTTTTTAATACATAATTTTTTTGTTGCTTTTTATTTATAATCTCCACCGTCATGGACGGTGGTGATCCCTTCGATTATTTTTTATTTGTTTTTTTAAATACTTTTATTAGTTTTTATCTTTTTAATTCTTTTTTTTTCTTTAAAAACAATCAGTGGTATCATTAAAGAGCATAACTCATGTGTTCAAGAGTAATAAGGTCTTTTAATTAATTTTTTGATCGTCAAAATACTAGACTAACAAAATTCCTAACGATATGGGGCAATATGTCTAATGACACGTCCTAAAGAAGCGTTCATACTCCTAAGTATGAGAGTGTCAAACTAATAAATTAACCGGTAAGACCGGGTCGAACCACATGGAGATTGTTCACTTGTTTTGTAGAATTAATTATTTAGATTAATTATTTAGCCTGTTGTGAAATGTAAATCAATTGAAATTAAAACAAGGGCTAACGGATCCACTGTTAGTATTTCAAATATGATCCAATTATTAACATTTAGTCCAGATTTATAGGATGATATTCCACTCCATTGACCACTTTTGATATATATGGGTAAAATACCCACTGTGCCAAACAGTATTTGTCTATCCACAGTGAGTCTAAGACTCCACAAAAATCAGAGGGGAAAAAGCAAAAAATAATAAATTTACTAAAACTTGATAATATTCTCCACACCAACGGTATCACCTTTGATGCTAGCTATATTAAATTAGCCAGACATAATTTAACTAGGAAATAACTATTATATTTAAACTGAGAAATTGAGAACAAAAGAGAGAATTTTTCCAAATATGAAAATCAGAAATGGATTCAGGGCTTAGGACTTCAGGACCTAATTACACCATTAAGGGCGGAAATGGTCCCCTATTTATAGAAAAACTACATGAAATTTGACCATCAAATGAATTTAAAATAGAGCGTCCAGATTTCACCATGTCATCAGTGAAGAGTGAATAGTGAACAGTGATCAATGAATATTAATCGCGTCAGTGAAAGTCAACTGTCATCTAGAATGTGATACCCTACAGTCGCGAGTATGGTACACTCGCGATTCGGTAAAATATAAATATGCCACATCATTAGTCAACGTGGGCTCACCATAGTATCATACTCCTTTTCACACTAGATCCAAAAAAAAATTTATGTAAACGATGACTGTTTTGACTTCGGTTTTAACCTATCCCAAGGTTTTTAAGTCATCTGAGTCCGTTTTTTTATGTTGGTTCTGCTGTCCGGAACTCCGAACACGGTCAAAATTATTAAAATACCCTTCGTGACCTTCCTAGGGTTTTTGAACGTTCTGAACTTGAAAATGATGTTTATTTTGCCATCTGAACTTTTCATAATTCTGAATTGACCATTTTAAAATAAAAAGAAGAATACACAAATTACTACAAAACATATTTATTTAACTAAGCGAACGAAAATATATCTAAATCGGGGAAATAATAATATTGGAAGTGTAAAATGATGATATTATCCCTTATAAGCCATACATTTTCAGTGTTAATCACACCCCCCAACCAGCTTATTGCTAGTCCCTATCAATTAAAGCGAAAATAGTAAAAACACAAATTCAAATCTTCAAATCTTCAAACTACCAAATAGACAAACTCTTCTAGACCTCTTTTCTCACCCTCTGAGAACCAGTCATTAATCGAGATATCAATCAAACTTTCTTATGCTCAACAAAGATTAACATAATAACTATGTGATTCAATTGAAATCAAGCAACATTTTCATTCTAAAATCTCATCAGGACTTCTTCATTAGACATAAGTTTTATACTTTTTTTTTGCTAATATAACAAAATTGGAAACAAACATTCCATCTTTAATCCATATAGCGAGCTTTAGGCCAATGACTCCCAAACCAGTTGAGTTTAGGGCATTAATTGTTGAAACACTCCTACGGGCATAATTAATCGGATTGTAGATGTTTATTAGTACAACTCCCTTAAGTTTTCTCTTTAACCCATGTAGCGAGCTTTGGGTCAATGACTCTCATACCGGTTGATCTTAGGGCATTAAGTGTTAAAGCACCTCTCAGACTTAATTGCTTGGGTTCAAGAGGCTACAAAACTGCACTTTATTCCTATCAAGACTCCACTGTTTTGCACGAATACTCTATGCTTGCTGAGGCATGGGGACCGGCTACTAAGTAAGAGTTTTGGTCAAAACACAAAAAATTATTATTATTATTATTATTATTATTATTATTATTATTATTATTATTATTATTATTATTATTATTATTATATTTTTAAACAAGGCCACTGCCTTCAGTTGTTACCCTTGAATAAATTTTCAGGATTAAATATCGCTAAATCTCAACTTACCACACATAATCACTTGTCAGTGTGCGTGTGTGTCCAGAATAGTTTGAAAAATTTCTCAACATGAATGAATAAATAAAAGGATTAGTGAAAAATATCACAATGGAGAGTTCATACATTTGAATAGTATGAAGAGAGGAAACAAAGATACTTTACTCTGAATCTTAAAAATTAAAATGTGTAAGAACTAAAAAGATACGTCTCATGAGCAATTGAAAGAATTCACTACTCGACCATCTTTACATAAAAAAATGGTCAAATTTGTTTTTTTTTAAATATTAAATCAACTATCCCCTCCCCCCCTAACCAGAACAAGATATTGTCCCCAATATCTTTAGAAAGAAGTAAGGCTTAGAAGACATCACCTGAACAACTTGAAAGACAACAAAATACTGTAAAAAAACCAAAAGTAATACAAAATAAAAGAAAATAAAATGCATAAAAAACATTGGATAATTACAAACTTATCTCAAATCAATTATGTGTTTCTTGTTGTCTTCATCAATGGACCAATCTATTCTGGAGGTTGAGGGATCTGGCTCATATTTAAAAGCTTGTAACTGGTCAATCAGTTCATAAGCATTTGAAGTAGAAATAAAGATTTTCCGGATTGAGGGTGGAATGTAATAATTTTTCTGATCATGATCACGAAATGAAAGCAAACCATCATAAAATTTATTAACATTCATCAAACTGATGGCTTTCTCATGGATGTGTAGTTATGCCCAGGATGCCATTGTAATGATTTCTTCTAAGGTTCCAAAACCACTTGGCAAAGCTATGAACGCATCAGCATGATGTAACATAGGAGTCAGTCTTTCATGCATACCTGAAACAACTAGCTCTTCACCGTTTGTCTTTTCGATGATGTCTGCTGCAACCATAGGTTTTGGGACAATACCCATAACTTGAATACCTCTGTCTCGTGCAGTTCGTGAAACACACCCCATTAATCCCAAGTTACCTCCTCTATACACTTGGTGTATTTTCCGTTCAGCCAAAACCTTACCAAGATGAGTTGCAGTCTCAACAAACTCTCTGTGTTTCCCATAATTAGTGCCACCAAACACACAAATATTTGTGAATCGTTTAGCTGAAGGTGACATCATTAATGCACTCTCTGAATTTTTTTTTAATGATTATGAGTGCTTTGAAGCAAAGAAAGGAAAACAAATGCTTGTATTTATATATCCCAAAAAGGTAACACAGTGATACACCTATATGTATAGGGCGATGCATTTGTCAATGATATTATATCCAAATGGTTCAAAAATCAAAAGTAAACAACAATAATTGTAAAAGACAATAGAGTAGAAGGAAAAAGATAATAAAAACAAAAGGATATTTACCGGTAGTTGTGATTGTGGCTCACATCTTCCTCTGGTTTTACGTACAATAATAGATTCAACACCCTCTATGGGTCGAGGATATGTTTCATATCCAATTTTCTTATAAATTGGCAAGCAGGGTATTTTAAAGTCAGATTCCCAAGACTATATTGTGCATGTTCTTTTTAAAATTGTGGTCATAATTGGTTAATTTCCATTTGTACATATCCACTAGGATGTGTATCAAGATTCGTTAGGATATTATCCATGACTCCCTATGCAAACCATGCCTAATGAATAAAATTTTATCCTCCCAATTATTAGACTCCATTCCTAAAGAATGACAATGTGTGTTGCAAGTTGTACATGCACATTTGTGACAAGTAACGCTTTACTTCTTAGCTCTTCGTTTTCTTGTAAGGTTTCTTATTCCAAAACCAGGCATGTAAAATATAAATGAATCAGAAGACTCACCTGCTAGACGTACCTTAGCTTTGATCAACCAGCGAACATTAGCAGGAATGTTGTACATCATTAGAAACGCAATCTTTCGGACCATGCTTTGTAAATCTTTTTCTAGAGCATTTTGAGGCAACGATGAAAAATGTTTTTGCATGTTTGTGAAAACAATTTTGTCCATGCCTTGTTTTGGGGAATCAGTTATTTGAAAAACTGAGTTAAAGCGACTTAAATTGTCAAGGAGTACCGTTATCCGCCACTTAACCAGGGTTATATAGCAAAACACACCAAGCAAAAATTGAACCTAGAAATTATCCTTGCAAAAAAATTCAAAACGTAAAAGCGAACAAAAACAAAATAGTAATTGCAAACACAAATAAAGTCAAAAGCAAGAGATTTGTTTACTCACCATTGTAACAAGGGTCAGAAAGGACGGCATAGTCTTTTTGAAAATTTATATTTTCTAAGAATGGTTTCACACATTGCCCATTTACTTTAAACAAATTACGATTCATGGGATTCTCAATGTCAATGGCACGAAATGGATACACGTTATTCACAACAAATGGACCACTCCACTTTGATTTCAATTTGCTTGGAAATAAATGAAGTCGAGAATTATAAAGCAAAACCTTTTAACCAACTTCAAATGATCTTCTTAAAATTTATTTGTCATGCAAGGTTTTAGATTTTTCTTTAAGAATTTTTGCCTTTTCATATGCATCATTTCTTAATTCTTCAAGTTCATTTATTTGCAACTTGCATAATTCACCAACATCATTTATGTTAGAATTGAAAGCTTTAATGACCTAATATGTTTTTTTTCTCAAGTTCAACAGGTAAGTGGTAAGGTTTTTCATAAATTAAATGATAAGGAGACATACCTAAAGATGTTTTGAATATAGTACGGTAAGCCCAAAGTGTATCATTTAGTCTAAAAGACCAATCTTTTCGATTAGGTTTAACCGTTTTTTTCAAGATCTGTTTTATCTCTCTATTTGCTAACTCAACCTGGCCACTTGTTTAAGGGTGGTATGGTGTGGCAATTTTATGTGTAACACCATATTTCTTCATTAAAGACTCAAAGGGTTTGTTACAAAAGTGTTTGCCTCCATCACTGTTAATGGCTTGAGGGATTCCAAATTGACTCAAAAGATTTTCTTTTAAAAACTTATTCACTGTTTTGTGATCATTATTTCAACAAGGAATTGTCTCAACCCATTTTGACACATAATCAACGACAACCAATATGTACAAAAATCCAAACGACAGTAGAAATGGACCCATAAAATCTATTCCTCGATAATCATATATTTCAACGACAAGAATGGGGCTTAAAGGCATCAAGTTTCACTTGGAAATGGATCCTAATTTTTGACAATTTTCACAGGTTTTACACAATGCATGTGCATCTTTAAGCAATGTGGGCCAATAAAATCCACACTGCAAGATTTTTACAGCCATTTTCTTGACGAAAAATGACCACCACATGCTTCAGAATGACAAAATTTAAATACGCTACTTACCACATTGTTCGGAATACACCGTCGAATGATTTGATCAGGAAAATACTTTAATAAGTACAGGTCATCCAAGTAAAAACGTTTTACCTAGGTCAAAAATTTATTTTTATCCTATGTATTCCAATCAAGTGGTATCATTCTTGTTGCAAGATAATTAACAATGTTAGCATATCAAAGCATAGTTACGACAGAGAATAAAAGATCATCAGAAAAAGAATCATTGATGGATGCTTTAACAAATGACGATTCAGCGGTGAGTCATGATAATTGGTATGCGACAACATTTTCAGCATCTTTTTTGTCCTTAATTGTGAGATTGAATTCTTGTAGCAACAAAATCTAACGAATCAGTCTTGGCTTCACATCCTGTTTAGACATTAAATACTTCATAGCAGCGTGATCAGTAAAAACAATGGTTGATGCGTTACTCAAGTATGATCGAAATCTATCCGATACGAATATCACAGCAAGTAATTCTTTCTCATTGGTGGTGTACTTCGTTTGTACACCAATCAAAGTTTTACTTGCGTAATAAATCACAAAAGGCTTACCTTCTCTTCTTTGTCCTCAGATAGCTTCAACAGCAAAATCACTCGCATCACACATTAATTCAAAACGCAATGACCAGTCAGGGGATTGTATGATAGAAGCAGATGTTAAAAGGCCAATTATCTTTTTAAAAGACTCTTGACACTCTTGTGTCCATTCAAATTTGACATCTTTTAATAAGAGGTTACCGAGTGGTTTAGATATGACAATGAAATATTTAATAAATCTCCTATAAAATTTTGCATGCCCTAAAAATGACCGCACATCTTTGACTTTTTGTGGTGGTGGTAACTTTGAAATGACTTCAATTTTTGCCTTATCAACCTCGATTCCTTTTGATTACACAACATGACCCAAAACAATTCCAGATGTTGTCATATAATGACACTTTTCCTAGTTAATCACAAGTCCTTTTTCTATGCAACGTTTCCAGACTCTTTCCAAGTTATTAAGACAATCATCAAAAGAATTTCCAAATACAGTTAAATCATCCATAAAGACCTCTAAACAATGTTCAATCATGTCACTAAAAATGCTTAGCATGCATCGTTGAAATGTGACTGGAGCATTACACAAACCAAATGACATTCTTCTAAATGCAAATGTTTCTAAAGGACATGTGAATGTGGTATTTTCTTGGTATTCTAATGCAATGAGAATTTGATAGTATCTTGAATACCCATCAAGAAAGCAGTAGTAGGGATGTCCCGCCACTCTTTCTAAAATATGGTCAAGAAATGAAAGGGGGAAATGATCTTTTCTAGTGGCATCATTTAATTTTCTAAAATCAATGCACATGCGCCAACTAGATGGAACACGAGTTGGAATTAACTCACCCTTTTCACTTTTAACAACAGTGATTCCAGACTTTTTTTTGCACAACTTTTGTAGGACTCACCCACTTATTATCAGAGATAGGGTAGATAATTCACACGTCAAGTAGTTTAAGGACTTCAGTCTTGACAACTTCTTTCATGTGTGGGTTAAGTCGTCTTTAGGGTTATCAATATGTTTTAGCATTTTCCTCTAAATATATTCGTTGTGAACAAATCAAGGGCTTAATACCTTTCAAATATTTCAAAGTCTAGCCAATTGCATTCTTATATTTCTTTAAAACATGTAAAAACTTACCTTCTTACTCATCTGTGAGGTTATAAAAGATTACCACTGGGTAGGTCTGCTTGTCTCCAAGGCTTTCTTTCTTACCTGATGCTTCCTTTTCACAGTACACAGATCTTTCAAAAATTTGCAATAGGAAAGTACCTGTTTGATCGCACCCAACAAAGGGATATTGATCTTTATCTGTTTGAAAAATTCAAAAATCTCTAGGGGATGCTTCGATTTTTGTTAATTTTTAAGAGCCTGAGGAAATGAGAGTGTAGGTGGGGATTCAATTATTTCTTCATCAACAGTGGTTTCATCAACCCCTTCCTTATCCTTGAAAAATGACCCATCATTATTTTTAGCAGATTCAAGAATAGGTTTTTCGACAATCTTACAACTACGAATAGTGATAATTGATTTGACTTGGTCTGGGAGTTGGTTATTGTCATTGAAATTTGATTGACTCCTAGGATTTGGTTGTGGTTGAGATGAAAACTTACCTTTTTCGTGTGTAGTGAGTGTATAAGCAATCTTTGCCAAAGTATCTTTAACATCTGTCAAGGTTCTTGCAGTTTGGCTATTAATGGCTTCTTGTTTCTCAATAAATGAGTGCAAAGTGTCTTCAAAGTTTTTCATAGATGGTAGGACATAAGGTGCATAACCTTGAGGGTTTTGGAAATTCTAGTGTGTTTGTGGATGTGATGGATCTGGTGGTTGTGAAGGCTAAGCTTGATTATTGTTTCTCCAACTAAGGTTTGGGGGATATCTCCAACCAGGATTGTAGGTTTGTGATTATGGGTTGGAATTTGGCTTGTTGAAAGTGTGCAAAGCATTGGCTTGTTCATGAAGGCAATCTTTTAAGGCTGGTAAAGTTGGGCAACTATGAGTGATATAATCATCAGAATCACATAAATGGCATGCAATTTCTTGTATAGATTTTACACGTTCACTCTTTTCAATTTCTAAAGCTTCAACTTTCCTTGCCAGGGATGCAAATCTAGCATGAAGGTCATGGTCTTCCCTAAGATTGTAAATGCCTCCACTAGATGGAGATGGTTGTGGTTTGCTCATGGACTCATAGGAACCAATGGTGTCCCAATTTTGACCATTTTCAGCGATGTGGTCAAGGTAGTCAAGTGCTTCTTCAAAAAATTTATCCCTGAACTCCCCATTACACATCATCTCAATGACTTGTCTACTTTGAGGTGTGATTCCCTAGTAGAAATATGATGTAGGGAAAAAACCACGCACAGAGGAAGCATGAGAAAATTTATAAAAAAATAGGGTTTGCGTATTGTCATATGTAAATTTTATCGGATGAACATGTCATCAAACAAAAAGGATAAATTGTCAGGTGGACATCCAAATAGGCATTCAGAAAATATCCTACAAGATAGTGCCGAAGAAAAGAAAACCAGAGTAAGCAGATGTTGAATGAAACCTACTCGGGATCAGTTAACGACACTCGGGAGTGGTTAAATAACGCTTCCACTCGGGCTCAAACGGCGCTACTTCGGACCAGCAGGTATTGCTCTAACTCGGGATAAATATGAAGAAAACCGAATAAGAAGCTTAGTGCTTAGTTCACACGGACTAGGTCATTAAATACACGAAGATATCCACATCAAGAAGGAATCCCAAAGAGAACAGAATACTGAGCTGGAAGGGTTCTCAATCAAGCAACAACTTTATTTCTTTAGAAAGATTACGTCCTTATATAAGGAAACAAGTCCAAATTGGACTGCACTACTAGAAACCCATTCGACTTTAATACAAGACTCCGAAACAGGAAAGAAGACAAATCTACTTCAAACAAGAAACCAAATCACAATTAAATGCAGAGATCTTTTTATTACTTGTACAAAGCAAATTAGGGTTCTATAAACATAAAAATAAACCCATAATCTCTTCCAGGAAAGGAGATAGACAGCAAGCAATAGAAAAATACAGAGAGAATGAAGAGAGATCGAGAGATTGTAAACATCATATTTTCATAGTGGATTTTGGCTTGGTTGATCCTTTAACCACCCGTGGACGTTTCTCCGGTCATCAGAGTTTTACCACCTTAAACTTGTGTCTTGATTACTTTATTTAATCTCTTTCCCTTTGAATTGATAGCTGAAATCCAATCCTTGTTGGCTTTTCTGATACAATCCAGAAATCAACGTCAACAATTGGCACTAGAATGAGGGGGCTTGAACCTCCGACTTGATCAGAAGCGATGGCAGGAAGCAGAAGCAATTCCGTGGATGTCCAAAAATCTCCAGATAACTTTCATGTTGGCAGTACCTCACGGGATCTCACTGCAACAACAGAGAACCAACCTATCTTCCTGACAGGGATCCAGCAAGTTCCTCCAGCAGTGGAGACCTGACTCAAAGTTTTCAGGAAGCGTTGCAGCAAGTGATGGCAGATGCAGCAAAGGAAGAAGTTGATCTACTGGCCACAGAAGCACCAACTCCTAATTCTCCCACCTACAAGGCTTCGTTCGGTACACCAGGAGGCGGAAGGAACCTTACCCCAATGAAACAGGCTGGATGTGAAACACTTGAAGAGAAACGACCATGCCAGAAGCAGGACCAGGATCAGACAGTCCGTACTAGACGCCGCAAACATGACCGGTACCGGGATCAGTCGTCATCAAAAGACAAGGATCGACACTATCGCAAGCATCACCACGGAATCATACGTGAAGCCCGACATCAGAGTAAAGAACCAGAAAGAGGAATGAAAATCAACCAACGGTTCGACCATTGAGGAAGTCCGGTGGGAGATAGAGACGTCGTAATCCAGAGCCTGACTCGAGAGGTCGAGAGCAACAGACGTCAAATAGACGCACTGGTCAGGCATTATGGGTATAACGATTTATCTGACGACGACTTTAACAGTTCGTTCACCAGGGAAATATTGCAGACCCCATTCCCAGAAAGGTTTAGGATGCCACACGTAGAACAATTCAAGAAGGACACAGATCCAAATGAGCACGTGAGACGCTATAAAAGTGCTATGGCTCAATATGCCCACAACAATCCTTTGCTATGTCTCAACTTTCCACAAACTCTGGGAGATATGGGTTCAAGGTGGTTCGGGAGGTTGCCCCCAGCAAGCATCAAAAATTTCAGTGAACTGAGCAGGAGCTTCTCAAAGCAATTCTTGAGTAATGCTCACAGGAAAAAGTTAGTGGCTCACCTTGCTCAAATAAAACAAGGGAAAGATGAGTCACTAAAGAAATACCTGGGGAGATTCGGCCAAGCGGTATCAAAAATTGGCAGTTCAAACGATGAAGCAATAATCGATGCATTCATCAACAACTTGCAGAATGGACGGCTATCTTTTGATTTAAGAAGAGCCCGATTGACCAAATATGCAGACATGATGGATATGGCGGGTGGATATGCACTGGCTGAGGAAGAAGAGCTAGCCACAGAAGGATGCTACATGCATGGAGGAAAGCCCTAACAGAAGGACGCCGAGTACAAGGTATAAAACCAGAAGGGAAAACAGAAAGGAAAGGCAAGGAAAAGAGCAAAGACAGGGGTAATGGGCGTAATATCGAACAGACCACAAACAAATATTGAGGCAGATACACCTACTACACCCCTCTTCGAAAAAAACAGGAGAAAATCCTAGCCATTCTGGAAACAAAAAATATGGTACAAGAGCCACGCCGTCAATCTCAGTTTGCTCGGCGAGACACAACCAAATACTGTAGGTTCCACAAGGAAACTAGTCATGAGACTTCCAAATGTTATCAGCTCAGAGATTACATAGAAACCCTCATTCGGGAAGGGCATCTGCAGGATGTGATCTTGAAAAAGGATGAAAAATCAGAAGCAAAGAAAGAGATCAGGGCCGATCACGACTCTAGTCAAAATCAAAGGGCTAGTCTAGAGGCCAATCAAGTAATACACACGATCTTTGGAGGACCATCCACTGGAAGAAGTAACCGAGAACGAACTCAGGAAATCGGAGAAGCAGTAGAAGCAAGAAATAACTTTGATGTGAACTCGGTCGGGCCAGACCCGAAGAGGATAAAGGAAGGATGGGACCCAATAACATTCACAGAAGAAGACTCACATGGCGTAGATGTTCGGCCAAATTATACCTCCAGATTGGTCACCGGGAAGTCAGGAGAATCCTGATAGATAATGGAAGCTCAACAGATATTCTCAATGTAGCCGTCTACGATCAACTCTGGTTAGACCGAAAGAACCTACAACCCTTTCATACCCCACTCAAAGGATTCGGGGGAGTTGAAGTCATATCACTCGGGACGGCAAAGCTACCTGTGAAGATTGGAGTAGCACCTTGCTAGAGAACTGTATTGCTCGACTTTGTGGTAGTAGACTTGGAGAATTGGCCATTTAATGCACTATTGAGACGACCATTCCAAAATAAAACTAAGACCGTAACAACCACTTATGCCTTAATGATGAAATTCCCGACTGAACATGGGGTCGGGGTAGTCAAAGAATCTCAAGAGATGGCCCGAAGAGCTAACCTGTCAGTATACGTCAATCTGGAAGGAAGAGTCAAACAAAGCCTCATTGATCTACTTAAAGAATACAGGGATGTGTTCGGTTGGAGTCATAAAGACATGGTTAGGATAGATGCCCGAATAATATCCCACCATCTCACAGTAGACCCGAATGCAAAACCAGTGATACAAAAGAGAAGATCATTAAACCTTGAAAGAAGTCAGGCGATCAAACAGGAAGTAGAAAAGCTACCCATTGTAGAGTCAATTAGAGAGGTCAATTACCCTCAATGGGTGGCTAATGTAGTCCTCGTCCAAAAGAAGAATAGACAGTGGAGGATGTGCGTAGATTTCACAGGTCTGAACAAGTCATGCCCAAAAGATAGCTTTCCACTTCCAAGGATAGATCAGTTGGTGGACGATACATCAGGTCATGAGCTACTCAGTTTCATGAATGCTTACTCGTGGTATAACCAGATCAGAATGAACAAGGTTGAAGAAGAAAAAACAGCATTCACAACTGATCAGGGTTTGTATTGCTATACTGTGATACCCTTTAGACTGAAAAATGTGGGAGCTACTTATCAGAGGTTGGTCAAAAAAATCTTTTCACGGCAAATAGGAAGGAACATGGAAGTATACATTGATGACATGCTGACCAAGAGCATCATTGCAGAGAAGCATTCTTCAGATCTGCGGGAGACATTTGATGTCTTGAGGAGATACCAAATGAAGCTAAATTTGAACAAGTGTTTGTTCGGGGTTCCTTCAGGAAGATTCCTGGGATTTCAAGTCGATCAAAGAGGATTCGAAGTCAACCCCGAGAAGATCTAGGCCCTGTAGAGAATGACTTCACTGAGAACATTTAAAAAAGTAAAACGCCTAATAGGATGTTTGGCTTCCTTAAGAATATTCATCTCAAAAGCCACAGACAGATGTGCACCCTTTTTCAAAGTAATTAGAAAAGGAAAAGGACTGGAAAGGAATGAAGAGTGCGAGCATGCATTCTTAAAAATTAAAGAATACTTAGGACATTCTCCTATCCTCTCAAAACCACAGATGGGGGAGACACTCCAACTGTACTTGTCAATTAAAGAACTGGCAGTAAGCTCAGTTCTAGTCAGAACAGAAGACAGAGTACAAAAGCCAGATACTACACCAGCAAGGCACTTCTACCATTTGAGACTAGATATTCACAGGCAAAAAAGATGGCTCTGACACTAGTTTCGGCAACAAGGAAGCTAAGGCCATACTTTCAGGCTCATATAATCCAGATTCTCACCGATTGCTCATTGAAGCAGGTTTTACAGAAACCAGAGATTTCAGGGAGATTGACCAAATTGGCAATCGAGCTAAGTGAATTCGATATCCACTACATCCCAGGACATTTCTCAAAGGGCAAGTAGTGACAGATTTTATAACAGAGTTCACAGAACCGAACTTGGAAGCAAAAAAGATGTTGGGAAAAAATTTCATATGGAAACTGTATGTTGATGGCTCTTCAAACACTTATGGCAGCGGGGCAGGGAATGTAGTATGCACTCCAGAAAGAGACGATGTCGAGTGTGCCATGAGGTTCGATTTCAAAGCAACCAACAATCAAACTGAGTACGAGGCGCTATTAGCTGGACTCTGAGTCTGCATATCTCTCGGGGGAGATGAGGTTGAGATATTCAGTGATTCACAGGTAGTTGTTAACCAAGTTCTGGATGAGTACCAAGCAAAGGATGAAGGCATGATAATCTACCGTGACATTGCGAAATAGCTCCTCCAAAAAATTAAAGAATATAAGATTACCCAGATCCCCAATGAGGAGAATGAAAAGGCAAATGCATTATCTAAGCTAGCGTCAGTAACAACCATAATCAGGCGAAAAACTATTCCGGTCGCACATCTCCTTAAACCAAGCAAAACTGAACCAAGAAGCTTGGAAATTTTAGAAATCTGAACACCGCCAGACTGTTGGATGACTCAGCTAAAAAGGTTCCTAGAAGAAGGCGTGCTCCCAAAAGATCCCTTACAAGCAAAACGCATCAGGTATAGATCAGCCAGGTACACGTTGGTTGGAGGAGAACTATACAGAAGGGGGTATTCCCAAACACTCCAAAGATGTGTATCAGAGGAAGATGCATATCGGATATTACAGGAAATCCATGGAGGAGTTTGCGGAAACCACACTAGGGGTAAAAGTGTGGCACACAAGGTACTAAGGCAAGGCTATTATTGGCCTACTCTATTCTCAGATGCACAGCAGTGTTCAGAAAGTTGCAATACTTGCCAAAGGATTGCTAATGACATCCGATAGCCGCTGAGCAGCTCAGAAACCTCACGTCCCCATGGCCATTTTCCATGTGGGGTTTGGATTTAATCGGCCAAATGCCAGTCGGGACAAGGGCTCAAAGCATGCAATAGTAACCGTCGACTATTTCACGAAGTGGGTAGAAGCTGAAGCATTAGTGCACAACACAGAAGCAAACACCATAAATTTCATGAAAAAGAGTATACTCTATAGGTTTGGAGTCCCAAACACTAAAATCACTGACAACGGCACCCAGTTCGATAACCTGAAATTCAGACAGCTGTGCAAAGAGTACCAGATTGCCAATTACTATGCCACACCTGCCCACCCTCAGATAAATAGGCAGGTGTAAGCAGTGAACAAAATCATCAAGCACACAATCAAAGCAAAGCTAGATGCCAAGAAAGGAAGCTGGGTTGAAAAGCTTTCCGAAGTGTTATGGGCGTATCGGACAACAACAAGAACTTCAACAGGAGAAACTCCATTCACTTTAGCGTTTGGAACAGAAGTTGTTATGCCTATAGAAACGTCATATACGTCACCCCGGGTCAGGCTATACGATGAAGAGCAGAACATTGATATGCTATTACAAAGTCTAGATGAATTAGAAGAGAAAATAGAGAAATCCCAAATACGAAATATGGCATATCAGCAAAGGGTAGCTCGCCACTACAACTCTTACGTTTGGGTCAGAAAATTCCAGCTAGGAGACCTGTACTCAGAAAGGTGTCATTGAACACAAAAAAATAGCTGCAGGTTCCCTGGCTGACAAATGGGAAGGACTGTACAAAGTCGAAGGAATAGCTGGCCATGAGGCATATTGGATTGCACGGCCTAATGGAGGGGTTTTACCCCGACCATGCAATGCCCAATATCTGAAGATTTTCTATCCTTAAATATTTTTTGTTCTTTTTTCTAGTCAGGACAATTTTAGTTAGGATAAATATTAACTGGAATTTATAACTTTATTGATTTTGCAGTTATGAATAAAAAATCAAACTCGGGATTCCATAAAGAAAAACATCGAACTCGGGATTTCCAAAAGAAAGCATATGATAATAAGAACATATAGAAGACAAGCATGATAATAAGAACATGCAAATAGAATACTCGGGACCATTAAATCCCGAATGGGCGGAGAAGCTCGAAGGAGCATGCCAGCCGAGCAAGGTCAAAATGACCTTCGTAAAAAGGCAAACTCGATGCACCAGCTAAGGACGCTATCGGGAAAAATTCCGGTGACATACGTAGCTGTGTTAAGCAATTCAAAAGGCTTAACGATTCAGCAAACCCTTACACATAAAAACTGGGGAGACGTCCTTGGTAATGTGTAAGAACTCGACCATATGATCATGGTGAGCCTTGATGTAATGTTCGGGTAGCAACCGAGTATGAAACACAAGTATAAACTTGCATGTTTTAAGATGACTCGGTTAATAATAAAGAGCCAGTTTAATGAGATACTTGGCAATTAAAGTTATTTGGGTAACTACCGGTTTAATAAGATACTCGGTTAAGTTACCTGAACATCGAAGAGCCAATTTAATAAGATACTTGGTAATTAAATTTATTTGGATAACTACCGGTTTAATAAGATACTCGGTTAAGTTACCCGAACATTGAAGAGCCGGTTTAATAAGATACTTGGCATGAAGATTACAAGAGCCGGTTTAATAAGATACTTGACATTATTCGGGTGACAACCGGTGTAATAAGATACTTGGTGAAGTTACGCGAACATCAGAGTTAGCCAGTTTAATAAGATACTCGGTTAATTATGCGAAACATCAGTTAGCCAGTTTAATAAGATACCCAGCAACCATAAGCAAGTTGAAATTTCGCGAGCAATAGAATCAAAACACCAGATTTAGAAAAGCTACTCGGAATTTTATTAATCTTTTAAAAAGAATTATTACAATTCTTTACAAAGAATTAAAAAGACTACAAAAATCTGATCTACAAAAATCAGAATTGTGAGGATTTGAAGCCCTTACCAATACTCGGGTCTGGCACCATTTCGTATTCGTAGAGCAGACTTTTGTTAAAAGGCCAAGCAATTGTGTCGACTGAGTTATCCATCCATTGGCTGTAATCTTCTCCTGGAATCGGCACGACATCAGGCTCCACACTCTTCACGGCCGACTCTTGACTGGCATAAAAGGTCGAGAGAGAGTGTTCGGATGGAATCTCTAAATGCATAGGATGGGGCTCTTTGCCTCGGCTACGGCAGTAAGCTGTCCATTCCTTCATCTAAGCTTGAAGAGACTCCAAGGACCGATCCACATGATGTTTGATTGACAACTCCCAATTGGTCCAGGCCTTTTCAGTTGCCTGATTCTTGACTTTAAAGAATTCACCAACTAAAACCAGCCCTCGTTGAAACTCCCGAAAGAGAAGAGCATCATAGGCAAGGGATCTCTTGAAATGATCTACCCCTTGTACTTCAAGTTCCATCCCGGCCTCTCGGGATAAGGATTCGATTGTCAATGCTTGGAGCTCCAGATCTTCAATTTTCTGTTAATACGCCGACTTAGACTGCTCCGCTTCTTGCTCGGCCTTGAGCATAGATTCCTGGGTAGAAGACAATAAGTTCTGAATTGATGTTGCTTTCTCTTCTGCCGAGGAAGCTCTTTCCTCGGCCTCCATTTGCTTTGCCAGACAGTGGTCGGCAAAAATTTGTGCAGAACCAACCTCCTGTTGGTAAGCCGTTTCGACCCGAGCTCGGCTAACCTCACTTTCCTTTAGCTGAGCCTCGAGACGCCTTATTCGAACAGCTTGATGTAGCTAAGTCTGAACTAGCTCAGCAAATTCGGCCACCATCTATAAAGGAATACAATAAGAAATTTGGCAAACAAGCAAAAAATTATAGGAGTTGGGGGTAGCTTACATAGGATGTGCCATTAAAAACATTTTTAAGACGTTCGGTCAAGGAGTCATCCCTAAAAATGCTCCAACAGTCTTCCCCAATGAAAGCCCGACCAGATGACAACTCCTGCAGTATATCCTGGGGAGAAGGATGTGCAGGAACCCCCGAGGGTTCAGCCTCTAGATTTTCAACCTCAGGGGGAGGGGAACCCTTGTTCGGCTCCGAAGCCTCCACATCCGTCATTACTCCAACATCAGCACTAGGGTAAGCCTCAGCCACAATATCTTCATCGCTGGAATCGATGAAAGTAACCACCTAAGGAATCTTGAGAGGACGAGTTGGAGAGCTGATTGCCTTTCGTTTCTCACCCCGAGAACGGTGGAAACTGAGATCAGCTGCGGGATCCTCCAGAGTGTAATCCTAGAAGGCTTCAAAAAATTTGAGATCTATAGCTACCTGTCCCGTGGAAGAATTACCTCCATCACTGGCATCAGTCTGCTCAGTATCTCCTCACCAACACCTTCACATTACTTTTGTCGATCGATAGCTAGCTGAGTATCGATCGAGCCACTCAGACCGCTAGTCTCCCCAACCGTCGGTTGACAAGCATCCTCAAGGACGTCTTCGGGAATCTGCTCTTCAGCGGAATCAATCTCTTCATCAGATTCAGAAGGGGCGAAGCCTTCGCCACCTTGATGAGCCGTCTGAATAATTGACTTCACTTGGCGAGCCTGAAGATCGCAGATGACGTCTGTATCAAACACTAGAAGAAAAAAGGAACCGAATCAGAATGCAAAACAAAATGTATAACAATAAGGAAAAGGTTGCAAAAATCACTTACATCGCCTACCTTGGCCCGAAATCTTTTTGAAGAAGCCGAACTCAATCATCTTCAATTCAATGAAGAGATAAGTCTTGCTCCTTTTTACCAAAGTGTGAACCGCTGCCCGAGTAATTCTGGTCAGCTCTGCATCACTATACTCGATTTTCTTCTTGTTCCAAAACTCGGGGGAACAGAAGAAACGGGGGACTTTCAACACTGTACGAGTACCCCCAGCCGAAACAGTAACTTCGAGCCCGAGACCCCCTCCGGTAAAAAACCAACTGTTCTTCCAGAACTTGTTGGATATAGAAAATCCCCATATAAAACCCCTCTTCTTGGGGTCATCAGAGGTATTAGCTCCCCGACTCACTTTTGTCCCTTTAGGGACCCAACAATCCTTTGAATTGGACATGAGAAAGTAGGTCCCCGACTTGCCCGCTTGCCTCAATGTAAAAAAGTGCCTGATTTCCTTCGGGGATGGCGGCGATAAGTTCATGCGGCTGTACATATACCACAGACACATCAAAATCTTATAGCTATTTAGGGCTAGCTGTGCCGGAGCGATCCTTGCCTCAGCCAGAAACCAGGCAATAAACGGCTGAAGGGGAAGAGTGATGTCGCAACAGAGCATGGATCCGTAGATTGCCACCATACCCGGGGTGGGTTCCACATAGCTCTATCACCCGCTGGAATCAGAGTGACCGAGTTAGGCAGATCAAATCGCGAGCGATACTTTCCAATCTCATCAGCCCCGAGCATATTCGGCTCCGAGTCATACCCACTCGGGCGGTCAGCAGAGAAAGAAAGACAAGACGCCCTGAACTCCTCTTCAACATCATTTTCGTTGACAATCTGCTCCCTGATCAAAATATTGCCCCGAGTTGTGCTTACAGACTTCGCTTCTGCTTTGATGTTGTTCCATTCTTCGAAAGGGTATCTTGTGATCAAAAATATCAGAATCAGAACTAGATGAAGAACTCGATACAGGGCTGAAAGTGACGTTAGGGTAAAGCCCAGAAACATTAACCTCTAAAAATGGAGGTTCATCTATAGGGATATCCCCAGTAATCGCCTAATACAAGAAACTAACTGGAACTCCCCACGTTCTAATGCGTCGAGAGCAACATTAAAAAGACGATGACGAGAAGATGGCTCCATAGGAAACTAACCTTAAATAAAGAATTGATAAGATCTTCAACCGAGAGTCACAACTATCTGTAAAAAATCTGGGTTAGAGAAAAGTTCTTTCTGCTGCAAATTTTTCCAAATAACCAGCACAACCTAAGACGAAGAATTTAAAGAGGAAACAGCACGAAACCCTAGGTTTTCAAGGCGGGAAACAACGATGACGAAGTTCGATGACGTACGCGACGCATGGGAAGACGCATAGGTCATTTCTCATAAATAATATCAAAAAACGAAGAGGCAAGAGACACATGTCAGAATGAGAACTGGCTTTCGCCGTTAGAACTCCAAAACGTCGCCATCATTAGAGATCTAACATAATGAGGCAAATCGAATTTGCAGGGTCGCTATTAAAACACGTCATTAAGACAAGATATTTACTCGGACACTGAAAAGATATTTATAACTAATGAAAATACTTTTGCCCGAACAAACCTTATTCACCTTAAAATAACCTCCCAAGAGGTGTTCATGAATGGAATTTAGCAAGATACTTCCTTACAAGGATAGACTAGACAATTAGCCCAAACGATGTCTACTCTTAAAGGAGGGATATTCGTGAGGGATTATATTGAAGGTCGATAACTTGGTAAAACACTCAATGTACTTTTATTAATATCCTCCCAAGAGTTCTTGTTAATAAAATTGCAAGGCTAAAATAGAAAATGTTGGTTGTTATGTTAACAATTAGGTGAGACCTAGTCCAACAAGTAAATGGTGCGTACTCCCAAGGGAGACGTGACATTTATGGGTGTTGGATCACCGTTGAATTTTTACGATTGAATTATTTTATTTAATTCAAGATAAATAATCAAAAGTGCTTTATCATGATTATTTACTTATATATTTTTTGTTAATATAAATAAATCATAACCCCATCCCTAATCAATATCCTAAAAGATAATACTTTAACTGATGATAATTATGTCACATGGAAAAGGATAATTGGGTTGTTATTGCAAGCTGAAAAACATAAATTCGTTATGTCTATTCCTTAACCACCAAACTAATGAATCTACTCAGGAGCAAAGAGATGAGTATCAGTAGTGGAAGTCTTCAGATGAGATGGCTAAATGTACGTTACATTATGGCCATCGTCAGATGCAAAATCAACATGAAGGAATGAGGACTACTGTCGATATAATGATGTTTCTGTAGGAGATATTAGCTATGAGGTCTAGGATGACTAGGAGAGAGGCAGTGACTGCTTTCATGAATCTCAGGATGAAACATGTACAGGCTTTGAAAGTCATAGCATATCTCAACATTGCTGAATTGAATGGTGCTGAGATAGATGGTGAGACCAAAATTGACATGGTTGTCAACTCACTATCAGATTCCTTTGAGCAATTCAAGTTGGACTACACCTTGAATAATAAGGAATGCACCTTGCAAAGCCTGATGCAAGATATTCAAAGCACCAAGATAATCCTTGTGAAAAAAGAGATTCATATGCTTGGTAAGTTGCTACTGTTAAAGACCCGTAAGAAGGTCAAGAGACAACAGAAGAAAAAGAAACTTGAGCCTTATTAGAAAGAGACCAAGAATGTAACCAAGATCAAAGGAAAGTGTTTCTTTTGTGGTGAAAATGGTCAAAGGAATGACTGAATAAGAATGAATTCAACTTGCATTTAGGCAATGGAGCGTTGGTGTCTACTAGTGTAGTGAGAGATATTAGAATCAATTTTGATTCTTATAGGCATTTAGTTTTAATAAACGTTTATTATGTACCACAATTCAAGAGGAATTTAATTTCAGTCTCTTGTCTAAATAAATTTGGATATTCGATTACTTTTAATAAAAGTTTTATTATTAGTAAGAATAACAAATTTGTTTGTAAAGGTACATTGGAAAACGGTTTATTCTATTTGTGTGGAAATATATCTCATTTGTTAGACACGAAATCAACGGAACCTAATCATAAAAGAGTAAAATTATCAAAAGATGAAACCTACCTATGGCATTTGTGCCTTGGTCATATTAACCTTATTAGGATTAAAAGATTGGCATGTGACGGACCTCTAAGTGACTTAAAGGTTGATGATCTACCAACTTGTGAATCTTGTTTGGAAGGTAAAATGACCAAAAGGTCGTTTACGACCAAAGGCACAAGAGCCATCGAATGTTTAGGATTGATACACACTAATGTGTGTGGACCTATGAACATTCAAGCTAAAAGTGGATATGAGTACTTCATTACTTTCACAGATGATCACTCAAGCTTTGGCTATGTGTATCTCATGAGACACAAGTCAGATGCTTTTGACATGTTCAAAGCATTTAAAGCTGAAGTAGAAAATCAGCTTGAGAAAACATATAAAAATCTTGAGGTC
This sequence comes from Dipteronia dyeriana, assembly GCA_032871835.1. Lineage (NCBI taxonomy): Eukaryota > Viridiplantae > Streptophyta > Magnoliopsida > Sapindales > Sapindaceae > Dipteronia > Dipteronia dyeriana. The sequence continues at coordinate 25,938,533 of CM065297.1, read as the reverse complement.
CGATCGTGGTGGAGAATATCTATCTGGTGAGTTTTAGAAATATCTTATTGATAATGGAATAATTTCCCAATTTTCTGTACCAGGCACACCTCAACAAAATGGGGTGGCAGAAAAGTGAAATAGAACTCTTTTGGATATGGTTAGGTCTATGTTGAGTTATTTAAATGCTCCCTAATTCTGTTTGGGGATATGATTTACAAACTGCAATGTACATTCTCAACGATTTACCATCTAAGTCGATTCCTAAAACACCGCATGAGTTGTGGACCGGGTGAAAGCCTAGTTTACAACATTTAAAGATATTTGGATGTCTTGTGCACGTGTTAAAAGGAAAGACAAAAGATGGAGTCCCATTCAGAAACATGCATATTTGTAGGGTATCCAAAAGGAACAAAAGAAAATTATTTTTATAGTCTTTCAGATCTTAAAGTATTTGTTTTGACAAATGTAAAATTTCTGGAAAAGGATTATACGAATAATTTTATGCCTAAAAGTAGATTTGTCCTGAATGAGCTTTCAGGAGATACAATACCACAAGAGGTTTCACAACCAAGCCCAATTGTAAGTTCCGTACCAATACAAGATCAACAATCTACCATACCTCGTCGTAGTGGGAGGAGACAACCCGAGAGATACATCGATCTAGGAGAATCAGTAGAGAATCTCCCGGACGACGATGATCCCTATACGTACAAGGAAGCAATGGAAGATGTTGATTACCGCCATTGGCAAAAGGCAATGCAATCCGAAATTGAATCTATGTTCAAAAACAAAGTCTGGTCTCTTGTAGACTTGCTTAAAGGGTTAAAACCCATTGGGTGCAAGTGGGTATACAAGAGGAAAAGAGGAATGGATGGAAATGTGGAAACCCTTAAAGCTAGATTGGTAGCTAAAGGTTATACACAGAAGGAAAGTATCAATTATGAAGAAACCATCTCTCCTGTGGCCATGCTTAAATCCATTAGGATACTCTTATCCATTGCGACATCTCTAGACCTAGAGATTTGGCAAATGGACATCAAGACAGCTTTCCTTAATGGAAGTCTTGGCGAAAGCATCTATATGATGCAACCAGAAGGAATCATTGAAAAAGGCCAAAAGGAAAAGGTATGCAAGTTGCAAAGATCCATATATGGATTGAAGCAAGCATCCAGATCCTGAAACATAAGGTTCGATCAAGCGGTAAAAAGTTTTGGATTTATTCAAAACCTTGATGAACCTTGTTTATACAAAAGAATTAAAGGCGACAAGTTGGTTTTCCTAGTTCTTTACGTTGATGATATACTACTCATAGGAAATGATGTAGGTGTATTGACATCAATAAAAGAATGGTTAGAAAAACAATTTGATATGAAGAACGTAGGAGAAACAAGTTATATTCTTTGTATCCAAGTCATAAAGGATAGAAAGAATTCATACATAGATAAAACTTGTCTAGGTTTTCCATGCAAGATTCCAAGAATGGTATGTTACCTTTCAGACATGGAATCAAACTTTCTAAGGAACAAGTTCCTAAGAATGAGCATGAAGAGCAATTCATGAGTAGGGTTCCATATGCATCGACAGTTGGAAGTCTCATGTATGCAATGCTCTGTACTAGACCAGATATTTGTTTTGTTGTGGGCATAGTTAGCAGGTTTCAATTGAAGCCTGGTCCTGATCACTGGACGACAGTCAAGCATATTTTCAAGTATCTTAGGAGAAAGAGAGATTATATGCTTGTATACTCTTGAGGGGATTTAATTCCCATTGGGTATACTGATTCTGATTTTCAGTCAGATTCTGACTCCAGGAGATCAACATCAGGATCTGTGTTTACTATTGGAGGAGGGGCAGCCATATGGAGGAGTATCAAGCAATCTAATATTGCTGATTCTACCATGGAAGCGGAGTATGTAGCCGCATGCGAGGCTGCTAAAAGGGCTGTCTAGCTCCGCCAATTCTTGATAGACTTGGAAGTGGTTCTTGATGCGAATAAGCAGATCACTATCTATTGTGACAATAGTGGAGCAGTGGCTAATTCGAAAGAACCAAGAAGTCAAAAGAGAGGGAAACACATTGAAAGAAAGTATCACCTTCTAAGGGAAATTATGCATAGGGGTGACACGACGATTACCAAGATCGCGTCAGCAGAAAATCTAACGGATCCCCTTACAAAGGCTCTTCCATAAAAGAGTTTTGATGGGTATCTAGAGAACATTTGGATGAGAGATATGACACATTTGCTATAGAGCAAGTGGGAGATTGTTAGGATTACGCTCGATAGCAAGAGTATAATATTGTATTTGACAATCTTTTCATATTAATAATGTGATATCTAGTTTAACAAATCTTTTAGCATTTATAGTTTAATTATTATAATTGTCAAAAGTAAATAATCATATGGTCAAAAGACTATGAGAAAAGAAGAATTGTTCATACATCTAGATATGTATGAGGCAGACACAATTCTTTAGTTAGTCTTGAATAATATTCACAACTTAATATAAAAGGTTGGACGCTTTTATCTTGCCAAAGTTGTAGATTCTTTTGCTTGCATTTGAGTGGGATCAAATGTATTATGGTGAGTCTAAAATCATCAAAGTGTGGTGTCTTTGGGCAAAAACAATTAGTGCACTGGGTACATTGAATAGGATCACAATGAAATACTTTATCTAGAACCGTCAATAGATAAAAGTTTTTCATTTGAAGACAATCGGAGAGTCTATCTCAATCCTGAGATAAATGATGGACTTATGGTTGCAAGTGTTATTATTTGAGCTATCAATAAGTACGATTATTAACATAGTCTATCCTCGATAGTTTGGTGGTATTCATTTGTTAATCGATAGAGGACTTCATTTTTAGATATGGACATCGTGGCTCCATTTATTAAATGAGAGTAGAATAACATCATATGCATGTTTTGAGGTATTGGATATTAAATCTTAATGTTAAGTTTTCAATAGTGTCTATTGAAACATGGCTTCTAGACAAGTCAAAATATCCAAGTTCAAAATGTAGTCATATGAGTAAATATGGTAACTTGGAGAGCTATAGACGATCTATGAGCTCTTGGCGATTACTGGTATTCTTCACGAGGATACACTTTCTCCAATAAGGTTGTCTAGAGCACGAATGAGTAACATCAACTTATTCTATCTTTATTTAAGAGTTTAATTTTAGTTCTTTAGTGGAATGAACTAAAATTAAATAGATCGGACCTAAGTGAATCATTTGTTGATTGTGATTGGGTTGTGTCTATTGGAGCTTAAATTTAGATAGCCCGTCAAGATCCTCAATCCACACGAACTTGTATGGATCACTTGATATATTCTACCTGACCAATTTAGGGGTCCATCTAGAATTGTATTGAGGTATGTGGACTTGTTTTTTTTTTGTAAGAATGGATCTAGTTCACATGTGGACTTTTTATAAAGGTCAAATGGATTTAATAAAATAATAAAATAATATATTGGTCCTTATATATGTGTTGGGCGACAAGACTATTTAGAATAGCTTAATTATATTATATTATTTTATTATTTAATTAAATAGAAATTAATTAATTTGGTGATTAATTAATTATTTAATTAAAAGTCATAATCTTTTTCTATTAGGAGATGGTCTCCTAATATTATACTATTGTTGGTAGTATAATTACTATTAAAGACTATATTTGATAAGTAGATAAATAAAATGAATTATTTATCTAATCGAATTAGGAATTCTTTAATATGGTTACAAGTACACTATTGAGTTGGATTAGGAGTCTTGGTGTAGAATAGAATTCGTTTTAGAAAAGGATTATTAACCACAAAGTAAATCTACCTAAGGAAATGATTCTTAACCACCAAGTAAATCATTCTTAGGAGAGGATTTGGTCTCCTATATATACTACTTGTAAATTTCGACCAAGCCTTAGTTTTAGGTGTGAGAAGTTGTTTTTTTATTGTTATAAAAAAAAATCGTCCAACTCATTGTGTGAAGAATTCGGCCAAGCATAGAGAAAAGAGGGAACGTTTTTTTTTTCGATAGTACACTAATATCCTTTGCATCAAAAGGGTTTTGTGTACAACATCGAATCAAGGTTCACATGAGTTTCAATCAAATTGATTGATAATTCAAAAGTGACTGGATGTTCTTGGTTTTTCTCTTGGAGGATTATGGTGACTAACAAAAGAAGAATATTTTGTTTGTTTCCATCCTCAGGTATACAATTTAAAGAAAAGAAGCTCACACTCCTAGGTGATTCATATTCGTGATTGGATTACAAGATGTTGCGGATTCAATTCGACGCTAGTTCAATCGTCACGAAAAAAAAGGTACGATACTTTTTATATACATAAATTAATATAGGGTTAAGGTTCTTGTTGTTAAAAGCGATTTTTTTTTATGTACGCAAACCCTAATTTTCTAATTTTCTAATTTTCTAATTTTCTAATTTTCTCACGCTTCTGTTGCGTTTTGAACCGTTTTTTCTCTACATTTGTGTCTATTGGAGCTTAATTCTCGATAGCTCGCCAAGATCCCCAATCTATACGAATTTACATGGATCACTTGATATATTCTACCGGACCAATTTAGAGGTCCATCTAGAATTGTATTGAGGCATATGGACTTGTTTCTTTTTGTAAGAATGGGTTTAGTTCACATGTGGACATTTTATAAAGATCAATTGGATTTAATAAAATAAGAAAATAATATATTGGCCCATATATATATATGTATTGGACGGCAAGACTATTTAGAATAGCTTAATTATATTATATTATTTTATTATTTAATTAAATAAAAATTAATTAATTTGGTGATTAATTAATTATTTAATTAAAATTCAAAATCTTTTTCCTAGTAGGAGATAGTCTCCTTAAATTATACTATTGTTGGTAGTATAATTAATGTTAAAGACTATATTTTATAAGTAGATAAATAAAAAGAATTATTTATCTAATCAAATTTGGAGGTCTTTAATATGGTTACAAATACACTATTGAGTTGGATTAGGGGTCTTGGTGTAGGATAGGAATCCTTTTTGAAAAGGATTCTTAACCACCAAGTAAATCTACCAAATGAAAGGATTCTTAACTACCAAGTAAATCCTTCTTAGGAAAAGAATTAAGTCTCCTAATTATATTCTATGAAGTTGCGGCCAGCTATGTAAATATAAGAGGAGGATAGAATTCCTTTTTGGAAAGGATTCTTAACTACCAAATAAATCCACCTAAGGAAATGATTCTTGCCAACCAAGTAAATCCTTCTTAGGAGAGGACTTATGATCCTATATATATAGGCTTGGAAATTTCGGCCAACTCTAATTAATTGCAAGAATTAATTTCCATCAAGCTTGGGATTTTCTGAAAAGAGTGAATTCAGCCAAGCAAGAGATAATTTTGAGGGAGAAAAAAATTGGTTTTTACTCTGGACAAAATTCGACCAACTCATAGAGATAGTGTGAATTCGGTCAAAAAGAGAAAAATGGTTACGTTTTTGTTTTCGATAGTACACTAGTATCCTTTACATCAAAAGGGTTTTGTGTACAACCTCGAATCAAGGTTCACGCGAGTTTCAATCAAATTGATTGATAACTCACAAGTGGCCGGACGTTCTTGATTTTTCTCTTAGAGGATTATTGTGACTAACAAGGAACAAGATTTTGTTTGTTTCCATCTTCAGGTATATAATATAAAGAAATGGAGCCCACACTCCTAGGTTATTCACGTTCGTGGTTTGATTTGAAGATCTTGCGGAATCAATTCGACACTTGTTCAATCGTCACGAGAAAAATGTACAACACTTTTTATATACATCAATTAGTCTAGGGTTAAAGTTTTTGTTAGTCAAATGGAAAATGTTTATTTATATGCAAACCCTATTTTTTCATAAATTTTCTCACGCTTCCGTTGCGCGGATTTTATTTTCCCTTCACCATCTAGGAATCAAATTCCCTTTCCGATTAAAAAGAAAATTCATATCTTTTTACAAAAACTTCATTTTCAAAAAACTATATATATAAGAATTGTGAATTATAAAAAAAATGATAAAAAAAGCTATACTGTAGCATAAAAAAACTTTTTTTTAATTTATTTATTAACTATACTCATATCTCTCTTATTAATCTATACTGTAGCAAAAAAAAAAATTGAAAAAAACTTTATTTATTTTTTTATTTATTAGCTATACTCATATCTCTTATAAGGCTATACTGTAGCAAAAAAACAAATTTTGAAAAAAAAAAACTTTATTTATTTATTTATTTATTTATTTATTTATTTATTAGCTATACTCATATATCCCTTTTTTATATATATATATAGCTATTTTATGTATATAAAGATATTTTTGTAGTCAATTTCATATAAATTTGATTTAATTTTTAATTCTAAAATAGTTAATAAACACAGTAATAGAATTTGTAACATAATTTCGATTCACTTCCATTCCCTTTTGAATAGAATTTGATTCTGATTCCACTCAATATTACTGATTAATAAACGTGTCATATATGTAAAATAGATTTTAATCATTCCAAAATAAAAAATTAATAAATTTATATCAATTTTTCATTACTTACTAAATTGTTAAAAATAAAAATGAAAAATAGCACAAAAGTACTTAACGATAAATTGGGAATTCATACACTAATAACAAAGACTAGATAATGATTTATCTTTTAAAATTATTATTTTTATTCTTTTAAATGAGAATATTCGAATAAATTGATATATAAGCTGATGTGATTGATAATTTGTTGGTTTGGTGGCATTTAGCACTTTCTTTTTATTCTTTAGTTTACTTTTTAACTGATAAAATAGTTTCCATCGATCTGTTGCATCTTCTTTAATTTTCATTTTTAAAAATCATTAGGGGCATAATTGAATAAAGGGAAGAAAATTCACAAAAAGACAGAGAAAAAAAAAACAAAAACAAAAAGGGGAAAATGACCCGTTAGGCATGAATCAGGTGGACAACTTAAAAGTGTCATTTTTTAAAACTGTCTCACACAACATTCTGTTCCAATAATTATTTTAAATACTCATCAACGGGTGGCCAGAAATTACTGCTCATTTTGTGATATATATATATGTGCGTCTTAATTTTTTTTCTTAATTCAAATATCCTTAAGGAAAAAAAAATATTGAGATGAGAGAATATACACGTCAATTCATTCAAAGCTGGTAACATGTGAACATATAAATTACGGGTAGTAAGATATAGGATAAGACGTTATAAAAAGAAATATTAATGCTTTGTTTGTTGTCTTTAATTACAATAAATATATAAACAGGATAATAAATATATTTTGACTTATCTTTTATAATGTTTTAACATATATTCTGAGAATATCTCAAATGTAAGTATGACTTATGAAAAAATGAGATATCAATTAATAGATATTCCGTTAAAAAAAAAATTCTCCAATCCAACCGTACATATTCAACCTTAAACTGACGTGGTAAAAAAATTATTATACATTGTACCGTTCACTTTTAGACAGTTTGTTACACAACTTTTTTTTATGTTGACTCAGTAAACATTTATGATTGATATTAATTTTTCATTTATTTTTAGTAAAAAATAAAAATAAAAATAAAAAATAAAATAGGAAATAAAATTGGACATGTCATTAAAACAAAATGTGTTTTAAACAGAAGTATTGGAGACCAAATTTTAAGTTGATCGTCTATTAAATCCATATTTATACCACATAAGAAGTAAATTTCTTAATATTGTTGTTATATCAACAATAATTCATATACAAAGTACTTTTATATTAAAGATGCTTTTATGATACATATTAATATTACCTATAAATTATTAATCTTATGATCGAAAAGAAAATTCGGCTTCCCTATGCAACGAAACTTTTGTCTTCTCTCTCGCCCATGGATTATGGATTATGAAACAAACAAATCAAATATATAAACAAATTATATATATTCATGAATTAAATGTACAAGTTATTTATAATATGTATATAAAAATTTTCACATAAATATATACTAATAGAATTATATAAGAGTATCGAATGTAAACCATTAATTTTATATACTTTGATTTTATATCTATAAATTTATTAAAACTCTTTTATAAATAAATTATTCATATTTAATATTTTTATATAATTTGATATATATATATATATATATATATATATATATATATATATATATATATATATATATATATATATATATGCAACTTTTGACTAACCCATACTTCCAGAAACTATATTTGATCACATGCTGTAAATCGAAAGGATATTATTCTCTCTAATTGGTTGTAGTCATGATAGCCTTATCGTTAATTCCTTTTTGGAGAAAAGCTTTGGTGAAGCAAGTCTATATGTACGTGTAGACCCACCAGCATGTACATCCACCAGTAAAATTACGTTATATGTAATTGAAGTCTTCATGTGATAAGTTATTTATATCATACTACAGTATAATTTGAGTGAAAGGAACTTGATAATTATGTATGCACTGAATTAAAGCATCTCTCAGCCTTCTTCTCTGATGGTGGAGATAATGGGAAGTGCATTATTTAATTAGATGGTCCACATTAGACTATTGCAGTTGACACGTGTCAGTTGAATGCTTTTGACCCGTACGTGTCGAAGGAAGAGATTTGGGAGGTAGGGTTTTGCGACTTTTGATGAATTTTTAAGGTGTACATGTCTAATATCTAATGGTTAATGGTGTCCACGGTTCGGTTTCGGTTTCGGTTTCGGTTTCGGTTTCGAACCGTCTGTTTCGGTTCAGTGGAAAGGTCGAACCGTAACCGTAACCGTAACCGTAACCGGAATAGAACGGTTTATGGCGGTTTTAGAACAGGCGGTTTTCGGTTCGGTTTCGGTTTCGGTTTCGGTTTCGGTTTCGGTTTTTTGAAACCGAACGGTTGGGTTCGGTTCCGGTTCGGTTTCGGTTTCGGTTTCGGTTTGTGAAACCGAACGGTTCGGTTCGGTTCGGTTTTTTTTTATATATAAAAATTAATATATATATATTATTTTATATACATTTTTTTTTCAATTAAATTTTTTTCTGAAATGCTGCCACGTGTCAGTATTTCATTGGTTTTTTATTTTTATTTTGAAACCGCCGGTTTAACCGTCGGTTTTTTGTCGGTTTTTAAGATCCCATAACCGTAACCGAACCGTCGGGATCCGGTTTCTAACCGGTTTTGTAAAAGAAGCTTTCGGTTACGGTTTCGGTTTCGGTTCGATTTCGAACGGTTTAACCAAACTGTGGACACCTCTACTAATGGTCATCCTCCAGCGCCAATCATTTCATGCAAAAGCTTTGCTGGTTGCATGTGTGGCCTTGGCAGGGGAGAGACTGGATCGGCAGACTATTTTCTCGATCAAACACACATGCATGGAAACCTCCGTTTTGGATAAGATTATCATCAATTTTTATCAGACATAAGTGATTGTAAGGTACACAGGAAGATGGGTACGTGTGGAAGACTGTGTTTAATATATATGTCAATATTTAATATATTATTTTAATATTATAATTTAATATATAATTCTATTTAAAATGTTTTTTTTTATTTTTTTATTCTTTAAAATTATAGAAATCACGACTACCAGCCATATATATATCAATGTTAATATTAAATTTGGTATAAAATATAATAAAATATTATATTTGACACATTATTTTAGTATTATACTTCAATATATAATTCTATTTGAAATACTATTTTTATTTTTTTATTATTTAAAATTATAGAAATCAACGAATATAAAATTCAACAATTAATGTATTCAATATAGTTATGTAATGGTATTTTTATAATATAAAAGAAGTATTTATTGTTGTGTCAAATTTGACATATACTATTTATTGTACCAAATTTGACATAAAAAATAACATATAATAAATTTAGTACAACATTTGTTATTGAATTTGAACATGTTTTTTTTTCACTTTACATCAAATTGTAACATTAACATACTCAAATAGCATTACATTGAAAATATTCTAATATTATCATTAATTTTTCTGTTCCAGATGAGATGAGGAGGAAATCTTACATGCACCCGGTGTAATACACCATTTCAATGGGTGCATACCACATAGCATGGAAAACCAATCAAATGAGTTCTCCATATCATATGGCATGCACCCATTGGTTAGGGTGCATGGTGCATGCAAGATTTTCTCCCGGATGAGATATTTATGCTTGTAAGAGCACAACATGACCTCTCATTTCTGATTTCCACGGTCTCAATATAATCAAATCAAGCTAGCAATTTCAAGCTGGAGCCAAAACGAACCCTACCAAAGATTGTATTCTTTACACTTAAATAACTAGATTTTTTTTTGGAAAGCCTTAAATAACTAGATTCTGGTTGGTAATCTTGTACAATTTAATTTGCCGAGATATTTTTCTTCAAGTGTAATGTAGTTAATGTGAACAAAAAACTTATACGTATAAGAGAGAAAAAAAATAACAAATCGTAATTATATAATATAATGTTTTTATACTTGGTGTTATTTGATTAAGAAAGGACTTAGAGAATACTAAATCACGAAACCATACAATTGTTTTCTTTTTTGAAGAGGCCTTATCCTGTCTTAGCCGGGATTATTGATTTAGGATTATCTTTTTGCTTTTTGAGTATATTTTCTGATCTATTTAGTCATATATATATAATGAAAATAGCACGAGTTGTCAATTAGGTTATAGCTGTCAACAGAATTGACACGAGGGCAGGGAAAGTAAACATTGAAGTGACACCACCCATCAACCATGCATGCAATTTGCTAAGCTGGTCACCGTTAGGTTAGGGCTCGAATTCACGTATAAATTTAATGTTAATAACGTGAAACTTTACGAAGATATGTGAAACATTTAGAAATTGAGGATGACGTTTGAGGGAAGTTTGAACCGAAAAACTAAAAAATCGGATTTCGAAAGTAAACACAGTGCGGGCGAGGTACATGGACCGTTACACACGGAGCAGTCGACTCCAGGGAGATCAGCAGGGTGTAGACCATGGCATGGGCAAGAGACGCAGACCGCAGTATTCTTAGCGGACATTTCAAGTGACTTTCCGCAGTGTAGGGCACGGGTGGCTAACTACAACCCATACCGCGATGAAGTCGTATTTTGCTGAGATCGGGAATGTTGTGCGAAAATATGAAATATTTTCTTCTGTATGTTCTTGTACTTGAAAGAAAGAAATTTTTTCTTTGTGCTGAACAGGAAAGTCTTGAGCGTAAAGGAGTATGACTTTGGGTAGATCTGGAAAGACTTGTGCATGTAAGAAAAGGTTTCCTTGTTAGTTTCCAACTCCCGGTAACTAGTATAAATAAAACCTTGTAATTCGGTTATTTGTGTGGAGCAAAAAGAACACATGTAACATCAGAGAGTGGATGGATTCTGAGGGATACCCCTTGGAATATCCGAGGAGGGATCCGGGGAATATCTGGATATCTAGAAGAGAGATCCGTTGGTGATATTCAGGGGACACCTTGGGGATATTCCTAAAGGCGGTGTACTTAGAGGAGGACCCTGTGAGCGTTGTAAGAAGAAAACCATGATGTAAAGCTTGGTTGTGAGCTTAGGGGCTTAGTAAGGCTCAGTAGTTTGGGATTTAGGTTGTGAGAGAGAATCATGAAGTACATGGTTGTAACAATTTATCATATAGTTCATTTAGTTTGCACTATTGAAGTTTTGTTTTGTTTGCTTTCCAAGTTTCTTGTTGTTCCTCTGTTTTTGCTGTGTTTTTTTAGGTTGAAGGCCTTTCCGTTGGCGTAGGCTTTTGTATTTGACAGTTTCTGATCTTTTTAGCCTTCAATAAATTTTAAGTTGTTCAAAAAAAATAAAATATCTTATAGTGAAACTTTCTCTGTCGTCTCAAGGGCCAATGGTTTTTTCCTTGCTTTAGGATTTTCCAAATATATCTTTTGTTATGTCTTATTTTTCCTGCTATAGACGTTAATTGCTTTGAATTATTATTTTTTTGGAACAACCGAACTTTAAAAAGGGCCAAGGAGACCATCACAAAACAACAAGAAAACACAACCGGAAAACCCCCACAAACGACAGAAAAACGACCAAGACCAGAAGAAAACAAGACAAAAGCAACATCAGACCCCCAGAAAAGAAACACCTCACTAACAGAAGCTTCTACAACTCCCAAATAACAAAATTTGCACCCTTACCAGAACCATTCTTGGCTAAACTATCAGGTAAAGAGTTACTAGATCTGAAGTTAAAAATGACTCGCTTATTACCTAGAATGAACAAACACTGCTGAATTTCCTGGATAATGTTCATGAAAGCCAGATTCCGAACACCAGCTGCATTCACGCACAAGACAGCCTCAGCAGAGTCACTTACGATGCCAATCTCCTTACCAATGAGAGCAGTCGAGTGAGCACAAAGAGAGATAGCCTTATGAATTGCTAACATCTCTGCCATTCTGGAGTCACCACTCCCCACATAGAGCGAAAACATACCTAACATCAAGCCCGAACTGTTCCTCAGCACCCCTCCTATACCCGCGTTACCCGGAGCTCCTGAAGCCAACCCAACCACATCAAACTTCAAGGCATAAGCATTAGGCGGAATCCAACTAGACGCCTTTCTGCTTTTAACTTGATGAGCCACAACGCAACTCTCTTTAATGTTGAGAAGCATAAAAGAAATAGGGTAATTATTGCCTTTCCTATGGTGCTTAAACCACCAAGCCACACAAAACTTGACGGAATCGGAAGCTTGGGAAATCGAAGTCTGCATGTTACGAAACACCAGCTGATTTTGAGCCTCCCAAATGGACCAAGAGACCGCTGAAAAGAGAGTAATCCACGCTCGTCTATACTTCACCTTCGGACACAATCTAGACCAGTTGCGAAACCAATTCAAAAAAGTATAATTTGCACAACATAACACACCCCACCAATTCATGCTTCCTAACCATAAGCTCCAAGACCATTGACAGTGAAGGAAGAGGTGATCAATTGATTCCTCCTCCTTCTCATAAAAGCGGCACAAAAAATTGGATGTCGGATCAAAACCAAAACGATGCAAAACTTTTCAAACTAGTACCCTTCCCCTCAAGAGTTGCCACAAGAAAATTTCAATCTTGGGAGGACACACACCTTGCCAAACACGATTGCTTTGAATTATAGGCGAGTAATAGACATGTTGCTTATACGTTCATCGGTTCAAATTCCCAACTGTCACAGCCCACAGAATGGCAAGCACAAGTTGATCAGGTGAGACTAAAGACACCACCGATGATTAAAAGACCGAACACATACATCTCAATGTGGTATTTTCTATGATATATTGTTGGTCCACATTCTGCATCAAATCACTTTCATAAAGTGTACATTCATGTTCACTTGGATTTCACTAACATCTCTGATACAACATGACACTATTAATTAATCGAAATGGAAATTAAAAGATTTAAAATAGAAATGGTTAATTTGAATGAAATCGTAAGAATATAGATTCGGTACCTTTTATATCACAAGAATTGTAGTTTATCAATTGGCCAGAGCACAGCTCTGTCCCTCCCTCTCATCTCCCAAACAATTACGATAAAGCCATTTCATTCATACAGTGGATAGATATTCGATGACAAATAGAATTATGTTAACATATATATATGCATATGCCTCTTTATATGTCAAGATTAAAATTAAATAAATAAAAATATTATAATTTTTTTTTATAAATTTGATTCAAGAATTTAAACTTTAAACATCTTCATTAATTTGTTAAGAGGTATATTACCACCGGAATACTATATATGTTCATCACCACTGGTGACTCACCTGTTAAATTTGGCTCATATTATAAATGAACTCAATATTAACCAAATAAGACTCAACTAATGTGGAACTTTCTGGAGGTATGAAAAACATTTGGATATTGAAGATGATGTTTGAGGGAGGTTTGAAGACCGATAAAGAACTGAAAAATGGATTCCGAAAGGGACTGCGGTGAGGACAAGGTGCATCGATCGCGGCACATAGAGTGGAGCGGTCGATTCTAGGAGATCAACGCGGTGCAGACCATAGAATTGGCAAGAGGTGTGGACCACGGTTTACTGAGCTATCGTTTCCAGAAGTATTATGCGGTGTAAGAAGCGGGGTGCACACCACGATCCAGACCGTGGAGACGACATATTTTGTTGAGATCGGGAATTTTACGTGAAAAATGAAAGTTTTTCTTCTGGAAAGTTCTTGTGCATGAAGGAAAATGAATATTCTTTGCGTGGAATAAGAAGACTTATGCTTAAAAGGAAATAGTTGTTTGTGCAACAAGAAAGTCTTGTACGTTTATGAGTATGATTTCTTTTTATCTTAAACTCTTTGTAACTATTATAAATAGACCTAATATCTATGTGATTAGATGAAGTGTGTGGAGTCAAAGAAACTCCATGTAACATCAGAGAGTGGTGAGATCCGGGTGAGAGACCCATGGAAATATTCAGAGAGAGATCTAAGGGAGTATCAGTGGATCAAATTAGAGATCCACGAGTGATATTTAGGAGAGACCTAGAGGATAATGTGGGGTTTATTGGTGAGGATCATGTGTGTGTTGTGAGCTGAAAGCCTGAGAGTCAAGATGTAAAGCTCAGTCGTGAGCTCAAAAACTTGATAAGGCGATTGTGTTTGAGGTTGAGGTGAGAGAGAAAATCCTGGAGTATATGGTTGTAATAATTTATCATATACTGAAAGTTTCTGTCATTTTGACGGGTCGTGGTTTTTTCCTTGATTTACGGTTTTCCATGTATATCTTATGTTGCGTGATTGTTTATTATTCTCTCATCTTATATTTTTGCTATATACGTTAATTGCTATGCGTTATGGAAGAATATTAGGGATGTCGCTTCCGCGTTCATCGGTTCAAATTCCCAGCATCATCTGGCCACCACTTATATATGCAAGACTAGTAAATTATGTACAGATATATTGAAAAAATAAATCTAAACTTTTAATTTAGGATTTTATAATTCGTGATATATATGTTTTTCGTTTTAAATTACTAGACACCAATGGCTTGTTGGGAATTTGAATCGACGAACGTGGAAACGACATGCCTAAATTCACCTATAATCCATAGCAATTAATGTTTATAGCAAAAAAAAAAAAAAATGAGAGAAAATAAACAATCACACAACACAAGATATATATGGAAAACCCTAAATCCTGAAAAAAAACATGGGTTGTCAGGACAATAGATATGACAAACTATCACAAGCAAATACTCCAGGATTCTCTTTTACACCTCAACCCCAAACCACAGAGCCTTACCAAGTCCCCAAGCTCACAACCCATATTTCTCCTCTGAATATCTCCTAAAAGAATTACTTTCCTTTTTCGCTGAAGATTTTCAGAACTGCATAAATTTCCATCAAACCGATATTAGTACCGCTGTCTATAGTACTGTGTTTCCCACATCGTTAATCTCTGGCACTGAACCGTTGTCCTTACCACTGTGCAATGCACAATACAAGACATGTCAGTTTCTTTATTGAAGGAACCCTCCCTCGGCCGCTCCCTAGACTGTTGTTTAAGCCACAATGCTAGGGACAACATTCTTCTTCTTCTTCTTCTTCCCAACGCTTCAACATCGCTTCTTCTTGGTCTTCTTGTCTTCAAACCTCCACCGAACACCAGCTCCAACTCCAAACGTTCATCACGTCTCTATGAAGTTTCACATCAGTTGAGTCTTGGTTGATTCATTTTGGATTTACTTGAGAATACGAGTTAATACCTAACATGACTTAAATATCCCCACAATATTATTTCACTGCATTTTTTATTAAGAAACTTTAATGAGCACATCATTGGCTCATTGTATTAGAAAGACTAATACTAGAATGTCCTAAATATTAGTTAAAACTCATGATAATTGATGTTACATGTGATACGTAAAAATCTAATAAATCATGAGATTATATGATATGATAGTTAGTGTTTTGATGTTGACAACTCACCTGTCATATCATTTGTATATGAATTTAAACTAATTTTTTGGACAGTTTATCATTACTCGAATTAGAAAACTCCAAATGTTTGGAATTCACAAACAAAAATACAATGAATTAATTCTCAATGTTAATTTGGAGTTTCCTACAATGATATTTAATTGCTTTATCATAAATAAGCTTGTAATGTAAGTTTAGTCATTCTTTAGACAATAATTTATTTTATCATGAAATTGAGTCCGCTGAGTTTAGCTGCTTTACCTTCTACATGTTCATGTGCAATAATAAGGAACAGCGCGCAGCAGCCGCTAGATATTATTAGTCTTCCACAATTCTCTCAGATGGATATTAAATTTTCTATTTTCTTATTATATAAAAATGTAGTTTGAAAGTGTTTGGCAAGATATTGCACTAAACAGATGAGCAAAAACGAACACGACTAACTAATTAAAGCCAGTTCAAAGAATTTTAAAAGCAATAAAACGAGATATCAAGCATATTAATTTCCTTGCTTATCTTTCTTCAAAAAGCTACTCAGCTGCGTACATATGTTGTGTTGCTGACCGCATTATCATCCTTTCTCTGTCATATGAAAACTTTACACATGATCAACTTTTTCTCGTTTAATTGAAGGAGGGATTTGGGTTAACTAATTAGGTCAAGTACAGTGTATGCATATATAACATATTATAATCACAGAGTCATAACTGTCGGCCACTTTTGGTGCATGTTAGGCACTCATTGTTGTAATATCTCTTCAAATTATTATAAATTTTTCTTTTCACTAAAAAAGTTATGTTTCATATTATTGAGCTCGTGTGAGTTACTTAGAATTACAAGTATAGATTACGTAAGACACTACAAGTCCTCGAACGGGCCAAGGAGGCAATGATTCGGATTTAATTGGATTGGGAACCATTATATATTGTTGGTCTCAACAAATCCTAGAATAATAATGCCGTTGTACACAACCATTTACTCAAATTCAATAGTTTTAGTTTTCATTTTTAAGGGTTTTCCTTTTTTAGACAATATTTTCCGATCTACTATTTAATTTCGTGTTCAATACAGTTATTTTTGTTGAGTTCCACTAAAAAAATTATTTTAGAATTTGTCAATAGCCCAAATTTGCCTCCTTTGTTATTTCAAAAATTTTCTTTATTTCAAACAATTCAAGAGCTAGTCCTATAGTTGTAATCGATTTCGTTTTTCTATTTAACCATATTTACGAAGAATTTGTTAAAGTATATTACAATCAATCATAGATTATTCTTCCTGGTTATATGATTCTTTGTTGATTTGTAAATTAGCCAAGTATTGTATCTAGGCTGTAAAGTAGGATCTTGATTTCTTCTTGCATTTTCTTGTATACAATCCTATACACAGAACAATTCAAATATTATTACAGAAATGTTCTTTTTAGTCGTATTGTTTTATATCTTTGATTATTATCAATAAATTGTTCATTTTTAGCAATATAATTTTTTATTGTGATTTGACAATTCAAATGGATTTTGTTTCGTATATATAAATTTTTAAATCAGTACGCATTGATATATCTTCATTAATAAGTTGGATGTAGACCATTAGATTGACGTACTTTGACTCAAAGTGTATATATTTGTCAAAACTTCTCCATAATCAGTGGTCCACATGCAATGCACTGATATAAATTATATCAGTACGCACTGAAGAGAAAAGGATTACATATATATATATATATATATATATATATATATATATATATATAAAATTTCAAATCAATGTTCATTGATATAATTTCATTAATGAGTTGGATGTAGATCATTAGATTTACGTATTTTGACTCAAAGTGTATACATTTGTCAAAACTTCTCCATAATCAGTGGTCCATATGCAACGTACTGATATAAGTTATATCAGTACGTACTAAGGAGAAAAGGACTACATATATATTTATATATACGGTCCCGTTCTGGTAAGTGCGCACAGATATAACTTATATCAGGGCTTTACATGTGGACTACTGATTACAGAGAAGTTTTGACAAGTACATACGCTTTGAGTCGAAGTATGTAAATATAATGGTTTACATCTAATGCACTGATGAAGTTATATCTGTGTGCACTGATTTAAACATATATATATATATATAATTATTTTCTTCTCAATACATATTAAAATAAAATACATCAGTGCAATACATGTGGGTCATAGATTATGGATAAACACGGACACGTGCATGCTTATTGAATAAAAACAGTTAAATCTAATGGATGCAAGACAATGATATATATATTTCTTTACTTGGCAACTACTTAGAGAGAGGAGTTGTAGATCGATTTTCAGACAACTATTTTGGGGAGAGAGAGAGAGGAGTTATCGTTTACAAAGTGTAGATGGAAGTACAATGAGAATAAAAAATAGATTATTTAAGGGTAGTTTGGATAGTTCAATATAATATATGTCTTTTAAACTTAAGTTATTAAAGCGGTGACATCATTGCAACAAATAAAAAAAAGGTGACATATCTCACTATTTCCACTTTTTATTAATCCATTATTAGACCTTAATAATTTCTTATCAATCCATGTCCTTAGATCATTAATTAAATTCATTTTCCTCTTTATATGTTTTTAGATCAAGACTACCTTATATATGGTGTTTGTGGTGATGAGGTTATTGATAATTAAATTGAAATCATTTTTTCTTTTCTGCACAAAAGTACCATCATGGAATAGACTGTATATAATAATCTATTACGTCCTCTTTGTATATAAACCTGTTACGAAATAAAGTGATTTGATCTCAAACAATTGTTTAGAAAGAAACCCTTGTTGTAGTATTATTATATGATCCAAATAATTAATTAATCCAAAATTCAATCCAATTAATGTGGTAGATGAGTTATTATTACCACATAAATAATAGAATGATGTGGTTAATAAATAAATCATTTACCATATCATTTGAGTTGGTTATTGGGTTAATTTGTTGAATCGTCCAATGTTATTGTTTTTTTTTTTTGGAAAAGAAGGAAGAAACCCTAATTATTCATATTTGTAGTTTTTTTTTCTAGCTTAAAGTTTGCACATAATAGCTTTGTATATACATATCTGCCCATGAAACATTCATCTATATATATATAATGGTTTTATTTTCGATGTGTACTGATATAATTTATATCAGTGTGTTGTAAGTGGACCATTGATTATGAAGAAGTTTTGATAAGTATATACACTTTAAGTCAAAATATATAAATCTAATAGTTCACATCAAATGCTCTGACGAATTTATATTAGTACGCGACAAATTTATATCAATACGTACATATTTGAAATTTGTTGTATATATATATATTCAGCTGCATGCAGACTCTTACTCTGGTGAAAAAATTTGTGTATTTTATTTCAAAAATTTGCACATTTTCAACGTGTATGAAAACAATGTTTTCTGTTTTTTTTTTTTAAAGGGTGTATGAAAACTTAATGTTGAGGGCATCATTTGCAAAGATGATAAATTCAGCGACAAGCTCACGAGCATGAAGCATCGAAACAATACATCTGGTGGCAGTCCTAAATCGCATGGCCGTCAACAACTCTCATGTTTTTCTTTTGAGAATGGGACTCATTCATATTTTCTAACCACTTATTTTTAATTTAGTGGATTTCTTACATCAAATGAAATATATACATATGCTTTAATTTTCTATTATATGACAACATACCAGACAATAACTACTTTTTAATTTACTTTCACGAACATCCTTTTTTTTTTATTGATGAATTTGCCAAAAAAATCTCATTTTCTACACTTTGATTTGGTAACTTCTAAATTCACTTCTTTCAAATCCTCCCAACTGAAATTTAGATTGTTTATTAATTAATATAAATATGTAGTAGACATGCATGTACATAGTGTAGTATGAATGACGATCCTAAATGACAGATCTATGATCGCTCGCTAATGTCAGTAGTAGATTGAAGAAATAAGGGTGCTCCGATCAAGAGGTCCTAAATAGAAATTCTTAACTTTTATTTTTAAACTTGCAGAAATAGCTTTCGGTGGCAGATGAGGGGGCACCCAACCTCATACATTTTTTATTTTAGTGTAATGGCCCTACAAATTAAATAAAGATTGATGTCTCTACCTCTGCCCATCTCATTAAAAAAACAAAGTTCTAACAAAAAATTCATGACCTCGTAGCTAGAGAATTATCAGAATAAATAATTATTAGAATTTTGGTTTAAAGTGTATATTTCCTGCTGCTTAACGACTTCTATCACGAATTAATGCTTGATTATCAGACTATTAGATCTGAGAAGTACAATTTCTCAAATTATTTTCCCAGTATGAACGATATTTTTTTCCATATCTACCGAGGAACTAAACAACTATTTATGGAACCAAAACAATATTCAGTTCGAGAAGCTTATTCAATTAGGCAGGCAAATAAAAGATAATGCTCATAATACAATTCTCTTCTTGTCGTTCCCCCTTTCTCTTCAGCCAACAGAGTTAAAATGTAGGACTGGTGTCAACATTTAATCACGGAAGAAATGACTCACTGAACGGGGATAACTAATGGTGTAAAAATGGACTGGCTCGGCCCATTAGGCACAGCTTGGCCAGGCCCGTTTCCGAAAACTGAGGCCCTGCCCGGCACGCCGGCCTGCCTCAAGCGGGCCGTGCCAGGGCGGTCCGCGTGCCTAGTCTGGCGGGCCGGTCCAGGGGATGTGAATTTTTTTAAAAAAAAAAAACTGTTGATGTCATGGACATGCGGGCCGGTCCAAGGGCCTAGCATGCCGGCTTGGCGTGCAGTGGCAGGCAGGCAGGCCCGCAGGACCTTGTACCAGCGGCCCCGCACGGGGTCTGTCACGGACCGGGCCTCGGCCTGACCCGCTTCCTTCACGGGTCGTGCCAAGCACGACCCATTGGCTTCGTGGACCAGCCGGACCGGCCTATCTCGGACCGGTCCATAATTACACCATTAGGGATAACTAACTAATACTAATCTAATACTAATAAATCAAAATACTAATAGAATAGAAAAGAACTGTTTTTTTATTAATCGTATCCAAAATACTGATTCACCAATTGAAGTGTAAGGGGTAAAAAAATTATTGGCACTATTTGGGGAGGTGTTGTGCAAATATCATCACTTTACTAATGTATGTTTAAAAGACATCATTTAACGTGTTCAGACGAAAATACCCCGAAATATTAAAACAGTGAGGAATTTGTCATTTTCTAAGTCAGAGAAAAGCAACAGTCAAACTGACGGGAAACTAATCGACGGTGAAGTGACCGGAACGAGATTACACGAGAACAACTGCGATTGACAAATGTAAGATTAGTTTTTTTTTCTCGTTTTTGTTGTTGTTAACTTGCATTACATGTTAGAATGGAGTTTTGTTGATTGAAATTGTAGAAACCGGTTAAAATAGTGATCTGAGAATGGTTGTGGTTTAGAGTTTGTAATTTGGTTGAATATCTGTTGAGGAAGATGAAATATGGGTTATCGAGACTTTTTGTAAGAGAATCGAGCTTATTTGTAGTTGAGTCGAGCTTTTATTTTCATGAAAATTAGGTTTTGGTAAGTCAAGCTTTTTTTGTAAGGTTTTGAGCTTTTTTTTAATGGGATCGAGCTTTTTTGAAAGGGATCGAGATTTTTTGAAAAGGGATCGAGCTTTTTTCAATAGGGTCAAGCTTTTTTTTTACATTGGATCGAGTTTTTTCATCATGACATCAAGCTTTTTTAAAATAAGATCGAGATGTTCTTATATATGATCGAACTTTTTTGTTATGGGATCAAACATTTTTTTCATAGGATCGAGCTTTTTTCTAAAGGGTCAAACTTTATTTTCGTGAAATTAGGTTTTGGTAAGTCGAGCTTTTTGTATAAAGGTTCGAGCGTTTTTTGAATATGATCAAGCATTTTTGAAAGGGATCGAGTCTATTTTACATTGGATCGAGCTTTTTTTACATAGGATCGAGCTATTTTGTAATGGGACCGAGTATTTTTTCATAGGATCGAGCTTTTTTTAAAAGGATCGAGCTTTTTTATCCTTGGATCGAGCTTATTTCTTATAGGACCGAGCTTTTTTATAATTGGACCGAGCTTTTTTATAATTGGACCGAGCTTTTTTGTTATGGGATCGAGCTTTTTTGTCATTGGATCGAGCTTATTTTTTAAAGAGTCGAGCTTATTTCTCCTGGGATCGAGCATATTTTTTTTAGGACCGAGCTGTTTTTACATTGGATCGAGACTTATAATTTTGGTTACGAGATTTTTCCTGTTTAATGATGTTGTATTTCTATTACATTGCAGATGAGAAATAGGTTGAGGGATTTGTTTAAAACTCCAGAAAGAGACTGATACGAGGGCAAATTGAGTCGACACAATCATTTTGATGCCCTTGCCAATATAAATGACGCATTGAACTGAGTCCCTGCAGAATTTGCAGATGAAGATTGGCGTCGGTTCATGGCGTCATGTTTCGGACATTTCCTGTCGATGCATCGGGTGATGAAGTTTTCGGATGGTATCATCCATCGGTTGCTTTTGAGGGAGCTGCAACATAACGGCCCAACAGATGAGATGCAGTTCATGTTAGGGAACCTGTCGGTGAGGTTTTTAAAGGTGGAATTTTACCTGATCACCGGATTACGGTTTGGAGTTGTACCAGACACGACCAAGTATGCAGTAGTGGAGAATGACATACATCAGCGGTACTTTCCTCGAGCCGATGACGTCTCGTTGTAGGAGATAACGGGTGTTGTCACCGTCGTAGAGTTTGGTGAGGCGTACGATGCTGTCAAGCTCTACCTCATATATATGGTGAACTGGATACTATGGGGTGGATGAGAGATTCAAGATTCCAGTTTGACAGTTTCGGGTGGTTGAGGATCTCGATGCGTTTCTACTCATTCTCGTGGGGTACCCACGTGTACATGCATTCTATTTACTCATTCAAGCATGCGCTTGACGGACGATGAGACTGGTTCGAGCGACGCCAGCAGGAAAAGGGCGCTGACGTACACACGGTGGAGACCTACAACATATACTGTTTATCTCACGCCCTATTGGTAAGAACTTCGAATTACAAGCTGTACTTTATTGGTGTTGTCCTCAATGTTATGGTTAGTTATCGTACTTATCTTTGATACAGATATTTGCTTTTGAGGTGATCCTTGATTTAAGAAAAGAGTTCTGTGCCCGGAGGGTTACATATCTGACTCCTTGTATTTTGAAGTGGGAGTTGACCAATTAACTAAGAGGAAGAAGCTGGCCAAGATTTTCAAAGACAGGGTATGTATTTAATTTGTTAATGTTTATATTAGTTTGTATGTGTATAATTATATTGTTCTAACTAATATTTCAGATGTTTGCGAGGAAGGAACTGGTGCCCACACCAATTGAGAAACAGGTACCGTACTATGCGGGGCTAAATAAGGAGGTGAGCCTGTATGTAGAGGAGGACATGCTTCATATGCTGCCTCCGGTCCTTGATCAAACTACCTTTGGTGGGAACAGTGAGACAGAGGGTGGGGGTTTGACAGACATGACCAGTGATAGTGATGGATCTGAGCCCGCCAATGGGGGTTTAAGACCCAATGACAGTGAGAGATATAAGACAGACCCTTAACGAGAAAGGCATAGGCATAGGCATAGGCATAGACGGGCTCGGTTTACCACCCCCGGACATGGTACTTCTACAGGGGATTCCCGTTGGAGCGTTGGACATGAAAGAGAGGTAAGTTGAAAACAAAGTTTAGTTTTTTTATTAACACGTGTTGATAGTTTTGTACTAACAATGTAGACATGATTTTGGGGCCGTGGGCAGATCTGTTGAACGATGTGCGTGAAGCCCTCTAAAAGAGTGAGGAGGATCGAGAGCGTTAACACTTGGAGTTGGTGGATATGATCCGGAAGAGTGACGATGATCGTCAACAACAACACCAAGTGTTACTGGATATGATCCGAGGGCTTCAGGGGTAGACCATGCGTACACATAGGGATGGCCCCCCACCTCCTGATCCAGACTTTAGTCCTAGAGACAAGACTGATAGGTATACGGGGGGACAGACAGGACAGGTGGACGTAGCGAAGACCCGCCTACCGGGGGGTAGGTCTAGAGAGTCAACCTCAGTCGCGTACCAACGATAGTAGGCTTGCTACACGTACAGCAGTCCAGTCGGACCTCCCAGCTGTCCTATCTGGGTCCACCCAGCCCTAGCGGTCTTCCCCACCACCTAGCACACTGATTCAGCAACAACGGTCCCCTCCGCCACCCAACACGTCGGCGTCGGTTCAGCGGTCCCCTCCATCATGCTGCATGTCGACCAAGGCTCATTGGTTCCCTTCCCCAGCTAGCATGACGACCTAGGGTCTACGGTCCCCTCCACCGCCCAACACATCGATTCAACCGCAGCGGCCCCCTCCACCGCCCAACACGTTGACCGAGCTCCAGAGCTCATCGAAGGTTAGAGTACTGCACATGAGGCGTATAGTTAAGCGTAGATGGAAGTTGATGAGCCCTTACACAGATCCATGCCGGCTGAAGAGGTTGAGGACTCGGCCCGAGTCCGTGGAACACATATTTGACCCCCACAGAATTATGGACGCCGACCAGCTTGTGGTATACAAAGCCTTTAAGAGGAACATCAACGGGGAACTGTGATTCCAACTTCATGTAATAAAAATTGCAGTGTTTTAATGTTTATTCAAATTTACCTAAAGCTAATTCAATCATTAAACAGATGTGATATAGATGTGCTGGCACCAGTGGACGCCGGATAGTTCATCCGTATGCAGTCCAACTTCATGGACTTGGAGGACACGGTACGTACTTACGTGATTTTCATATTAACGTTTGTGTAAATAATGTTGTATTGTTAAAAATTCATTAGTTTTATTGTCTGTCAGCATATGGACTCATACCTCCATATTCTTCGGAAGCGCCAGCGAGGATTCCCCACTGTGTACAACCAGAGGATCAACATATTGGATAAACAATTTTATGTAAGTAGTTATAAATTATTGGAATCGAATCACGTTTTACGGTTTTGTATTATTAATATGATATTGTCAATGATTGTAGTTACAACCACTTATGTTGTTACAGTGGGAGAGGATGATACCTCGTGATTCGCACGGGGCTTTGACCACGACAAGGTGGAATGTGTTACAGTCCCGATGGTTAGAAGAGGACCTTCAGACGGTCCATGGAGAAACCACGAGTAGAATCCGCCCATGGCACGAGGTTGACTTGGTAAGTGTTAGACGGTGGAAATGATTTAAAATATAAATTGTTCGTATATCCTGGCCTAACACCTTATGCATACTATTACAGGTCCTAATACCGTGCAACGTTGGGGGCCAACATTGGCTGGTGGTGACCGTCGACCTTATTCTCAAGAAGGTTGAGATATTTGACCCCTGGAGACAGGAAGTCCCTCATTATATCAGGAAGCAGCAGGTCCGGCCATTTACGGTGGTTTTTGCCGTCCATGTTGAATGATGAGGTGGTCGTCGGCCGTTCCCTAGGGAAAATAAGCCCCTCTCGATCAGCGTGGTCCCCACTTCTACAGTCCCCCAACAAAAAAAAATCGTAAGACATTCTATTTCATTTAAGTGCTTAGATATTATTTAAAAACAATTTGTAAAAGCATTTTAATGTGTCCAATTGCAGAGGTAATTGTGGTCCCCATATTTTGAGACTTATCGAGTACTTACTGGCGGGTCGAAGCCCTTTTGATTGGTCAGAGGACGACATGGGGATCATTCAGGAGAAAATGGTTGTGGAGATTTTTTGTAACTCCATGCCCGCCTAGTGATTGGTTGTATATTTCCTACCATTTTTTATGTACAAAGACATTGTAATTTATTCATTAATATTAATTCATTCATTAATAAGTTATTATTGCAATTCCAAATCATTACAATCTGATACAATTCCAAATGTTTACAATGTGATCAAAACTTTGTCATTCATTCCCTATTAGAGTCAATGTTAGGGCACGTCTGTTTGTTGTGTCCAATAGAATGGAAGATGCTACACTTGCGGCGGTATTCATCGGAAACACCTCTGCTTGGACCTTCATTAATCATAGGTGGATTAGAACATCTCCTGGAATTATGTCCTGGTTGTCCACATCTTCTACACGATTGTGTAGTTGTTCTCTCCGAAGACGAGATATGTCGACCCGCCCTAGGGCGTCCTGCTTGTCTCCTGGAGATTGGATTCAAAATCACCCTCTGAGCAATGTCAAATGGCACAACCCAAGTGGAAGGATCTCCAACCGGTATAATAGGAACCGAGTACGGTCAATAAGTGTCTGTCTCTTGTAGTAGTCCGAACACAAAGTTGTCAAATCCAAGTTTCGTTCCCTGTAAAAAAACATTGAAAACGATGAGCTTCACGTTTCAGTAATAATCACCTCATAGTAAAACTTGAAAGTAATGTACCGTACGGCCGCAAGTGCGTGAGAACATGAAAAATGATCCATTTGAAATTTGTTGCAAGTACAAGTCTTCCAGACTAAGTCAACAGTCCCCTGTTTTCTAGACCGCTTGACTGAGGAAATATTCTAGTCTACTGGATTTATGGTCATAAAACCATACTTCTCCACACGTTTTAAGATCACAAGATGTGCTACATTGGTCAACTGATGACGTATGGATTGTGTAGCTCTATAGTGATCTTGAAACCACCGTTGTAGCATATTCCTAATGAACTCAGCCAGAGTCAACATAGGCAGTTGTCATGTAAATTTTAGGCATGAGTTTATACATTCTGCAGCATTTGTTGTCATCACCCTGTACCTTCTTTCAGGGCAGTGTACACGGGACAACTTGTGTGGACCGGCATCAATTACATAATCATATTCATTCTGGTGCAAGTTTCTTAACTCTTCCATATGCCGGTTATATTCAAACTCGGTGTACATGCGGGCTGATTTGTCCATTATTGCAACAACATCCTTCCTATAAAATCGCTTCTTAATATTTTCAGCAAAGTGCCAGCAACATATGGTATAGGTGGCATAAGGGAACACTTTAGAAATCCCTGCTTCAATACTTGCATGTCTATCGGAAATGAAAACCAACTCATCAATATGACCTTTGGCACCCTTCAAGCAATTCAAAAACCATTCCCATGAAAGGTTGTTTTCTGAGTCGTCGTACCCAAAAGCAATTAAATACACCCGTTCGTTCCCATCTTGTGTTGTTGCAACAAACATTGTACCCCGGAATCGTCCCTTCAAATGGGTACCATCAACGGCAATTACTGGATGCATACACGTCCGGAATCCTTTAAGTGAGGCACCAATCGACATGAAAAAGTATAAAATTTACCATCTTCGTCGCACTGTAAGTCAGTGATTGTGCCGGGGTTTTTTTGTTCCAAAACGTAACCAAATGATGGAAGCAGTTGGAAGGTTTCCTCATGCGTTCCTTATGTCAGTGACAACGCATAATCGAGGTCGGCGTGTGCCTTACTGTACATGATTTGGATTCCATACATTGATTTCATATCGGCGATTATGTCCTTCGGACGCATTAGTCGACCATATTGTTGTTGAAGTCTAGGTGCAATAACTTCTTCAATTATGACTGCACTAGCTTGTCGGTGGCGACAATGAATTTCCTCTAACTGACAAGTGTGTTCGTTGACAAAACTTCTTACTTGAAAGTATGTCCCTTCATCTCTCCTCACCGCTCTTAACTTCCACGTACAATTTTCCATCAAACAAACTAGATGTAATGTTGTCTTATTGGACCTTTTCACATTCCACTCGAAGTTCTGCCGTATTGCAAAATGGCCTACTAGTCTCTTCAAATCTTTTTTCGTTGGAAAAAATTACCCTTTATATATCATGCTTGTAGGTTTATCTTTAACCAAGTTCATGCTTCCACCCATACCAAACGAGTATGATTCTGCTTCTGGA
Organism: Dipteronia dyeriana; assembly: GCA_032871835.1. Taxonomy (NCBI): domain Eukaryota; kingdom Viridiplantae; phylum Streptophyta; class Magnoliopsida; order Sapindales; family Sapindaceae; genus Dipteronia; species Dipteronia dyeriana. Next base: position 25,910,659 of record CM065297.1, on the reverse strand, counting down.
ATAACCCATGTTGTGGCATTATCAGAATCATCTGGAGTTATATTATTAGCCCGGACCTCGGAGGTCCTAGCTATATCTGGTGCACTGGAACTAAATCTGTGTACATGTCTTACACGTCTTTCCGTTTGGACAGGTTCTTCATCATCCTTATTGTCCTCTACATTATCTACCAGATTGAAATTGCCCTTATTATCCACCTCATGAATCAGCCCAACATTCGATGCTGCATTCTGCTCATTGTTGATGTCATTATAGATCCCATTGTATTGGTGATTGTACTGCCTACCATTCATCTCAATTTGACAACCAAAGATATCGTCGAATTGAGGTCCCTGTATATTATCATGGGCGGCTACTTCCGGTGGGACAACACATATGTTTTCCCGACCATCAATCCCACTTCTTTCTGTGAACAACTAGTTGCTTCCGCCTGACGATCGAAATTGTTGGGTGTTATCACGATGAGGGATATCTTCACCAATGCCACCTCCTGCTGGCCTCTCGATTAGGCTAACACATACTTGAGGGATCACCCTATCTTCCCCTAACATAAACTGAACATCATCATTGTTTGTTATAAATGTACGACATGTAGTCCTAGGAACAATTGATATAGACTGTAGATCAGCACTGTATTTGTTCTCATCAAACTTCACAATGATTTGCATGATTGACACCAGTTCGCCGTAACTCAAATTCTTTGACACATACAAACCTTGGTTATCGGAACCTAAATACCTCTGATTTTCGTCGAGTAATTGATCACATCGACCGTTGTAAGATATGACTATTCTCACCCTATCCATTGTCCTATCAAAATCATCATCAAAAACCATTATTAAGAAAATAATATTTAATATTAAATTTACAATTATAAAGGACTAAACAAAAATAAAAAGTGTAAGCGATCGAGATTTTTTTTACTGATTGAGCTTTTTTTGTACACGATCGAGCCGTTTTTGTACATGAACGAGTTTTTTTGAACGATATCGAGCTTTTTTTGTTTGTGATCGAGCTTTTTTTGTACACGATCGAGTTTTTTTTAATATGGCTCGATTTCAAATATGGCTCGATTTCAAATATGGCTCGACCTTTTTATTTTAGGGATCGAGCTTTTTTTGTGAGGAATCGAGCTCTTTTTGTGAGGGATCGAGCATTTATTTTATGGATCGATCTTTTTTACTAATGTTTCGAGTTTTTTTAAAATGTTTTCCAGCTTTTATGCCTAAGATTTTAAACTTGTTTGCACCACTTCAAATCAACTCGCCCAAATATATATATATAAAAAAATGCATACATGTTCATACATTATTTTTAAAAAGTTTACAACTCGTAGACATAAACAAAACAAAATTGAGACAACATGCTATTAAATGTTCATACATTGTTAAACCACACAGAAATGCATGAAAAAATGAAAATGAAGATCAGAAATATTAGTTTACCTTCTTGTGCAATATTTGGACTCGAGCTCGTTTTTTGAAGAGATACCTGGAATAGTTGATTGATTTTCAGACAACTTTTTTGGAGATAGGCTTTTAAAGAATAAAGAATCGATTATTTAAGGGCAATTTCGATAGTTCACCATAATAGATGCTTTTTAAACTTAACTTATTAAACCGACGACATCACTACAACTCAAAAAAAAAAAAAGTGACATTTCTAACCATTTCCACTAAATTGTAATATATGATCTATTTTTTAAAACTTTTTACATTTACCTTCTTATATTTTTTCACAAATTGGGTCATGTATACAATTCAATTGATGGTATTAATATTTTAGGTGCTGACCGATAGACATCCGAACATTATCAGCAAATAAATCTAAATGTGGTTAAAATTAAGATATATACCATAGCTAGAGAACTGTGTAGCTTAGATTATCATCGACACAATCATGCAATTAATGGAATAAAGTTAAGTGGAGCACACCGACATACATGACATTAATCAAAATATGATTTAGATATTTAGACGTCACTGCTACGTGACAGAATCAGGTGCACTCAACCAACCATTCTATGTCTCAATTTATGTAATGAGATGTATATTACATAATCGATGATGCAAATCTGTACTATGCTTACGGTTTGTTTGGGGCTTAATTATTTTTGTCGTCAAACTTTCCTTGAACTTTTTGTTAGAAAGGGTCACACATTAATGTTTTTTAGTAGCTAGTTGGTCACTGGTCAAGAGAAAAGACAAGGCTAAATAATAAATTAGCTTGGTTCAGACTTTGAAAGCGATTTTGGAATTTCAACAATTCTATCATTATCAGATGTTGGGACCAACAGAAAAAAATAGCTGGTTTGCACTAGGAATTCTTTCCGGGAATATTGCTTTCTTAGCATAGAATTGCATGAAATGCAAGGAAAAAAAAAATCATTTCTGTTTCAAGAACGTGAATGAGAACAGAATCGACCATAACTAAGATCACTAGTACAAGATTTAGACATAACATATATAAAACATATATACGAGCATACAAGGAATTAAGGAAAATGTATAAAATTTACTCATCAAATAAAAGATATTATACCATACCAGGAAATTAAGGAAAATGTATCTCCACCGCTTCTGTAAAGGGCTTATCTTTATATTATTATTCTTATCTACGAGCATGAATCCTATATTTAACGGGGTGTATTAGATTAAGATTTTAATATATAATTTTTGAATTCTAGTATTTTTAAAGGCTATTTTTATGGATTTTATTTATAGACTAGACTTTCAAGATTCTGAATTTTTAAAAAGAGTTTTTATATTTTATTTATAGACTATTTGGATTATCTGAACTTTATTTATAAACTTTTTAGACTTTTTAAGATATGAGTCTGAAAAATTTACTAACACAATTACCTCCGTTAAGAAACCCAAACTGTAAAACACCTCCCAGCTCCACTACCAAAGCCTAATGTTGAAGGCATCAACAATTTCTAGAATACTTAAAGACTGAAAAGAGAATATATAACGAAGTCGATTAAAATGTTTCCAAGAAACTCAAAGCCCAACTAATTACGGTAGAGAATAGATTGAAAACAAAAATCTTCTAGTTCCCAAGAATAAAACACTGGGACCCCTGAACAAGAAAGAGCAAGTAAGGCTGCAGAGATAGCAAATTAGAGCATATAGATAAGAACCCAAGTCAAGAAAAAAAAAAACTAGGTTAATCTTATGACACAAAAACAACCACGAGACAGAAGTCTCATGGCCTTAAATTACCAGACCTACACACCAACGGCAAAATACCATGCTGCTTCAAAGTTCAAAATAGGGACTTATGTTTTTCGCTGTGACTTTTTGAAAATGATGAAAGTCTTAAACGAAGGTAAAAAGTCTTATGGGAAATGGTAAGATATTCTTTCGGTCTTTTTATTTATAGTTATCAGTAAAAAGTATAAGATAATTCATTTTGTCATAAAATTCTACAAATATTAATCTCAATCCAATAGTAACAGACAATTTATTGTCCCTTAAAGTCTTAATTGAATACTAACAGACTTTTTTAACTTAATAAAATGTCTCAATCCAATACCACCAAACTCTTATATTTCAAATTTATCTATTAAAATCTCAGTCCAATACACTTATTAGCTTATTAAGATAAGTTTGGATTCTCTTCTCATCTGGCTTGGGTTTTCCTAATTACATAGTCACACCGAGTAAAAATATACAAACAAATGTTTCATCAAATTACAGTACTCCTAAAATAGCCAAATAAAAAGTTAGTTGAGACTAAAGAAGAGGATTCAAGCTCGTAGAGAATAAATTATATGTTTGAGGAAAACTTGAGTGTGCCCATCCAAATCTATATAATATATAAAAAATGATCCTTACAGCACTGTGAGGGAACTTTGGAATTAATTGTGGCTTCTATTGGTTAGTATTAACTTCAATCAATATTAACAAAACCAGATAAATAGGTGGATAATTTATATGATTGTGTAATTAAATACAAAGATTACGTTATAAATCATTTCTTCAAAACATATCTTTTTGTTAATTTAAAAGTAATGATTTAAATACATTAATTTCAATATATATGTTAACATAAATAGGTGACCTATTTGTATGATTCTATAATTAAATATAAAGATTACGTTATAAATCATTTCTTCCACATATATGTCTTATTGGTTATTTTAAAATAATGATTTAAATGCATTAATTTCAATATATATTAACAAAACAAGATGAATAGACACCTGCCCTAATTTCATAATTCTTAAATTAATTGCAAAGATATGTTACTCACCCTAAATCAATTTAAAACCCATCATATTTTCCCTTAAATCAAACTTAAAGTCCTCCCATCTCCCTCAATTTTCTCTATAAAAACCATCCAAAATCTCTTTTGCTTTTTTCCCGTCTCATTCCATTGACACTCCCTCATAGAGAAACTAAAAACACTCAATCGGTGCGGAATCAGATGGTATTAGGTGGTGAGAGTAATTTTTACATATATATATATATATATATATATATTATAAAAAATTTAATATTTTAGTTTTTTTTTGTTCAATTCATGATGACCGCCAAATGTCCCTTTCAAAAAACCTTACACTATTCTCATCGTTTTCTTATCAAAATGAAGCATCTCTATATGTTTTTTTTTATTTAAACACTTTAGAAGTTTTTTATTTATTGTTTTTTTTGTTAGGGTACACTTTAGTAGTTAAAAATATAATTTTGGATTGATTATTGTTGTAGTGTATTTTGGTATCTTTACTATGATGTTTATTATGTGTTCGCTATGCAACCTTCCGATAAGGCTAGCATCCTACTCATCACCATTAATTGACCGGTTGAGAATTGTGAGGTACTCTGCACTTGGATATATGATGGATTTGACAGACTATTAATTACTACTATATTTGAATGTTAGGTTTGTAGTCTTTGGTTCATCTTTGAAAAAAAAATCGCTTTATATGTTTCCGTGTATCCAATACTAGAATTTTTTTAAAATGAAATTTACACATTTTTTTACTGTTTTTTCTTCTTTCCATTTTTAACCTTTTTTGTTTTATTTTCTTTTTGATTTTTCAAAATGTAGTAAATATATATTTAATACACTAAGATTATTTCCTAAAAAAAATATTTTTGAATTTTAATTATTCTTATAAATGATAATAATTTTTTTTTAAAAAACAAATATCAATTGTAATACCAAATTAATGGTAATCCATGGTAACACATTAACAACATGAATTATTACATTCAATTCAATATATTCTTTTTTTAATATATGAAATTCACTCATATTTTTTGTCATAAATGGTAATAAATATGTTTTTTTTTTGTAAGATAATAAAAAAAATAACTCTACTACTTTTGCATCTCCATTAATGTATTCTCCTTTATTTTATTTTTATTGAATCATCTATGACACAGATGGTTGAACAAAAGTCTATAAATCAATTTATTGAAAAGAATGGAATGTCTTCAGAAAATAAGTGTAGAAAAATCAATTAATTTATCACTAAGCTTGACAATAACCTCTATACAATTTTTTTTTATAAAAAAAATTGAGTACTTATACAAGCATATATAAAATACACGTTTTTACATAAAAAAATGTATATAAAAATTGGTATTTTCGAGTTAATTGAAGTGTATTTAGAGGTTTTAAAATTTTAATTTATTAAAATGAAATATATTGACAAAATAAATGGGACATGTGCAAAACAAATAGGATTTTAAATGGAAAATCTCAATATATATATATATATATATATATATATAATCTTAAGTATTTATAATTCTTTTTCTATTTTTCCCTTTTTGTTTTCTTTTCTTTTTGGCCGTTTAGATTGTATTAAATATTTATTAAATACATTATGATTATTTTTAAAAATAAATATTTTTGAATTTTAATTATTCATATAAATGGAAATAAATAAATATTTTTCAAACAAAATAAAATATTAATTATAATACAAAATCAATGGTAATCCATTTTTCATGAAATTAATTGCAAATTTAAAAATATATCAATGGTAATATATTAATATAACATAGTAATAATTTACAAAAAGGATACTCAATAGGAATGAGTCAATTCATATGCATGCAATTTGGATTGCTATTAAATGTACTACATCACATATCAGTAGATAATCAAGAGGCAATCCTGTAATTAATGGAATAGTTAATAAATTCTCTAAACCAATATCATAATTGATTTTTAATCATTAAGTATTATTATTATTATTATTATTATTATTTGAAGTATTACATTATTTGGTAAGTTTAAAAACAATCCATAATCTTTTTTCTTTTATCAAAACTATTAATTAGTTATTAAGAGCATCTTCAATTATATAAACAAATTTGGATCTGGTACACTTGTCTAAATCAAAAATCTACTTTATCTAAATTAAAAATTTAATCCCACCTAATTCTTTTACTGTTCCTGCTCATTTTATTTCATAAGTAAAAAAAAAAAACTATAAAAGACAAGAGAATGTATACGTTATGAGTATTGATTTATTCATAATGAAGAGATGAATTTTACCTGACTGAATTTTTTGGGATCGAAACAATGATGAGATAATAGGTGATTAGAAAAAAAAAGCCACAGATGAGAGAGAAAGTATAAAATTATAAAAACATTTTTCTTGGGTTAAGTTTGTATTTGATGATTGAAAGTCAATATTCAAATTTGATTATTGGAGAGACAATCTGATTATTGATAACTGTTATTGTAAAATTTTAGTGACTCTATTAGATAGTGGTTTTTTGGATAAATAATCAAATTTTGATTACCATCCTACTTTTGAAAATACTATGGGAGATGCTTTAAGTATAATAACTTTTAATATTATAATCTTTTTTAATAAATCACATATCCATAGATAATCAAAATACAATCTCATATATATATATATATATATGTATATGAAAACAATCGAGAGACAATTTTATAATTAATAGGGCAGTGAATAAATTGATTTTAAATATCATGGATCATCCCTTTACTGTTGAGGATGTCCGTATTGCAGCTTTATCGATCTCCCCTACTGAGGCGCTTGGTCCGGATGGGATGCCAGGTCTGTTTTACTAGAAATTCTAGGATTTGGTAGGTCCGAATGTTACTGCAGCTTGTCTACGATGTCTTTATGATGACAACTCGTTAGAATCTATAAATGATAATTTGGTAGTTCTTATTTCGAAAGTTAGGAATCCAGTTCAGATTAGGGTGTTCCGGCCAATCAACTTATGCAATGTCTTGTATAAAATTGTTGCCAAGGCGTTGGCTAATCGGCTCCGTTTGGTGCTTGATGAGGTGATTTTAGAGTCCAAGAGTGCCTTCATCCCTGAGAGGTATATTTTTGATAACACACTGATTGGTTTTGAATGTCCTCATGCAATTCAAAATAGAAGTTCTACTAAATGCCGTAATTCAGTCTATACCGATGTACACGATGAGTTTATTTAGACTCCCTAAATATCTTGTTTCCGAACTTTATAATTTATGTAATCGGATTTTTTAGGGTAGTTCAGATGAACATTCGAAGATGCATTGGTGTAATTGGTGGAGAATGTATGTTCCAAAGGATGAAGGTGGCTTGGGTTTCTGGGATTTAGAGGTCTTTCACAAGGTGCTTCTGGTTAAGTAGTGCTGAAGAATTATTAACAATCCGAATTCTTTGGTGGGTCGAGTGTTAAAGAATTGCTACTTTCCTGATTTAACCTTCTTGAATGCCAATCCTAAGTCGAAGGGCTCGTTGATTTAGCAAGGTTTAATGTGGGGATGTGGGATCATCCATATGGGCTCTCGTTGGAGAATTGGGAGAGGCAACTCAGTAAGAATCTATAAAGATCGTTGGATTCGGAGGCCGTTGACATTTAAGATCATTTCTCCTATGAAGTTAGATGAGAATGCAGCGGTGGACTCGTTTAAAACGGTCTCATGAGATTAGAATCTGGGTTTGATTCAGAACATCTTTTTGGGTGACGATGTAGATTTGATTCTGGCCATCCCACGTCACATAGTGCACATGAAGACTCTATTGTGTGGCAAGTTGATCAGGCTGGTCAGTACACGGTCAAGAATGGTTATTATGTGGGCAGAAATATTCTTTCGACTCCTGGTTCTTCGGGTCTTGATAAGTCGAGGTCTTGGTGGAAAACTCTTTGGCAGATTAATATTCCAACTAAAATAAGGATTTTTATTTGGCATACGTGTAATCATTGGATCCCGACCTTTTCTCTTCTCACTTCATGATGGATGCCTTAGGATGGATCTGCCCACGATGTTCTTATAAGTCTAAAACGATGGTTCATGCTCTCTGTGACTGTCATGCAGTGGCTTAGGTTAGGGGAAAGTTTGTGCCCTTAAAGGCATTGAAGCTGTCTGATGATTTACATTTTTATGATTTCATGCTTACCTATGTTCGCTCCTTGAGTCCTTGCCAATTGGCTATTCTTTGTGTGGTTTTATGGAAAGTTTGGTTTGATAGAAACCAGCTGGTGCATAATTCTGGATCGATGGATTATAGAGATGTGTTTGATTGGGCTTCCAGTTTTCTTGATGATTGACACTCGGTTCAGCTTAGGACTTGACCGAAAGTGTCTAATTGTTTAAAGATTGATAAGTGGTGTCCTCCAGACGTTGGTACATGGAAAATCAATACTGATGTTGCTACTTGGTATGATAGGAGAGCCATTGGTTTGGGAATTGTTATTCGTGATAAGGCGGGAACTGTTAAAGCTGTGGCTTCCCTCAGAATTCAGGCTATGGTAGTGCCTCTGGTGGCCGAAGCTATGGCTATTTAGAGGGGTATTCGGCTGGCTATTGACTCAGGACCGGTTCCCTTCCAGGTTGAAACTGATTCCTTACAAATTGTAGAGCTAATTAATAAAAGCTCCATTCCCTCTACCGATGTTGGTTCCATTATTAGTTTGATTCTTTCCCTTCTTGCGGATTTTTCAGGTAGTGGTGTCGTCCATGTGTTACGGAGCGGTAATGTTGTTGCTCACAAATTAGCAAAGATGGTTATCTCTAATATGGGTGATTCTTTTTGGATGGATTCTTGCCCTCCTTGCATGGAGAGGCTTGTCCGTTTAGATGCTTCTGGTTAGTGCCTGTTTTGTGTTTCTGTTTCAAAAAAAAAAGTATTATTTTTTAAGTATTCAATTAATTATTTGATAGGATTTAAAGACAAGCCCTATTTTTTTAGTTAACAAGCTATAAATTCTAATTAATTATTTTTTAAAAAATTATTGTTAATTATTTAACTATATAATATATATATATATATTTATAATATAATATATATAATATTTAGTAAGTTATTTTATTTTATTTTTAGTTCGTTAAGAAAATTTATTAATTATCTCATTAGTTATGGAATTGACTATTCATTCTATTTATTATCCCATTAATTATGGATTGGTTCTTGATTTTTCTATATTATTAATTATTTTATCTTATTTTGGAGCCTCACATCACATGTTGTTATGAGAAGACTCCATTATTAATTAGTTTTTTTTAAATAAATTATATTTAACCCTTCAGTTTTGTATTCTTCAACTCTTCATTTCCTTTATAATTAATAGTTGATTTTCTAGATTTAATGGAAATTAATGGAAATTATTACTATTATTAGATCATATACTTTTCCTTTAATGCTTGATGAATAATATATTATTTTAAAGTTTCAACATATCACATGAGAAAGCTTGACTTGAAAATTGATTAATTTTTATTGGAGATGTCAAAGAAATAAATCTAGAAAAATACCTCATGAGTCATGATTGTTTTCATCACCGATACATCTAATATCTTAGATCGATATGTCAAGTCATTAAATTATTGTTGCCCTACATTTTATAGTTCTTACACACCGTGTGTGATGCCATCTAAGATAGTATATGTATGTGATATTTATAGCACGTGTCTAATTGTTAGTAAAAAAAAACTCAAGTGAGAAGTTGCACCCTATCCACCCTAGATTTTCCCCCATTTGATTATGGCTTGAGAGCTTGGGATTAATAAATATTGTATAAAAAGAAATTGAAAAAAGAATTAAACTCAAACCTATAATATTAATAATATAGATGTGAGAGTGGTACCATTTGACGAATGTCAACTAATATAATTGAGTAGTAATAATAATATTAGAAATATTACAATAGCATTCCAAAAGTTAGCATGGGCAATTAATCAAACGTCTAATTGATTAAACTAAATTAGAAAAACATGTCACGAGACATGTATTGCAATTCTGATGTGGATTTCATTTTGTTTTTGCCCTTCTAACTACTTGTTCCCCTATTAAATCTCTTTCTTATCCATCAGAGTTAACATCAATAATTAATGTCAATGCTTATAAATCATAATCATTGTGACTCCGAAAGGAATAATAATTTGGCTTAGACATTAATTCAGTAAATTAAGTGAATTTCAAGATCTATTATAAATCACCTCTAGGAGTGTAGATTAACCGGTGGATAATTGAATTTATGGATTAGATAAATGACTCATAAACCAACCGTTCAGATCTTATAGGTGTTAAAAAACTTTAAAAATAAATATCTGAACTGTGATCGGATAAATAATGTAAAAAAAAAATCAATTATAAAGCTACATGGTCCCATGATAAACATAATTAGCTTTTTGTTTAAAGCTAACTATGTCAGATGATGATCTAATTATTTGATCATATATCCAATGATCATGGGATGTTTTTTTTTTCACCCCTCTAACACAGTATCTCATCTCAATATCAATCATTTAACAATAAATATACAAATTTTACTAAAAAATATGATTTAATATTTAGTCATATCCAGTTTTGTCACATGGTGCGCGGAACACAAGACAGTATTCAATATCCATTCAAATCGACAACATTTTTAACAAATTTGAACTCAATTATTACTACATATTGAATATTTATCTCAGTGTTTATTAACGTTGTTGGATTGTAATCTAATCAATAATTTTTAAAAGAAGAAAAACATAAATTTGACAATGATATCATGTGGTAGGTAAATTCAAACGGGATTCCTTTATAAAAAAGTATATATTGGGTTTTTGTTAGATAAAATTCTTATTATACGGTGCCCTCCTAAACTTAACCGATAAAAAAAGAAAAATGTGCAATAAAATAATATATGAAACAAGTAAAGGTGTAAAAATGGACTGGTCCGGTCCATTAGGGACGGCCTGGTCAGTCCATTTCTGGAAACATGTCGAGCCAAACCGGCCCGCGAGGGTGTCGCGGGCCGGGCCGGACCGGCCTGTTTCCAGAGAAGCAGGCCCTGCACGGCACGTCGGCCTGCCTCAGACGGGCCGTGCCTGCGTGCCTTGTCAGGCCTAACGGGGCTGGTCAGGCGGGATAGTTTTTTGGTCCAATTTTTTTTTCAAATTACGTTTTTTTTGTTATTTAGGGTATAGGGTTTAGGATTTATAGTTTATGGTTAAGGGTTTAGAATTTAAAATGAATGAAGAGAACGAACAATTATTAGGATTTGAAATGAATAAAGAGAATGAATAATTTTTTAATTATTTATTTATTTTTCACTTATGGAATTCAGTAATACATATCTACATGATTGCCTCATTAAAAACCTTACCAAGAAAAACCCAGTGGGATAAAAACTTGGTAAGGGAAAAAGAGTGCAACCGTTTTACAACTTACAAGTAAATAATAAATACATATGTAAAAGTATAACCTAGTTCTGGCCCTGGCCACTACCTGAATGGTCATCAATATATAGATTATCGAAATTTAGATTAAGTTCTTTATATACAGTTAGATTTTGTAACCTTTTTTTAGCATGCTCCCAATCCCGAAGGCATGTTAATACCTCCACCATCTCTGGAGACAAACAGCTTCTTCTTGGTTCAATTATGCGTCCACTGGTGCTGAAAGCTTGTTCTGAAGACACCGTTGACACTGGAATAACCAGTACGTCACGTGCTAAGTGTGACAGAACTGGATACCTGTACGTATAGGTCTTCCACCATAACAACAAATCAAACTCTTCCTTGTCTTCAACAGCATCGAACTGTGCTTCAAGGTACCTAATAAATTCGGTACAAGTTTTCTTCGTTTCAGAAGGCTCCAACTTGTTTGCTTCGGCTCTGTCTCCGGTCGTGTTGATTGGGGGATGTCAATGTTGCCAAACCTGGTCTCATAAATATGAAAAATCTCGAACAACTTGGTTCGAATGTCAGTAATTTGTTATGAATAATCTATTGACAAATTAATACCTATAAACTCAAGTAAAACTTCTAAACCAGATAATTTAACCCTGGGATCTATTATAGCACTTAAGGCATAAAGTAAGGGAATGTTAGCCCAATATTTTTTCAACTTTGTCTCCATGACAACAACTGTAGCGCCTAGATGTTCATCTTCTCTATAACTGTTTAACAGTTCAGACATTTCCACTATCTGATGGATTGCCTGAGAAGATGTAGGGTAATATACCCCGGAAAGAGTTACAGTGGCATTGTAAAAAATCTTTAAAAATTGACCAAAAATCATTGCCACATACCAATTGTTTGTGGAAAGTAATTTTGGACTAAGTTGTCCTGTTTCGGTCAATTTCATGTTATAAAAACATGTAATGGTTGTATCATATTCCAAACAATTTTGCAACATTAAATAAGTAGAGTTCCACCTTACCGGCATATTAGTTTGGAATTGTTGGGGTTTGAGACCGTTTAATTTACAATGTCTCTTGAATTCACTGAATCTAGGATTAGAACTGCAAATCCAAGAAATGGCATCTCTAATGCGATCTATTTGGTCGCTTACCTGCTTTAAACCAGCCTGTACAACTAAATTTATAATATGGCATGCACACCGTTGATGGAAGAAATAACCTCCATCTTGCGGGATATTTCTTGCAACAAACAATGCAATGGAGCTGGTATTTACAGATGCATTATCAAATGTGATTGAAAGAATGTGATGCGTGATTTCATAAGTTTCTAAAACTTCCATTATGACATTAAAAATATTTTCTGCGGTATGTGCAAAATCCATAGGACGAAAACCAAAAATTCTTTTTGTTATCCTCCAATCAGAATCTAAATAGTGTCCCGTGACACATAAATAGTCCTGTTTGGAACATGCATTCCAAATATCAGAAGTTAATGCAACAGAGACACTTAAATGCTGTATTTCAGAAACTAAGTCATCCCTTTCGGTTTCAAACAATCGTATCAAATCATTTCTAGTGGTGGTTCTAGAAACAGGTTCATATTGGGGGTTATATGCAGATGTGATTAATTCTTTATAAAATGGACTCTCACCAATATTGATCGGTTGATCAGTTTGTGCAATGTATCGTGCCAAGCACTCTCTAGCGTGCATGGCGTCGAACTGCCACGTCGTAACGGACCCGTCTGGGTGCCGTTGAAGCTGTGTCTGGGTTGTAGTATCTACCTGTCCATGTGCAGGCATACATTTGTGCATATGCCGTCTCAAATGTCCGGTTCCCCCCGTACTTGTAGCATAATTCTTATGGCAAAACTTACATTTAGCTCTGAGGCCAGACGCCCCGTTTGGGAGTGTCATTTGGACTATGTTGAAACATTGCCACATATCTGATGTTAATTTTCTGGGACATGGTGTTGGTGTAACGCCGGAACCACAAGGTCCCGCTTGAGTATGGGTCAGTTCTGAAATATCAAATTCATCGTTGAGCATATTCAAACCGTCGGGAAAATAAGGCTGCTGGTTAGGATCTATTATCTGAATAAAAATATGAGCACTATAGTAGTTAATAGTCAAATTAAAATTCAATATTTACTAACAGTAATCTTAATTTACTAACAATAATTACTATAACTAATACGACACTTACAATAATTTATTTACTTAAAAAACAAATTAAATAAACAAAAAAAATCATAATATACTAACATAAAATTTTAAATTCACTAGTTCACTACTACAAATAAAATTGATAAATTTACTAACATAATATACTAACATAAAATTGATGATTTGAACCACTACTCTTAAATTTACTATCATAATCTACAAATGAAAAATTTTAATTTATGAAAAAAACAATATCAAACGTAATTACTACACTTAACATTCATCATTTACTTATTAAAAAAATTAATTTCAGTAATACAAATTAACTTTCTAAATTTATTAATAACAAATATTAAAATTACTACTAAACTTAAAAATCTTAATAAACTAAACAAATAATATTAACATTAAAGCCCAAAAATTGATAAACTAACTAACTAAATAGATAATGTTTTCATTAAGTAACTCAAATATAAACATAAACATATAAATTTACTATGAGAATATGTTAGACCAAAAGTAATAACAAAATTGTACCTTTAAAATTTGGTGTGTTGGTGGAAAACGTAGAGAATTTTGTAGAGAGAGTAATAACCAAAATGAATGAAAAAGTTTAGAGAATTGGAGAATATATTAGAGATTGAGATTTGAGAGAATGAGATATTGAAAGAATGATAGAGAGAGTTAATGGAAAATGAAATGGATGGAAGTATTTATAGAAAAATTTGATTTGTGGGTCAAAATATAATTTAAAAGATTATAGGGGGGTTTGGTAATTTTAAAAACCTCCAACGGCTAGAAATCAATTCGTGACGTCAGCCAACGGCTGGAATTGATTTCCAGCCGTTGGAGGTTTTTTTTTTAAAAAAATAAAAATAAAAATAAAATTGGCCGACCGGTCCGCCGGGCCCGTCCGACAGGCCTGGCAAGCCGGATTGGCGTGCCAGGCGGGCAGGCCTGCTGGGCCTCCTCCCAGCGGCCCGTGAACTTCATGGGCCGGCCGGACCGGCCTGTCACCGGCCGACCCATTTTTACACCACTAGAAACAAGTTATATTTGTGATTAAACTTGTCAGCTCATTGTTTTTTTTTCTTGATTTCGATTTGATTTGAATGTGTGATAGTAAAGTTTTAAATATATTAGAAATACAGTAAGAAAAAAAAACTATGCAAAGTTCTAATACTATAAGAGAATTAATTTACTTGCATAGATAAACAAACATCAAGCTTTTAGACAACAACAAAATTCTCTTAAAGTTTGAAGTAAACATAGTGATCGAGCCATGATAACACTAGTTTTCGAGTCCTCCTTCCTACTCTTGTTGCTTAATTCTTGAGTAAAATCAAATATTTAATGGCTCAATCGAGTGTTTTTACAGGATTTCATATTTAGGGGTATCGTTTGAATGATTTGAGTGAGGTTGGGACTCAAGAGTGCTGGAAATCAGAAACTTGGGCAAAAAGGAGAGCTGTCGCGGTCAGGGCACGTCATCATGGACAACTGCGACATCATGAGCGACAACAACTTATTTTAGAAGTCGCCAGAATTGTCGCTTGGAGATCACGCGTGAACTACCAAAGAAGCAACATGTCACGGTCAAGTTCCGTCATGGGAAATCGTGACATATCAGGCGATAAAAACTTCCTTGGACATTGTCGCGTGAGGTGTCGCCTGAAGAGAAGACGCGGAGAACGAGAGGCGAGGTGTCGCGGTTGGATTTCCGTCATGGACAACCGCGACAATCAACGACTCGACAGTATGTTGGACGCATCACTAGGTTGATTCTTGACCTATTTTTGGACCCATATAAATACCCATATGAGTTTTTGGAAGGGTATCATCAGCCACACGAAAGTTTGGACACTTTCACCTCTCCATCACCATTCTTGAACAAATTTTCCATCCATCCATCTTGGAACTTGGAAGGCAAGAAGAGGAAGCTTCCAAGTCAAGGAACCTCAATGACCAACCTTGGTTTCTTCTTTCACTCTTCTTTGTTTTATTTCCTTTCTTTGATGTGTAACTAATTCTGAGTTAGGGGATGAATGTAAACCGATTGAACAACTCTTTGTAATCCTATGGTCTATGCTTATTAATTAATGACATTAGTAGTCTCTTTTATTGCAATACTTGCTCTAATTCCTTCACCTATATTCAAATGAGACATCAATGAATGTTTGTGTTAGGATTAGTTAATTTATGATGTTGAGGGTTAGATGTGGGTGACCATCCTATTTAGTTCTTAACTACAAGCTTAATAATTGAGAAAATTTCCATATGCATGACCATGCTATGTGTGATTTGGTTTAGAGTTTTTAATTAGAAACTAATTCTAACCCTTACTCATTACATGACCTTATGTGAGTAATAGGAAAGATTAGGTGCTACATGAAACAAACCCTATCAATTGGAGTTATGTGCTTTAATGAGACTTATGGATTACATTGAGAAGTTTAATTAGGTTGCATTAATTCCCTAGCATTCCCTCATATTCATATTCTTAATTTTCGTGTGAGCTTTTGAGTAATTTAGTTTATTTGATTTTGCATATTAGTGAATTAGAATACCAACCAACGACAAGCATTATGTCATTTAGTTTTCATGCACTTAGAGAGGATTTAATTAGATTAATTAGTGTTCAACTATTAGAATCACTTATCCAAGTGAACGAACTTTTTTTAAATTGATTAAAAGATCAAAAATACTGCAATCAATTTTGGCGCCGCTGCTGGGGATCGGCGTAGATTTATTAGTTGAATCTAGTTAGTTGATTTAGGTAGTGTGTGTGTCATTTGTTTTATTAGGATAGTTTTATTTCTTTTTATTTTTTTTACTTTGTTGGTATTTTTGTTTTTGGTGTTTCGGGACCACAAGTGTATGCAAGTTCGCCGTTCTCTTGGAAGGAATTTGTTTCCGGTCATCGAAAACATAACTGAGTAGGTCGGCTTGCAAGGTAGTTTGAGGGAATAGATATTTTTGTTGAACAAGAAGGTGCATCAGTTCCGAAAATGGGAGATCACGAGGAGAATGTGAATGTTGAACCACTATGGGAACCTACACAGGAGGAAAACCAAGGGGTCATAGCTATGAGAGAATCCGGTCAACCTATGATGGAGCATCAACCGTCTCCCATAGTGTTAAGTGCGGCGTTTTGGAGCTATGATCTCAAAGGACTTCATATTGCCATGCTTCCTTCTTTCAATGGCCACCCAACGAAGATTGCTTGCAATTCATGAAGGATTATCATTCTATATTGGAGACCTTTCCGATAGGCCGGCTTACCGAAGAAAAGTTGAAGATGAGATGTTTTAGGTATTGCCTAAAGGATAGAGCCAATGTGTGGTTTGGTTCTTTGAGGGCGGGATCCTTAACTACATGGGATGAAGTGTGCCAAGTTTTCTTTAATAGGTTTTTTCTGGCTGTGAAGATTAAAGAGATTATGATCCAAATTGCAAGCTTCACCGAGGAAGATGATGAGCCTTTTCATGAGGCATGGGGAAGATATAGGCAACTTTTGGAACAAACCCTCCACACATGGTGACCGATGAGTACAAGGTCCACACTCTCTATGATAGGTTGACAAACCTTCACACAAGCTTCAGTGGACAATGCGTGCGGGGGTTTGATCACAAACAAATCGGCTGTAGAAATTTTTGAGATATATGAGACATTGGCTCTCAACTCCCAACATAGAAGTTCAACTTCAAGAAGGGGAGGAAAGCATGGGGTGAGTCAAGACACAGAGATGGCAATTCAAATGGCTAGACTAACCAAACAAGTGAAAGCAATGGTAAGAAACATGGGTCAACAACAAGGCAGCGCAATCATGGTGTATGAAGAAGACCATCAAAGTAGGGAAATGATGTTATATGAGACGCAGGATGTCCTAGCCTTGAATTATCACAGAGGAAGAAACGACTCATATTCAAACTCTTACAATCCGGGGTGTCAAAATCATCCCAACTTCTCATGGTCCAATCCTAGCAATGCGTTGAACAATCAATCGAGTGCTCAAGGAGATCACTAAGATGGTTACAGTCGGGGAAGTTACCAAGGCCAATGATCAAGTGGGTAGCAGTGAAACAATGTCAAAAACAGGTAAATGACTTCTTATCAACCAAAGAAGCCTTCTTTGGAAGACCTAGTTACGAGTCTTGCTCAGAGTTCACAGCAGACAGATCAGAATCTGAACAGTTTCATCCAAGCAACCGTGCAAAAGTTTACCAATTTGAAGGCATCAATGAAGAATTTGGAGACACAACTGGGGCAAGTAGCTGAAATAGTTCACAAGAGTGAGCCAGGTAGACTTCCTAGCCAGCTAGAGCAAGCTAAGGCCTTGACTGTTTTGAGGAGTGGTAGAGTTTTAGACACCGATGATACGGGAGAATCGAAGAGGGAGAATCAAAGAGGAAGAAGGTCAAAGAGTCAGAAGAGGAGAGTGGGGGAAAGACTTTAGAAGAGGAGGAAGAAGTAGTAGTGGAAAATGTGCCCGAAAAGACATCCATCTTACACAAGTCACCCAACCCGTATGTTTCACCATTTCCATTCCCGTGAAGGTTAAAAAAGGATAAGATGGACAAGGCATTCAAAGAGATTTTTGATGTCCTCTCAAAGGTACAAGTCAACCTACCATTGCTTGACATGATAGAGAAGATGCCAGCTTATGCCAAGTTTTTCAAGAGTCTTCACACAAACCGGTAAAAGTTTAGGCCAAACCATCAAGAGTACATAGCAAGTGGTGCTAGTGCAGTTTTTCAGAAGACACTTCCACCCAAGCTCAAGGATCCGGGCAGTTTTTGTATCAATATTACAGTTGGGGACTCTAGATTGGAACGGGCATTGTTGAACTTAGGTGCTAGTATCAACTTGATGCCGTTTTCCATTTACAAGCAGTTAGGGTTAAATGAGATCAAGCCAATGTTAGGGTTTATGCCCTAAACATGTAACTTGTAAATGGATTTATGAAGTAAATAAAAAGACAGGTTCAATTCATTCTGTTATGTTATTTATTTTATAAACTTGTGTACAAATTAACATCCTGGATTGCCGGATGTAATCTCGAACTGTGTATATGAGTGTCATAAACGGATGGATACAGTAAGAGACGTGCAATCTAAAGAGTCCATAGATAGCAAATAAAGGTGGGTACTTTATTTGTGGTTAATCTATAGCTGCAGCCCATTTCGTAATGTACAGTGATTCTATCCTGAATCATTCATATGAGATATAGGGATGAAGGCATCTTGTATGATGTGATCATATAAGACTGGGCCATGATCTATATGAATCTCACACCATGATCCGTTTACCGATGAGATTCATATATATCAACTAATGATGGCTATATATAGATGATCTTAATCATGAGTGTCTTATCAACTCCTTCAGGTTATATCGTGGTCTTTGATATACCATTAGTGAGGTCAGATGCATTTCCTGATCAATATACTCCGTATGTTGGGATTACGGTTTGGCTTGTGGCTGGGAAGGTTGTACACAATAGTGGAATCCACTCATTCTTGTGAGAAGTAGATGGTAGTTCCCTTAAGGATTGATTTGAGGCTTGGACAATATGAGCGCTCTCCTAATTCCGTGAGAAAAGAGGATTTATTGTTCATTAGAGAATTAATGGTACTTAAAGGATATATATATGATATATTTTGTGCAAAGTCATGTGGTGCACGCATTAATGACATGCAAAATTTGTTTGGTTTTAATAAAAAGTGTGCATAAGGTCTTTTGCTTTAAAATAAAAATAGGCACAGATCAATTTTGCTATTGAAGTAATTAGTGTGTGCGTAAAACACATATCAACATATATATCAGAATTTGTATGTGATGCAAATGGTGCAAGTGTTGCATAGTAAAAATTAAGAAAGAGTTTCTTAGTTTTCCTACATCCTCCATTCTAAGTTCCTGAGTTCATGACGTGCCCACACGCAGTTACCAGTCCCGGGATATAGCGAGGAAGATCAGTGGTACAGACCAGGAGCAAATCGAAAAGTGAAGGAGCCTCCAAACGTTTGTATGGTTCTATTTTTTTTATTGATTACAATTTCCTGTATTTACATAGATATTTTATTAATGTAATAATTTTTATATGTATTTGTTCCGAAAATAATTACAATCAAAAGTTCACTGGTTCCAGATACAGATTACGATTTGTATAAAAAAATTTAAAACCCATTTCCACTGCGCGACCAGTGAACAAGGTTCCAACAGTCAGTAACTATGTCATTGCTTCTGGCGGATATGATCATTCTGGTGGACTTTGTAGTGTTAGATATGGATGATGTTAGTGGGGAAACTAACATGCGACCAATTCTTCTAGGAAGACTGTTTATGGCTACAGCCAAGACTATCATTGATGTGCAGAATAAGAAGCTTACTATGATAGTTCGAGATGAAACAGTGGAGTGCAAGCTATTTGATGCACTATCTTACCAATCCGAAGATGATGATTGTTGATTTATTGATGTTCTATATCCGGGAATCGATGGTGTGTTAAGAGATGAAGACTTGGAAGAATTATCAGAATGGGATTTGGAAGATCAGGAGAAGCAAAAAGACATTTTTGAGCCGGTAGGAGAGGTTGCTAGTGTGGAAGAGTTTCAAAAACTGGTTGTATCAGATGTGAGTGTTGCACCAAATCCACCTCCCAAGTTAGAACTCAAGGAATTGCCAACCACATTGAAGTATGCCTATCTAGAAGAATATGAGACATATTTGGTGATAGTTGCTTTTAACTTGAAGAATAGTGAGGAGAAGAGGCTCCTTGAGGTATTACATAGGTACAAGTCAGCCATAGGATGGTCTCTTGAAGACATTAGAGGGATTAGTCCTACTATTTGCATGCACAAGATTTTTCTAGAAGATGATACCAAGCCTACAAGGGAAGCTTAGAGGCAGTTTAACCCAATCATGAAAGAAGTAGTGAAGAAAGAGGTTCTTAAGCTTCTAGAGGTGGGAATCATATATCCGATATCAGATAGTAAGTGGGTAAGCCCTATCCATGTAGTTCCTAAGAAATCGGGTATAACAGTGGCTAGAAATGAGCAAGATGAGTTGATTCCTCAGAGACTTCAGACATGCTGGAGAGTGTGTATTGATTAGAGGAAGTTAAACTCGGCCACTAGGAAAGACCATTTCCCTCTTCCATTCATTGATTAGATGTTGAAGCGATTAACAGGGAGGGCATAGTCATTATTGTTTCCTTGATGGCTACTCGGGATACAAATAGATAGCCATAGAACCAGAAGATTAGGAGACGACCACTTTCACATGTCCATTTGGGACATTTGCTTACAGACAGATGCCTTTAAGTCTTTGTAATGCTCCAGGCACCTTTCAGAGATGTATGATGGTCTATATTTTCAGATATGGTAGAGGAGATCATTGAGGTGTTTATGGATGATTTCTCTTGTTTGGAGATTCCTTTGAGATTTGTTTGAAGAACTTAGCCCTGGTCCTACAGAGATGTGAGGAGAACAATTTTGTTTTAAATTTAAAGAAGGGCCATTTTATAGTACAACAAGGAACAGTTCTTGGGCATATGATAAGCAAGAGAGGAATTGAGGTTGATAAGGCAAATGTGGAAGTAATCCGAAGTTTACAACCTCCAAAATCTGTGAAGGAAGTGAGGTCTTTCCTTGGGCATGCAGGGTTTTACTGGAGGTTCATTCGAGACTTTTCGAAGATAACAAGACCTTTGTGTGCACTCCTCCAAAAAGAGATAGAATTCGAGATGAGTAAGGAGTGTTTGCTTGCTTTTGATACATTGAAGGATACCTTGACAACGACACCTATTATGTTGCCTCGGAATTGGGAGTTGCCCTTTGAGGTAATGTGTGATGCTTCAGATTATGCTATCGGGGCAGTTTTGGGGCAGCGGATGGATAAGGTCCCACATGTCATTTATTATGTTCTAGGACCCTAAATGATGCCCAACTTAACTAGTCAACAACTAAGAAGGAGCTTTTAGCAGTAGTTTTTGGCTTATAGAAGTTCAGAGCATATTTGGTGGAAGCCAATGTAGTGGTGTTCTCAGATCATGCAGCCCTTAGGTATCTTCTTCAGAAAAATTGATGCCAAGCCAAGGTTGATTCAGTGGATCGTATTATTACAAGAGTTTGATTTAGAGATACGAGACAAAAAGGGTGTGGAGAACGTGGTAGCCGACCATTTGAGTAGGATAGTGTAGGATAAACCGGAAGAAGAGGATAAATTGCCAATAAGTGAGGACTTTCCAGATGAGCAGTTATGGAGTGTGTCGGATACGGAGCCTGGGTTTGCCGATATAGTGAACTATTTGGTTAGTGGAGTAATTCCTACAGAGTTGACTTCCCAATGGTTGTATCGTGGTCTTGAATTTCCGTCAAGGAAGACCGCGACACAACCACTCGACAAATTCAAGAGGTTGGTGTCGCTCGACTTGTCGCCCCAACTGTTACGTGGTTGCACAACCGTGACACCAGAAACCAGGGCCAAGAAGAGAAGGCAGGTTGTCTCGATCTGGTTTTCCGTCATGGATGACCGCGACACGTCGACCGCGACAAGCACTCGATATAAAAAGAATAGTTCGTGTAGGGCAGTTCCTCACCACACTTTTCAAATCCAACCGTAACTTCTTCTCCCTCCACACGACGTCGAAGACGTTTAACCCAAGCAATCAGTAATTTCTTCTTCTTTCCATTTGTTTTGGCCCTTGTTTGTCCCAAATCCTAGTTCTATCATCTCTTACACATCTAGGGTTGATTTGGGGGAAATTTCGGATTGTTTGGGGGTGATAAAAAGTGCCTGTATATTTATGTGAATTGAAGGGTGGGTTTTGGTTTGTGAAGCGTATTGAAGTTTATATTGTATTGATTTCATGTTTTTGGAGGAGTCGTGAGTGAAATTGATTGATTTTAGTTGAATTAGGGCATAATTTGGGGTAAAATTCGGGATTATTTTGTGTTGGATGATTGAATAGATTTTTTTTTGCATAATGTGATTTTATCGCGGTGTTTGGTGGTATTCGTGGTGTATCAGATTACCGAAGTTGTTGAATTGTGCCGAGGTGTACCAAATTGTTTGATCCTCATTTGAAGCGACACAGTTGTTATTGAGAGGTGAAATGGCTAGAACCAAACAGACCACTAGGATCGATTCCAGCCGTACTGAGACCGGGGATTCCAGCATTATGGAAAGGCCGAGAAGGGATGAAGATAAAGGAAAGAGGCAGATTCCACCTTGTGCAGAAAACCCTGATTTCCGAACCAGGATAGCAAAATTCAGTGGAAAGAAGTTCATACCTGAGAGGGGAATGAACTTGACCGAATTGCATAAGACTCCGATTCCTGGGATGGTTAAAGCTCAAGGTTGAGGCACCTTTATTCAGAGGCCTGCAAAGTATTGCCCTCAGATAGTTAAGGAATTTTATGCGGGGGTAATTGAGAGGACCTACAGTTTATGAAGTCCGGTTTTAGTTAATGGTAGGGAAGTCCGCATCAACTCTAGGGACATTAATAGGCATTACAGGACTGAACTTCCACACACAGTTGCCATGTTTAAGGGGGTTCCTCGATTTGAAATTTTCTCCAGAATGAACATTGACCTGTCAACCGATGGAGTTTTGGAACTCTAGGTCTAACCCGATTAAGTAGAAAATGTTGCTTCTGGAAATGGCTTTCTAGCACATCTTCATTTCCCATTCCTTGAGGCCATGTGGACATCGTACTATGGTGGCTTATGAGGTAGCCATCTTGCTTTACTGCCTTAAACATGGACATCATTTAGATGTGTGGGTGATTGTGAAGATGGAGATTCACAAGTCAGCAAGGGACATCATAGGGAAAGAAGCAATGGTGTTCCCTTGCCTTACCATATTTTTCTGCCAGGAGATGGGTGTAGATATGTCTTCTGATGATTTCATTAAGATCGGGCTTAATTTTAGAATCCACACATGGTATTCACTATATCCAGGATGAGATTTGGCAAGACCCGACAAAGGAGAGAACAGCCTGCCCAAGAAGAAAAGGGGGAGAGTAGTTTCAAATCAGTCGGATGAAGAAGGCCTGAAGCCCAATCAGGATGAGCAGACAAATGATATTGATGATGAGCGGCTGCCTAAATATGATGGTTCCCTCCTCGCTTTGGAGCGGTTGCTAGCAGCTACCAAACTCTCCAGATGACAGCTAGCTGATGCAGCTATAGTAAGTTTAAATGCCATTGGAGATGCCCAGCACTCAATCCTTTAGCACATGCAGTGGACGAAATAGCGGATGATAGCCAAGATAGATATGGTGGATGCAGGATTTATGTAGGATATTGTATATTTAAGGCAGGAGCTCCATCTACGGCCATGTGAGAGAGAAATGAAGTCGGTTCCATACCCATGGCATCCATATCCATCTCCTGGGTACAAGCTTCCACATTCATTTCCAGGTTATAGGCCTCTGTGCCCATGGACCCAGAGTACGGATTCAGCTTCAGGATCAGGATTTCAGCCTCAGTTTTCAGTTCACCCGACTGGCAGACCGGTAGTATCAGAGGAGGAGGCTATTGTCCAGACTATCATAGAGATATCGAGAAAGGAAATAGAGGACAGAGTAGCAGCAGCAGCAGCAGCCGGTTGAAAGGGGAAGGAACCGATGCCCGGATCCTTATGGCCGCCACCGCCACCACCACCACCATATTATTAGCTTCGTTCTAATTTGTTTAGCTAGACTTGCTTACTTTGTTTTACTTTATTTTTCTATTTTCAGTTATGTTTCGAACTTGTTTAATTACTCTTGTTATTTGATTTCTATCATTATTTGTACTTTTACATATTTTATTTGTTTTAGCTATGATTAGAATAGGGGTGTGCACTGTATTGTGTTATGAATGATGATTAATTGCCATTGGGTGCTTTCTATGCCATCTTGATCGAGTCTTTGTTTATTTTATTTTATTTTATTTTATATTGTCAGATTGTGTTGTGATTGGTTGTGGTTTAGGTGCCTTGCTTGTCGGGCTCTCATAGTCAACGTTGGGGACAATGTTGGGTTTAGGTTTGGGGTGTCGACACTGATTTCGGTCGTTTTATTTCTATTGAGTCCTAAATTTTATTTTTGAGTCAAACTTTTTAGAATATAGTCTCATGGCCAAAAATTTCGAGCTTCAAGTATCTTGGGTGTGATGCTTTGAGTGTGTGTGTGTATGTGAGTGTTTATTTATGCATAATGTGCTCGATTGATCATCTTGATGTCACACTCTAGGGTCTCACTTGCACTTCATGGGCCTGTCCCATCATTTTGTGTTCAAGTTGAAGGGACTCGGTGCTCAAACATCTTGTTCTAATAGTGGAGACACCTAGTGAGTTCACAAACACAAGCCTTAAAAAGCACATTTGAGGGTTTTTATTGTTTCATCTTAAACATGTATCTCGTCATGCGCATCATTTGCCATAGAACATCACATTTCATTACATTTGTGGATTGCTTGATGGATACTTACATTCCATTGATAGATGAAATGGTGGAAATGATTTTAGGCAATGTGTGTGCTTAACTATTCATATTAACCTAAACACAATCCATGTCCCTATTTGTGTGTTCCCAAGCAATTTTGTGGCCAAACACTTACCTTTCTTTTGGAACCACATTACACCATATAGCCTAAACCTAAATGCATGCCTTCCCTCGTTGCCAATTTTATTAGGATGTGTCGTGTTGTGGTTGAATGGTGGAAAAGCTTTAAATATGAAAAGTTAGAGTGTATTTAGGCTACATTTGTAAATGTGCAAGGCAAAAGACTCAAAAATGTAAAAGTGCGAAAATGTGCACTTATTAGCTTAAAGTAAAAAAAAAGGAAAAAAAAAAGATAAAAAAATTGAAAAAGGGAATAAGAGTCTTTATGAAATTGTAAAAGTACTCACTAGTAGAGTACTCATGTATAGCACAAATATAATGAAAAGTCAAGCCTAATCACTAGTGCCACGAGTGATGTGAATAGAGCTTAAGTATTGGATGTATCGTGTATTGTCTTAGCAAGATTGGTGACTTTTGAATTCCATTTCCTATTCTTTGTTCACCATATTTCACCCAATGGCCCCATTACAACCAGAGGTAAGACCTAAATGATCTACTATGAAATCTAGATTGGGAATGTTTGTTGAATCATGATCTTCCACGTCCATGGCATTTGATTCATTTCATAGGCTAGTTCACCAAATAATAACGTTCATTTCTTATTGTATGCAAGTATTTGATTTCCATGCAAAACTCTATCCTTGCATACTTTGCATGAGTGTGAACTTAGTACTCCGAGAGGAAAGAAAAGAGGATGTCCACGTGAGGTTTAGAGTGAAAGCGAATTACGCTCGAGGTGTGAGAGTGAGTAGTTCCCGTTATGAGAGCACTTTAGGTGTGGGATTCATGTTGTTCGAGTGTCCCATGAGTGCCTTCGAGTTGCTTGAGAATGTGTTGCATGTGTCTACTCTCCTTATCCATACCTCTTTGCATCTCATCATCAGTTGAAAATGCGGCTTTAGAGTTATTGTTATTTGAATTTCTTTTGTTTTAATCGAGTCATCGTGTTGTTTTCTGGTTTGTTTCTGTTGTTGTTTTCTCTTGATTTTGCTCGAGGACGAGCAAAAGGCTAAGTTTGGGGGTGTTGATCGAGCCATGATAACACTAGTTTTTGAGTCCCCCTTCCTACACTTGTTGCTTAATTCTTGAGTAAAATCAAGTTTTTAATGGCTCGATTGAGTGTTTTTGTAGGATTTCATGTTTAGGAATATCATTTGGGTTATTTGAGTGAAGTTGGGACTCAAGAGTGCTGGAAATCAGAAACTTAGGCAAAAAGGCGAGTTATCGCGGTCAGACGTGTCATCATGGACAACTGCGACACTATGAGCGACAACAACTTATTTTAGAAGTCGCCAGAATTATCGCTTGGAGATCATATGCGAACTACCAAAGAAGGGACATGTTGCGGTCAAGTTCCGTCATGGGAAACCGTGACATACCGGGGATAGAAACTTCCTTAGACACTGTCGTACGAGGTGTAATCTGAAGAGAAGACACGAAGAACAAGAGACGAGGTGTCACAGTTGTATTTCTGTCATGGACAACCGCGACAATCAACAACGCGATAGTACGTTGAACATGTACCTAGGTTGGTTCTTGACCTATTTTTAGACCCATATAAATACCCATATGAGTTTTTGGAAGGGTATCATCAGCCACACGAAAGTTTGAACACTTTCAACCCTTCATCACCATTCTTGGACAACTTTCCCATTTATCCATCTTGGAACTTGGTGTTGGGGTTTATGCCCAAAACATGTAACTTGTAAATGGATGGATGAAGTAAATAAAAAGAAAGGTTCAATTCATTCTGTTATGTTATTTATTTTATAAACTTGTGTACATATTAACATCATGGATTGCTGGATGTAATCTCAAACTGTGTATATGAGTTTCATATATGGATGGATACAGTAAGAGACGTGCAATCTAAAGAGTCCATAGATAGCAAATAAAGTTGGGTACTTTATTTGTGGTTAATCTATAGTTGCGGCCCATTCCGTAATGTACAGTGATTCTATCCTGAATCATTCATATGAGATATGGGAATTGAGGCAACTTGTATGATGTGATCATATAGGACTGGGCCATGATCTATATGAATCTCACACCAAGATCCGTTTACCGATGAGATTCATATATATCAACTAATGATGGCTATTTATGGGTGATCTTAATCCTGAGTGCCTTATCGACTCCTTCAGGTTAGATCGTGGTCTTTGATATACCATGGGTGAGGTCAGATGCATTTCTTGATCAATATACCCCATATGTTGGGATTACGGTTTGGCTTGTGGCTGGGAAGTTTTGTACACAATAGTTGAAGCCACTCCTTCTTGTGAGAAGTAGATGGTAGTTCCCTTAAGGGTTGATTCGGGGCTTGGACAATATGAGCGCCCTCCTAATTCCGTGAGGAAATAGGATTTATTGTCCATTAGAGAATCAATGGTACTTAAAGGATATATGTAATTAGAGGGGTGTAACGGACATTATGACCCAACTCTAATTATGAACTACTGTGGAGGATCACACCATATGTAATAGCTATATCGATGGACACCGAGTTGTATTAGTCTGTGTAAAATTGTCTGCAGTTGAGAGAGTGCATCTTCGGGTTTTTAGTTGAATAACACCGGAGTTAATAATTAAAGAATATTAATTAAAGAGTTTAATTAATGATTCCGAGGATTATTTGAGCTCAAAATACTGTGTGTCCATTAGGTCCCCTTGCTAGCCCGATCGATTTAGGTAACAAGGGTCACGGTTAATTAATTGGATTGTCCAGTTAATTGTGTTACGAAAGTGACACGTATTTATTCGGGAATTAATTGAATAATTAGATTATTTAATTAATGGATAATGGTGATTAAATAACTTAAATAATGAGATTATTTAATTATGTTATTAATCACTAAATGGAGGGTGGGTGTATGTTGATATTTATTTTTGAATAAAATAAGATATTGTGGTTATTTTATTTTATTAAATTAAATATTTTATTTTTGAATTTAAAAAGTTTGAATTCAAAATTAAAATCAAATAAAAGATATAAGATATTTTTTTATTTGAAAGTTTTTAAAAATCAAATTAGATTTGATTAGATTGTATTTTAAAATTTTATATATGTGATATATATTGATAAAAAAAAAATAGGTGTTGTACGTTTTCACGCACAGCTTATATATATATATATATATATATATATACATTGACAAAAGACAAAAAGAGAGAGTTGTTTTTGGTTTTTGTCCAATGCATTAAAAAATTAATAAACTTTTGTTTTTAGTGTGTGCAAGTTGTTGCGCTAAGAAAAAATACTATTTTTTTTAACTACTAGAAGTGTTCTAGGTAGTTTTTTTTTAAAGAAGAAATAGTTTCTTCATTTGTTTTTCTCTACACCCTCCATCGTAAGTTCCTGAGAACCGTGATGCGCCCACACGCAGTTACCAGTCCCTGGATATAGCGAGAAAGATCAATGGTATAGACCAGAAGCATATCGAAAAAGTGAAGAAACCTCCAAACGTTGGTATAGTTCTTTTAATCTTCCTTTTTATTATTGATTACAATTCCCTGTATTTACATATATATTTTATCAGTGTAATAATTAGTATATGTATTTGTTCCGAAAATAAATACGATCACAAGTTCACTGGTCCAAGATACAGATTATGATCTGTATAAAAAAATAATTTTAAAACCCATTTCCGCTACGTGACCTGTGAACGAAGTTCCAACAATTGGTATCAGAGCAAAGGCAGTGGCGACTGGCCGATCCCTGGGAACTCTCACGTGTGATTATGAGACGAAGCGTGGCTCTCCACTAGAGGGCTTCTTAGAGGAGTGCTCTGATAGGTATCTATGCGTGTCACCCTAAAGAGTTGGGAACAGGCCCACACCCATGAGATGGGAATTGGTATCAACAATTGGTATCAGAGCCAATTTTATTTTCGGAGTAGGAAATTGTTTTCGATGCTCCTGTATGTATGATTGTGTAGGCACGGTTTAAATTGACTGTATGATGTTTTTGTATGTATATTAATTTTTCTTAATTTACAAAAACATGATTGATCGTTAATTATATGGTACTGTGGATTTAGGGTTTATGGGTTGTATAATTTTTATTTTTATTATTATTTTTTACTGTAATTGTATTGTAAAAAAAAATGTAACCTATATTGAAAACTTGGAAAAATCACGAAGAAGGATTCATGAGATGAATCAGAGTGACTTGAAGAGACTGGAAGACTCGGAAATTACAAGAAGACCAAGGAATGCCTTGGGGGTATTTTTGAAATTTTAGATTCTAATTTTTTTTAGGTTAAATAATCCACAGTACTCGGTCAATTCATTTTGCTTTATATTATATGATGATAAAAGCATTGCCATGCATACGTCTGTCATTTAGATTAGAAGTGCCTACACAAATATATTTGATATGTCATACATGCATCATAACCTGATATTTTATGTATTTTTTTTAATGTGATTAAAATGGGTAAATACATAAATTGGCTATAAAAATGGGATTAGTTTTTTAATTGTTAAAAAACTTGGTAATTCTCATTAATATTAATCTAGTTATTAAAGAGTTTAATAAGTTAGATTAATAGGGTCATTTATAGTAATTTGGATTAATTTGATTAATTGCCTAATTATAAATGAACCGAATATTGTATTAGAGTTTTAATAGTTAAAACTTGGTAAACATTTTCATAATAATCTGAGCTTAGTAATTAGTTTACAAAGGCTTAGATTATTCACTAATAGATTAGATTTTTAATTGTTAAAAATCATTAATAATTTATTAGTCAATTAGAACTTGTTTCTAATAATGAATTAGTTAATGCACTAGATAACTTGATTAAAGTTATCCGTTCGATCCTGTAGAGCCTAGGTGCGTTAACGGATAATAGAAAACCCTAGTTTTAAAATAGTGAGTGGGAGAGGGATATATGACATATATATTTCGCGGTCTCTATCATTAGTTCAACACCGTGAGATCCGAGTGGGGCCTCGTGACGGCTTTGCTTTCATCCTCCCAAAGAAGGGTTTCCGTAAAGGTCAATACCAAGGTTGACTTCCTAACGGATAGGATTTCTGAGGGTATTTCAGGATTGACCGACCCTAAGGCGGCAATTCCTGAGTTAAGCTCGTGAGATCTGAAATGGTGGGTTACACTCGCGAATGTTTTGATTAAGTTTGTTAATTAAAAACCTGACTAAATAAACGATGGTTGAATGATATGGAATAAGAGTTATTCTAGAATATCATTTGATTGAGAATGTCTCGGTCCAACATGCAAAGATTTGACCGACCCTAAGGCGGCACTTTTTTGTTGTATGTTGGATTGTCGTGGTATAGTAACTATTTTTTAGGGTAGTTCTAGTTCGTTAAACATGTTCATGCATCATGTTTAAATTTATACCAAAGCACCCACACTTGTTTTAAATAAATAACTGAATGAATGTTTTATTTATTTCAGCAATGTCTTCTGTATTATTTCAAATTCTCGCAAACGACAAATTAACTGGTGATAACTACACAAAGTGGAAACTTAATATTAATGCAATTTTGGTCACCAAAGACCTCAAGTTTGTGCTTACGGAGGAATGTCCTCCAGCGCCTACTGCTAATGCCACACGAACCAGCGATGGGTCTCATCTGATGAGAAGGCCCGAACATATATGTTGGCATCTATGACAGACGTGCTTTTCACAAAGCACAAAGCAATGACTTTAGCATTCGAAATCATGGAGTCATTGCAAGCTATGTTTGGGCAGCCCTCCTAGCAAAAGCGACACGAAGTTGTTCGTTCTGCTTTGCTTACTCGCATGAAGGAAGGTACATCAGTTCGGGAACATGTCCTGAGCATGATGTCATACTTTAACACGGCAGAAGTCAATGGCGGGGCCATTGACGAACCATGTCAAGTGAGCATCATACTGATGACTCTTCCGAAGAGTTTTGATCAGTTTAAAAGCAACTACGAGATGAACAAGTTAAGGTTCAGTTTCACACAGTTGCTCAATGAGCTCGCAACCTTTGAGTCCTTGATTAAGGACAACAAGGGTAAGACCGGTGATGCAAATGTTACTGAACCATCTTCCTCTAATAATAAGAAAAGGAAGAGGTCTGCTGGGAAGGTGAAGGGTAAGTACAAACCCAAGAAAGCCCAAAACAAGAAAAAGTTCAAGAAAGGTAAATATGATTTACTTGTTCTTGAGTCATGTTTAGTGGAAGATGATTCTTCACCTTGGATAGTTGATTTATGGGCCACTAACCATGTTTGTTCTTCTTTACAATGGACTGATTCTTGGACACAGCTAGAGGAGGGAGCCTTCTCAATGCGTGTGGGGTTAGAGGATGTCGTGTCGGCACGAGCAGAGGGCGTAATTAGATTATGTTTTTGTAATAATTATATATTATTAGACAATGTATTTTATATTCCTGGATTTGCACGGAATTTGATTTCCGTTTCTAAGTTGTTAGAACAAAAATATTCTGTTTCTTTTAATAATAAGTCTGTTATTATTGGAAAGAATGGTCTGAATATTTGTTCAGGAATTAATGAAAACAATTTATATGTGTTCAGACCGTTAATACATACTACACTGCTCAACACCAAAATGTTTAAGGTTGAAAAAACAAAAACTAAACGACATAAGATTTCTCCATATAATGACACGTATCTCTGGCATCTAAGGCTTGGTCATATCAACCTTGACCGGATAGACAGATTAGTAAAAAGCGGACCTTTAAGTGAGTTAAAAGTTGGCAACTTACCTGTCTGCGAATCTTGTCTGTAAGGTAAGATGACTAAGAGACCTTTTACTGGAAAAGGGCTTAGAGCTAAAGAACCGTTAGAGCTTATACATACAGATGTATGCGGACCGATAAATTTTAAAGCAATGGGTGGTTATGAGTATTATGTCATCTTTATAGATGTACTCAAGATACGGATACGTCTACCTGATGCAACGAAAGTCGAAAACATTTTAAAAGTACAAAGAATTCTAAGCTGAAGTTGAGAATCAATTAGGTAGGATTATCAAGTCACTACGATCGAATCGTGGAGGTGAGTACCTTGACCAAGAGTTTAAAGACTTCATGGTCGATCATGGGATAGTTTCACAACTCACAGCTCCCGGTATGCCTCAGCAAAATGGTGTAGCGGAGAGGAGAAATAGAACCCTAATGGAAATGGTGAGATCTATGATTAGTTTCTCATCATTACCAAATTCCTTCTGGGGATATACGTTACAAACAGCGGTATACATTTTGAATGTAGTGCCATCCAAATCTGTTTCTAAGACTCCCCTAGAGTTGTGGAATGGTGTAAAGTCAGTTTACGACATTTTTGCATATGGGGGTGTCCAGCACACGTGCTGAAGAGCAGAACTGGAAAGCTAGACTCCACGTCTATTGTCTGCCTATTTGTAGGATATTCCAAGGAGACCAGAGGTTGACACTTCTATAGTCCCGAAGATAACAAAGTATTTGTATCGACAAATGCAATGTTTCTTAAGGACAATTACATTAGTGACCATAATCCTAGTTCCAAGATTGTATTAAATGAGTTGGAGCCTGGTGAGACTAGTGCTTCATCAACAAGAGTTGTTGATCCACAAACATCTGAGAGTCATATGGTTCCTGATCAAGATACACTACCACCTAGACGTAGTGAGAGGGTTGTGAGACAACCTGAACCCTATTTAGCTATAGGTGAGGGACAAGGTGTTGTCTCTGTTGATAGTGTGGATGATCCGTTGACATTTAAGAATGCAATGGAAGATTCTGATAAAGAGGAATGTCTTAAAGCCTGAATCTCGAGATGGAGTCCATGTACTCTAACTCAGTCTGGGATCTTGTAGACTTACCAGATGAGGTAAAACCCATAGGGTGTAAGTGGATCTATAAGAGAAAGAGAGGAGTAGACGGAAAGGTAGAGATCTTTAAGGCAATGATAGTGGCCAAGGGTTATACCCAGCAATAGGGGGTCGATTTTGAAGAGACCTTCTCATCAGTAGCCATGTTTAAGTCTATTAGGATTCTCTTATCCATTGCTGCCTATTTTGATTATGAAATTTGGCAAATTAGAAACTTGGGCAAAAAGGCGAGTTGTCTCGGTCAGAAGTGTCATCATGGACAACCGCGACACCATGAGCGACAACAACTTATTGCAAAAGTCGATAGAATTATCACTTGGAGATCACGTGCGAACTACTAAAGAAGCGACATGTCGCGGTTAAGTTCTGTCATAGGAAACCGTGACATACCGGTGGATAGAAACTTCCTTAGACACGGAGAACAAGAGGCGAGGTGTCACGGTTGGATTTCTGTCATGGACAACCACGACAATCAATGACGTGACCGTACATTGCACGTGTCCCTAGGTTGGTTCTTGACCTATTTTTAGACCTATATAAATACCCATATGAGTTTTTGGAAGGGTATCATCAACCATACGAAAGTTTGGACACTTTCACCCCTCCATCACCATTGTTGGACAACTTTCCCATCCATCCACCTTGGAACTTGGTGTTGGGATTTATGCTCTAAACATTTAACTTGTAAATGGATTTATGCTCTAAACATTTAAAGGTTCAATTCATTCTGTTATGTTATTTATTTTATAAACTTATGTACATATTAACATCCTGGATTACCAGATGTAATCTCAAACTGTGTATATGAGTGTCATATACATATGGATACAGTAAGAGACGTGCAATCTAAAGAGTCTATAGATAGCAAATAAAGTTGGGTACTTTATTTGTGGTTAATCTATAGCTGCAGTCCATTCCGTAGTACAATGATTCTATCCTTAATCATTCATATGAGATATAATGTGATCATATATGACTGGACCATGATCTATATGAATCTCACACCAAGATCCGTTTACCGATGAGATTCATATATATCAACTAATGATGGCTTATATGGGTGATCTTAATCCTGAGTGCCTTATCGACTCTTTCGGGTTAGATCGTGGTCTTTGATATACCATGGGTGAGGTCAGATGCATTTCCTGATCAATATACTCTGTATGTTGGGATTACAGTTTGGCTTGTGGTTGGGAAGGTTTGTACACAATAGTTGAAGCCACTCCTTCTTGTGAGAAGTAGATGATAGTTCCCTTAAGGGTTGATTCGGGGCTTGCACAATATGAGCGCTCTCCTAATTCCGTGAGGAAATAGGATTTATTGTCTATGATAGAATCAATGGTACTTAAAGGATATATGCAATTAGAGGGGTATAACGGACATTATGACCCAGCTCTAATTATGAACTACTGTGGAGGATCACACCATATGTAATAGCTATATCGATGGACACCGAGTTGTATCGGTCTGTTTAAAAACGTATGCCGTTGAAAGAGTGCAGCTTCGGGTTTTTAGTGAAATAACACTGGAGTTAATAATCAAAGAATATTAATTAAAGAGTTTAATTAATGATTTTGATGATTATTGGAGCTCAAAACACTGTGGGTCCATTAGGTCCCCTTGCTAGCCCGATCGATTTAGTAAACAAGGGTCACAGTTAATTAATTGGATTGTCCAGTTAATTGTATTACGAAAGTGACACGTATTTATTCGGGAATTAATTGAATATTGAGATTATTTAATTAATGGATAATGGTGATTAAATAACTTAAATAATGAGATTATTTAATTATGTTATTAATCACTAAATTGAGGGTGTATGTTTTTTTTTGAATAAAATAAGGTAATGTGATTTTTTTTTTTAAAATTAAATATTTTATTTTTGAATTTAAAAAGTTTGAATTCAAAATTAAAATCAAATAAAAGATATGAGATATTTTTTTTATTTGAAAGTTTTTAAAAATCATATTAGATTTGATTAGATTGTTTTTTAAAATTTTATATATGTGATTTATATTGTTAAAAAAAAAGAAGGTGGTGTTCGTTTTCACGCACAACTTATATACATGTACATTGACAAAAGACAAAAAGAGAGAATTGTTTTTGGTTTTTGTCAAATGCATTAAA
Source organism: Dipteronia dyeriana (assembly GCA_032871835.1). NCBI lineage: Eukaryota > Viridiplantae > Streptophyta > Magnoliopsida > Sapindales > Sapindaceae > Dipteronia > Dipteronia dyeriana. The sequence goes on along the minus strand of CM065297.1, from coordinate 25,875,305 downwards.
AAATTAATAAACTTTTGTTTTTAGTGTGTGCAAGTTGTTGCATTAAAAAAAACTATTATTTTTTTTAGCTACTAGAAGTGTTCTAGGTAGTTTTTTTTTTAAGAATAAATAGTTTCTTCATTTGTTTTTCTCTACACCCTACATCTTAAGTTCCTGAGAACCGTGACGCGCTCACACATAATTAGCAGTCCCGGGATATAACGAGGAAGATCAGTGGTACATACCAGGAGCATATCGAAAAAGTGAAGGAGCCTCCAAACGTTGGTGTGATTATTTTAATCTTCCTTTTTATGATTGATTACAATTTCTTGTATTTACATATATATTTTATTAGTGTAATAACTAGTATATGTATTTGTTCCGAAAATCAATAAAATCACAAGTTTACTGTTCCCAGATACAGATTACGATCTGTATAAAAAAAATTAAAACCCATTTCCGCTACGTGACCGGTGAACGGGGTTCCAACACTTGGAAGGCAAGAAGAGGAAGCTTCCAAGTCAAGGAACCTCAATGACCAACCTTGGTTTCTTCTTTCACTCTTCTTTGTTTTATTTCCTTTCTTTGATGTGTAAATAATTCTGGATTAGGGGATTAATGTAAACCGATTGAACAGCTCTTTGTAATCCTATGGTCTATGCTTATTAATTAATGACATTTGTAGTCTCTTTTATTGCAATACTTGCTCTAATTCCTTCACCTATATTCAAATGAGACCTCAACGAATGTTTGTCTTAGGATTAGTTAATTTATGATGTTGAGGGTTAGATATGGGTGACCATCCCATTTAGCTCTTAACTACAAGCTTAATAATTGAGAAAATTTCCATATACATGACCATGCTATGTGTGATTTGGTTTAGAGTTTTTAATTAGAAACTAATTCTAACCCTTACTCATTACATGACCTTATGTGAGTAATAAGAAAGATTAGGTGCTTTATGAAACAAACCCTATCAATTGGAGTTATGTGCTTTAATGAGACTTATGGATTACATTGAGAAGTTTAATTAGGTTGCATTAATTCCCTAGCATTTTCTCATATTCGTATTCATAATTTTCGAGTGAGCTTGTGAGTAATTTGTGAGTAATTTATAATAATAAAATTACTTATAAAAGCTTTAGAAAAAATTGAAAAGTTAGAACAATAGTTAGAGAAATTAAATCGTAATAAAATAGAATCTAGTTCAAATTCAATAATTCTATACTAGAAATAAAAGATATTTTAGGACCAAAAGTGAATCTAAGAATTAAACATGGACCTAATAAGAACCTCTAGTGTAAAAAAGTCTACAACAAATAGAGTAAGAAATTTACTTAACTATAGTTATAAAGGAAAAGAAATAATACAAAAGACAGAAGATTTAATTCAAGAAGAAGATGTTAATAAAATGCTAGAAGTATGATATAAGAATGTTCGGAAGAAAAATCTTTATAGTAAATGTATCATAGATAGTCTTAAAAGTAGTTTATATGTCTATAAAGATGAATTTACAATAGCAGTAGTAAATAATCGTGAAGAAGTTACATTAATTAGCCTCAAAGTGTAAAAGAAATTAAAAAGAATGGATATTCCACCATACATTTATGAGTAGTAATTATAAGAAAACTTAGTCAAACAAGAGTTGGTTTAGATATTATAGTATATTTATATTTATATGATGGTAGATTTGGTGATCATGAACAAGCTCAACTAGTAACAACTGAAGTAGATTTGATAAATAAAGTAGTAGTGGTAGGATGTCTCCTTGATATAGACATAGACATAAGCGAATTTGTTAGTAAAATAAAATTAAGTATATAAACAAAAGGTTTCAATATGAATGCAGAATATAAAAATCTTAAAACAAAAATATTTGAGTTACGAAGATGTTATAATAAATATCATAAAAAGTTTATATTTATAAATAAAAATATAGTAAAACATTTTCATAGCGATTATGTACAGATGTAAGTATCAAAGAAGTTAAACAAAAGTGATCAAACAATATTTATACCTATTTGAGGTCCCCATTGCCTATCATTTGTTCTCGTTTTTTATTGTATTTTTGTATACAATTTTTTTGTTGAGGCTTACGTAGGTACATATTCCCTACATATGGTATTTGAGCTTAAATGACATATGGGAAGCCAAATTTCGGGGTCCATATCTCCCTCCTCAAAGTGAACTGGATTTTGTATCACTTAGTTTTAGAAGGCCCCATAAATCTTCTTTCTAGCGGTTTTTAAGGATTGTAATTCCATATTTTCTAGAGGGAGATATATGTGTTTTTGAAACGGTGTACAAGGCTAGAAACAGGACAGCGGCTGAGAGCTTTATGCAGAACACCCAAATTATGGGGACCATATCTCCCTCTTCAGATCAAACTATATTTTCCGTTACCACTTTTCGAAAATCCCTAGATGTTTTCTTTCCAACGCACTTTACGGATCATGATTTCAGCTTTTCTAGAGGTAGTTATGACCATTTCCGTAACGGTGCGCACTGTTGGAAAATACTAACGAAGGAAAGAATCAAGAGGTGGCACTGGTGAAGCGCTACTCGACCAACACACCCTCACCAGCACAAAATATCAGTAGGTTGGTGTTGGTGAAGCGCTGGTCGACCAGTACAATGTCACCAGTGCATATTCTCAGTAGAATGGCACTGGTGAAGCGTCACTCGACCAGCACAACACCAGCGTGCATGTCCAACTCAACAGAACTTCTAGGGTTTTGTGCCCTAATTTTAAACATATAAATACCCCTTCTTGAGCTCTTCTTGAAACCTCTTGCACGATCCTTAAGCTCCAACCTCTCCCATTACAATCCAAAACCTCCAAGACACCACCTTTCACCCAAATCCTTCACCTTTCACCCAAAACTTTCACCAAATCACTTCATCAACTCTCCAATCCATCATCCAAAATTTAAATCCATTCTACCAAACACCAAATACCCAACCTTCCCACCATTTCCCACCATAAAAACCCAACCTTGGAGCATAGAGGGGAGCATCAAGAGAAGGAGCAAGTCAAACATATTCAACCAACCAAGAGAGAGGACATCTACATCTAGTTTATTCTTAACCTTTCTCTCTTTCATTTAACACTTGTATTTGATTATGGCTTGTACGAAAATCACATATTTTGTAGCCATTTCTTATATTATGAACTAAACCCATCTTGGCTAAGGCCAAGATGAAACCTTACCATGATTTACTAATAAATACCACCATTTTATTCATAATGCTTGTGTTTATGTATATGTATTTCATGCTTTAATTAACATTGAGTGTCTAGCTAGCATTTGATGTGTATTTGGTTGTTGTGTGATGTAACAAGATGAGAAGCACACAACGTGCTAGATGAAATGCATGAAAGTGGTCTAGTAAGGTAGAAATACTCAAGGCTAGTCTCTAGGACTCACTTAGTGAACCACTAAGCTTAATGAACTTGTGTGTATTTCGGATGACCATCGAGAGATAGGTTATTGGTGCATATAAGTGTTGTTTCTATTACTCGAGAGATAATAGAGACTAATAGAGGGTGTCACGAGTCTACATATGCACTTGCATAATTTATTCATAATGGTGTGTCTATAAATTGGTAAGAATTGGTTAGGTGGATTCAAGGTTTTAGCCTAAGTTCCTAATAGTACTACAATCACTTGCTTGTGTGTGACTTTGCCTTGTTTGCTTGTTTGTTAAGTTTCATTAATTGTATTCTAGGAGTAGTTTCTATTTATCTAGTGTTAGTAGTCTAATTTAGTTATCAAATATTTGATTGTCTAAATAGTAGTTTAATCAATCAATTGTGGTAATCAAATCATCAATCCTCGTTGAACGAGCTTTATTATTATTGTACTACTCCCACGGCTCCGTACTATTATGGGTGCTCATTTAGGAGTGATCAATTTTTGACGCTACTGCCAGGGATGTGTGGTTTATTGATATCGCTACTAGTTGATTCATTACTAATTTAGACCTTTTACGTTGTGTTCAATTTCTTGTGATTATAGGCGGTTGCTCGTGTATGCATCATAGTATAAGGAGCAACAATTTACAGGATTTGAGGTTCGAACCAGATATTTAGGGAACGGTCCGGAGAAATAGAAAGATTCGAAGACTAGCCATCGAAGAAGGATTGGGGGATCAAGATCCCATACTAGCTACAACCCAAGAGGGGCAAAATGAGCAAAACAGTGAAAATGAGAGGGCCATGAGAGATTATGTGATGGCAAGGGTAGATCCTAACATGTCGCCAATTCAACTTCCGACGATAGCCGCGAACAACTCTGAGATCAAATCCCATGTCTTTCAAATGTTGACAATGATGTTACAATTTGGTGGTTTATCAAGTGAAGATCGAAACGGGCATTTGAGGAATTTTGACCAGATTTGCTCAACATTTAAGATCAACGGGGCTATGGACAATGTGATTATGTTAAGGATCTTCTCTTTCTCATTAAAGAACCGAGCTAAGGCTTAGTATGACTCTTTGGCACCAGGATTGATCACTACTTGGGATGGGTTGGCCCAATCATTCCTAAGCAAGTACTTCCCTCTTGAAAAGGCGGCACAATTGATGAATGAAATTCAAGAATTCTCCCAATTTGAATCGGAATCCCTGTATAAAGCATGAGAGAGATACAAGAAGTTATTGAGGAAATGTCCATGTCACGGGAGGCCAAAATGGTCAATTATAGATAAATTCTACCTGGGTATGAACTTAACCACTCGCCAATTTGTGGATGCTTTGGCGGGTGATTCTTTGATGAACAAGTCAATGTATGCAACCTACGATTTAATTGAAGACATGTCAGTTGCAAACCCATTCGCAACTGGACCCACATAGCAAGTCTCTTTGTGAACTACAATAAAAAATTTCCCTACCACTACTCCAACAACCAAGACCCTAACCTAAATAATAACCATTATTCCAACACCTACAATCCCATGTGGAGAAATCACCCTAACTTCTCATGGAAAGACAACCAACAACCCCAACAACACCAAACAACTTTCAAACCTGGATTCACCATACCACAGCAAGCCCTTCCTAACCAACAACTCCACTTCCAAAATCAACCCCACTTCCAAAGTCAACCCCACCAAAATTTAACAGAGAAAGCCTACAATTGAAGACTTGTTGTCTTAGTACATGGTTAAGCTTGATAATCGGATGGAAACCTAAGACTTGGCATTAAAGAAGCTCGATGCAAAGATGGATCAAGTTGTATAACATTCTCAAGCCCCGATCAAGAATTTAGAGGTTCAAATGGGGCAAATCGCCAGGGCAATCCAAGAGAGGCAACAGGGTGTGTTGTCTAGCAATACGGAAATCAACCCAAGAGACCAATGAATGACAATATCATTGTGGAGTGGTAAACAAGTGAAGCTACCTGAGAAATTTATCCAAGAGAAAGAAGTTCATAAAGAAGGTGGTGGAAAGAGAGATGAAGATTGTACCTCTAAATTCCATGGAGACGAAGAAAAAAAGAAGATGATCTACCCAACACATATTTTGATCTACCTCCTTCACCATAAGTCAAGGCATATATGCCTCCAATCCCATACCCACAACGCCTCAAGAAACATAAGGATGCTTAAAGCTTCACAATTTTTTTTAGAGATATGTAGGAAACTACACATCAACATCCCATTCGAATAAGTGTTGGCTCAAATGCCAACATATGTGAAGTTTTTGAAAGACATCCTACCAAACAAGAAAAATTTAGAGGATCGTGAGATGGTAGCTCTAACGGAAGAATGTAGTGTTATTCTAAAAAAAAAAACTCCCTCTAAAATTAAAAGATCCGGGAAGGTTTACAATTATGTGCAAAATAGGGAATTTGGAGTTCGGTCATGCACTAATTGACTCAGAAGCTAGTATTAACTTGATGTCGCACTCTGTATTCAAGAAGTTGGGATAGGGAGAAGTGAAGCCTACAAGAGTGACTCTCCAATTGGAGGATCTATCTATCAAGTACCCATATGGAGTTATAGAGGATATTTTGATGAGATAGGGTAAATTCTTCTTTCAAGTTAATTTTGTAATTTTAGAAGTGGAAGAAGATGTTGAGATCCCGTTAATTCTTGGGAGACCATTCTTGAAAACTAGTGGGGCTTTAGTCGATCACAAGGAAGACAAATTGACCTTGAGGATTGAGGATGAAAAAGTTGTGTTGGACATGTTCAAGGTAACCAAGAACCCATCTCAATATGAAAATTGTTGTAAATTTGATGCTTTGAGTCCTCAAAAGGTGGAAGTTTTGAAAAGGGACAATTTGAAGAAACCATAAGAAACTTTTGTAGTTCAAAATGTGATTAACAAAGATGGTGAAGGATGTAGTAAACCGGTCTCATGTGGTGACACAAGCAAGAAACAAAACTCAAATATGAGAGAAAAAAAGTGAAAAAAGAGATAAGAGGAAGAGCACATGTGCAGTTGAAGAAACACAGAGAGTGATAGGGTTTGGGGTAAGGTCGTTCTATGCCTCACATAAGTTGAAAAGGAAATGGGTGTATGATAAGCCCAAGTCAATAGCCTTGATTGATGACCCAACTTGAAATCACCAAGGGAGGTACAACTCTTGTAAATAGTAGTTCTTTTTTCAAGCTTTTATATGCAATTTATATTTTCGTATAGTTCTAGGTGTGTGGAGTTGTAATGTGCCTAGCTTTTAGGTTTTGGTTGTGTTAGTTTTTTAGGCAGTGTTGTGTTTGGCCTCTTTCCCGCTTTTATGCCTACATTGTTCATTCATTTCGTATGGGCAAACATTGGGGACAATAGGTTGGGGGTGCAGCCATTCAGTGACTAGCTTTTGTTCTTGTGTATCTTGCTTGATTGTTTCGTGTGCTTTATCCTAAATTTTTTTATTTTGCATGATTGTGTGTTTTTGAGTCAAATTTCTACCAATTTTGAGGTAAAAGTTTGAGCAACAAGGGTTGCTTGTTGAGATACTTTTTGGTCTGAGCCGTTGTAGGAAATTTTTAGTATTTCATGTATCACTCTAGGGCTGTGTTGGCCAAAGCTGCACCACATTGCTTACACGCATCCTACCGGGATCATTGTGAGTTAGTGAATGAGGTAACACACCTAAGATGTCTAGATCATTAGTGAAGACTACCCATGTGAGCTTCATTTCCCTAAAATTGCATCCACAAGAGTGAATTTCAATTCGATTCTCTAAACACTTATCATGTAGATATTATAAATGAGAAAAAGAACCTCTTCTCATTTCAATGAACATTAAAAAACAAATTTTCGAAAGTTGTCCTCATATGATTTACCTTGTTTTCTTGCTAGACTCGTACTATAGAGATGACGTAGGCAATGTGTGTTAGCCAATTCAAATTACCCAAACACGTTCCTAAACCATGTGTGTGTATCTAAATGTCCAAAGAATGTGAACATACACACTAAACTCAATCACCATAGCCACCTCATGTTACATATACACCACACTAGACTCAAACTATTGACTTTCCCATAACAATGATCATGTCTTGAGGAAAGGAAGATGGAAGCCCTAAAAAGTAATGTACCAAAATGTATTCAATTAATGTGTACTTAGACTCATTTTGTAAATTGCACCATTATATTTAAAAATAAAAAAAAAAGCAAAAAAGAAAAAAGAAAAAAAGAAAATGAGAAGAGCCTCGAAAATCCAATGTAAAAAGTTTCCTAAATGTAAAGCAACCACTAAAGTGTACAAAGCTATTAAAGTCAATAAATTGCCTAGGCATTAAAAAGGGGACTATACAAAGGGTATTAAGGAAAAGACTCTAGCATGATCATTGTCTTACCAATAAAACCATACCCACCTGACCTCTCCATCACCATCTACCATCAACCTCACTTGAACTTGAAAAGAATTCCTACTTGATTTTAGGAAGGGTCTAGCTTGAAAACAAGAGAGTTCTTAATGTTTGATTCCATTCATGAGGTCTATTTGCATGAAACAATGGGCGTTCTTAAACTTTTTCCATATGCGTGTAACTTAAAATAATTTTTTTTACATAAACTCCAACTGACATATGTTTGATGAGTGAGCCTAGGTCCGGTGTGGAAAAATGAGAGAAATCTTGAAAGGCAGAGAGTCAGGGTGAAATGTTATCTAATGACTCTTGTGTTTGATGCTTTTGAAACTAACTACACAAAGAAGTCCGGAATTGTAATCTCTAGTATTGTAGCACCTTGGTTTACATGTCTTGGCATCCCTTTTTACTACAATGTGGGTCGGCCAACATCGCACCTCATCTCTAGTTGATTCGATAGAAATTACATTTGAAAGGCTTATGGCATTGGCTAAATGTTACTATGTTCCCTACGAAAGTGGCTTTTCATTTATTTTTATTATTATATATGATGTTTATGTGTTTTACATTTTTAGTTTTGCTAGAGGACGATTAAATGATAGGTTTGGGGGTATTGATCGAATGATATTTATACCTATTTGAGGTCTCCATTACCTATCATTTGTTCTCGTTTTCGATCATATTTTTGTATATAATGTGTTTGTTGAGCCTTGTGTAGGTGCATATTCCCTACGTGTGGTATTTAAGCTTAAATGACATATGGGAAGCCAAATTTATGGGTCCATATCTCCCTCTTCAAAGTGAACTGGATTTTGCACCACCTATTTTTAGAAAGCCTTAGAAGTCTTATTTCAAGTGGTTTTTATGGATCGCAATTCTAGGCTTTCTAGAGGGAGATATGTGTGCTTTTGTAACGGTGCGTAAGGCTGGAAATGCGACAACAACTAAGAGCTTTATACAGAACACCCAAATTATGGGGACCGTATCTTCCTCTTCAGATCGAACTACACTTTCCATTACCGCTTTTTCTGAAAGCCCTAGATTTCTTCTTTCCAATGCACTTTACGAAACATGATTCTAGGTTTTTAGAGGAAGTTATGGCCATTTCCGTAACGGTGCGCACGGCTAGAAAATACTAACAAAGCAAAGAATCAAGAGGTGGCACTGGTGAAGCGCCATTCAACTAGTGCACCCTCACCAGTGCAAAATAACAGTAGGTTGGCGCTGGTGAGGCGCTGGTGAAGCACTGGTCGACCAGCACACCCTTACTAGTGCACATTTCTAGAAGGGTGGCGCTGGTGAAGCGCCACTCGACCAGCGTAACACCAGCGCTCATGTCCAACTCAACAGAACTTCTAAGGTTTTGTGCCCTCTTGTGAACATATAAATTCCTCTTTGCTCTTCTTAACACCTCTTGCATGGCCTTCAAGCTCTAACTTCTCCCATTACAATCCACAACCTCTAAGACACCATTTTTCACCCAAATCCTTCACCTTTCACCCAAAACTTTCACTAAATCACTTCATCAACTCTGCAATCCATCATCCAAACTTCAAATCCATTCTACCAAACACCATACACCCAACATTCCCACCATTTCCCACCATAAAAACCCAACCTTGGAGCATAGAGAGGATCATCAAGAGAAAGAGCAAGTCAAGCACATTCAACCAACAAAGAGAGAAGACATCTACAATTAGTTTATTCTTAAACTTTCACTCTTTCATTTAGCACTTGTATTTGATTATGGCTTGTATGAAAATCACATATTTTGTAGCCATTTCTTATATTATGAACTAAATCCATCTTGGCTAAGGCAAAGATGAAACCTTTACCATGATTTACTAAAAAAGACCACCACTTTATTCATATTGCTTGTGTTTACGTATATGTATTTCATGCTTTAATTAACATTGAGTGTATAGCTAGCATTTGATTTTTATTTGGTTGTTGTGTGATGTACCGAGAGGAGAAGCACACAACGTGCTCGATGAAAATGCATGATAGAGGTCTAGTAAGGTAGAAATACTCGAGGCTAGTCTCTAGGACTCACTTAGTGAACCACTAAGCTTAATGAACTTGTGTGTATTTCGGATGACCATCGAGAGATAGGTTATTGGTGCATATAAGTGTTGTTTCTATTACTCGAGAGAGAATAGAGACTAATAGAGGGTGTCACGAGTCTACATATGCACTTGCATAATTTATTCATAATGGTGTGTCTATAAATTGGTGAGAAATGGTTAGGTGGATTCAAGGTTTTAGCCTAAATTCCTAATAGTAATACAATCACTTGCTTATGTGTGACTTTGCCTTGTTTGCTTGTTTGTTAAGTTTCATTAATTGTATTCTAGGAGTAGTTTATATTTAACTAGTTTTAGTAGTCTAATTTAGTCATCAAATATTTGCTTATCAAAATAGTAGTTTAATCAATCAATTGTTGTAATCAATTCATCAATCCTCATGGAACGAACTTTATTATTATTGTACTACTCCCACGGCTCCGTACTATTACGGGTGCTCATTTAGGATGATCAATTTTTGGCGCTACTGCAGGAGATTGTGTGGTTTATTGATATCACTACTAGTTGATTCATTACTGATTTAGATTTTTTACGTTGTGTTCATTTTCTTGTGATTATAGACGGTTGCTCTTGTATGCATCATCGTACAAGGAGCAACGATTTATAGGATTTAAGGTTCGATCCAGATATTGAGGGAATGGCCAGGAGAAATAGAAGGATTTGAAGACTATCCATGGAGGGGGGATTGGGGGATCAAGATCCCATGCTAGCTGCTGCCCAAGAGGGGGAAAATGAGCAAAACGGAGAAAATGAAAGGGCCATAAGAGATTATGTGATGGCAAGGGTAGATCCAAACATGTCACCAATTCAACTCCCGACGATACCCGCGAACAACTTTGAGATTCAATCCCATGTCTTTCAAATGTTGACAATGATGGGACAATTGGTGGTTTACCAACTGAAGACCCAAACGGGCATTTGAGGAATTTTGACCGGATTTGCTCAACATTTAAGATCAACGGGCTATGGACAATGCGATTCGGTTGATGATCTTCCCTTTCTCATTAAAGGACCGAGCTAAGGCTTGGTATGACTCTTTGGCACCAGGATTGATCACTATTTGGGATGGGTTGGCCCAAGCAGTCTTAAGCAAGTGCTACCCTCTGGAGAGGCAGCACAATTGATGAATGAAATTCAAGAATTCTCCTAGAGAGATAAAAGGAGTTGTTGAGGAAATTGTTGGAACCCCGGTACAACGGTCACGCAGCGGAACTAGATTTTAAAATTTTTATACAGATCATATCTGTATTTGGGACCAGTGAACTTTAGATCGTAATTATTTTAGTACTAATACATACAATATGTAAATACAGGAAATTGTAATCAACAAAAATTAGAAGAATAAAATCATACTAACGTTTGGAGGCTCCTTCACTTTTTGATATGCTCCTGTCTGAACCAATCTTACCAACGTTTGGAAACTCCTTCACTTTACGATGTGCTTCTGTCTGAACCACTTGATTTTCCTCGCTATCTCCCGGGACTAGTAACTTCGTGTGGGCGCGTCACGATCTTAGCAACTTGAATAGAGGATGTAGAGAGAATTGAAAAACTTTTTCTTCTATGTGTTTCAAAAACACACAAAACATGAAACAATATATATATCTATAGCTTGCTTCGTTTTTCACAAATATATATATATATATATACATATATAATATCTTTGCACTGCTTCACAATATATATATCACTGCTTCTCACAGATATATATTTACGCACTGCTGCTCACAAATATATATCTATTTATGCACTGCTGCTCACAAATATATATCTATTTATATATATATATATAACGCTTTTGATGTATATCTATATCTGTTGCACTGTTTGATAACCAATATATATATCTATATCTCTTTTTCACGCTACTTGCTTCACCAAATATATATATATATATATATATATATATATATATAAATTAAGTATCTGCTTCCTATGCAAATTCTTCTTTTGACTATTGTTTCATATACACATCAATTTGCATCTAATGCAATCTCTTGTGTTATTAGTTGATATATATCTTTTAATTATTCTTTTCAAATATATCTAATATATTAAAAGTGATAATAAGTATTTTAAATTTAAACTTAAATTCAAATACTTATATAAATGATTTAGTAAAAATAAAATAATCATATTATTTTATCTTTACCTAAATCCATATATCAACTAACACCCTCCAATTAATAGTTAATTAATAATTCATAATTATCAATATAATTAAATAATCTAATTATTTAATTAATTTAACTATTAACATTCATTAATTAAATAATCTTATTATTCAATTAATTCCTGAATAAATAGGTGTCACTTTTGTAACAAAATTAATTGAACAATCCAATTAATTAACCGTGACCCTTGTTACCTAAATCAATCGGGCTAGCAAGGGGACCTAATGGACCCACAGTATTTTGAGCTCCAATAATCCTCGAAATCATTACTTAAACTCTTTAATTAATATTCCTTGATTATTAACTCCTGTGTTATTCCACTAAAAACCCGAAGCTATACTCTCTCAACTGTAGACGCTTTTACACAGACCGATACAACTCGATGTCCATCGATATAGCTATTACATATGGTGTGATCCTCCACAACAGTTCATAATTAGAGTTGTGTCATAATGTCCGTTACACCCCTCCAATCACATATATCCTTTAAGTACCATTGATTCTCTAATGGACAATAAATCCTATTTCCTTACGGAATTTAGGAGAGCACTCATATTGTCCAAGCCCCAAATCAACCCTTAAGGGAACTACCATCTACTTCTCACAAGAAGGAGTGGATTCCACTATTGTGTACAAACCTTCCCAGCCACAAGCCAAACCGCAACCCCAACATATGGAGTATATTGATAAGGAAATGCATTTGACCTTACCCATGGTATATCAAAGACCATGATCTAACCTGAAGGAGTCAATAAGACACTCAGGATTAAGATCACCCACATATAGCCATCTTTAGTTGATATATATGAATCTCATCAGTAAACAGATCTTGGTGAGAGATTCATATAAATCATGGTCCATTCCTATATGATCACATCATACAAGGTGCATTCATTCCCATATCTCATATGAATGATTCAGTATAAAATCATCGTACATTACGGAATGAACCGCGGCTATAGATTATCCACAAATAAAGTACCCAACTTTATTTGCTATCTATGGGCTCTTTAGATTGCACGTCTCTTACTGTATCCATCCGTATATGACACTCATATACACAGTTCGAGATTACATTCGGCAATCTTGGATGTTAAATATATGCACAAGTTATAAAATAAACAACACAACATGAATGAATTGAACTTTTCCTTTTATTTATTTCATAAATCCATTTACAAATTACATCTTTAGGGCGTAAACCCCAACAATCTCCCACTTGCACTAAAGCATGTGAGGCATGTCTCGTAACCCTAGACCATCTAGGTGACCTAAAAACACTTTAGCCGGTAAGGTCTACGTAAATGGATCAGATTGTCTTGTGAGGCTATCTTGGTGACGATCACATCTCCTCTCTACACTATCTCTCTAATGGGATGATACTTTCTCTCTATATACTTCCCTCTTTTGTAGCTTCTTGGTTCTTTAGAATTAGCCACAACACCACTATTGTCACAATAAAGTGTGATGGGCCTATCCAGATCTGGAACAACTTTCAAATCACTCAAGTACTTACAGAGCCAAACAACCTCTTTAGCAGCTTCACAAGCGGCTATAAAATTTTACTTCCATGGTAGAGTCAGCAATACAAGATTACTTGATACTTCTCCACACAATGGCTCCACAACCCAGGGTGAATACTAATCTAGAAGTCCCAGAATACACTAGCATATAGTCTCTCGTTCTTCGCAGATACTTGAGAATTGTCTTGACAGCAACCCAATGATCCAATCCTGGGTTGGACTTGTATCTGCTGACTACTCCCACTGTATAGCAGATGTCCGGTCTCGTGCATAACATAGCATACATGAGACTACCTACTGCCGATGCATATGGTACACGTCTCATATCCTCAACTTCTTAAGGTGTCTTAGGACACTGTTCCTTAGACAAATTAGCTTCATGCCTAGAAGGTAAATTACCTTTCTTGAAGTTCTGCATCGAAAATCGCATAAGATCTTGTCGATATATGATGCCTGAGACAGTGCTATGAGTTTGTTCTTACGATTCCTTATAAACTGGATCCCAATTACATAACTCGCCTCTCCCAAATCTTTCATTTGAAATTTGCTAGCCAGCCAGCCCTTTACATCAGACAACACTCCTACATCATTCCCAATGAGTAGGGTATCATCTACGTATAGGACCAAGAAAACTACTTGCTTATTAATGATACGCTTGTAGACACAAGGCTCATCGACATTCTGCTCGAAGCCATAGGTTTTGATCAGATCATCAAACCTGATGTTCCAAGATCTAGATGCTTGCTTAATCCCATAGATTGACCTTTGTAGCATGCAAACCTTTTTCTCTTGATCTGGAGACACGAATCTTTCTGGTTGCATCATATAAATGCTCTCATCAAGATTGCCATTCAAGAAAGCAGTCTTGACGTCCATTTGCCAAATTTCGTAATCAAAATAGGCAGCAATGGATAAGAGAATCCTAATAGACTTAAACATGGCTACTGGCGAGAAGGTCTCTTCATAATCGAACTTCTCTTTCTGGGTATAACCCTTAGCCACTAGCCTTTCCTTGAAGGTCTTTACCTTCCCGTTTACTCCTCTCTTTCTCTTGTAGATCCACTTACACCCTATGGATTTTACCCCTTCCAGTAAGTCTACAAGTTCCCATTCTGAGTTAGAGTACATGGACTCCATCTCGTAATTCATGGCTTTAAGACATTCCTCTTTATCAGGATCTTCCATTGCATTCTTAAATGTCAATGGATCATCAACACTATCAGCAGAGACAACACATTGTCCCTCACCTTTAGCTAAATAGCATTTAAGTTGTCTCACAGCCCTCTCACTACATTTAGGTGGTAGTGTATCCTGATGAGGAACCATCTGACTCTCAGATGTTTGTAAAACAACAACTCTTTTTGATGAAGCACTAGTCTCACTAGGCTCCAACTCATTTAATACAATCTGGGAACGAGGTTTATGGTCACTAATGTAATTATCCCCAAGAAACGTTGCATTTGTCGATACAAATACTTTGTTATCTTTAGGACTATAAAAGTGTCCACCTTTGGTCTCGTTAGAGTATCCTACAAATAGGCAGACAACAGATTTGGAGTCTAGCTTTCTAGTTCTATTCTTCAGCACGTGTGCTGGACACCTCTATATGCGAAAATGTCACAAACTAGCTTTACGACCATTCCACAACTCTAAGGGAGTCTTTCAAAAGGTATGCCGCTGTTTGTAACGTATATCCCCAGAAGGAATTTGGTAATGATGAGAAACTAATCATAGATCTCACCATTTACATCAGGGTTCTATTTCTCCTCTCCGCTACACCATTTTGCTGAGGTGTACAGGGAGCTGTGAGTAGGGAAACTATCCCATGCTCGACCAAGAAGTCTTCAAACTCTTGGTCAAGGTACTCACCTTCACGATCCGATCATAGTGACTTGATAGTCCTACCTAATTGATTCTTAACTTCAGCTCGGAATTCTTTGAACATTTCAAATGTTTTCGATTTTCGTTGCATTAGGTAGACGTATCCGTATCTTTAGTAGTCATCTATAAAGATGACATAATACTCATAATCACCTCTAGATTTAACATTCATCGGTCTGCAGATGTCTATATGTATAAGCTCTAGCGGTTCTTTAGCTCTAAACTCTTTTCCAGTAAAAGGTCTTTTAGTCATCTTACCTTCCAAACAAGATTCGCAGACAGGTAAGGTGTCAACCTTTAACTCACTTAAAGGTTCGCTTTTTACTAGTCTGTCTATCCGGTCAAGGTTGATATGACCAAGCCTTATATGTTAGAGATACGTGTCATTATCTGGAGAAATCTTATGTCGTTTAGTTTTTGGTTTTTCAACCTTAAACATTTCGGTGTTGAACAGTGTAGTATGTATTAACGGTCTTAACACATACAAATTGTTTTTATTAATTCCTGAACAAATATTCAGACCATTCTTTCCAATAATAGCAGACATATTATTAAAAGAAACATAATATTTTTGTTCTAACAACTTAGAAACAGAAATCAAATTCCTTGTAAATCCAGGAATATAAAATACATTGTCCAACAATATATAATTATTACCAAAACGTAATCTAATTAAGCCCACTGCTCGTGCCGACACGACATTCCTTGACCCCAAACGCATTGAGAATGCTTGCTTCTCTAGCTGTGTCCAAGAATCAAACCATTGTAAAGAAGAACAAACATGGTTAGTGGCCCCTGAATCAACTATCCAGGGTAAAGAATCATCTTCCACTAAACACGACTCAAGAACAAGTAAATCATATTTACTTTTCTTGTTCTTCTTCTTGCTTTGGGATTTCTTGGGATTGGGTTTACCCTTCGCTTTCCCAGTAGACCTCCTTCTCTTCTTATTATTAGAGTAGGAAGATGGTTCAGCAACATTTGCCTCACTGGTCTTCCCCTTGTTGTCCTTAGTCAGGGACTCAAAGGTAGTGAGCTTATTAAGCAACTGTGTGAGATTGAACCTTAACTTGTTTATCCCGTAGTTGCTCTTAAACTGATCGAAACTCTTCAAAAAAGTCGTCAGTATGATGCTCACTTAACTGGGTTAGTCAATGGCCCCGTCATTGACTTCTGCCGTGTTGAAGTAGGGCATCATGCTCAGGACATGTTCCCGAACTGACGTACATTCCTTCATCTGAGCGAGCATAGCAGAACGAATGGCTTCATGTCATTTTTGCTGGGAGGGTTGCCCGAACATAGCTTGCAATGACTCCATGATTTCGAATGCTGAAGTCATTGCTTCATGCTTTGTGACAAGCACGTCTGTCATAGAAGCCAACAGATATGTTCGGGCCTTCTCATCAGATGAGACCTATCGCTGATATGTCTTACGAACAATTCCTGTGGCATTGGCAGCAGGCGCTGGAAGACATTCCTCCGTAAGCACAAACTTGAGGTCTTTGGTGACCAATATTGCATTAATGTTAAGTTTCCACTTAGTGTAGTTATCACCAGTTAATTTGTCGTTTGTGAGAATTTGAAGTAATGTAGAAGACATTATTGCTGAAATAAATAAAACATTCATTCAATCATTTATTTAAAACAAGTGCGAGTGCTTTGGTATAAATTTAAAACATGATGCATGCACATGTTTAACGAACTTGAACTACTTTAAAACTAGTTACTATACCACGACAATCTAACATACCACAAAGAAGTGCCGCCTTAGGGTCGGTCAAGTCTTTGCATGTTGGACCAAGACATTCTCAATCAAATGATATTCTAGAATAACTCTTATTCCATATCATTCAACCATCGTTCATTCAGTCAGGTTTTTAATAAACAAACTTAATCAAAACCTTCTTGAGTGTAACCCACCATTTTAGATCTCAAGAGCTTAACTCGAGAATTGCCGCCTTAGGGCCAGTCAATCCCGAAATACCCTCAGAAATCCTATCCGTTAGGAAGTCAACCTTGGTATTGACCTCTGTGGAAACCCTCCTTAGGGAGGACTAAAGCAAAGCCATCACGAGGCCCCACTCGGATCTCACGGTGTTGAACTAATGATGGAGACCACATGATATATATGTCATATATCCCTCTCCCATTCACTATTTTAAAATTAGGGTTTTCTATTAACCGTTAATGGACCTAGACTCTACAGGACTAAACGACTAACTTTAATCAAGTTATCTAGAGCATTAACTAATTAGAACCAAATTCTAATTAACTAATAAATTATTAATAATTTTTAACAAATAAAAATCTAATATATTAGTGAATAATCAAAGCCTTTGTAAACTATTTACTAGAGTTAGATTATTATATTAGTGTTTACCAGGTTTTAACTATTAATACCCTAACACTTTATTTGGATCATTTATTATTAGGTAATTAATTATATTAATATTAATTACAATAAATGACCCTATTAATCTAACTTATAATCTCTTTAATAACTAAATTAATATTAATGAGAATTACCAAGTTTTCTAATCATTAAAAAACTAATCTCATTATTCATAGCCAATTATGTATATTACCCTTTTTAATCACATTTAAAAAACAATACATAAAATATCAGGCTATGATGTATGTATGACATAACAAATATATTTGTGTAGGCACGTCTAATCTAACTGACATACGTATGCATGACAATACTTTTATCATCACATAATATAAAAAATACATGAATTGTCCGATTACTATGGATTATTTAACCTAAAAAATTGGAATATAAAATTACAAAAAATTTCCCAAGGCATTCCTTGGTCTTCTTGTAATTTTCGAATCTTCCAGTCTCTTCAGGTCACTCCGATTCATCTCATGAATCCATCTTCACGATTTTTCTAGGTCTTCAATATAGGTTACATTTTTTTTACAATACAATAACAGTAAAAAAAAATATAAACAAAATAATAATAATAATAATATAACCCATATATCCTAAATCCACAGTATCATATAATTAACGATCAATCATGTTTTTGTAAATTAAAAGAAATTAATATACATACAAAAACAACATACAGTCAATTTAAATCGTGCCTACACAATCATACATACAAGAGCATCAAAAACAAATTTCTGTTCCGAAAATAAATCTTGCTTTGATACCAATTGTTGGAACCCCAGTACACCGGTCACGCAGCGAAATTAAGTTTTAAATTTTTTATACAGATCATATCTATATATGGGACAGTGAATTTTGGATCGTAATTATTTTTCGGAACTAATACATACAATATGTAAATACAGGAAATTGTAATCAACAAAAATCAGAAGAAGAAAATCTTACCAACGTTTGGAGGCTCCTTCACTTTTTGATATTCTCCTATCTGAACAAATCTTACCAACGTTTGGAAACACCTTTATTTTACGATGTGCTTCTGTCTGAACCACTTGATCTTCCTCGCTATCTCCCGGGACTGGTAACTGCATGTAGATGCGTCACGATCTCAGGAACTTGAATGGAGGATGTAGAGAGAATTGAAGAAACTTTTTCTTCTATGTGTTTCAAAAACACACAAAACATGAAACAATATATATATATCTATAGCTTGCTTCGTTTTTCACAAATATATATATAATATCTTTGCACTGCTTCACAATATATATATATAACTGCTTCTCACAAATATATATATTTACGCACTGATGCTCACAAATATATATATAGTTACTTGCTGCTTTCTTTCACCTACACCAATATCTATATATATATAACGTTTTTGATTTATATCTATATATGTTGCACTGTTTGCTAACCAATATATATATCCATATCTCTTTTTCACGCTACTTGCTTCACCAAATATATATATATATATATATATATAAATATATAAATATAAATTAAGTATTTGCATCCTATGTAAATTCTTCTTTTGACTATTGTTTCATGTACATATTAATTTGTATCAAATGCAATCTCTTGTGTTATTAGTTGATATATATCTTTTAATTATCCTTTTCAAATATATCTAATATATTAAAACTGATAATAAGTATTTTAAATTTAAACTTAAATTCAAATACTTAGATAAATGATTTAGTAAAAATAAAATAATCCTATTATTTTATCTTCACCTAAATCCATATATCAACTAACACCCTCCAATTAATAGTTAATTAAAAATTCATAATTATCAGTATAATTAATTAATTTAATTATTTAATTAATTTAACTATTAACATTCATTAATTAAATAATCTCATTATTCAATTAATTCCCGAATATATACGTGTCACTTTTGTAACACAATTAATTGGACAATCCAATTAATTAACCGTGACCCTTGTTACCTAAATCAATCGGGCTAGCAAGGGAACCTAATGGACCCACAGTATTCAATAATTAAACTTTTTAATTAATATTCCTTGATTTTTAACTCCGGTGTTATTCCACTAAAAACCCGAAGATGTACTCTCTCAACTATAGACGCTTTTACACAGACCGATACAACTCAGTGTCCATCGATATAGCTATTACATATGGTGTGATCCTCCACAGTAGTTCATAATTATAGCTGGGTCATAATGTCCGTTATACCCCTCTAATCACATATATCATTTAAGTACCATTGATTCTCTAATGGACAATAAATCCTATTTCCTTACGGAATTTAGGAGAGCACTCATATTGTCCAAGCCCCGAATCAACCCTTAAAGGAACTACTATCTACTTCTCACAAGAAGGAGTGGATTCCACTATTGTGTACAAACCTTCCCAACCACAAGCCAAACCGCAATCCCAACATACGGAGTATATTGATCAAGAAATGCATCTGACCTCACCCATGGTTATCAAAGACCACGATCTTACCTGAAGGAGTCGATAAGACACTCAGGATTAAGATCACCAACATATAGCCATCTTTAGTTGATATATATGAATCTCATCAGTAAACGGATCTTGGTGAGAGATTCATATAGATCATGGCCTAGTCCTATATGATCACATCATACAAGGTGCCTCCATTCCCATATCTCATATGAATGATTCAGGATAAAACCATCGTACATTACGGAATGGACTACAGCTATATATTATCCACAAATAAAGTACCCGTCTTTATTTGCTATCTATGGACTCTTTAGATTGCACGTCTCTTACTGTATCCATCCGTATATGACACTCATATACACAGCTCGAAATTACATCCGGCAATCTTGGATGTAAAATATATGCAAAAGTTATAAAATAAACAACACAACATGAATGAATTAAACTTTTCCTTGTATTTATTTCATAAATCCATTTACAAATTACATCTTTAAGGCATAAATCCCAACAGAAATGTCCATATCACAGGAGGCCGAAATGGTCAATTGTAGAGAAATTCTACCGGGGAATGAACTTAAACACTCTCCAATTTACGGATGCTTTGGCGGGTGATATTTTGATGAATTCATCGGACGCAACCTATGATTTAATTGAAGACATGTCAGTTGCAAATAGCCTTTGGGGGGATGACTGGAAGGTGCCAAAGAATGCACCCGGTGTGGTGGCAGTTGAACAAATGGCCGCAATACAAGCTAAAATAGAGGCTTTATACAACAAAGATAGCAAGTTGGCAAGCTCTAGTGCAGCCCAAGTGAATATGGTGAATTGTAATTGGTGTTCGTGTTGGAACCCCGTTCACCTCTCACGCAGCGGAAATGGGTTTTAAAAGTTTTTATACATATCGTAATCTGTATCTGGGACCAGTGAACTTGTGACCGTATTTATTTTTGGAACAAATACATATACTAATTATTACACTAATAAAATATATATGTAAATAAGGAAATTGTAATCAATAATAAAAAAGGAAGATTAAAAGAACCATACCAACGTTTGGAGGCTCCTTCAATTTTTCGATATGCTCCTGGTTTGTATCACTAATCTTCCTCGCTATATCCCGAGACTGGTAACTATGTGTGAGCGAGTCACAGACTCAGGATCTTAGAATAGAGGATGAAGAGATAATAAAAATGAAGAAACTATTTCTTCTTGTTTTCACACACACTTGCACCGATTAGAATCAATGATGTGTGTATATCTCATGCATATTGCAATTGCATCCCATGCATGCAAAAAACCAATTTGAACTGGTGCGTGTCTTTTCTCTCTCACACAACACACTTGAGCATCTCACGCACTAATATGCAATCAGGTAAGGTTTTTTTTAATGCGTTTGATACACACCAAAAAACCACCACTTTGTCTTTTGTGTGTGTGTGTGTGTATATATATATATATGTGTGTGTGTGTGTGTATAAAAGCTGTGCGTTTTCACGCACAACACCTTTTTTTTTATTACTTTAAATAATATATATCATATATATAATATTTAAATTAAAAAAAAACTGATCATAACTAATTTAATTTTTAAAAAAATTCAAATAAAAAATATCTCATATCTTTTATTTGATTTTATTTGAATTCAAACTATTTAAATTCAAAAATCAAATATTTAATTTAATGAAATAAAATAATCATAATATCTTATTTTATTCAAAAATAAATATCAACATACACTCTCCATTTAGTGATTGATAACATAATTAAATAATCTTATTATTTAATTTATTAAATCACAATTATTCATTAATTAAATAATCTCATTATTTAATTAATTCCCGAATAAATACGTGTTACTTTCGTAACACAATTAATTGGAAAATCCAATTAATTAATTGTGACCCTTGTTACCTAAATCGATCAGGCTAACAAGGGGACCTAATGGACCCACAGTATTTTGAGCTCCAATATATTAACTTCGGTGTTATTCCACTAAAAACCTGAAGCTGCACTCTCTCAACTGCAGACATTTTTACACAGACCGATGCAACTTGGTGTCCATCAATATAGCTATTACATATGGTGTGATCCTCAACAGTAGTTCATAATTAGAGCTGGGTCTTAATGTCCGTTATACATCTCTAATTACATATATCCTTTAAGTACCATTGATTCTCTAATGGACAATAAATCCTATTTCCTTACAGAATTAGGAGAGTGCTCATATTGTCCAAGCTTAGAATCAACCCTTAAGGGAACTACCATCTACTTCTCACAAGAATAAGTGGATTCCACTATTGTGTACAAACCTTCCCAGACACAAGCCAAACAATAATCCCAACATACGAAGTATATTGATCAGGAAATGCCTCTGACCTCACCCATGGCATATCAAAGACCACAATCTAACCTGAAGGAGTCGATAAGACACTCAGGATTAAGATCACCCATATATAGCCATCATTAGTTGATACATATGAATCTCATCGATAAACGGATCTTGGTGTGAGATTCATATAGATCATGGCCCAGTCCTATATGATCACATCATTCATGGCGCCTCCATTCCCATATCTCATATGAATGATTCAGGATAGACTCACTGTACATTACTGAATGGACCGCAGATATAGATTAACCACAAATAAAGTACCCAGTTTTATTTGCTATCTATGGACTCTTCAGATTGCACGTCTCTTACTGTATCCATTTGTATATGACACTCATATACACGTCTCTACACTATCTCTCTATATGTTTCCTTATCTTGTGGCTCCTTGGTTCTTTGGAATTAGCCACAGCACCACTGTTATCACAATAAAGTGTGATGGGCCTATCCAGATCTAGAATAACTTCCAGATCACTCAAGTACTTACGGAGCCAAACAACCTCTTTAGCAGCTTCAAAAGCGGCTATATATTCAGCTTCCATGGTGGAGTCAGCAATGCAAGATTGCTTGATACTTCTCCACACATTGGCTCCACCACCCAGGGTGAATACTAATCCAGAAGTGGATTTCCTAGAATCCCTGTCTGACTGAAAATCAGAATTCACGTATCCTAACGGGATCAAATCCAGCCCAGAATACACTAGCATATAGTCTCTCGTTCTCCGAAGATACTTGAGAATTGTCTTGACAGCAACCCAATGATCCAATCTTGGGTTGGACTGGTATCTGCTGACTACTCCCACTGCATAACAGATGTCCAGTCTCGTGCATAACATAGCATACATGAGACTACCTACTGCCGATGCATAGGGTACACATCTCATATCCTCAACTTCTTGAGGTGTCTTAGGGCACTGTTCCTTAGACAAGTGAAATCCATGCTTGGAAAGTAAATTATCTTTCTTGGAGTTCTGCATCGAAAATTGCACAAGAATGTTGTTGATATAAGATGTCTGAGACAGTGCTATAAGTTTGTTCTTACGATCCCTTATAAGTTAGATCCCTAGAACATAACTTGCCTCTCATAAATATTTCATTTGGAATTGGCTAGCCAGCCAGCCCTTTACATCAGATAACAACACTCCAACATCATTCCCAATGAGTAGGATATCATCTACTTATAAGACCAAGAAAACTATTTTCTTATCAATGATGAGTTTGTAGACACAAGGCTCATCGACATTCTGCTCGAAGCCATAAGTTTTGATCAAATCATCAAACCTAATGATCCAAGATCTAGATGCTTGCTTAAGTCCATAGATGGACTTTTACAGCTTGCAAACCTTTTGCTCTTGATCTGGAGACACGAATCCCTCTGGTTGCATCATATAAATGCTCTCATCAAGATTACCATTCAAGAATGTAGTCTTGACATCCATTTGCCAAATTTCATAATCAAAATACGCAACAATGGATAAGAGAATCCTAATAGACTTAAACATGGCTACTAGCGAGAAGGTCTCTTCATAATCGACCCCCTCTTTCTGGATATAACACTAGGCCACTAGCCTTGCCTTGAAGGTCTTTACCTTCCCGTCTACTCTTCTCTTTCTCTTGTAGATCCACTTACACCCTATGGATTTTACCCCTTCCAGTAAGTCTACAAGATCCCATACTGAGTTAGAGTGCATGGACTCCATCTCAAGATTCATGGCTTTAAGCCATTCCTTTTTATCAGGATCTTCCATTGTATTCTTAAATGTCAATGGAACATCCACACTATCAGTAGAGACAACACATTGTCTCTCACCTATAGCTAAATAGCGTTCAGGTTATCTTACAACCCTCTCACTACGTCTAGGTTGTAGTGTATTTTGATTAGGAACCATCTTACTCTCAGATGTTTATGGATCAACACTTCTTGTTGATGAAGCACTAGTCTCACCAAGCTCCAACTTATTCAATACAATCTTAGAATGAGGTTTATGGTCACTAATATAATTGTCCTCAAGAAACATTACATTTGTCGATACAAATACTTTGTTATCTTCGGGACTATAGAAATGTCCACCTCTTGTCTCTTTGGAGTATCCTACAAACAGGCAGACAACAGACTTGAAGTCTAGCTTTCCAGTTTTGTTCTTCAGCACGTGTGCTAGACACCCTTATATGCTGAAATGTCATAAACTAGCTTTACTACCATTCCACAACTCTAGGGGAGTGTTAGGAACAGATTTGGATGGCACTACATTCAAAATGTATGCCGCTGTTTGTAACGTATATCCACAAAAGGAATTTGGTAATGATGAGAAACTAATCATAGATCTCACTATTTCTATTAGGGTTTTATTTCTCCTCTCCGCTACACCATTTTGCTGAGGTGTACTGGGAGCTGTGAGTTGGGAAACTATCCCATGCTTAACCATGAAGTCTTCAAACTCTTGGTCAAGGTACTTACCTCCACGATCTGATCGTAGTGACTTGATATTCCTACCTAATTGATTCTCAACTTCAGCTCGAAATTCTTTAAACTTTTCAAATGTTTATGACTTTCGTTGCATCAGGTAGAAGTATCCGTATCTTGGGTAGTCATCTATAAAATGACACAATACTCATAACCACCCCTAGCTTTAACATTCATCGATCTGCAGACGTCTGTATGTATAAGCTCTAGTAGTTCCTTAGCTCTAAACCCTTTTCCAGTAAAAGGTCTCTTAGTCATCTTAATTTCCAGACAGATAAGGTGCCAACCTTTAACTCACTTAAATGTTCGTTTTTTACTAGTCTGTCTATCTGGTCAATGTTGATATGACCAGGCCTTAGATGCCATAGATATGTGTCATTATCTGGAGAAATCTTATGTCATTTAGTTTTTGTTTTTTCAATCTTAAACATTTCGGTGTTGAGCCGTGTAGTATGTATTAACGGTCTTCAAATTGTTTTCCATAATTCCTGAACAAATATTCAGACCATTCTTTCCAATAATAACAAACTTATTATTAAAAGAAACAGAATATTTTAGTTCTAACAACTTAGAAACGAAAATCAAATTCCATGTAAATCCAGCAATATAAAAAATATTGTTTAACAACAAAAAACTATTATTATTACAAAATTGTAATCTTATTGGTCCCATTGCTTTGGCCGATACGACATCTCCCGACCCCACACGTATTGAGAAGGCTCCCTCCTCTAGTTATGCCCAAGAATCAATCCACTGCAAAGAAGAACAAACATGATTAGTGGCCCCCGAATCAACTATCCAGGGTGAAGAATCATCTTCCACTAAACAAGATTCAAGAACAAGTAAATCATATTTACCTTTCATCTTTTTCTTATTGGCTACCTCCTCCAGGTACTGAGGACAGTTACTCTTCCAGTGCCCGACCTTGTTACAATGGAAACATTTTCCTTTGTCTTGGTCAGTGGAGGTGCCCTTCTTTTTGCTTTGGGCTATCTTGGGTTTAGGCTTACCTTTTGCCTTCCCAACGGACCTCTTCCTCTTCTTATTATTAGAGGAAGATGGTTCAGCAAAATTTGCCTCACCAGTCTTACCTTTGTTGTCCTTAATCAAGGACTCAAAGGTAACGAGCTCATTGAACAACTGTGTAAGACTGAACTTTAACTTGTTTATCCCGTAGTTGCTTTTAAACTGATCAAAACTCTTTGGAAGAGTCGTCAGTATGATGCTTACCTGACTGGGGTTCGTCAATGGCCCCACCATTGACTTCTGCTGTGTTGAAGTAGGACATCATGCTCAGGACATGTTCACGAACTGACTTTCCATCCTTCATGTGAGCGAGCATAGCGGAATGAATAGCTTAGTGTCGCTTTTGCTCTGAGGGCTGTCCGAACATAGCTTGCAATGACTCCATGATTTCGAATGCTGAAGTCATTGCTTTGTGCTTTTTGACAAGCACGTCTGTTATAGATTCCAACAAATATGTTCGGACCTTCTTATTAGATGAGACCCATCGCTGGTATGCCTCACGAATAGTTCATGTGCCATTGGCAGTAGGTGCTGGAGGACATTCCTCTGTAAACATAAACTTGAGGTCTTTGGTGACCAATATTGCATTAATGTTAAGTTTCCACTTAGTGTAGTTATCACCAGTTAATTTGTCGTTTGCGAGAATTTGAAGTAATGCAGAAGACATTACTGCTGAAATAAATAAAACATTCATTCAGTCATTTATTTAAAATAAGTGCGAGTGATTTGGTATAAATTTAAACATGATGCATGAACATGTTTAACGAACTAGAACTACCCTAAAATAGTTACTATATCACGATAATCTAACATACTACAAAAAAGTGCCACCTTAGGGTCGGTCAAATCTTTGCATGTTGGACCGAGACATTCTTAATCAAATGATATTCTAGAATAACTCTTATTCCATATCATTCAACCATCGTTTATTCAGTTAGGTTTTTAATTAACAAACTTAATCAAAACCTTCGTGAGTGTAACCCACCATTTCAGATCTCACGAGCTTAACTCGAGAATTGCCGCCTTAGGGTCAGTCAATCCCGAAACACCCTCAGAAATCCTATCCGTTAGGAAGTCAACCTTGGTATTGGCCTTTGTGGAAACCCTCCTTAGGGAGGACGAAAGAAAAGCCGTCACGAGGCCCCACTCGGATCTCACGGTGTTGAACTAATGATGGAGAGCACGGGATATATAAGTCATATATCCCTCTCCCACTCACTATTTTAAAACTAGGGTTTTCTATTATCCGTTAATGCACCTAGACTCTACAGGAACAAACGGCTAACTTTAATCAAGTTATCTAGTGCATTAACTAATTCATTATTAGAAACAAGTTTTAATTAACTAATAAAATATTAATGATTTTTAACAATTAAAAATCTAATTTATTAGTGAATAATCTAAGTCTTTGTAAACTATTTACTAAGCTCAGATTATTATGAAAGTGTTTACCAAGTTTTAACTATTAAAACTCTAACACAATATTCGGCTCATTTATAATTAGGCAATTAATCAAATTAATCATAATTACTATAAATGACCCTATTAATCTAACTTATTAAACTCTTTAATAACTAGATTATTATTAATGAGAATTACCAAGTTTTTTAAAAAATTAAAAAACTAATCTAATTTTCATAGACAATTTATGTATTTACCCATTTTAATCACATTAAAAAAAATACATAAATGACATATGTATGCATGACAATGCTTTTATCATATGTATGCATGACATATGATAAAAGTATTTTTATCATATATCATGCATACATATGTCATTTATTTGTGTAGGCACATCTAATCTAAATGACATATGTATGCATGATAATACTTTTATCATCACATAATATAAAGCATACACGAATTGACCGAGTACCGTGGATTATTTAACCTAAAAAAATTAGAATCTAAAATTAAAAAAATACCCCCAAGGCATTCCTTGGTCTTCTTGTAATTTTCGAGTCTTCCAGTCTCTTCAGGTCACTCTGATTCATCTCATGAATCCTTCTTCACGATTTTTCCAAGTCTTCAATATAGGTTACATTTTTTTTTACAATACAATTTCAGTAAAAAATATAATAATAATAAAAAATTTATACAACCCATAATCCCTGAATCCACAGTACTATATAATTAACGATCAATCATGTTTTTGTAAATTAAAAACAATAATATACATATAAAAACAGTATACAGTCAATTTAAATCATGCATACACAATCATACATATAGGAGCATCGAAAACAATTTCCTATTCCGAAAATAAAATTAGCTCTGATACCAATAGTTGGAATCTCGTTCACCGGTCACGCAACTGAAATGGATTTTAAAATTTTTTATAAAGATCGTAATCTGTATCTAGGACCAGTGAACTTATGATTGTATTTATTTTCAAAACAAATACATATACTAATTATTACACTAATAAATATATATGTAAATACAAGAAATTGTAATAAATAATAAAAAAGGAAGATTAAAAGAACCATATCAACGTTTGGAGGTTCCTTCACTTTTTCGATATGCTCCTGGTTTGTACCACTGATCTTCCTCGCTATATCCCGGGACTAGTAACTGCGTATGAACGGGTCACGGACTCAGGATCTTAGAATGGACGATGAAGAGAGAAGAAACTCTTTCTTCTTGTTTTCACACACACTTGCACCAATTAGAATCAGTGATGTGTGTATATCTCACGCATATTTCAATTGCATCCCATGCATGCAAAAAAACAATTTGAACTGGTGCGTGTCTTTTCTCTCTCTCACAACACACTTGAGCGTCTCACACACTAATATGCAATCAGGTAAGGTTTTTTTTTAATGCGTTTGGCACACACCAAAAAACAACCACTTTGTCTTTTGTATATATATATATATACACACATATATTGTATGTATAAAAGTTGTGCGTTTTCACGCACAACACCTTTTTTTTATTACTTTAAATAATATATTATATATATATAATATTTAAATTTAAAAAAAACTGATCAAATCTAATTTGATTTTTAAAAAATTTCAAATAAAAGATATCACATATCTTTTATTTGAATTCAAACTATTTAAATTCAAAAATTAAATATTTAATTTAATGAAATAAAATAATCATAATATCTTATTTTATACAAAAAAAAATATCAACATACACCCTCTATTTAGTGATTGATAACATAATTAAATAATCTTATTATTTAATTTATTAAATCAGAATTATTCATTAATTAAAAAATCTAATTATTTAATTAATTCCCGAATAAATACGTGTCACTTTCGTAACACAATTAATTGGACAAGCCAATTAATTAATTGTGACCCATGTTACCTAAATCGATCGGGCTAACAAGGGGACCTAATGGACCCATAGTATTTTGAGCTCTAATAATCCTCGGAATCATTAATTAAACTCTTTAATTAATATTCCTTGATTATTAACTCCGGTGTTATTCCACTAAAAACCCGAAGCTGCACTCTCTCAACTGCAGACGTTTTTACACAGACCGATGTAACTCGGTGTCCATCGATATAGCTATTATATATGGTGTGATCCTCCATAGTAGTTCAAAATTAGAGCTGGGTCATAATGTCCGTTATACCCCTTTAATTACATATATCCTTTAAGTACCATTGATTCTCTAATGGACAATAAATCCTATTTCCTTACGGAATTAGGAGAGCGCTCATATTGTCCAAGCACAGAATCAACCCTTAAGGGAACTACCATCTACTTCTCACAAAATGAGTGAATTCCACTATTGTGTACAAACCTTCCCAGCATTAAGCCAAACTGCAATCCCAACATACGTAGTATATTGATCAGGAAATGCCTCTGACCTCACCCATGACATATCAAAGACCACGATCTAACATGAAGGAGTCGATAAGACACTCAGGATTAAGATCACCCATATATAGCCATCATTAGTTGATATATATGAATCTCATCGGTAAACGGATTTTGGTGTGAGATTCATATAGATTATGGCCCAGTCATATATGATCACATCATACAAGGTGCCTCCATTCCCATATCTCATATGATTGATTCAAGATAGAATCATTGTACATTACCGAATGGACTGCAGCTATAGATTAACAACAAATAACGTAGTCAGCTTTATTTTCTATCTATGGACTCTTTAGATTGCACGTCTCTTACTGTATCCATCCGTATATGACACTCATATACACAGTTTGAGATTACATCCGACAATCCAGGATGTTAATATGTACACAAGTTTATAAAATAAATAACATAACAGAATGAATTGAACCTTTCTTTTTAATTACTTCATAAATCTATTTACAAGTTACATGTTTAGAATAGTTCGGTGCCTCATGCATGTATAGATTGCCAAGCGGGAAACCCATTCGCAACCGGACCCACAGAGCAAGTCTGCTTTATGAACTACAACAAAAAATTTCTCTACCATAACTCCAACAACCAAAACCTTAACCTAAATAATAACCCTTATTCCAACACCTACAATCCCGGGTGGAGATATCACCATAACTTCTCACTGAAAGACCACCTACCCCAACAACACCAAACAACTTTCAAACCTGGATTCACCATACCACAACAAGCCCTTCCTAACCAACAACCCCACTTCCAAAATCAACCCTACCAAAATTTAACCAAGAGAAAGCCTACAATTGAAGACTTGTTGTCCAAGTACATGGTTAAGCTTGATAATCGGATGGAAACCTAAGACTTGGCATTGAAGAAGCTCAATGCAAAGATAGATCAAGGTTTATAACATTCTCATGCCTCGATAAAGAATTTAGAGGTGCAAATTGGGCTAATCGCTAAGGCAATCCAAGAGAGGCAACAAGGTGTGTTGCCTAGCAATACAGAAATCAACCCAAGAGACCATTGTATGACAATATCATTGAGGTGTGGTAAACAAGTGAAGCTACCAGAGGTATTTAGCCAAGACAGAAATAAGGTGGGGGAAAGAGTGATGAAGATTGTACCTCTAAATTCTCTGGAGAGGAAGAAAAAAAATAAAGATGATCTACCCATCACATCTTTTATCTACCTCCTCCACCATAAGTCAAGGCATATGTGCCTCCAATCCCATATCCACAACGCCTCAAGAAACATAAGGATGCTCAAAGCTTCACAAATTTTTTAGAGATATTTAGGAAACTACACATCAACATCCCATTCACCGAAGCGTTGGCTCAAATGCCAACATATGTGAAGTTTTTGAAAAAGATCCTATCAAACAAAAGAATTTGAAGGATCATGAGATAGTAGCTCTAACGGAAGAATGTAGTGCTATTCTCTAATACAAACTCCCTCTAAAATTAAAAGATCCGGGAAGGTTCACAATTTCGTGCAAAGTAGGGAGTTTAGAGTTCGGCCAATCACTAATTGACTCGGGAGCGAGCATCAACTTGATGCTGTACTTTGTATTCAAGAAGTTGGGATTGGGAGAAGTGAAGCCTACAAGAGTGACTCTCCAATTGGTGGATCGATCTATCAAGTATCCATATGGAGTTATAGAGGATATTTTGATGAAAGTGGGTAAATTCCTCTTTCCGGTTGATTTCGTAATTTTAGAAGTGGAAGAAGATGTTGAGATCCCGTTAATTCTTAGGAGACCATCTTGAAAACTAGTGGGGCCTTGATCTATCATAAGGAAGACAAATTGACCTTGAGGATTGAGTATGAAAAAGTTATGTTCGGCATGTTCAACGTCACCAATAACCCCTCTCAATATGAAAATTGTTGTAAAGTTGATGCTTTGAGTCCTCCAAAGGTAGAAGTTTTGAAAAGGGACAATTCGAAGAAACCACTTGAAACTTGTGTAGTTCAAAATGTGATTAACAGAGATGGTGAAGGATGTCATAAACCGGTCTCGTGTGGTAACACGAGCAAGAAGTAAAACTCACATATGAGCGAAAAGGTG
Source organism: Dipteronia dyeriana (assembly GCA_032871835.1). Classification (NCBI taxonomy): domain Eukaryota; kingdom Viridiplantae; phylum Streptophyta; class Magnoliopsida; order Sapindales; family Sapindaceae; genus Dipteronia; species Dipteronia dyeriana. The sequence continues at coordinate 25,843,213 of CM065297.1, read as the reverse complement.
AAAAAAGAGATAAGATGAAGAGCACATGTGCAGTTGAAGAAACAAAGAGAGTAAATGAGTTTTGGGTAAGAGAGTGAATGAGTTTTGGGTAAGATTATTCTATGCCTCACATAAGTTAAAAAGGAAAGGGGTGTTTGATGATCCCAAGTCAATAGCATTGCTTGATGACGAAATCACCAAGGGAGGTACAACTCATGTAAATAGTAGTTCTATTTTCAAGCTTTTATATGCAATTTATATTTTCGTATAGTTCTAGGTGTGTAGAGTTGTAATGTGCCTAGCTTTTAGGTTTTGGTTGTGTTTGTTTTTTATGCAGTGTTGTGTTTGGCCAGTTTCCTGCTTCTAAGCCTACATTGTTCATTCATTTCATATGGGCAAACATTGGGGACAATGTTTAGTTTAGGTTTGGGGGTGTGGCCATTCAATGACTAGCTTTTGTTCTTGTGTGTCTTGCTTGATTGTTTCATGTGCTTTATCCTAAATTTTTTAATTTTTGGATGATTGTGTGTTTTTGTGTCAAATTTCTACCAATTTTGAGGCAAAAAATTTAGCAACAAGGGTTGCTTGTTGAGATGCTTTTGGTCTGAGCCGTTGTAGGAAATTATTAGTATTTCATGTATCACTCTAGGGCCGTGTTGGCCAAAGCTGCACCACATTGCTTACATATATCCTACTGGACTCATTGTGAGTTGGTGAATGAGGTAGCGGGCCTGAGATGTCTTACTCATTAGTGAAGACTACCCATGTGAACTTCATTGCCCTAAAATTGCATCCACAATAGGGAATCTCAATTCTATTCTCGAAACACTTATCATGTAGATATTAGGAATGAGAAAAAAAACCCTCTTCTCATTGCATTGAACATTAAAGAACAAATTTTCGAAAGTCAGCCTCTTATGATTTACCTTGTTTTCTTACTAGACTCGTACCTATTGAGTTGACGTAGGCAATGTGTGTTAGTCATTTAAAATTACCCAAACACATTCCTAAACCCTGTGTGTGTACCTAAATGTTCAAAGAATGTGAACATACACACTAAACTCAATCACCATATCCACCTCATGTTACATATACACCACACTAGACTCAAACTATCGACTCTCCCATAGCAATGATCATGTCTTGAGGAAAGGAAATTTGGAAGCCCCAAAGAATAATGTACCAAAATGTATTATTTAGCGTGTACTTAGGCTTATTGTGTAAATTGCACCACTCTATTTAAAAAGAACAAAAAAGAACAAAAAAGCAAAAAAAAAAAAGAAAAGAAAATGAGAAAAGCCTTAAAAATCCAATGTAAAAAGTCGCCTAAATGTAAAGCAACCACTAAAGTGTACAAATCTTAAAGTCAATAAATTTCCTAGGCACTAAAAAAGGGAATATACAAAGGGTATTAAGGAAAAGGCTCTAGCATGATCATTGCTTTACCCATAAAACCATTCCCACCCGACCTCTCCATCACCATCTATCATCAACCTCACTTACAATTAAAAAGAAGTCCTAATTGATCTGTAGGAAGGGTCTAGGTTGAAAACAATAGAGTTCTTAATGTTTGATTCCATTAAAGAGGTCGATTTGCATGAAACTATGAGCGTTCTTAAAAAATTTCCATGTGCGTGTAACTTAAAAAAAAATTACATAAACTCCAACTCGTATGTTTGATGACTTAGCCTAGGTTCGGTGTGGAAAAATGGGAGAAATCTTGAAAGGTTTAGAGTCAAGGCAAAATGTTATCTAATGACTCTTGTGTTCGATGTTTTTGAAACTAATTCCACATAGAAGTCCGGAATTGTAATCTCCAGTGTTGTAGCACCTTGGTTTACATGTCTCATCTCTAGTTGATTCGGTATAAATTACATTTGAAAGGCTTGTGGCCTAGGCTAAATGTTATCGTGTTCCCTATGAAAGTGGCTTTTCATTTATTTTTATTATTATATATGTTGCTTATGTGTTTTACAATTTTAGTTTTGCTAGAAGACGAGCAAAAGATAGGTTTGGGGTATTTGATCGAACGGTATATATACCTAATTGAGGTCCCCATTACCTATCATTTATTCATGTTTTCGATCGTATTTTTGTATATAATGTGTTTGTTGAGTCTTGTGTAGGTACATATTCCCTACATATGGTATTTCAGCTTAAATGACAGATGGGAAGCCAAATTTCATGGTCCATATCTCCCTCCTTAAAGTGAACTGGGTTTCTTATCACCTATTTTTAGAAAGCCCTAGAAATCTTATTTCCAACTGTTTTTATGGATTGCAATTTCGGGCTTTTTAGAGGGAGATATGTATGTTTTCAAAACGGTGCGCAAGGTTGGAAATAGGACAGCGGCTGAGATCTTGATACACAACACCCAAATTACGGGGACCATATCTTCTTTTTTAGATCAAACTTCATTTTCCTTACTACTTTTTGAAAAGCCCCGAATGTCTTTTTTCCAACGCACTTTACAGATTGTGATTCTGGGTTTTCTAGAGGAAGTTATGGTCATTTTCGTACGGTGCGTGCTGTTGGAAAATACTGACGAAGCAAAGAATCAAGAGGTGGCGTTAGTGAAGCGCCACTCGACCAACACACCCTCACTAGTGAAAAATATCAGTAGGTTGGCGCTGATCGACCAGCACACCCTCACTAGTGCACATTCTGAACATAGTATTGGAATGAGAGAAAAATGTGAGATAAAGAAAGAGACCGTGTGAGAGTCCTTTTGAGATATCGAAGAACCCGCTTTACTGCAGACCAATGTTTGGCGGAGGGGCGATGCATGAATTGGGAAAGGTTGTTTACTGTGAAGGACACATTGGGGCTAGTTAGAGGTAAATATTGCATGGAACCAAGGACTTGACGGTATTGAGTGGGATTTGTTGGAGGGCTTCCATCATGTAGAGTGAGTGATTCTGTTGCTGATAAGGGAGTGGAAACGTCATTGACATCTAACATATTTGTTTTATTGAGAAGATCATGAATGTATTTTTGTTGTGATAAGAAAATACTTAAGCTGTAGGTTGTGCCTCCATACCAAGAAAATAGGACAAGGAACCAAGATCTTTCAAGGAAAACCGATTGGCTAGTGATGTAATAAACTCACTGATTTGAGATGTGCCTATTACTATTATGTCATCGACATTTACAAGGAGATAAAGCACATGACCATCAACTTGATGAATGAAGAGAGAGTTGTCAAAGTGTGAATTGATGTAGCCAACTAAAAGAAGATATGATCGAAGTTCATTATACCATGCTCATGAAGCTTGACGGAGACCATAAATGGCGTTGTGAAGTCTGCAAACATGTTCAGGTTATTGAGAGTGAACAAATCTGGAAGGTTGCTGCATAAAAAATTAGTCAGTGAGAGTACCCTGTAAAAAAACGTTATTCACATCAAGTTGGCGGATGGGCCAACCATTAGTAGTAGCAAGACTGAGAAGTATCTGAATGGTAGTAGGTTTTACAACCAAACTAAAGGTTTCAGTGAAGTCAACACCGGGACGTTGATGGAAACCTTTAGCAATTAACAGAGCTTTGTAATGATCAACTGACCATCAGGATTTTACTTAATTCTGAAAACCCATTTACAGCCGATATTGTTTTGTATGGGGTGTTTTGGAACAAGGCTCCAGGTTGAATTTCGAAGCAAGGCGTCATACTCTACACTCATGGCTTGATTCCATGCAAGAGACTTTTGTGCTTAGGAAAAATGTGTAGGTTCAAAAGTATTTGGCGATAAAGTAGTAATCATATACAGATCAAACATTTTTTTTGGTTTATATATGTTGCTTTGGGATTGTGTTTGGATGACATTATCAGATGATGGAGCAGAGTCATTTGAGGAGGAAGATAAAGTGAAGATGGTACATGATCATGATCTGTGATAGGTGCATCACTGGAGTGAGAAGCAGAGGGGGAGTCCACAGGATCAGCGTTGTCATTACTAGTGACTCGTTGAGATGAAGGTGGTGGAGAAATGACATTTGAGGGGGGTAAAGAATGTGATTTGTTGAGATGTAGAAACTGGGAGATAAGATATTCATGTTTCTAAAATTGAGGGATCAAAATATCTCTTATTATAAGAATCAGAAGATGAAAAAATATGAGAGGGAGAATCAGACCTAGATACGATTTGAGAGGATACTGAATCAAGCCATTGACTTAGTATGTGAGTTGAAAGGAAATTTTTTGTGTTGGATAGATTTTTGAACGGAAAGGCGGACTCAACAAGGATAACATGATGAGAGACGAAGATTCTACTTGTTTGGGGATCAAGACAGCGATAGGCATGATGTGCGATGGAATATCCAATAAAAACACAAGGCCGAGAACGTGGTTCAAGTTTATGTGATGCGTAAGGTTGTAGCCATGGATAGCTTAGACTACCAAACACACGCAGTTTTATATAATTCGGTGTTTTGTTAAATATTCATTCGAACAAAGATTGGAAGTGTAAAGCAGACGATGGCATACGATTGATGAGGTAGACAGCGGTTTGAAAAGCTAGAGACCAATACCGTAAAGGCATAGAAACATGGTGCAATAGACTGAGGGCAGTTTCAATGATGTGGAGATGCTTTCGTTCAGCAGTACCGACAAGTTCAGGAGTGTGAGGTGGTGATTTAAGATGTTGAATGCCATACTGAGAAAGTTTGTATCCCAAACTATGAGCTTCACCACTGCAATCAGAGTAAACATTTTTAATTGAAGTTTGAAAGAAATTTTCAACTAGTGCTTTAAGTCTTTCAAAAATAATATAAACGTCAGATTTTTGTTTAAGAGGATAAATCCATGTATATTTTGTAAAATAGTCCACAAAAATGACAGAATATTTGAAGCGATCGAAAGAAATTAAAGGAGTTGCTCCCCAAACATCAGTAAATAGAACTTCAAAAGGTTTAGTACAAGAAATAGATGAAATTTTAAAGGGAAGTTTGTGACATTTATTGCAAAGACATGCATCGCAGTAAGTAAAACTAGAACAAGATTGAGATACTGGAAGGGATTTAGAGGACACTAATTTCTTGAGAATTTTAGAGAAAGGATGTCCAAGGCGACGGTGCCACGAGTCTAGAGTAGTGGAAACGAGGAAGGTAGATGGTGAGTCACTTGTATATGACAACATTGAGGGCCACTCGTAAATATTTCCTCTATTCTAGCCTTAGACCAAGGATGCCCCTGTATTCAAATCCTTCATAAGAAAACAATCAGGGAAAAATTCAATAGATCTTTATTTTAAAAGCAAAAGTGAGAAACACTGAGTAGATTTTTTTTAATATGGGGAGCACACCAAACATTATCTAACTTAAAAGTAGAAGTAGGTGAAAGAATATCGGTAGATCCAATATGAGTAGTAGGGATACTTTTACCATTGCCAACCATTATATCTTTATTACCACCTTACACAGAGTGAATTGAAAGGTTTTGCAAATCTGATGTCATATGGTGAGAGGCACCTGAATCAACAACCCAGTTGTTATGATTACCAGATTGATCGTTGACCATGACATTGGCTAGAAAGTGATTAGCCATGAGAAGAGCTTGAGGATGGCGTTACATGGGAATAGAAGGAAAAGGCCGAGAGTGATCTACTTTGGCAATGTGTCCCACTTTGTCACAGTGTTGACAAACAACTTTTTGTTGTCCTCTACCAGATTGCGGATGCCAAAATTGTTGCTGAGAACCAAAATTTCCAAAGTAATTGATGAGGACCAGCCAGTTGATCACCATTCGGCTAAGGTTGGAAGAGATCCAGATCCTTTAACCACTCATGGAGGATCAATGACAAGAGCTAAATCTAAAAGAATGAAAGAAGCCTTAACTTGTTTAATGGAAAGCATTTGGAAGAAGTAAGCTAGTCAAGATTTGGTCAAGGTTCTAAGGATGCAAGAAGAGTATAAAATGGTTAACATGTTTCAAACAAGTCCGAATCCCGAAGACAAGAGTCCAGTCTTGTTAGAACAAAGTATTCTAGCCTATCTTGAAGAATAAAAGGCCATTCAGCCATGTTGGGTTTTGTGGGCCTATTTTATAATTAGTTTGGGTTTAATTATGTTAGGTTTTGTGAGCTTATTTTATAATTAGTTTGGGTATAATTATGTTGGGTTTTGTGGGATTATTTTATGATTAGTTTGGGTTTTAATTATGTTGGGTTTTGTGTGCTTATTTTATGATTAGTTTGGATTTTTTGTTGGGTTTTATTTTGTTAAGTGTGAGTTCATGTGTTCTTTGATTATGAATAAGGAGTTACAGAGGCTGAATACTTTATGGCCATTATTCATGGTCTAGATGTCATTTAGTGGGAGGTTACACATTTAATGGGCAGTTATATTTATATTGTATTGTCCTTGGCCTTTGTTCTATATAAACAAGGCTGCTTTTTCTATGTAAGGGCAGAGATTTGAGTAATATAAACTTATTTGAGCACTTTGTGAGTGTTTTATTTTTAAGTTCTTGCATGAACTTTGAAACTTATCAAACTTATTCAGCTTGTGGCGGTCAACAACGTCAAAATCTTTGTTTTGCCTTTAAACTTATCAAACTTCATAGTTTGTGGCATTTTAGGGAAATCAAAGTGCTGTTCTAATTAGCTTTTATCGTCATTCCATTGATAAAGTGATTAGAATAGTTTCTTTTACTTCAATCTTGAACGATCGGGTTTGTTTCAATTAGTTGGAGGGTGTTAAATTGCATTCCATATGTATCATAGCTCTTTAGCTATTGGGGTGTATGGTTGCTAAGTTAATGATTTCCATCATTTTGGTATCAGAGCTTGGCTCAAGTTTGAGGTTTTCATATCCATTTATTTGTTGTTCTTTTAGTTTTTTTTTTCTCACTTTCTTTTCTTCTTCATCTTATAGCACCGTATCTATAATTCATCTTAATTGTTGTGCTTCTTGAGGTTATTATCATTCTTCTTTGTTTTTCGTAAAAAAAAAAAAAGTGTCACGGATTCGAGGAATTCTTGCAAAATTCTAAAAATCTTTCTTTGTTCATATCATTCTTGTTTCGGTTTGGGAAATATTTAAATATTGTTTTCTTAACCAAAACAAACAGAAATCTTGTTGGGATAGAAGTTGATATTTCAGTTCTAAACTTTGCTTACTTTAAGTGACCTACCTTTTGTTTGTTTTTTTTTAGACCTATCCAATTTCACTCCTTTGAATTTGCCATAATCTGAATTGTTTGTTTAAAAGGACCTTAGTTAATCTAAGAACCTAAAGAACAAAACAAGAGAGGTAAAAGGCAAGAGTGATGAGATTAGCATCGAGAAAAGCCAAATAATTGTGTGAAACACAAGTGGTGTGAATCAATTCTTTGAGAGAAACACGTGAGGGAGTGATTGTGAGGCTGTTCTAACTTTTTTTTTCAGGTTTTAAACATGTCTAACAAAGATAAAGAATTGAGTTCTTCCTCAAATGATCAAGTGATTCAAGCAATGCAGCAATAATTTGAACGTATGTTCAAAGTGATCGGAGATATAGGAGATCGTCTAGAAAGACATGATGAAGCAATTACCAGATTATAAAGAGAACCATGACGTGGAAGACAACCAGCCTTTGTCAATGATGTATATGATGGTGGAAAAGACACGGATGATGGCCAAGCTACCATCATTGGTCTAGAAGTTAATCCTAGAAGACAAGCTAGGAGAGGACGTTTTGATGGTGTGGACCAAAACATAGGCAGCATCAAAATGAAAATTCCTCCTTTTCAAGGGAAGAACAATCTGAATGCCTATTTGGAATGGGAACAAAAAGTGGAGCTGATCTTTGAATGCCGTAACTACTCCGAAGAGAAAAAGGTAAAACTAGTTGCTATTGAAATTTATGATTATGCTATTGTTTGGTGGGATCAATTGTGTAAAGACAGGCGTAGAAATGGTGAAAGACTCATAGATACTTGGTTGGAGATGAAACAAATCATGAGGAGGAGATTTGTCCCTAGCCATTACTATAGGGATTTGCATCAACGGTTGCAAACTTTGACACAAGGTTCCATGAGTGTAGAAGAATATCACAATGAAATTGAGATAGCCATGATAAGGGCTAATATGGAGGAGGACCGTGAGGACACCATGGCTCGGTTTTTGAGTGTGTTAAACAAGAACATTGTTGATCTTGTGGAGTTGCAACATTATGTGGAGATTGAGGACATGGTGGGTGTGGCCATGAAGATTGAAAGGTAACTCAAAAGAAAAGACATCAGGTATGATTCAAAACTTTATCAGGTTCTTCTTCATCTTGGAAACCGAATTGGAGTAAAAAGGATGATAAATCCATTGTTAAGCCTGAAATTGATAAAACTAAAAGCAAAAATGAAATAGGCAGAAAGGGTAGATGTGAGAATCAACCTAATCAAACTAGAGGCATTAAGTGTTTTAAGTGCCTTGGACATGGTCATATGGCACGTGAATGTCCTAATAAAAGGGTAATGATCATGAGGGATGGGACAATTGAATCAGAAAGTGAGAGAGAGGATGAAGATGACATGCCACATTTAGAAGATGCTAGTGATGTAGAGTATTCTAGTGGAGAAATTTTGGTTGTACAACGCACACTTAGTTTGCAAAGTAAAAATAATGAACATGGTGAGCAACGTGAAAATTTGTTTCATACTCATTGTTTGATTGCTAACAAGTTGTGTAACGTGATTGTTGATAGTGGAAGTTGTACAAATGTGGCAAGTACCTTGCTTGTGGAGAAACTGAAATTACCTACTATTAAACATCCAAAACCATACAAGTTACAATGGTTGAATGATAGTGGTGTTGTGAAGGTAAATCGACAAGTGTTAATTTCTTTTTCAATTGGTAGATAAAAGGATGATGTTTGGTGTGATGTGGTACCTATGTATGCTGGTCACATGTTATTGGGGAGACCATGGCAATATGATCGAAGGGTAATGCATGATGGGTTTAAGAACCGTTATTCTTTGATCATGGAGAGACAGAAATACCAACTTGGACCTTTGCCTCCAAAGATAATTTTTGAAGACCAAATGTGCATAAAATAGCAATATGAAGAGCTTAAATCTTCATTAGCTGGAACTTTGGGAAGGGAGCAAGAAAGAGAGAAAAAAAAAGTGAGTTGAGTGGTAAAAATGAGAGCAATGGGACACACAAGGGGATAGAAAACAAGGAAGGCTTGAGTGAAAGAAAAATGAGTGTTTATGCAACAATGTGTGATGTGAAGAAAGCATTAACCATGAGGCAGCCCTTACTTGTACTTATGTACAAGGATGTTTTAATTGTTTCTAACGAAATTAACAATAGTTTGCCTAGTGTTATTGTTGATCTTTTACAGAAAAATGAGGATCTCTTTCCCGAAGATGTTCCTAATGGTTTGCCACCAATTTGAGGAATTGAACATCAAATTGATTTCATTCCAAGTGCAAGCATACCAAATAGGCCAGCAAATAGATGCAACCCCGAAAAGACCAAGGAAATCCAAAAGCAAGTAAGTGAGCTTATGGAAAAGGGATATGTACGTGAAAGCATGAGCCCATGTGCGGTTCCTATTTTGTTGGTGCCTAAAAAGGATGGTTCTTGGAGAATATGTGTTAATTGTCGAGCCATCAACAAAATCACGGTAAAGTATAGACATCCTATCCCTAGGTTAGATGATATGTTGGATGAATTGCATGGTTCTTGTTTGTTTTCAAATATTGATTTGAAATCTGGATATCATCAAATAAGAATGCATGAGGGTGATGAATGGAAAACCGCTTTCAAAACTAAACATGGTCTATATGAATGGTTAGTAATGCCTTTTTGCCTAACTAACGCACCTAGTACTTTTATGAGATTGATGAACCATGTTTTGCGTGCTTACATTGGAAAGTTTGTAGTAGTTTATTTTGATGATATACTTGTGTATAGCAAAAAATTAGTCGAGCATGTAACACATTTAAAGGATATTTTTGATGTGCTTAGAAAAGAAAAGTTATATGCTAATCTAAAGAAATGTATTTTTTGCACTAATGAAATTAATTTTCTTGGTTATGTTGTTAATGATAAAGGAATACATGTTGATCAAGAAAAAATGAAAGTAATTAGGGAGTGGCCGAAACCCACTTGTGTTAGTGATGTAAGGGGTTTTCATGGTCTTGCTAGCTTTTGTAGGAGATTCATTAAGGATTTTTCTATCATTGTTGTACCATTAACTGAATGCATCAAAAAAATGTGGGATTTAGGTGGGGTAACGAATAAGATGATGCTTTTAAATTGCTTAAACACAAACTTAGTTCAGCACATTTGCTTGCTTTGCCTAACTTTGCTAAAACTTTTGAGATTGTGTGTGATGCAAGTGGAATAGGTATTGGAGGAGTCTTAATGCAAGAGGGCAGACCCATTGCATTCTTTAGTGAGAAGCTAAGTGGAGCAAGTCTTAACTACCTGACGTATGATAAGGAGTTTTATGCCTTGGTGAGAGTGTTAGAGACATGGTAGCTCTATCTTTGGTACAAGGAATTCATTATACACACCGATCATGAGTCCTTGAAATATCTCAAAGGACAAGGAAAGCTAAGCCGTAGGCATGCAAAATGGGTGGAGTTTATTGAATCCTTTCCATACATCATAAAGTACAAACAAGGTAAGGAGAATGTGGTTGCCGATGCTCTTTCTAGAAGGTATGCTCTAATTTCTAAACTTGATGCAAAATTATTGGGGGTTTTAAGTACATTAAAGACTTATACAATTCTGACTTTGATTTTGCTAATGTTTATGGGGCATGTGAGCAAGGGGGTTTTGACAAGTTCTTTAGGCATGATGGTTTTCTTTTCAAAGAAAATAAGTTGTGTGTTCTTAGATGTTCAATGAGAGAATTGCTTGTGAGAGAGGCATATAGTGGCTGGTTAATGGGGCATTTTGGAGTTAAAAAGACTTTGGGTGTGTCACATGAAAAGAGACGTTGAGAGAATATGTGAGAGATGCATTACTTGCAAACGAGCTATATCTAAAGTAATGCCTCATGGGCTATATACTCATCTTCCTATACCTAGTAAGCCTTGGGTTGATATATCAATGGACTTTGTCTTGGAATTACCTAGGTCAAAAAGGGGGAGAGATTCTATTTTTGTTTTTGTTGACAGGTTCAGCAAGATGGCGCATTTCATTCCTTGCCACAAAACAGATGATGCAACATTTGTTGCGGGGCTGTTCTTCAGAGAAATTTTGAGGTTACACGGAATTCCAAGGACAATTATGAGTGATAGAGATGTGAAGTTCCTTAGCCACTTTTGGAAAACGCTTTGGAGAAAGTTGGGTACAAAGCTGCTGTATTCAACCACTTGTCATCCACAAACAGATGGACAAATGGAGGTGGTAAACAGAACTTTATCAACGCTTTTGAGGGCCATAATTCAAAGGAATTTGAAGAATTGGGAGGAATGTTTGCCACATGTGGAGTTTGCTTCTAATCGAAGTGTGCTTGCTACAACAAACCATTCACCATTTGAAGTTGTGTACGGGTTCAATCCATTATCTCTTCTGGATTTACTACCTTTACTTTTGGAAAGAGATAATTTGGATGGTAAGCAAAAAACTGATTTTGTCAAAGCCTTGCATGAAATAGTGCACACACAAATTGAAAAGAAAACTCTACAATATGAGAAACAACACAACAAGGGTCGAAAGCAAGTAGTATTTGAACCTGGTGATTGGGTTTGGGTACACTTGAGGAAGGAAAGATTTCCTAGCCAACGGAAGTCTAAACTCATGCCAAGAGGGGATGGACCATTTCGAGTCCTTCAAAGAATCAATGACAATGCATACAAGCTAGAACTACCAAGTGAGTATGGTAATGTCAGTGCAACTTTCAATGTTTCTGATTTGTCTTTGTTTAATGTAGGTGATGAAGGTGTTGATTCGAGGACGAATCCTTTCGAGGAAAGGGGGAATGATGAAGACCAGCCAGTTGATCATCATTCGGCTAAGGTTGGAAAAGATCCAGATCCTTTAACCATTCATGAAGGACCAATGACAAGAGCTAAAGCTAAAAGGATGAAAAAAGCCTTAACTTGTTTAATAGAAAGCATTTAGATGGAGCAAGCTAGTCAAGATTTGGTCAAGGTTCTAAGGATGCAAGAGGAGTATAAAATGGTTAACATGTTTCAAACAAGTCCAAATCTCAAAGACAAGAGTCCAGCCTTGTTAGAATGAAGTATTCTAGCCTATCTTGAAGAATAAAAGGCCATTCGGCCATGTTGGGTTTTGTGGGCCTATTTTATAATCAGTTTGGGTTTAATTATATAGGGTTTTGTGGGATTACTTTATAATTAGTTTGGGTTTAGTTATGTTGGGTTTTGTGGGCTTATTTTATGATTAGTTTGGATTTTAATTATGTTGGGTTTTGTGGGCTTATTTTATGATTAGTTTGGGTTTTTGTGCTGGGTTCTATTTTGTTAAGTGTGAGTTCATGTGTTCTTTGATTAGGAATAAGGAGTTATAAAGGCTGAATACTTTATGGCCATTATTCATGGTCTAGATGTCATTTAGTGGGAGGTTACACATTTAATGGGCAGTTATATTTGTATTGTATTTTCCTTGGCCTTTGTTCTATATAAACAATGCTGCTTTTTCTATGTAAGGGTAGAGATTTGAGTAATATAAACTTATTTGAGCACTTTGTGAGTGTTTTGTTTTTAAGTTCTTGCATGAACTTTGGAACTTATCAAGCTTATTCAGCTTGTGGCGTTAACAACCTTAAAATCTTTGTTTTTCCTTTAAACTTATCAAACTTCATAGTTTGTGGCATTTTGGGGAAATTAAGGTGCTGTTCTAATTAGCTTTTATCATCATTCCATTGATAAAGTGATTAGAATAGTTTCTCTTACTTCAATCTTGAACGATCGAGTTTGTTTCAATTAGTTGGAGGGTGTTAAATTGCATTCCATATGTATCATAGCTCTTTAGCTATTGAGGTGTATGATTGCTAAGTTAATGATTTCCATCAGTTACCTTGAAAGTTACAATTTCCATTAAAGTAATTATTTGAATATCCTCTGTTTCCATGATTCTGATTTGAGCTAGAGTTGTTACCAAAATTATTGTTATTTTTTGCTATCAAAATTGCCACCTGAGTTATTTCCTTTTCCTTTTTGATAGGAAGTCTTTTGGTTAAACTGAGCTGTGATCGGAATGATACCTTTCTTAGCCTCTTCATGTTTGAGAAAGGACTCTTGATCAAGGTGTTTGTCGTGCAGCTCTTCAAAGGACATGAATTGCAGCTTGAAGTTATTTGTAATCATCACCAAGGCCATTCAATGCGTGAATGATGATTTCTCCGTCGCTCAAAGGATGATCGATCTTGGTAAGATCATCAATGATACATTTTACATTTTGCATGTAATCTGCTGCCGATTTCCCTTCTTTGCTAACTTTGGTAAGGGAATCAAGAAGACCAAGCATACGGGTGTTTGATTTGTTTGTAAATGTGGTTTCTAATTTTGCCCAGGCTTCGGCAGCTGTTTTTCATCTAGACACAAGAGGTGAGATAGAGGCTGTTACTGATGTTTGAATAGCGTGCAAGATTAAACGATCTTACCGCTTCTAAAGTTTTGAGTCGGGGTTTGGCATGTCAGCTATGGTTTCAGGTGGACACGGAAGAGTTCCGTCTAGATAACCAAAGAGATCATAGCCAAAAAGCATATTTGTAAACTGAGAAGACCAGGAAGCATAATTTCCTCCTTTTGATAGTTTCTGAGGGATTTGTGTAGCAGTATTGATAGAGATAAGGGATTTATATAGTGGATTTGTTTTTTGAGAGAATGGATTGTTGACTGGGGTGATGACAACGGATGTTTCAGAAGATGGACTTTCAGACATTATTTTTTGGTTCAACAGAAACAGAGAAAGATAGTGAGAGGCGGAAGCTGGAAGAGAAATGAAGGATCGGTTTTAGGATTTCTTAGAGCACAGAATTTGCTCTGATACCATGAACAAAGTTTTGGAATTAGAGAAAAATGGCTTGCTTCATTCATATATTCATTTGGTTTATATACACACAGTACATTACAAATAATAGAAAGAATATAAATGTGATCCTACAATTAAGAAATAATTGTTGACTAATATACAATAAATATAATTGATAATCAATCATTGGAATCATGCAAGATAATCAATCACTGGAATCGCGCATAAGATTATTCCTATCACATTCTCAGTAGGGTGGCACTGGTGAAGTGCCACTAGACCAACGCGTGTCCAACTCAGCAAAACTTCTAGGGTTTTGTGCCCTACTTCTAAACATATAAATACCCCTTCTTAAGCTCTTCTTGACACCTCTTGCATGACCCTTAAGCTCCAACTTCTCCCATTACAATTCAAAACCTCCAATACACCACCTTTCACCCAAATCCTTCACCTTTCACCCAAAACTTTCACCAAATCACTTCATCAACTCTCCAATCCATCATCCAAACTTTAAATCCATTCTACCAAAAACCAAATACCCAACCTTTCCACCATTTCCCACCATAAAAACCCAACATTGGAGCATAGAGGGGAGCATTAAGAGAAGGAGCAAGTCAAGCACATTCAACAACCAAGAGAGAGAACATCTATACTTAGTTTATATCTAACATTTCTCTCTTTCATTTAGCACTTGTATTTGATTATGACTTGTATGAAAATCACATTTTTTGTAACCATTTCTTATATTATGAACTAAACCCATCTTGGCTAAGGCCAAGATGAAACGCTTACCATGATTTACTAATAAAGACCACCACTTTATTCATATTGCTTGTGTTTATGTATATGTATTTCAAGCTTTAATTATCATTGAGTGTCTAGCTAACATTTGATGTGTATTTGGTTATTGTGTGATGTACCGAGAGGAGAAGCACACAACGTGCTCGTTGAAATGCATGATAGAGGTCTAGTAAGGTAGAAATACTCAAGGCTAGCCTCTAGAACTTACTTAGTGAACCACTAAGCTTAATGAACTTGTGTGTATTTCGGATGACAATTGATAGATAGGTTATTCGTGCATATAAGTGTTGTTTTTATTACTCGATAGAGAATAGAGACTAATAGAGGGTGTCACGAGTCTACATATACACTTGCATAATTTATTCATAATGTTGTGTCTATAAATTGGTGAGGATTGGTTAGGTGGATTCAAGGTCTTAGCCTAAGTCCCTAATAGTAATACAATCTCTTACTTGTGTGTGACT
The DNA here is from genome assembly GCA_032871835.1 of Dipteronia dyeriana. Classification (NCBI taxonomy): domain Eukaryota; kingdom Viridiplantae; phylum Streptophyta; class Magnoliopsida; order Sapindales; family Sapindaceae; genus Dipteronia; species Dipteronia dyeriana. The sequence continues at coordinate 25,828,042 of CM065297.1, read as the reverse complement.
TTGTCTTGTTTTCTTGTTTGTTAAGTTTCATTAGTTGTATTCTAGGAGTGGTTTATATTTAATTAGTGTTAGTAGTGTAATTTAGTCATCAAATATTTGCTTGTCTAAATAGTAGTTTAATCAATCAACTGTGGTAATCAATTCATCAATCCTCATGGAACAAACTTTATTGTCATTGTACTACTCACACGGCTCCGTACTATTACGGGTGCTCATTTAGGAGTGATCATGAATTACAAGGTTTAGAATGGAAACTAACAGAATTAACAGTTTAAAATCTAGAATTACTAGCCAGTAGTAATATTTACATAGATAAAAAGAATCAAATGTTTCAGAAGTTTAAAGACAACAAGAAACATGGTAATATAGATATGACAAAAGAATATTTTGAAGATGAAATAAATATGTTACATATAGAACCAGAAATTAATAAAGAAAAGCCATTAACATAAAATAGTTATTTAATTATAGAATCAATATCTAACAAACCAAGTGATCATTTACCAGAAGATATATTTGAAGAGATTTGTAATAACCTTAATTTAGATGATAATGAAGTAGATACGTTACTAATAGAAAATATAAACTTTGAACAATTATAATTTGATATTTTGCAAAGTATTTATTATATAGAAAATGAAATATATTTAGGAGAAGATAAAATGAAAGTAGAGGAAGGCGAAAGTAACTAACCAAAACTTCCTAATACTACAGATCTCCCTACATCAAGAACAGAATATTACTTAGAAAAAGGAGGTATATATGATTCAAAAGAACAATATGAAGATTATAAAGATAAGGAAAGAATATATAAAGCTAAATCCAAGTTAGAAAACTGGAGAAAAGCACCTGAAGCTAAAGATATATTAATTTTAAGTCTACAAGGTCATAAACCTAGTGAATTGATCGAGCCACGATAACACTAGATTTTGGGCCCCCTTTCTATGTTTATTGCTCAATGCTCAGGTAAAATCAATTCTTTGATGGCTCGATTAAGTGTTTTTAAAGGTTTTATTACCAGGGGCATAATAGGGCAAAATGAATTGAAGTTGGAACCCAAAACTGCTCAAAACGGGAAGCTGAAGTAAAAAGAGCGGATTATCGCCTGGACAAATGCGACGAAGCAAGTGACAATAGTTCTCGCTTCCTAAGTGTCACGGATGTCACGTGAAGGAAAAAGAGCAGATTTGAAGGCAGATTGTCGCATTGATGGTTGTCGCCTAAACAAGCGCGATGAATCAAGCGACAACAACTCTCGCGTATTAAGTGTCGCTCAAGTTGTCACTCAATAAACACGCAAATGTAAGCAGAATGAAATGTCACGCTAATGTGTAGCATGGGCATCAGCGACATTCAACAACGGGACAACACCTTGGCACGCGGCTCTATGTTGATTTCTTGCCCTATTTGGATACCATATAAATACTCTTTTATAATGATGGAGATGGAACATTGGCCACACAAGAATATCCACCCATCAATCTTTTCACATTCCCATCACCATCCTTACCTACCTGCACACTCATATAACTACCACCCATCTTTAAAGCTTAGGAGGCAAGAAGAGGAAGATTACAAGACAAGAAGTCTTAAATCACCAATTTGGGTTTCTTCTTTAACTCTTTTATGTTTTCTTTAATTTTTTTTATGTGTAACTAAACTCCTAAGCTAGGGGATTGATGTGAGAAATTGAACAATTTATGTAATCCTTAGTCTAATATTTTATTCAATTCTTTATTAGTCTCTTTTTTAAAAATATTCGCTCTAATTCCCTGCCTTATATTCAATTGTGACCTCAATGAATTTGTGTGTTGGGTTTTGTTTATACGTGAGGTTGAAGATTAAATGTGGGTGACCATCCCATTTAAACCTTAGCCATAAGCTTAATAATTGAGACAATTTTCATATGCATGACCTTGCTATGTTTAATTAGGCTTAGAGTTTTAATTAAAATTGGTTCTAACATTTCCTCATTACATGACCTTGTGTGAGTTTTGAGAAGGAAAAAGTACTTTATATGTTATCCTCTACAAGCTCTAATAGTTGGATTGAAGAGCCTTAATGAGATTTATGGATTACAATGAATGGTTCAAGTAGGTCACATTGATTCCCTAGCGTTTCTCTCATCATTCATCTCTTGTGTGTGCTTTTGTGTTAATTTAGTTTATCACTTTTGCAAATTTAGTTAATTAATTGTCTTTTTTTCAAACAAGCATTATGTCATTTAGTTTTCAAGTACTTAGATTAGAATTTAATTAGATTAATTAGTGTTCAACTATTAGAATCACTGATCCCAGTGAACGATTTTTTTTTTTACATTAAACAGAAGTAAAATACTGCAATCAATTTTGGCACCGCTACGCGGGATCAGCGTAGATTTATTAGTTTAATCTAGTTAGTTTGATTTAGGTAGTGTGTCATTTTATTTTATTTTGTTAGTTAGTTTTATTTTCATTTTTAGTTTCTTTTTACTCCATTGGTATTTTTGATTTTGGTGTTTTAGGGTTACACTTGTATGTACAGCAACCGTTCTCTTGGAAGAAATTTGGTTCTGGTCGTCAATATCATAAACCGAGTAAGTTGGCTTGCTAGGCAGTTTGATGGTATAGATATCTTTGTCGATCTGGTAGCTGACACGATTCACAGGAATGAGCCGAGTAGATTTTCTAGCCAGTCAGAGCAAGCTAAGGCCATGACAGTTTTGAGGAGTGACCGAGTTTTAGACACCGAAGATGTGGGAGAACCTAATAGGAAAAAGGCCAAAGAGTTAGTAGAAGAAAGTGGGGGAAATACTTTAGTAGAAGAGGAAGAGGTAGTAGTGGAGAATGCTCTTTAGGAGACATCCCTTTTACACAAGTCACCCAACCCGTACATTCCACCGGTTCCATTCCAAGGTAGGTTGAAGAAGGATAAGATGGACAAGGCATTCAAGGAGATTTTGATATCCTCTCCAAGGTACAAGTCAACCTACCTTTCCTAGATATGATAGAGAAGATGCTCGCTTATGCTAAGTTTTTCAAGACTCTTCACACCAACCGGTAAAAGTTTTGGTCAAACCACCAAGAGTACATAGCCAGTAATGCTAGTGCAGTCCTACAGAGGACACTTCCACCCAAACTCAAGGATCCGAGCAGTTTTTGTATCAACATCACAGTTGGGGGTGTCAAACTAGAGAGGGTGATGTTAGACTTGGGTGCTAGCATAAATTTGATATCCTTAACCATTTACAAGCAGCTGGGGTTGAATGAAGTAAAGCCAACAACAATGTCACTACTTCTAGCAAACGGTTCAACAAGATATCCAAGAGGGATCATGGAAGATGTGTTGGTACAAGTTGACAAGCTTGTCATCCCGACGGATTTTTTGGTGTTAGATATGGATGATGTTAGGGAGAGACTAACATGAGGCTTATCCTCATAGGCAGACCATTCATGGCTACAATAAAGACTTTTATTAATGTACATAATGGAAAGCTCACACACTATCTTATCTATCCGGAGCCGATGATTGTTCATTCGTCGATGTGTTAGATCCGGGAATTAATGGTGTGTTCAGAGCTAAAGATTTGGAAAAATTATCGGATTGGGATTATGAAGGTCAAGGCATGGTGGAAGAAGACATTTCTGACTTTAGTGAAGATTGTGGTAGTAAAGAAGAGTTCAAGGAACTTGTGGTGTCAAATGTTAGTATTGCAAGGGGGCCACCACTGAAATTAGAACTCAAGGAATTGTCAACCACTTTGAAGTACGCATTCTGAGGTGAAAATGAGACATATCCGATGATTGTTGCTTCAGAGTTGACTCATAGTGAAGAAGAAAGGCTCCATGAGGTGTTACAGAGGCACAAATCAGTTATCGGATGGTTTATTGAAGATATTAGAGGGATTAGTCTGACTATTTGCATGCACAAGATTATTTTGAAAGATGATGCCAAATCTACAAGGGAAGCACAGAGGCTGTTGAATCCAATCATGAAGGAAGTAGTGAAGAAGGAGGTTCTAAAGCTTCTAGAGGTGGGAATCATATATCCCATATCAGATAGTAAGTGGGTTAGCCCTATCCATGTAGTTCCCAAAAAATCGAGTATAATAGTAGTTAGAAATGATCATAATGAGTTGGTCCCTCAGAGGCTTCAGACAAGCTGGAGAGTGTGTATTGACTATAGAAAGTTAAACTCAACCACCAGAAAGGACCATTTCCCTCTTCCATTCATTGATCAGATGTTGGAGCAATTGGTAGGGCACAATCATTATTGTTTCCTTGATGGTTACTCGGGATACAATCAGATAGTCATAGCACCAGAAGATCAGGAGAATACTACCTTTACATGTCCATTTGGGACATTTGCCTACAGACGGATGCCCTTCGGTCTCTGTAATGCTCCAGGCACCTTTCAGAGAGGCATGATGTCTATATTTTCACATATGCAGTGGATAGAGCAGAGGTTTATGGCCAAGATAGATTTGGTCTATGCAGGGTTCCAGCATGATATTATGGAGTTGAGACAGGAGCTCAACCTTCGGCCATATGAGAGAGAGAGATAAAGCCGGTTCCATATCCACGGTACCCATATCCAGTTCCAGGTTACCAGCCCCCACCTCTAGTTTCAGGTTACCGACATCTCTATCCATGGTCCCAGAGCACAGCTTTAGGATCAGGGTCGGGATACCCACCTCTAGAGCCAGGATTCTGACCCCAATTTCTAGATTACCCGACAGGCGGACCACGAGTTTAAGAGGAGGACACTGATGTCCGTAGGGTTATGAAGATATCAAGAAAAAATGTAGAGGCCAGAGCAGCGGTTGAGGCTGGTTGGAAAGGGAAAGATCCGATGCCCGGAACCTCATGGCCACCATCACCTTCTTATTAGTTGTTTAGCTCCATATTGATGATTTTTTTTCTACACTTGTTTATTTATTTCTAGTTCTTTTACTTCAACATTAGTACCTTGCATATTTTATTTTAGATAATTTATCTTTGTAGTTTATTTTATCTTTCTTATTACTTTATTGTTAGAATATGGGTATGCGTTGTATTTTGATGTGGTTGATGTTTATCTACCATTGGGAGCTTTTACATGCCATCTTGATTGAGATTTTGTGTGTTTTCTTTTTAGTTTAAGTGTTGTGTTTGTTTTTGGTGTAGACGCCTTTTCATCGGGCTCTCATTGTCAATATTAGGGACAATGTTGAGTTTAGGTTTGGGGGGTGTCGACACCAGTTTCGGTCATTTTGATTTTATTTTGAATCCTATATTTTTGGTTTGAGTCAAACATTTTAAAAAGAGTCGTATGGCCAAAATTTTCAAGCTTCAAGTAGCTTGGGTGTGATACTTTGAGTGTGAGTTTATGTGAGAGTTTATTTATTCATATTGTGATCGATTGAGCATCTTGTTGTCGCTTAAGGGTCTCACTTGCACTTCATGGGCTTGTCCCATCCTTTTGTGTTCAAGTTGAGGGAACTCGGTGCTCAAACACCTTGTTCTAACAGTGGAGACCACATACTGAGTTCACAAACACAAACCTTAAAAAGCGCATTTTAAACACTTATCTGGTCGCGCACATCATTTGCCATAGGACATCACATTGCATTATATTTATGAATTGCTTGATGGAAACTTACATTCCCTTGATAGATTAAATGATGGAAATGATTTTAGGCAATGTGTGTGCTTAACTACTCAAATTAGCCTAAACACATTACATGTCCCTATTTGTGTGCTCCCAAGCCAATTTTGAGGCCAACACTTACCATTCTTTTGGAACCACATTACACCATATAGCCTAAACCTAAACACATGCTACCTTCATTGCCAATCTTGTTAGGATGTGTTGTACTGTGGTCGAAAGGCAGAAAAAGCTCTAAATATGAAGAGTTCGCGTATACTTAGGCTATATTAATATATGTGCAAGGTAAAAGGCTCAAAAATGACTTAGGCTATATTAATAAATGTGCAAGGTAAAAGGCTCAAAAATGTAAAAGTGTAAAAATGTGCACTTATGAGCTTAAATTGTCAAATATATAAAAATAAATGGTGCAAGAGTCTTGTATGTAGTTGTAAAGTACTCACTAGTAGAGTACTCAAATGTAGCACAAGTGTAATGAAAAATTAAGCCTAGTCACTAGTGTCAAGTGTAGCTAAATTATTGTGTGTATCATGTAGTGTCTTAGCATGATTGGTGACTTTTGAATTCCATTTCCTATTCTTTGTTCACCACATTTCACCCAATGGCCCTATTACAACCAATGGGAAGACCTAAATGATCTACTATGAAATCTAGCTTGGGAATGTTTGTTGAAGCATGATCTTCCACGTCCATGTCATTTGATTCATTTCCTAGGCTAGTTCACTAAAATAATAACGTTTCAATTCTTATTGTATGCAAGTATTTGATTCTCATGTATAACTCCATCCTTGCATATTTTGCATGAGTGTGAACTTAGGACACCGAGAGGAAAGAAAAGAGAATGTCCACGTGAGGTTTAGAGTCAAAGTGAATTACGCTCGAGGTGTGAGAGTGAGTAATTCCCGACATGAGAGCACGTTAGGTATGGGGTTCGTGTTGTTCGAGTGTCCCATGAGAGCCTTTTAGTTGCATGAGAATATTTTGCATGTGTCTACTCTCATTATCCACACCTTTTTGCATCTCATCACCAGTTGAAAATACAGCATTTGATTTTGTTATGAGTGTAAAAAGTTTCCTTTTTTCTTATTTTTGTTTTGTCTTAGTTTTGCTCGAGGACGAACAAAAGGCTAGGTTTGGGGGTGTTGATTGAGCCACAATAACACTAGATTTTGGGCCCCCCTTCCTATATTTATTTCTTAATTCTCGGGTAAAATCAAGTGTTTGATGGCTTGATTGAGTGTTTTTACAGGTTTTATTACCAGGGGCATAATGAGGTAAAAAGAATTGAAGTTGGAACCTAAAATGGCTCAAAACGTAAAGTTGAAGTAAGAAGAGTGAACTGTCGCGATGAGGTTTGCCTCCTGGACAAATGCGACGAAGCAAGCGACAACAATTCTCGCTTCCTAAGTGTCGTGAATGTCGCGTGAAGGAAAATGAGCGGATTTGAAAGCGAACTGTCACTTCGATGGTTGTTGCCTAGACAAACGCGACAGCAACTCTCCTGTATTAAGTGTCGTTCAAGCTATCGCTCAATCAACACGCGAATGCAAGAAGAATGAAATGTCGTGCCAATGTGTCGCATGGGTATCAACGACATTCAAATGACGGCACGTGGCTCTATGTTGATTTCTTGCCCTATTTGGATCCCATATAAATACTCTTTTATAATGATGGTGATGGAACATTGGCCACACATGAATATCTACCCAGTAGCCTTTTCACATTCCATCACCATCCTTACCTACCTACACACTCATATAACTACCACCCATATTTGAAGCTTGGGAGGCAAGAGGAGGAAGCATACAAGACAAGAAGACTTAAATGACCAACTTGGGTTTTTTCTTTAACACTTCTATATTTTCTTTAACTTTCTTGAAATGTAACTAAACTCCTAATGTAGGGGATTTATGTGAGCAATTGAACAATTTATGTAATCCTTAGTCTAATATTTTATTCAATTCTTTATTAGTCTCTTTTGTTGAAATATTCACTCTAATTCCTTACCTCATATTCAACTGTGACCTCAATGAATTTGTGTGTTGGGTTTAGTTTATACGTGAGGCTGAAGATTAAATGTGGGTGACCATCCCATTTAAGCCTTAGCCATAACCTTAATAATTGAGATAATTTTCATATGCATGACCTAGTTATGTTTAATTAGGCTTAGAGTTTTAATTAAAATTGGTTCTAACCTTTCCTCATTACATGACCTTGTGTGAGTTTTGGGACGGACAAAGTACTTTATATGTTATCCATAACAAGCCCTAATAGTTGGATTGAAGAACCTTAATGAGATTTATGGATTACATTGAATTGTTCAAGTAGGTCACATTGATTCCCTAGTGTTTCTCTCATCATTCATCATATGTGTGTGTTTTTGTGTTAATTTAGTTTATCAATTTTGCAAAAGTTAGTTAATTAATCATCTTTTTCAAACAAACATTATGCCATTTAGTTTTCAAGCAATTAGATTAGGATTTAATTAGATTAATTAGTGTTCAACTATTAGACTCACCGATCCCAGTGAACAAACTTTTTTTTTAAATTGAACTGAAGTAAATACTGCAATCATGAATGGAAGCAAATATTTAATAAATGGGAAGGAAACTTAATTAGACATTTTATGGAAGCCTTGAACAATATAATAGATTACAAATACAAGCTAGTATATCTAGAAAGTGTTTTAGGATATAATGAAAAACAAATTTATTTAGGATGGAGAGAATATATGAAGAAAGATGATAAAAGAAAATCAGAATTAAAATAATTTGAAATAAATATAGCAGTATTAATTTTTATAGATGGGATTAGAAAATGTATATTAGGATCGTCAATGGAAGAAGTAGATGTTACACAAAAGCAAATAAAAGCAATAAGAAGTTTAGAACGGCTAAAAATATGTGATTTACACTATTTTGATCGTTATTTAGATTTATTCTATAAATTCTAGAGTCAAATAGGAGGACCTTATGATGATAATATATTAATGAAATTTGTAACAAAATTACCAGGTAAAATAGGAGAAAAGTTATATAAAGATTTAGAAGAATGGTTTGAAAATAAAAAGAATGAAGGGTTATTTTGGCAAGTTTCTCTAATACCCGCAGTAGAACTTGTTAAACAAAGAATTAGAGATTTAAGTGACGAAGAAAAACTTAGAAGACAAGCACAACAACAATTTAGTAAAATGTGCATAGATTTATATGAAGTACCGACATTGGGTTGTGGTAGAATACAAAATTATAAGCATAAATATAAGAAAGATAAAATGTGTATAAAGAAATATATAAGGCCTTATAATAAAGGTAAAAAGAAAAAGTTTTTAAAATATAATCACAACAAAGATAAAGTTAAGAAAGCGTTTAAAGAAAGAAAAAAGTTTATAAACGAAAAGACCATAAAAAATGTAAATGTTATTTATATGGGATGATGGAACATATTAAACCAAATTGTCCAGAAACTAAAATTAAAACTAAATTAGCAGAATTAGTAGAGATAAAGATTTAGAAAATCTAGAAGAAATCTTTAATTTAGATGACATATCAGACAATGAGAGCATTTGTATAATAGAAGACAGTAGTCTAGAAGAATCTGAATCTGAAAAAGAAACAGATGAAGATGTTGATATTTATAATTCTGAATCTGATATAAAAACTGGTAGAAGAAGTTGTATCATTTTTTGGAAAAATTTGTTAGGACTGTAACAAAGAATTTAATAAAGGATATGAAAACAATAAACAATACTATTGTAAAGATTGTGGGAATAAGTTTTTAAATGAAGATAAAATAAATCTAGACGGTAGTGAACTTATATTAATAGATGTATAATTATTTTATAAATCAAAGCCATCAAAAACTAAAACTATGATAGATAGTGGTGTAAATAAATGTATTATTCATGAAAGTTTAGCTCCAGAAGATCATAGAACCAAACTAGGAGCCGATATAGGTTTAAGAACATTTAATGGAAGTTTATTTACAAAGCAACCGGGAAGTTATAAATTCATTTTAGGATTGAACTTTATATTAGAAAACAATGGAAGTATGTTAATTACCTCAAATGGTGTTAATTTCTTTAAAAAATCTACTTTTATTCAACCAAAGCAGAAACTAGAAATTCCCTTATGTAAAGAAGACAACTAACATAGAAGAACCAATTAGCATAGAGTATTTCGATTTATTGTTAGAAAATTTAGATACCGAATTAGAATTTAGAGAAGTCTTAAGCAATGAAGAATTAGATGAATATCATAGAAAATAAAGGTGTTTAAACACTGAAAATAGAGAAGATTATAAAAACTGGCATATAGAAATAAATTAGAAAATAGAAGAATTAGAAAGTTTATATATTATAGGAAATAATCCCCTAAATAAAGATAGTGTAAAAACATATAAAATATAAATAATAAACCATGATATTACTATAATCACACAAGACTTACCCTATAGTTTACAAGATAGAAAAGAATGTCAAATGCATATAAAAGATCTTTTAGAATTAAAAGTAATAAGAAAAAACACTAGTGGACATAAAAGCCCATCATTTGTTGTTTTTAATCATAGTGAACAAAAAGAGGTAAAAGTATAATGGTTATAAATTATAAAAGATTAAATGATAATACTTTAATAAATAGCTATAAACTCCTTAATAAAGATGAATTAGTAAATTGTATATAAAAAGCATATTGGTTTTCAAATTTTGGTTGTAAAAATGGATTTTGGCAAATAAAATTAGATGAAGAGTCAGTGTCTTAGAAAGTGTTTAGTTGCCCTGAAGGACATTTTGAATGGTTAGTCATGTCATTTGGTTTAAAAAATGCACCTCAAATTTTTCAAACAAGAATAGATAAAATATTTAAGCAATTTTCCAATTTATGTATAGTATATATCGATGATATTCTTGTTTTTAGTAATAATAGATATATAATACAAATCATGCTCGTCAAGTAGTAGAAGCCTTTAAAAAGAACAATATAATAATTTCTAAAATAAATATAGAATTATTTAAGAATGAAATAGAATTTCTAGGATTAATTATAGACAAAGGAAAAATAGAATTACAGCCTCATATAATAATAAAGATTTAAAGCTTTCCTTATAAAATAGAAGAAACTAAATAATTACAAAAGTTTTTAGGATTATTAAATTATGGAAGAATATTCATCCCAAATTTAAGTACATTAGTAAGACCACTCTACAACAAGATTAGTAAAAATGGTAAAAAATACTTTAATAGTGAAGATATAAAATTAATTTAGAAAACAAAAGAAATAGTAAAAACCTTATGCCCTATAGCACTTACAATAGATAGTTATTATAAGAGTGAAATTTGTGATAAATGTCACCTTTTTTTTTTGTTGAGTTTCGATGATGTCACCAGCTTAATAATTTATGTTTAAAAGGCACCAATTATAGTGAAATACCGAAATTACCCTTAAAAGTTGTATATGTGCTTCCATTTACGTTTTGACAAAAAAAAATATTCTCTCTCCATAAAAGTTCTCTGGCATTCGATCTACTAGTCCTCTCTCTCTCTCTCAAAAACTTTTATCTCTGTTTTGATTCTATAGGTAACTGATGTTTCTGATCTCCCTAATGAGTTTCATGCCTTTGTGAGTGGTTTAAAAATGTAAGAATTAGTTGTTTTGAAAAAAAAATCGAGTTTTTATGTGCACGAGTTATTTTGAAAAAAACAATCGAGTTTTTACTCTATTATTTTGAGCTTTTATTCTATTGTGGCGAGCTATTGTGAAAAGAATTCTAGCTTGTATTCTATGTTTTCAAGTTTTTATTCTATGGTGGCGAGCTTTTGTTGTATTAGAGGGATTTTGATTGTTTATCGAGGAATTATTCTACTGTTTCAAGCTTATATGATATTTTTTTCGAGCTTTTGTTGTATTGTGGCAAGCTTTTGTTGTATTGTATATTAATTTCTTTATCGAGGAATTTTGTATTGTTTGATGAGGAAATATTTGAATTTTTTCGAGCGTTTATTATATGGTTTCGAGTTGATGTTATATTATTTCGAGCTTTTGTTGTACCATGGCGAGCTTTAATTGTATTGTATATTTACTTCATTTACGTTGAAATATTTTTGTTTGCCGAGGAGTTTTTGATATTTCGAGCTTTTATTAAATTGTTTCGAGCTTTTCTTATATAATTTCAAGTTTTGTTGTAGGGTGTCCAGCTTTTGTCAAACAATTCGAGATTCTTTTGTTAATTTCCAAATATTTATTAGATTTTTCTGATTTTTTTTTCTATTGGATCAAGCTTTTTTTCTTCTTCTTAGATGTTTTTTTATTAAATTTTGTTAAGTATTTTTTTGAAATGGATTGGAGGATTTTTATAATGGTTTGTCATGATGATTTGGACAGGAGAATGAATCGGGTGAGAATAGTCATATCTTACAACGATCGATAGGAGCAGTTACCTGACAGAAGTCAGAGGTTTTTAGGTTTCGATAACCAAGGAATGTACGTGTCAAAGAGTATGACTTAGGAAGAACTGTTGTCGATTTTGGAAACAGTTGTTAAGTATGATGTGAACAAATAAAGTGTTGATCTGCAATGTATATCAATCATTTCCGGGACTACGTGTCGCACATTTATAAGGAACAACAATAATGTTCAGTTTATGCTAGGGGAAGATAGGGTGATCCCTCAAGTATGTGTCAGTCTGATTGAGAGGGCAGCAGGAGGTGTCATTGGTAAAGATATCCCTCATAAAGGTTGTAATTCAAAATTCTTACCAACAGGGCGTAAGATAAACCATAAATGTTGTAGGTCTCATGCATGTGTACATCAGCGCCCCTTGCTTACTGGCGTCTCTCGAACCGCTCTCGTCGCCCGTCAAGCGCATGCTTAAATGAATATACGGAATGACTGTACACTTGGGCACCCCACGGGAACACGTCAAAAGCATCGAGATCCTCCACTAGCCGTAACTGCCAAACTGGAATCTTCACTCTCTCGTCCAACCCCATAAGTATCCAGTTCAGCATATAGATCAAACATAACTTCACATTATCGTATGCCTGCTGAAACTCCCCACAGCTCAGAACAACTGTCAACTCCGCGAACGAAATCTCCTCCATACCAGCAAAGTACCACTGGTGTATGCCATTGTCCATGGTATGATATCGGGTCATGTTTGGTACCACTTCGAACAGTAATCCTGTGATTATACAGAATTCTACCTTCGAGAATCTAACCTCATGAGTCCCTAACATAAATTGCATCCCATCTTCGGGGCCCATTATGTTGCAACTCCCATAAAAGCAACTGATTGATAACACCACCCGAAAACTTCATCGGTCAGTGCATTTTCATGAAATGCCCAAAACAGGACGCCATTAACCGACGACGGTCTTCAACAGCAAATTCTTCAGGGACCTGGTTGAGTGCGTCTTCTATTCGGCCAAGGGTGCCAAATTTGTCATGCTGAGTCACTTTGTCCTCGTACCACTCTTTCTCTAGAGTTTTTAGCAATTCCGCCAACCAATTTGTCATTTGAAAATTCACAAAAAAAAAATTAAAGTATATTAATAAAAAACCTCGATCATATAATATAAAATCTTGGAAAAATACAAAAAAACTCGGGCCATGGACAAAATCTCGAACGTTGTTTAAAAAAACTTGAAACACATACAACATCTCGCATCCTTTGAAAAATACCTCGTTCCATTCATATAAAAGCTCGAAACAAATTAATAAATTCTCGGGCCCTGGACAAAAGCTCGACACTGTTTTCAAAAGCTCGAAAGTTGTTAAAAGCTCGAACGTTTAAACAAAAGCTCGGAAAATGTTTAAAACATCTCAAACGTTGTTAAAATCTCGAACGTTTAAGTAAATCCTCAATCTATGTTAAAAAAACTCGAACTTTGTCAAAATCTCGAACGTTTTAAACAAAAGCTCGACGTTGTAATACAAAATCTCAAAAATTATTAATAAAAGCCCGAATGTTTAGAAAAAATTCTCGAATCACTAACATAAAATCTCAATTCAACTCAACTTAATGATTCGATTTAAAAGCTCGATTTCAAATGACAAAAGCTCAGTTTATTTAACAAAAAGCTTGAACGTTTTGAAAAACCTCTTGAATCCCTAACGTAAAATCTCGATTCAATTCAACCTAATGAATCTATTTAAAATGTCGATTTCAAATGACAAAAGCTCGGTTTGTTTAACAAAAATATCGCAAACCCAGATTATCATCTTCGTCAAAACCTATTCAACCAATTGAAAATCCTAATCTACCAAATAAACCCTAATCTACCACAATCATTCTCAGATCCAAAAGTAAAACCTAATCTACCATTCAATTCAATTTATTAACAACAAAAACGATATCAAATCAAGCTCATCTTACCTCGATCGCTTCAGATTTCCTATTCATCTCGAAATGTCGTTGGTTTCCAACTTCCAGTCCCGTCGCCGTCGAGATCCAACCCATCGATTGAGTTCTGGTCTCTTTCAACCTAAAACGCCTTTTCTCTCTTTACTTTTTCTGTCTCACGTCATAACAAAGATTCAAGGTATTTTTGTCTCCATAACTGATTCGGTGCCTTTTAAACATATACTATTAATGTAGCGATATTTCCACAAGAACCCCTCAAAAAGGTGCCATTAATTTTTTGAACCCTATTACAAGATAGTACAAACATATGCTAGTAGTAAAAGATGGGCAGGAATATTAATTCAAAAACCTACAAAAGGAAGTTTAAAAACTACTAAAGAAATAATCATGTATACTAGTGGAAAGTTTTCAGAAGCTGAAAGTAGAAGATCAAGCACTGAATTAGAAATTCAAGGCATTATAAGCTCTTTAAACCAATTTCATATATATATATATATATATATATATTCAAAATGAGAATTTTACTGTTAGAACTGATTGTAATAATGTTGTAGAATTCTATAAAAAAAGTATAGAAGAAAAATTTTGAAAAGAAAAATTCTTTTATTAGTAAAAGATGGTTAAGTTTTTTAGAAACATTAATCGGTAGAGGATATATAGAAGAATTTGAACATATATGTGGAAAAGATAATACAGTAGCAAATATCTTGTCAAGACTAACAGATTGCTGAATTATTTACAGATATGGCATGAAGCTCAAAAAATGTCTAGAAAAGCTTTATTTCTTCAGCACAAAGCAATGTGGTAAAAAGTTTAATATGGGATCTTATATTATTAATTATAGCCCCGGAGTTCTTTTCAACCACTAAATCATTTGAAAGAAAAAATTACCGAACCTCAGCAAGCTTTACTTAATAACATTTGGATTTTTAGAAATGATAACAAAGGTTTTCTAAATTCGCTGAATATTTTAAGCCAATACTTTTCAGAAAATAACAAGTTATCTTATTATGTAGTTTACAGGGGAAGAAAAGTTGGAATCTATTCAACTAGGCTGGAAGCCGCAAGCTATGTTGAAGATTTTCCTAATCCCTTTTTTAGAGGATTTTTTTCTTTAGATAAAGCTCATAAATCATTAAACCTATTTTTTTTAAAATCAAGATGGCTTTGAACCAATTTTAGAATTTAATGGAGTTACTTATGATCGAAACCAAGTAAAAGGTTTTACAAATCATTTCAAAAATGTTAATGAAGCAAAAAATAAAATTTCTAAAGAATTAGAGATCTGCAAAAAAGCAATGAGTGAGCTCTTAGACGAAATGCAAGCTGAAAATACAGTTCTAAAGCAAAAGCTAGAGATGGCTGAACAGCTAACTGATCAGCTTCAGAAAATAGATGAAAAGAAAAAAAGCATTCAAAAGCCAGAAAATCAAAAGAATAAAGAAAAATAAATAATTGACAAGGAGGAATTTTTTGAGACATATTCAGATAGACCTCATGATCTTATAAATATTACCCTAATGAGGGATCAAGCAAAATTTGTATATAAAGTGGTAGAAAAACTACCTAATGATATAAAGCAGAGCATTTTTGGTTATGACAGAGATGATAATCTGAAGCGTTTTATAAAAATTCAAAAGTGTCTTTCTTTGGGTTTAGGATTACCTACCGGTAAGACTATTTTTCCATAAAATAAATATAAATTAAAGAATTTTATACAAGTTTATCAAAGTCCAAATAAATCTGGATGTTTTCCCAATGAATTTCGACATTCCAAATTTTAGGCAAGTTGGTACTGAAGAACTTTTCAGTTATGGGATCATCGATGGCATTTGTGCAACTAATATCTTAAAGTGTTCATTTCTCCCTGAAAAAACTCCATCAATCCATTTGAATGTTTGGAGGAACGATAGGCTTTTTCCTAGATATCGACTCAATACCATGTGAATGGATAATAAATCAGCCCTACAAGATGATAAATTATCTCCCAACTTATCACTATATAGCGATAGTTCCTCATGTAGCCCCTGCACAGGTTATGCATGAAGAAAGTCCTCATATAGATTTTCAAGACTTATGTCCTGAATATCTACAGAGGTATAGAGCACAAAAATACCTTCTTTGCATAAACACTAACATGCCTAAACTGACCGGGCAAACTCCTCAAATGTCAAGTTTCATCAGAACTCAAGATGTTTGGTCTAAATATCCTATTCCATGGATTTTTCTCAGTCCAGAGATATGATTTTCTTAGAGAAATCCAAGAGGAAGAAGAAATCAGACTAAAAGATCCCCTTCTGGAAGCTGAAGAAGAATTTAATGATTTTGATGAAGAAGTTTATCATAATCTAGATATGTAAGCTCTTATCAAGAATAGTATAAAGCAACAATGTCAGTACAAAGGGACAAAAGTGTTGGCAACAATTACTATTTCCTTTTTGACTTTATAAAAATCTTAATGTACAGTTGTAGTGTCGATAGAAAAAGATAATGTAGACAAACGTTACTATTTCTCTTTTTGACATCGTAAAAGTTTTGGTCGACCATTGTTTCAGGCCTTGTTTTTTGTATAAATAGAGTCTTATCGCTCATATGTAACAAACAACCTACACATGCAATCCTACAACCATTATTCACCACTCACTCCTTTGTAAACAACTCTCTTTCTATGTACTACTTTAGCAATCAATAAAAAGTTGTGTATATTTCCAGAATTAAAGTAAGCTTTCTTACATTTCTTCTTCAATCTTTATTTATTTGTTAACTACTAGGAGTCTTGCCAGGTTAATGAAAACATGAGAAAATTATTAAATTTCTAGAGTAACGAGATCCTAGTAGTTTTTACAAGATCTTTTATGCAATCTATTATGTAAAAGTGTCTAGTAGAGTCCCGTTTTTATTTGAAATAAGATTTTATAAGTTTTCTTGAAAAAACTCTTTGGTGGTCCTTTGTAAGTCCTGTTGATATGTATTTATAGACTTAAAGAGAATTTGAAAACTCGTTTTGAATTAATAAAAACCATAGAATCTTGAAAGACCTGTTTTTTTTTTTTTGCATAACCCCTCAAGTAAATTAGAAGGGGATGTCCTAGTCTGATTTCATCTTCCTCTTAGATTTCTCTAACAAAATCATTTGTCTCTGGACTGAGAAAAATCCATGGAATAGGATATTTAGACTAGACATCTTGAGTTCTGATAAAAATTGACATGTGAGGAGTTTGCCTAATCAGCTTAGGCTTGCCAGCCTTTATGCAAAGAAAGTATTTTTATGCTCTATACCTCTATAGATATTCAGGATATAAGTCTTGACAATCTATAGGAGGATTTTCTTCAAGCACAACCTGTATAAGGGCTTCATGCAGAACTATCACTATATAGTGATAAGCTGGGAGGTAATTTGTCATCTTGTAGGGCTGATTTATTATCCATTCACATGGTATTGAGTCAATGTCTAGGAAAAAGTCTATCCTTCCTCCAAACATTCGAATTGATTGCTGAAGTTTTTCAAGGAGAAATGAGATCACTAAGATATTAGTTGCACATATGTCGTCGATGACTCCATAACTGAAAAGTTCTTCAATACCAACTTGCCCAAAATCTAGAATGTCGAAATTCATTGGAAAAACATCCAGATTTATTTGGACTGTGATAAACTTGTATAAAATTCTTTGATTTATATTTTTTTATGGAAAAACATAGTCATACCAGTAGGTAATTCTACACCAAAAGAAAGAAACTTTTGAATTTTTATAAAACGATTCAGATTATCACCTCTGGCATAGCCAAAAATGCTCTGTTTTATATCATTAGGTAGTTTTTCTACCGTTTTATATATAATTTTTGCTTGATCCCTCATTAGGGTAATATTTAAAAGATCAAGGGGCCAATCTGAATATGTTTCAAAAAATTCCTCATTGTCAATTATTTCTTTTTCTTTATTCTTTTGATTTTCTGGCTTTTGAATACTTTTTTGCTTTTCATCTATTTTCTGAAGCTGATCAGTTAGATGTTCAACCATCTCTTTTAGAACTGTATTTTCAGCTTGCATTTTGTCTATGAGCTCACTCATTGCTTTTTTACAGCTCGCTAATTCTTCAAAAAATTTATTTTTTTCTTCATTAACATTTTTGAAATGATTCATAAAACCTTTTACTTGGTTTCGATCATAACTAGTTCTATTAAATTCTAAAATTGGTTCGAAACCATCTTGATTTTGTAAAAGCAGGTTTAATGATTTATGAGCTTCAACTAAAGAGAAAAATCCTCTAAAAAGGGGATTAGGAAAATCTTCAACATAGCTAGCGGTTTCCAGCCGGTTGAATAGATTCCAACTTTTCTTCCTTTGTAAACTATATAATAAGAAAATTTGTTATTTTCTGAAAAGTACTGGCTTAAAATATTCAGAGAATTTAGAAAACCTTTGTTATCATTTCTAAAAAACCAAATGTGATGTAGAACAAGTGGCTGAGGCCTCCATGGCTTGGTGGGACCATCCTAAATCCAAGATTAAATTACCTTAATTGAAGGGAATAGGCGAGATCTTCAGAAATCAACACCTTTGGTGTCGAGGCACGACCTTTTTCTGCCAAATTCCATTATTTAGGCCCCGAAATCACAGTTCTTTCTTTTTTAAGAAATTTCCTTTTTAGTCATAAGTTGACTTTGACAAGCCAGAATCATTTACAATTAATTCTTGTTTGTTTATGGTCATTAGTATATTTTATTTCCACAACTTTTGTGATTTTGTTATTTTTTGCATCTTTTGCTATTTTAGGCAGCTTTTGATATATAATTTGTTTCTTGTTCAACAAGGATTCGGGTTAGAGTTCTTTCGCATTAAATAGCCTTATAAGCCGAAAGGCTCAGACAACTTATGATTTAATAAAATTTCAGAAGTTTTAACTTTATTCTGGTGGATTTAAGTTTTCAATAGAATTTAGACGTCGGTCTAATTCTTACTACGTTTTCACTACGTCAAAATGTTATTAAGTAAAACTTGCTGAGGTTCAGTAATTTTTTCTTTCAAATGATTTAGTGGTTGAAAAAGAACTCCACGGCTAAAATTAATAATATAAGATCATATATTAAACTTTTTACCATTATTGCTTTGTGTTGAAGAAATAAAACGTTTCTGGACATTTTTTGAGCTTCCTATCATATCTGTAAATAATTTAGAAATCTATTAGTCTTGACAAGATATCTGCTACTGTATTATCTTTGCCACTAATATGTTCAAATTTTGCTTTATATCATCTACCGATTAATGTTTCTAAAAAACTTAACCATCTTTTACTAATAAAAGAATTTTTCTTTTCAAAATTTTTCTTCTGCAATTTTTTTATAGAATTCTACAACATTATTACAATCAGTTCTAACAATAAAAGTCTCATTTTGAATATTTATATATGAAATTGTTTTAAAGAGTTTATAATGCTTAGAATTTTTAATTTAGTGCTTGATCTTCTACTTTCAGCTTCTGAAAACTTTCCACTACTATACATGGCTATTTCTTCAGTATTTTTTAAACTTCCTTTTGTAGGTTTTTGAGTTAATATTCATGCACATCCATTACTACTAGCATCTGTTTGTACTATCTTATAATAATTATCTATTGGGAGTGCTATAGGGCTTAAGGTTTTTACTATTTCTTTTATTTTCTAAATTAATTTTATTTCTTCACTATTAAAGTATTTTTGACCATTTTTACTAATCTTATTGTAGAGTGGTCTTACTAATATAGTTAAATTAGGGATGAATTTTCTTCCATAATTTAATAATCCTAAAAACTTTTGTAATTCTTTAGTCTCTTGTATTTATCAAGAAATTATAAAATCTTTGTTATTATATGAGGTTGTAATTCTATTTTTCCTTTGTCTATAATTAATCCTAGAAATTCTATTTTATTCTTAAATAATTCTATATTTATTTTAGAAATTGTTCTTTTTAAAGGCTTCTAATACTTACGAACATGATTTGTATGTATATAACTATTATTACTAAAAACAAGAATATCATCAATATATACTATACATTAATTGGAAAATTGTTTAAATATTTTATCTATTCTTGCTTGAAAAACTTGAGGTGCATTTTTTAAACCAAATGGCATGACTAACTATTCAAAATATCCTTCAGGACAACTAAACATTGTCCAAGGCACTGACTCTTCATCTAATTTTATTTGTCAAAATCCATTTTTACAATCAAATTTTGAAAACCAAGATGTTTTTTGTATACAATTTACTAGTTCATCTTTATTTGGGAGTTTATAGCTATTTCTTAAAGTATTATCATTTAATCTTTTGTAATTTATAACTATTATACTTTTATCTATTTTTTGTTCACTATGATTAAAAACAATAAATGCTGGGCTTCTATGTCCACTAGTGCTTTTTCTTATTACTTTTTATTCTAAAAGATCTTTTATATGCATTTGACATTCTTTTCTATCTTGTAAACTATAGGGTAAGTCTTGTGTGATTATAGTAATATCATGGTTTTTTATTTCTATTTTATATGTTTCTACACTATCTTTATTGAGGGGATTATTTCCTATAATATGTAAACTTTATAATTCTTCTATTTTCTGCTTTATTTCTATAGGCCAATTTTTATAATCTTCTCTATTTTCAGTGTTTAAACAACATTATTTTCTAAGATATTCTTCTAATTCTTCATTGCTTAAGACTTCTCTAAATTTTAATTCCGTATCTATATTTTCTAACAATGAATCAAAGTACTCTATGCTAATTGATTCTTCTATGTTAGTTGCCTTCTTTATATAAGGGAAATTATTAGTTTCTGGCTTTGGTTGAACAAAAGTAGATTTTTAAAAAAGAAATTAACTCCATTTGGGGTATTTAACATACTTCCGTTATTTCATAATATAAAGTTTAATCTTAAAATGAATTTATAACTTCCTAGTTGCTTTGTAACTAAAGTTTGGGGTAAATTATAGGTTGCTCCATTAATTCTAATGGTATATTTATTATACAATCAGTTATTTGTATTAAACTTCCACTAAATGTTCTTAAACCTATATCCACTTCTAGTTTGGTTCTATGCTCTTCTGGAGCTAAACTTTCATGAATAATATATTTATTTACACTAGTATCTATCATAGCTTTAGTTTTTAATAACTTTGATTTATAAAGTAATTCTACATCTATTAATATAAGTTCACTATCGGCTCGATTTTTTTTATCTTCATTTAAAAACTTATTCCCACAATATTTACAATAATATTGTTAATTGTTTTTATATCCTTTATTAAATTCTATGTTACAGTCCTGAAAATTTTTTCTAAAAAATGATACAACTTCTTCAACCATATTTATATCAGATTCAGAATTATAAATATCAACATCTTCATCTATTTCTTCATCAGATTCTGATTCTTCTGAACTACCATATTTTATTATGCAAATGCTTTCATTGTCTGATTTGTCATCTAAATTTTAGATTTCTTCTAGATTTTTTAAATCTTCTATCTCTACTAATTCTACTAATTTAGTTTTATTTCTAGCTTCTGGATAATTTGGTTTAATATGTCTCATCTTCTCACATAAATAACATTTACATTTTTTATGGTCTTTTCATTTATAACTTTCTTTCTTTCTTTAAAAGCTTTTTTAACTTTATCTTTGTTGTGATTATATTTAAAAAAAACTTTTGTTTTTTACTTTTATTATAAGGCCTTTTATATTTCTTTATATACATTTTATCTTCTTATATTTATGTTTATAATTTTTTATTCTACCACAACCTAATGTCGATACTTCATATAAATCTATACACATTTTACTAAATTGTTGTTGTGCTTATCTTCTAAGTTTTTCTTCATCACATAAATCTCTAATTCTTTGTCTAACAAATTCTACTGCAGGTGTTAGAGAAACTTGCTAAAAATAATCCTTCATTCTTTTTATTTTTAAACCATTCTTCTAAATCTTTATATAACTTTTCTCCTATTGTACCCGGTAATTTTGGTACAAACTTCATTAATATATTTTCATCATAAGGTCTTCCTATTTGACTCCAGTATTTATAGAATAAATCTACATAATGATCAAAATATTATAAATAACATATTTTTAGCTGTTCAAAGCTTCTTATTGCTCTTATTTGCTTTTGTGTATCATCTACTTCTTCCATTGATGATCATAATATACATTTTCTAATTCCATCTATAAAACTTAATACCGTTATATTTATTTCAAATTCTTCTAATTCTAATTTTCTTTTATCATCTTTCTTCATTTATTCTTTCCATCCTAAATAAATTTGTTTTTCAGTATATCCCAAATTACTTTCTTTCTAGATATACTAGCTTGTATTTATAATCTACTATATTATTCAAGGCTTCCATAGAATGTCTAATTAATTTTTCTTTCCATTTATTAAATATTTGCTTCCATTCACTAGGTTTATGACCATGTAGACTTAAAATTAATATATCTTTAGCTTTAGGTGCTTTTCTCCAGTTTTCCAATTTGGTTTTAGCTTTATATATTATTTCCTTATCTTTATAATCTTATATTGTTCTTTTGATTCATGTATACCTCTTTTTTCTAAGTAATCGTCCATTATTGATGCAGGGAGATCTGTAGTATCATAAACTTTTAGTTGGTTACTTTCGCCTTCCTCTACTTTCATTTTATCTTCCTACATATATTTCATTTTCTATGTAATAAATACTTTGTAAATTATCAAATTTTAATTGTTCAAAGTTCATATTTTCTCTTAGTAACTAATTTACTTAATTATCATCTAAATCAATGTTATTACAAAGTTCTTCAAATATATCTTTCGGTAAATAATCACTTGGTTTGTTAAATATTGATTCTATAATTAAATCTCTATTTTCTGTAAATGTATTTTCTTTATTAATTTCTGGTTCTATGTTTTTATTTATAAATCTAAACTTTTTATGATATTTATTATAACATTTTCCTAACACAAATATTTTTGCTCTAAGTTTTTATATTCCGCATTCATATGAAACCTTTTGTTTATATACTTAATTTTATTTTACTAACAAATTCGCTTATGTCTATGTCTATATCAAGGAGACATCCTACCACTGTTACTTTATTTCTCAAATCTACTTCAGTTGTTACTAGTTAAGCTTGTTCATGATCACCAAATCTACCATCATATAAATACAAATGTGTTTTAGTATCTAAATCAACTCTTGTTTGACTAAGTATTCCTATAATTACTACTCCTAAATGTATGGTGGAATATCCATTCTTTTTAATTTATTTTACACTTTGAGGGCTAATTAATGTAAATTCTTCAGGACTATTTACTACTGCTATTGTAAATTCATCTTTGTAGACATATAAACTACTTTTAAGACTATCTATGATACCTTCACTATAAAGATTTTTCTTCTGAACATTCTTAAATCCTACTTCTAGCATTATTAACAGCTTCTTCTTGAAATAAATCTTCTGTCTTTTGTATTATGTCTTTTCCTTTGTTACTATAGTTAAGTAAATTTCTTACTCTATTTGCTGTTTACTGTTTTACACTAGAGGTTCTTATTAGGTCCATGTTTAATTCTTAGATTCACTTTTGGTCCTAAAATATCTTTTATTTCTACTTTAAAGTTTACTGAATTTGAGTTAGATTCTATTTTATTACGATTTAATTTCTCTAACCGTTGTTCTAACTTTTCAATTTTTTTCTAAAGCTTTTATAAGTAATTTTATTATTGTATTAATTTGTCCTTGAGTAATAGTATTGTTTTGTTTAGTAAACTTTACATCACTTATACCTACCAGTAGGTTATTAGAGGTTTCTAAATTTAATTCATGTAATATTTCGGCTAAACTATTATTCATTCAACAACTATTTTTCTAATAGTTTGTAATTGGTCTTTTAACTCTTCTTGTGTATTTTTGGTATTTTCTACTTCTAGATGAAGACTTTTTACTAATTCTCTAATTTCTATTTCGATAGGTTTAGGATTTTCAGTTCAATTAGATTATTTAATTATGCTATTTCAGTCTTATTAGGAAATCTTTTAATTTGACTATTAAAGTTTGTCAATGATTCTCTTATATAATCTAAATTTTTATATAGAGTTTTAACTTTACTATTTTCAAAGAACATAACTAGATCTGTAATATTCTTATTGGTTTTATCAATATTTTCTTCTAAGCTTTGTCTTAAATTAATTAATAAATCAACTATAACGTTTTGTTGACTAATGCTTGTATGTGGAAATTGCTTGTATTTATTTTCTAGATGTTCAACGTTACAATTAATTTTTATATTATTTTGTAGACTAAGCTTTGTCTTCTTAAAATCTGAGATTTCTATATCTAAATAATGTAATCTTTTAAAATTCATATATATGGTAAAATTCTTCTTAAGTCTAAGATTCTTTCTCCAATTAGATTTAAAAAATGTATTTGAGCTATGCTTAATTTTTCTGGAACTAAAGGTTCTCAAATAATTAATCTATTTCTAATGATTAATAAATTAAAATTCCATTCAGCTCCGAAAAAGGTTCGTCTTGGTAGTAATTCACTAAATTCCTCTGACAATCCTACAAAGCAAATATTAAGAAAACAATTAAAAAAATCACCACTCTTTCTTCGTATTTTAATATAAATCTTTGAAAGTAAAGTAGACAACTAACTTTTAAAGTATAATAAACAACAAAAATATAATATTAAACAATTAAAGTAAAGTACTAATACCTCTAAAGTACATCTTTCTTCAAATATAAACTATTAATATATATAACTCATTCCTCACGCTTCTTATATATAATGTCATTTTTCTTCCCAATTCTTTTTTCCTAGTTTTAATCCACTTAAACTAGCTCTTAGATTATACTTTTCTTTTTCTTACTGAGCTTCTTCTAATAATCTATTAACATGAATTCTATCTTTACAAAAACTTAACTTTTGTATGATATGATCTTTTTCTATATTATTCTGGTTCATTAAATGAATTTGACGCTTTAGATGTTGATGATGAAGCTTTGCTATACTCTTTCAATAGTCGATCTAATTCTTTTACTTTGTTTTCACTATTTATTTTTAAAGTTTCTAAATTTAATAAATCATTTTCAAAAATTTGCTAACTTTTTATCAATTCTTTTTATATAATCTATATGATAGTTTCTTAATGATTCTAAACTTACTGGGTTATTTTATGCTAATTCTATTAAAGCTTTATTTATAGAATTCATATGATTTATAACACTCATGCTTTAAAGAGTTTTAAATTTAAAAGTACATAATAGAAAATTAATATCAACATGAAATTAAATATAAAATTCAACAAGAAGATATATATCATAAGTTTTAAAGGTAAGAGATTTTCAGATGTTTTAATTAGGAGTTTTCCTTTCTATAACTACTCACATGAGCAAACTATTAAATTTAAAGACAATCCTACAACCATCATTCACCACTCTCTCCTTTGTAAATAACTCTCTTTCTATGTACTGCTTTAGCAATCAATAAAAAGCTGTGTATATTTCCGGAATTCAAGTAAGCTTTCTTCTATTTCTTCTTTAATCTTTATTTTATTTGTTAACCACTAAGGAGTCTTGCTAGATTAATGAAAACATGAGAAAATTATTAAATTTCTAGACTAACGAGGTCCTAGTAGTAGAGTCTCGTTTTTATTTGAAACAAGATTTTATAAGTTTTTTGGAAAAAACTCTTTTTATGGTCCTGTGTAAGTCCTGTTCATCGGTATTTATGGACTTAAAGAAAATTTAAAAACTTGTTTTGAATTAATAAAAACAATGGGATAAATTGAACCTTACGATCCATTAATTATTTTTATAGTATGATTTTAAGTGTTCTTGGACCCCCTTCTAAATTGTTAGGGTCTTGAATTTTTTATTTGAACATGATAAACCAATCTATAATGTCATAAGAGTCGATTATGGGTGTGAATAAAAGTTTTTGGACTAACAGTGACTAAAATGTAATTTTATAGGGGCCTATATGGACAGTTTTGAAATTATAGGAGTCAAATGTAATTGTCAACGACCAGCATGGCATTTGTTAGGTTGTCCGACCCAGCGTCGAAACGGCCCCAACTGGCTAGTATTTTTTTTTTATTATTATTGTTTTTCTTTACCTCTAAATACAAGTCTCTAACTCGTCCAAAATATTTAAAGAGCCTTGGAAACTTTACTATCATCAACATGAAATCTCTACATAATATTTAAGCATACTTGAGCCATCAAAACATATCATAAATATTCCAGAGCTTGAAATTAAAAAAAAATAAAAAAATCGAGGATTTATTTGTATTTAGATATTCTATAATATTTGTTACTAAATTGATATGATGGTACTAATTACGGCCTTTCATGAACTCCAGGGCACCAATCCAATGCCCAAACCAGCCCTCCAAAGTACATGATGTTGGGCCATTGGCTCTCCTTTCACTGCTATATAAATGGGGGCCCAATCCAAGCTGCTGGATAGCCCAGACTTGAGAAGTAAGTCCAGTGGCACTGGCTTGCAGACCGGACCGGGCACAAAAATATATATAAAATAAGAGAGAATTTAAGAATGAGCAGCGATATTGAGACACCTAAAAATGTATTTGCAAGTGCACCCCATAATTTTATTTATTTTAAGAAATATTAATTTATATTTTTAAGGCTTTTTTGGGATAGAAAGGATTCGAATCCACAACCTTGTATGTAGGTAGATATGAGGGGCATACTACTAGATTCTGATTTATAATTATAACCTCATTTAATACTCAAAATATTATTTCTTTAAAAAAAAAAATCTATGAGTGGCTTTATTGACACCCAAATAAGTTTTCCTCACACCTACCTTAAATTTTTGTGATAATTCCTCTAGTGGTCATTCATTTTGCCATGTACTATCAAAATAACTATTAGATTGAAAATTCGATTCAGAATTGCCATTATAGGCAAATAATGTAGCGGAAATGGTCATTTGTAAAGATTTTTTTTTTATCTCCAACCGTCCATCATATCAATGGACGGTTAGAGATTAAACAAATTTCTTTCTTAAAAGTTTTATTTTTTAAAAAATCTCCACCATATTGTTTATTTTTAAAAAAATTATAAACAAAATTGTTTAATCTCCAACCGTCCATCACATGATGGATGGTTGGAGATAAAAAAAATAATAAAAAAGTTTTTTCAATTTTTTTTGGCTATTTTCCATTGATTCCTATTTATATAAATAAGTGAGCTGCCACTTGAGTAACATATGACCAAATGGGAGGCCACTAGGGTAATTTTTCCTACAAATGGCCATTTATGTCACATTGTTTGCCTACGATGGTCATTTTGAACTGGATTTCTTATCTAATGGTGATTTTAATAATGACTCACCAAATGGGTGATCCAAGTAAGAGAATTTCTCCCTACAATTCACAAATTATCCTGTTGCATTCCTTTTTAATTTTTTTATTAATAACAAATTTAATATGAATTAAAATTACCAAACAATATATATATATAAAATTCTATAGACACTCCAACCTAGGTTTTATTTCTTTTTCTGTTTTTTATTCCTCTTCTACAACCCCAAGGTTTTCTTGATTTGTAAGTGGTGGATCATATATATCTTTAATTTAACTTCTCATTTTGTTCCTCGTCTTTTAGAATGCATGACCATGAAGACATTTTTAATTTTAGTTTCAGTAAATGATAGGACTATTAATAGAATGCTATAATGGATTAATGAGAGATGTGGCATATCAAGTTCAACAAGTATTAGTATGAAATTCCCTAGAATGTATATGTCTAATAACTTGGAGGGAGGGGGATGAATAGGTTTTTAATCGAATCAATTATCAATCTTTCGATTAATCTTTCGATTAATCAAAGTTAAAGAAACTACCCCATAATATCAAGCATTCACATAAACAGAATTTTGCTTAAATCAATAAAAACACAAGAAATTGATTTAGGTGAGAAACCCTCCAACTGGTTAAAACTCACGGGCTAATCCACTTAGCCACACACAATCCACAAAATCCATTATTTGAATGAAAGTTTACAACCTAGGTTGACCTCCCGTCACACCCTCCAATTACTAACCCTTTCATTCTACCCAACAGGCTTATAATAGTGATTTGGACCAACAAGCTTGTACACTAAATACTTAGTCACAAAGCTTAACAACCATGAAGAGAATATGCAACCTATGTGAATATATAAAAATATTCTAGATGCAAAAATGCTAGGTTAACACATTTAAGTTTATCTAAGGATTTAAGGATGACAGTGAATGCAAAATCTTAGATATCAATTATCTAAATGCAAAAGCAAATAGATTTAGCTAGAAGGGCAAAAAGGTCACAAATCCTAGCTATCACAAAACTCTAATATCAACCAACAAACAACACCCCAAGCATGTTATAAATGCAACTAAATATAAAAGCATGCATTCAATCAACAATAAAAGCTATTCCTAGGTAAACATGGCATAAGAATAAACTTGAAATTTTAAGGCATGTAGAAATTACCTAGTCAAATAAAAATGAAGTTTTATGCTTGGAAGATGAAAGAATGATGCTTAGATGATCATGAAATGGTGTTGGGTTGAGTAAAGGAGTGTGTTTAGGAGTCTTTTTCTCTCTAGAGAACCCTTGGCCACTCAAAAATGGTTTCTTAGACTCCTCCACCAGAAAAGAGAAGAAGATAACATACATATAAAAGCCCTAGAGAGAGCGACGTCGTTTTGAATTTGGGAAACAGAATCTCGTCAAAACTGTTGTGCATGTCGCGGTCTAGGCAAGGGTCTAGACCATGGTGCATGCAGCGTGGCATGGTTGGGAAGGACCGCTGCCAGGACCGCTTCAGAGGTATTTACACCAATAGCGGTCCAGACCGTGGCGAATGAAGCAAGGCACGACTGTAGAACACCATTGCGGGGGACCGCTATGCATGCATATGCACATGCCACGGTGAGGACAACATGCAATGCTTGATCAACACTGCTTTGAAGACCATGGTGGCAACATGTACATAGCAAACGGTCCGAACCGCGGCCAAGAGGAAATCCTCTTATCTAGGCAAACACAACATACAATCCAAGCATGCAAGAGATAGAAAGAGACAAGGCACACAAAATAGCAAATGGACATTAATTCAAGATGATTAAAACATGAATGAGAGTGAGTGTGTGCCTAAATATTTTCAAAGAAGGTTAAACAAAGTGATATACCTTTTGAGCTTGAGCTTGGTCATGAACAAAGACGGCCTAAACTACAGTTACATATATAACCCTAAATGTGGTTTGTCAATGAAATAAACCAATCAACAACCGAGGAACTTACAATCTCCCTCGTTGGCTATTTCGTGACCCAACCATCACTCATAAATTATCCTCACAAAATAAAAACAATAAGAGGTCAACAAATAGTTTTTCTACAATACAATAAGATATCTAAAAACTAGATCTTCAAGTCTTCCATCTCTTGTAGAATCAACATCTCTACAAAACACGATAACTACACTTTCCAAGACAAGTGTATGAGAGGTGATCAAAAGATAACGAAAGATAAAAAGCACTTTTGCATAAAAGAAAACAATGCAAACAAGCAGCATGCAATGCAATGCAAATGCTCCCCCTAAATGGGTTACTCCCCTTCAACAAGTCAATCTCCCCTCATATGCAACTCTCAACTCCCCATTAATCATGCCTAACATACCACACTTAACTCCTTCTGAAGCCATACTACTCCCCTTTTTTGGCTTAAGATATACAAATGGGTGATTCCCAAATGGGTCACTTTAGCAAAGAGAGTTATTAGCATCAACGATAAGTGCATAATCATATACATCAACTTTATGCAACTTAATTAAGTGAGAGATAAGAGCAATGCGATTTGAATATGAAGAAAATGTGTGAGAAAATTGCCTTGGATGGAAAACATGCAACAATAACTTTCAAAACATGGTATTTGACGAAGAAACATCAAATAAGTTTCCAAAAGAAGTCAAACCAACTTATACCCTTTTGTCAAAATTGAACAAGATATGGCATTGAAAATTTTCAACACACATATAAGCAACTTTTTCAATCCTTAATGGCCAACCAAGACATGGATATAAATCCTTATTGTTTGAATGGATATGAAATCCTTATTGTTGTTGCCTTGTTCAACCATTAAGAAGAGACACAAGACTAAATTTGGATGAGACATCCTTATTTATAGAATAGACACCAGGTCATTATTGAGTTTAGCCTTGTCAGGATCTTTCACACACAAATTCACACACATAAACCATGTATAATATTTAAGCATGTCAACATTAAGTTCTCATAACATGAAGATAAATTATAAGTCAATCAAATGTATTCCCCAATCCATTTTCCTAGTCCACAACTGCATGTTTGAACATAAATAAAACATGGATTGCAAACAAGGCAAAGGCACAATTATTGAATATAAAAACCATATATATATATAATTATGATTCTGAAGCAATTAATTAAAGAGCATAAAGTTGATCAATTTTCTGCTTTATTTCAACAATGCAAGGTTGCTCTCTTTGCTTGAGCTCCCGCATAGGGTCAATCACAAACCTCATTAAGGCATGTGACAAATCCCAATAGAGCTACTAAGTGACTTAAACCTAATTGAGTCTAAGAGCTTTATGAAGAGATCTGCTAGCTGATCATTTGTGCCTATATGTTCAAGTGTTATGCATTTGTTTTCAACTAGCTCTCTAATGAAATGATGCATAATGTCTATATGCTTAGTCCTAGAATGTTGAACAGGATTATTTGAAATATTAATAGCACTCAAGTTATCACAATAAAGGGTAAGAGTACCTTGATCAAAGTCGTAATCCATAAGCATTTGCTTCATCACAGGAGTTGTGTGCAAGCACTCTCGACGGCTATGTATTCCGCTTCAGCTGTGGATAGGGAGATTGAATTTTGTTTCTTACAAAACCAGAACACTAAGTTGTTTCCTAGAAAGAAGCAACCTCCCAAAGTACTCTTCCTATCATCACAATTACATACCCAGTCTGCATCACTATAACCAACTAGACTAGCATTAGTATCAAAAGAGTACCATCTCCCATAGTTGGAAGTCTCATTCATATATCTAATGATTCTCTTCACAGCAGAGAAATGGGATTCCTTGGGATCTGCTTAGTACCTAGCACAAACACCCATAGTAAATATTATATCAAGTTGTCAAGTAGAGCAAGCTACCAATCATGCCACGATATAGACTTTGATCCACACTCTTCCCACTAACATCCTTACTAAGTTTTAAAGTGGTACTCATGGGTGTGTCAAAATGTTTGGCGTTCTCGAGGCCAAATTTCTTCATTAGGTTCTTGGCATACTTAGCTTGGGATATGAAGATCCCATCATACAATTGCTTGATATGCAAACTTAGAAAGTAATTGAGATCCCTAACAAAACTCATCTCAAATTCATGAGACATAAAATCAATAACTTGTTGGATTTTGGCTTTGTTAGTGGAGCCAAAAACAATATAATCAACATAGATTTGAGCTATGAAAAGCTCATCTTTGTTGCCCATGATGAATAAGGTATTGTCAACACTACCTCTAGAGTATCCATTTTCAACATGTTAAAGGGTGAGACACCCATACCAAGCTCTCGGTGCTTGTTTCAACCCATTTAAGGCTTTCTTGAGGTGATAGACATGATTGGGGTGGTGTGGATCCATAAACCCCTTGGTTTCTTCAACAAACACTTCCTCATGCAAGTAGCTATTGAGGAAGACACTCTTAACATCCATTTGATGCAATTTGAACTTATGCACACATGATATGGACAAGAGATGCCTTATGGACTCAAGACGGGCAACCAGAGTAAAAGTCTCCTCAAAATCAATACTCTCAATTTAAGAGTATCCTTATCCTACAAGTCTAGCCTTGTTACGTACAATGTTGCCATTCTCATCCGACTTGTTCCTAAACACCCATTTGGTGCCTATGACATTAGAGTTCTTAGGTCTAGAACTAGAGTCCAAACCTCATTTCTTTCAAATTGGTTTACCTTTTCTTGCATGACAAGAACCCGAAATTCATCATTCAAGGCTTCATCAACCTTTTCAAGTTCAATTTGAGAGGTGTAACAAGTATAGCTAATTCGATTAGACATTTGTTGCCTAGTCATAACACCCTAAATAACATCTCCAATGTTATCACTCTTATCATGGAGTCTCTTAACCCAAGGAGCGGGCTCATTAGAGACCAATGATAGATCTCTATCAAGAGGTTTATCATCCTCTTCACTATGATTTGACTTCACATCACTTAAAGTCTCACCATACTCCTTTAAATATAAGTCATGAGAAACATCAACCTCCTCATCATGATTACTAGACTTGGGCCTACAATCATCTATGACAACATTAGATGATTCCATAACACTTCGAGTCTTTAAATTGAAAACTCTATAGGCCTTATTATTTAGGGCATAGCCAATGAAAATCCCTTCATCACTCTTAGCATCAAACTTGCCAAGTTGATCTCGGTCATTGAGAATGTCGCATTTGCTTCCAAAAGAGTGAAAGTAGCTAACATTTTACTTCCTACGCTTTCACAATTCATAAGAGGTTTGCCTAGTATCGGGCCTTAGAAAGACTATATTTCTTATGTAGTAGCAATATTTTCATTCCTAGGAGCCTTGGGTTCGTTGGCTCTAAAATTCCTAGGTGCATGCTTTTTGGCTCTTCTAAGTATATTTTTCTCAATCATACTTTCTAATCTACACAAATTAATATACTTCAAGCAATATGGCCCTATGTGGCCTTCAATACCACAATAATGACAAATCGGAGTAAAGTAAGAATTCATTGCATGGCCTTGTGTAAACATGTGTTGCTTTCTTCTTCTTTGATTTTGTCTTTTGATAGTGTGCCACTTCTCTTCTTTGTGGTTGAGCCAAGATTGCATCCTTCCTTGATTGGGCATGAAATTTCCTTTGTTGAGATTGGGGAATCCATAGAGGTTAAGGCCTTGTTTGATGTACTCTAGCTTGTTGTGGTTGAGCTTTACCTTGAACTTTTGTTGGAGCCTTGACTTGAGCTTATTTTAAAGATTCTCCAACTTCATCCCTTTGTAATGGTTGTTAAGGGTCTTGGATTTTCTTTAACTCTTCACTCTTGACAAAAGTAGTCTTCTTCAAGGATGTGGTTTCCATGTCTTCCACATATCCTAAGCCCCTCTTACCACTAGGGCTCTTCCCACTCGAGAGCATCTTGTCAAGCTTCTCGGTTCCGGAGGTCATCTTGACAATTAATTATTTAACCTCTCTAAACTCCTTCTTCAAGCTTTCTTTGCTCTTCTTGAAAATAACAAGATCCAACTTCAAGCTTTCTTCTAACTCTCTTCCACTCTTTACTTTCTCACTCAAGTGAGTCACTTTGGAAGTCAACTCGAGATTCTCATTTTTTAACTTTTGAATCTCCTTCTTCTTCTTCAATCTAGAACTCTCAAAGAAATTCATGAAGTCTACAAAGTCTATCTCTTCATCAATTTCGAACTTGGACTTAGATTAAATACTTTCATCACTTTCATCACTTTCATCACTTTATTCTTCCTTTTCAGTCTTAACTTTCTTGCCATTATGAGATGATGTGAAGGCAATGAAGTTTGAAACTCAATCTTTATTACCTGAATACTTTTCTTCCTCTTATAGATCTTCACTATCACTGCAAGTGATTGCCATCGCCTTCTCTTTCTTCTTCTTCTTCTTCTTTTAATTGGCACATTTCAGAGCAATGTGTCTAAAGTCACTACATTCATAGCATTAAATGCCTTTCTTGATGTCATTCTCTTGTGATTTCTCCACTTTCTTGAAAAAAGTCTTCTTCTTCACTTCCTTTCCCTTGGACCCAAAGCCTTTCTTCTTAAATTTCATGAAAGTCATAAACCTTTTTACCATGATGGCCATCTCCTCATCTGAGTTATCCTCCTTCTTCTCTTCAACCTTGGAGGTTTTCAATGCAATGCTCTTTTGCTTATTTGGAGGTGTAGGTGTAGAAGTCCACCGAGACTCGTAAGCTAGAAGTCTTCCAATGACCTCACTAGGCTTTATATTCTTGTAGTCATTGTTCTCCTCAAGTGATGTCACCTTTGACTCGAATCTTGATGAAAGCGACCTCATAATCTTCTGTTTGATTATTCTATCTGAATAGGGGTCACCAAGTTGATGGCTTTGATTGACTATGTCTATCAACTTCACTTGAAAGTTGTTGAAGCATTCATGCTCCTCCATTCTAATAGATTCAAATTGCATTTGAAGGACTTGGAGCTTGGAGTCCTTGACTACTTCGGTGCCTTCATGAGTCATTTGAAGAATCTCCCAAGCCTCTTTTGCATTCATAGTGGTTTGGATCAACTTGTATTGATTATCGTCTATGGCACAAAGGATGGTGTGCATGGCCTTGTTGTTCCAATTGGATGTCTTAAATTCTTGTGTACTTCATTGAGACTTGGGATTGAAAACTTTATCTCCCTCTTCTGTGGTTATTGTTGGAGGAGTGTACCCATTTTTAATAGACATCCAAGCACGTCTTCAATAGTCATCCAAGCACGGTTATCGATCTGATAGAGATAGGACTCTATTTTTCCTTTCCAAGAGGCATAGTTCACTCTCGTGAGTAAGGGAGGTCTTATGCTTGAAACTCCCTTGGTTCCTCCACCGTTCCCATTCATTGTGTTTGAGGTTTATAAATGAGATGAGTGCAAATGCAATGCAACAAACTAAATGTAAGAAAGTAAGCAAACAAAATGCAAAATGCAAGACACACACAAAGAATAGATCACCTAAGTCTATTTTAGGCACCGGCTCTGATACCAATTGAAATTACATAAAATGTGTATATCTAATAACCTAGAGGGTGAATAGGTTTTTAATCAAATCAATTACCAATTTTTGATTAATCAAAGTTAATGAAACTACCCCATATTATCAAGCATTCACATAAACAGAATTTAGGTTAAAATAATAAAAACACAAGAAATTGATTTACGTGAGAAACCCTCCACCTGGCAAAACTCATGGGCTAATCCACTTAGCCACACATGGTCCATAAAATCCACTATTTGAATGAAAGTTTACAACCTAGGTTAACCTCTCTTCACACCCTCCAGTCATTAACCCTTTCACTCAACCCAATGTGCCTATAATAGTGATCTTGGACCAACAAGCTTGTGCACTAAAAAATTTAGTCACAAAGCTTAACAACCATGAAGACAATATGTAACCTATGCGAATATATAGAAATATTCTAGACGTAAAAATGTTAGGTTAACACATTAAAGTTTATCTAAGGATTTAAGGATGACAATGAATGCAAAATCTTAGATATCAATTATATAAATGCAAAAGCAAAGAGATTTAGCTAAAAGGGCAAAAAGGTCACAAATCCTAGCTGTCACAAAACTCTAATCTCAACCAACAAACAACACCCCAATCATGTTATAAAAGCAATTAAACATAAAACCATGTTGGGATTATGCTCAATAGCAAGAGTATAATAATGTATTTGACAATCTTTTCATATTAGTAAAGTGATTTCTAGTTTAACAAATCTTATAGCATTTATAGTTTAATTATTATAATTGTCAAAAGTAAATAATCCTAAGGTCAAAAGACTATGAGAAAAGAAGAATTGTTCATACATCTAGATATCTATGAGGTAGACACAATTCTTTAGTGAGTCTTGAATAATATTCACAACTTAAGAAAAAGGTTGGGCGTCTTTATCTTGTCAAAGTTGTAGATTCTTTTGCTAGCATCTGAGTGGGATCAAATGTGTTATGATGAGTCTAAAATCATCAAAGTGTGGTGTCTTTGGGCAAAAGAATCTAGTGCACTGGGTGCATTGAATTGGATCACAATGAAATACTTTATCTAGAACCATCAATGAATAAAAGTTTTCATTTGAAGACAATCGAAGAGTCTATCTCAATCCTGAGATAAATGATGGACTTATGGTTGCAAGTGTTATCATTTGAGCTATCAATGAGTACGATTATATAGCATAATCTATCATCGATAGTTTGGTGGTATTCATTTGTTAATCGATAGAGGACTTTATTTATAGATATGGACATCGTGGCTCCATTTATTAAATGAGAGTAGAATACCATCATATGGATATTTTGAGGTATTGGATATTAAATCTTAACGTTAAGTTTTCAATAGTGTCTATTGAAATATGGCTTATGGACAAGTCAAAATATCCAAGTTCAAAATGTGGTCATATGAGTAAATATGGTAACTTTGAGAGTTATAGGCGGTCTATGAGCTCTTGACGATTACTCGTATTCTTCACTAGGATACACCATCTCCATTAAGATTGTCTAGGGTATGAATGAGAAATATTAACTTATTCTATCTTTATTTAAGAGTTCAAGTGAATCATTTGTTGATTGTGATTGGGTTGTGTCCATTGAAGTTTAAATTTAGATAGCCCGCCAAGATTCTCAATCCGTACGAACTTGCATGGATCACTTGATATATTCTACCAGACCAATTTAGGGGTCCATCTAGAATTGTATTGAGGCATGTGGACTTGTATCTTTTTGTAAGAATGGGTCTATTTCATATGTGGACTTTTTATTAAGGTCCGATGGATTTAATAAAATATAAAAAATAATATAATGACCCATATATGGTGTTGGGTGGCAAAGCTATATAGTTTAGCTTAATTATATTATTTTTATTTTATTATAAACTAAATGAAAATTAATTAATTTGGTAATTAATTGATTATTTAATTAAAAGTCAAAATCATTTTTCTAGTAGGAGAAGGTCTCCTAATATTATACTATTGTTGGTAGTATAATTAATATTAAAGACTATATTTGATAAGTAGATAAATAAAATGAATTATTTATCTAATCAAATTAGGAAATCTTTAATATGGTTACAAATACACTATTGAGTTGGATTAGGAGGCTTGCTGTAGGAAAGAATTCTTTTTGGAAAAGGATTCTTGGTCACCAAGTAAATCCACCAAATGATAGGATTCTTAACCACCAAGTAAATCCTTCTTAGGAAAGGATTTGTGATCCTATATATACATCTCTTAAATTCGGCCAGCCCTAATAGATTTCAAAGAGAGAAATTTCGGCCAGCCTTAATACATTTAAGAGAAGATTTCGGCCAGCCTAAGGATTGAACTTGGAGAGAATTCGGCCACCATAATAATTTTGGGAGAAAATTTTGTTTTTACTCTAAATAAAATTCAATCAACTCTAAGAAATAGTGTGAGATTCGTAAAAAGAAAAAGGAAAAAAGAACGTTTAGTTTTTGATAGTACACTAGTAGTCTTTACATTAAAAGGTTTTTGTGTACAACATCGAATTAAGGTTCACGCGAGTTTCAATCAAATTGGTTGATAATTCGCAAGTGACCTAACGTTCTTTGTTTTCTTCTTGGAGGATTATTGTGACTAATAAAGAAAAAGATTTTGTTTGTTTCCATCCTCTGGTATACAATTAAAAGAGAGGGAGCTCACACTCCTAGGTGATTTACTTTCGTAATTGAATTGGAAGATCTTACGGATTCAAGTCGACGATAGTCCAATCATCACGAGAAAAAGTTACCATACTCTTATATACATCAATTAATCTAGGGTTAAGGTTCTTGTTATTAAAAGGGAAAATTTTTATTTATACCGAAACCTTCATTTTGGTTATTCACGCTTTCGTTGTGCGGATTTTCCCTATAATTGGTATCAGAGGCTGGTTGTACCATTGATTAATTGATGTATGTGCACGCGAATCTTTTTCTTTTTATTGTATATATGCATGTTTTAGAAAGAGATGGCACTCTAGGTATTCACATATATATTTACATTGGTATGTATGGATATATATATGTTTTATATGTGGTTAGTTATTGCTCAATTTTGGTCCTAGAATTTCAATGTATTTTTGTTTTAGGATTGTAATAAGAATGGTGGTCTTTCATCGCCATAATTTTTTTTTTGGTAGTTGCTAAGTTTTTTTTTATTTTGTTGTTGTAAAAATAAAAAAAATCTGCAGTATTTTTTACTTAAAATTCTTCTGTAATATATTCAAGTATTGAAGACTCGAAGGTTTAAAGAATTGGAAGCAACCGGAACAAGTTTGGGACCGTGCAAGCCGTTGCAAAAAAACGTGTGTGCAAAGAGCATGCGGCCACGTTTGTTGTGGCATGGGCTGTGCACAGCAGCCCTATGGAAGCCATAGGTTGCGCATGGCAGCCCTTTATGGGGTTGTGGCATGTGCACACCCAAGGGTAGGGGCCAAGGGTGCGCACGCCTATGGGAGGCAGCCGAGGAAGTCCAAACGACGAAGGTTGAAGACTTGTTCGCCAAGAAAGGAGTTTTTTGTATTCCAAGACATGTAATTAACTTGCTTTTCTAGGATGGACCAAAATTGTAGCTATTTATATTTTTGTAAATATTGCAATGTTTGTCTTTGTTTGATAACATGTCATATAGAATAGGAGTGCCACTCATATATCTCTTTTGGTATGAACATGCATTGAATGATTTAGATATCTAATTGGCATCTAGATAACTTGGTAAATCAATCTATGGAATTTGATCACACGTCTTAAACAATTGAGTGGGAGAAGGTGTTTTGCAACACCTATGGCCTCCAAGTTTAGTTGAGCTTTATGTTTTATGTAATAACCTCCCAAGAGGTATTCATGAATGGAATTTAGCAAGATACTTCCTTACAAGGATAGACTAGACAATTAGCCCAAACAATATCTACTCCCAAATGAGGGATATTCGTGAGGGATTATATTGAAGGTCGATAACTTGGTAACACACTCAATGTAATTTTATTAATATCCTCTCAAGAGTTTTAGTTAATAAAATTTCAAGGCTCAAATTGAAAACGTTGGTTGTTATGTTAACAATTAGGTTGGACATAGTCCAACTAGTAAATGTTACGAACTCCCAAATGAGGAGTGACATTTATGGGTGTTGGATCACCGTTGAATTTTTACGATTGAATTATTTTATTTAATTCAAGATAAATATTCGAAAGTGCTTAATCATGATTATTTACATATATAACTTTTGTTATTGTTCAGAAATTATGACCCCATCCCTAATCAACATCCTAAAAGACAATACTTTAACCGGTGATAATTATGTTACATGGAAAAGGAAAATTGGGCTTTTATTGCAATCCGAAAAGCATAAGTTCGTTATGTGCACTCCTAAATCACCCACTCCTACTAATGAATCTACTCAGGAGCAAAGAGATGATTATCAACAGTGGAAGTCTTCTGATGAGATGGTTAAATGTTACATTATGGCCACCATCTCCGACGTGTTGCAACAGTAACATGAAGGAATGGAGGTTGATGCTGATATATTGATGTCTCTAGAGGAGATGTTTGCTATGAGGTCTATGACGACTAAGAGAGAGGCAGTGAGTGCTTTTATGAATCTTAGGATGAAACCTGGACAGGGTGTGAAAGACTACATGATGAAAGTCATAACACATCTCAACATTGCTGAATTGAATGGTGCTAAGATAGATGGTGAGACCAAAATTGACATGATTGTCAACTCACTGTCGGATTCCTTTGATCAATTAAAGTTGGACTACACCTTGAATAATAAGGAATACACCTTGCAAGGCCTGATGCAAGATGTTCAAAGCGTGGAAAAAATCCTTGTGAAAGGCAAGGGTCAAGAGATTCATACCGTAGGTAAAGTTGCTACTGTTAAGACCCGTAAGAAGGTCAAGAAACAATAAAAGAAAAAGCAACTAGGACCTACTAAGAAGGAGACAAGGAAAGTAACCAAGATTAAAGGAAAGTGTTTCCTTTGTGGTGAAAAGGGACATTGGAAAATAAATTGCCAAAGTCTCGGGAAAAAAAAAGAAGGTAATATTAATTATCTTGAAACATGTTTTTTGGTGGATTCTACAGATTCTTGGATCATAGACTCCGGAGCCACTAATCATGTTTGTTTTTCCTTACAAGGGTTCAAGGAAAGGAGAAGGCATAATGAGAACGA
This sequence comes from Dipteronia dyeriana, assembly GCA_032871835.1. Lineage (NCBI taxonomy): Eukaryota > Viridiplantae > Streptophyta > Magnoliopsida > Sapindales > Sapindaceae > Dipteronia > Dipteronia dyeriana. The sequence continues at coordinate 25,788,049 of CM065297.1, read as the reverse complement.
ATTCAACTTGCGTTTAGGCAACGAAGCGTTGGTGTCTGCTAGTTCAGTGGGAGATATTAGAAATAGTTTAGATTTTTATAGCCATTTAGATTTAATAGACGTTTATTATGTACTTCAATTCAAGAGGAATTTAATTTCAGTTTCTTGTTTAAATAAATTTGGTTATTCGGTTACTTTAAATAAAGTTTTTATTATTAGTAAGAATGACAAAATTATTTGCAAAGGTACATTGGAAAACAGTTTATTCTATTTGCATAGAAGTATCTCTCACTTGTTAGACACGTAATCAACGGAACCTAATCATAAAAGAGTAAAATTATCAAAAAATGAAACCCACCTATGACATTTGTGCCTAGGTCATATTAACCTTAATAGGATTAAAAGATTGGTAAGTGACGGACCTCTAAGTGACTTAAATGTTGATTATCTACCAACTTGTGAATCTTGTTTGGAAGGTAAAATTACCAAAAAGTCATTTACGACCAAAGGCACAAGAGCCATCGAATGTTTAGGATTGATACACACTGATGTGTGTAGACCTATGAGCATTCAAGCTAGAGGTGGATATGAGCACTTCATCACTTTCACGGATGATAACTTAAGATTTGGCTATGTGTATCTCATGAGACATAAGCCAGATGCTTTTGACACGTTCAAAACATTTAAAACTGAAGTAGAAAATCAGCTTGAGAAACACATAAAAACCTTGAGGTCTGATCGTGGTGGAGAATATCTATCTGGTGAGTTTCAGCAATATCTTATTGATAATGGGATAATTTCTCAGTTTTCTGCACCAGGCACACCTCAACAAAATGGGGTGGCAGAAAGGAGAAATAAAACTCTTTTGGACATGGTTAGGTCTATGTTGAGTTATTCAACACTTCCTAATTCTTTTTGGGGATATTCTTTACAAATTGCTATGTAAATTCTAAACGATGTACCATATAAGTCGGTTCCTAAAACACCATATGAGTTATGGACTGGGCGAAAGCCTAGTTTACAACACTTAAGGATATTTGGATTTCCTGTGCACGTGTTAAAGGGAAAGACAGAAAAGATGGAGTCCCCGTTCTGAAATATGCATATTTGTAGGGTATCCAAAAGAAACAAAAGTATATTATGTCTATAGTCCTTCGGATCTTAAAGTATTTGTTTCGACAAATGCTAAATTTCTGGATGAGGACTATATGAACAATTTTGTGCCTAAAAGTAGAATTGTCCTGAATGAGCTTTCAAGAGATACAATTCCACAAGAGGTTTCACTACCAAGCCCAATTGTAAGTTCCGTACCAACACAAGATCAACAATCTACCATACCTCGTCGTAGTGGGAGGGTTAGTAAATAACCAGAAAGATACATCGGTATAGGAGAATCTGTAGAGAATCTCCCGGATGACGATGATCCCTATACGTACAAGGAAGCAATGGAAGATGTTGATTTTCATCATTGGCAAAAGGCAATGCAATCCGAAATTGAATCTATGTTCAAAAACAAAGTCTGGTCTCTTGTATACTTGCCTAAAAGGATACCCATCGGGTGCAAATGGGTATACAAGAGGAAAAGATGAATGGATGGAAAGGTGGAAAATTTTAAAGCTAGATTGGTAGCTAAAGGTTATACACAGAAGGAAGATATCGATTATGAAGAAACATTCTCTTCTGTGGTCATGTTCAAATCCATTAGGATACTCTTATCCATTGCGGCATCTCTAGACCGAGAGATTTGGCAAATGGACGTCAATACAACTTTCCTTAACGGAAGTCTTGACGAAAGCATCTACATGTTGCAACCAGAAGGATTCATTGAAAAAGACCAAGAGGAAAATGCATGCAAGTTTCAAAGATCCATATATGGATTGAAGCAAGCATCCAGATCCTAGAAGGTTTCGATCAAGCCGTGAAAAGTTTTGGATTTATTCAAAATCTTGACGAACCTTGTGTATACAAAAGGATTAAAGGTGACAAGTTAGTTTTTGTAGTTCTTTACGTTGATGATATACTGGTCATCAGAAACGATATAGGTGTATTGACATCAATAAAAGAATGGTTAGCAAAACAATTTGATATAAATGACTTAGGAGAAGCAGGTTATATTCTTGGCAGCCAAGTCATAAGGGATAGAAAAAGTAGAACGATTGCATTATCCCAAGCTTCATACATAGATAAAATCTTGTCTAGGTTTTCCATGCAAGATTCTAAGAAAGGTATGTTACCTTTCAAACATGGAATCAAACTTTCTAAGAAACAAGTTCCTAAGAATGAGCATGAAGAGCAATTCATGAGTAGGGTTCCATATGCATCAACAGTTAGAAGTCTCATGTATGCAATGTCTGTACTAGACCGGATATTTGTTTTGTTGTGGACATAGTTAGTAGGTTTCAATCGACATCTAGTCCTGGTCACTGGACGGGTGTCAAACATATTTTCAAGTATCTCAGGAGAATGAGAGATTATATGCTTGTATACTCTGGAAGGGATTTAATTCTCGTTGGGTATACAGATTCTGATTTTTAGTCAGATTCTGTCTCCAGAAGATCTGCATCAGAATCTGTGTTTACTATTGGAGGAGGGGCAGTCATACGGAGGAGTATCAAGCAATCTAGTATTACCGATTCCACCATCGAAGCCGAGTATGTCGCTGTATGTGAGGCTGCTAAAGAGGCTGTCTGGCTCAGCCAATTCTTAATTGACTTGGAACTGGTTCCTGATGCGAATAAGAAAATCACTATCATTTGTGACAATAGTTGAGCAGCGGCTAATTCGAGAAAACCAAGAAGTCATAAGAAAGGAAAACACATTGAAAGAAAGTATCACCCTCTGAGGGAAATTAAGCATAGGGGTGACTTGATGATTACCAAGATCGCGTCAGCATATAATCTAGCGGATCCCTTTACAAATACTCTTCCACAAAAGAGTTTTGATAGGCATCTAGAGAACATGGGGATGAGAGATATGACACATTTGCTATAGTGCATGAATCAGATAGTGTCATACGTCTCACCACAGTCGTCCGATCCTCTGATGGAGAAGATTAGTAGAAACCTATTTCCTCGCCCGATGGTAAAGGTCGATCCATCCCCTATTGATTTTGCCCCGTTAAAAAATAATCACAGAAATCCAAACATTTATCTATCCAGCCATGGGGTAAATCGGCTCTAAACTGGTGACATGATTGACTTTCTTTTCTTTGGCAGGATATGGTTGATGTTCAGTGGCTCCAATCCTGAATGGGTGTAGAATGGAACAAGCTCGCATGCTCTAGCTGTAGCTCGGTTGAAGGAGTTCGAAAGCTTGACAACTGACTTTGGAGAGCCCTTCTTGAACTTAGCTCTTCCAATCAATTAGTATTTCCTTTGCGAGAAGGTTGCTTTGCTTCCTATTTCTGGACTAGTTAGCTTAAGGTGGTCCAGTTTATGCGTAGCTGCACCTTCTCCGACTGAAAGTTGGTCCTAGTTGCCTCCACTCCATGGGTTCTAAGAGTGAAAATGTTGGACATCTTGAAAAGTCCTCATTTGTTGATTGGCTTATTTCGTGAACAACCACATTGTTGGTGTTCATGTAAGGGTAGCTTAGGCTCTCAAGACCTCAAGAGGAGAAGCATCAAAGGTAAAATTCTTGTGCTTACTTACTTTGAATAGATAGTTGCACACACTCATATATTCATGCATAACTCTTGATCTTATATGTTGAGTGTTTTCTTGTGTGCATTTTAGTTTAAATGACTCTTGTTGACCTATTTGCATCTTGCTATAAAACTTGTATGTCATGTTAGGCATTAAAATAGGATGCAATTTCATCACTCTTGAACTTATTGTTTTGTGCATTTGAGAGTTGGAAAAATAGGCATTACGTTGGTGGTACGCTACTCGACCAGCGCACCTCACCGGCGTAACTGTCACAGTGGACTGTCGCTAGTGTTACGCCACTGAGCTGCGCTGCTGCACCCATGCGTAGTTGAAAAATATGGGTGTGCACTGGTGATGCGCTACTCGTCCATTGCACCTCGCCAACGTAAACTTTCCAGAGAATCTGCGCTTGTGTTGCGCTACTGGGATGCGCCACTCGACCATCGCTTGTTTTAAAAAATAGGATGTGCGCTGGTGGTGCGCTACTTGACCAGCGCACGCAGAGGAAGTTGGAACGTTTTTTCCAAAACGACCTCACTTTGATTGGATCTTGTATATATATAACTCAATGCCTTAAGGATATGTATGAGTTCAGAATATCACATTTCTTCCTTAGAACACATTTCAAAGGAAAAACAATTCCAAGAACTCATTTTTAATCACTCAAAGCATTCCCATGAGCATTAAATCTTCATCTTGCATCATCTAAGTTCATCTAGAGTGCATCTATGGATAGTGCTGCTTCATCACATCTTGTTTGGTAAGTTTTTCACTATCTTCTTACAAGTTAAGTATTTTCCTTACTAAACCATCTCTTTAATTAATTGTATTCTCTTGGAATATTTCTAGATACAAATTAGAGAGTGTTGTGTTGCCATGATTGAGTGTTGTATTGTGATAGCTTCATAGGATTGATTGATCTATATTTAGCTAAGCTATTTGAACATGTCATTTAGCACTTGATATCTAGGATTGCATTAATTGTCATCTCATTATCCTAGATAAGCATATAGGGTTTCCTAGCCTTGTTTGTTCATTGAATATCATTATATATTCTTTTAGGACACTTTATCTCTTCATTGAGAAGTAAGACTTGTGTTGCTTCCGGGAGTAGGTAGCTTAAAGCACAAGCATGATAAACTAGGTTCACTTATACCGGGATTAGGTAGTGGTGGAGGATTAAACCGGGATTAGGTTGTAATTCCTTTATCATTAGTGGATTCGAGGTTCTAGTGTGGCGCACTCATCAGCCCATGGTTTTTCCCATTTGGAGGGTTTCCACGTATATCTCAAGTGTTTTTACTATTTTCGCATTTATTACACTTGTGGTATCTTTGTAACTAGATAGGGGTATTCTCGTCAACTTGACTCTAAACGAAAATTGGGTAAATGTTAATTAAAATCTATTCACCCCTCTCTAGATTAATATTACACACCATAATATTTGTTTCACATCTAAATAGGATAAAGGTGGTGAGGAGTAGCCACAACGTACTTTGCGACACAGAAGAAGTTGTCCCAGCGAGATGGCAAGAGTTCTGAGCAGAGTGGGATCTGGTGTTAAAGGAATTCTATTTGGACACTAACTGAATCGTTCCTAAATGAATGAATGAACCTATAGGGGAGTGCTAGACTCAAGAGATCTAGTTATGTTATATAGATATGGATATGCAATATAGTGAGTCCTATCAGTCGAAGTAGGCTAGAGGAACAATCTGTCTGTGGGCTTTGGCATGCGCTAGCCTTAGATGAGAAATGACCAACTCCTTGCCCAACAACAGGCACTAAAACAGCGGAGAACACTACTTGACCTGGACAACCACGCCAAGACTTGACTTAATGATTTCAAATGAGCTAGACCCGGTGCTCGGAGTTTGAACGAGATTAGGGCGGATCTCAGTTGGATCCCTCTTGTGCTACTACAGGAGCTAGCAGACCATCCTCGCTTTACATAGGCAGAACGAGCCACGTTCTACTTCTTTTTCTTTCTCCATAACCAGCCGCCCTTAACGGTTCATTCATGTTACGAGGCCTTAGCTGTTAATGAACGAAGTTACGAGGAAAACCATGATCCCTTCCGGAACACATTAGGTAACACCACCAGTTGACCCGACTTTGTAACCTTAAAGTACTTTATTTCTTACTTTAGCTGACTAAATAAAATAATTAACTTAGGGTATGGGTTCTGAAGAGAGCTTCTCTTTTCGCAGTTTGGTATTCTTCCGATCCGAGGAGCCTAGGGCTCTAAGCTAAGTACTCTCGCTTCGTACCAATATATATTCTCGTTACAGCACCTGGTGAACATGTGGAATGCTTTGATTCTAGAATCAAATTATTGAAAACAAAGATCGGCACTCGAAGGCTTGAGGAGCAGCCAGCAAAAGTAAAAGGGAAAGTAGTGGAGATGCCAGACTTTCCACTCTTTTCATTTAATATTTAGAATTGTAATCCCTTTCATTTCTTTAATCATTGATAAGAACTAATAAATAACTTAACTTTCATTTAAATGAATCATTTTTACTAAGGTTAAGGATGAGGAGAAGTATATTCAAGTCCGGGCCAAGCAGCCGAAGCGGGGGACCTATGTGGGAATAGTGAAAGAAAGAGAAAGGGAAGAAGTGGGGTAGGGAAATCCCTGGACCAAGCAAAAGGTCCTATGTATGATCAAACCAAATATGGTCCAACGACCAGTTCTAGGCGAAGCCATACATAAGAAAGAAGATGCCATGCCCAAACCGAGTTCAGAGCCAGGAAGTGAAGAAGCGATAAGTTCTTATTTGGGATCAAGTAAGGACGCAACTACAACTTATTCTCAAAAGCCAGGATGATTTCCAGCTCTATTCCCTCCTTCACTTCAGCTTCAGGTTAACAAGGGAAGACCCACTACCAAGCACGGTACATGAGACACCAGGAACCCAAAGCCTGTGAGTGAAATACTAACTCCAAAACGAAAGTCAAAAACAGTAGAAGAGCCAATCATGCAAGAGTAGAGGTAGAGGTCGATCATGTGACTATAGGGTTCTCTTGTGACAATGTAAGGATTCAATACCCAACAGGGGATCTCTTCCAATTTCAATTGGCTGCTAATCGGCTTCTGAATTGATGACTTAGCTTCTATCTCTTCAACTAAACCTGAAAGAGCGGATCCATCTGTCTGCGGGACGTGATCTCTTAAGTCCGGCACTCCCCTATGGGTTCATTCATTCGGGAATGATTTAGTTAGTGGAAAAGAAAGCGGAGTGCACGAAAATAAGCAAAAATATCTTCAAACATTTCCACAAGGTAGTTTACTTGTTTCCTTTTATTGATTCGGGGGCCGCATTGTAAGATATTGAGATTACTCAGCAAGGTTCAAAGAAAGGGTTTTCACTAAGTTGTTTGTTCCGCGGTCGTAACATACCATGCTAGGTGTTTACAAATTGCATGTCATTCCTAATTCGAATTATACCAAGTGGGAGATTGTTGGGATTAAGCTTGATAGCAAGAGTACTATAACGTATTTGACAATCTTTTTATATTAATAAAGTGATTTCTAGTTTAACAATCTTATAGCATTTATAGTTTAATTATTATAATCGTCAAAAGTAAATAATCATAATGTCAAAAGACTATGAGAAAAGAAGAATTGTTCATACAACTAGATATGTATGAGGTAGACACAATTCTTTAGTTAGTCTTGAATAATATTCACAACTTACGACAAAGGTTGGGTGTCCTTATCTTGTTAAAGTTGTAGATTCTTTTGCTAGCATTTGAGTGGGATCAAAAGTGTTATGATGGGTCTAAAATCATCAAAGTGTGGTGTCTTTGGGCAAAAGAATCTAGTGCACTGGGTGCATTGAATTGGATCATAGTGAAATACTTTATCTATAATCGTCAATGGATAAAAGTTTTCATTTGAAGACAATCGGAGAGTCTATCTCAATCCTGAGATAAATGATGGACTTATGGTTGCAAGTGTTATCATATGAGCTATCAATGAGTACGATTATATAGCATAGTCTATCATCGATAGTTTGGTGGTATTCATTTGTTAATCGATAGAGGACTTCATTTATAGATATGGACATTGTGGCTTCATTTATAAATTGAGAGTAGAATATCATCATATGGATATTTTGAGGTATTGGATATTAAATCTTAACATTAAGTTTTCAATAGTGTCTATTGAAATATGGCTTCTGGACAAGTCAAAATATCCAAGTTCAAAATGTGGTCATATGAGTAAATATGGTAACTTGGAGAGTTATAGACGGTCTATGAGCTCTTGACGATTACTGGTATTCTTTACGAGGATACACCATCTCCATTAAGATTGTCTAGGGTATGGATGAGAAATATTAACTTATTATATCTTTATTTAAGAGTTCAATTTTAGTTCTTTAGTGGAATGAACTAAAATTAATAGATTAGACCTAAGTGAATCATTTGTTGATTGTGATTGGGTTGTGTCTATTGAAACTTACATTTAGATAGCCCGCCAAGATCCCCAATCCACACGAACTTGCATGGATCACTTGATATATTCTACTGGACCAATTTAAGGGTCCATCTAGAATTGTATTTAGGCATGAGGACTTGTTTATTTTTGTAAGAATGGGTCTAGTTCACATATGGACTTTTTATTGAGGTCCAATGGACTTAATAAAATAGGAAAAGTAATATAATGACCCAAATATGGTGTTGGGCGGCAAAGCTATATAGTTTAGCTTAATTATATTATTTTTATTTTATTATTAATTAAATGAAAATTAATTAATTTGGTAATTAATTAATTATGTAATTAGAAGTCAAATTCCTTTTTCTAGTAGGAGGAGGTCTCCTAATATTATACTATTGTTGGTAGTATAATTAATATTAAAGACTATATTTGATAAGTAGATAAATAAAAGGAATTATTTATCTAATCAAATTAGGAAATCTTTAATATAGTTACAAATACACTATTGAGTTGGATTAGGAGTCTCGATGTAGGAAAGAATTCATTTTGGAAAAGGATTTTTGGTCGCCAAGTAAATCCACCTAAGGATATGATTCTTAACCACTAGGTAAATCTTTCTTAGGAAAGGATTTGTGATCCTATATATACATCTTTTAAATTCGGCCAGCCCTAATAGATTTCAAAGAGAGAAATTTCGGCCAGCTCTAATATATTTAAGAGAAGATTTCGGCTAGCCTAAGGATTGAACTTGGAGAGAATTCGACCGCCATAAGAATTTTGGGAGAAAAAATTGTTTTTGCTCTAGATAAAATTCGATCAACTCTAAGAAATAAAGTGAGATTCGACAAAGAAGAAAAGGAAAAAAGAACGTTTAGTTTTCGATAGTACACTAGTAGCCTTTACATTAAAAGGTTTTTGTGTACAAAATCGAATCAAGGTTCACACGAGTTTCAATCAAATTGATTGATAATTCACAAGTGACCTAACGTTCTTTGTTTTCTTCTTGGAGGATTATTGTGACTAACAAAGAAAAAGAGTTTGTTTGTTTCTATCTTCAAGTATACAATTAAAAGAGAGGGAGCCCACACTCCTAGGTGATTTACGTTCGTGATTGGATTGGAAGATCTTACGGATTCAATTCGGCGTTAGTCCAATCATCACGAGAAAAAGGTACGATACTCTTATATAAATCAATTAATCTAGGGTTAAGGTTCTTGTTATTAAAAGGGAAAAATTTTATTTATACCTAAACCTTATTTCTAATTTTTCACGCTTCCGTTGAACGATTTTTTCCCTACAAAGCATGCATTCAATCAACAATAAATGTTATTCCTAGGTCAACATGGCATAAGAATAAACATGAAATTTTAAGGAATATAAAAATTACCTAGTCAAATAAAAATGAAGTCTTATGCTTGGAAGATGAAAGAATAATGCTTAGATGATCATGAAATGGTGTTGGGTTGAGTAAAGGTGTGTGTTTGGGAGTCCTTTTCTCTACAGAGAACCCTTGGCCACTCAAAAATGGTTTCTTGGACTCCTCCACCAGAAAAGATAAGAAGAGAACATATTTATAAAAACCCTAGAGAGAACGACGTCGTTTTGATTTAGGAAACAGAATCCCATCAAAACTGTTGTTCATACCGCGGTATAGGTAATGGTCCAAATCGTGGTGCATGTATCATGGCATGGCTACGAAGGACCGCTTCAGAGGCATTTGCACCAATAGCAGTTCAGACCATGACAAATGAAGCAAGGCACGACTGTAGAACACAGTTGCAGGGGACAGATGTGCATGCATACGCACATACCGCCGTGAGGACAACATGCAACACTTGATCAACACCGCTTTATAGACCGCAATGGCGGCATGTACATAACAAGTGGTCCAACCTGCAACCAAGAGGGAAATCCTCTTATCTAGGCAAACACAACATACAATCCAAGCAAGCAAGAGATAGAAAGATATATGGCATACAAAAGAGCAAATGGACACGAATTCAAGATGATTAAAACATGCATGAGAGTGAGTGTGTGCCTAAATCTCTTCAAAGGAGATTAAGCAAAGTGATATACCTTTTGAGCTTGAGCTTGAGCTTGGTTAAGAACAAAGACGGCCTAAACTACTGTTATATATATATCCCAAAATGTATTTTGTCAACGAAATAAGTCAATCAACAACCGAGGAACTTACAAGTTGCTCTATCATCAATCTCCATCGTATAAATTAAGATTAACTTGAGCAATACTGAGTAATGATTACAACTGATAAGGCTCAAGAAGAAGACAACGATAATGTCAAACAAATATTCCTGCTAATGGAAGAATTTTGTATTTTTTATTTAAATTGAAAACAAGGTTATTTTTTGATGTCTATACGAGATATCATCTCATGTTTATACATTCATCTTACAATCACATTCAACCCCTTAAATATAGCAAAGTTGACTTATGAATCTACTAATTAACATAAACTTGTCAGTTATCCAACAATTATGCCATTGACTCAGCTCTATAAATTAACTACTGCCGATAATCCCTCCCACAATCATACACCTCAATTGATGCTCTTATCATTGTTGCCCCTATAAAATTGAACTTGTCCTCAGGGTTGAATTATGGGGAGTCATGATACAACTTGTCCCAATTTTCCCATGTAGCATCTTTAGGGTATGAGTTAGACCACTGGACCAGAACCTTGATAGTTGCATGACTATTTTTCTTGACAATGTCATGATCCAAAATTGTAACAGGTTGTAACTTCATTCTTCCATCTTCTCCATCAGGAGGTAAAAATGGTTGGGTAACCGCTTTATCGTCAATCTTATGCTTGAGACATTAAACGTGAATAACTATGTATACACATGAGCCACTTGGTAAGTCAAGGCGATAAGCCACCTTCCCTATTCGTTGGATAATTCAAAATGGCCCGAAGTATCGTGGTGACAATTTTAAATTCTTTCATATCGCAATACTAGTTTGTTTGAAGGGGTGGAGCTTGAGATACACACTCTCAACTTCATTGAACTCATGCTCTATACGATGACGATCCACTTGTTGTTTCATTCTATTTTGAGATTGTAGTATATTTGTACACGCAACACTCTAACCATGGTATCATGTGATTGCATACTTCTATCAACTGCATCAATGCTAAAGCTCCTATTATTATAAAATTGGTATGACGGAGGTGGGTACCCATAAACCGCTTCATAAGGTGTGAGTTTCATTGAAGAGTGGAAGCTGGTATTGTACCACTATTCAGCCAATAAAATCCATTTAGCCCATTGAGTAAACCGATCTCCTGTCATGCATCGTAAATAATTCTCCAAACACCTATGAACAACTTATGTTTGACCGTCTGTTTAAGGTTGATACGAAAAACTCATGAGAAAAGTAATACCTTGAATCTGAAATAAACCTTTCCAAAATATGCTGGTGAATACTGAATCCTGATCATAAACAATGGTTTTAGGCTTGCCATGTGGCTTCTAAATATAATCCATCTGGGAAATATCTATACTTTTATATGGGTGACTATAGTCGATCGGATCTACAATTATTTTGATTCGTCGAGGTGGGCACTGACAACCTGCGAAATAAGAGAAAAAGAAAGAGTGTGTTGAGCCACAAATAGGGGTTTTCCCTTTAGGAACTCTTCGATGCTCATGTCAATAGATTGTAGTATAATTAAAACTAGTGAAAAAACAAACCAGATTGCTCGATGTGGAGAATAGAGCAATTTATCAATATATTTGGGTTAACTTGGATGATCGATCGATTTGGTCATTGATCCTTGAACTGGAATTTAAATTCTTTCTTGAGCTAGTCCGATCGAAGCATGATTTTGGAACAATGGCTCGACTTTGTGGTCGCTGGTGGTTAAGTCGATCGTGGACTAGTAATCTATATGATCGACCTGGTTTAGAGTAACGACCACTTGTTTGTGCGGTTATTTGTTTGTGCGGTTATAAAGGCTGCAATAAATGTTATACATATTACAATTGAAGGACAAGAGAGGGAGATTTTCACAAGAGTAATCTTAGAGATTTTTTAGACCCCTTTCTTTGGAAATGGTCTTATATATAGTGAGAACCAGAGCTAGCTTATCGTTAATGCCCTATAAGCGTGGGCATGGTTGATGGAGCAACCAATTGGCCGTTTTGATTCATTTGAATCTGCCAATTGATTGTTTCGGATTATAAGAAACGTATACTCATTATTGCTTGATTTGACGTGATTTAACCACGTGCGCTGGCGAGTATGTCACTTTATTGGGCTCCTGGCAACTTCTTTTGGCCCGATCTAATGGGCTTTTTGGATGTTGATTCGGCTTATTGGATTGTGCCTGTGATTCAGTTTTTGCCCACTACAATTTGTCCCCCACTCTTCAAGCTCGAAGCTTTTAAGGTTGAAGAGTTAATTTTGAATTTTAGTCAAATAAAGTATCAATATCAGTTCGGTCGACCTTTAATCAGTGATGTTCGAGCAACTGGTTGTGCACTTCACATAGATTATAGCTAAAATTCCCCGTCCATGTAAAGGCACTTTATGTTTTGGTTGACGTCGAACATGGAGGAGACGATTACCATTTGGCTTTTCATTAGGTGTAAAGTCCTAACTTCTTAAACCTAGAACTCCTTTTAGGGCTGACGGGCCAGATTTCGTGAGGGGCACGTTTACCGAGTTTTCAAAATTCGAACCAATGCCTTTTGGATTTTGGATGTGGTAAGTGAGCATCTTTTCAGTTGATGTCATTTGAAGAGATGCATCCAATAGTTTTGTGACACATGTTCTTCATGGGCTTTTTAAAACTTAAAACCTTTCACTTTCACACTTACTTTTTAGCGAAAGGAGTTTTTTTTTATAGGGGTTCACTTCAAGAGAAACCAGAAGCTTTCCATTCCAGTTTCTATTTTCGACTAGCCTCCGACCATTTTTCCAGTCGTCATTGTATATTTCCTGTAAGGTTCCTCGAAAATTCCTTTAGTTTTGTTTTTTTTAGTTCTCCCATTTGAAAGAATGTTTTTGTTTGTTGTTCTTGTTTTCCTAGGATTTCTGTGTGAAATGTGTTAAATTTTTTTCAAAAACTTTGTTTTGATCTGAAATACTCCAAGTTTTATTAAGGAAATTTGTTTACGACTTCATAATAGGGAATTGAGCCTTTTTAGACTATTTGGGGAGGTATCGACCATTGGTTTGTAGAGACTTGAAATTTTCGCAAGAAGGTTGTTAGTAAACTTTTGACGGTCTGATTAGTTTGTTCGTTCTATTGGTTGAATCAGACGATTAGTCAAATAAATCGTGTAGTAATTGCGACTGATATTTAGAATAGCTTGTATGTTAAGATGGTATTGCCCCTTTAAAGATAGCTAGATCTTTTCTCGCTAAGTTAGGTTTTTTCTTTCTTTTTTTGACAACGCTTGAAGCTATGTCGAGTCAAAGCGATAATTTTTCGAACCCATCCCTAGAGAAGCTGATTGATGACTCGAGGTGATTCCATAGACATTGCTCATGAACAGTCAGATTCGTTATCTAAATCAGGCAATCAAGAAGGGGTGTCCATCGTCGGACCCCAAAATGAGGTTGGAATTAGTGAGGTTGGAGTAGATAGACTTCAGACCATCGTAGTGGGTCGCCTCACGACACCTGGCGAGCTAACCGTAGAGCCACCCTTAGGCTCTAGGAGCGAAGCGGGTCGATTTCTTACCGAGAATCTCATATCGAGGCTATCGTCCCAGTACATCAATAATTTACAGTTCCATTTTGGGATTCCTGAGTCCATGAAATTGCGAGTTGCTACCACTTTTAAGCGAGTTGATTGGTCGATTCCAGGCTGGATGTGTTTTTTTTATCTGCCCTTCAGGATAGGTCTTAGGTTTCCAATCCCACCCCTTGCTCGACAACTGCTCAATTTCTTTGACATCGCTCTTAGCCAATTGATGCCTAATGGCTGGAGGATATTATTAGGTCTCCAAGTCTTGATCGAGAAAATGGATCTTGAGTTTAGTTTTAAAAACTTCTTGTGCACCTACTAACTGAAAGATCATGACACTGACAATGGGAGGTATATGGTGGCAACTCGACATCACCGAGGTCATTTGATCTCATAGTTTATGGTGTTAGGTCGACTTAGAGTAATGCTGGTAGAAGTATGATTAATTTATTTATCCTATGTTCTGTTTTACGTTCATGAACTAACCTTCACTATACTGGCATTTGCTCTTTTACACTTTTCAGTGGGTTTAAACAGGAAAGCGAAGTCGATCCAAGGTGCGGATGACGTATCATGAACCCAAAAGATTCTATCAATCGACCCAAAGGAGAGAAGTTTGAAGGTTCTTTTACAGGAGGATAGCTTAAGAAAGAGCTCTTTGTGGAGGCATACTACATTCGAACAATCAGGTAACTTTGAACATTTTACCACGTACACTTGGATAAGGTATGGGTTCGAGATTCTGTGTGACACTTAATTTATTGAGCCTATTACTAACATCGAACAAGCTTTCAGCGTAACGACGATGTCAAACTTGAGGCCGTTTCTTTCTCCTACTGAAGCTCTAAAGAGACAGACGAGCAGGGTAGAACGAAACAAAGGGAAGAAAGTTGTGAGTAAACTAGAGCTCATAACCATTGTCCAAAATAAGCCAATCGATTAGACTGAATTTGTCACTCTCGTTACTGAAAATTTGAGTAAATGATCACACCAAGGTGAGCCTTCAAACGAAGTAGTGTCTATAAATTTTCCAGTTGATATCTCTATCTATTTCGATCTTGACCCAATGTTGGTCGATCAACTTCTTTTTCTGAAGATGAAGCTCGCTTCATCTAGATAGGGGTTGGTCGAGTAGTTGACTGGAGGCTTACCGGTGCTTTCTAGGTTTGTTTTTCCACTTAGAAAATTTCCCCAGGTTTCAAATGGAAATAATTTCGAATGATCGCTGTAACTCCTTTTTTAACCTTAGGCTCTTCAATCCCAACTCTTTTTTAGGAAAGACATCAAGACCTTATTTTAAAAAGTCTCCATGCTCACCTCCTCGAATGCAAAGATGAATAAGGAGGTTGAGAAGACAAAGTCTGATCTAGAGAGACTTGCTAAAGGGTCAGCCGAAAAACTTCCTAAAACTGAAGAAGATAATGCTCGATTAAGAACAACTATGGTGGCGAGTGAGAAGAAGTTATCAAATACTGATGATATACTTGTTGATGCACTCGAAAAATTGGACAAGGCTGTTGATGAAGCCGTTATCCAAATTATGGGTGAGCTAATGCATCAATATCTTCATAGGGAGACTAACTCTTGGAGACCAGAAGATGATATCGAGATTTGGGAGTCATGGAAGAAACTGAATGAGCCCGAGCAGGCCGAGGAGCAAAAAGATGAAGGCAATTCAGCTGGATAGTCGGGCAAATGTGCAAATGGTAGTGGAGATCCGACCAAAGTTTGAGTAGTTTGTTGGTTGATAAGTTTGCTTGATTTTCACTTTCTTTGACTATTTTCGGAAAAAAAATGAAGAGGTGTAGACTATAAATTTACCATCTCTCGACAGTCTTTAAATATATATTTAATGATTGGATGATCGTATTTTACTCTGTTACTAATTCATAGATTTTTTAACTTGTTTTGCAAGAAAGAAAATGGCAAACATAGAATGATTTTATTTAAGCAACTGTTGAGCATACAGTAATCAAAAATTTTGTCGAACATATGAACATACATTAATCAAAGGTAGATGTGGAACGTCTATATATCGACTAATCAAAGCTATGGTCGAACATACATTACTCAAAGGTCGACATGGAACGTCTATATATCGACTGATTTTATGAAATATCGAAAATACACTGATCATAGCTCGACTTATAGCTCTTTTGAAACGAAAATCTATCTTTGATTGTTATGCTTCACTCCCCTTAGCACAAGTTTACTCGATATATTGAGGAGAGTTGTGCTTGATTTCATGAAAAGTTGGATTAACTCAATTATTTTGAATAAAAAGTTGTTAAGTCGTTCCCCCTGCATGGCGGAGTAAAGTTCCCGACAAAGCTTGGTGCCTACAACGTCGTTGGTCCTATTTGTAATTTGCAACCTTTGTTTGTAGGATTTTTCTAATTTTAGAGCTCAGAAGGCACTAGATTGCTCTATGTCGATTATCACTGTCCTTGATAAGAAGTTAGTCGATACTTAAAAAAAAAGATTGAGCAGTTTAATTAAGGTTTGATGTAATACGTCTTAAGGTGCAATGCGTTCCAGCTGTTGTGGACTTCACGACCATCTTGTGCTCAAATTTTGTAAGCATGACACCCAACCACTCTTGTTATCTGATAGGGTTCTTCCTAGTTCAAGTCAAACTTCCTAGTTCAAGTCGAACTTCCTTGAACCTAGCTCTTTTGTATTTTGAATAACTCAGCACAACACCCAATCTCCTTTAGTAAAAGTTTGAATACGAACATCCTTGTCGTAAAGTCGAGCGACCCGTTGGTGATATTCTGCCATTCTAAGTAACGCACTATCCCTTTTCTCGTCAAGTAGATCTAGTTCAAAAAGCAAGAGTGAGTCATTTTCTGCTTCATCAAGATACTCAACTCTCAAGGAAATTACTTGTTGCTCGATTGGGATAACTGCCTCGGCACCGAATGCAAGAGAAAAGGACGTAGCTCTGGTTGACGTTCTAGCAGTAATTTTATATAACCATAACACTTCTGGTAGTTTCTCGAGCCACAGACCCTTTGCTGACTTGAGTTTTTTCTTCAATGTCCCTATTATGGTCTTGTTTGTTAACTCGGTCTAGCTATTTGATTGGGGATATCGTGGTGTGGAGAAATGAATTTTGATTCCCCATCATAAAAATCTTGAAAATCGAACGAAATAAATTGGGTCTCATTATCTGTCATGATCTCTTTGAGCACTCTGAACCTGCAGATTATATTTTTCCAAAGGAAGCCTTTTACCTTGTTGGCTTTTATGTTTTTGTATGCCTCAGTCTCAACCCATTTGGTGAAGTAATCAGTCATCGGAATGGTTTCCGCATATCCCTTCATGAAGCTCTTCGAGAACAGATCGAGCCTCTGATGGGAACACACATAAGAGGTAAGGACCTGAAAAAGACTGTTTATAAAGTTTACCTGCGATCATTTAGAATTTATCTGCTTTGGCTTAAACCCTCCTTGCTTCATTCTTGTTTTTTGGAAGAGCATCGTATTCAAGGTACTCTGTGATCGGCGTCATCTAGCTTGGTTCATTCTTAGCACGCGAAACCTTCTCTGTCGACCATTCTTTCCATACCACAGGCCATTGTAGATACACAATAGGAATTAGTCTTATGGCCTTTACCTGTACTGTTGAACTGAGATTGGCCAAGGAATTAGCTTGAATATTCACCGTTTGAGTGATTTGCTCGATCTTAAATTCATCAAAATTTGTTTTCAGTTTTTGCACGAGTCTGAGGTATGCAGTCATTTAGGGTCCTTTCCATCATGCGTCCTATGTACCTGCCACATAATTAATTGAGAATCACAACTGACCTATAACTTCTTTACAGCCAGGTTCATAGGTAGAGACATTCCCGCAATGAGTGCTTCGTACCCGGCTTCATTGTTGGTTGCTTTAAAGCCGCAGTTGACAGCTTGTTCAATTAACGTCCCTTCTGGTGACTTTAATATGATCCCAAGTCTGCTTCCTCTGGAATTTGGGTATAACGGATTTTTGCATCGAGCAAGGACCGGCTTATATAGTGGACCGGCTTACATAGTAGACCGACAACTGCCTTGAATCTTCTTCTCTTACTAAAATAGAAATCACAGTTGTCGTAGACACTGCTAAGTATACGTACAATTACCCTCATTCGATCGGTTTTGAAAGCTAAGGTGGTGAGGAAAGGTAAATTTTTAGTTCTTTCATGGCTTTCTTGCACTTCGTAGTACATTTGTATCCTTTGTTCATCTTCAATGTCTCAAAAAATCCGTACCATCGTTCTGAATATCGAGAAATAAATTGTCTAAGTGCAGCAGCGCAACCTGACAACTTTTGTACCTCTTTCACACACTTTGGGGATTCGACTCCTACGATTGAATGAATTTGTTATGGGTTTGCTTCCCCCTATTGGTGACGAGATACCCTAAAACCTTCCCTGAAGAAACACCAAATGCACATTTAGTTGGGTTAAGTTTCATATGGTACATGTCGAGTACTTCGAACGACTGCCTAAGGTGCTCCAGTTGTTGCTCTGCCACCAATGATTTGACCAACATGTCGTCGATGTAGGCTTTCATAGTTTTTCCAAGCATTTCTGTTAACATTTTGTTCATCGAATTTTGGTACATTGCCCCTGCATTTTTAAGTTCGAAAGACGTTACCTTATAGCAGAAGATACCCCATTCCGTTATGAACGCTGTCTTTTCCTGATCGCCTGGGTGCATCAAGATCTGGTTGTAACCTGAAAATGCATCCATGACTTAGTAGTTCGTGTCCCGTTGTTACGTCGACCAAGATGTCAATATAGGAAAGTGGAATTGAATCATTCGGACAAGCTTTGTTCATATCAGTGAAGTCGATACAAACTCTCAATTTACCATTTTTCTTTTTCAACACTACAACATTAGCCAGCCAGTAAGGGTAGTTGACTTCTCGTACAATTCTGGTACTGATCAATTTTTGTACCTAATCGTTAATACTTTGTTTCGTTCTAGGGCGAATTTCCTTCTCTTCTGTTTTATCGATTGATAGTTTGGGTCGACTTGGAGCCAATGCACCATCACTTTGGGATCAATCCCTACCATATCGACATGGGTCCAAGCAAACGAGTCGTGGTGCATTTTCAGGAATTCAACTGATTTTTCTTTGATATCTTGGTTGAGCCTTGATCCAATCTGGACCTTGTGCTCTGAGATGTTCAGATGTATCTGTACTTCGTCGAGTTTCTCCACTTACGGCTTATGAGGGTCTAGTTCGTGCCTCGACTCCTGTAATTGCTAGAAATCATGCTTCTTCTTCTTCAAGCAAGTCTGGTAGCATTCCCTGGATGTTTTTTGTTCCCTTTTAATTTCACGGATACCCCACTTTGTTGGGAATCGGATGGTTTGATGGAGAGTTTATGGTACAACTCTAAGTTCGTGGATCCATGGTTGACCAACAATGACATTGTAAGTCGATGGACAGTCGAGCACGAGAAATTTAGTCTGTATGTTTACCCTCTCCGCGTAAACTGGGAGAACAACTCACCAACCGTGTTTTTGGTTTCACCGCTGAACCCAACTAATGTGGTTGACTGGCGAGTGATACTAGATTCTTCGATCTGTATTTCTTTCAAAGCTCTCAAAAAAAAATATTAGTGGAACTGCCGTTGTCGACCAAGCAATGCTTGATGAGACAATTAGCGATAAAGAGTGAAATGACTAGTGCGTCGTGATACGGAGAAAACAAACTTGAACTATCAAAAGAGTGGAACGAAATAACCTGGTCGACCTCAGTGTCATGTCGATTGAAAGTTTTTACTTCCACGTGAGGCACATGTCAAGTGTGCCTTTTAGTTACAGAGTGAGAGATTCCACTTACCTCGGATCCACCAAATATGAAATTTACTGACCATTTGGGATGTGGAGGTCGGGGCACTGAACCCTTTTTCTCTTGCCTTCAATCGTTCCTACAGTTGTGCCTGGGTCGACTTACCTTTATCTGTAAGGAACTTCTTAAGTCGTCATTACTTGAGTAGTTCGGCGACTTCGAGTTTTATGACAATGCAATCCTCTCTACGATGCCCTTGACCACCATGGAATTCATACTACTTGTTCGAATCTCGATGTTCTGCTAGCAAAGTCATTTTAAGTGGCCACCTCATGGTGTTGCACTTACCTTGAAGGACGTTTACCACATCCGATGGCTTTAAGCTGGTTTGTCGTATGGTCACCTCCTTTCATCCTATCATTCAATCATTGGATCTATTATCGACGCGCTGGTTAGGCCTGAATTTTCTAGGTTGGGCAGCTGACTTGTAGTTGGCTTTGTCTTCTTCCCACTTTATTTGTGCCCATGCCTTGGCTAGAATGTCTTCCATCGTTCGACAAGGGTACTTCGTCAACTCCTTGTATAGATCTGAATCGTACTGCAGCACTTTCCTGAAAGCGGATATAACTGTTGAGGGATTGCAGTTAGGAATTGATATCTTTTCTTTATTAAACGACCGACATAATCTCATAGTCTTTCCCCTCATATTTGAGTTATGGTATAAAGATTGTTAGATTGCTTCTCAAGCTTTCTGCTGCTTGTGAACTGCTCGACAAATGTATCCGTAAGTTGAGCGAACGAAGCAATTGAATAGTTCGGCAAATTTGTATACCACTGGAGAGCTGGTCCTATCAGACTCGATCCAAACCAATTACATATACAAGCCTCTCTTTGGTCTATTGGGATTGCCACCGTAAGCATTCATTGTTTGTATTACGTGATATGTTAGTCTAGATCAGTTGTCCCATCATACTGCTTCATGTTTAGGAAGCTAAACTTCTTTCGCATCTCCATGAGTGTGATCTCATCTACGAAGGGTGAATCAACAAAGCTGTTCGATGTGCTACACTTTATCAGAGTAGGCACTCCGAGGATCCTTTAGATCATGGCTTCCATTTATGTGAACCTGCGAACAACTTCTGGGTCAGAAAAAGGATTAGATTTTTCTGTATCCGTGTTCATGTTCGGCTGTTGGTTCGACTCTCTCAGTGTCCCAAATGGGGTAGAGGAGTTCACTTGGTTGATGTTTGCATTTGTTATAGGGAATTTTTGATATCATGACAAGTCAACATGATCACCTGGAAGCACGGTGATTAGATATGTAACGTCATAAAAGTCAGTCAGAAAATATCAAGGCAATTAATAGATGATCTCAAGGCCTAGTCAAGATTACCCAAGGTGGTCGGGAAAACTAACGATAGGATAGAGACAACCTGATCAGGTAAAGACCATCGATTGGGACGTAAAAAGTCTGGTCAGGATTAGATAATTTCTCAGTTAAAAAACACATGGGAGACATTATAAACAACTACGACTCAGATACGAAGAAGAATGATCTTACTCAAACAAGGAATCTAGAATCATACTCAAATAAGGAAATATCCATATTTCCTCTCTAGTGTCAGAGAATTCTATTCAAGAAAGAACTCAAAGTTTTCAGCATGATAAACACCAAACAGGATACGAGTCCAAATTAAGCAATAACTCTTTTCTTCTAAAAGATTGCACACCAATCAGAAAATAAGTCCTAAACAGACTATTCAACTAGAATCCTACGAAGATTCTAATTCAGTGCATAAAATCTCCAAAACAGGAAAGAAGACAAAGACAACTTCAACAAGTAATCAGTCCTTATTAAACATTATCACCTTTCCTTATTTGTATAACAATGATTAGGTTTCTATACACATATAAATAGACTCATAATCTCATTTTAAATAAATATAACAACACATGGAAAAGATACAAGAAAGAGAGAGAGAGAGATACACAAAAGAAGAAAAGAACAGAGTGTGTAACAATTTCATCATAGTGAATTCCTCTCGCCGTCACTGGTAATCGTGGATGTTTTCCCACCTTGGGGTTTTACCACGTAAACTTGTGTTTGCATACTTTACCTTTTTTTTTATCTTTTTCATAACATCGTTGTCAATTTACAAAAACTTGTTAGATGCATGATCAATCCTATGTAAATCACCGTCAAGGCTCATTGAGGTTCACCAAAGGGGGATTGAATGGTCGATTTTCTTGTCTCAGTTTAGTCTGTTGATCCCCATTTGGTTCAATCACTTGATTATCAGCTTGATTCTGCTCTAGTATAGATTTGGTGGCAATTTGATCGAGCTTCACTTGTAACTCTTGATTCTTTGCCCGAATCTCTTCATTTTTTTTTCAAGAGTTTGCAACCGGGTCTCGTTCTCCTTCATCTATAAGGCTAGGGAAGGTAGTCTTGCCTCGAAATCTCCCACGTCAGTCATCAGTGATTCGATCTACCTTGTTCAACGATCAAATGATTGTCAGGGCCCCACAGTAGGTGCCAAACTGTCGTCGATCAGATCTACAATTATTTTGATTCGTCGAGGTAGGCACTGACAACCTGTGAAATAAGACGAAAAGAAAGAGTGCGTCGAGCCACAAAAGGGGGTTTTTCCTTTGGGGAACTCTCCAACGCTCAAGTCAGTGTTTGTTTGGTGTTTGTAGTATAATTAAAACTAGTGAAAAAAAACAAACCAGTTTTCGCTCGATGTGGAGAATAGAGCAATTTATATATTTGGGTCGACTTGGACAATCGATCAATTTAGTGGTTGATCCTTGAACTGGGATTTAATCGATGTCGTTCTTTCTTAAGCTAGTTCGATCGAAGCTTTATTTTGGAACGATGGCTTGACTTTGGGGTCGTTGGTGGTTAAGTCAATCGTGGACTAGTGATCTATATGATCGACCTGGTTGAGAGTAACAACCACTTGTTAGTGCGATGATAAAGGTCGCAATAAATGCTATATGAGATTGAAATCAAAGAACAAGAGAAGGGGAGTTTTCACGAGAGAGTAATCTTAGAGATTTTTCAGACCTCTTTCTTTGGAAAATGGTCTCATATATAGTGAGAACCAGAGCTAGCATACTGTTAATGCCCTATACACGTGCGCATGGTTTACAGAGCAATCAATTGGTCATTTTGATTTATTTGAATCCACCAATTGATTTTTTATGTTTATGAGAAACATATACTCATTATTACTTGATTTGACGTGATTTGACCACTTATATTGACGTGTATGTCAAATTATTGGACTCTGGGCCACTTCTTTTGGCTAAACCTTATGGGTTTTTTGGTTGTTGATTGGGCTTATTGGATATGGCCTATGATCCATTTTTCACCCACTACAGTGACTAATGACTATGGAATGGGTATACTAACTCAGACGATCCACCACCTCAAATATGGCGTCCTTCTTATGTGAACAATGGAGTCTTTGGATGAAATCCGTAGAGATTTCACTCCACACATGAGTCGGAATTGGTAATTGCTATAATAATCCAGGGCTGCCATTGTTTCCGTTTTATTCCTCTGGCAAACCTCACACTTAATAACATACTTCTTGACATCAGCTCTTAGCCCTGTCCAATAAAAAGGTTCTCTTTATGCGACTCAAGGTCCGTTGTACTCCTGAGTGACCCCCTAGAGGACTATCATGAGCTGCATGCAATGCTTTCTCTTTGATTTCTGATGTTGTGATCAACACTAAACACCCTTTTTACCTTAACCGATTTTAGTCCCATGTATACCCCAAATGAGTTAAAGAATCGCGCTTCAGGTCTTGGATGATTTCTTGAAATTTCGAATCTTCTTCCACTCTCGTTTTAAAACATACATCCACTATGAAATAGGCATTATAAGAGCCATAACAATAGCATTCAATGATCCTTCTTCCTCCTTACGAGACAAAGCATCAGCTACCATATTCTCCTTGCCACTTCGATAAAGAAGTTCAAAGTCATAGCCCATTAGTTTTGTTAACCATTTGTGTTGGAGAGGAGTTGTTATTTTTGCTCTAGCATATGTTTGAGGCTTAAGTGGTCGGTTTTGATTTTAAAATGACATCTAATAAGATAGGGTCGCCATCTTAGAACAGCAAAGACCGCTGCAATCAGTTCTTTCTCATATGTGGAATGGCCCAAATTTCGTGAAGAAGGTGCCTTACATAAGAAATGAGCCTACCATTTTGTGAAAGAATAGCTCTCAATTCGGTGCCTGGCATCACATTCAATTATTCTTTAGACAAGTCTGGCATAACTAACATCGGTGTTATTGTCATGGCATGCTTGAGTTTGTTGAAGGCAGCTTCAGCTTCTTCGATCCACACAAAATTATCTTTCTTGAGTAAGGTGGTGAGTGGTTAACTTATCTATCCATAATCTCTGACAAACCTGCGATAGTAAACAGTAAGGCCTAAGAATCCTCGGAGACCTTTTACATTTGAAGGTGTTGGCCATGATGACATGCTGTCTACTTTGGATGGGTCTGCTGCTACTCCATTAAAAGAAATAATGTAACCCAGATACTCCAGTTGGGCCTTCCAAAACTGCATTTAGATTTCTTGATGTATAGTTGGTTTTTTTGAAGTGTCTCTAAGGTGGTGGCCAAGTGTTTAAGGTATTCCTCCCAGCTGCGGCTATACATAAGAATATCATCAAAAAAACACTAAAATAAATTGACGCATATAGGGTCAAAATACCTCATTCATGAGTGATTAGAATGTTACAGGTATGTTGGTTAATCCGAATGGTATCACCAGGAACTCATAATGTCCTTCGTTACTCCTAAAGGCTGTTTTGTATGCATCATCTAGGTGTACTCTTATTAGCGGTACCCCGATCGAAGGTTTAGTTTGGAAAAATATTGGACACTATGTAATTCATCCAATAACTCATCGATAACCGGTATGAGAAATCGATCATTGACCGTGTTTTGATTCAATGCTCGATAGTCCACATGTTCTCCAGCTATTGTTGGAGCAGAGAAAGGCCTGACACTAGGTTAAATGGTGCCAGCTTGCAACATTTCTTGCACTATCTTTTCAATCTCATTCTTTTGTATGTACGGGTACCTATACGGTTGGAGATTAATGGCCTTGCAATTTTGATTCCAAGGAATTCTATGGTCTTGAACTCTTTTTGGGGGTAAGCCTGTAGGTTCTGCAAATACATCTTCAACTTGTTTAGTCCGCAATTCAAGTAACAGGAGATCATTATTTACCTTAAGTTGTTCACTGTTGGGTTCAACTGCAGCTTGCATTAGGCAAAATTGAATCCAAACGGCTTGATTAGTCTTTTCAAGAGTTTTTTTCCTCCGATCCGCATTGACCACTTTAACTTTACTACTCGTAGCCCCTCGTAGCACACATGTCTATGCCCGTTGTGACGAAATTCCATTTTTAAATTCTTGAAATCCCATATAATAGGTCCCAAGGTGGTAAGCCATTGGACTCCAAGAACCATGTTACATCCTCCCAAGGACAATAGTCTGAATTCAGCTTCAAATGGTGTCCCATGCATAAACCAGCCTAGCTTTTTACAAACTACTATGCTGGCAATTCTTGAACCTTCTGCTACTGTCACCATTAAGGAATTGGTTTGCTGGATTGATACTCCTGTTTGTTTTGCAATACTGGGATCTAGGAAATTATAAGTACTGCCGGAGTCAATCAAGATGGTAATTGGTTGTTTTTCGATGAAGCCACGTACCCGCAATGAGTGATAAACAACTGTCCCTGCTAATGCATGAACTGATATTAATGGACCTCTATCAGCTTCAGCTTCATCTTCAACTTCATCATCTGCTACTTCTTCTTTTCCAAAAGTGATGTGTCATCTTCATCCTCGTCTTCTCCCTCAATTAAAAATAACTCAGGCTTTTTGCAATTATGCCCAGGATGATACTTCTAATCGTAAAAGTAACACAGCCCCTTAACTCTCATTTCTTCCGTTTTTTGGTCGAAGTTCTTTTTACTGGTAGAAGGGAGTCCTTTGGTGTCAGCTTGAAGTTAACTTGGTTCATGCTAGGCTTGTGTCCAGCTTCTCAAATCAATGCTTCTTGAAGTTTCGTCAACCCGATTGCTTTGATCAAGGCGGTATGCTTGAACGTCATAACACTGCTTCGTATCTTATCCTTTAGGCCGCTTGTGAAACAATCAACAAAGAATTCTTCACTCAACCCTTTTGTCCTGCTCATTAGCTTCTCAAATTCTTTGTGGTAAGATGCCAGAGAACTCACCTGTCTCAATTTGGTTAATCGCCCAACAGGATTGTCGAAGTCCCCTGACCCGAATCGCTTAACCACATCCTTTGAAAACACTGTCCATGTTGTTTTCTCCTTAGATTTCTCATA
Organism: Dipteronia dyeriana; assembly: GCA_032871835.1. Lineage (NCBI taxonomy): Eukaryota > Viridiplantae > Streptophyta > Magnoliopsida > Sapindales > Sapindaceae > Dipteronia > Dipteronia dyeriana. The sequence goes on along the minus strand of CM065297.1, from coordinate 25,762,091 downwards.
GCCTTGGAACCACTCAAGTGCCATGCCTTCTAAACGGATTGAGGCCACGTACACCCTATCGTCCTCGCCAATCTGGTTGTAGTTGAAGAATTGCTCGCATCTGAATACACATCCGTTAGGATTAGCTTTCCCATCGAACCGCGGAAGTCAAGTCAGTAATACTTATTTTTTATTGGATCTTTATGCATCGTTCTCTGCTGTCCTCCATGACTCGAAGCCTCTCCATATTCTGTTTCTGGACCTATTGTCCATGAAGATTATTGGTTGTATTTTTAATTCATCCCATCCATCCAGTCTTGCTTCTCCTTCAAGAAGGCATATTGCTCCCTCAAGGCATCTATATGTTGATCTGCACTCTCACGTAGACTTTTAATAGTCTCCTCAAGTCGTTTGGCCTCCTGCTGCCCAGTTCCCTCAGCCATATCATTGAATCACCCGGCAAGATCGACGCTCTGATACCAAACGTTAACAACTAATAAGTGCTCAAGAAGAAGACAACAATAATGTCAAACAAATCTTCCTTCTAGTGGAAGAAGTTTGTATTTTTTATTTAAATTGAAAACAAGGATATTTTTTTGTCTATACAAGATATCATCTCCTACTTATATAGTCATCTTACAATCACATTCAACTCCTTCAACATAGTAAAATTGACTTATGAATCTAGTAATTGCCATAAACTTGTCAGTTGTCCCACAATTATGCCATTGACTCAGTTCTACAAATTAACTACTGCCAACAATCCATCCCACAATCATGTGACAAAAGTGTAGCTTTGAGAAGCTGACAACAAAACTAAAATGCTGGTCTTCTTCAACTATTAACCCAATATCTGCAATCCTTAAAAGTAAATTAGACATTCCTCAAATTTATAAAATTTATAAAGTCAACCCTCCCAAAACCAGCAAAACCAGCAAAGTTTAATCAATTGACGTAGTTTAATTTCAGCATAATGGTTTATTAGTATATATATATATATATATTTGTGTGTGTTTACTGTCGTGCCTTTTGATTGGATTGTTATCTATCTACAAGAAATATTATACTTTTTGATAAAGATTTGTTTGAAGAAATTAAACAACAGTTTAATTTTCATTCAACAAATATGCAAAAAAAAAAAAAAAAAGAGTCCATCTTATAAGTTGTGCCAGTTTTGTTTTTGTAAACTACAGAGGTCAACTTCTAATTACTAGCCCTTTTCTTTTTGGGTTTTGCACTATGTTAAAATTCAAATTCAAATTTAATAATGGATAATATTAAAATAAAATTGAGTGTTTTTATAAATTTTTTTTTTTTTTTTTTAATGAAATGTCTTTAGAATAGAAGTGTTAAAAGAAAAGAGGGATAATTTTGGAATAAAAGGAAGTGTATTTACAATTTATAAAAAGATCATTTTACCTCCTAACAAATACCCTATTAAAAAGGTGAAGACAAGTTTGCCTATATCGGCCATTATTCCCCCGAAATCGTAATAATGTAAATAATACCCATTCTATTAGTATTTTCGTCCATATTTGCATTGACCGGTAAAAATTGAGAGGGTTAAATGATAAATGACTAAAATTAAACAAGTTAAAAATTAAAAAAAAAAAACTCTCTCCACAAATTAAAAAGAATTTGTGGTTCCAAATCCACTGCCATTTTGTAATGATAATAATAATAATATCATCATCATCATCATAATCTTCAATTCTTCTTCTACACAACCACCATCATCTTTAATTCTTCTTCCTCTCCAACCGATCACCATTTCATTTTTCTTTAAAGCGCCAATCACTATCACCAGCCACCAAGCTGATTCAACCACCAATCACCATCACCAGCCACCAAATCTCGATTTTAAGATCACACCATCAACATTACAACTCTCACCAAATCTCTCTCGTGATGTGTCCAACCAAAACCAAATCGACGCAAATTGAAACCAAATTGAAACCTAATCTTCAGGATTTTTGTGTGAAATTTTATGGTGGTTTCGGTAAGGGTTTCTAGGTGGTTTCGTTGGCAGTCTTAAGGTGGGGTTTGGTCGTGACTTCAGGGAGGTTTCTGGGTGATTTATGGTGGGTTTATGACGGTTTATGGGTGAGATTGTGTTGGGATTATGCTCGATTGCAAGAGTGTAATAATATATTTGGCAATCTTTTCATATTAATAAAGTGATTTCTAGTTTAACAAATCTAATAACATTTATACTTTAATTATTATAATTGTCAAAAGTAAATAATCATAAGGTTAAAAGACTATGAGAAAAGAAGAATTGTTCATACATCTAGATATGTATGAGGTAGACACAAATCTTTAATTAATCTTGAATAATATTCACAACTTACGATAAAGGTTGGGCGTCTTTATCTTGTTAAAGTTGTAGATTCTTTTGCTAGCATTTGAGTGAGATCAAATGTGTTATGATGAGTCTAAAATCATCAAAGTGTGGTGTCTTTGGGCAAAAGAATCTAGTGCACTTGGTGCATTGAATTGGATCATAATGAAATACTTTATTTATAACTGTCAATGGATAAAAGTTTTCATTTGAAGACAATCGGAGAGTCTATCTCAATCCTGAGATAAATGATGGACTTATGGTTGCAAATGTTATCATTTGAGCTATCAATGGGTACGATTATATAGCATAGTCTATCCTCGATAGTTTGATGATATTCATTTATTAATCGATAGAGGACTTCATTTATATATATGGATATCGTGGCTCCATTTATTAAATGAGAGTAGAATATCATCATATGGATGTTTTGAGGTATTGGATATTAAATCTTAACGTTAAGTTTTCGATAGTGTCTATTGAAACAAGGCTTCTGGACAAGTCAAAATATCCAAGTTCAAAATGTGGTCATATGAGTAAATATGATAACTTGGAGAGCTATAGGGGATCTATGAGCTTTTGGCGATTACTGATATTCTTCACGATGATACACTTTCTCCAATAAGGTTGTCTAGGGTATGAGTAAGAAATACTAACTTATTTTATCTTTATTTAAGAGTTCAATTTTAGTTCTTTAGTGGAATGAATTAAAATTAATAGATCGGACCTAAGTGAATCATTTGTTGATTGTGATTGGGTTGTGTCTATTGGAGCTTAAATTTAGATAGCACACCAAGATCCTCAATCCATACGACCTTGCATGGATCTCTTTATATATTATACCGGGCCAATTTAGGGGTCCATCTAGAATTATATTAAGACATGTGGACTTGTTTCTTTTGTAAGAATGAGTCTAGTTCACATGTGGACTTTTTGTTAAGGTTCAATGGATTTAATAAAGTAAGAAAAATAATATATATGCCTATATAATAGTGTTGGGTGGAAAAGCTATATAGTTTAGCTTAATTATATTATTTTTATTTTATTATTTAATTAAATGGAAATTAATTAATTTTGTAATTAATTAATTATTTAATTAAAAATCAAAATATGTTTCCTAGTAGGAGATGATCTTCTAATATTATACTATTGTTGGTAGTATAATTAATATTAAATATTATATTTGATAAGTAGATAAATAATTGAAATTATTTATCTAGTGAAATTAGGAAATCTTTAATATAGCTACAAATACTCTAATGAGTTGGATTAGTAGTCCTGGTGTAGAGTAGAATTCTTCTTTGAAAAAGATTCTTAACTACCAAGTAAATCCACATAAGGAAATGATTCTTGCCAACCAAGTAAATCCTTCTTCAGAGAGGATTTATGATCCAATATATACCACCTCATGAAATTCGGCTAGCTCTATGATTTTATGAGTACAATTTCGGCAAGCAAGGTGATTTTCTAAGAGAGAATTCGACCAAGCAAGAGAGAATTTTGAGGAAGGAAAATTTAGGTTTTTGCTCTAGACAAAATTCGGTCAACTCATAAATAAATGGTGTAGAATTCGGCCAAAGAGAAGAGGAAAAATGAACATTTTTGTTTTTGATAGTACACTAGAATCCTTTACATCAAAAGGGTTTTGTGAACAAAATCAAATCGGATTCACACGAGTTTCAATCAATTAGATTGATAATTCACAAGTGACCGGGCGTTCTTGGATTTTTCTCTTGGAGGATAATTGTAACTAACAAGGAAAAAAGATTTAGTTTGTTTCCGTTCTCAGGTATACAATTTAAAGAAAGGGAGCCCACACTCATAGGTGATTCATGTTCGTGATTGGATTGGAAGATCTTGCGGATTCAATTTGGCGCTTGTTCAATCGTCACAAGAAAAGGTACGACACTTTTTTATACATCAATTAATCTAGGGTTAAGGTTCTTGTTATTAAAAGGAAAAAATTTCATTTATACCAAACCCTAATTTTAATTTTTTACGCTTCCGTTGTGCAATTTTCCCTACAGATTGGTGGTAGTTCAGGGCGGGTTTGCGTTTGATGAACCGATGATGGGTGATGAACTGATGATGGTGATGAACCAATTTGTGGATGGTGTGTGTGTTAGGTTTCGTGGATGGTGTTCTTGTTGAAAGAGTGAGAGACAGAGATAAATATTCGAGAGACAAAGAGGGATTCAAGAGAGAGATGGATATGAGGATTCGAGAGAGAAAAGATTTGAGAGACAAATAAAGATTCGAGAGACATAGGGATTCAAGAGAGAGATAGATGGGGGGATTCGAGAGAGAAAAAGATTCAAGAGAAAGAGGGATGAGAGAGAAAGACATGGGGGTTCGGGAGAGAGGGAGAGAGAGAGAGATGGGGGGTTCGAGAGATTTATGGATCAAGAGAGAGAAAGAGAGATTAAAGATATTTCTTTTTTCTTTTTTCTTTTTTCCTTTTTAAAATTGTTTATTATACGAAAAGTTTTTATATATTGTTGATAATGTTTTCCAATTCTTTTTATTTTTATAATGAAAACTGTTGTTTTTTTTACTTGTTGTAAAAAGTCCATTTTACCCTTACATCATTTAGTACTCTATTAAGTTTAACTCTAGTCAAAGTGGTCAAAGGTATGTTTTTGTAGTTAAAACAAAAGTTTGATTGCACAGTGATATAGACAAAAGTGGGGTCAGTTATTGCAATTTACCCTTAATTTTATAACAAATAAAAAAATAACAATAATGTTAAACATCTCACCTACAATCTCACCATTTTTATTCCAACACATGTGGTAGTTGATGTGTCACTTGGAAGGTGGACACACATTAATTGGTATTTATCTCTCTTGAGAATTCTTTAATGCAAATATGGGTTGTGAAAAAAATACATGCCACATAGGATGAGTATCCACTTTGTTCAAAAATTCATCTTCAATGTAACCTCTTTAGTACAACTTCAAGTTGAGGTGACAACTTTTTTTTTTAGAGGTTGTCAACATGACTCTTTGATTTCAAATGGTCTATTGGACAGTCATCTTATTGGCATAGTCAGCAACCACTCTTGTCTTTTACTTTATTTTATTCAATGATTCTAAAGTATATTGAAAGGGACCAATAATAATTTGGCACATCATTAAAAACATGTATTTTACAAGTGAAGCATTAGAGACCACTTTTTCATTTGGATGTCAATCAAGTTTAGTTACATGCCACATATGAAGCAATTGGCTTGACAATATTGACATATCACCATTTTTTTCAAATGCAAGCTACATTGCCATTGTAGATGCTCTTACCCATGTATTCACTTACCAATTAATGTGTGTTCACCCACCAACTGACACATCAGTTGCCACATGTGTTGGGATGCAAATGGTGAGATTATAGGTGGAATGTGTAACATTACTGAAAAAAATAATTAAGCAAATATTTAAATTATATTTGATAGGGAGGAAAGAAAATAGGAATGATATAAAGATTTGAAGGGATAGAAAAGATGAGGGAAAGAAAAGAAAATAATTTTCCCTTTAGCTGTTTGGTAAACAGGAATGAAAGAAGATCTGATAGAAAATCTTCTTTATCAATTTTACTATTTACCCTTACATTAAGTTTATATATGAGGGAATTGTAAGAAATGATCAAAAAATTTATTGAGTTATTGTTTTTAGTCAAAAATTTATTTTAACTATAGTTTGCATCATTAATCTTGAAGTGACAAATATGCCCTCACTTTTGTTTTATTTGACCCAATATTTTCCACCCAATTTTTCACTTATTAGTGTCTTCACCTCCAATTTTTTTCAAAATCAGATTTCTCACTCTCTTTCTCTGTGTAAACCAATTTGGGTCTTCATCTCTCTCTAAACCAATTTCGGTCTTCATCTCTCTCTCTAAACCGATTGGGTTATTTATCTCTTTCTCTAAACCGTTTTTGGTTCTTCATCTCTCTCTAAACCGATTTTGGTCTTCATCTCTCTCTCTAAACCGATTCCGCTAATCGTTTCTGTAATTTGGGTCTTCGTCTTTGCATTTTGGGTCGTCGTCTCAGTATTTTGTCTCTCTTAACTGATTTGGCTCACAGCATTCTTGAAGGTAGATTCAGATCCGAAACCTAGCATTTAGCTCAGTCTTGAAGTAGTTAAAAGTATGTATCCCTTTCCCACTTGTTTTTTTTTACAAGAATCCTCAATTTTAATTTGAAGAAAAAGAGGTTGGTTTCAATTTTGAGTGAAACACATGTATTGTAATTTTTTGTTCCCAGGTTACATGCCAGGTTATTTTAATATTACATGCCAGTTCAATTTAATATTACATGCCAGTTCAATTTAATGTTACATGTAAATTTATTTCTAAGTTTCATGTCTTTTTGTAATTTCGATTTAGAGAGAAACCCAACTATTGTAAGTTTTTGTACCCAAGTTACATGCAAGTATTTTTAAAGTTACATGGATGTTTATTTTTTGTACCCAAGTTACATGCTAGGTTATTTATGAAGTTACATGCTAGAGGATTGGTGAAGTTACATGCTAGGTTATTTTTAAAATTACATTCCATCCAAGTCCTATTTTGTTACATGTCAGATCATTTTAAAGTTACATGTCAAATACTTTAAATGTCAATTACTTTACATCTAGGAATATGGGTGCAACAAAATTGGTCATCCATCACGGTGGAAGTTAGGTGGACAATTACTACGAGGGTGGTATGACAAAGTGGGTCAATGTTCCTAGAGGTGTGAGTTATGATGCCTAGGTGAAGTTGGTACAAGATGTTGCCAAAGTTGATGCCACTAGGTACAACTTACAATTATGCTCATTGGCCTTTACAATTAGTGGTACTGCTCATCCGAGAATTGAGAATGACAATGACGTTTCATGTATAATGATTTAAGATAAGCTATTACCTAGATGTATGCTTTGAATGAGCAATTTGAGGTCCGGATTAGAAGGTCTAGCAAGACACATTATGAGATTGGATGTAAAGATGGGGAGTCTGGAAGTGTGGAGATAAATGCCACAATTCACATAAGTGTCCATTGACACCAGAAGTTGTTGGTACAACCTAGATTTTACCGTATTAGTAATGATGTTTTAATTCATATATGTATGGATGAAATACTTTTTTACGTACTGCAGACTTTATTAAATTTATATTGAATTTGACAGTTGAAAGACATTGATTTCAAATTACAATTTCAGTTGTGTTATATGTTACATACCAATTGAAAATGAAGTTACATGTCTGTTTAAAAATAATTTCATTCCAAATTAGAACTTCAGTAGTGTTACATGTTACAAGTTACATGCCAATTGAAAATGAAGTTACATGTGCCTATTCAAAAATAAATTCATTCCAACTTAGAACTCCAGTATTGTTACATGTTACAAGTTACATGCCAGTTCAAAATGAAGTTACATGCCTGTTCAAAAATAATTTCATTCCAATTTAGAACTCCAGTATTGTTATATGTTACAAGTTACATGCCAGTTGAAAATGAAGTTACATGTCAGTTGAAAACGAAGTTACCGATAACATTGATGACAGCTTGATACCCGACGTTGACAGGGGTAGTCACGACGATGAAGATTGCAATCATGTATTAGCGATAACGTTTTAATTATTTATTGTATTAGCAATGTCGTTTTGAAAGGATATGATAATTGAATTCCAGTAGTGTTACATGCTAGAAGTTACATGTCAGTTGATACTGAAGTTACATGCTAGTTAAAAATGAAGTTACATGCTAGTTAAAAATGAAGTTACATGCCAGCGTATTTAATCACCACATTTGGAAGATTGATTTCTTTCACAATTCTAGTAATGTTACATGCTAGAAGTTACATGCCAGTTCAAAATGAAGTTACATGCCAGTTCATTTAATCACCACATTTGGAAGATTGATTTCATTCACAATTCTAGTAATGTTACATGCCATAAGTTACATGCCAGTTGATACTGAAGTTACATGCTAGTTAAAATAAAGTTACAGGCATGCTCATTTAATCACCATTATTGGCAACTTCCAGAGTGAAAGATGTAAATGACAGTCAATCATCAAGCCAACTTCCATAGTGAAAGATGTAAGCTTGTAAAAAATAAAAAAAGATGAAAATTCTTTCATTAAAAAGATGAAAATCTAGTAAGTAACTATATATACAATTTGATGAAACAAAACACCACAAACTTTACTATTATTGATCATAGTATCAAAAAATTAGACATAGAATACTTGGTGGACATTCTATATCCTTTAATTTGTTTACTATTGTTCTATCATCAGGTGATATCATCAGGTGCTTTATATATACCATTGCTCATAATTTGTTTATTATTGCTCTATCATTCGATGCATTATATATCACATTGTTCATAACCTGCATATTCACTGAGTACTATATTAATCAAGTACCGCCTAAAAAACCCGATATCCTAACTACTACAAAAAAAAACACAATATTTAACAAAGCAAACGTGTAAAAAATAAAAGATTCTATAAAAAACATACAATGAACCCAAAATATCAATTCAAATTGCCCATCTTATACTAGTTATATTAGATGGATAACACCTGAACAAGAAATCAATAATTGTGACTTCATAATTTATAACTCAACATAAGTTGATTCAAAATTCAAATTCATTGCCCAAAAAAAATAAACCCAACAAGACATCAACAAGAGCACCAATATCAACAAGAACAACAACTTATTAAACTTAGAAATGAGAGATTAACTGGTTGTAATAACATAGAAAATTACATGCCAATTGTTTTTGAAGTTACATACAGGTTGTATTTGAATGCTAGTTGTAGTTTAAATTATATGTCAAAGAAATTAACTAAAAATATATCAAATAGAGGAAAAGAAATTAAGAAGTAGCTTACAGAGACAATTTATAAAAAAGATAAACGAATCGAAGAATAATTATATAATTATTTGTAAGTGAATCTCCTATTGCACATGTCAGCATATACAAATTTAAAATAAAATCACAAACTAATGTGGATCAAAGAGAAGAAAAAATTAATCATAGTTATGGATTTTATATAGTACCTATTAACGTAAATTTCTCGATGGTCAAGAAAGTCAACAACGTATGGTTTGATTTTGATCTATAAAAAAAAAAAGAAAAAAAAAAGAGGATGCAATGTGATAAGATTATGACACGTGGTAAAACTCCATTGACTGGAGAAACATCCACGGGTGGCTGTAAGCATAACCAGGCCAAATCCAATATTGAATACCAAATTACACCTCTCGATCTCTCTAACCTCTCTTTCACAGTGGTTCTTACCCCTTTAACAATGAGATTTATGGGTCTATTTATATGTACATAGAGCCCTAATCCTTGTTACACAAATAAGGAAAGATGATAGTGTTTAATTATAACTGGTTACTTGTTGGAATCGTCTTTGTCTTCTTTTCCGTTTCGGAGATTTTATGCGTTGAATCAGAATCTTCGCAGGATTCTATTAGAGCAAGGTTGTTGCTTGATTTGGACTCGTTCCTATTTGGTGTTTATTCTTTCTGGAAGTTTTGAGTCCTTTCCTGAATAGAATTCTCTGATACTGGAGAGGAAATAAAGATACTTCCTTATTGGAGTGTGATTCTAGATTCCTTGTTTAAGTAAGACAATTCTTCTTCGTCTTTGAGTCGTGGTTGCGTGTTCAATATAATTTGTGACATTACTTGTCTCGTATTAACAACTTATTTACTCTGGCTTCATATGTTGTCCTGATTAAAGCTGAATGTGCTGAGTATTAATATTCGACCTTACTCGGATTCCCGTGACTGGGCAATGCCACTGATGGTGATGCCAGCTTGGATGCTTATCTGGCAATCTTCCTAGGGGTTGTCTTATCTGTCAGTGACATGTACATTTGATAAAATATACATATAACAATACCCCCTTAAAATACTTTTGTTGAGTAGAAATCATCTTTGGCGAAAGTATTTTAATCGTTGTACCCCCGATTGGTTTTTTGTCATTTTTTTCATTAATGCCTCATTAATATAGGAATAATAATTCCTAATCAATTCGCAGCATTAATGACATGTCTTAATGACAACCATGCATATGCAATTTGCCTCTTCACGTGAAATCCCTACTATTGTGACTTTTTGAAATTCTGACGGCCTTATATGTTCTTCTCATGACATGTGTCCTTTTATCATTTGGTATCTCTGTTGGCATTTATGAGATACGACCTCCTGATTATCTGATACGTCGCTTAAGTCATTGATCGTGCTCTTTTTCTATCTTCTGGCCTTTCCAAACCCTAGGGTTTCGAACTTTCAAACATTAAGCGACTTGTTTAAATAACGGGGGCTATTTTATTAGTATCCTTACGAAAAGAAGAAATTTCAGCTTGCTTTCTGTCTTCGTGCTCATTTGCGTATATATCCATATTCGCTCTCCGTTGAAGCTCTTTTCCTGTTCTCTGCGTCTTCTTTTAAAGTCAGTTTCTATGGATCCTGTTGCACGACATCATCTTTTCGTTATAGCTTTTGATTCTTTTGAGCGTGGTGATACTTTTTTAGCCATTTGTGTTTACAAATTGTTGGGAGAATCACCCCCTGACCAACCCTATTTTTTGAATGTTAACGTTTATGGGCTTTATCCTGGTGTTCCTTCTAGCCCTAACTCTGAGTCTTCCTCCAGTTCTGAGTCTTCCATTTCTGATCGTCACAGGGTCCCTTTACGATCTAGGATGGTAAAGCATCAAAGCGGTCGCACGGTTCGCAGACATATTTCTAGCGACATTCAGATTGGGAGGCAGGTGGTTAACGAGAATGACATTGAAGAAGTACACCCTGCTTCTCGGATTGTATTTTCTCTTGATCGCCCGAGTGCTTATGATGTTGAACCGAATGTGGTTGTGGATACAGAGATCAAAAAATATCATGCTCGGTTTGATCTAGACGGTTCTGTCTCGATGATACCTGTTGGTGATAGGGCCGAGTGGAACCCTCCTCTGGGTATAGTGGCAATTTACAGATCTATGCTTAGTTACGGAGTGACTCTTCCATTGCAACACTTTACTACATGGTTCTTAGTCGAGGCAGAGATCGCTCCAGCTCAGCTTGCCCTGAATAACTATAGGATTTTGATGTGCATGTGGAACATGTGGAGCCGGATGAATCTGCCGCCGTATTCTCCTCATGAAATAAGGTATTTTTATACTCTTAGGCAGTCTGGTCAGACTGGGACTTGTTTCCTTCTGTCCAGCCAACCAGATAGCTGGATTCCCGAGGGAGTGAAGGTGAACTAGGGAGTCGAAACTTCCCTAGATATCAAGAAAAAGGGTTTTATCTAGGGTTTCCCTAATTCAAATAAATACTGAAAAACAATTGGTTTTTCACATGAGGGAATTGGGGAAGTCAAGTCGAGCTTTCAGTAGGTGAAGCTTGGAAGGTATTGAAGGTTCCTCGATATTTTTGCTCTCCTAATCGCTGGAACAAAACGTCATCTTTTTTCACTAAAGCCGAGTTGTCTAACCTTGATATGGCAGTCATGCGCATGCTGAAGAAACGAAGTAGGACATACCTTTTTTATGAGGAAAAAATAAAGAACCTTGGCTTTTTTGCTCAAATTTCTGCTCGTCGTAGACGCTGTAAATATTGACTTTCCTATCTTGCTTTTATTTTGATGCCTTTATCGCATTTCTGAATTTTAGGCCCTCTCAAATTTCTTAGTGTTCGATATGGACATCATCTGTGACACTCAGGCTCACCAAGTTAAGTCAATTATTTGGGAGAGCCATAATAAATCTACGCATCAAAGGAATGAAGGGATTATCCCGCCTGATGACGAATCGGACGAGGATTTAGAGGCGGCTGACGAACAAGTTCATGATTATATTCCTAAAAAGGTTGCCCAGCCAATCGTGGAGGAATCAAGCGGTCCAAGTAGCCCCATTAGACCCGATAATGAACAGAGACTGTCTAAGGATGAGGGTAGGCAAGTAAGGCATTCTGGTGGTGTAGTGTTTAGGGGCCTAATTCCCCCACTGATAAGGTATCCATTGAGCGGTTTGTCGACAGGGGCGGGGAAGGAATTAGGGAATCTTCTGCTGAACAGGCCAATCTTTCTCATCCCGATTTTTTTGAACCTTTTCAAGATATAATGGAAGATCATGAAGATCCTACAGCTGATCTTGACTTCCACCGTACTTGGGTCGAAAAAAGGAAGGCAGTTCACTCTCTTGCCCGACCTCCTCTAAAAGTTCTGAGAGTGATGTCGTTCATTGAGTCGAGTGATAAAGATACTGACACTAGAGACTCTCCGAGTGCTTAAATGAAGAAGTCTGAAGGAGAGAATCCTCAGGGGAGTTTGAACAGAGAGAATTCCTTACCCTCCGAGGTTGAAGCAGCAGAAGCGGGATCTTCAGAATAGTCCGTGAGCCCTCCCCCCCCCCCCCCCCCCCCCAAGACATACTGAAAACAATGTCTTATGGCCGAGCTTTTATTGGCGATGATCATTGGAACCACTTCAAGAATGGTTCCCCTATATAGCACCTTCATAATATTTTTAACTGTGCGACCTACGTAAGTCTCCCTACTTTGTAATTTGCATTAGTTTGGACATTTCTAACCTACTTTCCTTCAGGTGGTTGCTAAGTTTGTAGAGGATGTCCAGACGCAACCATACCAAGCTGATCGGATAAGGTGTCTGGAAGCTCAATTAAAGGCGAGTGAGGATAACTGTGCTCGGATTGAGGCGATTTTTCAAAGGGATGCGAGTTCTGCCTAGGAGTTCACCGATTATTGTTTGGAGAAACAAATAGAGGTCGGGGAGAGGACCTCCGCTGTGAAAAAGAATGCTAAATCTTTATAGGAATTGCTCTCCACCGCCCAAGAGTCGATGTTTCGGGCTAAATAGAAAGCCAAAGAAGCGAAGTCTTCCTACGAGTGCAAAATTGAAGACCTTAGGCTCCAGGCTCTGACAGTTGAATCCCTTTCAAAGGAAGCGGGGTTGATCATTTTAAAAGTCCACGGCTTACTATGCTTTAATCCTTAGAGAATTTCAACGAGGGTTGGTTTCAGTTGGCGAGTTCTTCAAAGTAAAGAACCGGGTGACTGATAGTGCCCAGGCTAATTGGGAATTATAGATAAAAAATCAGATGAACCGGTCCTTGGAGGCTCTTCGGACTCAGATGATGGAGTGAAGAGCTTATTGTCATAGCCGAGGCAAAGACCACCATCCTATGCACCTAGAGGTCCAAACCAAGCATTCCCTTTCTACTTTCTATGCTAGCTAAGAAACCGGGATGGACAGGTAAGAGCTTGATGTTGGACTAGTCATCGGAATGGACTATAGTGCTTGGATGGATGATCTGGTTGACATAATTGTTTGGCCTTCAAATGAAAGTCTTCTTCTTGAATATGAAATGGTGTCTGATCCGAGCATCAGCAAGAGCTTGAAGTCCTCGACTCCGCCTTAAACGAACTTGTAAAAAAATATTGACAGTATTTTATAAAATTTCATATTTGAATTTGTTCATATGAATATTTTGATTCGGGTAATGCAAACCCACTACAATTCAAAACGTCAAGTATCTTAGTAACTGGCTAACGTCGTTATCCAAGCAACGTCAATTCCATTATGATTTTAAATGCCAAGTATCTTTTTAACTGAATAATATTGTTGCCCGAGTAGAAGCCCATTATAATTTTAAATGCCAAGTATCTTATTAACTGGCTAATACTATTAACCGAGTAATTTTGAAATAAAGCTAAGTATATTTTGTTGGGATTATGCTCGATAGCAAGAGTGTAATAGAGTATTTGACAATCTTTTCATATTAATAAAAATGATTTCTAGTTTAACAAATCTTATAGCTTTTATAGTTTAATTATTATAATTATCAAAAGTAAATAATCATAAGGTCAAAAGACTATGAGAAAAGAAGAATTGCTATTACATCTGGATATGTATGAGGTAGACACGATTCTTTAGTTAGTCTTGAATAATATTCATAACTTAAGATAAAAGTTGGGCATCTTTATCTTGTTAAAGTTGTAGATACTTTTGCTAGCATTTGAATGGGCTCAAATATGTTATGATGAGTTTAAAATCATCAAAGTATGGTGTCTTTGGGCAAAAGAATATAGTGCATTGGGTGCATTGAATAGGATTATAGTGAAATACTTTATCCAGAACCGTTAATGGATAAAAAATTTCACTTGAAGACAATATAAGAGTCTATCTCAATCCTGAGATAAATTATGGACTTATGGTTGCAAGTGTTATCATTTGAGTTATCAATGAGTACGATTATATAGTATAGGCTATCATCGATAATATGGTGGTCTTCATTTGTTAATCGATAGAGGACTTCATTTATAGATTTAGACATCGTGACTCCATTTATTAAATGAGAGTAGAATATCATCATATGGATTTGTTGAGGTATTGGATATTAAATCTTAACGTTAAGTTTTCAATAGCGTCTATTGAAATACGGCTTCTGGACAAGTATAAATATCCAAGTTCAAAATGTGGTCTATGAGTAAATATGACAACTTGGAGAGTTATAGGCGATCTGTGAGCTCTTGGCGATTACTAGTATTCTTCACAAGAATACACTTTCTCCATTAAAATTGTCTAGGGTATGAATAAGCAATATTAACTTATTCTATCTTTATTTAAGAGTTCAATTTTAGTTCTTTTGGAATGAACTAAAATTAATATGTAGAACCAAAGTGAATCATTTGTTGATTGTGATTAGGTTATGTCTATTGGAGCGTAAATTTAGATAGCCCACCAAGATCCTCAATTCTCACGAATTTGCATGGGTCACTTGATATATTCTACCGGACCAATTTATGAGTCCATCTAGAATTGTATTAAGGCATGTGGACTTGTTTCTTTTAGTAAGAATGGATTTAACTTACATGTGGACTTTTTTTTAAGTCCAATGGATTTAATAAAATAGGAAAAACAATATTTGACCCATATATATAGGCTTGGGTGGCAATGGGCTATTTATTAGTCTTATATATTTTTTTGGTTTTATTATTTAATTAAATAGAAATTAATTAATTAAATATTTAAATAAAAGTCAAAATCTTTTTCTCAGTAGGATAAGGTCTCCTAGAATCATATTATTGTTGGTAATATGATAAGTATCAAATACTATATTTGATAAGTAGATAGATAAAAGGAATTTATTTATCTAGTCAAATTATGAAGTATTTGATTTCTATTAGGACTCTAATTGACAACTGGTCAAATTATGAAGTTTTTTATTTAGTCACAGTTTAATTTATATTCAACAATTGGTTATTGAATAAATACACAATTTGAGTTGGATTAGGATTCTTGATGTGTAAAATAAATCCTATTTTTAATATAATTGAATCCAAATTTTGATAGGAGTCTTGGTGAAGTAGAAATCCTCTTTCTATAAGGATTTTCGGCCACCTATATATACTTCTATATAGAATTTTGACAAAGACCTAATTTTTGGTGTGAGAATTTGTTTTTTGTTTGTTTTTTTATTGTTATATATAAAAAAAAAAACTTCGTCCAACTCATAGATATTGTGTATTGAATTAGGCCAAGGAGAGGAGAAAAGAGGAATGTTTTGTTTTCGATAGTGCACTAGTAGCCTTTAGATCAAAAGGTTTTGTGTACAACATCGAATCAAGGTTCACGCTAGTTTCAATCAAACAAATTGATAATTCACAGGTGACCGGACGTTCTTGGGTTTTCTCTTGGAGGATTATTGTGACTAACAAAGAAGAAGATTTTGTTTGTTTTCATCCTCAGGTATACAATTAAAAGAAAGAGAGATCACACTCCTAGGTGATTCAAGTTCGTGATTGGATAGGAAGATCTTCCTTCATGGTAGTTGCTAAGTTTTTTTATTTTATTGTTGTAATAAAACAAACTGCAGTATTTTTTCGTTTAAAATACTTTTGTAATATATTCAAGTATCAAAGATTCGAAGATTTGAAGTAACAAGAAAGGTGACCTATCATCACCATAATTTCCTTCATGGTAGTTGCTAAGTTTTTTTTTTATTGTTGTAATAAAAAAACTGCAATATTTTTTTTGTTTAAAATACTTTTGTAATATATTCAAGTATCAAATATTCGAAGATTTGAAGAATTGGGAGCAACCGGAACAAGTTTGGTACCGTGCACGACATAGCAACAATAGTGTGTGCGAATGAGCGCACGTCCACGATTGTTGTGGCATGGGCTATGCACTGCAGCCCCATGGATGCTAAAGGCTGCATATGGCAGCCCTATGGATCCCATGGGTTGCGGCAGCCCTTTATGGAGCCATGGGTGTGCACGCCCATGGGAGGCAGCCGAGGGATGTCCAAATGGACGATGGTCGTGTGAAGACTTATTCGCCAAGAAAATGAGTTTTTGTATTCCAAGACATATGTAATTTACTTGTTTTTCTAGAATGGACCAAAATTGTAGCTATTTATATTTTCGTTAATATTGCAATGTTTGTCATTGTTTGATAACATGTCATATAGAATAAGAGTGCCACTAATATATCTCTTTTGGTATGAGCATGCACTGAATGGTTTACGTATCTAATTGGCATCTAGATAACTTGGTAAATAATTCTATGGAATTCAATCACACGCCTTAAATAATTGAGTGGGATAAGGTGTTTTGGAACACCTACGGCCTCCAAGTTTTGTTGAGTTTTATGTTTCGTGTAATAACTCCTTAAGGGGTATTCATGAATGAAATTTAGCAAGATACTTCCTACAAGAATAGACTAGACAATTAACCCAAACGATATCTACTCCTAAATAAGGGATATTCGTAAGGGATTATATTGAAGATCGATAACTTGGTAACACACTCAATGTAATTTTATTAATATCCTCCCAAGAGTTCTTGTTAATAAAATTGCAAGGGTAAAATTGAAAACGCTGGTTATTATGTTAATAATTAGGTGGGACCTAGTCCAACTAGTAAACGGTGCGAACTCCCAAAGGAGGCGTGACATTTATGGGTGTTGGATCACCGTTGAATTTTATGATTGAATTGTTTTATTTAATTCAAGATAAATATTCAAAAGTGTTTTATCGTGATTATTTACTTATATAATTTTTGTTATTATAAAGAAATCATGACCCCATCCCTAATCAAATTCTAAAAGATAATACTTTAACTGATGATAATTATATCACTTGGAAAAGGAAAATTGGGTTATTACTGCTAGCTGTAAAACATAAGTTCATTCTGTCTATTCCTAAACCACCAACTCCTACTAATGAATCTACTCATGAGCAACGCCCTCAACAGTATAAGTCTTCTAATGAGATGGCTAAATGTTACATTACGATCATCATCTCTGACGTATTGTAACAACAACATAAAGGAATGGAGACTATGTCGATATAATGATGTCTCTAGAATAGATGTTTGCTATGAAGTCCAGGACGACTAAGAGAGAGACAGTGACTGCTTTCATGAATCTTAGGATGAAACCTGGACAGGCTGTGAAAGATCATATGGTGAAAGTCATCGCATATCTCAATATTGCTGAACTGAATGGTGCTGAGATAGATGGTGAGACGAAACTTGACATGATCGTCAACTCACTATCGGATTCCTTTGATCAGTTCAAGTAGGACTACACCTTGAACAATAAGGAATACACCTTACAGGGCCTGATGCAAGATGTGCCAAAAAAAACCCTTGTGAAAGGCAAGGGTCAAGAGATTTATACGGTAGGTAGAGTTGCTACTGTTAAGACCCGTAAGAAGGTCAAGAAATAACAAAAGAGAAAGCAACTTGGGCCTACCGAAAAGAGGTTCTAGGAAAGGAAAAGGCTTAATAAGAATGAATTCAACTTGCGTTTAGGCAACGGAGCGTTGGTGTCTACCAATGCAGTGGAAGATATTAGAGTCAATCTAGATTCTAGTCGGCTTTTAGATTTAATAAACGTTTATTATGTACCTTAATATAAGAGGAATTTAATTTCGATTTCTTGTTTAAATAAATTTGGATATTCGGTTACTTTTAATAAAGTTTTTATTATTAGGAGGAATAACAAACTTGTTTGCAAAGGTACAATGGAAACGGTTTATTCTATTTACATAGCAATAACTCTCACTTTTTAGACACGGAATCAACGCAACATAATCATAAAAGAGTAAAATTATCAAAAGATGAAATCTGCTTGTGGCATTTACGCCTAGGTCATATAAACCTTGATAGGATCAAAAGATTGGTTAGTGATGAACCTTTAAGTGACTTAAAGGTCGATGATCTACCCACTAGTGAATCTTGTATGGAAGGTAAGATGACCAAAAGGTCTTTCATGACCAAAGGCACAAGAGCCACTGAATGTTTAGGACTAATTCATACTAATGTGTGTGGTCCTATGAGCATTCAAGCTAGAGATGAATATGAGTACTTCATCATTTTCATGGATGATTACTCGAGATTTGGCTATGTGTATCTCAAGAGACATAAGTCGGATGTTTTTGACATGTTCAAAGCATATAAAGCTGAAGTTGAAAATCAGCTTGAGAAACGCATAAAAATCTTGAGGTCTGATCGTGGTAGAGAATATCTATCCGGTGAGTTTCAGCAATATCTTATTGATAATGGGATAATTTCTTAGTTTTTTGCACCAAGTACACCTCAACCAAATGGGGTGGCAGAAAAGAGAAACAGAACTCTTTTGGACATGGTTAGTTATATGTTGATTTATCCAACGCTTCCTAATTCTTTTTGGGGATATGCTTTACAAACTGTTATGTACATTCTAAACGATGTACTATCTAATTCGGTTCCTAAAACACCGTATAAATTAAGGACCAGGCGAAAGCCTAGGTTACAACATTTAAGGATATTTGGATATCATGCGCACGTGTTAAAATGAAAGACAGAAAAGATGGAGTCAAGTTCAGAAACATGCATATTTGTAGGGTATCCAAAAGGAACCAAAGGATGTTATTTCTATAGTCCTGTAGATCTTAAAGTATTTGTTTCTATAAATGCTAAACTTCTGGAAAATTACTATATGAATAATTATGTGCCTAAAAGTAGAATTGTCCTGAATGAGCTTTCAGGAGATACAATTCCACAAGAGGTTTCACAACCTATCCTAATTGTAAGTTCCGTACTAATACAAGATCAACAATCTACCATACCTCATCGTAGTAGGAGGGTTAGTAGACAACCCGAGAGATACATTGGTCTATACGAATCTATAGAGAATCTCCCAGATGACGATGATCCCTATATGTACAACGAAGCAATGGAATATGTTGATTGTCGCCATTGGCAAAAGGCAATGCAATCCAAAATTGAATCTATGTTCAGAAACAAAGTCTTGTCTCTTTTAGACTTGCAAAAAGGGATAAAACCCATCGGGTGTAAGTGGGTATACAAGAGGAAAAGTGAAATGGATGGAAAAGTGAAAACCTTTAAAGCTAGATTGGTAGCTAAAGGTTACACACAGAAGGAAGCTATCGATTATGAGGAAACCTTCTCTCATGTGGTCATGCTTAAATCCATTAGAATACTTTTATCCATTACGGCATCTCTAGACCTAGAGATTTGGCAAATGGACATCAAAATAGCTTTCTTTAATGGAAGTCTTGACGAAAGCATTTATATGATGCAACCAGAAGGATTCATTGAAAAGGGCCAAGAGGAAAGGGTATGCAAGTTGCAAAGATCTATATATGGATTGAAGCAAGCATCCAGATCCTAGAACATAAGGTTTGATCAAGCTGTGAAAAGTTTTGGATTTATTCAAAACCTTGACAAACCCTGTGTATACAAAAGGATTAAAGGTGACAAGTTGGTTTTCCTAGTTCTTTACGTTGATGATATACTACTCATCGGAAACGATGTAGGTGTATTGACATCAGAAAAAGAGTGTTTAGCAAAACAATTTGATATAAATGACTTAAGAGAAGCAAGTTATATTCTTGGTATCCAAGTCATAAAGGATAGAAAGAATAAAACGATTGCATTATCCTAAGCTTCATACATATATAAAATCTTGTCTAGGTTTTCCATGCAAGATTCCAAGAAAGGTATGTTACCTTTCAGACATGGAATCAAACTTTCTAAGAAAAAAGTTCTTAAGAATGAGCATGAAGAGCAATTCATGAGTAGGGTTCCATATGCCTCGGCAGTTGAAAGTCTCATGTATGCAATGCTCTGCACTAGACCGGACATTTGTTTTGTTGTTAGCATAGTTAGCAGGTTTCAATCGAAACCTGGCCATGATCACTGAACGGCAGTCAAGCATATTTTCAAGTATCTCATGAGAACAAGAGATTATATACTTGTATACTCTGGAGGGGATTTAATTCTCGTTTGGTATATAGATCCTCGATTTCCAATCAGATTCTGACTCTAGAAGATCAACATCAGGATCTGTGTTTACACTTGGAGGATGGGCAGTCATATAGAAGAGTATCAAGCAATCTTGTATTATTGATTCCACCATGGAAGTTGAGTTTGTTGCTGCATGCAAAGCTGCTAAAAAGGTTGTCCGGCTCCGCCAATTCTTGATTGACTTGGAAGTGGTTTCTGATGCGAATAAGCATATCACTATCTATTATGACAATAATGGAGCAGCAGTTAATTCGAGAGAACCAAGAAGACATAAGAGAAGGAAATACATTGAAAGAAAGTATCACCTTTAAAGGGATATTGTGTGTAGGGGAGACGTGACGATAACCAAGATCGCGTTAGTAAAAAATCTAGTAGGTCCCTTCACAAAGGCTCTTCCACAATAGAGTTTTGATGGGCACCTGAAGAATATGAGGATAAGAGATATGACACATTTGCTATAGAGAAAGTGAGAGATTGTTGGGATTATGCTCGATAGCAAAAGTGTAATAGTGTATTTGACAATCTTTTCATATTAATAAAAGTGATTTCTAGTTTCACAAATCGTATATAATTTATAGTTTAATTAATATAATTGTCAAAAGTAAATAATCATAAGGTCAAAAGACTATAAGAAAAGAAGAATTATTCGAAAATCTGGATATGTATGAGATAGACACAATTCTTTAGTTAGTCTTGAATAATATTCACAACTTATAAAGGTTAGGCACCTTTATCTTGTTAAAGTTGTAGATTCTTTTGCTAGCATTTGAGTGAAATCAAATGTGTTATGATGAGTCTAAAATCATCAAAGTGTGGTGTCTTTGGGCAAAAAAATCTAGTGCACTGGGTGCATTGAATAGGATTATAGTGAAATACTTTATCCAGAACCGTCAATGGATAAAAGTTTTCACTTGAAAACAATAGGAGAGTCTATCTTAATCCTGAGATAAATGATGGACTTATGGTTGCAAGTGTTATCATTTGAGCTATTAATGAGTACAATTATATATCATAATCTATCATCGATAGTTTGGTGGTATTCATTTGTTAATAGATAAAGGACTTCATTTATAAATATGGATATCGTGGCTCCATTTATTAAATGAGAGTAAAATATCATCATATGGATGTGTTAGATACTAAATCTTAACGTTAAGTTTTCAATAGCGTCTATTGAAATATGGCTTCTAAACAAGTCAAAATATTCATGTTCAAAATGTGTTCATATGAATAAATATGGTAACTTGGAGAGCTATAGGCGGTCTATGAGCTCTTGGCGATTACTAGTATTCTTCACGAGGATACACTTTCTCCATTAAGATTGTCTAGGGTATGAGTAAGAAATATTAACTTATTCTATATTTATTTAAGAGTTCAATTTTAATTATTTAGTGGAATAAACTCAAATTAATAGATCGGACCTAAGTGAATCATTTGTTGATTGTGATTAGGTTATGTCTATTGGAGCTTAAATTTAGATAGCCTGCCAAGATCCCCAATTCACACGAACTTGCATGGATCACTTGATATATTCTACCGGACCAATTTATGGGTCCATCTAGAATTGTATTAATGCAAGTGAACTTGTTTCTTTTAGTAAGAATGAGTCTAGTTCACATATGGATTTTTTATTTAAATCCAATGGATTTAATAAAATAGAAAAAAAATATTTTGCCTATATATATATAGGCTTGGGTGGCAAGGGACTATTTATTAGTCTTATATATTGTTTTTTGTTTTATTATTTAATTAAATGGAAATTAATTAATTTTTTAATTAATTAAATATTTAATTAAAAGTCAAAATCTTTTTCCTAGCTGGAGAAGGTCTCCTAGAGTCATATTATTGTTGGTAATATGATAAGTATCAAATACTATATTTGATAAGTAAATAAATAAAAGGAATTCATTTATCTAGTTAAATTAGGAAGTATTTGATTTCTATTAGGACTCTAATTGACAATTGATCAAATTAGGAAGTTTTTGATTTAGTCACAATTTAATTTATATTCAAAAAATTGGTTATTGAATAAATACACTATTTGAGTTGGATTAGAAATCTTGGTGTAAAAGAAATCCTATTTTTAAAAGGAATGAATCCAAATTTTGATATGAGTCCTGGTGAAGTAGAAATCCTCTTACTAGGAGGATTTTTACCCACCTATATATAGTCCCATATACAATTTCGACTAAGACCTAATTTTTCCGGTGAGAAGTTGTTTTTTATTTGTTTTTTATAGTTATAAATAAAAAACTTCGTCCAACTCATAGATATTGTATATTGAATTCGGCCAAGGAGAAGAGAAAAGAGGAATGTTTTGTTTTCGATAGTGCACTAGTAACTTTTACATCAAAAGGTTTTGTGTACAACATCGAATCAAGGTTCCCGCGAGTTTCAATCAAATAGATTGATAATTCACAAGTGACCGGATGTTCTTGGGTTTTCTCTTGGAGGATTATTGTGACTAACAAAGAAGAATATTTTGTTTGTTTCCATCATCAGATATACAATTAAAAGAAAGGGAACCCACACTCCTAGATGTTTCTCATTTGTGATTGGATTGGAAGATCTCGTGGATTCAATTCGACGATAGTTCAATCGTCACGATAAAAAAAAGGTACGATACTTTTAATAAACGTTAATTAATCTAGGGTTAATGTTCTTTCTTTTAAAGGAAAAATTTTAAAATATACCAAACCCTAATTTTTATGCATCCGTCGTATTTTGAACCTATTTTTCCCTATAGGTTTGTACTTGCATCCTATATTCGATTGCTACCCAAACGTTGTATCGAGGCTCGCCACAATCATACGTGTGGGTCATTGCGTATGTCACTAAGGACGTCTCCTAGTTTTATCTGCGTAAGGGTTTACCGAATCATTAAGCTCTGAGTTGCTTAACACAGCTACACAACTCACCGGGATATACCCGATGACGCCCCGAGCCGTTTTCCAGAATATGGTGCATCGGGTTTACCTTTTGGCTAAGTTCAAAGTTGACCTTACTCGGCTGGCATGCTCTTTGAGCTTCTCCGCCCATTCGGGTGTTTACCAAATCAATGGTCCCAAGAATTTTATTTTATGTGTGCTAATTTCTTTTCCCATTAATAGCCTTTTCATATGTTCTTATTATCATATGCTAGCATTTCTGAGAATCCCGTGTCGGGTGTTTATTCATAACTGAAAAACTAACAAAATACAGAAATATCTCAAAAGTATTACTAAGAAAAAATAAATCATCCTGACTAAAAAGAAATAAAGCCTAAAAACTAGAAAATTTCAGGATAAAAGATTTTCAGGTATTGGGCATTGCATGGTCGGGGTAAGACCCCTCCTTCCGGTGGGGCAATCCACCCTCCCAGCCCGTCCATTCCTTCGATTTTGTATGGGCCTTCCCATTTATCAGCCAAAAAACCCGTAGCTTTATCTTTTGAGTACAGTGACACTCTTTTGAGCAACGGGTCTCCCATTCAGAACTTCCTAACCCAGACATGCGAGTTGTAATGTCTAGCTATTCTTTGCTGATATGCCGCATTTCGCACTTGGGACTTCTCCTTTTTTTTCTTCTAATTTGTCCAAGCCTTTTAACAGCATATCAACATTATGATCTTCATCATATAACCTGACTCTGGGTGACATGTATGATGTTTCTGCTGGGATGACGGTCTCTGTTCCGAATGCCAATGAAAACGGTGTTTCCCCCGTAGGAGTCCTTACTGTTGTTCGATAGGCCCATAATACTTCAGGAAGTTTTTCTGCCCAACTACCCTTTTTGGAATCTAGCTTCACTTTGAGCATGTGCTTGATGACTTTGTTTACCGCTTTAGTTTTTCCATTCGTTTAAGGGTGAGCAGGTGTAGCATAATAATTAGAAATCTAGTACTCGTTGCACAATTGTCTGAATTTTTTATTATCAAATTGGGTACCGTTGTCAATGATAATTGTATTCGGGACTCTAAATCTGTAGAGTTTGTTCTTTTTCACAAAGTTTTATAGTGTTTGCTTCCGTGATGTGCACTAACGCTTCAGCTTCCACCCATTTAGTGAAATAATCTACAACCACAATTGCATGATTTGCTCTACCCCTTGTTCCTGCCAGCATTGGACCAATTAAACCCAACCCCCACATGGCAAACGACCATGGGGACGTGAGACTTCTGAGGTGTTCTGGGGGTTGCCATATGTTATTGGCAATCCTTTGGCAAGTATTGCAGCATTTCAAAAATTGTTGAGCATCAGAGAACAAAGAGGGCCAGTAAAAACCTTGTATGAGTACCTTATGTGCCAAATTTTACCTCCTATATGATTTCCACATACACCGCTATGAATTTCTTTTAGTATTCGATGTGCATCCTCCTCTGATATGCATCTTTAGAGTGTTTGGGAAAATCATCTTCTATACAGTTCTCCTCAAATCATAGTATACCTAGCTGACCTGTACCTGATACGTTTTGCTTCTAATGGGTCTTCTAGGAGTACATCTTCTTCCAAATACCTTTTTAGTTGGGTCATCCAACCAACTAGCGGTGTTCGGATTTCTACTGCTTCAAAATCTTTTTGCTCAGCTATACTCGGTCTAAGTAGATGTGCGACAGGGATATTCTTTAACCTGATTGTGGCTATTGCTAACGCTAGCTTGGATAGGGCATCTGCTATTTTATTTTCTTCCAGTGGGATCTAGACAATCCTATACTCTTTGAATCGTTAGAGGAGTTGTTTTGCTTTGTCCAAGTAAGCTATCGTACATTCATCCCTGGCCTGATATTCGTCTAGGATTTGGTTGACAATTACCTGTGAGTCATTGAATATTTCGACCTCATCTGCTCCGAGTGCGATGCAAACTTTAAGTCCTGCCAGCAGCGCCTCATACTCAATTTGGTTATTTACTGCTTTAAAGTCAAATCTCATGGCACATTCAACGTCGTCTCCTACTGGGGTACATACTACAATCCCTGCCCCGCTGCCATGAGTGTTTGAGGAGCCATCGACATGTAATTTCCAAGAAAGACTTCTACCCAACATTTTATTTGCCTCCATATCAAGCTCTGTGAACTCTGCTATAAAATCTGTCACTGCTTGGCCCTTGAACGATGTCTTGGGCACATATTTAATATCAAATTCGCTCAACTCGATTGCCCATTTGGCCAGTCGACCTGAAATTTTAGGTTTCTACAGAATTTGCTTAAGTGGACAGTCAGTGAAAACCCTGATGGCATGTGCTTAGAAATACGACATTAACTTTCCTGCTGCCGAAACTAATGCCAATGACATCTTATCTGCCTGAGAGTATCTGGTTTCAGCCGAGAGTAAAGCCTTGCTGGTGTAATATACTGGCTTTTGTATCCCATCCTCTGTCCTGACTAGGACCGAGCTTACTGCTAACTCTATAAGTGATAAGTATAGGTAGAGTATTTCTCCTACCTTGGGTTTTGAGAGGATGGGTGCCTGACCCAAGTATTCTTTTATTTTTCGAAGTGCCTGTTCACACTCTGCATTCTATTCGAGCCCTTTCTCTTTTTTGATTACTTTGAAAAATGGTGTGCACTTATCTGTTACTTTTGAAATGAATTTGCCAAGCGAGGCTAGGCATCCTGTCAAACGTTGTACGTCCTTTAGGGTTTTTGGAGAAGTCATTTTTTGGAGGGCTTTAATCTTCTCAGGAATTACCTCGATCCCCCTCTCTGATGAACTTAGAAACTGAGGAATCTTCCCGAAGGAACTCCGAACAGGCACTTGCTCGGATTTAACTTCATCTGGTATCTCTTCAAGATATCAAATGCTTCATGTAAATCTATAGGGTGTTCAGTCACCGTGATGCTTTTGGTTAACATGTCGCCTATGTAGACTTCCATGTTTCTTCCTATTTGGCGAGTAAAAATTTTGTTGATCAGTCTTTGATATGTGGCCCCGACATTTTTCAGCCCAAAGGGCATCACTATATAGTAGTATAGACCCAGGTCGGTTGTGAAGGCCGTCTTATCCTCATCCATCTTGTTCATCCGGATTTGGTTGTATCCTGAATAGGCATCCATGAAACTGAGTAGCTCATGCCCTGATGTAGCATCGACCAACTGGTTTATTCTTGGAAGTGGAAAACTATCTTTTGGGCAAGATTTGTTCAAATTTGTAAAATCTATGCACATTCTCCACTGACCATTTTTCTTCTGGTCCAGTCGATGGTCCTCCAAAGATTATTTGTATTGCTCTGCTCGTCTCGGGACTGACTTTTTTGTTTCGATCTAAGCTGTGATCTCCAGACTTGGCTTCTTTTCGAGTTTCTATTTTCTCATCTTTCTTCAAGATTATATCTTGTATATGCCCTTCTCGGATAAGGGTTTCTATGTGATCTCTGAGCTGAAAACATTTTGAGGTTTCATGCCCACTTTCTTTGTGAAATCTGCAATACTTTGTCGTGTCTCATCGGGATAATTGTGATTGCTGGTATGTCTACTTAACCAGATTCTTTTCTTCTAGTATCGTCAGGATCTCGCCCTGTCTTTTCCAACGCGAGGTGTAGTTTGTGTACTTTCTTTGGAACTTTTCCCTGGTTTGGTCAGTATTATGACAGCTTCCCCCATATTTGCTTCTTCTTTGCTATTTCCCTTTTGTTTCCCTTTATGGTTCTGTGGCTTTGACTCGACATCTTTTTGTTCTAGTCTCCCCCATACATATAACAACCTCCTGTCACCAACTCATCTTCTTCAGCCAATGCGTATCCACCGGCCATGTCTATCATGTCCGCATATCTAGTTAGACGAGTTCTTCTTAAGTTAAAAGACAACTGCTCATTCTGCATGTTATTTATGAATGCAGCGATTATTGTTTTATCATTTGCACTGTCGATTTCTGCGACCGTCTGGCCGAATCTTCCCAAATACCTTTTTAACGACTCATCTTTTACTTGTTATAATTGGGAGAGATATGCCACCGATTTTTTCCTGTGTACATTCCTAAGAAATTGTCTTGAGAAGCTTCTACTTAATTCCCCGAAACTCTAAATACTTGTCGGGGGTAATCTCCCAAACCACCTTGACCCTAGAACCCCTAGGGTCTGTGAAAAGTTAAGGCACAACAAAGGGTCATTTTGGGCATATTAGGCCATATCACTCTTGTATCGTCTGACATGCTCCTTCGGATCGGTATCCTTCTTGAACTGTTTAACATGCGGCATCCCAAATCTCTCTAGGAATGGTGTTCGCAGAATATCTTTGGTGAAAGGGCTATCAGAGTCGTCATCAAACAGCTTATTGTATCCATAACGTCTGATCAACACATCCATTTGACGCTTATTATTCTCTATTTCTCAGGTCAGACTCTGAATCACGATATCTCTATCTCCCACTGGGTCTCTTTGACGGTTGAACTCTCGAGTGACCATTAAACCTGTATTCGGTTCCTCTTCATCATGCCTCTAAGTTTCACGGGCTAATCCTTGTAAACGTATGGTTCCACGGTGGCGTTTACGATGATGACGGTCACTGTTTCTGATGAAGATGATCGATCCCTTCACCAATCGTATTTGAGGTGTCTATCATGCCCCGCTTGACCGTGGCTTCATTTTTGGCAAGGTCGTTCATCTGTAAGGATCTCAAAATCCTTATCCTAATTGTGCGATGTATCCCCGGTTTGATTGATAGGATCTAAGCTCCTGACGGGTGCTAACGTATCTGGTTATGGCCTAACTATAACCGATCGGAGCCTAAAGGGTGATGGTTGGCGGATTCGTCTCTCCCACGGCCAATAGATATATTCCTTCCTTCGCCGCATCTGCGAATAGCTGTTGTAACGTTTCCCTGAAATGATGAGCTACTTCTTCGTTGGTTGGAGGGATCCGCTGGATACCGACTAGGGATGCTGGTTGGTTCCCGGTGGTTATTGTGGGATCCTGATTGATCCCCCCTTTATGAATATTACCTGTGGACTTCCAAACGTCCCCAGAATCGTCTTTACTTTCGTCTCTGGACATTATTTAAATAGATGACTCACTCGCCCCTTCTTCTAGCGCCAATTGTTGACGTCTATTTCTCAATGGTCAAGAAAGTCAACAACGTATGGTTTGATTTTGATCTGGAAAAAAAAAAAAGGATGCAATGTGATAAGATTATGACACGAGTATACGTGGTAAAACTCCGATGACCGGAGAAACATCCACGGGTGGCTGTAAGCACAACCAAGCCAAATCCAATATTGAATACCAAATTACACATCTCGATCTCTTTAACCCCTATTTCACAGTGATTCTTTTTTTTTCTCCCTTTTTACAATGAGATTATGGGTCTATTTATATGTGCATAGAACCATAATCCTTGTTACACAAATAAGGAAAGGTGATAGTGTTTAATTATAACTGTTTACTTGTTGGAGTCGTCTTTGTCTTCTTTCCCATTTCGGAGATTTTGTGCGTTGAATCAGAATCTTTGCATGATTATATTAGAGCAAGGTTGTTCCTTGATATGGACTCGTTTCCTGTTTGGTGTTTATCCTTCTAGAAGCTTTGAGTCCTTTCCTGAATAGAACTCTCTAATACTGGAGAGGAAATAATGATACTTCCTTATTGTAGTGTGATTCTAGATTCCTTATTTAAGTAAGACAATTCTTCTTCGTATTTGAGTCGTGGTTGCATGTTCAAGACAATTTGTGACATTACTTGTCTCGCGTTAACAACTTATTTACTAGGGCTTCATATGTTGTCCCGAGTAAAGCTGATGTGCCGAGTATTAATATTCGGCCTTAGTCGGATTCTCGTGACTGGGCGATGCCACTGATGGTGATGCCAGCTTGGATGCTTATCTGGCAATCTTCCTAGGGGGTGTCTTATCTGTCAATGACGTGTACATTTGATAAAATATACATATAACAGTACCTATCCATTTCTGACATGTTATATGTTTTTTCTTCTCTTCATTGTTTACATGTTGGAAGTACAAGGCAACAAGTGACATGAGTGAGGCTCCAACCAAGTATCCAACTCTGCAGAGGCACCGCGGGCTTCAGCAGGTGCATGAACCAACACATCCCTAGATGTAAGAGCTAGGGTAGAGAAGGAGGCAACAAATTATTCACAACTCAATAAAATGTGCACATGTATAAACACTTCTACCCGTAATGTTCTGAATAGCATTCCAATTCAAACACCCTACAGAGCAAATATAAAACATTTAATTTTACACAAATTTGTTGAACCAGACTTGTATAGGGCAAATTTATATAAGAAACGTTCACACTTTTACAACAAATAGGATCATATTTAATATATGAGCTAACAGTAACCACTAGCCATTACAAACCAATTTAGAATTCTGATCAATGCACTTACTTAGCATATTTGGCAAATTATCACTCATCAAAATTGATTAGTTACATATCTATTCATTTCATAAGAAGCACCACAAATGACGTTCAAATGCATTCAATAAAAAAATAAAATAAAATAAAAAACATCAACAAATCTTTTTCCTTCTGAAACAACACCTAAAGACAAACCCTGTGAATGGATCTAAACCAATCATGGGGTGCATATCTATTCATTTCACCAAATTATTACATTCATCAAAATTGATTTTGAATGCAAGAGAAACACCATAAATGAATTTAAAATTCATTCAACATTTTTTTAAGACATCATACCTTCTTCTTTCTGAACAACATCCTAATAAAAAACCCATGAATGGATCCAGATCAATTAGTATCGGGGTGGAAAGGAAAGACCCCAGCTATTGATCGAAGAATGAGATGCCAATTGATGACGAGAAATGGTGTAGTGGCTATGGGCGACGGAGAAGGGTGTGCAGACGATAGACAAACGACTCGACGCCGATGGACATAGGACATCGGACAGGGGACAAGGGTGCGATGGTGACGGACGAAGAGTGAGGCCGAAACCCCGATTTCTCTTTTCCTTTTCTCTTTCTTTTACTCGTAACTAGAGTAAAAAACCCCTTTTTCATTTATTTTTTAATTTCAATTCTAATAGGGGTAAT
The DNA here is from genome assembly GCA_032871835.1 of Dipteronia dyeriana. Taxonomy (NCBI): domain Eukaryota; kingdom Viridiplantae; phylum Streptophyta; class Magnoliopsida; order Sapindales; family Sapindaceae; genus Dipteronia; species Dipteronia dyeriana. Next base: position 25,731,451 of record CM065297.1, on the reverse strand, counting down.
TTGGTCCCAAACCGTTCAAAGTGATGAAAACAATCAAAAATAAATTGGTGGCTAAAAACAATAAACCAATAAATTTTTTGGTTCTTTATGAATTCACCCCTTTATATATTATATATTTATATATTAATAAATAAATATAATTTAAATAAATTTGAATCCAACTTTTTTTTTACAACATGACTTCAAACTTTATAACATATTATATATAATGCTGTAATTATGGACCGGCCCGAGACAGGCTGGTCCGCTTAGCCAAACGGGTCGTGCCAGGTCAAGGCCCGGTCCGCGACAAGCCTCCTGTCGGGCCTCTAGTACTAGGTCTGGCGAGCCGGCCCGCCACGACAAGCCTAGCCGGCCCGTAAGACCCCTAGACCGGCACGTCGGTCCATCAATTCAACCATTTTGTTTTTGTTTTTTTTTTTTTTTTTAATATTCCCTCCAACGGCTGGATTTTGAATTCCAACCGTTGGAGCCTCTGAAAATTACAAAAAAAACCCCTTAAATCTTTCAAATTAAAATTTGACCCACAAATCATTTTTTTCTATAAATACTTCCATCTATTTCATTTTCATTCACTCTCTCTATCATTCTTTCAATCTCTCATTCTCTCAAATCTCAATCTCTACATTCTCCAATTCTCTACACTTTTTCATTCAATTTCATTATTACTCTCTCTATAAAATTCTCTAAATTTTCCACCAACACACCAAATTTTAAAGGTATAATTTTCTTATTACTTTTGCTCAAAAAAAAATTCATAGTAAATTTATATTTTTATGTTTAGACTGTAGTTACTAAATGAAAACATTTTTATTTAGTTAGTTAGTTTATCAATTTTTGGGCTTTAATGTTAATATTATTTGTTTAGTATATTAAGATTTTTAAGTTTAGTAGTAATTTTAATATTTTTTATTAGTACATTTAGAAATTTAATTTGTATTATTGGATTTAATTAATTTAATAAGTAAATTATGAATATTAAGTGTAGTAGTTAAGTTTAATATTTTTTATTCATAAATTATGAATTTTTAGTGTAGTTGTTTATTTTAATATTTTTTGTGAGTATATTATGAATTTTAAGTGTAGTGGTTAATTTGAATAAGTTGTATTAGTAAATTAAGATTTTTATGTGTAGTATTTAATTTAATATTTGTTGTTAGTAAATTTATCAATTTAATTTGTAGTAGTGAGTTTAATATTTTTTGTTAGTAGATTATGAATTTTTAGTGTAGTTGTTTATTTTAATATTTTTTGTGAGTATATTATTAATTTTAATACTTTTGCTCAAACATTTTTTCATAGTAAATTTTTATTTTTATTTTTAGACTGTAGTTACTAAATGAAAACATTTTTATTTAGTTAGTTAGTTTATCAATTTTTAGTCTTGAATGTTAATATTATTCGTTTAGTTTATTAAGATTTTTAAATTTAGTAGTAATTTTAATATTTGTTATTAGTACATTTAGAAATTTAATTCGTATTATTGAATTTAATTTATTTAATAAGTAAATTATGAATATTAAGTGTAGTAGTTAAGTTTAATATTTTTTGTTCATAAATTATGAATTTTTAGTGTAGTTGTTTATTTTAATATTTTTTGTGAGTATATTATGAATTTTAAGTGTAGTGGTTAATTTGAATAAGTTGTATTAGTAAATTAAGATTTTTATGTGTAGTATTTAATTTAATATTTGTTGTTAGTAAATTTATCAATTTAATTTGTAGTAGTGAATTTAATATTTTTTGTTAGTAGATTATGAATTTTTAGTGTAGTTGTTTATTTTAATATTTTTTGTGAGTATATTATTAATTTTAATACTTTTGCTCAAACATTTTTTCATAGTAAATTTATATTTTTATTTTTAGACTGTAGTTACTAAATGAAAACATTTTTATTTAGTTAGTTAGTTTATCAATTTTTGGTCTTGAATGTTAATATTATTTGTTTAGTTTATTAAGATTTTTAAATTTAGTAGTAATTTTAATATTTGTTATTAGTACATTTAGAAATTTAATTCGTATTATTGAATTTAATTTATTTAATAAGTAAATTATGAATGTTAAGTGTAGTAGTTAAGTTTAATATTTTTTGTTCATAAATTATGAATTTTTAGTGTAGTTGTTTATTTTAATATTTTTTGTGAGTATATTATGAATTTTAAGTGTAGTGGTTAATTTGAATAAGTTGTATTAGTAAATTAAGATTTTTATGTGTAGTATTTAGTTTAATATTTGTTGTTAGTAAATTTATTAATTTAATTTGTAATAGTGAATTTAATATATTTTTTTAGTAGATTATGAATTTTTAGTATAGTTGTTTATTTTAGTAATTTTTGTGAGTATATTATTAATTTTAATTGTAGAGGTTAGATTTAATAGGTTTTATTAGTAAATTAAGATTTTTATATGTAGTATTTCATTTAATATTTGTTGTTAGTAAATTTATCAATTTAATTTGTAGTAATGAATTTAATATTTTTTGTTAGTAGATTATGAATTTTTTGTTTATTTTTTTATTTTTTTGAAGTAAAATAATATTTTTTAGTGTCGTATTATTTTTATTAATTATTGTTAGTAAATTAAGATTGTTAAGGGTAGTAATTAATTTAAAAACATTTTGTTAGTAAATGTTGATTTTTAATTTGACTATTAATGACTATAGTATTTTGTTAGTAAATGTTGATTTTTAATTTGACTATTAATGACTATAGTGCTCATATTTTTACTTCAGAAAATGAATCATAACCAGCAACCTTATTTTTCGGACGGTTTGAACATGTCCAACGATGAATTTCATATTTCGGAGCCGACACATACTCAAGCGGGACCTTCTGGTTCCGCTGTTACACCAACATCACGTCATATAAAATTAATATCAGATGTGTGACAGTGTTTGAACATAGTCCAAATGACACTCCCATACGGGACGTCCGGGCCCAAAGCTAAATGTAAGTTTTGTCATAATGATTATGCCACAAGTAGGAGGGGAACCGGACATTTGAGAAGGCATATGCAGAAATGTATGCATGCTCATGGACAGGTAGACACTATAACCCAGACACAACTACAACGGAACCCAAACGGGTCCGTTACGACGTGGCAGTTCGACGACATGCATGCTAGAGAGTGCTTGGCACGATACATTACACATACTGGTCAACCGATCAGTGCCTATGAGAGTCCATTTTATAAAGAATTAATCACATCTGTATATAACCCCCAATTTGAACCTGCTTCTAGAACCACCACTAGAAATGATTTTATAAGATTGTTTGAAACCCAAATAGATGACTTAATTGCTGAAATACAGCATTTAAGTGTCTCTGTTGCATTAACTTCTGATATTTGAAATGCATATTCCAAACATGACTATTTATGTGTCACGGGACACTATTTAGATTCTGACGAGAGGATAACAAAAAGAATTATTAGTTTCGTCCTATGGATTTTACACATACCGCAGAAAACATTTTTAATGTCATTATTTCTGTTTTAGAAACTTATGAAATCACGCATCGCATCCTTTCGATCACATTAGATAATACATCTGCAAATACTAGCTCTACTGCATTGTTTGTTGCAAGAAATATCCCGCAAGATGGAGGTTATTTTTTCCATCAACGGTGTGCATGTCATATTATAAATTTAATTGTACAGGCTGGTTTAAAGTAGGTAATCGACCAAATAGATCGTATCAGAGATGCCATTTCTTGTATTTGCAGTTCTAATCCTAGATTCAGAAAATTCAAGAGACATTGTAAATAAAACGGTCTCAAACCCCGACGATTCCAAACTGATATGACTGTAAGGTGGAATTCTACTTATTTAATGTTGGAAAATTGTTTGGAATATGATACAACCATTATATGTTTTTATAACATGAAATTGGCCGAAAAAGGTCATCCTGAAGCAAAAACACTTACCACAGACGATTGGTATGTGGCAAAGGTTTTTATTCAATTTTTAAAGATTTTTTACAATACCACTGTAACTTTTTCTAGGGTCTATTACCCCACATCTTCCCAGGCAATCCATCAGATAGTGGAAATGTTTGAAGTATTAAACAGTTATAGAGAAGATGAACATCTAGGCACTGCAGTTGTTGCCATGGAGACAAAGTTGAAAAAATATTGGGCTACCATTCCTCTACTTTATGCCTTAAGTGTTATAGTATATCCTAGGGTTAAATTATCTGGTTTGGAAGTTTTGCTTGAGTTTATTGGTACTAATTTGTCAATAGATTATTCAGAACAAATTACTGACATTCGAACCAAGTTGTTCGAGATTTTTTATATATATGAGAGCAGGTTTGGCAACATTGACACCCCCCAATCAACACAACCGGAGACAGAGCCAAAGCAAACAAGTTGGGTCATTCTGAAACGGCGAAAAAAAGATAAATCAGCAAGTACTTCTTCAGGGCAAAGATTTGGGCCATCTTCTTATACCGAACTGATTAGGTACCTTGAAGCACCGTTCGATACTGTTGAAAACAATGAAGAGTTTGATTTATTGTTATGGTAGAAGACCTATACGTACAAGTATCCAGTTCTGTCACAATTAGCACGTGACGTGCTGGTTATTCTTGTGTCAACGGTGTCTTCAGAACATGCTTTCAGCACTAGTGGATGCATAATTAAACCAAGAAGAAGTTGTTTGTCTCTAGAGATAGTGGAGGTATTAACATGCCTTCGGGATTGGGTGCATGCTAAAAAAAGGTTGCAAAATCTAACTATAGATAAAAAACTTATTCTAAATTTCAACAATCTATATATTGATGAACCTGCAGGTAGTGACCAGAGACAGAACTAGACTATACTTTTACATATGTATTTAGTATTTACTTGTAAGTTGTAGTACGATTGCACTCTTTTTCCCTTACCAAGTTTTTATCCCACTGGGTTTTTCTTGGTAAGGTTTTTAATGAGACAATCATGTAAATATGTAATACTGAATTCCATAAGTGAAAAATAATTAAATAAATAAATAATTGTTCATTTCATACTTTCGTAATTACATATATTTTAATTATTTTGTATTACTTTATATTTGAATTATTATTTTTCATATTAATTATTTTAAGAGATAAACAAATTAATTTCAAAATTACATTTATATAATTGAATTGTTAAATTGATAAAACAAGTAATTTTGTTGTATATTACTTTATTTTCCGTAAATCCTAAACCTTAAACTCAAATTTCAAAATAACCGGCCCGCTTGAAGCAGGCCACCGGGTCGTGCCGTGCCTTCGTTTTCGTAAACGGATCGGGGCCTGGTCCACAATTACACCATTAATTATATATATAAAAAATTAATACATTATGTTTTATAAAGTTATTTTCTTAAAAAAAAAAAGGGGCAAATTTATAATTTTAATTAACCTAAAAATCAATCTCTTTTCTCTCTCTTTTTTTCTCCCATTTATTAAAGGATTAAAATTCGTAGGTCTCACCCACCCATTTTGAATCAAATGGCTCTATTGATTATATATCATTGGTGACATATATCGGAGGTGGCCTCCATTATGTGATTTGCAAAGGCCACTCTCATGTAGACATGACCACGGTTCGGTTCGAACCGTAACCGTGTGAAATGAACCGTAACCGTGTGAAATGAACCGTAACAGGAACCGAAATCGTGGAATCGATTCTGGAACTGTAACCGGAGCCGTGAGGGCGAAGGTTCGGTTTTGGTTTCGGTTTTGGTTTCGATTTATCACCTAAAAACCGTTCATGAACCAGCGGTTCGAACGGTGGTTCGGTTCCAGGCCTTTTTTTTAATTTGATTTTTTTAAAAAAAAATAACGTCAGCGGGACGTTGGGCTCCAACGGTCAGTACTCAACGACTGTTTTTTTTTTAATTTTTTTTCTTTTCCCTTTCCCTTTACTTTATTTTCCGTAAATCCTAAACCTTAAACTCAAATTTCAAAATAACCGGCCCGCTTGAAGCAGGCCACCGGGTCGTGCCGTGCCTTCGTTTTCGTAAACGGATCGGGGCCTGGTCCACAATTACACCATTAATTATATATATAAAAAATTAATACATTATGTTTTATAAAGTTATTTTCTTAAAAAAAAAAAGGGGCAAATTTATAATTTTAATTAACCTAAAAATCAATCTCTTTTCTCTCTCTTTTTTTCTCCCATTTATTAAAGGATTAAAATTCGTAGGTCTCACCCACCCATTTTGAATCAAATGGCTCTATTGATTATATATCATTGGTGACATATATCGGAGGTGGCCTCCATTATGTGATTTGCAAAGGCCACTCTCATGTAGACATGACCACGGTTCGGTTCGAACCGTAACCGTGTGAAATGAACCGTAACCGTGTGAAATGAACCGTAACAGGAACCGAAATCGTGGAATCGATTCTGGAACTGTAACCGGAGCCGTGAGGGCGAAGGTTCGGTTTTGGTTTCGGTTTTGGTTTCGATTTATCACCTAAAAACCGTTCATGAACCAGCGGTTCGAACGGTGGTTCGGTTCCAGGCCTTTTTTTTAATTTGATTTTTTTAAAAAAAAATAACGTCAGCGGGACGTTGGGCTCCAACGGTCAGTACTCAACGACTGTTTTTTTTTTAATTTTTTTTCTTTTCCCTTTCCCTTTAATTTCCTATAACCCCCCCCCCCCCCCCCCCCCCCCCAATTCATTTCTTTTCACACCATTTCTCTCTCAACTCTCTCTCATTTCTTTTCACACCATTTCTCTCTCAACTCTCTCTCAATTCTCTCTCAATTCTCCTAATTCTCTTCAATTATCTCTCAATTAGTCAATTGTTTATTTGTTTATATTTATTGTATCGCACTTTTTTTAAAATCATTTAAAAATCCTTGCCAACAATTTTTTTTAAATATATTTCCAATAAAAATTTTAATTTTATTTTCATCCATTTATTTTAATTTTTTTGAAGAGTTACTTTACAAATTAATTTTTTTAATGGCAAGTGGAAGTGGAAGTGGAAGTGGAGTAAGAGACATTCCACCAAGGCATTCCGTTTCCAGGACCGGTAAGGGTCGTATGTCGAAGCCGGATCCGGTCCAGCCGGATAATATTGATTTTGACGACACCGCTTACCATGAGTTCTTACAACGACAAGTCTATCTTGAATCCCTAAACTATCCAGCCAATCCAAATCCCCCTTTAATAATTTCTGAACCCAATGCTAGCCAGCCTAACCCTAGCCCTAGCCCCGGTAATATGACAAGCCAATCAGAAAATATACCCGATTTTGCTGATGATCCAAATTTTAAAGAGGCGTTAGAGAAGGATAAGAAGCAGGCCAAATCTGATATATTCGTTCTCCACATGAAGAAAGTTATGAAACCGGATGGAACATGTTGGGCGGTGTGCAAAAGCTGCCCTAAAGAATACAAGTGGACTAAATCTGGAGGATACGGCACATATAGGAAGCATATTACGACCCGTCATCTAGCAGAACTTGCCAAGGGGAGTACACAATCTCAAATTTCCAGGTTTTCTACCCCTAACACTCAATTATTTAAATATTGTGATCAAACTAATAGAGAGGAATTAGCTAGGATGGTAGCTATAGAACATTTACCTTTTAGTTTTGGTGAAAAAGTTGGTTTTATTAAATATTGTCATAAAACATTAAACCCTGCTGCATGTCGTGTCCCTAGAACCACTCTCACACGTACAATGTATTATATTTATAAAAAGGAAAAAATATTTTGAAAAAATATTTTGCGAGCTATAAAGGTCGTGTTTCCGTATGTGCTGACATATGGACTGACCATTGGCGAATGCATTCATACTTGGGTGTAACTTATCATTATATGGACAAAGTATGGACAATACAAAAAAGAATCCTTGCATTTAGAGTTTTTGATGATGCACATACTACTAATAATGTTTATAAAAATATGAAAAACATTTTTGAAGAGTATAAAATTGAAAGCAAAATTTTTTCAATTGGTTTTGATAATACTTCTAATAATACGACAGTTATTCCTGCTTTAATTGAATTATGCAAGCCTTATTTTAATATTAAAAATTTTCATCAAAGATGTACTTGCCATATTTTAAATTTATGCGTTCAAAAAGGTTTGGAAATTCTTCAAGCTTTTATTAAACCCATTAAGGATGCCCTCTCATATTTGTGGAAACATCCTAATGTTACGAAAGCATGGGTGAGATTTTGTAAATAGGCAGGTAGGCATCCCATTGGATTTTCTCATGATGTTCCAACACGTTGGAACTTTACTTATAAATTGCTTTGTGAAAGTTATGAATATAGGGATTTATTAGTTTCTTTTATGCAATATAATGTTAGTCAAATCAATCTTTATGCACACCATTGGGATGTTTGTACAAAAATTTATAATTTATTAAAAGTTTTTAATAGTACTACTAAAAATTTGTCAGGTTTTATTATCCTACTACTCAATTATTTATTATTGAGGGTTGTAATATTGCTGGTGTATTTGCTGACTGTTAATCTGATATACAATTACAAACATGCATTGAAGCTATGAAAAAAAAAATGGTTAGACTATTATAGGGAGTTTCCAACTATTTACCTGTTTGCGTTGTGTTTTGACCCACGTTGTAAACTAGATGCATTGACTGATTATTTAACTCTTATTATAATTGTTTAGGTATAGAATTAGAAATTAATACTTATTGTGTTACAATTAAGACATTATTTTATCAGTTATATGATGAATATCATAGAATTTATGGTCCATCATTGAACATTAGTGTTCCACAAAATGAAAATGTCTCCCAAACTCGATCTTCTGGAGTGTTGGGGGCAGGGTCTGCACTTTTATTCCAAAAGATCAAAAGATTACGAGGTTCTTCTTCTTCTTCATCTACATCAAGTTCGGTCTCGTATCATGGGATAGAAACTTGTCACAGTACCAATTTTGAGTTTATAGGAAACGGGGATGTGGATCAATTTGATATTCTACATTGGCGGAGAGAACATCAAAAGCACTTTCCAATCTTGTCTATAATAGCCAAATAGATTCTTGCAACACCGGTTTCTACAGTGGCTATGAAACAAGAGTTTAACGCGGGTGGAAATATTCTGGACGCAAGACGGTCGCTTTTGAGTCCAGAATCAATTCAAGTCCAAGTGTGTGTTGATGATTGGACAAAGACTGAATATAGACAACAAGAAATGGAGCTAGAACTGATTTACGATTTCTTCGATGATGATCACACCACCGGCACCGGAACGGAAGGTAGCGATTAGTTACAGACTTACAGACTTACATATTTAAAAGACAATAAAATGTCAAAAGAACTACGTGGTCTTTTATTCCTCTAAACCCTAGAAGGATACGTAGGCAACTTAATTTGAATTTTGGTACAAATTAAGTGCAAGACCAATTTTTTTCTTTTTTAGTCTTATACATTTATTTCAATTTATGTATTTAGTATTTTTTTTTATTTCGGCTTACGGTCTTATACAATAAAATTCATTTAAAATTTCACATTAGTTCATGTCTTATGTTTTGGTATTTTTTTTTGAAATGAGTATAAATGTATATTAAGGAAAAAAAAAGTGTTGACGTTGATTTCTGGATTATGTTTGAAAAGCAAACAAGAATTGGATTTCGGTTATTGATTCAAAGAGAAAGAGATTCAGAAAGAGTAACAAAGACAAGTTTTACGTGGTAAAACTTCGATGACCGGAGAAACGTCCACGGGTGGTTGAGGGATCAACCAAGCCAAAATCCACTATGAAAATATGATGTTTACAAGCTTTCGATCTCTCTTTTTTCTCTCTGTATTTGCTATGATTATTGTATGCTATATTGCCTATCTCTTTTGGAGCCAGATTATGGGTCTATTTATATGCTTATAGAACCCTAATCTGTTTTGTACAAGTAATACAAGATCTTTGTATTTAATTGTGATTCGGTTACTTGCTTGAGGTTGATTCGTCTTCTTTCCTATTTCGGAGTCTCTTATGGAAATCGAGTGGGATTCTAGTAGTGCGGTTCAATTTGGACTTGTTTCCTTATAAGAATGTAGTCTTCGTAAAATAATCAAGTTATTTCCTGATTGGGGACTCTTCTAACTTAATGTTCCATTTTATTTGGGATTCCTTCCTGATGGATATCTTCGCGTATTTAATGAATTAATCCGTGTGAAATAAGCACCAAGTTCTTACTCGAGTCGTATTTATTCTCGAGTAAGAGTAATACCTGATGGTCCGGAGTAGCGCCGTTTGAGCCCTAGTGGAAGCGTTGTTTAACCAGTCCCGAGTGTTGTTAACTGATCCCGAGTAGATTTCATTTAATATATGCTTACTCGGACTTTTTTCTCTTTAATGATGCCTCGTAGGATATTTCCTGAGTGCTCATTTGGGCGTCCACCTGGCTATTTTCTCCTTCCTGTCAATGACGTGTATGCTTGGTAAAATTCACATACGACAATACCCCCTTAAAATATTTTTGCGGAGTAAATTTTATTTCGGGCAAGATTATTTTAATCGTCTTAATTTTTACTCGTCAGAATAGCAGTCTTGTCATAATGGCGTGTCTTAATGGTGACCCTGTAATTTCGATTCGCTTCATCAGCGAGATCTTAAATGATGGTGACGTTTTGAAGTTCTAACGGTCGAGGGCTACTTCCTGTTTTGACACGTGTTCCTCGTCTCTTCGTTTTTTGATATCATTTATGAGAAATGATTTTTGCGTCTCCTCAAACGCCGCATACGTCATCAAGTTTCATCATAAAATCCTAGGGTTTCGTGCCGTCTCCTTTTTAAATTCTTCGTTGTGAGACATCGTTGGTTTATTCTCAACAATTTTCAGCAGATATTTCTCTAAACTCAGATTTCTTTATCCAGAAGTTCGCGATTCTCTGTTTGAAGATCTTGCATCAATCTCAATTCAAGGTTAGTTTTAATGGGGCCATCTTCCCACCATCGTCTCTTTAAAATCGCTTTTGATGCATTAGAACGTGGGGATTTCCAGTTAGTTTCTTGCATTAAACAATTACTGGGGGATATCCCAATAGATGAACCTCCGTTCTTAGAGGTTGATGTTTCTAGGCTTCACCCTGATGTCACTTTCAGCCCTGTATCGAGTTCTCCATCTAGTTCTGATTCTGATATTTCTGATCACAGGGTATCTTTTCGAAGGGTGGGTAAACATCAGAGCAGAAGTAAGGTATACAAGCACGGCTCGAGCAGCGTTCAGACCAGGGAACAGACTGTTAACGAGGGTGACATTGATGAAGTGAATAGGGCGTCTCGTCTTTCGTTTTCTGATACTCGCCCGAGTGGCTTTGATACTGAGCCGAATGTGGTCAGGCTAGCTGAGATAGAAAAATACCGCTCCCGATTCGACTTGCCCGACTCAGTCACTTTGGTTCCTGCAGGGGATAGAGCCGTATGGAATCCTCCTGAGGGTATGGTCGCGATTTATGGATCCATGCTTTGCTGCGGCGTCACACTTCCCTTTCAACCATTTATTGCCTGGTTTTTGGCTGAAGCAGGGATAGCCCCAACTCAATTGGCCCCGAATAGTTACAAAGTCTTGATGTGCATGTGGCACATGTTCAGTCGAATGAACCTTTCGTCGCCTTTCCCGAAAGAAATCAGGCATTTCTTTACGCTGAGGCAGGTTAGCAAAACGGGGACCTATTTTCTTGCATCTACTCCATTGGATGGTTGGGTCCCCAAAGAAGCAAAGGTGAATCGGGAGGTCGATGCTTCTGATGACCCAAAAAAGAAGGGTTTTGTATGGGGATTCCCTACATCCAACAAGTTCTGGAAGAACAGTTGGTTTTTTACTGGAGGGGCTCTCGGGCTCAACGTCACTATCGGATCTGATGATTCCCAAAAGGTGTTGAGTGTTCCCCGTTTCTTCTGTTCTCCCGAAGTGTGGAACAAGAAAATAATTGATTATAGTGATTCTGAGCTGAAGAGGCGGACTCGGGCAGCTGTTCGTACTCTGGAGAAGAGGTGCAAGAGCTACCTTTTTAAAGAGGAGGATTTGATAAAGCTCTGCTTCTTCAGACAGATTTTGGGACATCGCAGGCGATGTAAGTAACCCGGCGCCCTCTGTTGTATTTTTCTGCTTTTCATTTTCATTTCTAAAATGAGTCTTTTTTTTACTAGTGTTCGATACGGACGTCATCAGGGATCTTCAGGCTCGCCAGGTGAAGGCGATTCTGCAAGCGAGTAGAAAAGAAGCTTCCCGTCAGGGTGATGAAGGTATTGCTCCACCTGAGCCTGATGAGGAAACCGACATTGCTGAGGAACAGATCCCCGAGTACGTTCACCAGGGTGCTCAGCCTTCTACTCATGATTATGCTGGTCCGAGTGGCCAAAGTGAGCCAACTGACACCCAACTGCTTGTTAATAGGGACAGGCAATATGAAGGCTCGGGTGAAGAGCCTGTTGGGCAGTTTGTAGCCAGCGACGGTGGTAACGTCTTGACGGATCAAGTGCCTACATATGCCGCATTCTTTGAGTCTTTCCGAGACGATCCGCAGGAAGATCCTGATGTTGACCTTAACTTCCATCGTTCTCGGGGTGAGAAACGAAAGGCAGTTAGTTCACCGTCTCGTCCTCTCAAAGTTCCTTGGGTATTCTCATTTATCGATTCCAGTGTTAAAGATGTAGAGGATGAGATTGCCCCAAGTGTTGGCGCTGGTGCATCAGTAGATGCAGCCGCTTCAGAAATGAGTAGAGCTTTTTCTACCCCCGAAGTTGGAGATATGAGGGTTGTACCTTTGGGGGTTTCTTCTCCATCCTTGGAACCGAACAGGGCTTCTCTTGCCCCCGAGTTTGGAAATCTGGGAGCTGAACCCTCGGGGGTTCCTTTATTCCTTTCTCCCCAGGATATGCTACGGGAGATATCCTCCGGTCGGGCTTTTATCGGGGAAGACCACTGGAGCGGCTTTCGGGATGGTTCCCTGACCGAACGTCTCCAAAATATTTTTAACGATGCATCTTATGTAAGTTGAATCCGACTCCTTTATTGTTTTGCTTCTGCCAGATTTCTAAGTATATTCCTTTACAGATGGTGGCCTAATTCGCTGAGCTTATTCAGACGCAGCAACATCAAGCCAATTGAATAAGGCGTCTAGAGGCTCAGCTGAAGGCGAGTGAGGAGGGCCGTGCTAGAGCCGAGAAAGCTTACCACCAGGAGGTCGGTTCTGTACAAATATTTGCCGACCATTGTCTGGCGAAGTAGGTTGAAGCCGAGGACAAGGCATCTCTAGCAGAGGAGAAGGTTGCATCACTTCAAAATCTTCTATCTTCTGCTGAAGAATCCATGCTCAAGGCCGAGCAGGCGAAGTCTGCGTATGACCAAAAAATCAAAGATCTGGAGCACCAAGTGCTGACAGTTGAATCCCTTTCCCGAGAAGCCAGGTTGGAACTTGAAGTCCAATGGGTGGATTGTTTTAAAAGATTCTTTGCTTACGATGCCCTAGTTCTTCGGGAATTTCAATGTGGGCTAGTTTCGGTCGGTGAGTTATTCAAAGTTAAGAATAGGGCGACTGGGAAGGCCCGTGCTAATTGGGAGCTGTCAATCAAACATGTGGACATGTCCTTGGAATCTCTTCGGATTCAGATGAAGGAATGGAGAGCATACTGCCGTAGTCAAGGCAAAGAGCCCCATCCCATGCATTTAGAGATTCCGTCCGAGCATTCTCTCTCGACCTTTTATGCAAGTCAAGAGTCGGTTGAGGGTGTAGTCCCAGATGTCGGGCCAGTCCCGGATGAAGATTACAGCCAGTGGATGGATGATACTGTCGACGATATCACTTGGCCATCTAATGAGAGCCTGCTTCGTGAGTACGAGATGGTGCCAGATCCGAGTATTGGCAAAGGCTCGAAATCCTCGCAACCTTAATTTTGTAGAATTGTAGAAAATTCTGATTCTTTTTTACTTGTAAAGAACCATTATTTGAACTGTAACCATTCTTTCATTTTGAATTGAATGGTCGTGATCTGTTTATTGTTGATTGTTGCCGAGTACTGTATTAAACTGGCTAATGTTCAGGTAACTTAACCGAGTATCTTATTAAACCAGTTGTTACCCGAATGACTTCAATTGCCAAGTATCTTATTAAGCTGGCTTTTTCAATGTTCGGGTAACTTAACCGAGTATCTTATTAAACCGGCTGTTACCCGAATGACTTCAATTGCCAAGTATCTTATTAAACTGGCTTCTTCAATGTTCGGGTAACTTAACCGAGTATCTTATTAAACCGGCTGTTACCCGAATGACTTCAATTGCCAAGTATCTTATTAAACTGGCTTCTTCAATATTCGGGTAACTTAACCGAGTATCTTATTAAACCGGATGTTACCCGAATGACTTCAATTGTCTAGTTTCTTATTAAACTGACTTCTTCAATGTTCGGGTAACTTAATAGAGTATCTTATTAAACCGATTGAACCCGAATGACTTCAATTGCCAAGTATCTTATTAAACTGGCTCTTTATTATTAACCGAGTCATCTTGAAATAGAAGTTTACACTTGTGTTTCATACCCGGTTGCTACCCGAACGTTACATCAAGGCTCACCATGATCATAAGTTCGAGTCCTTACGCAATACCAAGGACGTCTCCCCAGTTTTTATGCGCAAGGGTTTGCCGAATCGTTGAGCTCTTTTTTAAAAAAAAAAAATTTGCTTCAACACAGCTATGCATTTCACCGGAATTTCTACCGATAGCGTCCCAAGCATTTTTCCAGAGTCTGGTGCATCGGGTTTGCCTTTTTGCAAAGGTCATTTTGACCCTGCTCGGCTGGCATGCTCCTACGAGCTTCTCCGCCCATTCGGGATTTGATGGTCCAGAGAATTCTATTTGCATGTTCTTATTATCATGCTCTGCTTCCATATGTTCTTATTACCATATGCTTTCTTTTGGGAATCCCGAGCTAGATGCTTTTCTTTAGGAAATTTCGAGAAGTTTTATTTATTACTGCAAAAATCAACAAAGATTCAATATACAGTTTAATATTTATCCTGACTAATATTGTCCTGACTAGAAAAAAGAACATATATATATATATGTAATTTTAAGGATAGAAAATCTTCAGATATTGGGCATTGCATGGTCGGGGTAAAACCTCCATTGGGTCGAGCAATCCAATAAGCTCCATGGCCAGCTATCCCCTCGATCTTGTATGGACCTTCCCATTTATCAGCCAGGGATCCTGCCGCTTTATTTTTTGTGTTCAATGACACCTTCCTGAGCATCAGGTCTCCTAGCTGGAATTTCCTGATCCGAACACGAGAGTTGTAGTGGCGAGCCACTCTTTGTTGATATGCTGTATTTCTTATTAAGAACTTTTCCTTTTTTTCTTCTAGCTCATCCAAACTTTGCAGTAGCATATCAACATTCTGTTCTTCATCGTATAGCCTGACCCGTGGTGACGCATACGATGTTTCTATGGGGATAACAGCTTTTGTTCCAAATGCTAAAGTGTACGGAGTCTCTCCTGTTGAAGTCCTCGCTGTCGTCTGGTATGCCTATAATACTTCGGAAAGCTTTTCAACCCAGCTTCTTTTTTTGGCATCCAACTTTGCTTTGATGGTGTGCTTGATAATTTTATTTACTGCTTCTACCTGCCTATTTGTTTGAGGGTGGGCTGGTGTGGCATAATAATTAGCAATCTGGTACTTCTCGCACAACTGTCTGAACTTCAGGTTATCAAACTGGGTGCCATTGTCAGTGATTATAGTGTCCGGAACTCCAAACCTATAAAGTATGTTTTTCTTTATAAAATTTATGGTGTTAGCCTCTGTGATATGCACTAGTGCTTCAGCTTCTGCCCATTTTGTGAAATAATCGACAGCGATTATGGCGTGCTTTGCTCCACCCTTTGTCCCAGCTGGCATTGGGCCGATCAGGTCTAGGCCCCACATGGCGAATGGCGAATGGCGAATGGCGAATGGCCATGGGGCGGTGAGGTTTCTGAACTTTTCTGGGGGTTATCGGATATCGTTAGCAATCCTTTGACAGGTATTGCAACTTTCCGACCATTGCTGTGCGTCTTAGAAAAGCGTAGGCCAGTAATAGCCTTGCATGAGTACCTTATGCGCCAGACTTCTACCCCCAATGTGGTTCCCGCAAACTTCTCCGTGGATCTCTTGAAGTATTCGATATGCATCTTCTTCCGGTACACATCTCTAGAGAGCTCGGGAAAACCCCATTCTGTATACTTTTCCTCCGATCATGGTATACCTAGCCGATCGATACCTAATGCGCTTTGCTAATATCGGATCTTCCGGGAGCACGCCTTCTTCCAGGAACCTTCTCAGCTGGACCACCCAACTATCTTGCGGTGTTCGGATTTCTAAAATTTCCAAATGCTTAGGTTCAGTTGTACTCGGTTTAAGGAGGTGTGCAACTGGAATGGTTTTTGGTCTGATTGAGGTTGTTGCTGACGCTAATTTAGACAATGCGTCAGCCTTTTCATTTTCTTCCCTAGGGATTTGAGCGATCTTGTATTCTTTAAATTTTTGGAGCAGCTGTTTCGTGATGTCACGGTAGGCTATCATACCTTCATCTCTGGCCTGGTACTCGTCCATAACCTGGTTGAAAACTACCTGTGAATCGCTGAATATCTCAACTTCATCTGCCCCGAGAGCTATGCAGACTCTGATTCCAGCTAACAATGCCTCGTACTCGGCTTGATTATTGGTTGCTTTAAAATCAAATCTCATGGCACATTCAACATCATCTCTTTCTGGGGTGCGAACTACGATCTCTGCCCCGCTGCCATGAGTATTTGAAGAGCCATCAACATACAGTTTCCATGGGAAACTCTTTTCCAATAGTCTTTTTGCTTCCAGGTTTGGCTCTGTGAGCTCGGGTATGAAGTCTGCCACAACTTGTCCTTTGAGGGAGGTTTTGGGGACATAATGAATATCGAATTCACTTAGCTCGATTGCCCATTTGGTAAGTCTTCCTGATATTTCTGGTTTTTTTTTTAATTTGTCTTAATGGGCAATTGGTGAGAACCTGGATTGTATGGGCATGAAAATATGGTCTCAGTTTTTTTGCTGCTGAAACCAATGCTAAGGCCATCTTCTCTGTCTGTAAGTACCTGGTCTCAGCCGGTATGAGTGCCTTGCTGGTATAATACACTGGTTTATGCACTCCATCTTCTGTTCTGACTAAGACTGAACTTACTGCAAGCTCGGTTATTGACAGATACAGTTGAAGTATTTCCCCTTTTTTACGGTTTTGAGAGAACGGGAGCCTGTCCCAAAGTACTCTTTTATTTTTAAGAATGCCTGCTCACACTCTTTATTCCACTCGAGTCCTTTCCCTTTTTTGATTATCTTAAGAAGGGTACGCACCTGTCTGTAGCCCTTGAGATGAATCTTCCCAAGGAGGTTAAACACCCTGTTAAGCGTTGTACCTCTTTCAATGTTTCAGGTGAGGTCATTTCTTGCAAAGCCTGGATCTTCTCGGGATTAACTTCGATTCCTCTTTGGTGGACTTGAAAACCCAAGAATCTCCGCCAATGGACTCCGAATAAACATTTGTTCGGGTTTAATTTCATCTGGTATCTTTTCAGAACATCAAATGTCTCTCGGAGGTCCTGGGCATGCTCATCTGCCGAGACGCTTTTAGTCAACATGTCATCAATGTACACTTCCATGTTCCTTCCTATTTGCTGAGTGAAGATTTTGTTGACCAACCTTTGATACGTAGCACTTGCATTTTTTAAACTGGAGGGCATTACTGTGTAGCAATATAAACCCTGATCCGTTATGAATGCTGTTTTTTCTTCATCAGCTTTGTTCATCCGGATCTGATTGTATCCTGAGTTAGCGTCCATGAAGCTGAGCAATTCGTGACCTACTGTGGCATCCACCAACTGGTCTATCCTTGGAAGTGGGAAGCTATACTTTGGACATGCCTTGTTTAGATCCGTGAAATCTATGCACATCCTCCATTGTCCATTTTTCTTTTGGACGAGGACTACGTTGGCGACCCACTGAGGGTAGATGACTTCTCTGATTGATCCAGTTGCCAGTAGCTTTTCCACCTCTTGTTTGATTGCTTGACTTCTTTCAGGATTGAACGATCTTCTCTTTTGTATTACCGCTTTTGTATTCGGGCTAACTGCGAGGTGGTGGGATATTACTCGGGCATCTATTCCGAGCATATCTTTGTGACTCCAAGCGAACACATCTTTGTATTCTCTAAGCAGATTGGTTAAGTCTTGCTTGACTTTTCCATCCAAGTTGGCCACGATCTTGATTTTTTTATCCGGTTCGTCTTCTTCAAGTACTACTTCAACCAATTCTGTTTTGTATTCATTCGAGCCCTCCCTTGGATCCAGTTCGAATGACAAGGATTCTTTACACTGATTTGGCTGTATTATGGTGCACACTTGTTCAGCATCATGATTGTCTCTGTATACTGACAGGTTTGCTCTTCGGGCCATCTCTTGGGATCCCTTGACTATCCCAACCCCTTGTTCTGTTGGGAACTTGATCATTAATGCATAAGTGGCTGTCACAGCCCTTGTTTTATTCAGGAATGGCCGGCCCAATAATGCATTATACGGCCAATTATCCAAGTCAACTACCACGAAGTCGAGCATGACAGTCCTCTGGCATAGTGTCGTTCCGATCTTTATGGGCAGTTTTACCATCCCAAGTGCCCTGACCTCTATCCCTCCAAACCTTCTTAATGGAGTATGAAAAGGCTGTAAATCTTTTCGGTCTAGTCTTACCTGGTCGTACACGGCCACGCTTAGGATGTTTGCTGAACTCCCATTATCTATTATAATTCTCCGGACTTCCTTATGGCCAATCCGGGCACTTATAACCAAAGCGTCATTAGGTCGAACATCGACGCCATGGGAATCTGCCTCTGTAAAGACTATTGGGTCCCATCCTTCCTTTAACCTTTTCGGGTCTGGCTCAATCGAGTTTACGTCGAAGTTATTCCTTGCTTCTATTGCTTCTATTGCTTCTCTGATTTCCTGAGTTCGTTCTCGGTTGCTTCTCCCAGTAGAGGGTCCTCCGAAAATTGTATGTATTACTTGATTGGATTCGGGGCTGGTTCTTTGATTTTGACCAGGGTTGTGATCAACCTTGACTTCTCTCTTAGTTTCTGATCTCTCATCTTTTTTCAAGATTACATCCTGCAGGTGCCCTTCCCGAATAAGAGTCTCTATGTAATCTCTGAGCTGGAAACACTTTGAAGTCTCATGCTCGATTTTCTTGTGAAACCTGCAATACTTGGTTGTATCTCTCCGGGCGAACTGTGATTGTCGTCGCGGCTCTTGCACCATATTCTTCTCTTCCAAGATGGCTAAAATTTCTTCTTGTTTTTTTCGAAGAGGGGTGTAATTGGTATATCTGCCTCGGTATTTCTCTGTGGACAGCTCGGCGTTGAACCCATTACCCCCACCCTTGTTTTTCTCCTTCTCGTTCCCTTTTAGCTTTCCTTTTTGATTCTGCCTCTTGGATTCAGCATCCTTCTGTTCAGGCTTTCCCCCGTGCATATAGCTTCCTCCTGTAGCTAATTCTTCTTCTTCGGCCAGTGCGTATCCTCCTACCATATCCATCATGTCAGCATACCTACTCAGCCGTGCTCTTCTCAAATCAAAGGATAGCCGTCCATTCTGCAAGTTATTGAAGAATGCAGCGATTATGGCTTTATCGTTTGCACTGCCAATCTCTGATACCCCTTGGCCGAATCTCCCTAGATATTTCTTTAGTGACTCATCTTTCCCTTGTTTTATTTAAGCAAGGTGAGTCACTGACTTTTTCCTGTGAACGTTACTCAGGAATTGCCTTGAGAAGCTCCTGCTTAGTTCACTGAAACTCTTAATGCTTGCTGAAGGTAACCTTCCGAACCACCTCGACCCCATGTCTCCCAGAGTTTGTGGGAAATTGAGACATAATAAGGGATCGCTGTGGGCATACTGGGCCATGGTGCTTTTTTAGCATCTCACGTGCTATTTCGGGTCCGTGTTTTTCTTAAACTGCTCCACGTGTGGCATCCTGAACCTTTCTGGGAAAGGGGTCCGCAAGATTTCCTTGGTAAATAGGCTGTCTGAGTCGTCGTCAGATAAATCGTTATAGCCATAACGTCTGACCAAGGCATCCATCTGAAGCTTATTGTTCTCGACTTCTTGAGTTAGGCTCTGGATCATGACATCTCTGTTCCTCACCGAGCTTCCTCGACGGTTAAACCGTTGGGTAACTGTCATTCTTTCTGGCTTTTCACTCTGACACCGAGATTCTCGTATGACTCCATAATGACGTTTTTGATGAGGTCAATCGCTATCTTCTGATGACGACTGATCCCTGTACCGGTCATATTTACGGTGTCTAGTGCGTACTGTTTGATTGTGGTCTAGCCTCTGGTGATGTTGTTCCTCTTCAAGTGTTTCCTGTCCAGCCGGGTTGATTGGGGAAGAGTTCCTTCTGGTTTTTGGCATAGTTATTCCTGGCCCAACCACCACCGAACGGAGCCTTACGGGTGGAGAATTGGGAGTATGTGCCCCTGCAGCCAGTAAATCAATTCCTTCCCTCGCTGCGTCTGTCACCAATTGCTGCAAGGCCTCTTGGAAACGCAGCGTAAGATCTCTGTTGGTTGGAGGAACTTGCTGGATCCCTGCAAGGTGTGCATGCTGGTTTTCTGTGTTTGCTGCAGGATCTTGTGACGTGTTGCCAACATGGAAATCGCTTGGTGATTTTTGGCCATTCCCTGAACTGCTTCTACTTCCTGCCATTGCTTTTAACAAGTTCGAAGGTTCGCCCCCTCCTTCTAGCGCCAATTGTTGACGTCGATTTCTGGATTATGTTTGAAAAGCCAACAAGGATTGGATTTCGGCTATTGATTCAAAGAGAAAGAGATTCAGAAAGAGTAACAAAGACAAGTTTTACGTGGTAAAACTCCGATGACCAGAGAAACGTCCACGGGTGGTTGAAGGATCAACCAAGCCAAAATCCACTATGAAAATATGATGTTTACAAGCTCTCGATCTCTCTTTTTTCTCTCTGTATTTGCTATGATTATTGTATGCTATATTGCCTATCTCTTTTGGAGCCAGATTATGGGTCTATTTATATGCTTATAGAACTCTAATCTGTTTTGTACAAGTAATACAAGATCTTTGTATTTAATTGTGATTCGGTTACTTGCTTGAGGTTGATTCGTCTTCTTTCCTGCTTCGGAGTCTCTTATGGAAATCGAGTGGGATTCTAGTAGTGTTGTTCAATTTGGACTTGTTTCCTTATAAGAATGTAGTCTTCGTAAAATAATCAAGTTATTTTCTGATTGGGGACTCTTCTAACTTAATGTTCCATTTTATTTGGGATTCCTTCCTGATGGATATCTTCGCGTATTTAATGACTTAATCCGTGTGAAATAAGCACCAAGTTCTTACTCGAGTCGTATTTATTCCCGAGTAAGTAATACCTGATGGTCCCGAGTAGCGCCGATTGAGCCCGAGTGGAAGCATTGTTTAACCAGTCCCGAGTGTTGTTAACTGATCCCGAGTAGGTTTCATTCAATATATGCTTAATCGGGCTTTTTTCTTTTTAATGATGCCTCGTAGGATATTTCCTGAGTGTCCATTTGGGCGTCCACCTTGCTATTTTCTCCTTCCTGTCAATGACTTGTATACTTGGTAAAATTTACATACGACAATACCCCCTTAAAATATTTTTACCGAGTAAATTTCATTTCGGGCAAGAGTATTTTAATCGTCTTAATTTTTACTCGTCAGAATAGCCGTCTTGTCATAATGGCGTGTCATAATGGCGTGTCTTAATGGTGACCCTGTAATTTCGATTCGCTTCATCAACGAGATCTTAAATGATGACGACATTTTGAAGTTCTGACGGTCGAGTGCTACTTCCTGTTTTGACACGTGTCTCTCGTCTCTTCGTTTTGAAGTTCTGACGGTTGAGGGCCTCCAATTGTCTACCTTTTTTGTTTTTATTTTTGATTATTTTATTATGTAAGGGTAGTTTGGACATTTCTCTAAGTAAAAGTGGGTCAAGTTAACGGAAAGCTTGATCGCCGTTGAGTCTGAACTCTGAAGGGTGTTTATGTACAATCCACAAATTTCTCCATCTATTTACCGTATACGAAGTCCAAATCTCAAGGGGTCGTCCAGTGTAATTTCCCCTTTCCTCTTTGTCAAACAGTAACCAAGAACAAATAACAAATTCTTCAACTGCCAAGCAATTCCCCATTCCCCCAAACAATACCGTCGCCGCCGCCCTCCGCGCCTAAACTGGCGGGAGCGCCGCCTTATAGGTAGGGCATTGTAGTTTCCGGCTTTAATTTTTGACAGAAAATAACTTTCAAAAAACAATGGAAGAAGAATTGCTGGAAAGCAATGGTGGAGGAGTTAGTGTGTCAAAATTCGATAACTCAGTTGAGAATCATTTTGAAGCAGTTGACACGATTTCTAAGCTCTGTGAAGAGCCAGAGAGTGACGGCCTCGACGAAGTCGATATTCAACGTCTATCATCCTCAATTACATTCTTAAGGTGATTAATCATACGTGTATATTATCTATCTAATTTTATGATAGTTTATGGTTATGCCAATAAATTAGTGAGAATGGCATGTGCGTTCAGGGAATGGAGATATTTCAATTACGGTTCAAGAATTATCAGGTTTGCTAATGAGACTGAGAGTGGTCCCGAAAAAGATGTTTCAATTGAGATAAATTTGCCTCAATTTTCATCTGCTGCGGTGCCTAAGGTATATCAGTAGCCTCATTTTGTTCGCATATAACTCTTTTATTTTCTTTTAAATTGCTTCTGATATTAAATTGTTATTTATTGATATTGTTTGCATATGTTTGTATCAGGAGAGACTATGCCGCAGCCCAACTGGTCTAGAATCCAGGTATGGTTTGATAACTTGATTTAAATTTGACCTATGTAGATTTTTGCTGTGCTCGAGGTGTGGTTTTTGCAGTTTTAATGGGAAGAGTTTCCTTCTGTATTTTACTTGTCTTATGATACGTGGTTAATATTTATTTTGAAGTGATTATTATCACATCACATCATTGAAGTAAAACAATTTCAATAGATGTCCATGTGTTTTTTTTTCTTGACAATTTTTATATAGCACAGCCTTAAATTTCTGCTGCTTTGTGATATTATGTTCTAGAGCCCCGTTGGATGAAGCTCTTTTCGCACAAACATTTTCAATTGTTTCCTGTTATATCTTGTTGCAGCAAAGACTTTGTGATGTACGTTGGAGGGTCGGTTTGGGCATTGGATTGGTGTCCTAGAGTTCATGAAAAGCCGGACCATCATACCAAGTGTGAGGTACTTGTTTTCTTATCACCTAGAATAATAGGTTTTGGGATGTTTTAATTTTGGATTGTATATTGTCACTCAAGCATAGTCAGTTGATATAGATGTGAATTCTACAAAAAATGTCTTTACACGAATGCTTCAATGCATAAAGTTTTTGACCTTTTGGAATTTATAATCCTCATTATTGGTTCTTATGTTAGATTTTTTTCATAAGAATTAATGAAGAGCTGATTGTATCAACGTGAACAAGTTGTACACAAAAGATAGGACTTGCTTCACAACTATACAGTGATGTAAAATTGTACATACAAAGACTCCCACAGACTTATCCTAATCTATCTTTTTTTTTATAGACTAGAGTTTGAAGGGACCCCACCCTGCCGAACCCTAAATCTTTGGGAAATAGTAAACTATGGCCTTTGGTCATGTAGGTACCAATGAGTGGATTCGAACCCCGGAACTTGTGAGAGCAAACCACATGCCTGAGAAGACCTGTATATAACGAGGTCGTCTCTTACATATGTATATATGCATCTTATGGGTCGATGGCTTAATAGTTTGCTTTTAGGAATTTGCTTGTGATAATGTGGATCACATCCATCGAATTTTGGATATGGATCGATAGTGGGATTTCCTCTTAGTCTTTCCCTTTTACTGTTTTGGGGAAAATTTGCATAAAACTTTTCATTTGACCATGAGAAAGAAAAGTTCAGTTTTATTCTTTATTAATGGTGTGAATTGCTATCAAACGACTTTACATTTATATGAATGATACTTGGAATTTTATGGCAATATATTGCAATTTCTAAGTTCGTGACAGCTCCCTTTCTGTTTCTTTCGTTTTCTGTATTCTAATTTTGCCATTCGTTTCCCCAGTTTATTGCTGTTGCTGCTCATCCTCCAGAATCATATTATCACAGGTTAGGTGCTCCACTTACTGGTAGAGGTGTGATTCAGATATGGTGTGTGCTGAATGTGGGGGTAAATGAAGAAGCAGCACCTCCTCCAAAGAAAATTTCAAAACAAGGACCACAAAGCAATGAAAACACAGACGAAAAACCAAAGAAGCCAAGAGGAAGACCCAGAAAGACACCAATAGATCAATCTCTTGATAGTGAAGCCACAAGGGGAAAGTCTACTCAATTGAAGAGGCCCAGAGGAAGACCTAGAAAGAAACCGATAGGTGAATCTACTGATTATTCAGATGGCAATGACCAGTCTGTTCATGCTCTTGCTGTTCAATATCCAGAAGACCCAGCGGAGTTGCTAGCTATAGAAGGAGTTTCTGGGAGTATCCAGGAGGATACTGTACAAAAGAACCGTGGTAAAAAGCAAAAAGTTTCTGAAAAAAAGGCATTGCCATCAGATTCAGATGTTGAAATTCACTTGAGAAGTAGAAAACCGAGAAGTAAGAAAAGTGCATGGAAATCTGGTGAGGATAAATGTTTATCAATAACGACTCAAAATGAAGATCAAGGATCTTCTATTTCAAATCATCAAATACACAATAGCTCTGGAAAGGATTCTGCAGCATGGAACAACATTCCAGGAGATGCTATATTGGACACAACTTCGGCTTCATGTTCTGTTTCGAAGAACATTACCCTTCCCAGGGTTGTACTATGCCTAGCTCACAATGGAAAAGTTGCATGGGACGTAAAATGGCGTCCATATAATGCAAAAGACTCCAAATCCAAGCAACGAATGGGGTATCTTGCTGTCTTGCTGGGAAATGGATCCTTGGAAGTGTAAGAAATCTGCTTCAGTTTTTTTTTTCTTAGATAATCTGCTTCAGTTATCTAGACT
The DNA here is from genome assembly GCA_032871835.1 of Dipteronia dyeriana. NCBI lineage: Eukaryota > Viridiplantae > Streptophyta > Magnoliopsida > Sapindales > Sapindaceae > Dipteronia > Dipteronia dyeriana. The sequence goes on along the minus strand of CM065297.1, from coordinate 25,706,375 downwards.
TCTATATTCATTTCAATTTTATGTCTTTATTTCTTTTTATTAGTTTTCTGTGTTAATTAGCAATTTTTTCTTTCACCTATTTATGGGGAAAGATTTGAATCTATCACATATGTATGTGGTCTATGATCTGGATGCCAGGTGTGGGATAAAGAATGAACATTTCAATATTGGTCAAGGTTTTAATGTTAATATACTGGAGGTGACAGTTATTAGCCAGTCATTGTCAAAATGATTTAGAGTTGTGGGTAAAAAGTTGTAGAACATAAATCAAAGGATTAATGTCCTAGAGATAATTAAATTTAACAGTTTCACTGTTGCAATAAGTACATAGATAGCATGCATGTGGAGTATGGGATGCTAGACCTGGATGTTGAAAAATCAGCGTGTATTATATAAACTGTCATGTTGGATTTTGAACAGTGAAGTTTTGGTGTAAATAAATTAGCCACTGTTAGTTACTCTTGTTTCATTGTTATGCATTTATGAGCCTCGTCCTTTTATATTACCTTTCATCATTTGCATAAGATTTGGATGTTTCTGCCTCTCTAAGATGTACCGGAGGTAATCTGTTGGCTCATTATCACATTTATCAAATGCAGGTGGGAGGTTCCTCTTCCTCGTACTACGAAAATCATTTTTATGTCTTCACTTAAGGAGGGCACTGATCCTCGCTTTGTAAAATTGGAACCAGTATTCAGATGCTCAAAGTTGAATTGTGGTGGCATACAGAGGTAATATGCATGTATATTTCTATCACAGATAAAAAAATTCAAATTTAACAGGAATAAAAGCAAAAAAGTTTCTGGCCATAGTAATATAAAAACCAGATTTTACACTTTAGATTTATGCTGTTAAACAGAGATTTGAGATCTTTCATCCATTGATTCCCCAGCCTACTACAAATTCTATTAAAAATTTCTTAAACATAATTGAGGCATTTCCAAAGTTTAACAAAATAGAAATATATATTTTGATGGAATATGTCAGCATGCTGAGACACAAATTATGTGTCCCAGGCATGGTAGTTCTATGGCCTAGCTACTGCATGCACTTCAGTGGATAAGCCGATAAGGAAAGAGAAAAACATTTTGGGTTAGGCAAAGAATCAATGGAAGGTTAGAAAGACTGCATTTCTTGTCTCCACTTGCTAGATATTATTATCTTACCTGTCTAGGATACACCTGCACCCAATTTTCTCATAACATTGCTCCTCAATTAACTATATAATCAATAGATCTCTCATCTTCTGAATGGTTTTGTATATTTGCTGACTGGATTCTCTGCTTCAATAAGACTTCTAAAATGGAAAATTTTGCTTGGTTTTATATATCTCCGTGGTCATCATGGATGCCTTCTATAAAAAGGCTGCGCATTTTACCCACAATAAATTGAGGAGAAATTCCGTCATCCAGCTACTAAATTCATATTATCATGAATTTTGCAACTGTTTGCTAAATTTTATGGTCTCTATTTGATGTAAGACTAATTTATGTCCACTCTTTACTATACAGCATTCCTTTAACAGTGGAGTGGTCAACTTCACATCCACATGATTTTTTACTTGCTGGTTGCCATGATGGAACGGTAGTACACTTGTTTTGTTCTTTTTTGTTCTTCAGTTTGCAAACTAGTTATCTTCTTTTTTTTCATAAATGGAAATGAGAGTATCATTCTTCATGAAGTCTTTTTAACAACCGATATTCCCTCCATAGTGTTTGGAGTATGTTATCCAAGCAATATCTGTTGATTGAATTTATGTTTATTTTTTTCATCTTATTCATCATTGGTATTTGATAGATAGATCTTTGGTTTACCATTTTAAATTACTATGGTGTCCGAACTAAAGAGCTGTTGCATGTGTTCAGGTTGCTTTGTGGAAATTCTCTGCAAGTGATTCATGGAAAGGTAATAACTATGTCTTTCACTTTTTCTTTTTAAATGTTAACCTTTTTCTCCTAAAATTCTCCGGTAAAAAGCTTGGACTCATCATGTGCAACTGTGCATCATATTAATTAAGTTTCAACTTTATTTTCCTTGTGCCATTTGCAGATACAAGGCCCTTACTTTGTTTCAGTGCAGACACAGTTCCTGTTAGAGCAGTTGCATGGGCCCCAGTTGAAAGGTCAGTGATGTCAGCGAATTGACTTTCACTACTGTTTTTCTAGTGATTATCGGTACTTCTATATCTCTTTATGATCTTCTTTTGCATAAAATGATAGTAATTTTCCTCTCTTTTGGGAGACAGATAAAAAGCCTTATTTTTTACTTTTAGCAATTTGTTCTAAAGTACATTTACTTAAAAAAAAAAAAACTTTCGTTTTATTTTTTGAAATACTTTCTATTTTTTTTTTAAAATTTATGAAAATTATTTCAATTTATTATTTATTTTAACTTTATAATTTCCATAATCTATTAGTTTTTTTTCTTTTTGTAGAAAATATTTTTTTTGTTTATTTATTTTTATAAACCATTTTCATAATATTTATTTTTTAAAACTCAATAAATCTTTTTGACAAGGATAAAATTGTATTTTTATATGTATAGTTAGAGTTGACCATTAATATTTTGGTCAAATGGACTAAAGTGATGTATTTTGGAAAAAAAAAAAGGGACTTAAGTTGCTAATACAACAAAGACGTTTAAATAGGTGACATTTCACCAAAAAGTAGGGACTTTAGTGAAATTACCCTATTTCAATTTATGACAATGATTATAAGTTTCCAATCTTATGCAAACTCATTTGATGGACTTTGGTCACATTCAGTAGGAGCTAATAGAGGGTACAAGTAAAATTATTGCAAGGTTGGCTAAGGTTTGGTAGGTCAGAATTTGAAAAATAAAAAGCCCTTTGGCGCTTTTGATCAAACTACCTATTTCTTGTTGATTTGAGATATATTAACTGCTCTTATTAACAATTTTCAGTGATCTGGAGAACGCAAATGTAATACTCACTGCTGGTCATGGAGGTCTAAAGTTTTGGGACATACGGTCAGTATGATGACTTCTTTTGGTTCAGTTCTTGTATACACTTCTTTTCTCGTCATTTTGACATTTTATTGTTTATGATCCTATGTTTCATTTTATTTGTACTTCAAACACTCAGTGATGTACCTGTTTAATTTTTCATTATATAGAACTTTATGAAAATTCTTAAAACAGTTAGCTATCCTTTATCCGTGTTGTGCAATGTCTGCTATGAAACAGATTGTAATTCATAGCATTGATAAATTAAGAGTGTAAGACAAATTATAATATATGATATCCCTCCTGCAATGATTAAAATAAAGATTTAACCTACTTTTGAATTTACAAACTACACAACATTTTCTTGATCTTTTATTTTATTTTTCTCTTTTAATCTGCAAAATTCATTATGAGCTCATGGATGGTAGAGGTTTTGAAGATAAGGTTTCTCAGCCAAATGTATGAATCTTGAGAGATGTTAAGCATAGATATACAAGTTTTACTTGTATAAGTTGCTGGCAGTAGCATGATTACATGCTCAGTCAAGAATTTTTGGCATTTTGCAGTGACCCATTTCATCCATTGTGGGATCTCCGTCCAGCACAAAGGTTCATATATGGTGTGGATTGGTTGCCAGATCCAAGGTATCTGCATGATCTATTCCACTGGATGAAAACAAAAATCACATACTCCTTATATATTGTGTTTCACCCTGCCGTTGAAACAATGGTCTTTATGTTTATAGATGTGTTATTTTATCATTTGATGATGGAGCAATGAGATTCCTCAGCTTGGTGAAGGCTGCATATGATGTCCCAGCCACTGGAAAATCTTTTGCTGGAACAAAACAACAAGGTTTACACCATTTAAATTGTTCGGCATTTGCTGTCTGGAGCATACAAGTGTCACGACTAACGGGTATCTCTCTTGCTTTAGTTTTCATTTTTAAAGATGTCCTGTTATTAACTATATGTTCCTTGCCCCATTTTTTTGTTTGATTGTGAGTGACTCCTACTATTTTGTTTAATTTTTGAGCTACATATTTGCAAGATCTGTAGTTATCTTGCAAAGTTTAAACTTATATCTTTTATATTTTATTACCGAAAAATTATATGTGGGCAGCAAACATGAATTATTTCCTGAAAATGGAGTGATTTGTTTTTTTACCTACTGTTCTGCATGAAATGTCTGGTCAATTTAGTTGAACAGCTAAATTTCTGATGCTTCAAAATATCCACTAATTGACAATTTTCAATTTTAGGCATGGTTGCATACTGCAGTGCAGATGGTACAGTTCTCCGATTCCAAGTGAGTTTAACTTGTCATTCTGTAGAATGTTTGTTAAATGTTTCTCCCTGACAGTTTGTTGCAAACTTGATTTCCATTCCTGATGGAAATTTTAATTCAATACATTCCTCTATTAAATTACTTTTTTAAAACAAATTAAACTTGTTTTTTTTTAACAAATTATATATATATATATATATATATATATATATATATATATATATTTTTAACAAATTAAATTTGGTTTCTATTTACACCTTTCAATGAAGATAATTGAAGAGAAATATTGAGAAATCATTTTTATTTCACTTATCTTCAACTGAAACATGATGCAACAATATATATACATAGACAGTAGCTACCTACCTACCTTGAAACTAGGAGATTAAACTAGTTTAAACCGAAAGATAAGAAACCTGAACCTATTCTAAAGATAAGAATTAACAATCTACTTAACCCTCCTTTATTTTAAACTATGTAATCAAAACAGAAAACAATTTTGTTAACAAACTCCAACAGCCCCCCTCAAGCTGGGCTGTAGATGTTCAGCATGCCTAGCTTTGGTTAGAATATCGACTGTTTGAACTGTTGTAGGGTATACACTAGGCTGATAACTCTTTGTTCAATTTTCTTTTTAATGAAATGTTGGTCGATTTCTACATGTTTGGTCCTATCATGATGTACAGGATTCTTATCTCTACTTATAGCTGCTTGGTTGTCACATCTTAATTCTATAGCAGTTTCCATGGGAACCTTAAATCCTTCAATAGTCTCTTCAACCAGATTCCCTCACAAATTTCATGGGCCATCACCCTGAATTCTGCTTCTGCACTACTACGGGATACCACTGACTGTTTCTTGCTTCTCCATATGTCCAAATTTCCCCAAACATACGAGCAATATCCGGATGTAGACCTCCCGTCACTGACTGACCTGGCCCAATCAGCATCAGAGAAAATTTTAATATCTCTGCATGTATTCTTTTTGAAATACAAGCCCTTACCAACTGTCATCTTCAAATATCTTAGTATGTGGTACACTGCATTCAAATGCTCTTCATTCGGATTGTTCATGAATTGGCTGGGAACCCTATATCAGGTCTGGTATGGGAAAGTTAGATTAATTTCTCTACCAGCCGCTGATACCTTCCTTTTTCCACTGGTGGACTGTCTTTGATAGCCTCAAACTTACTGGTGCAGTCCATTGGTGTGTCGGTCGGTCTGCAACTCATTATCCCGGTCTCCTTCAAGAGATCCAGTATGTATTTTCGCTGTGAAATCGAAATTCCAGCCTTTGATCTTGCTACTTCCATACCTAGGAAGTACTTGAGTCTTCCTAGGTCTTTTATTTCGAAGTCCCTGGCTAGAAAACTCTTCAACTTCTGAATTTCTTCCTCATGATTCCCTGTGATGATAATATCATCCACATTAAACATTAAAATAGTAATTTTACCTCCTGTAGTATGCTTGACAAACAAGGTATGGTCTGCCTGACATTGTTGATCTTCATACCTTTTAACTGCCTTTGTGAACCTCTCAAACCATGCCCTTGGGGACATTTTGAGTACATATAGGGACTTCTTGAGTTTACAAACCTTCTTGGTGATGAAATCGGATTCTATACCAAGAGGAACCTCCATATAGTCCTCTTCCTCCTAGTTCCCATTGAGGAACGCATTTTTCACATCTAATTGATGTAGTTCCCAGTCTAGATTGACAGCTAATGACAGTAGCACCCGTATTGTATTCAGTTTAGCTACTGGTGCAAATGTTTTCCGGTAGTCGATCCTGTATGGCCTTATAGCGTTCCATACTCCCATCAGATTTGTATTTCACAGTGAATATCCACTTGCAACCAACCAGCTTCTTTGTTGCAGGTAAATCAGCCATTTCTCATATTTTATTCTTCTGTAGGGCTCTCAATTCCTCAAACAGCAGCATTCCACTCAGGTATAGAGAGTTTCATGGATACTGTTAGGTACCTCTACTTTAGAGAGACTTAGAGTAAATTTGCGGAAGCTGGGAGACAATCTGTCATATGAGATGAAGTTGTTTATAGGATACAAGGGTCTGTTTCGACATTCTCTGACCCCTTTGGTCTGTTTCGACATTCTCTGACCCCTTTTCTCAGGGCAATCGGCTGAATTAGGTCACTAGATTCATGTCGGTAGCTGGTGGATTTCATATCATCATTCACTGTCTCTGCCTCTACTTCAGTGTTTTGGACTTGTGAATCCAGTTTGGAATCTTGACCTTGCTGAATAAACTCTTAAGACGTTATAGTCCTTTGAGTTATCTTTTTCCGGGGATACACAATGTAGTTAGGCCACACTCTATGACACTAACAGGATGATTTGAATTTGAACCAGGATTTTTTTGAGCAGACATATCGGGTGTTTGGACCCTATTTGGACTTCTGTGAATTTGAATAGTATCAGATTGAATTCTATCAGAACTCTCTTCAATTTTATCTGGACCTTTTCTAGTTTGAATTTGAATTTGAGGATCAGTCTCAGACTCTAGATCAGGATGATATCACTTTCATTGGAACTAAAAAACCGATGAGACTCACTTCCATTAGGACTTAAAAACTGAAAATCTACTCCTTCCTCATGCTCCCCCTGAATTTCAGTTTTATGAAACCATGGCTGTCTCTAGAAAAGTGCCATCCATGGACACGTAGGTTTTCCTTTGTTCAGGACTGTAGCACTTATAACCTCTTTTTGTAGGTGAATATCCTATGAATATACACTTGATGGACCTAGGGTCAAATTTGCTACGAGTTTGATGATGAATGTGGACAAAAACAGAACACAAAAACTCTAGGTGGGATTTTAGAGAGGAGCTGATTATGTGGATAGACCTGGAGTAACATTTGGTAAGGAGTTTGGAAATTTAGGACTCTATATGGTTGTCTGTTTATGAGATAGGCGGCTGTTACAACAGCCTCTCCCCAAAAATGGGTAGGCACATTCATAGCCAACATTAGAGACCTAGCCACCTCTAAAAAGTGCCTATTTTTTCTCTCAGACACTCCATTCTGTTGAGTGTCGACACAGGTGCTTTGGTGGGCAATCCTTTCATCTAACAAGTAATTTCCCAGAATTGAATTAAAATATGCTTTACCATTATCAGTTCTAAGGACTTGAATCCTAGTCTGAAACTGGTTTTTGATCATTTTATTAAAATTCTGGAAAAATCCCACCTGAGATATATCCAGGTTATTCAGATTTCTCCTACATGAGGTATATCCAGGTTATTCTAGTATGGTCATCAATAAACGATACGAACTATCCAGCACCAGAGATATTGTTTACCTTAGAGGGGCCCCACATATCACTAGGAATTGGGTGAAATGGATAGGATAATATGTATGCACGTTGTGGAAAATTTTGACAAGTATGTTTTGAATATTGACATATTTCACAATGAAATTGATTAGGATTTTTTTTATGAAATAAATCTGGAAATAATTTTCCAAGGTACAGAAAGTTGGGGTGACCTAAACGATAGTGCCACAACATTACAGTACTCATTATTTGACCAAACTTGACTACTAGACCGACTCTTGAGTGACACATACCCATTGGTTTGAGGTTGTGTATCTTGAAACTTTTCAACTCTAAGAATAGAACTAATTACACCAACCTCCCCTGAGGTTTGCTCTATTACACACGGAAACAATTTTATCTTTAATTGACATCCACTTCCCTTGCCGTTAGAATTTGACTGTTAAGTATAAATGTTGACCGTTAAAAAATAATAAAAGACAAAAATACCCCTGATTCACCAAAATAAAAAAATGGAAAAAATCTAAAAAGAAAAAAATCAAAATCTATTTAAAAAACATAATTTAATTTTTTAATTTGTTTTCAATATATAGAATTTTTAGAATAGATTGGTCTCCACCTTCCATCACCATGATGGACGATGGAGATCAAGTTACAAAAAAAAATTAAAAACATTAAAAAAAATAAAATTCAAAAAGCATATCTTTTTCATTAAAAATTTCAAAAAAAAAACTTAAATTAAAAAAATTTCAAAAAAGCATTCATTAAATTTTTTTTAAAACAAATTATGTTTTAATTTTTTTTTTTTTTAAATATCATCGATTTTTAGTTCACAAACCAAATTCATCAATCATTAGTTCTTCACAAACCCAATCTTAAGTTCTTCACAGACCCAGATCTTCATCGATTATAAACTCCCACACCCAACAAATATCATCAATCAAAACAATCTGTTAACTTCACAAACCCCAATTCTTCATATTCTTTCAATCCCAAACACAAATCGAATTCCAAAACACAAACCAAAAATCAAAATGTTTCCAAACATAAAAATAGTTAATTAGCCATTCTGTTCGAACCCCTTTTCTCCAACAACCATTATCATCAACAACCCAAAAACTCAAACCCAGATCGACCCCCCTTCACCACCACCGGATCTCTTTTTCATTTTTTGATCTTCATCAACATCAACAACAGATCTCTCTGTCGATCTCACACCAATCCAACCCAAATAAAAACCCCAAAATCGATCAAGACCAACAAATCAAACAAATCGAAACGAAAAACAAATCGAAACGAAAACAAAATCAAATCAAACCCAAAACCTCCCCAGAAATCGAAAAACAAAATCGAATCAAACCCAAAACCTCATCAGAAAATTGAACCGAAAAAAAAAATCTAATCGAACCCAGAAACCCACCACCGACTCATAATCAAACCCAGAAATCTCCATCAACATCATCGAGGGTTTGTGGGTTTGATTTGGTGATGGGAGGGGCGACTAGGGTTCGCCGGTTTCGCAACGGCCTTCATGGAGGTCAAAAAGAGAATGAGAAAGGAGAGGATAGAGATCGAGAAAGAGGGAGATTGTGTCTAGTGTGTGAGAATGATGATGATCGAGTGAGAGAGAGAAAGAGGAGAGAGATCAAGAAAGCGAGAGATGTGTCTTGGTGAGTGAGAGTGAATCAGTGATGATGATCGAGTGAGAGAGAGAAAAGTTTTTTTTATATATTTTTTTGCTTTCTAATTATTTTTAATATTAATTTAAAAAAAAAATGTTTCTTTTTCTTTTTTGTTTAAATGAATGAATCTCCACCATCCATTTATGTGATGGATGGTTGAGATCGTAAATGGAATGGATGGTTGAGATCTTAAATGGAATGGATGGTTGAGATCTATCTTCTTTTATTTTAATTTTTTAAAAAAGTTTCCAAATATATATATATATTTTAAATAGTTTGTCTTTTCCTGGGGTTATAAAAGTAAATAGACATAGTTAGGGGTATTTTGGAATTTTACATGGTTTGATAAGGTTAAAGGTTAAGTCGGACGGCCGTTGACTGACGATAGGGGATGTGGCTGTCAATTAACGATAAAGTTGTTTCCATATGTAATAGAGCAAACCTCATGGGAGTTTAGTGTAATTAGTTCCTGAGAATATAGAGTCCTAAAATCAATTAGCACTACCAATCATCCTCCCCGAATCCGAGTCCTGAAAAACAGTGATTAGGGAAAAATTTAGTAACACACTTTAAGTCGTGTGAGTTTGCTGTTAGACAAGAAGTTACGGTTTAGATTAGGAACCAAGAGCACCGAATGTAAAGTAAGATTTTTTGAAATAGTCACTGAACAATCCCTGCTACTTTTGAAAGGGACCCATCTGCAACTCTTACATTAAAATAGCCAGGACATACCTCAAAATTATTAAACAAATGGACATTTCCAGTAATATCCAGTAGCTACAATTTTCCCTTTTTACATTTAGTGCATTCAGAAATGTACCTTTCTGGGATAGGGTTCCTGATCCAATAACAGGGTTTGAAGATGTGTTATTGAGCAGTTTTTGTAGTAGCTCCATCTGCTCTTTGTTAAACACATTTGATTCGGTTGAACTGCTTCCATCTCCAGCCACCATGTTACCTCGACCTTCTTTGTCATTTGAAAAACTTGGTTTCCAATAAGCTGGTTTGCCATGAAGTTTCCAACATGTCTCCTTGATATGGCCAAGTCGTCGACCATGATCATACCAAGGCCTCACTTTTCTCAACCGGTTGTCAGTTGGGTGAACCTGGACTCCTCTAACAGCCAAGGCAGAGCCATCATTGGAGGAATTGAGATTTTCTGACTTGACCTGCAGCCCCATCCATTGAAGATTTGAAGGTAGTTCTGCCCATTTAGCTTGTGACCAGTGATGAGCAGATGAAGAAAATTGTTGTTCTTCTTCCCAAAACCTCCCAAGTTATTAGAAGAGGATGGTTCTGGGAAAGAAGTAACAGAAGATGAAGGATTGTCCATTTGATTGGCCAATCCGTACTGTGTATGAGAAATTTTTAGGTTCAGAGAGTGCTCTGGTACCATGAAGAGAAATATTGAGAAATCATTTTTATTTCACTTAACTTCAACTGAAACATGATGCAACAATATATACATAGACAGTAGGTACCTACTTACCTTGAAACTAGATTAAACTAGTTTAAACCGAAAGATAAGAAACCTGAACCTATTCTAAAGGTAAGAATTAAGTAACAATCTACTTAACCCTCCTTTATTTTAAACTATCAAATCAAAACAGAAAACAATTTTGTTAACAAACTCCAACAACAATCTTAAGTATTGGGACCTAAATTGTGACTTCTCCTTCAGAAACATCTTAACTGTGAAAGCTAAATATTATTGTATTTTCTGAACCGACCATCAAATTAGATGGCCTGTTATTATTTGTGTTTGTTAGAGTGCTTTAGACAGGCATTTAGTTTACTGCTTGGTAATTCTGTGGATTATCCACTATTTTGTTTACGGTGCATATTTTTTATAAAGAAAATCAAAACGAGAAAATTTAAACTATACATCATGTATTTTTTAGTCGCTTTAAAGCTTCGTACATTTACTCAATCTGGTTGGTCTTTTCTTGACAATAGCTCACAACAAAAGCGGTCAATAAAAGTCCTTCACGATACCGGGAACCACATTTTCTGTGTGGGTCTCTCACTGAGGACAAATCAGCTATTACCGTGAACACTCCATTGCTATGTACACCTGTAACATTAAAGAAACCAGGTACTGAAGGAGAAAAATCCATGCGGGGCCTCATGGCTGGGTCAAATTCAGCCAGAAGTGTGAAAGACAAGAAAGGGAAAAATTTGGATGATCAAATTCCAGGTAAAGTTAGCAATTCGGTTACTGGTTACACATTATTACTTGTGCTTTCAATTCATTTTTATTAGTACATAACGGTTTCCAAATTGTCTGTTTGCAGCCCTTTGTTATGGAAATGATCCAGAATCTGAATCAGATTCACCGATGGCAACTATGAAGAGCAGAAAAGAGCAGAAATCTGGAAATAGCAATAGAAAAACGACAGACTGTGATCAAGCACTGGTATGTATAGATGAAGAAGAAGCAAGTAATATACAAGGGAATAAAAACGAAAAAGGAGAAGTTGGGAAAGAAGTTGAAGTTATTCCTCCGAAAATGGTAGCATTGCATAAAGTGAGATGGAATATGAACAGTGGCAGTGAGAGATGGTTGTGTTACGGAGGAGCAGCTGGAATTGTACGGTGTCAAGAGATTCTGATGCCTTACACCGACAAGAAATCGGACAAGAGATAGAACTTAGAAGGCCATGTAATTATTTAGGAGGGTAAATTTTAGTTCTAGTGATCAGGATCCTTTTCACTAGGAATAATTTGACCTCATGGCTAACAAATTCAATGTTGTTTATGGTTAGTTATTGGCTGATGTAAGCTCTAACAAAAAAAAAATAGATCAGATAAATGAAGAAATAGTTGATTATCTGTATTCGAGTAAGTTGTGTCGCATAATATTTATTGTAAAGGATTAAAAATGATTGCTAATAACAGAAACAGATAATGGAGATAAATGTACCCAGATAGATGAAAATGAAACAATGAATTAATCCAATTAATATTTAATTGGAATAATATAATCAGTGAAGATCATGTTCAATAATCTGTCTAAGATTCACAGGCTTAATTTCAGCCATTAATTTGCTATGAATTTATTGATTTACTAAATTAGGAAAAAAAAAGTGTGGCCAATACTAGGGTAGTTAAAAAACCAATGAATCGAATCAAACCAAACTAGTAGATCAAACTGGTTCAATTGGTGTTTTACCGGTTTTGATTGGATGATCGGTTCGGTTTAGTTCTAATTTTAAAAAACCGGTTGGTTCGGTTTTTATCCGGTTTAATTCTAAAAACCGGATAACCGAACCGGCACCCGACTGTAAATTTAAAAAAAAAATTAATTCTAACTTTCACTCTTCAATTATTAGGTATATTTTATTGGATTTTAAAATGTAATTTGACTTTGTTTGGTATTGATTATTGTATTAGCTATCAATAAAAAAATTGGCTGGCATGTATTTTGAAATATGTTTACTATTTTGTATTGGATTTTGTAGTTTTTTAATATGTTTTTATTGTGATGTAAATAAATTTGGCCCAATAGGTTCAAAAAAATGAACTAAATATGTAATAAATGAAATTTAGAATTTTGCCCCATCAGGTCCAAAACCAAAAAAACCTAACCAAACCGGTCTAATTCGGTTGGTTTTTTATCAGTTAGTAAATGTCAATTTGATTGAATCGGTTCACTTTTTTAAAAACCGGATTTTATCAGTTTTTTATTGGTTATATGAAAAACCGAACCGGTTCAATCAACGTCCACCCGTAGTCAATACAGTACTTTGAACGGGGAATTAATGGTTAAATGGAAATTAATTATAACAGCGGAGCAATGAACAGGTCTGCTGTTTCGGTTGCAAATTTGATGTATGCAATAGATCAAGTCAGTGACTGTAACTGGGATCCAAAATCCAAGCCACTCAACTCTCAGTTTTTCAACAGACTACCACTATATCATCCTCCTCCATTGCTCTTTTGTTTCCAAGTCAAACCTATCTCTCTCTGTGCATATTTTGCGCATAATGAACTAAAAATTAACTGTTGAGATTCTCCGATCTCCACCTTTTCCTATTTATAATAAACCGCCAATCCAAACCCTTCACTTGATAAGAGAGAAACAATATGAATATTAAACAAAATTTAGTAGCATTTGTCTGCAATCTGATTCTTGCAGCTACATTGATTAATGGTTCCACTGACCATGAAAGAAAGGTACCTAATACTTTTGCTATTTGTCTCCAACTCTATTAATGGTGATCATTGTACGTACTAACACGGTTTTATACTGACATATAAAAACAACAACAGGCCTACATTGCGTACATGGGAGACGTATTGCAGGACCGTGCCACCATTTCTATCATGGAGGAACATCACGGTCTGCTTTCCAGAGCAATTGGAAAGTAAAAATCTTAATCTTATAAATCTCACCACAAAATATACTATATGTTCTATTTTAATGATTTAAACGGTTTTACTGTAATTCTCAGTGAGAAAATAGCAAGAGAATCCAGAATATATAGTTATGAAAAGAGTTTCAATGGATTTGTTGCAAGGCTATTGCCACAAGAAGCACAGAGATTATCAGGTAAATGCAGCATTATTCTATGCATTAGAATTTTAATTAATTTCTCAAAATTCTTCAATTGATATGCAGAGGATGAGAATGTGGTGTCTGTGTTTCCAAACACTATACGAAAACTTCACACAACAAGATCTTGGGATTTTCTAGGAATGACAAAAACAATAAAGCGAAGTCAATTAGAGAGTAATATCATAGTGGCTGTGTTAGATACAGGTTGGTTGGTGGATTAATCTGTCTCATTTCTTCTTCAACAAGCAATGTTTTATCCTTTTTCTCATTTCTATTTTTTTGAAAATTTTGCAGGTATTTATGTCAAATCTCCAAGTTTTAATGATAAAGGCCTCTGTCCTCCTCCTGCTAAATGGAAAGGCAACTGCGATACAGGCCCCAACTTCACTGGCTGCAACAAGTATACACTCTCTTTCAACTATCATGCAAAATTAATATTTGAGGACTTGGCTTATATCTGGGATTACCGATTTCATATGATAAATCTGTATATAATGCTACAAAATATGATAGTCGGTCGATGATTCTAGACATAAATTATAACTAGGGTTTCAAATATTTTTCGTGGAAATCCCAATTTGTACCGGTGTATAATGAATTAAGAGTATTTGCACCTGTACGTTGTATCGATCATGCTACATGTAACAAGAGTTTCTTTTTTTTTTGACATTATCAGCAAAGTCATTGGTGCAAGATACTACAATCTAGACAATGCCGCCGATCCTGATAGGGACAGTATAAGTCCGGCCGATACCGATGGACATGGAACCCACACATCATCGACAGCTGCCGGTGCTACGGTGAACGGCGCAAGCTTGTATGGGTTGGCAAAAGGGACAACACGTGGGGGAGTGCCGTCGGCGCGTATAGCAATGTACAAAGTATGCTGGAACGGCGGTTGTACCGACATGGACTTGCTGGCAGCATTCGACGACGCTATCCACGACGGGGTAGATGTGATATCCATTTCGATAGGCGGGTCTCCCAGATCTTTCCTGGACGATCCGATTGCAATCGGATCGTTCCATGCCATGAAGAAGGGCATCTTGACCTCTTGCTCCGCCGGTAACGACGGTCCTTACCCAGGAACCGTCCAAAATATAGCTCCGTGGATTTTGACGGTGGCTGCCACTAGTTCTGACCGGAAGTTTGAGACCGCGCTTAAGCTTGGCAATGGTGACACAGTTTCGGTAAGTTTAACCTCCTCATCATCAACATCACGTGCATGGAATTTTCATGCAAACAAAAACTTGAAACATTTGAAATTAATTGAAAGATAAAATTTTTGTAAGTTAATTTTGTATTTTTTAGTATATAGACAAATTCTGATGGTTTTCTTTGTTTATGGGTGTGGTAGGGGATTTCAGTGAATACATTTTCACCGAGAAAAAAGATGTATCCTCTCACTAATGGAGCCCATGCAGCCAATACCACTGCTAACAACTATGGGAATGTTAGGTAAATTAAACCATTCAAATTACTGCTTAACAGTAGATTTCCGGTGAAATTTGTAATTGATGGTTGATTTAGGACAAAGATCAGCATAGGAGAGGATCTCAATCCTGATCAATTTTTATGGATTTTGACCAATAGAAAAGTTCTCTTCTAATAGTGGTTTGCTTGTGAAGTTAAAAGATGGATTGAGATTCTCTTCTATGTTGATATTTGTGCTAACAACAGCTTGTCTAGTGATATTTGTAGGATAAAGATCGGTATAGCAGAGAATCTCAATCCTAACGGTAATAGGAAAATGAAACGATTGTAATAAAAAGGCTGTCGTTTAATAGTGGTTTAATTATTGTTAATGATGTCAGTGCTTGTGATTATGGAACTCTAAGCATGGATAAGGTGAAGGGAAAGATTGTGTACTGCCTTGGAAGTGCTAGTCAGGACTACTTCATCAAACTTCTAGGAGGAGCTGGAACAATCATGGTCCTTGATGAACCTTCAGATATCGCCTTCACTACTCTTATATCTGCCACCTCTGTCCTTGTCAAACAAGGCATCAAGATTGATCGTTACATCAACTCTACCAAGTAAGTGCAATTTCATTCCATTTCACCAAATTCTGAAAACTATGATCAATTATTCAATATATATGTTGAGTGTTCATAATTTTGGATGATATGTGTATACATACAGGAATCCTCAAGCAGTTATATACAAGACCAAAACTGTTAATACAACTGCCCCTTTCTTAGCTTCGTTCTCGTCGAGAGGACCTCAAACCATCAACCTCAACATTCTGAAACCTGATATTGCTGCACCAGGACTGGACATATTGGCTGCATATTCGCAATTGATTTCGATTACTGGGGAGAGAACAGACAACCGGATCGCACCATTCAACATTATATCTGGCACATCCATGGCTTGCCCTCATGTTTCAGCTGCCGCGGCCTATGTCAAGTCCTTCCATCCGGACTGGTCCCCAGCTGCAATCAAGTCTGCTCTCATGACCACCGGTAAGTGAAATTTATGGCCTGTTCAGTAATGTTTCTGTTTTTTAAGACCGAAAACACTGAAAATGCATCTGTTAACAATAGTTTTCATATCAATCTTTAAAATTTGACTAAAATACAACAATTCCCTAGAACAGAAACATTTATAATTATATCTTCTATGTCATTTGTTGGTTCTAGCCACACCATTGAAGATCAAACCTGAAGACGCAGAGTTGGGATCTGGATCAGGCCAGATCAATCCAAAGAAGGCAGCGCATCCAGGCCTCGTCTATGATATTACAATGAGCTCTTATATTAGTTTCCTATGCAAGGAAGGCTATAACGATACAAACATAGGTAAACTTATTGGTGGAAAGAAAAAACATACTTGCTCTAGCTTTAAACCAGCACAAGGCACAGATGGCCTTAACTATCCTTCCATGCACACCCAACTCAACGTTACAGCCTCTAGAATTTCAGCAGTCTTTTACAGAACAGTGACTCATGTGGGGTTTGGAAATTCAGTGTATAAAGCGATTGTAACGTCGCCGAAAGACCTCTCAGTTCAGGTTCTTCCAAGCACTTTGAAGTTTACCAAGTTGCACCAGCAGAAGTCTTTCAAGGTGGTAGTGAAAGGTGGTCCTATGAAAAATGGGACTCAAATCCTGTCAGCTTTGTTGGAGTGGAATGACTCCAGGCACAGTGTCAAGAGCCCCATTCTTATATACAAGCCAATACCTCTGAGTGGTTGAATTTGTGTTTAGATTCGATTTCCTCAGTTGGTTTCCATTCATTCTTGTACATCAAGATCATCTGAATACTCAAGAAGAGGTCGATCGCTAGTGGTTTCAAAGATGGACTCATTCGAGATTTCGAGTTTCCTCCTTTCCTTTGGTGTTTTTTGAGTGGTAGGAAAAAAAAATACAGGCTTCCTTCGATGTGATATTAGGGAATTGGTTAACCTGCTACGATTACTTGGATGACAAATAAAATGAAAAAAAAAAAAAAAAAAAAAAAAAAAAAGGAAAGTTGTTTTTGATCAGTCCATTTCCTTGCAGGTTAACAGTATTAACATCATCAACATTATATTTACTTATCACTCAAGTCACCTTCTAAACAAATGGTTAAGCGGTCTCAGCAAACAACTGTGCCACAATAACAGCACTTTCATCATCAACATTATTAATACATGACCGGAGCTAAATTGATCACTAAAATTGAAAAGAAAGGCTCAAAAGAACACTGAAATTAATAGAAGGTCCTCTCCTTATTGTAAATTGATATGTATGTTTTAACAGAGAAAGTCTGACCAAACTAGAAATTTGGTTCCCAGAAAACCTATACTTGTTGATTTACTTCGCTTGTTTTAGAAAGGTATAAACTCTATATAAAGTTACGAAAACATCAGTTTTATGTCACTCTTCAACGCTTCTTCAGCTGCCCCCTTTTAGTTAAAAGTCCAGCAAAATGGCAACATCTTTTTTGTAAGTACTCTCATCTCCCCACCAAAATTTCTTGCCGTCCCAAAATTAGTATACTCATGGTATCTCTCTAATCTGATTCAGCCTGGTTTATGTTAAGAGATAAAAACCATAACTAGGCTGTCTAAATTTACCTAAATTTTCGGCTCCACCTTCCAAAACAACCTTTTTTGGAATAGAAAGAGCCTCAAACCGCCAATTTGTTTCGCTCCCTTTGAAAGATGTATGCTTCTAGATTTCTGCACTGTGCTCAAACTCTAAGAACTTTAATCCCAGTCTCAACGAAATCTTGGCAGAGAAGTTCAACATTGCATCCGACATTGACGCCCATGGAGGTTCTTCAGCTTTGTAAGTTCCTTCCTCCTCTTTCTTGCCTTAGCTGCAGCACCTGCATCCACTAGATTCTTACTCGGACAACTAACTGGTTCTTGCTTCTTGTCTGGCAAAACACTCGCAATATCTTCTGCTTTGCAAGTGCAATCTGTGTGGTGTGCATGTGCATTCTCATGTCTAACAATAAACGCACCTCCAACAGAACACAGTGGTGCATGTGTAAGTTTTGCTTCTCTTGGGTGAGATCCAGTGTGCAGACCACCTCCATCCGGAAGGCATCCAACAGAGATGACTTTGAGATCATTAATAGTTCTGGCATCCATTGAACCAAAAGCTTCATTTTTAATTTTTTTAGGCATAGAGAGAGGATGATTCTCCACATGAGCGATGCTTCTTGAAGATGAACTAGTACCTTCTCCATTACGCATGGAAGTTTCATCTTGTGTGTTTTTTAGGCCATAGGTGGGTTGATGAGCATGGAATCCATTCACATTATCATGAAGAGGGAAGTACCAAGGGCAAGGCAGTAGATATAAAGGAGCTCCTGTTGAATTAATATTTCTGTGATTTTCTTGCTCATGAGATGGATCAAGGTTACCAGTATTGGGAATGCTCGACGGAATAGTGATGGCATTTTGCGTCCCTTGTTGTAAGTGGACTGGATGTTGAGATTGAACAACAGGAGGCCAGCCTAATGGTGAAAAAGGGTGGTGGTTATACAAGAGCAATGGAAAGTTTGCAGGTTGAGAGGTAGATTTCTCAAGATTCACCGACTTCAGCTCTCCTCCGACCTCAGTTTTTATTGCTTTAGCAGCCACCTGCAAAAAAGGGAAAGCGTGTCAGACAGATGATGAGAATACATTTTTAAGCTAAAATTATAGTCATCTCTTAACCTGTGCCTTCAAGTGCTTATTTATGGTCTCCAGAGATTGATAGTCTTTAACGGCCAACTCCTTCTCCTTCACAGAAGAAATGTCACCAAATGTGAAATAAAGTCAATATTACAATTTAATTGCCAGTTCAAGCACAAGAAAGATAGCTATAAAATACAAAAGGTGTATATCCTTTATCTAGTACTAGCCAGGAAGATTTGCGAACTTTAAGAAAGAGAGTACTGTGTACCCTCTTTAAATATTCGTTCTCCTGCACTAGCTCAGTCGCCTTCCTGGTCAACTCCTCACACAGAGCCTGATCAAGAGTAAAAAAGGATGTGTTCAATTAAAGTTACACATGAATAGAGCACTTCAAAGAAAAGAAAGCATGTCAATATGTGAGATATGTATATTTATATAGCCATGTGACATTTTTCTACACAGAAAATGCAAGTTTTCAATTACTGTGTCAAGGCTTTCTTCAAAACTTTTCGATCTAGGATTATTTTGCCAGCTAAAAACATATATAATAGTTTTCAATCCACAACTAGCATATTTGAGTTATTCTCTCTACATGGAAAATTTATTGCAACTGGCATAATTATCTGATTTATTTCCTGATATTCAAAGAAACTGACTCCTCAAAACAAAGAAACCTAATGGTAGGGAAAATAAGTTCATCTAAAGGCTCCACATTAAGTTATTCAGCGGTTACCACTTACCGGTATAACCATCATTTGCGAATATCCACTGAGACAAGAGACAAACTAGGAAGGATTTTTACCCTATTCAAAAAAAATTCCTAATACCACGATTCTCTTTTTTCATTCGCTTCCTAAAGTGTTCACCAATAGCAAATTTATTGTCTGCATAAGGATGAAGGTGCTGGCCGCTTGCAAGCTCAAAAGGTATATACAGATGCCCATCAATATCACAACATTATATTTACTTATAAACACAATATATAAGCTTAAGTTTCATAAATTGAGAAATTTGATTCAAGTATAATGCCTTTCTCCACTGAGACAACAATGGTGCCAATAAGATATGCTCAATAGGTGAAGATGGGCAGACTATACAAAGAATTAATGTTGCTCCTAGACATTTCCATAATACTAAACGAAATCAGTGACAGTATGACCAAAATAGATGTGAATTTATTAAGAAAATTCACAATTCAGGCCGTGTTGGGCATGTAAAACCGAACCTGAAGGTTATATCCAATGGAGATTAACAAATTAAGAACAGCTTACCTGTCTGCGACGAATTGTCTGCCTAGCCGATTCTCTGTTTGCTAATATTCTACGTATTCTCCGCTCTTCCTTTTCAGCCTGGTTGGTAAAGTTTCAGTTACAATAAAGAGGATTAACTGAGAGAAATTACCGAATAAGATGCTTAAAGTACCTCAGTTAAATTTTGCCTTGACCTGCCACCACCTGTTGATGTGTATCTTGGGGTACACGAAGGACTTGGCTTAAGTGATTCAGCGGCTTCTTCAGTTTTGATGAGTGCAATTATTACATTATTGTGCATCGTTTGATCCTGCTGCTGATCCATTATTGCTTGATCCTGCTATAAACAAAAATATTGCTCAAGTCCTGCACAAAGTAGTGTGACTTGGTGACAGACCGCTATAAGTGTCAAACTAGACATAGTAGTTTGGCTAGCCGAACTCAAGTTTCTTTAACGATTATTACTCTTGAAATTCAACATAAAAGACAGAGAAACAAATGGCTTAATATATATGAAGCACAAGAGGAAACTAAAAGTTGTCTTAAATGAAGCACCCAAGAATATCAATGGCTCCCATTAAATCCTTGACAATGATAGAACAAATTTCTCATTTTTTTAGAAGGAAATAGAACAAATGAACCTAATCTGTAATTTAACATATCATAAACAATAGAGATGCAATTATTTCAAATGCAATTATTTCAAAAAGGATTGTTTTAGGTTTGAGACAAACAGGACATAAATTCTACACCCGAAATGTTTTTCGTTTGGCACATCAAGGATCTTCAGATTATATAATCTAGCAAAGTTTAAATGTTTGTTGCAGTTCAAGCTCCCTCTATGCTCACTTATGGACTTATATTAAAACAATATCATAAGAACTGTTTCTTTTACATCATAAAGTAAATTGACCTTGGGGTTAAACAATATGACAGCACATCAACAGTTTCAAAGCCTACTTTGGAGTATCTACACCTAGGCATCTATGGGGATTAAAACTACAAAATGGCACTATAAGGGAAGTTTTTTAACAAACATAAAGACAAGGATATGACATAATGTTTTTACGTAGAAATAATTGAAGTGCTTGTTCATCATATACCACGTTAGTCATAGAACCAACCAATGTGTATAAGCATTGACTACATCCTTGAATTGCAAAGCATGTTCGAAGGTCGCCGAGTTCAATGTCAAGGAAAATTTCAAAGCTATGTACCATATTTCCTCAAACGGGGTTTACCTTAAACACTGAACTTATCAACTAGTAACTTATATTGCAAAAAGGTATTTTGCAATCTTTATGCAAATCAATCACCAATTATACACAATAAATGAACTATTGAAGGATGTTATGTTTGCTCATCATGAACATATTAAAAGCAACACATAACATACTTTCACTGGATTTATGACTTATTTCTACTTACTACACTACATTCTATCGTCAAGCATGCTCTTTACATTTTCCAATAATCATTGCAAAATCTTTGAATTCAAAATCATTATAATCTATGATTGCCATTCTCTTAAAAATAACCTAAAAATAATAATCTTTTGGCAAAATTAACAGTACTACATGCTCACCAAATTCGATATTTTGACTTCCTAATTAGGACCTACAAGTGCACCCAATTCAATAATTTGACTTACAGATTTAGAAAGGATTAAAACCACCCAATACTGAGCAAAAGCTATCACCTAAAATAGCAAAACTAAAAAACAAATAAATTAAAATAAACTGATAAACAGAAAACAGGGGTTAATATTCAATAAACTAACATCGGCGGGATCTGAAGAACGGGTCGCCGGGTCAAGTAAGTTCAAGTCCAACCCAGAGTGACTCGACGGAGACTCGCTCTTGACTCGCTTCCTGACTCGTTTCCCTTTGTTACCCCAATTGTTTGCCGTCTCCGGAGTTCCGGTCTCTCTCATCGCTAAATGCGCCAAATCAGCCAACGCCTCCGCCGCCTCCAGCTCCATCTCCACCATCCGATCCTCCACAACACCCGCCGCAGAACTCGGCAACGACGACGACGACGAAGAACCAGACACCGAACAGTCCTCTAAATCCATAAGAGATAAACATACAATAGAATAGAGAAACCGAAACAGAAGACACAAAAAAGGTAAAAAGGAAAAATTATTATCCTTGTCGTGAGAGAAAAGGGTTACTACTACTACTACTGGGTTTGCTAGCTAGCAGTACAGTTTGTGCTTAACGCCACGTGTCGTGCCAACTCATTGCTAGACATCTTTGCTAACCAGCACCCATGTATCTCTGATCGCCACGTATGGGGTTGAAGCCACGTAGACTCAATTCGCACGTGCGAATGCCCAACGTACGATAGAGAGGAGTTTCAGTTCGGGGAACACAAGTGTTAGCGTTGTCGTGGCACTGAGAGACACGTGGGGTTTTTGTAGACGGTGGGTCCTTTATTTATTATTATTTCTCGAGTTTTGGACTTTTTGTTTATGCTTCACCGGATTGGGTGGGTGTTTTGGGGAATACGTGGAAATTGAAGGACCAGTAGAAAAGTTAGAGTTTTACTTTAGTTTACTAGGATTTGGTTAAGATGCTTTGAACGGTAAGGTTGCTGGTCAATTTCACCACTCTTTAGATTTGAATCTAAAGGTGTATAAAAATTAAAAAATTAAAAAATTAAAAAATTAAAAAATTAAAAAATTAAAAAATTAAAAATTAAAGAAATTAGAATAAAAAAATTATCAACTCTTCTCATATATCCAGTAATATGTGAAAATTGTTAAAAAATAACCACAACTATAATGAAAATTTTGTTTTTAACCACATACGAAAATTTATTCGTTAATAGTCATTTTTTTGAGAAAATAGTTGAATGCCCTCAAATAAAAACCATCCCCAAACACTTTCTCTCTATTTTCTCTTTTTTCTCTCTCTCCTTTCCTCTCTCTCTCCTGATCTCTCTCTCCCGTCGACGGTGTACCGGCATCCCTACGAAGGCCGACGAACCATCGCCGGCCTCCTTTCTCTCACTGGACCTCTCTTTCTCTCTCACACGTCGTCAATGGCTTGCTGGAGTGCCGTCGTATGGGCTTCACGACCGTCCAGCAACGCCGTCGAGCTCCCCCTCCACCGGTGAGTAGATCTGTCAAAAAAAATGGAAGAAAACGAAAAACCTAAAAACCCAGAACATTTCAAGTTTCAACATTTCAATTTAGTCAAGATTTTAAGTTTCAACATTTCAATTTAGACACGATTTCAAGTTTCAACATTTGAAAACGAAAAACTTAAAAACCCAGAACATTTCAACATTTCAATTTAGTCAAGATTTCAAGTTTCAAGATTTCAATTTAAGCAAGATTTCAAGTTTCAAAATTTCATGTTTTTAGACAAGATTTCAAGTTTCTAGTCGTGATTTCAAGTTTGGATCTAGATTTTAGTCATGATTTCAAGTTTGCTTTCAGTTTTAAAGAAAAAATCAAATTAAGAGGTATTTTTGTAATTTATGGACATACACTGAATTTTTTTTAAAAAATGGTTATTAACAAATAAAATTTCAAAAGTGGTTACAAACAAAAGTTTAATGTTTCCCATAACTATTTTTGATTTTCTCTCCAGTAATCTTACTATTAAAAGTAAAGTAGCAAAACTCTAGACGATTAAATTTGTCTTAATGATGAAAAAGCCTTTTTATTGTTTACGGACAGCGACTTGTCTTGGAGTAGTAAAAAGTGTTGTCAAGTTGCAACTTAACAAGTTAACAAGTGTGTCAACTTGCGCTCGAACCGCCTCATTTCATTGTTTGGGTTCGCGGTTTTTAGACTACTTACCATTGCCGACTTACAGTGGTCTGTGGTGGACCATCCCTACGTCAATACTGTAAGCATTATGTATAAAAAACAATTAAATCTCGTATTGTATGCATAAGTATGAATAGATGCGTACCTGGAAGCGCAACGGAAACCATCCAATTCGTAGAGTCTTAATCTCGATCCATAATGCAATAACATGAAAAGAAAACAAAGAAAACAATAGAGAGTATTCTACTCTCTTCTCATATTTCACTGATTGTCTAATGGGGAGACAATTATGTAACACATTATATGAGTGAGAGTAGGGACCCCCTATAAATAGTATAATTTCTTAGAAAGCTAACCCATAAAGGATTCTCAAAACCCTAATACTAGTCCTAAAAGGAATACTAGGTCCACACATATGCAATAGCTCATACCATATCCTACATATATTTAATGTAGCTAAGGTGCACTGAGCCCAACAATATTGATCACATTAATAACGGGCTTTATCTGATCAGCTCTCACTTTCTTAAACACTCCATTCAATTCGGTTTTTCATAAACTCAAAATATAATGTAATATGTTGCTCACAATTTTATAAAAAATCTTACATTCACCCACTTGAGCTACATAGACATTATTATTTTAAATTTAAAAATTCATTTTAGAAAACGACTCTCCGATTTGGCAAACAATTATATGTGGCCACAAAGAATGTTAAAAAGAGTAACACCTTCCTTCCCCTTAGTCCAATAGAACCTTAAGTATACAACTACAAAGATCATTACATCTTTAAACGACATAAGACCATATGTAATCAAAATACCCTTAGCTCTACCTACCCGGGTAAAATGGTATGTATGTGTGGTATGGAAATTACATGCAAATGTGATCATCATGCCTATTTCCATATAGGTCCAACTTCGCATAATGCGAATCAGCTTAAGACGAGCAAACTTAATGTCTTAAGCATTTTGCACTGACTTGCCAAACACTTTGACCATGAGTTCAACCTCCCTTAAGACGGAAAAATCTTTCTGTCTTAAGTAATGTTCACTCATCGGTGGAAATTTTATACCTTATGAGTGAATTGCCCCCTCAAAGCTAAAAGCTTTAAGATTTTCTGCCATAACCAAACATCCGTGTGCACACAATAACAAATATGGCAGACATCTTCACATGCATATACAATATATTCTCGAGAATATGAAACAAACATGCATAGAATAAATGCCGTTAATCTAATTAAAGACAACTCCTACTAACCAAACACATCAAAAATATCAATCATCCAATACATGATATGACATGCTCCACAAAACCTCCGGAGTCAAATATCTTGATTAGTGTATCAAGATTTATTTTACTTATGGCTATTAGAAACTTGCAACTCTAAATCTTTCTCTCACCACAATATCCATATGATTAAACCTCTGAGATCTCTTATTATATTTAGAGAAAATAAATGCAATGAAATTATCACAATCTATCTCAAAATATGATTTCACAATCAAAATTCTTTAGAGTTGCAATGTATAAAGCAACATACTTCTTTATACATATATGCATGTGAGCATGAAACAATTAACCTCTACAAATACGATAAAACCCTTTTTTTTATGACTATCCAATAATACATACCAAATTGGTTTAAAATCCGTAAAGTCTACTAATATAATAATAGAATCAATACATATATATTAAGCTTGCATCAAACTATCATTTACAGATACATACATAACCTTTTTATTATGAGAACGCTCCAATTTACTTGAGGAATTAGAAACTTATGTAAATTTATCACTTTTACCAATAGGTACCTCAAACAAGTAAACTTGTAAACATATCAATCCTTTAAGTGCTCTATTAATATATATTTTCTCATTAGCATTATCAAAATAAGTTTGTTTGATATTTTTTACCTCGAAATACTAGAGATAAAATTCTTAATGTCACATAAATAACAACACAGAGCACATGGATAATAAACTTACTCCCACTAACCCTCGGTTATGTCTAAAGGCATAATAAAACTTTTAACAAAGTCATAAAATGTCAATACTTTATTAAACTAAACACCATTGTCTGGAAACTTGATTAACTATGTCAATGAAGTTTTCAAGTATGTAAACTTAATATTAATTTTCAAGTAAAATCTTCTAGCCATAAATCTGACCATATAACTTTCAACATTTAAATTGAATATATTATTACTTTGAAAAATCATTTTCAACCAATAAGTTTGCAACTATTTGACAACTAAGTCAAATCCTTAACTCCAATGATATCCAAAATTGCAATTCAACAAAACTGACATATGTTCAACATAAATATCATAAGCATAAGATTTCTTCCTTAAACGCAAGCCTTTGAAATTATATATTCTTAACAACATCACTCTCTCCCCCTTTAAGAATGTATAATGCATAAATGTAAGAATGCATAAATGCATAAATGCAATTATTCTTATAAATAAAACAGAACATGCTCTATGAACTATTATCAATAATTTCTAACTTTTGTGGTCCTATCCTTATATTTTATGAGATCACTTTTAATTCAATTAATCAAAAGACTTAAAACCGAGAATTTAAAATAATCAAAATGTCCTACGAATCAATTATCTCCATTCTACCTTTAGTTATGTGAATAAAAAGATTATATCTAAACTGCAAGAACAATCATCAATCTAATTCTAAAACCTAAAAATAGAATTTAGAATACGAGAAGAGTTTGAAGACCCATAAAGATTGTTATTTGTAAAATCACCATATAACTCACTATGTGAAATCATAAGCAAGAATCTATTATCTTGAATAAACTTCAAGATATTAATTTGAATTCTTAATCCTATTATGAAAATTATACTATGCATTTCAGATCCAAAATCGGAAATATCATCCAATAAAATGTTTAGAGGTTAAAGATAATTTAATTATTACTATGAATTCATTTGAATTCTAATAAAACCTCTAAACTACTTGGTCCCTTTTAAATACTGAGTTCCTTGGAAGAATTTATAATATAAAATGTATCACAAGAAACAACCCGTTAAGAGCTTAATTGATAATTAATCAAATATTTCAAAACATAAATCATGGGGTACATTTTCTTACGATAGCAAATTATTTTATTTCCTCAGTAATTTTTTTTACTTGCTATGTTGAATTGTCAAAATTTTCAGACTACTTCTTATGGCGTTGGTACCCTATCACCTTTATCAAAATGACAAACAAAAGATATAAATTCATAGAATAGATTATTCTCCATCTATCTATAAGGCATTAGACCTTAACAAACCTTCAACAGTGGGTTCACTAAACTTCATTTATCTTTTAATCCTCATTTAGGTAAAAATCAATTGGAGCGTCTCGTCTAATCCATCAAAAAGGTCCGTCAACCAATATCTTAATAACATATGTAAAAATTAGTAGACGTGTTTAAAAAGAAATTAAATGACAATTTACTCATGCTCACATCAATTTTCATAATCATTATAAATAATTATTTAACATTCATGAAAATCCAACACAACATCATGATATGTCTTTTGGACAAAGACCACAACGCATGTGTTCAAACTTTCTTATAAGTGATTAACCTCTGTAGGAGATGAACATCACTCTTTATTCTTCAATGCTCATAAAACTTACATAAGTGATGACTCTCTCAGACAGATGAACAACACATGTATAATTTTACCTTAATACAGTTCAAAACCTTAATCATTGATAATCCAACGAATATTATGGAATCTTAACAACCAGTTCACTACGTGAATACATAGTCATCCAACCCCATAAATATTCCAAAAACAATTAATTATATAATTTTATCAAATGATCATTATTTAATCTTAATGGTTAGTCCACTGCGTAGAAACATAACCATCCAACTTTATAATAATTTATAAAATAATCAATTAATGTTCTCAATGAAATAAACAAATTATAATGAAATCTTAATTATTAGTCTACTACGTAGAAACATAACCATCTAATTCCATAATCATTTCATAGGTTATAACTTTGTAAACCATGAACTGCAAATCCAATATCATTACACCCAACATAAATTTGTATACTTCTCTTAATCAATCCAACACGGTCACATATAATTTTTATTTCAAATTATGCAAAATAATGAGAAATATATAACATTCTTAAATTTATGTTGAGTGAATATTATCCGTGAGCATATAGAATATGTAGGCATCATTAAGTGTTTGGCACTTTCATTCAATTAAATGAAAATATATCAGAGGCAACTTCCAAAATTTGTAACATTTATATCACATTATATAAATGAATACCTCAAGATGATGAACCTCCTACGGAAAAGAATATCACCTATCACATGTGATAACCCTCCTACAGAGATGATTAACACATGCATTTCCATCTTTACAGCTTAAATTTAATAATTGATAACCAAAGAACATCTCAAAATCTTAATGATTAGTCACCACGTGAAACATAATCATCTAATTCATGAGAATATTCTATCAATTATTAAAACTTATCAAATTAATAATCGTTAACCGATGAATTTATCAAAATCTTAATGATTAGTCACTACGTGAAATATAATCATCCGAAACCATAATAATTATTTATGAACTGCAATTATTTTTCATAAAAAAATTTGAAAATTTTTAAAATTGCCTCATGATTTTGGTAAAATTCAAATCGGCCCCCATATTTAACCAAATATTAAATTGACCCTTAATAGTTTCTGAAATTATAAATCTGGCCCAACACGTGAACAATTACACATAGATACCTCAAAGTTATATTAATTCTAGTAGACCTAGGAAAATTGCATAACAGCCCAATATTCTATCTAATTTAAAATGGACCTAGAAAAATTCAAAACAATCCAAAACTTTATCTAATTTACAAAAATTGGCCCATGAAAAAATCAACCAAAAACCTTAGATTTCATGGCCACCGTCCAATCCCAGTTCCGTCGGCCACTAGAACGGCGGTAACCCAACCGGAACAGCGGCGACAATCCAACCCTTTCATTATCCCATATCATCAAATTCGCAAACAATCGCGAATCATAAAACCTCACAAGAGCTCCGCAATCGCACAGATCTTTACAATGGTGGCAAGCCTCACCATGGCCGGAAGAGGACGACCAACATTGACCACACCATCGTCGATGAGATGACGTCAAACATAGACTCAACAGAGCCTCGCTGGAGCTTGTTGTTGTGTCATTGAGACCATCGACCCGTGACAGCCTGGGTTTGGTTTCAATCGGGTGTACAACCCGCGTCCAGATCCGACTAGCCTTAACGACCCAGGTTTGGTATTGTGCTTCAGGCACAACCACCCGCACCAATGCACGGGTCTGGGCCATCGACCCGTATATGTGCCTTAAACCAGAATCTACATCCCACCGTAACCCACCATGGATTCAACTTAGTTCAGCCAACAATCATCACCAGATTCGTAATAATACATAAAAAATAATTCTTGCCTTATTTATCAATTGCTATTATAAAATAATTCAATAATAAAGCCAATTTATATGATTCATACAATCCATGCAATAAGGTATTAAGATTCAGTGTTGTGTGTTGGTTACCATGGCAACCGAGATCTGTGGGACTCCATTCAAATCCAAAACATGTTATTCAAAATTGCATCGGCTTAACTACCAACAAACTGACAAGTCAAAAACAACACAAAATACAACCATATATTTTAATTTGTGTTGTTAACATATACCGAGACCAATCCGTAGTGTAATAACATGTTATAAAACAAAACACATATATAGTATCAAAACCATTCAACCTATGCAACAATATGACCAGCTCTAATATCACTGTAAGCATTATGTATAAAAAGAAACAATTAAATCCCATATTGTATGCATAAGTATGAATATATGCGCGCCTGAAAGTGTAGTGGAAACCATCCAATTCATAGAGTCTTAATCTGGATCCATAATAACATAATAACCTAAAAAGAAAACAATAGAGAGTCTTCTACTCTCTTCTCACATTTCTCATATTGCCTAATGGAGAGACAATCATGTAACACATTCTATGAGTGAGAGTAGGGACATCCTATAAATAGTATAACTTCCTAGAATCCTAACCCATAAAGGATTCTCAAAACCCCAATAGGATGGCTAGTCCAAAAAGGAATACTAGGCTCATACATATACAATAGTCCATACCATATCTTACATATATTTAATGTAACTAAGGTGCACCGAGCCTAATAATATTGATCACATTAATAACGGGCTTTATCTGGTCAATTCTCACTTACTTAAACATTCCAATCAATTCAGTTTTTCATAAACTCAAAATATAATGTAATATGTTGCTCAAAATTTTATAAAAAATCTTACAAATACGTCATACATTACATTACATTCGTTACGTGATTTTTCATTATTTTTGTTATATAAAGAATTAAATAGTAGGAATGAGAATCAAATTTTACAGTGTCGGTCCTGATTATTTTGATATTCCTGGATAAAATCTAAAAAAATGAGTATCATACCAATAAAATCATTCCCACTTCATCCCAAAATAAAAACCGAAAAAAAAATCCATGATTTTTATGTCTTTGATTGCTTTTTTTTTTTTTGGTTGGTGGAGAAGAAATAAAGAATATATATATATATATATATATACATATATATATAAGTAATAACTGATATGAAAGTATAAAACTTTAAAAAAAAAAAAGGTTTTGTACTAGCTAAAATAAAACGAATTGGGTCAAGTTGTAATTTTTTTTTAGTATTGTTTATACTTTTTTTTAGAGTTTTTTTATAACTTAAAATATAACAACAACTCACGTCATATGTTTTGGGCCCCTAGACACGACAGGTCAGGGCGTGCGCCCACCCTTGACCCACCCTAGAGCCGCCCTTGAAATTACATGAATCATAATTCAAGTTAGGATAGTGTTATCCTCTATCCAGGTTAACAACTACTTTATTTCCAAACTTTTATAGAAATAAAATATAAGTCAATCAGTACATTTATTATCTTATTACAATAAATGCAGTTCCTATATTTCATTTTCAAAAGATAAAGTAATCGTTATCTTGTACCATTATGGTATATGTTAATACTACCCTTTAAGGTATTACCATAAAGAAACGTGTTATAGGAATATTTTATCGAATGTACACATCATTGACAAAGTGGATAGTCCCTGAAGATTGCCAGGTAGATATCCGAATAGGCATTCAGAAAATATCCTTCAAGATATCACTAAGGAATACGAACCCGAGTATGCCCGAATACAAGTATGCGACAGGTCAAGACCTACTCGGGGACCAAGTGATGTCATATTCTACTCGAGACAAGAACGGGAAAACCCGAATGAAGAAGTACAAAACATAATTCGCACATGGGTATACCAAGTCTTGCTCAAATACGCAAAGACATCTATGTCGAGAAGAATTCCTAGAAGAATAAAGTACCAAACAGGAAACAGGTTCCAAATCGGGCAATAACTTTACTTCTTCAAGAAGACTGCACATTTATAAGGAAATAAATTCCTAAACTGACTGTATCTCCAGAGTCTCATTCGATCTCCATACAATCTCCGAAATAGGAAAGAAGTAAACTATTCCAACAAGCAACCAAATTGTAACTAAATACAAAAATATTTCATTACTTGTACAACGAGGATTAGAGTTCTATGTGAATATAAATAGACTCATAATCTCATTGTTGAAGGGATATAGAATCATGAATAGAGAGAAAAAAGAGAGATCGAGTATTGCAATTCTTTATTCTAAATATTGGATTTTGGTTCGGTTGTTCGCTCAACCACCCGTGGACGTTTCTCTAATCACCGGAGTTTTACCACGTAAACTCGTGTCTAACTGGTTTTAAATTGCATTCGCTTTCTCTCTCTTTGACAGGTCACAATTAAATTCAATCTTGTTGACTTTCTCACCCATCGAGAAATTGACATCAACAATTGGAGATAGAAGGAGGAGGCCGAACCTTCAATCTGATTTAAAGTAATGGCTGGAAGCGGAAATAGAAACAGTTATGGGGACTTCCAAACAATAATGGAACAATGACTAATTCGAAAGAACCAAGAAGTCATAAGAGAGGGAAACATATTGAAAGAAAGTATCACCTTCTGAGGGAAATTGTGCATAGAGGTGAAGTGACGATTACCAAGATCGCGTCAGTAGATAATCTAGCGGATCCCTTTACAAAAGCTCTTCCACAAAAGAGTTTTGATGAGCATCTAGAGAACATAGGGATGAGAGATATGACACATTTGCTATAGAGCAAGTGGGAGATTGTTGGGATTATGCTCGATAGCAAGAGTATAATAATATATTTGACAATCTTTTCATATTAATAAAGGGATTTCTAGTTTAACAAATTTTATAGCATTTATAGTTTAATTATTATAATTGTCAAAAGTAAATAATCATAAGGTCAAAAGACTATGAGAAAAGAAGAATTGTTTATACATCTAGATATGTATGAGGTAGACACAATTTTTTAGTTAGTCTTGAATAATATTCACAACTTAAGATAAAAGGTTGGGCGTCTTTATCTTGTCAAAGTTGTAGATTCTTTTGCTAGCATTTGAGTGTGATTAAATATGTTATGATGAGTCTAAAATCATCAAAGTGTGGTGTCTTGGGGCAAAAGAATCTATTGCACTGGGTGCATTGAATAGGATCACAATGAAATACTTTATCTAAAACCGTCAATGGATAAAAGTTTTCATTTGAAGACAATCAGAGAGTCTATCTTAATCCTGAGATAAATGATGGACTTATGGTTGCAGGTGTTATCATTTGAGCTATCAATGAGTACAATTATATAGCATAGTCTATCATCGATAGTTTGGTGGTATTCATTTGTTAATCGATAGAGGACTTCATTTATAGATATGGACATCATGGCTCCATTTATTAAATGAGAGTAGAATATCATCATATGGATGTTTTGAGGTATTGGATATTAAATCTTAACATTAAGTTTTCAATAGTGTCTATTGAAACATGGCTTCTAAACAAGTCAAAATATCCAAGTTCAAAATGTGGTCATATGAGTAAATATGGTAACTTGGAGAGCTATAGGCAGTCTATGAGCTATTGGCGATTACTAATATTCTTCATGAGGATACACTTTCTCCAATAAGGTTGTCTAGGGTATGAATGAGTAACATCAACTTATTCTATCTTTATTTAAGAGTTCAATTTTAGTTCTTTAGTGGAATGAACTAAAATTAAATAGATCGGATCTAAGTGAATCATTTGTTGATTGTGATTGGGTCGTGTCTATTGGAGCTTAATTTTATATAGCTCGCCAAGATCCCCAATCCACACGAACTTACATGGATCACTTGATATATTCTACCGGACCAATTTATGGGTCCATTTAGAATTGTATTAAGGCATGTGAACTTGTTTCTTTTTATAAGAATAGGTATAGTTCACATGTGGACTTTTTATTAAGGTCCAATAGATTTAATAAAATAAGAAAAATAATATGTGGCCCATATATATGTGTTGGGCGGTAAGGCTACTTAGAATAGCTTAATTATATTATTTTTATTTTATTATTTAATTAAATGGAAATTAAATAATTTGTTGATTAATTAATTATTTAATTAAAATTCAAAATCTTTTTCCTAGTAGGAGATGGTCTCCTAAAATTATACTATTGTTGGTAGTATAATTAATATTAAAGACTATATTTGATAAGTAGATAAATAAAAGAAATTATTTATCTAATCAAATTAGGAAGTCTTTAATATGGTTACAAATACACTATTGAGTTGGATTAGGAGTCTTGGTGTAGGAAATAATTCCTTTTGGAAAAGGATTCTTAACCACCAAGTAAATCCACCTAAGGATAAGATTCTTAACCACCAAGTAAATCCTTCTTAGGAGAGGATTTAGTCTCCTATATATAATACCTATTAAATTCGACCAAGAATGAATTTTTGGTGTGAGAAGTTGTTTTTTATTTGTTTTTTATTGTTATATATAAAAAAAAAACTTTGTCCAACTCATTGTGTGAAGAATTCGGCCAAGCATAGAGAAAAGAATGAACGTTTTTGTTTTCGATAGTACACTAGTATCATTTGCATCAAAAGGGTTTTGTGTACAACATCGAATCAAGGTTCACGCGATTTTCAATCAAATTGATTGATAATTCAAAAGTGACCGGACGTTCTTGGTTTTTCTCTTGGAGGATTATTGTGACTAACAAAGAAGAAGATTTTGTTTGTTTCCATCTTCATGTATACAATTTAAAGAAAGGGAGCTCATACTCCTAGGTGATTCATGCTCGTGATTGGATTGGAAGATCTTGCGGATTCATTCGACGCTTGTTCAATCATCACGAGAAAAAAGTATGACACTTTTTATATACATCAATTAATCTAGAGTTAAGGTTCTCGTTGCGTAAAAGGGAAAAAAATATATTTATACGCAAACCCTAATTTTTGATTTACTAAATTTCTCACGCTTCTGTTGTGTTTTAAACCACTTTTTTCCCTACAAGGGCAAGCTCTCATCCTTTCAAAACCAAAAATGGGAGAAATACTCCACCTGTACTTATCAATTACGGAATTAGCAGCAAGCTCAGTTCTAGTTAGAACAGAAGATGAAGTACAGAGGCCAGTGTACTATACCAGCAATACACTTCTTCCAGCTGAAACCAGGTATTCACATGCAGAAAAAATGGCCTTAGCATTGGTTTCGGCAGTAAGGAAGCTGAGTCCATACTTTCAGGCTCATACAATCCAGGTCCTCACCGATTGCCCACTTAAACAAATCTTACAGAAGCCAGAAATTTTAAGAAGACTAACCAAATGGGCAATCGAGCTGAGTGAATTTGATATTTAGTACGTCCCCATGACATCTCCCAAAGGCCAGACTGTAGCAGATTTTGTAGCAGAATTCACATAACCAAACTTGGAAGTAAAAAGGATGTTGGGCAAGAGTTTCTCGTGGAGATTATATGTTGATGGTTCCTCGAACACTCATGGCAGCGGGGAAGGGATTGTAGTATGCACCCCGGAAGGAGATGACGTTGAATGTTCCATGAGATTCGATTTCAAAGCAACAAATAATCAAGCCGAGTATGAGGCGTTACTAGCTGGACTTAGAGTATGCGTTGCCCTTGGAGCAGATGAGGTCAAGATATTCAGTGACTCACAGGTAATCGTCAACCAAGTCCTGGACGACTACCAAGCTAGAGATGAAGGAATGATAGCTTTCAAGACATAGCAAAACAACTCCTTCAAAAGTTCAAGGAATATAAGATTGTCCAGATTCCTAGGGAAGAGAATGAAAAGGCTGACGCTTTGTCCAAACTAGCATCAGCAACAACCACAATCAGGCCAAAAACTATTATGGTCGCACATCTCCTCAGACCGAGTATAGTTGAGCTAAAAAACTTAGAAATCTCATAAATCTGAACACTGTCAGACGGTTGGATGACTCAGCTGAAAAGATACCTAGAAGAAGACATACTTCCGAAAGATCCCCTAGGAGCCAAACGTGTCAGGTACCGGTCAGCAAGATACACATTGATAGAAGGAGAACTGTACAGAAGAGGGTTTTCCCGAACACTCCAAATATGTGTATCGGAGAAAGAGGCATGTCGGATACTACAGGAAATCCCTGGCGGAGTATGCGAAAATTATACTTGAGGTAAAATTTTGGCAAACAAGGTACTCAGACAAGGTTATTATTGGCCCTCTTTGTTCTTGGATGCACAACGATGTTCAGAAAGCTGCAATACATGCCAAAGGATTGCTAACGATATCCGACAGCCCCCTGAACAACTCAGAAGCCTTACGTCCCTATGACCATTTGCCATGTGGGGTCTGGACTTAATTGGCTCAATGCCGGCAGGGACAGGGAATGGAGCAAAGCATGCAATAGTAGCCGTTGATTATTTCACAAAATGGGCGGAAGCCGAAGCATTAGTACACATCACAGAAGAAAATACCACGAACTTTGTGAAGAAAAATATACTCTAAAAATTTGGAGTCCCAAGCACTATCATCACTGACAACGGCACCCAGTTTGATAATCTAAAATTCAGACAGTTATGCAAAAAGTACCAAATTGCCAATTACTACGCCACACCTGCCTATCCTCGAACAAATGGGCAAGCTAAAACAGTAAACAAAAACATCAAGCACACACTCAAAGCAAAACTAGATGCCAAGAAAGGAAGTTGGGTTGAAAAACTTCCTGAGGTATTATGGGCATATCGGACGACAGCAAGGACTTCTACAGGAGAGACTCCATTCACTTTAGTGTTTGGAACAAAAGTTGTTATCCCCGTAGAAACATCGTACGCATCACTTAGGGTCAGGCTATACGATGAAGACCAGAATGTTGATATGTTGTTACAAAGTCTAGATGAGCTAGGAGAAAAGAGAGAGAAATTCCGAATACGAAATATGGCATATCAGCAAAGAGTGGTTCGCCACTACAATTCTCATGTTCGGATCAGGAAATTCCAATTGGGAGACCTGGTACTCAGAAAAGTGTCACTGAACACAAAAAACAAAGTCGTAGGCTCCTTGGCTAACAAATGAGAACGCTCGTACAAGATTGAAGGGGTAGCTGGTCATGGAGCATTTTGGATTGCACGACTAGATGGAAGGGTCTTACCCCGGCCATGCAACGCCCAATATTTGAAGATTTTTTATCCTTGAAATTTTGTTTCCCTTTTTAGTTAGGACAATTCTAGTCAGGATAGTTATTAGCTTTGAAATTTAATCATTGTTAATTTTTGCAGTTCTAAATAAAAACCCAACTCGGGATTTCAGAAATCTAAAGCATATGATAATAAGAACATATGAAAGACGGGCATGATAATAAGAACATGCAAATAGAATGCTCGGGACCATTAATTTGGTAAGATTCGAGAATGGGCGGAGAAGCTTGAAGGAGAACACCAGCCGAGCAAGGTCATTCGACCTTAGCCAAAAGGCAAACCCGATACACCAGATTCTGGAAAATGGCTCAGGGCACCGTCGGGAAAAATCCCGGTAAGATACGCAGCTGTGTTAAGCAATTCAAAAGCTTTTCGGCAAAACCTTACACAGACAAAACTAAGGAGACATCCTCAGTAACTTATGCAAGGACTCGAACATATGATCATGGTGAGCCTTGATATAATGTTTGGGTAGCAACCGAGTATGAAATAACGAATATAAATCTACTTGCTTGTTTCAAGACGGCTCGGTTAATAATATTAGTTAATTTAATAAAATACTTGGCACAAATAAATTGCATTAACCAGTTTAATAAGATATTTGGCATTAAAAATTGTTCCGAGTAAGCGAAACCAAGTTAAATAAGATACTCGGTAAAGCTACTCGGACAACAGAGTTAGCCAGTTCAATAAAATACATGGCGTTAGAAGCTATTCAAAGTGACAAAGTTAAAATACTCGATACTCGGTGAAATTACTCGAAGTTGACAGGTTTAAACAATGGCTTTCTGAATAAAATACACAAAACTTTCATTGATCAAAATTTTTACAAGGCAAAAATTTTACAAAAATGACTAATGCTGGGACGAGGATTTGGAACTCTTGCCGATGCTCGGGTTAGACACCATTTCATTTTCAAGGAGAAGACTTTCATTTGAAGGCCAAGCAATTGTGTCAACCGAATCATCCATCCACTTGCTATAATCTGCTCCAGGGATCAAGCCAACATCAGACATCGAACCATCTACGCCGGATTCCTGACTGGCATAAAAGGTTGAGAGAGAATGTTCTGATGGAACCTCCAAATGCATAGGATGGGGCTATTTACCTTGACTGCGGTAGTAAGCTCTCCATTCTTTCATCTGAGACCGAAGGGATTCCAGGGACCAGTCCATATGATGCTTGATCGACAGCTCTTAGTTGGTTCGAGCTTTTTCAGTTGCCCGATTTTTGACTTTAAAAATTTGCCAGCTGAAACTAACCCTCGCTGAAATTCTTGAAATTCCTCAAGTGCCAGCTTAGCCTCCTTTGATAGGGATTATACCGTTAAGGCTTGGCATTCCAAGTCTTAGATTTTCTACTCATAAGACGACTTGACCTGTTCAGCTTCCTGTTCGGCTTTGAGCATCGATTCTTGGGCAGCAGACAACAAATTCTGAAAGGACACGACCTTCTCCTCTGCCAAAGAAGCTCTCTCTTCAGCCTCCACTTGCTTAGCCAAACAGTGGTAGGCAAACACCTGGGCAAAGCTCACCTCTCTTTGATAAGCTGTTTCAACCCGAGCATGGATATCCTCGCTCTCTTTCAGCTGAGCTTCAAGACGCCTTATTCGACCGGCTTGATGTTATTGCGTCTGAACCAACTCAGCACACTCAGCCACCATCTGCAAGGAAGTTAAGTTAAAAATCTAACAGGCGAAGACTTAAAAACAGTTGGGATAGAACTTACATAGGACGCACCATTGAAAAAATTATGAAGACGATCAATTGAAGAACCGTCCCTGAAACGACTCCATTGGTCATCCCCAATGAAAGCCTGACCAAATGACATCACCCTTAACATATCCTGGGGAGAAGGATAGAAAGGGTCTCCTGAGGATTCAACCCTTACATCTTCAGCCTCAAGAGGTAAGGAATCCCTTTTCAGACTGGAAGTTTTCGCTCTTCCTGCAGACACTTCAACTTGAACGCTTGGGGAAATTCCAACCTCGGTATCATCATCACTTGATTCGATAAACGATACCACCTGAAGGACTTTATGAGGCAAGTGGGAGAGTCGGTCATCTTTCTTTTCTCAGCCCGAGTAAGATGAAAGCAGAGATCAGTCGCTGGATCATCCTGATCATCAACATCAAGGAAAGATTCGAAGAAACCAGGATCAGGATTTACTTGTTCATCTAAAGGCTTTCCAGCATCGTCTCCATCCCTAACAGCAAACTGTTCAGCAAAAAATTCATCAATTGGGGACTTTGGCACACCGAAAACTCTACCAAGACAATCTTATTGCCCGTCATCATCCTCAGGAAACCTTTGGGCATTGAAGTTTCAGCAGGGCCACTCGGACCACTAGATTCCCCCACGGTCGGCTGAATGACCTCCTCAAAGACGTACTCAGGGATCTGCTCGCTAGCCTCATCAGACTCATCATCCGAGTCAGGTAGAGCAATGTCTTCCTTGCTTTACAGAGAAGCTTCTTTTTAGCTCGCCTGAAGCCGAGTCATACACTAACATGATAAATAGAACCAAGTCAGATAGTAATATAAAGGTGAAATAGAAGCAAAAAAAAAACCATACTTACATCGCCTGCGATAGCCTGAAACCTGGCTAAAAAGACAAGCTCTATTATCTTCTTCTCACTAAAAAGATAGGAATTGCTCATCTTTTATAGAGTACACACTACAACTCGAGCAAATCTGGTAAGCTCAAAATCAGATAAGTCAAGTTTTTTCTTGTTCCATACGTTATAAGAACAGAAAAAGCGGGGAACCTTCAGCACCGTCTGATTCTCCCCGACCGAGAGAGTAACCTCAAGTCCCAAGTTCCCTCAAGCAAAGAACCAACTATTTTTCCAACGCTTGTTCGTTGAAGGAAACCCTCACACGAAACCTCTCTTTTTTGAGTCATAAGAGGTTTCAACTCCCCGATTCACTTTCGTCCCCTCAGGGACCCAGCAATCCGACGGATTGGACATAAGAAAATAAGTACATGTCCGACCAGATTGCCTTAATGTATAAAAATGCATGATTTCATCCGGAGAAGGTGGTGATAGGTTCATCCGGCTCCACCTATGCCACATACACATTAAAATATTGTTGCTATTCGGGGCAAGTTGGGCTGGAGTGATCCCTACTTCGGCCAGAAACCAAGCAATGAACGGCTGAAAAGGAAGAGTTATACCGCATCAGAACATAGACCCGTAAATGGCCACCACGTCCGGATGAGGGTTCCGTACGGCTCTATCACCAGGAGGAGACATTATAACTGAGTTATCCAGGTCAAATCGAGCACGGTACTTCATGATCTCATATACCCCGACCACATTCGGCTCTGCATCAAACCCACTCGGGCGATCAATAGAAAAAGAGATATGTGATGTTCTGAACTCCGATTTAACGTCCCTCTCATCAATGGTTTGTTCCCTGATTTGAACGCTGCCTGAGCCATGTTTGTGGACATCGCGTTTACTCTGATGTTTTCTCATCCTGGATCGAAGAGAAACCCTGTGATCCGAAATGAAAGATTCATAACTAAAATTTAAACGAACGTCAGGGTAAAGCCCGGAAACGTCAACACCTAAAAAAGGAGGCTCATCAGAAGGGATTTCCCCCAATAGTCTACGAACGTAAGAGACTAATTGAAAATCTCCACGTTCAAGCACTTCGAAAGCTATAACGAAAAGGCATTGTCGAGAAACAAGATCCATCAAAACTTACCTTTAGAATAAAATGCAAAAAAACCTGTAAGAGCTTCAAACGGAGAAGGGAAATGAATCTCTGCGTAAGAAATCTGGGTTGAATATTTGCTTATGTGAAAATGAACCGGAATAGTACCTTTTCGTTTTAAATAGATTACTCGATAACAGACGCAAAACCCTATGGATATGAAAAGCGGGAAGAAATTGAAAATGAGGATTTGATGACATAGACGGCGCATCAGGAGACGCACAAAGTCACTTCTCATAAATGTTACTAGGGTATTGAAGCGGTGGGAAAACACGTGCCAGGAAAAGAACTCACCAAGCCATCAGAATCTCGAAACGTCGCAATCATTGAGATTTTACGTGAAGGGATTTACGTGATAGCCATTAAGACACGTCATTATTACAAGGCGTTGTTATTCTGGTATTAATGAGGCGTAAAGATTAAAGGGTCAATTAAAATATTTACGCTAAGGACAAAATCCCACTCGGCAAAAATATTTTAAGGGGGTATTGTTATAGGTATATTTTATCGAATGTACACATCATTGACAAAATGGATAGTCGCTTAAGATTGCCAGGTAGATATCCGAATAGGCATTCAGAAAATATGCTTCAAGATATCACTAAGGAATACGAACCCAAGTATGCCCGAATACAAGTATTCGACAGGTCAAGACCTACTCGAGACCAAGTGACATCATATTCTACTCGGGACAAGAACGGGAAAATCCGAATAAAGAAGTCCAAAACATAATTCGCACATGGGTATACCAAGTCATGCTCAAATACGCAAAGACATCTATGTCGAGAAGAATTCCTATAAGAATAAAGTACCAAACAGGAAACAGGTTCCAAATCGGGCAATAACTTTACTTCTTTAAGAAGACTGCACATTTATAAAGAAATAAAGTCATAAATTGACTGTATCTCCAGAGTTTCATTCGATCTCCATACAATCTCCGAAATAGGAAAGAAGTAAACGACTCTAACAAGCAACCAATTTGTAACTAAATATAAAAATATTTCATTACTTGTACAACGAGGATTAGAGTTCTATGCGAATATAAATAGACTCATAATCTCATTGTTGAAGGGATATAAAATCACAAACAGAGAGAAAAAATAGAGATCGAGTATTGTAATTCTTTATTCCAAATAATGGATTGTGGCTCGGTTGTTCGCTCAACCACCTGTGGACGTTTCTCCGATCACCAGAGTTTTACCATGTAAACTCGTGTCTAACTGGTTTTAAATTGCATTCTCTTTCTCTCTCTTTGATAGGTCACAATTAAATTCAATCTTGTTGACTTTCTCACCCTTCGAGAAATTGACGTCAACAAAAAGTATTCTCCCATTCCACCAAGAAATTAAGTTCATTTTCCAATATAGTTAGAGCATCTCCAATACTATTAATCATTTGGAGAAAATGGAGTGCCATATAGGATAGATATTTAAGAAGTTAGAAAAACTCTCTCCAATGCAATTATTTAAGTTGAATATGTAGATGATGCAGTAAAAAAAAGTTAGAGAATATGGAGTTGAGTTTCTAATTCTAGAACTCTCTTAGAAATGTTGACTATGATTTCTAATTCTTTCTACCAATATTATTAAAACTCATTCAATTGTAAAATAAAATAGGTAAGAAAATTTAATAATTGTTTTATTATGATTGGTCACAAATAGATACATATTTGACTTAGATAATTGCATTGGAGATGTGTATATGTATTTCTCTACTATTAAATATAAATAATGACGTGGAACTATTTAGAAACTCAAAATTGCATATTTACATTAGAGATGCTCTAACACTATACATCTCACCTGCAATCTTACTATTTTCATCATAACACATTTAGCAACTAAGATGTCACTTGGTAAGTGGATACATATTAATTGGTGAGTGAATACATGGGTAAGAGATATTATTATCAATTAATGTGTGTCCACTCATAAAGTGACAACTAAGTTGTCACGTGTGTTGGGATGGAAATGTTATGATTATAGATGGGACGTTTAGCATTATTGATTTACTAAAATCAAACGAGAATCAAATTATACGGACTCTATATAAAAATCAAGAATTATGTTTCAGGTGGAAGGGAACTTAATTTCTCCATCCTATATAAAGAAATAATTTCAATTTGTTGATTCAACAAAGTAAGCTAGGAAACACCAATAGAAAACAGAGCAACAAGCAAACAAAAAGGAAGCAAACCGAAGACAAGACAAAAACAAACGAGCAAACAAAACTATTCCACCAAGCTTAAACTAGGCGAATAAACGATTCTTAAAGGTTGATTTTATTTTCATTATTGATTAGCAAAGGCACCCAAAATTTAATATTTATTAAATGGATCCGGATCCTACTATCATATATTATTAAAATAGAAAACCTTTCCATATTTAGCAAAATATGGACATATTTATCCCTCTTTAGGTCTAGGATTTGGGAAAAAACTTAAAAATTCTAATTTTGTATACTTTGTTGTACAAAATATAAGATTCTATTTGCATTTTATTGTTTGATGGTTTGTGGTGACGGTTTTGGTTAGAATTATTGTAAAGTAGAGATCTTTTAATTTTAGACAAGACTCAAAGAGTTGTATTCAAAAAAGTAAAATGTGTGATCCTCCTTTCATCTCATTAAAGTAACAATTTTATAACCAAATTATTTATCTAATCACCTCCAGACTTGAATCTATTCGCAAAAAACAGTTGTGGGCCTAGGATTATTGAATCGGACCATTAATGGGTTGGGTTATTAAAACCCAAAAAATAATTGTTTGAGATTGGACATTAATTTAAACCCACTAAAATTGTTATAATCCATTAATTTAAAAATATTTTAATTTTGGACATTTTTGCTTTTAATGTTTATCATAAAATAGTTTAGATATACAGTACATCTATTTTTTGAATAAACCATTAGATATACATGTAAAATGTATAATATGTTTGCTTATATTAATTTGAGTATTCATATATATATATTCCTTAATTTATTATTTTTACGGTTTATTCTTTTTTCTTATTTAGTCAAACAAATTATTAATACTAAAGTAATAATAATAAATAACTGGTTAAATGTATCGATTTCGGATTACCCATTAAATAACGAATGAATCTGAATTTTCATTTTCAAACCCAATAAGATAACAGGTGGGTTCGGGTTAAATAAAATTTGAATCGATCAATTTACAACTCGATACATATTTGAATTGATTAGATCCATTGTCACGTCTAATTCATTTCCAATAAGGGT
This sequence comes from Dipteronia dyeriana, assembly GCA_032871835.1. Classification (NCBI taxonomy): domain Eukaryota; kingdom Viridiplantae; phylum Streptophyta; class Magnoliopsida; order Sapindales; family Sapindaceae; genus Dipteronia; species Dipteronia dyeriana. Next base: position 25,662,788 of record CM065297.1, on the reverse strand, counting down.
TTAGAAATGTGTTAAACTTTAACGTATCATAATTTTGACTATACGTTATAAATTAGATTTATTTATCTTTCTATTCTTATTCAATAAAATTTTGAGACATTTGTAAAAGTAGTCAAATCAGAAAATGAATTATTGTTTTTAACCAAATTCTATTTTTTTATTGTTTGTAACCAATTATGATAATACATTATTATTTTTAACCAATAAAGTATAAAACTATCCTTTTTTTCACACGGTGTGTCACGTTAAACATTACATAAGTGGGATATTTTATGTTTAACGTGACACATCGTATGATATCGTGAAATCATGTACTTTTAAAGAAAATGAGATATTTCATACCCAACGTGACATATATAGGATATCTCATACTCAACGTAACATATGTAGGATATTTCATACCCAACATGATATATATGAGATATTTCATTACATGACATACATGAGATATTTCATTTCCAACATGACATACATGATATATTTCATACTCATCATGACATATATGAGATATTTCATGTCCAACATGAAATACATTAGATATTTTATTTCCAACATGACATACATGAGATATTTCATACCCGACATGACATACATGAGATATTTCATGCCCAACATGACATATATGAGATATTTTATGTCTAACATGAAATAATTCATACATGAGATATTTCATAATCAACATGACATACATGAGATATTTCATACTCAAAATGATATACATGGGATATATCATGCTCAATGTGACATACATAGGATATTTCATACCCAAAATGATATACATGAGATATAATCATGCCTGTTGACGGTGATTTATGGACTAATCCCCCGTCACACAATTGAAACAAGGTAACAGCTAATCGCAAGCAAAAAGTAATAAGAAAATAAATGAGACACATGATTTTACGTGGTAAAACTCCAATGTGGGGAATAGTCCACGGTTGCCAATGACAGCAACAAAGATTCACTGTGCAGAAAAAAGATTACACCCTCAATCACTCTTGCCTCCTCTCTTAAATTTTGTGTTCACCCCTTTTTGGGTATTTTTTTGGGTCTATTTATACATGCATAGAACCCTAATTCTTGATATACAAGTAAGGAAAGTTCTTGTTGCTTAATAAAATTCTAACTTATTAGAGTCGTAATCTTCTTCTTTCCCGTTCCAGGTTGATTGTGTTCTAGTTGTATTAAATCTTCCTGTCTAATATGGACTCTACCGTCTATAAGGAAGTTTATTTCCTTATCAAAGTGCTCTCTAGAAAGCCTCGTTCAAATCAAACTCTTTTTCTGCTTATTTGAGTTGTGACCGTGTTGAACCTGGATGTTATCCACGTGTCGTGTGTCTAATCGCTTATTCTTCCCAACCATTCTTGTTTACTCCGATCATCGATTCGACTTGATCCTAGTCCCGACCATCTTGACAACCTGATCGGGTTTTCTAACCCGATCATCTGTGTTATCTCAGTTAGGGGGAACTGGTCGGGTTTCCTCGGTCCGACTTGCGTTGACTTAATTTGATCATCTTCTAGTGACATGGTGCCCCCGACCCTAGTCTTTTGTTGACGTGTCATATTACTCAGAACTTTCCAACAACAACACCCCCTAAAACATATAAGACCGAGCTTCTCGTTCGGAATAGAACTCATTCGGCGAAGTATGTTTAACTTATTATTATTTTTTGTCGTGGTGCTCTTGAATGCGCATTTAATGCTTTGCGTCTAAGCGTTAATGTCAATCACACTCATTTCGACGGACACAATCATTTATCTACTTTTTCAAATTTCGAATGGCACGTGTTTTTCGTTCTACATGCACCTACCCCCACACGCGTATGCGTGTTGGTATGACGTCACTTACCCCTATATATAGCTCATAAACTTTTCATTTTTCCTCACGATTTCATAATGACTTCTCGTAAAAACCCTAACCTCTCTTTTCCTCTAGATTTTGGCTTTCCATCTCCAAACTTCTGTGTCTTCATCACCTCCGTGCACATTCCAGGTATAGACCCAACTCTTCGTTATCGTTATTTTGAGCTTCTTATGCATGTCATCAAGGTTGGCGATAAAGAAAATATCCCTAGGCTTGAGTCTATTCTTTGGGGTCGTTTTCCTTCATCTCAACCCATTGCTCTAAATGTTGATTACTCTATGACCCGTCCCGGGTTTTTTCCTTCTTCTTCTAATCTATCCAGATATGTCGAAGACTACAAGGCAAACTTCTAAGGCTTCTTCTAAGGAGACTGTTCGCTTGGTGAGCGACTTGAAGATAACTTCTCATACGTTAAAATTAAAGGACGCCTTGAGGGAACCATCCTTACACTTTCAACATTGAAATTAACGTAGTGACAAACAAAGAACTCACGAAGTATATGGATTGGTTCTATCTCCCGCGTTCAATGAAGTTATCCTGCAGTAGTAATCGCGCAGTGTGGAATCCACCCCTAATGCAGTTGCCATCTATGGGGCAATGTTGTTTTCTAGGGTGACTTTCCCTCTACAACCCTTCATTGCTCGCTTATTGGCAGACGCGAGTGCAGCCTCATCCCAACTGACTCCAAACTCGTATCGGGTGTTGATCAGTCTGTGGCACTTATGGAAAAAGATTGGCACTAAGTACCCCCCAACCCAGTAGGATATACTCAATTTTTATACTCTGGGTCAGTCAGACACTGGTGGGACCTTTTACCTTCAATCGATGGGTTGAGATCTCTTATGGTTATAAGGAAAAACGTGCCATTCCAACGCATAAGGACCACAAGAGCTTCATCTGGGGGTTTCCATCTTCTAACAAGTACTTGAAGAATAGTTGGTTCTTCATCAACGAAGACTGGAGTGAGGTCTTGGTGGAGAATCCATCCCATCAGCTAAACCGAAATAGAGTCCCAATGCATTTCTATAGTCTCGAGCTACGGAACAAAACTGTACCCATTATGACTCGGGAACAGGCTAATACGGTCGTCAAAGCGGCCTAGACTTCTTGGGAGGTTCAGGACTGTCATAACTTGTATTCAGAGAAAATTTGATCGAATTGGGTGTTTTTCCTGAGATATCCGCTCGACGCAGACGCAGTAAGTCTTTTTTTTTTAAGTTCTCCTGATAGTGGATTATTATTGTTGTTGTTGTTGCTCACTATTTCCTGTGGTACTTTCCCTTTTAGTATATGAACTAGATATTGTTGCCGGTGAGCAAGCTGAAAAGGCTAAGAACCTCTATCAGGTGAGCCAAAAAGTTACTATCGACCAAGTGGCCCAAGGCATAGCTCCCCCAGAACATGACTTGTTTGAGTACATCTATGAGTCTGATCCATGACTTTGCGATGATTCCTAACGAGCAGGTTACGACGATCAGTCGTAATGCCCCTCCCCCTCGGAGCGGTCGGAGGTGGTCTTCTAGGGATAGATCCGGTCGGGTTCACTCTTCTATAGAGGGATCCGATCGTGAGAGATCTAGTAGGGAGAGATCGAATCGAGATAGACCTTCTGGAGGCAGGTGGAGTCGAGAGGATCCAAGTAGGGGCCAATCCCATAAAACTAGGTATGATGAAAATGTCTCTGCAGTAAAGTGGCTAAGATAGTTGAGGGATCTTCTGCCCATGAGGCTATCCGTAGAAGAGAGGAGATTATAAACGAGGCAGACCCATTACCTTCTCAGTCGGAAGCTGCCCCCATTCTTTTGCATGAAGAGGAGGATGACGATCAGGGAACCTTAACTAAACTAATTCTACTGGAGCAATGGTCAAAGAAAAAGGGTGATCGGACAGTCGCGATGTCTTTCGATGTTTCGTTTGAAACGGCTAAAGCCACCAATGCAGCAATTCCTCCACCTTGCCCATCTCCTTCTCAAATTCAACCCTATCGTTCTCCAGCGGGTCCTCCAGCACATCGCCCAAGGAAGGCTCCCATGAAATTTTTAGTCAAGCGCCAAATAATCTTCACAGATTCAGACTCCGATGATGGAAAGCACAACTCGAAAGAGTTATTCATTGATGACGATGTGTTGGACGTCATAGAGGAACAAATGCTTGGTCCGGTGTCGAAGTCAATGACTGGTGCTGCAGTGAAATTAGTCGAAGATGCTCTAGCAGTACAGCCTGGGGATAAGCCCCCCTTACGCCACCTGGATCCTTTGCAAAGGATGGTGTCAATAGAGGTCAAATTCCCATGGGGCAAAGTAGCAAAGTTCTTAAGGTTTCCCCTCAAGTTGGTGAAATTATCAAGGCTGGCCCGACCCTTCCTACGGTTCTTCCAACTACCTCTGCTTTTGACCGGCCCGTTCCGTCAATGACCCTGGATGTTCCAACCTCTGGGTCCCCTCACTCAAGTGAACTTCGAGTTGACCCCCTTCCATGCTTCGCTCCATGTCAGATGGTGAAGGGTGGTGAAGGGTGGTGATGACTACTGGAATAGCCAATCTGAGCAGGTTCAGATGATCTTTAATAACGAAATTTTTATAAGTGTCCTTCATGTCATCTTTTATCTACCTACCTTGTGGATTCCTTAACTCTTACTTTCCTTTCAGGCGGTGAAGGAGTTGATCTGGGCCTTGGCAGATCAAAAAAGGCAGGTCATAGAGATATCTCAGCTGAAGAAGGCCCCTTGTTGAAAAAGATGATGCTCTTTTCCTATGCCAGCGCTTCCAAGGTCAAGTGGTACGAGAAAAAGCTAAGTGACCATGATGCGATCGAGCTTGCTCTAAGAAAGACAATAGCCAACGTCCAGAATAGGGCTTTCGCATTTGAGGCAACCCTCAAATAGCTCAATTCAAAAAATGTTGAACTGGAGAAGAGGGTCTCCAGGGCGAAGTCGCTGAACGCTCAGCTTGAGTCGAGGGTCATTTTTGCTGAAACAGTGACAAAAAAAGCCCAAGAAGAGACTCGGCTTGCCCAATACACCTTTACTTCTGCCCATGAGGCAATGCTTGAAACACAACAGGTATCTGAGGAGGCTCGGATGCATTATGAATTCTTGGCCAAGAATATAGAACAGCAGCAGGTTAGCACTGAAGTGCTTTCCCATGATGCTAGGTCAGCCATTGAGGTCCAAAACGTTGATCATTATAAAATATCCCTAGCTTTTGATGCTGTCATGCTGAGGGAATTTGAGAGGGGGCTGACCACCGCTCGGGCTTTCTTCGGGGTCAAAGAAATACCTTCAGAGGAGGCTCACCGTAAATGGGATAGAGTAATCATGAAGCATAAGGATAAGTCTCTGGACACTATCAAGAACTAGAGAATTCGTTGGAGGGATTATTTACGGTCGATCGAAAATGACCCTCATCTTATGTATCTAGAGCTTCCTTCAACATCTTCTCTGGTTGCTTTCCATGAAAACGAAAAGACCAGTGCTTTAACTAAGGGTGCAGACGTTGGTTCTTTGTTGAGCATGGATTATTCCCCTTTTATGGCTGACGAGCCCAAGGATGTCATCACTTAGCCAGATTTTGAAAACTTAAGCCAAGACCATAGCTCTGATGCTCATTCTGGTGGTTTCGACCCTAGAGGCCCATCTAACACCACAAATGTTTAGAATTTTTTTTGTCATTTCTGTAATAGTAATTTTATAACCGCATATTTCCTTAATGAAATGAAATTTTATTTTCGTTTTTGAACACTCTATGACTAACTGTAACCATTTATCAACTCAAATTATGTGAGTCGGGTCACATCTAAGTTAGTCATTTTGGTTGTGATCATATCTTCTTCTACAATCCCTTTAACCTTGACCAGGATATTTTATTAACCCAAACTGCACTGAGTCTTTCATCTTGACTTTGGCCATGTAATTCTGTGTTACAGAGCTTGTAAGGGCTCTTGCGTGGGGTCAGGGGAGTCGTTCAGGTTTGCCCATCGGCTATACGATCCCCGACTATTATATTGTTGTTACGTCAAGAAGTGTTCTTTTATAACCCATTTACATGGTATTTGGTTTATAGACTCTTGTCTTTTATCTGTCAACTAAGTCATTGGGACGTCTCCCAATAGTCTGTTGATCAAGATTCGTTGCAACAGGTCATCTTTTATTTTACTAACTTAGTAGGTGCTTTGACTGTGCATGTTTTAAAGTAAGAATATTCATCCCTTGTTCAACTCTTAGTGCATCTCATCAGGGCTTATGTCCTGAAGGTGCCCTAACAGTGATTTATTGCACCCAGTTAGTTTTGGCGAGTGTACGCTGCCTTTGCGACATATTTTTTCGGCCCCCTCACTGGGCCTCTCGGGCGCTCCCACCTGATACAAAGTAGTTTCTAAATGCCCCAAGATTGCTTTTGTATACGAAAGCAAAGTTTTGAACACTACTCTTGACTTCTGAAACTATCCTCTCGATGGGGCTTTTATTAAATGATAAAGAGAATCATAAAATGATCAGTTAACAAGATAAAATCAGTCTCTAAAGAAGCAAGAGAAAACAAAAGGAACTAAGGGACCCCTAAGGGTAGAACATATTTAGGTATTGGGTGTTGCATGGCTTGGGTAACTCGCTTCCTTCTGATCGGGTAAGACGGTACACCCCAAGTCCTGACAACCCGACTACCTTGTACGGGCATTCCCATTTATCCGCCAAAGCCCCTGCTGACTTGTCTCTTGTATTGGTTGACACCTTTCTTAGAACTAGATCTCCAAGTTGGAATTCCTGATTCGGACGTACGAGTTATAGTATCTAGTGACTCCTTTACTGGTAGGCTGCAGTTCTAACTCTCGACATATCTCTTTTTTCTTCCAACTCGTTTAAGTTCTATCTCATCATCTCAGCGTTCGACTCGGGGTGGAAAAGATACACCCTAGGCGAGTTATGAACTACCTCAACCAGGATTACCGTTTCGGCCCCGAATGTCAGTGAGTAAGTTCCCCTATCGAGGTTCTTTATGTGGTCCAATAAGCTCATAGAACCTCATATAGCTTGTCTGTCCAGTTCCATTTTTTGGCATCTAGTTTTGCTTCTAGGGTGTGCTTGATTATCTTGTTCACTGCTTCAGTCTGATTGTTGGTCTGTGAGTGAGCTGGTGTTGCATAATAATTCCTTATGTCAAAATACCAACACATGTTCCTGAAATTATCACTATCGAATTGGGTTTCTTTATCCGTAATTATCGTGTCTGGGATCCTAAAATGGTAGATGATATTCTTCTTGACGAAACTCGTCGTATTGGCTTATGTTATATGTATTAGTGCTTCTGCCTCGACCCATTTGGTGAAGTAATCTACAGCCACAATAGCGTGATTTGCCCCTCCTTTATTGCAGCTGGCATTGGGCCAATCAAAATTAACCGTCACATGGCAGATGGCCAAGGTGATAACATGCTCCTAAATTGTTCATGAGGCCTCTTTATGTCGTTGGCTATTCTTTGACAACCCCCACATTGTTCGGCGATATCCTGAGCGTCTTGAAATAGGGTCGGCCAATAGAAGCCTTGTCTGAGAGTTTTGTGCGCTAAGTTTTTGCCTCCCGAGTGGTTTCCACATATTCCCCCATTGATGCTTTCTAATATCTGTCTGCCTTCCATAGGGCAGACACATCTCTGTAAGGCTTTCGGGAATCCTCTCATGTACAGCTCCCATCCAACCATTGAATACCTTATAGCTTTGTACCTAAGGCATTTTTGCTTAGGTTACTTCTGTTGGAAGCGTTCTATTTTCCAGGTATTCCCTGATCGGGGTTATCCAAGTGATTTAAACTCCTTCAATTGCATTTACCTCCAACACCTCTTATTGGTCCTTGATGTTTGGCCTTTTAAGATGAGTAACTGGGATAGTTTTTGACTGCACACTGATGGTGGCTAATGCCAATTTTGATAAAGCGTCTGCATTTTCATTCTTCTCTCTAGGTATCTGGGTGATTCTGTAAGTCTGAACCTTTCTAGCAATGCTCTGGCCACCCATAAATATACGGCCATGTTGTTATCCCTGGCTTGATATTCATCCAATATTTGGTTCACAATCACCTACGAGTCACTGAATATTTCCATCACATCTGCCCCTAAGGCCGTGCAAACTCTGAGTTCTGCCAAGAGTGCCTCATATTCGGCCATATTATTGGTGGCTTTAAAGTCAAACCGCAAGGTACACTCTACTTGATCACCTCCTAGGGTTGATATGACTATCAAGGCCTCGCTGCCATGTGTGTTTGATGACCTATCCACATGTAGTTTCCATGCGAACTTGTTTTTTTCTTTCAACAACCCGATTACCTCGATATTCGGCTCGATGAATTATGTGATCAGGTCAGCCACAACTTGCCCATTTATTGCGGCCCTTAGTCTCAAAATCACTCAGTTCCACACCCATTTAGTTAGTCTTCCGGACACCTCGGGTTTAGATAAGATTTGCTTCAATGGGTAGTCTGTATAGACCACGATCTTGTGTGCCTAGAAGTACGGCCTTAGCTTTCTGGCCGCGGTCACAAGAGCCAGTGCCATCTATTCCGCTAGTGAATACCTTGTCTCTACTGGTAACAATGATTTATTGGTATAATATACTGGTTTCTGTACCCCTTCATCCAATCTGACCAGTACTGATCTTGTCGCTACAAGTATTACGGATAGGTACAGATAAAGTACTTCTCTTTCAAGGGGTTTAGACATAATTAGAGATTTTCCCAGACATTCCTTGATCTTTTTGAAAGCATATTTGCACTCGGTACTCCTTTCTACCCTATTTTCCTTCTTAATTGCTTTTAAAAAGGAAAAAAACTTATCAGCCGACTTACTTATGAATCGATTCAAAGATGCCAAGCACCCTGTCAGCCATTGGACTTCCCTTAGTGTCCTTAAAGACCTCATCTCCTCTAATACCTTTATTTTTTCTAGATTTACTTTGATCCCCTTCTAGTGGACTTGGAAGCCTAGGAATCTTCCAAAGGGTACCCCAAAGATGCATTTTTTCGGATTGAGCTTCATGTCATATCTTTGCAGTACTCTGAATGTTTCCCTGAGGTCCCTGCGTGTTCTCCTGACGTTATGCTTTTTGTTAGCATATCATCCATATATACTTCCAAGTTTCTACCAATATGTCGGGTAAACATCTTGTTCACCAATCTCTGATAGGTTGCCCCAGCATTTTTGAGACCAAAGGGCATGACTTTGTAATAGTACAGCCCCTAGTCTGTGGTAAAGAACGTCTTATCTTCGTTAGGCTCAAACATCCGAATTTGGTTGTATCCCGAGTATGCATCCATGAAGCTTAACTGTTCGTGGTCGGCCGTTACATCCACTAACTGATCAATCCAAGATAGGGGAAAACTATCCTTTGGACATGCTTTACTGAGATCAGTGAAATCCACACACATCCTCCATTGGCCATTCTTCTTTTTAGCTAATACTACATTTTCCACCCATTCAGGGTATTTTACCTCCCTTATAGATCTTGCTGCCAGCAACTTCTCTACTTCCTCTTTGATCGCTTTGCTTCTCTTTGGGTTGAATCACCTTCTTGTCTGGACAACTAGCTTACGGTTGGGGTCGACTGCTAAATAGTGCGTAATTATCTTTGGGTCAATTCCCGACATGTCCTCATGTTTCCATGCCAACACATATTTGTACTCATTTAACAGTCTGACCATCTCACCCTACACCTACTTTGTCAGCCGGCTCCCGAGCTTTACGGTTCTCTCGAGATTGTTAACATCAATGGTGACCTCTATGGTCGGTTCATTTTCTTAGTTTTTCCTATCTTCTGGAGTTGTCTCCCTCGGGTCCAGGTCAAACTGATTCAGGGTTCGACTCTGATTTCCATGTTATCTATCTTCTGGTCTTCATGCAGTTCAAGGGCGTACACTTGCATTACCCCTGATTCTGCTTGATCCTTGTATACGGCTAGATTTGCCTTTCTCACTCATTATTGCAAACTTTTCATGACTCCCACTACCACCTCTGTGGGGAACTTAACCATTAATGTGTAAGTGGCGGTCACAGCTCTTGTCTTGTTCAAAAAGGGTCTTCCTACTAAGACTTTATATGGCCAATTCTCTACACTCACAACCACTAAATTCAGTAACAATGTCTTGGTGCAAGAAGAGCTACCAATCTCCACAGGCAGCTTCACCATTCCAAGCGACCTCACATCCGCTACTCCGAAGCCCCTAAGTGGGACTTTGAGTGGCTAGAGGTCCCTCCTTTGCAGCCCAAGTTGGTCAAACACTTCTACACTGAGAATGTCTACCGAGCTTCCATTGTCGATAAAAACCCTTTTCACTTCCCTACGGCCTACGTGAACTGACATAATAATTGCGTCATTTGGCCTTACTTCTGACGCATGCGCGTCTTCTTCGATGAAAATTAAAGGGTCCCAACCTTGTTTGAGCTTCTTTTGGTTAGGTCCTAACAGATTTACCTCCAGTTTTCTCTGACCATCTTTGGTTTCTCTAACTTCAGACATTCTTTCCCGACTATGGCCCATCAAAGATGGGTGTTGATTGTTCCATTACCTGGATCCCTTCTTGGACTCCTTTGGCCTCTATCTCACTCATCCACCACGGCATTCTTAGTCCGATCATCTCCATTCCTGAGGATCATATCCTTAAGGTGTTCTTCTCTAATTAGCTTCTCGATATAATCCCTCAGCTGATAGCACTTAGAAGTTTCATGATTGTTCTCCTAGAGAAACCTGCAGTACTTTGGGGTGTCTCTTCTAGCAAAACTTGACTGCTTTGGGGGGTTTTTGTACAGATTCTTTTCTTCTATCACATTCATGATTTCTTCATGTCCTCTGACCAAAGGAGTGTAGTTGGTATATTGCCTTTTGAATTGCCTGGCACCTTTATCGTCCTCCTTCCGCTTATGTTTTCCTTTTACCTCGCTGTCTTTTTACTCCCCTTTGGTACCAATCTTTGGGTTACTGTCTTTATTCTTCCGGCTATTTTTGGGTCGACCCCCGTGTATAAGTTCTCCGCCATAGGCCAACTATCCTTCATCCGCCATGGCGTACCCTCCGACATGGTCTACCATGCTGGCGTACGTGGTCAGATCCTTTTGCCTCAGGCTAAGGGTCAGATGGTTGTGCTGTAAACTGTTGATAATTGCCGAAACCACCGCATCATCATTGGGATCTTGAACTTCTGACACCTCTTGTGAGAATCTGGTCAGGTAGTATTTCAACTTCTCATCCTTTCTTTGCTTCAGAGTCGATAAGATCGATATAGACTTCCTTTGCTAGATATTCCCTATGAACTGTCAGGTGAATACTTGCACCAACTTCTCGAAGTTTCTAATAGAACCTGTGGACAACCCTCTAAACCATCTTGATCCCTGATCTCCTAACGTTTGTGGAAACATGTAACACATAAGGGCATCGTCATAATCATATTGCGCCATTGCACTTTGATACCTTCTTACATGCTCTTGTGGGTCGGTGTTAGCCTTGAATTGTTCCACATGCGGCATTACGAACTTCTCCTAAAAATGAGCCAATCTTATTGGATTAGCAAACGGGCTTTTGAAGTTCCCGATAAGAGGGTTTCCCAAGTTTTGCCTTCATTCCAAGGCTTCTATCCTTCTAAGGAGGATCTCTCGCTCTCCTTCTGGCTCCCCACGTTCATCGAATCTTTAACGGATTGTTAGCCCATAAGGATCCCTGGGGTCCTTTCCGCTGATCTTGGCGCCAAATGGGTCACACCTGGCCACCTGGGTTAGCTCTATGTACCTTTTAAAGGCCGTTTCACCATCACTTGAATGCGAGCGAGACCTTTTCCTCTGGTCATCATGCCTATGCTCCCGTTCAGGATAGGTTTCTGTTCTATTGTGCCTTTCCATGTCTTCCCATGAACTAGATTCTCGGTATTCCCCTGTCCTCCGATCTTATCGACCATTTCTCCTGCGTGAACGCCCCCTCTTTCTATGATGTTTCGCCCCATCTCTTCCAGGTTTTTATGTTGCTCCTAGAGCTGCCGCTACTACCTAGGAGCGCACCTTTAAATCTTGGGCCATGATTGGAGTGGAAAGTTGGTACGGTGAACTCAGGTTAGCCGTGGCTGATATGCTGATTCCCTACTATGTGGTATCTTCGATGACTTTTCACAAGGATTCCTGGATCTGTTCAAACGCTTCCGGGAAAATGCTAATTGTTGCACCAGTGGTTGCAACTGCATTAGGTCTGATGGACAACGGGGTCCTTGAGGATAGATCTCCTTCTGTAACAGTGATGTCCGTATGATCTGGGTCATTGGCATCTTGTGTTGCATCTACATTGTAGGGAGACGGACTTCTATCTCTACTAGTGCTCATGATGTAGGTTTTAGCTAACTTCTTTCACAATCACTCAAGTAAACAAAATATTATCGAAGGTTCAGCCTGTCCTTCTAGTGCTAGCTGTTGAGGGTGATTTCTGGATTAATCCCCCGTCACACAATTGAAACAAGGTAATAGCTAATCACAAGCAAAAGTTAATAAGAAAACCCTCAATGTGGGGAAACGTCCACGGTTGCCAATGACAACAACAAAGAATCACTATGCTGAAAAAAAATTATACCCTTAATCACTCTTGCCTCCTCTCTTAAATTTTGTGTTCACCCCTTTAAATTTTTTGGGTCTGTTTATACATGCATAGAACCCTAATTCTTAATATACAAGTAAGGAAAGTTCTTGTTGCTTAATAAAATTCTGACTTATTGGAGTCGTAATCTTCTTCTTTCCCGTTCCAGGTTGATTGTGTTCTGGTTGTATTAAATCTTCTTGTCTAATCTGTACTCTACCGTCTATAAGGAAGTTTATTTCCTTATCAAAATGCGCTTCTAGAAAGCCTTGTTGAAACCAAACTCTTTTTCTGTGTATTTGAGTCGTGACCCTGTTGAACCTGAATGCTATCCACGTGTCGTGCGTCTGATCGCTTGTTCTTCCCAACCATTCTTGTTTACCTCGATCATCGATTCGACTTGATCCTGGTCCCGATCATCGATTCGACCTGATCCTAGTCCTGACCATCTTGACAACCCGAGTGGGTTTTCTAACCCGATCATCTTTGTTATCTGAGTCGAAGTGAACTGGTCGGGTTTCTTCAGTCCGTCTTGCGTTGACTTAATCTGATCATCTACTAATGACGTGGTGCCCCCGACCCTAGTCTTTTGCTGACATGTCATATTACTCAGAATTTTCCAATAACAATGCCCAATATGATATATATAGGATATTATATATCTTACATAAAATACTGCATACATGTGATATTTCATGTCCAACATGACATACATGAGATATTTCATTCCCAACATGACATACATGGGATATTTCATGTCAAACATGATAAACATGGTATATTTCATGTTTTACATGAAATATTGTATATATGGGATTATTCATACCTAACATGACATACATGAGATATTCCATGTCTGACATGATATATATGGGATATATCATGTCCAACATGACATACATGAGAAATTTCTTGTCTTTCATGAAATACAAATACTGCATACATGAGATATTTCATGTCCAACATGACATATATGAGATATTTCATTCCCAACATGATATACATGGGATATTTCATGCCAAACATGATATACATGGCATACTTCACGTTTTACATTAAATACTGCATACATGAGATATTTCATGCCCAACATAATATACATGTGATATTTCATACCCAACATGATATACATGGGATATTTCATACCCAACATGATATACATGGGATATTTCATGCCCTAACGGGAACTATAAAAAGCTTTAATTTAGCAATCAATTACAATGGTCGTTGAGACGCTTTATATTACGTGGATGGGGAACTTATTAGGGAGTGAGTAGAAAACAAGTTGTTATACAATGAGTTGGGGGAGAATATGTTAGTTCTTGCATTGTACATCCATCTAAAGGGAGAAGACCATCGAGCATGCTAGAATAATTTAGAATACATTCTTCCTAGGAAATGCCTCTTGTAAAGGTATGTACCAATTATGGAGGATCTGGACCAATTATGATTAGACATAACATTCAGACATGCTCAAATGTGGAAGCTAAACCATGACCTATCATAATGTTACAACTTTTAACGAGTGTTGGTTGTTAACTGTTGAAACTTTCATTTTATGTTAATCATTGAATGTTATTTACAATCTTAGTTTTTGTTGTTCGTTTAAACAATTTTGAATGTTTAAAGCTTTTCTCTATTTATAGATACTTTACTATTTGATTTTAAAGGTTGGTTAATAACTTTGGACTAAAAACTGATGTATGACAGAAATTTCGGTAGACATTCCTCTGTTTGTTGATATTAACAAAAAATTTGATTACCTGCATTAATCACAATAGCATATCTCAAGAACACAACACAACATTGTATTGTAAAATCATATCACTCTACCCACTATAGTGTCTCGATTAATCAGTTATGATTAGAAATTATATTTTTAATGTCTAGACAACATCTATCTAATGTCATTAGCATATAAGCAAGGCTTGAAAAAACCATTATACAGTTTCACTCCTAATGTCCTTCATATCATCCGCTGTGAAGTCCATTTGGTAAGATTTATCTTGAAAAATATTTTCCATATACTTCATGATGAACATACAGTAGCTCCTCATGCATTTACCAATAATAATTGTCAATGTCAATAAGTGAAAATAGTAATAACAATTTGAAAAAGAAAATATGTTAAACAGATTCAACGGTTAATAACCAAGTTTTTTTTAAAAAAAAAAAAATGTTACTGAGTCCTTTTTCGTAACAGATTTGCCTATTGTTTTTCGTTGAGTCGTTTTATCAAACACCTTGAGTGTCTCACTTTAAAAATGTTGTTCAACAGTTACTCTAAGCTTGAACAATTCTTTAAGAACGAGAAACTTAACTCTTCATCATCACAAACTCATCTTCAAAATATGTTCCTTCATAAGACCAACCAAAATATCATTCAATTTCTCAACAAAAACCACACCAAAACTCCATCATTTTCGACCAATAAAAAATAGAAAATTTAATGAAGAAAAGGAAATTAAATAAATAATATTTTAAAATAATTTAAAAGGCCAATTGTTTGGGAGATCTAGGAACCCATATGTCTCAATATTTTTTTAAATATATAAAAAATAGAAAATAATTGATGAAAATAATAAATAAATAAATAAATAATATTTTTTATAATACAAGTAACAAAATTAATCAATTTAAACAAATCAATATAATATAATGAAAAAAATTATTGTGTTTTTTCTTCTTTCGCAGGAGAAAAACACAGAAAAATTCTTGAAGGCAACAAAATTAATCAATTTAAATGAATCAATATAACATAAGGAAAAAAAATCCAATTGCAGGAAAAAAAAAGAGAAAGAGAACAAAACAGAAAGTAAATATCACTTTTTTTTCTGAGCAAAGAATTAAATAAATCAAAGATTAAAAGAAAACTTCAAGAACCAACCTTTAAAACTCAAATACTGAAAAATTATTCATTTTTCTCCAAAAATCTAACAGTTGTAGTCTGATTTTCAAACTTCTCTCACTTTCACAAACCTATCAGCATCTCTTAAATCTTATAAAATATAAACACATATTAACATAATATCAAGAAATTAATAACTGAAAAACCATTAAAAACCAACCCCACATAAAAAAAGAAGAAGAAGATATAAACAGATCAACAACCAACCTAAAAACAAAATGTCAGGTAATCAAAGGCAAAAGAGAATTTAAATTCAAAGACCAATCAATATAAAATGTTAGGAGTGAATAAAGTAAGAAATAGAAAATAAATAAAAAACAAAAAGACAAATGGTGGGTAAAAGGCTCAAGAACAAAACCAACCGATTGCAAAGAAGAAAGTGAAGATAGAAACTCGTATGGTTTATAAATTCCGGTTTCTATGCTCAACTCCAAGAAAGTTTTCACCAACAGTAACAAAGAAAAATAAGTAAAATAGTAAATACATACATACATACAATAGTAGAAGCGGTGGCACAAGAGATGACGACAGTTGACAGATCTGCAACAATGAATTGTAGTCAGCAGAAGCAAAATGAGAGATTGAGAGAATGAGTGAGATCATATACTTTTTAGGATTTAAGGTTAGGTATAAAGGTTAAAAAAAAAAGTATATATATTTAGTAAAATAGAAACAAATTGTCTTTTTTTATTACAAACAAAAGTATTTTAGACAATATAACTTACATTTGGTTTAAAAACAATAACTTAAATATTTTTGATTAAAAATAATAATCCATTATGTAGTTAGGTTATTTTTTATAATTTTCACTAAAATTATCTCATATCTTCAGAGTTTTATTTAAGAAATTTTAGAATTTTATTTTAGAGATCGTCTAAGTGGTATATCTCTCGCTTTCTCAGCTATTTGTAGGTACAAGTGAATTATCAATTTCTTAATCCAAAACTTTGTGAGTTGGGATTGAGCGATCAAAAACTGATCCCAATACAATCGTGTAAACAAGTTGGTTTTGGTTGGGCCAAGGTGGAAGTAGGATGCTGCAAGTATTAGATCGTAAGACTTGAGAGCAACACTAAACTACACGTGTGCCTTCAATGAAAATATCAAAATACCGTGATGATTAAAGAAAATACTTTTACATTTGCTAATCCCTCTTTTATAAAATTTATTAAAGAAAATACTTTGATGATTGGAGGCCTAGCATTAGCATTTATCATGCATGTTACTATGTTAGTGGTGCCCCATTGATAATTGATATATAAGGGTATGTTTGATATAGTTTTTCAAATAGAGCTTTTAGAGTAAATATTTACTAATGAAGTTGTTATTGAATAGAGCTTTCAATAATAATAATAATAATAATAACAAAACCTTTTAGTTGTTTAAATTATAAAAATGGTGTTAATAAAAAAGTATTGACAATATATTTATAATGAAAGAATTATAAAATAAAATATCTAAAATTTATAAAATGTAGTTGAGACAATTCTTAAGTTAAAAAAAAAAAAAAACTTGTAAGGGAAACCCAAATTTTGGACTTCTCCTAATAATCATAAAAGGGTTCAAAAAATAAATAACACTTTTTGGAGACATTTTAACATTGTCACTGTTTTAATAACTATGTTTAAAAGACACCTATTATGGTGAACGGATAAAAATACCCTCAATAGTTGTTCCATCAGAATCTTCCATTCATTTTTTACAGTGAGAGTTATGAAATAGGGGGGCTTAGGGGCAGCAGCACTCCCGGAGTTTTTTCTTTTCTGGTCAGCACTTCAAAAAAAAAATCTCGATCCTTTGAAAAATATGCTCGATTCTTTCAAAAAAATATCCTCGATTCTTTCTAATATATGTTCGAATTCGCTACAAATATACTCGATTTAACTAAACCTAATTTTCTAAAAAAAAAATCTAGATCCTTTGAAAAAAAAAATCTCGATCCTTTGAAAAAAATCTCGATCCTTTGAAAAATATTCTCGATCCTTTGAAAAATATTCTCGATCCTTTGAAAAATATCTCGATCCTTTGAAAAACCTTCTCGATTATTGACAAAAATTCTCGATCCTTTAAAAAATATTCTCGATCCTTTGAAAAATATTCTCGATTTTGAAAAACTCTCAATCCTTTAAAAAATCTTCTCGATCATTTGACAAAAATTCTCGATCCTTTAAAAAATATTTTCGATCTTTTGAAAAAAATTCTCGATCCTTTAAAAATTATTCTCAATCCTTTGAAAAAATTCTCGATCCTTTGACAAAAATTCTCGATCCTTTAAAAAATATTCTCGATCCTTTGAAAAAAAATCTCGATCCTTTGAAAAAAATCTCGATCCTTTGAAAAAATTTCTTGATCCTTTGAAAAAAATTCTCGATCCTTTAAAAAAAATTCTCGATCCTTTGAAAAAAATTCTCGATCTTTTGAAAATTTTTTGATCCTTTGACAAATGCTCGATTCTTTCAATTCTTTCAAAAGTATGCTCGATTATTTCAAAAGTATGCTCGATTATTTCAAAAATATACTCGATCATATTAAAAAAAAGATCAATTTGACTATAAATAAGCTCGATTTAACTAAACCTTATTTTTAAAAATAAAATACTCGATCCTTTGAAAAATAAAATGTTCATACATGTTCATAGACGTTCATACAAAAACTGGACAACAAATCATAACGAATGGATACATTGTTAAAACACATAGAAATATATAATACTATATAAACGAATATCACAAATATAGGTTATCTTCTTGAGCAGAATCTGGAGAGAGACAAGTTTTTTGGAGAGAGATATGGGAGTTATCGTTTTCAAAGTGTAGATGGAAACACAATGAGATTAAATAAATAGATTATTTAAGGACAATTTGGGTAGTTCACCATAATAGGTGTTTTTTAAACTTAAGTTATTAAAGCGGTGACATCGCTGCAATGCTCATAAAAAAATGTGACATATCTCATCATTTCCACATCATAAAATAACTTTTATAAAGAGTAATTGAGACAATATATATATATTAATAAAGTTGTTTTGATTTTTGTCAAACAATCAAAAAAAAAACTTTAAAACAACCCTCTAAAATTAAAAAAATGTTTTTGATCTTTACAAAAACAATATCGAACACAATAAAAAAAAAAACTTTAAAACAACCTTCTAAAATTAAAAAAACGTTTTTGATATTTACAAAAACAATATCGAACACACACTAAATCCGCAGGAAACGGAAAGTACTACATTCTGGTTCCTCGCCCTTTTATTTTCTTTACATTTTCTTCAACATGCATCTAAAGTCTAAACTCATTTATATACATATAACACAACATCGGTTGCTCAATGGTAAACCCAAGAATGTTGTCTTGCAAAAAACATATGTTATAATCGATTATAAGCATCGGTCTTCTATCATGCTTGGGAATCCTGAACCAACCTTTGCATTATGACATTATTTTGTAGGGTGCATTCACGCAGTTTGAGAGCGAGAGTTACGAAAAGCTGATAAAATCCATCGAATCTCATCCAAGCAAAGGTCGTTCAAGCCGTGTTGAAGTCAATTTTTGTGGAAGTAGGAAAACTTCCGAAATTTGTATACTCCAAAATGGAGTAGAATAATTGTATATTTTTCGGAAGTAGCTGTTTGTTCTTAAATCCTCATTCAAATCTGGGGAATTTTTTTAGTGAAATTAGAGGGCATTGAATAAATGTAGTACCAATTGGGAGATCCCTCTTTGATTAATTCAACCTTGTTTGCAAGTCTGTTTATCCAATTCAAGCATTGATTTGCTTTGATGTCTTATTTACTGTAGAACAAATTTAAACGATGTTTAGAGCCCATCCTGTAAACATTTTTCAGTTGTTGTTTTTTGAAAATAAAAATAATAATGAAAACAGTGTTTTTAGTTTCAGTTTCGATTTTCGAAAACGCGTCTGGTAGCATATGCTGAAAGCAGTATTTTGAAAATAAAAACGGAAAAAATGCGTCTGGTAGGTTAACTGAAAACTATCAAAAATTGATTACATAATTAACCAATATAATTTTTCTATTGTAATTTTTAAATTAAACAAAAGTAACACATCAAAAATCAATTCAAAAAAACATAACAAAAAATGAATTAATCAAAACTAAAATATATATTAAATATTATTACATATATTATAATTTATATTATAATATTACATATTATTTTATATATTAAATATTTTTATATTTTTATATTATATTATATTATATTTTTATATATATTACTATATAATAAAAATATAACTGTATAATATATTATTATATTTAATAATATATATAATCATTTTATAATTATTTTATAATATATAATAATTGTAATATATATAGGGGTACTTTGGTCATTAAAAAAAATTATCTCTTCTTATTCTAGTCGTATAAAACGCATAATAGAATTAAATGAAACAAAATGAAACAAAAAAATTAATTTTTTTATATATAAAAAAGTGAAAAACAAAATGAAAAACGAAAAACGAAAAACAAGTATTTGTGTTTTTTAAATCTTTCACTTTTAATACTGATTTTGTTTTTCATTTTTTTTTCGTTTTTTGAAAATAAAATGAAAAATGGTTAACGAATGCGTTTTCGAAATCGTTTTTAAAAGATAAAAACGAAAACGGATTGAAAAACAGCTGCAGGACGAGACCTTATATTTTCCAAATCTTGTTTTCAGAAAGCACTAAAAGCTGTTATTTAAATTTGGAATCGTAAAACAGAAAACTGATTTTGAAAGCAATAACAAATGTAAATAACTAAATTTTCCACCCATAACAACTCACAACTCGCCATTTGTCTCGTTAGTTGCATTAGAATTTTAAGAGAATCTAAACAAAATTAGTTGCTGTAAATGGTCAAGTATGGTATCACCACATAATTTTAACTGCAATTACAAGTCCAAACCAAGATTTTAGCCGTCAACAACAGTTTACAGTTTAGTTTTACATCTCATTTGTATTATTGGCCTCTCCAAGAACACCCCAAAAAAATCACATTTTTTTACAAGCTATTTCCCCTTTGCATCCGTCTCCTCCTCCCCAACAACCCCAAAAACACAATTTGATTTCTCTTTTCAAGTCCTAAAGAGGTTTTACTTCTAACAACACTTGCAATTATGAGGTGAAAATGTAGCTCTTTGTTACTCTAAATTATTATATGTACCAGTTGTCTTCATTTCACATTTTTATTTTCATTCCATCATCATCGTACATTTATTATTTGAAATCTTCATTAATAGTATTTAAATGATGTAATGTAGTAGGAGTTTTCATGTGTAAATTCCCAGACATATGATTATGTCCAGCACTATAACGTTACAAAAGGGTAGTCTCAAAAAACATTTCAGGATCACCATAACCGAAGTAGTCATGTCCACGGTTCCAGTTCGGCTCGGTCCCGGTTTCGAACCGTCAGTTTCGATTCCGGATGGAGCCGGAACCGGAACCGCCGGGCAGGTGGTTCTGG
This sequence comes from Dipteronia dyeriana, assembly GCA_032871835.1. Taxonomy (NCBI): domain Eukaryota; kingdom Viridiplantae; phylum Streptophyta; class Magnoliopsida; order Sapindales; family Sapindaceae; genus Dipteronia; species Dipteronia dyeriana. Next base: position 25,641,950 of record CM065297.1, on the reverse strand, counting down.
TTCTGGTTCCGACGGTTCGTCAGATTCGGTTCTTTTTTTTTTACTATAAAAAAATATGTTAACAAAACATGACACATGTAATAATGTGAAATTATAAATGTATTTTATTACGTAAGGCCAAATTAAAATAAAATAAAATAAAAAACTAAATACATAAATTGAAATAAAAGTATAAAACTAAAAAATTAAAATTGGTCTTGCACTTAATTTGTACAACAATTAAGTTATCTACGTATCCTCTTGAGGTTTAGAGGAATCAAAAATCATGTAGTTCTTTTACATTTTATTTCCTTTTACATCTGTAAGTCTATAACTAATCACTGTCTTCCGCTCCGGTGGTGTGGTCATCATCGAAAAAATCGTATTGTTGACGTCTATTTCTTGCTGGTCAAGAAAGTCAACAACACCGAATTCGATTATGACCTGTTAAAAGAGAAAGAGAAAGAGAATACAGATTATATTGTTATGACACGAGTATACGTGGTAAAACTCCGGTGACCGGAGAAACATCCACGGGTGGTTATATGCACAACCAAGCCAAATCCACTATTGAATGATAAATTACACCTATCGATCTCTCTTGCCTCTCTTTTGCGGTGATTTCTTTCTGTACTCTATTCTGTGTGCTCTTGTTCTCGTTTTACAGTGAGATTATGGGTCTATTTATTTGTGTATAGAACCCTAATCTTTATTACATATAAGGTGCGGTGATAGTGTTTAATTAAAACTGGTTGCTTGTTGAAGTCGTCTTTGTCTTCTTTCCTGTTTTTGAGATCTTGTGGATCGAATCCGAATCTTCGTGGGATTCTAGTTGCACAGTCTGTTTAGGACTTATTTCCTAATCGGTGTGCAATCTTCTAGAAGAGTAGAGTTATTGCTTGATTTGGACTCGTTTCCTATTTGGTTTTTTATCCTTCTAAAAACTTTTAAGTTCTTTCCTTCTCCAATACTGGGGAGTGAAATAGGGATGTTTTCGTATTGGAGTGTGATTCTAGATTCCTTCTTTGGGCTCATTTACTTATGTGGATCACATATTTTTCGACAATTTCCTTACTCGGGCTTCACATGCTGTCTTGAGTAAAGCTGAATGTGTCGAGTATTTGTATTCGGCCTTACTCGGGTTCTCGTGTCTGGGCGATACCGTTGATGGTGTTTTTATGATGCCAGCCTGGATGCTTATCTGGCAATCTTCTTGGGAGGTTGTCTTATCTATCAGTGACGTGTACATTTGATAAGATCTGTCCTGGCCTTTTCTTCTAGATTAGCTCCGATTTTGACCTTCTTTACTAGTTCATCTTCTTTTAAGACCACTTCCTATGTTGGCTCATCCTTAGATGTCTCAGGTTCCTCCCTTGGGTCTAGCTCGAACATTATTGATTATCCTTGCTTAGTCTGATTCGGTTGAGTCAGAGTACACACTTGGTGTTCGTTGTTATCTTTGTCCTTGTAAACGGAGAGATTGGCTCTTCTAGCCATTTCTTATGAACCCTTGATCGTTCCTACCCCCCATTCGGTCGGGAATTTGATCATCAGGGCATAGGTAGCCGTTATCGTCTTTGTCTTGTTCAAGAAAGGTAGACCTAGTAGGGCATTGTAAGGCCAGTTTTCCATGTCTACCACTACAAAGTCGAGTAGCACCATTTTCTAGCAGGATGCCACTCCGATTTTCACAGGCAATTTCGTCGTTCCTAGAGACTTGACCTTGACTCCTCCAAATCCTCTGAGCGAGGTATGAAAAGGTTGCAAGTCCTTTCGATCCAATCTCAGCTGATCATAAACAACTACACTGAGGATGTCTACTGAGCTATCGTTGTCTACTAGTATCCTCCTAACTTCCCTATGGCCAATTCGGGCATTTATGACAAGAGCATCATTTGGTCGGATGTCGACCCCGTGTGAATCAGCTTCAGTAAACACTATCGGGTCTCATCCTTCCTTTACTCTCTTCGGATCAGGCTCAATAGAATTAACATCGAAATTCTGCCATGCTTTAATAGCTTCTCGAATTTTCTGAGTCCTCTCTCGGTTACTTTTTCCAGTTGACAGTCCTCTAAAGACAGTTTGTATGGCTCCACTCGCCTAGGGACTGGCCTTTCTTTTCCGATCTGAATTATGACCTCCAGACGTGGTTTCATCCCGTATTTCTTTCTTCATATCTTTCTTCAGAATAATATCTTGCAAGTGCCCTTCTTGGATAAGGGTTTTTATGTGATCCCTGAGTTGATAACATTTATACGTCTCATGCCCACTTTCTTTGTGGAATCTGTAATACTCTGTCATGTCTTGTTGGGAAAATTACGACTACCGGTGTGGCTCCTTCACTAGATTCTTTTCTTCTAATATTGTCAGGATCTCGTCGTGCCTCTTCCGAAGCGGGGTGTAGTTCGTGTACTTTCCTTGAAATTTTTCCTTGGTCTAGTCTGTTGTCATACGTCCATTTCCCCCATCTTTGATTCTTTCTTCTTTGATATTTCCCTTTTGTTTTCCTTTATGGTTGTGGCTTTGATTCGGCATATTTTTGTTCGGGTCTCACCCCATGTATATAACAACCTCTCGTCGCCAACTCTTCTTCTTTAGCCAATGAATATCCATCTGCCATTGTCTGCATATCTAGTTAGACGAGCTCTCCTCAAGTTAAAAGACAATCGCTTGTTTTGTAGGTTATTTGTGAATACAGAGATTATTACTTCGTCATTTGCACTGTCGATTTCTGAGACCGTCTGGCCGAATCTCCCCAGATACTCTTTTAATGACTCGTATTTTCCTTGTTTTAGTTGAGAGAGGTATGCCACTGATTTTTTTTTTGTGTACATTCCCAAGGAATTGTCTTGAGAAGCTTCTGCTTAACTCCCCGAAACTTCCAATACTTGCTGGGGGTAATCTCCTAAACCACCTTGAGCCTATGATGACGGTCACTGTCTTCTGATGATGACGATCGATCCCTCCGCCGATCATGTTTACGGTGCCTATCATGCCCCACTTGACCGTGACTTCATTTTTGGTGAAGCCATTCTGTGGGCATCTCGAAATCCTTATCCTGGTTATACGATATACCCCCAGTCTGGCTGGTAGGATCTGAATTCCTAACGGCTGCTAACGCGTCTGGTTCTGGCCCAACTATAACCTATCAGAGCCTGGGGGTGGCTGATTTTACGATGATGGTTGGTTTTAAGGATTTGTCTCTCTTGCAGCCAATAGATCTATTCCTTCCCTCACCACATCAGCCAATAATTGATGTAATATTTCCCTAAAACGGTGAGCTATATCCTCACTGGTTTGAGGGATTTGCTGGATGCCAGCCAAGGATCCCGACTGGTTCCCGATGGTTGTTGTGGGATCCTGAGAGATCCTCCCTCTGTGAGCATTATCTAGCAATTTTTGAATGTCCCATCACCAGACATCATTTAAGACAGATCAGAGGTTCACCCCCCTCTTTCTAGAGCCAATTGTTGACGTCTATTTCTTGATGGTCAAGAAAGTCAACAACGCCAGATTCGATTATGACCTGTTAAAAGAGAAAGAGAAAGAGAATGCATATGATATTGTTATGACATGAGTATACATGGTAAAACTCCGGTGATTGGAGAAACATCCACAGGTGGTTGTACGCACAACCAAGCCAAATCCACTATTGAATGATAAATTACACCTCTCGATCTCTCTTGCCTCTCTTTTACGGTGATTTCTTTCCGTTCTCTATTCTGTGTGTTCTTGTTCCCGTTTTACAGTGAAATTATGGGTCTATTTATATGTGTATAGAACCCTAATCCTTGTTACATATAAGGTACGGTGATAGTGTTTAATTAGAACTGGTTGCTTGTTGAAGTCGTCTTTATCTTCTTTCCTGTTTTTGAGATCTTGTGGATCGAATCAGAATCTTCGTGGGATTCTAGTTACACAGTCCGTTTAGGACTTATTTTCTAATCGGTGTGCAATCTTCTAGAAGAGTAAAGTTATTGCTTGATTTGGGCTTGTTTCCTGTTTGGTGTTTTATCATTCTAGAAACTTTTAAGTTCTTTACTTCTCCGATACTGAGGAGTGAAATAAGGATGTTCCCGTATTGGAGTGTGATTCTAGATTTCTTTTTTGGGCTCATTTATTTATGTGGATCACATATTTTTCGACAACTTCCTTACTCGGGCTTCACATGGTGTCCCGGGTAAAGCTGAATATGCTGAGTATTTGTATTCGGCCTTACTCGGGTTCTCGTGTTTGGGCGATACCGCCGATGGTGTTTTTCAGATGCCAGTCTGGATGCTTATCTGGAAATCTTCTTGGGAGGCTGTCTTATCTGTAAATGACGTGTACATTTAATAAAATATACATATAACACGTATAGTGTTTCTTGTTCGATTTCTTGTTGTTTGTATTATGCATTCGTTCAATCCTCAACACAGACTTGGACTTGAATTGATTCTGGAAGTAAAAGCGACCGTCTTGGGTCCAAAATATTTCCACCAACACTAAACTACTGTTCCACAGCCATTGTAGAAACCAGTGTTGCAAGAATCTGTTTGGCTATTATAGACAAGATTGAGAATTGCTTTTGATGTTCCTTCCACCAATGTAGAACATCAAAATGATCCACATCACCGTCTTTTATAAACTCAAAATTGGTATTGTGATAAGTTTCAATATCAGAATATGAGACTGAACTTGATGAAGAAGATGAAGAATCTCGTAATCTTTTGATCTTTTGGGATAATAGTGCTGACTCTGCCCCCAACACTCCAGAAGATCGAGTTTGGGAGACATTTTCAGTTTGTGGAACACTAATGTTCAATGATGAACCATAAATTCTACGACATTCATCATATAACTGATAAAATAATGTCTTAATTGTAGAACAATAAGAATTAATATATATGTATATACCTAAACATTCATAATAAAGAGTTAAATAATCTATCAAATTTTCTATTTTACAACTTGGGTCAAAACACAATGCAAGCTGGTAAATAGTTGGAAATTCCCTATAATAGTCTAACCATTTTTTTTCATGGCTTCAACGCATGCCTCTAATTGTATATCAGATGAACAATCAGCAAATGCACCAGCAATATTATAACTTTCAATAATAAATAATTTTATAGTACGATAATAAATACCAGACAAATTGTTAGTAACACTATTAAAAACTTTTAATAAATTATAAATTTTTGTACAAACATCCCAACATTATATTGCACAAAAGAAACTAATAAATCCCTATAATCATAACTTTCACAAAGCAATCTATAAGTAGAGTTTCAACGTATTGGAACATCATGAGAAAATCTGACGGGACACCTGCTTGCCTGTTTACAAAATCTTACACATACTTTCATATCATTAGGATGTTTCCACAAATAAGAGAGGGTGTCCTTAATGGGTTTAATAAAATCTTGAAGAATTTCCAAACCTTTTTGAACACATAAATTTAAAACATATCAAACACATCTTTGATGAAAAAATGTACTATTAAAATAAGGCTTACATAATTCAATTAAAGCAGGAATAGCTGTCGTAGTGGCAGAAGCATTATCAAAACCAATTAAAAAAAAATACTTTCAATTTTGTACTCTTTAAAAATCATTTTCATATTATTATAAATATTATCAACGGTATGTGCATCATCAAAAACTCTAAATGCAAGAATTCTTTTTTGTATTATCTAAGATTTGTCCATATAATGACAAGTTACACCCAAGTATAAATGTAATTGCCAATGGTCAGTCCATGTGTCGGTACATACGGAAACACGACTTTTATAGTTCTCAAAATATTTTTTCAAAAACTTTTTTTCTTTTTTAAAAATATCATACATTATACGTGTGAGAGTGGTTTTAGGAACACGACTTGCAGCATGATTTAATGATTTATGACAATATTTAAGAAACCCAGCATTTTCACCAAAACTAAAAGGTAAATGTTCTACAACTACCATTCTAGCTAATTCTTCTCTATTAGATTGATCACTATATTTAAATAATTGAGTGTTAGAGGTAACAAACCTGGAAATTTGAGATTCTGTACTCGCCCTGGCATGTTCTACTGGATGACGCGTCGTAATATGCTTCCAATATGTGTCGTATCCTCCAGATTTAGTCCATTTAATTTCTTTAGGGCAGCAATTGCACACCGCCCAACACGTTCCATCCCCTTTCGTAACTTTCTTCATGTGGAGAACGAAGAGATCAGATTTGTACTTCTTTTCCTTCTCTAAGACCTCTTCAATATGTAGGCCTTCAAATTCTGGAAATGGAGAGAAATCAAGCATATTTTCAAATTGGCTTGTCATATTACCGGGGCTAGAGCCGCTAGACCCGCTTGGGCTAGACTGACTAGCATTGGGTTCAGAAATTATTAAAAAGGGATTTAGATTGGCTGGCTAGTTTAGGAATTCAGGATAGGTTTACCGTTGCAAGAACTCATGGTAAGCGGCGTCATCAAAACCGATATTATCCTGCTGGATGATCGGAACGATTTATATACCTATTTGAGGTCCCCATTACCTAGCTTTTATTCTTGTTTTCTATTATATTTTGGTATTTGATGTGTTTGTAAGCCTTGTGTAGGTACATGTTCCCTACGGAAGGTATTTGAGCTTAATTGAAGAGTTTTGGAGGTTCAATGATAGAATTTGGAATAGCTTGTGCAGACATCCCAACTTTGGAAGGTCATATCTCTCTCCTCCGATCGAAATACATCGCCCATAACCACTTTTCAGAAAGCTTCGGAGGTCTTCTTTCCAACGCACTTTACATATTGCGATTCTGAGGTTTCTACAGAAAGTTATGACCATTTTTGTAATGATGCGCAGAGAGGTGCGGTAATCAACCGCGTGAGACCAAGTTGCGTACCACATTTTGTACCACGTAGAAGGGCAGCAAGCTCCAAAAATGATGTGCGGTTCGTTGTGTTGATGCGTACAGCATATCGTACTGCACATCTGGGCAGAAATACGTTTTTCAACCATTTTCAGAGGGGTATTCTTGTCTTTTCACCCAAAAGTCTTGCCCTAACCTCCCACACTATAAATACCCCATTTTCTCCTCATTCTTGAGACATCTTTTGACCTCTCTTCCTCTCTTCCCCTCTTCCCCTCTTTTGCCCTCTCACGCCTCTTCTCTTCTTCTTCCATTTTCTTTCATCTTTTACTCCTATGGAGGTTTTTCCTCCATAGGAACTCACCATACACCTCCATCTCCCCACTATACACTTCCTCCATCCATATTAGAGTAGATTACAAAGGAATTAGGAGCCAAATTCGAGCTAGGAAGGCTAGGAGCATCTTTGGAGGACTTGTCTTCAAGGGTTTGCTCTTATTTGCTCATTTCTTTGTATTTCTTGTTGGCTTTGATGTATTCCACAAATTTAGGGATATTGTAAACCTACACTTGTGTAATAAATGTATTGATTGTTCTTAAATTCATTTGGCTTTTGTTTTGCTCTTTGATATATGTGTTTTTATGCTCTTAATATGATATGATGTGTATGAATTGTTAGAAATCAATATGTGTCCATGATTGGGTTTAGGAGTAGTTGTAATTTAGAGTAGAAATTAGATACCCATGATTGTTGATTGATTGATTGATGGATGACTTGAAATTCCATGTATTGAGTAATTTGAGTAATAGGGATTTTAGCCCCAAAGAGTAGAAAAGGTTTCAGTTCAGACTTTTAGTTGCTAAATTGACATTGGTTCATATCCTTGTTCTTAATGGGTCTTTGTATTAAGACACGATTATCCATCCACGTGACAGGATTGGGTGATGAATTGATTGTGAAAAAATTCCCTAATCAAGAGGATGAACCTTTAGCCTAAATTGAATGTTATTAATGATATAACAATCACATTGTTGCATGTAGTTGTTAGGTAAACTTGTTTCCCATGTTTAGCCATCCTAGGGAGTTGACTAAACCGAATCTTTGACCTAGAAGTAATGACCACCGACATTTCTTTTGTGCTTGTGTAGTTATATGGATGTTTTGAATGCTTAAAGCTTTTGCTTAATTGATCACTTTGTAATTGATCCATGGTTAGATGCTATGTACCGAGAGGAGACACGTTTGACAATGCTTAGATAAACATTCACTATGCTTAACTAGAAAGTGCTAGAACTACTAGGCTAGCGTATAGGGTTCGATTTGTATTCCACATGCTTAATGGGTTCATATATATTGTCTGGATTGCTCGAGAGAGATTTCGGGTATATATGGATAATATCTCTAAGACATCGAGAGAGATTAGAGATTAATTAAGGGGATACGAACCTATGATATACTTGCACATATGAGGATTAGGTGAGTCTAGAACGTAATTAAGAGGATTGTCACGGATGAGTTGTTTCCCTAGTGTAACCAAATTTCATGCATATCTCCATTCCATCTATCATAGTATATATCATTTATATAAGTTATTTAGTTATATTTTTATTCACTTTTCCGCACACGCAACACACGAGTCCGTTCGGAGTGTTGTAATAATAGCTAGAATTAGAGACGATCGGTGAATCCCACCTTCCTGTGGATCGATCCCTTGCTTGCCGCTGGGCTAGTCTCTGTGACTTGTACCTTTGCGAGACCGAGCTTAAATGTTCATATTTGACGACACTGCAAAGACGTGTCCCGATCACTGGATCGAAACCGGCTTCGACATATGACCCTTACCGGTCCTAAAAACGGAACGTCATGGTGGAGCTAGTGCGTCTCTTTCTCCACTTCCACTTTCACTTTCACTTCCACTTGTCATTTAAAAAATTGATTTGTAAAAAAACTTTTGAAAAAAATTAAAATAAATGGGTGGAAATAAATTTGAAAAATTTCTTGAAAATAAATTTTAAAAATTTGTTGACAATGATTTGTAACAAAACTCTTGAAAAAAAATGGGTGGAAATAAATTTGAAAAAATTCTTGGAAATAAATTTTAAAAAATTGTTGACAATGATTTTGAATTGATTTAAAAAAAATTGCAATACAATAAATATAAACAAATTGATTAATTGAGAGAGAATTGAAGAGAATTAAGAGAATTGAGAGAGAGAAAAATTGGTGACTGAGAGTGTCAAGGCATAACTAGAAGAGTAACACAAATATTGTAAATCTTTGTTACAGAAGTGGAACAAAAATGTTGGACTTTTTTCGATATAAATTTAATATAATTTAAATGAATAGATTAAACTATTAAAATATAATATTATTATATTATTTAAACATCAAATTATCCAATTCGGATAAGAAAGTATTAACTCTTTTTTTTTTGTTAATATGACAATAAATTGATATTTTTATTCTGAACTTGCAACCCCATAATATATACGTATAATATATACATATATATATAAAAGTTGTAAAACTGTGTAACTATTTGACTTGATCAACTATGACCATTTTCATTTACTGTTTTGCACCTAATCAAAACGATATTCTCTAATAAATAACTATCGGTGCTATTAGGGTTTAACAAAATCTTCAATAAAATAAAAAATGGCGTTGCCTGCGCCCACAACACAACTCACGAGCTTCGTTCAATCCTTGTATGACGAGGTCTTCTGGCAATCCTAATTTTGTCATTGAAGTGATCACTCTTTTCTGCAACAATGCTGAAAGGATCATAACAGAAATGAACACCTATATGTAATCTCATATACATTTTTGCTTTTAATTATCAACTTTATGTAGATTTAGTATTCTAAGTTTATATTTATTTACAGGCTCAGGGTAATATATATATATATATTCATTATTAATCTGATTAATTTCTTCTTTGACCGGATTTTAATTCATAAATCATATGTTGTTAACTCATTAGATTTCCCTTTTCATTTTTGATTTCCTGTTGGGTGCAATCCGATTGAAACTTGCCTGCGTCCAATTTCGTCAGGCTTACGATGACAAAGGCATGGATAGGTGAGACAATAACATGATCCTTTTGTGTTTTCATATCGGCCAGAATTTGTTTCCAGTTATTCTCAGAGTTTTTCTCCTGTTGATTTTTTTTCTGTTCACATGTAAAACTTTGATTATTGTATTCTTCAATGAGTTCATTGTTCTTGCAGGTGCCTGCAAGTCCTGAATATAATCAAACAAGAATATTGTCTTTTACGAAACAAATTTCAGACCATAATTAAGCTAATATATAATATATATGTTCTTTGTAATTTTTATGTCTTCAAATTCCTCTTCCTTACAACTCAGATTTCATTAGCACTCACCATGGAGTAGCTTTGGTGGGTGCAGCTAGAGAAGGGTATTTCAGGCTTGAAGGCCAACCAGCAAAAACCGTGACAGGAAGATACCCAGAATTGGTACTCGATCAACCTATATTTTTTGAACCAGACTTCGTAAAATTTCAGCAAACAAAAGTGCTATTCAGGCACATTAGTTCTTTGAACAACGGTAAATTTTCCATAAATGAGTACATGGCTCTTGGATTGTGAGTTAAGTTTCTCACACCTTATAGAAATGTTTATGGATCAGTTAATCGGATAGGTTTTTTTTTCCCAATTTATTTTATTTGAATTGCAGTACATTTATGTGTAGACTGGGATCGATGACGATGATATTGGACTTCAGTCTTTTTATATTTTCTTGTTCAATGTACAGATTTAGCAATCCTCTCATTAAGAATTTGTAATAATTGCTTTCTTAGTATGTGTATGCAGTTCTACTAAACATGCAGAAGATAATCCAGTTTTCTAAACCTGTCTTGAAGTGACATCGCAAAGTAGCCTTAGGTACATACTAGAATGAGGAGGAGAGACACATGGTCGATGTTTCCACCTATAGTCGAGTCATTAAATGTGCGATCACTGTGATTCCAATAACTTTAGCATAAGGACACGTATGGATCACTGTGAAATATATCTACCTATGACAACAAATCTCAATAGTGGTAGTGGCTAATGAGCACAATTAGATGCAAATTTCATAATGCTATCGACATTTAAAAAGGCTGAGATGACATGAAGAACTGATCAGCTAAATAAACATTCACCAAAGTGTCCACTAGGCACAACGCATCGAAACTGAGAATATGTGAAACTCACAAACCTGTCACCATGACTTAAATCCTATGTCAATGTGGGGTGACCTGCAGATGATGCAAGATCAGTGACTCGCCCATAAGGCCAAGGTTTGGTAATATCGATCTCTGTACTCTCAGTTCTTGGTGAAAGACTAAAACTAACTCCAACGCCGGTACTCAGTTATTTAAAATAGGTGTAGCAGGAACTCTTGGAGTAGAATCCGATGTGGGATTAGCTGTACGTGATGCAAGGCCAGTGACCTGCTTGTAGGCCCATGGTGGTGTAGAAGGAGTTGTTGGAGATAAGTTGACAAATTCCAATGCCTGCATTCTCAATTCTGCAGGATAGTCAGCAACACAACCAATTCTTGGGCCGACTCCAGTTGTCCACTTAAGTGAGAGCTGATTCCCCAACTGATATGATTGTACCGCCTTCTTCGAATTGATTCTATGCAATACAGCTTTTTCAGGCACCTCAGCTCTTGGGCTCTGGAGACCACCAGATAAAGTCCTTTCATAATTACTTTTGGTCCTTGTTGGTTTTACTTCCGACAATTCCTTGGGCAGGATTTCCTCCTCTTCCTTGGGCACATCAGGCTCAGGAAGCTCTGAATTTGTTGGCACTTCAACTGCATTTTCATCAAGAATAGATGCGCTGTCATTGTAGCTATCAGAATAATCTTCAGTCGGCTTGTGTATCTGAATAAGAAAGGTCACATTTCAACTATTAATTACCAGATTATGCATAAAGAATGCTAGCAGGAAATGATAAACTCATTTGATTACCAATTTAACAGATTTTCGAGGGAAATTGACTACCGAGTTTGATAAAAAAAACACCCAGGGTCAATACAACATACCAAATTTACCAAATTCTGCAGATTTTATATAGCCACTATCATAATATTTGGACTGAATTCTCTGTTATACAATCCAGATTCTTCTGGTTGGCTAATACACATCTAGGTTTTTGGATTCACAAATCTATTGATGAGATAGAAGTATTACCTCAACTTTATCGAGATTGACTCCATTTTCCTTGAGAAAGGATAAAACGCTGCCAAGCCTGTCATCTGTTGGCCGGTAATGCCCACTATATGCAGATATGGACTGCAAAATCATGATAATCAAGGATCAGAAACCATACATTACCATGTTATACCATAACTTTAATAAGGCAGAGCCAATGTCTTTTTTGTTTGTTAAGGACAAGGACAGACACCTACTATATCTCGTATACACCAGTAATGGGATTTTGAAGAATTAAACAACAAAATGAGGGTAAAGAAATATGACCATGTATCACAAAAATGATTTAAATAGAATTACATTTACTGCTAAAATGTGATGAGGCCAACTATAAACTCTTCTAAGGGTCAGTTGCATAACAGGTTTTCCAAGGGTATTCCCTGAGTAGGTGATATTACAAACTTAAAGGAATAGTACTTCTGCATAAATTTTCTACCCCCCACAGACTCCCAACAACTTTCCCAATTTTATGTAAGGTTACCTTAAGAATTCCTTGCTCTGCCTGGAGCCTTCCAGCAGCTATTGTAGCTCCTCCGGCCAAGAAGCTTGAATGTTGGAATATTCCTTTCTTCTTCTGGAAGATGCAAAAAGTGGATCACTTATTTTGGAACAGTTGAGACCATTTAAAAAGGAGAATAGTGATAAAAAAAAAGTTGTTTATAAGTTTGTTTTAACTCTTACCTCACCAGCATACAGATTCTTTAAGGTGCTCATGACGAATATCCACTTGGCCCCTTCCGATCCTTTATTTGTGTCAAAGAGATCTCCAGTTTGTTTGTGGATAATCTTCCCATCGACAACAGTGTATTCATAATTTTCCCTCTCTTGCTAATTTCAGCAAACATGGGGAGGCAGAGAAACAGAACAAGAGGCATGTCAGTATTGCCGTAACTGGACTATTTCATATGTAATTTAACAAAATGCATTTTCTATAATATCACATATAGATAATGTAATAAATGAGCACATACAGGTCCCAGATATATAATGCATTGTTTTTGAAGCATGGACCTGCTGCATTCTTTGAGTTCGAGCTTTTTGCCATCTCCGACATCCAACCTGCAGAGAATAAAAACAACAAAGGATTTAGCAGTCAACCACTTTACCTTTGCAGAATTGAGGTTCTAAAGGTTGAGGAAAAAAAAAACTATATATCCAGTCATTTTCTCCCGTTCTCTTGTTTCTTATACACTTCCCATTTTCTGTGTTAGTGAAATAAAACTCAGCGATCATCTTTGGCATCTAGGCAACTAAAAGCATAGATGAAGCTATTTAAAGTGTTACAGCATAGATTGATGAAGCTATTGATGGTTTTTCTACAATCAGAGAAGAATTGCTATATTATCCTTCAAATTTACACCATTCTTTCTAACATAAAATCATTACCCTGTCATGCAACAAAATTGATATTAGAGGCATATCTGAGGGTCTTTCCAATTCAGGTGTCTAAATCAAAAACAAAACCAGCCAGCAACCTAAAACTTTCACCATAACTAATTAGAACAAATATAAAATCTTTTAACTTATATCAGGGTATCTAGGCAACATAAAGCTTCTAAATCCTCAGTCTGATACATAGTAGTTATGCACTGTTCCTTTCTTCAACTTATATTTTCTTTGGTGTAATAAACTAGTATCTCTCCTAGCGTCAAATACCAACTTCAAACAGATATATTCCCAGTATCATAGAACCAAAAACAAAATTTGCTCACCAGTAGAAAAATGGTTGACCAGAATCAGTTTTACACCATTCTTCATAATACTTATGCAAATTGTGTCCGTACCGGTGCCGAGGATCAATCTACATCCCAAAAATAAGTCCCAAAAAAAAAAAAAAAACTAAAAATTAATTCAGATTCAACCCATCAGAAAAGAAAAAAGAAAAAACACTATAGAGTGTAAAGCAGTTCAACTTACAGCTTCAATCCAGTGCTGAAAAGCCAATTTTTGTGCTTGGGAGTCATTGGACAAACCCTTACCCACCTGTGAAAAACCATGGTTAAATCCCAACAACAGTGACCAGATTTTAATCCTTCAAACCAAAAAAATTGAAAAAACAACCTTAGAAGCATTGAGAATAGCACGATTCCACTTAGAAGCCGCAGTTTCTGGCTTCGAGAAATCAAAGAAAGAAATCGTACTGTGATTCAATCTAGCATAATCTATCGCTTGCCACCTGTAATATTCACCATTTTCATTTTCACTTGAAAATAAATAAATAAATATCACAAAAGAAACGGTGTACCCTACCAGAGCTCTTCGGCTACAACAGCCGAATCCGCTAACCTACGCCGGGTGCGATAGCTCCTGTAAACCTTCTGTACCTTGACTGCCGCTGTCGACTCGCAACGCGCTCCCCCCAGCGCGTTGATCTTGGCGGTGGAGGAAATGGGCGTGTAGGAGAACGCAGACTTTGACTGGAGTTCGAAGTTGGACATAGGTTGCGTTTCAACGACCTCCATTGATACAAAAAAGACTTGTTCAACGCGAAAAATCAAATAAAATAAACGCAGCAGAGCTGTTTGGATATCAAGAGATCGAATATGGAGAGTGAGAGAGTATGATTTATAATAAAGGAGTGGGTGTTCTGGTTTGTTTTTCCCGGAGAAATCTGTTACGGTGTTACCTATCTGTCAATTTGTGTGCATTTAATTAACGAAGACGAGGTACGCTCTGGCGTCTGGACTCGCTTGTGTGAGTCAACTAGTAAACAGTGTTACTTCCATGGGATAGAGACGATCGAAATTCGAGACTTTGAAATTCCGTGTGTGCTTCACGCGATACTGATACAGGGTAAAAATGACTTTCCATGGTGCACATTTGTCACATTTGTCACATTGTCACATTTGTCACGTTTATGTTTAAATTAGGATCCGTCCGGTAAGCATTTTTTGGTTACTGTTTTTCGAAAATAAAAATGAAAATGAAAACAGTGTTTTTTGTGTCAGTTTTGAATTCTGAAAACACGTCTGGTAGCATATAATGAAAGCTTTATTTTGAAAATTAAAACGGAAAAAACATGTCTGATAAGTTAACCGAAAACTATCAAAAATTGAAATATCAATTTAGCATTTTGTTTAATATTGTTACAACTATAAACAAATTGATTACATAATTAATTAATATAAAAAATTAAACGAAAGTAACACATAAAAAATTAATTCAAAAAAACATATCAAAAAATGAATTAATCAAAACTAAACTCTTTAATTATAAATAAATGATTACAATATATATATATATATATATATATATATATATATATATATATATATATATATATATATGTATATATTATTAATATTATATAATATATAATATATTATTTTATAATATATATATATATATAATAATTATATATACATGAATGCTTTTAGTTATAGTTGGAAATAAATTATTCTAAAATATATATATATATAAGAAGGGCACTTTGGTTATTTAAAAATATTGTCTCGTCTTATCCTAACCATATCAAACACATAACAGTACAACTAATAAATTTTAAAAAAAAATGAGTTTTTTTATATATAAAAAAAGTGAAAAACAAAAAACAAACAAAAAAAAAACAAGCCCCCGTCCTGCAGCTGTTTTTCAGTCTGTTTTCGTTTTTGTTTTTTAAAAACGATTTCGAAACCTCAATCGTTAACCGTTTTTCATTTTATTTTCGAAAAACAAAAGGAAAAACGAAAAACGAAACCAATGTTAAAAGTGAAATATTTGAAAAACACAAAATACTTGTTTTTCGTTTTTCATTTTTTTTTTTCATTTTTTTTTATATTAAAAAAAATCTTAAACTATTAATTGTACCGTTATGCGTTTGATATAACTAGGACAAGACGGAACAAGACGGAACAAGATTTTTAAATTATCAAAGTGCCCCTCTTATACATATATATAATATTATATATACATTATGTATTATTATATATAAAAATGTAATATAAAAAATATAATAATTTTTAATATATAAAATAATATATATTTATTATAATATGTAATATATATATATATATATATATATATATATTGTAATTATTTATTTATAATTTAAGAGTTTAGTTTTGATTAATTCATTTTTTGATATGTTTTTTTGAATTAATTTTTGATATGTTACTTTTGTTTAATTTAAAAATTACAATACAAAAATTATATTGGTTAATTATTTAATCAATTTGTTTATAGTTGTAATAATATTAAACAAAATACTAAAATTGATATTTCAATTTTTGATAGTTTTTGGTTAACTTACCAGACGCGTTTTTTTTCCATTTTCATTTTCAAAATACAACTTTCAGTATTTGCTACCAGAAACGTTTTCAAAAATCGAAAATGAGACTAAAAATACTGTTTTCATTTTCATTTTTATTTTCGAAAAACAGCAACTGAAAAACACCTACAGGACGGGCCCTAACAAGTTTTTTTGCGTTTTTCAAATCTTTCACTTTTAACACTGGTTTTGTTTTTCATTTTTTTTTTTGAAATAAAATAAAAAACGGTTAACGAATGCGTTTTCAAAATCGTTTTTGAAAAATAAAAACGAAAACGAACTGAAAAACAGCTACATGACGGGACCTTACAATCAAGTTAAATGAGAAATCTAATTAAATTTTATCGTTCTAACTTCTAAGCTTGGGGAGTTCGAATCCTTTTATATAATGGTGGACGTTGATTGGATCGGTTCGGTTTTTCATAGAACCGATAAAAAACCGATAAAATTCGGTTTTTAGAAAAGTGAACCGATCTAATCAAATTGGCATTTACCAACCGATAAAAAACCAACCAAATTGGACCGGTTCGGTTCTGTTTTTTTGGTTTTGGATCTGATGGGCCAAAATTCTAAATTTCATTTATTACATATTTAGTTCATTTTTTTAACCTATTGGGCCAAATTTATTTACATCACAATAAAAACATATTAAAAAACTACAAAATCCAATACAAAATAGTAAACATATTTCAAAATGCATGCCAGTCAAATTTTTGGTTGATAGCTAATACAATAGTCAATACCAAACAAAGTCAAATTACATTTTAAAATCCAATAAAATATGCCTAATAATTGAAGAGTGAAGAGTGAAGAGTGAAGAGTGAAGAGTGAAAGTTAGAATTAGTTTTTTTTTTTAAAATTATAGTCGGGACCGGTTCGGTTATCCTGTTTTTGGAACTAAACCGATCCAACCGATTTTTTTAAAATTAGGTCCGAACCGAACCGATCACCCAATCAAAACCTGTAAAAAACCAATTTGACCGGTTTGATCCACTGGTTCGGTTCGGTTCATTGGTTTTTTGCCCACCCCTACTTTTATACCTCAAATTAGGATATTTAACTTGTTTATTCCTTTTTTTATTTTATAATTTATTTGATTTTAAATTGTCAAGATTATTTAAAAAAAAAAATTTGGGAAGGAGATTTGAACTGCAACCAATGTTGCAGAAGTTGGCGACTATGGCTGACTAGTCGCTCGATGGTCGTTAACCGCCGCGATTCGTTGATAGTCGACTGAAGTAGGTGGCTGGAGTCAAAGACGGTCCAAGTCGGAGCAAGTCGGTCCAAGTCGGAGCATGTCGGAGCATGTCGGCGCAGCAGTAAACGACGAAAGAGGCAAACGATCAGGTTTGACGGCGGTCAATGATGAAAATTGACCAAAAAGAAGAGGCAACAGTGAAGCAAACCTTCAAAAGTTTCGAAAATAGAAAAGCAAAATAGTAAAGCCGTCGAACCTGTTCAATCTGTCGCCGTCCATTGATCTATCGTCGGCTGTCGCCGTCCATTGTCGTTGCCTTCTTCTCACCAATCGAACCTGGTCTTCTCTCTTGTTGGCCGATTCTGCAGCTGTCTATTACTCTATTTGTTAGTTTGTTTATTTACTGTTTAAGTTTTTAACTTTTAATTTTGATTAAATCTGGGGCTTTTGACTTTTTAAGTTGAATTTTCGTAATTCATTAGTTTAAAAGCTAAATAATAAATGGATTTCATGCATATTACCGCACACTTTGACTGATACTGTTTTGCCTATATTTCTTCTCAGATTTACGACATCAATGACTTTTGAAAATTATAAATTGTATTCTTTTTTGAGTTTATTCCAATTTTCAATTTATATAACTATGAATATACAAGGTAATATGAACTATAAGGTATAAACATTTAATCAATTACAAGTTACAACCCAAAAAATATAAATAAATAAAAACTATAAGGGGCTGTTTGGTATGGGGGCATCTTTGTATGGGAATGGGAATCTCAACGCATTCCCTTGTTTGGTAGCAGGTTTAGGTTTTTGGTTTACCGAGAATGTGAATGTGATTCCCATCAAAATAGGTGGGTTTCAGATTACCTCCATCTGATTCCCACCGTGGGACCCACCATCATTAAAAAAATATTTTTTTATTTTATTTTATTTTCTTCACCATTGTTCTTCAACGAGCTTCAGTCAATCAATACCCAAAAATCCCCAATTTCATTTCAAAACCTACTTTCATCAATCAAACAATACCCAATTTCATATTCATCTTCATCAAATACAAGATCTGGGTTTGTTCAAACACCATCAAACACCATCACCAATAGTAAAAGAAAAAAACTTGCAGCAAGTAATAACAACACAAGATCTGTGTGTGCCTGATGATGATGACGACGACGACGAGGAGCTGCGATGATGAAGACGACGACGAACCCAGCCAGATGAAGGCGACGGCGACGGCGACGACGGCGAGGAGTTGCGATGACGAACCTAACCAGACGAAGGCGACGACGACGACAAACAAGATCCGGACTAGAGTCGACGGCGGCGGCCATGTGGAGGCAAGGAGATGACGACGACATCGATGTAGACGACGACGAAGACAAGACCGGCCGGAGGCGGCGACGACGACGACGTGGAGATGATTTGGAGAGAAAGACAGAGAGAGATGGAAAGAAAGGGATGAACGAATGAATGGGTTGGTGATTTGAGAAATGGATATGGTTAATCTTTTCACCATTTAAGTTGATTTTTTATTTATCTTTTATTTTTTTAGTTTTTAATAATAATAAAACAAATTCCCATGTACAACCAAACATGGTTACTTGATATTCCCAGGAATCCTACGTAATATTTCCATACACAACCAAACACACGTGTACAAGTTTTCCAGGAATCACATTCCTGTGTTTAACTTTCCTAGGAATCACATTATTTGGATTACCCCATACCAAACGGCCCTTAAAAAATTTCCGACGGGCAGCCGATCAAAAAATATAAATAAAAAAAACTATAAAAAAATTCCGACGGGCAGCCAATCTACTTCCGACCATTCTTTTAGTCCCCAACTAGTCCCAGATTAGTCCCCCTAGACGCTAGGTAGTGGGTCACCGCCCGACTAGCGCCTAGCGACTTTTACAACTCTGGCTGCAGCGATTTGAACAATCAACCCACCTTAGGTGGTGATATATATATATATATCATTATGAATATTGACACTTATAAAACTTATTAGTACACTCATATTTATAAGTAAACACACGTCTAAAATTGAAAAAAATAAATTACTATAAACACTCATCCTAAGTCAATAGTACCCTTATTGAAATAAATATATTCATTTTAATATATATTATTTATAAACTCTGATCTTAAATTATTATCACACCCAATTTATATGTATAAAAAATCATATTGTTTTTAGAATCAGATTCCCTTTTAATGATGGTCCAATATATTATTGGAAATATCTCGAATGTAGGAGCCTTATAAAAGGGAATGTGTGGAACGATATATGGGGTCAAGAGATTTTTAATCTAGAATTGAATTCTCTTATTCAGCTATCTTGAAAAAAAAAAAAAAAACTTACTGATATCTATGACTATCTTAAAAAAAAAAACTTAATGATATCTATAGCTATTGTTAAAAAAATATTTTGTTTATTGATAGAATTCATAATTATAGATAAAAGAAAGACAAAAACAATATGATAAATGAGAAAGTTTGATATTTGAAATAAAATTAGAGTTTAATTAGGGTTTATCATATGTTAGGATTTAACGTAAGTTTTTTTTTAATAAATAAATAAATATAGTTGGAGATATGATTGTAATTAATGAGTGTATATAGTAATTGGTTTATTTTTTATTAAATTTAATTTGTCATTATTGATAAATATCTATTGAGATGTAATTCATTTTTTATATATAAAATATGGGTGTACGTATAAGTTTTATGAGTATCAATATCGGCACCATATATATATATATATATATATATATATATATATATATATATATATAGTCAAGAGATTTTTAATCTGGAATTGAATTCTCTTATTTATAAAATTATCTTAAAAAAAATATTGATATGTACGACTATCTTAAAAAAAAAAAACTTGATGATATATATATATATATTTATGTTAAAAAATATTTTGTTTATCATAGAATTCATAATTATACATAAAATAAAGACAAAAATAATATGATAGATGAGACAATTTAATACTTGAAATAAAATTAGAGTTTAATTAGGGTTTATCATATGTTAGGATTTAACATAAGTTTTTTTTTTAATAAATAAATATAGTTGAAGATATGAATGTAAATAATGAGTGTATGTAGTATTTGGTTTAATTTTTATTAAAGTCAATTTGTCTTTATTGGTTAATTTCTGTTGAGATGTAATTTTTTTTTAAAATATAGGTGTAATTATAAGTTTTATAAGTATAAATATCGACACCATATATATATATATATATATATATATATATATATATATTATTATCGATTCGAACTGATATAAAAATATATCAGTTCTTTATATGTGAACAATTGTATTTAAAAGATGTTTTGATATGCATATGCAGCCAAATTAAAGTATTTAAATCCATTGATCACAAGTGAAGAACTGATATATCTTATATCAATTCGAACTGACAATAGAATTTATATATATATATAAAAGATTGATAAGGTGTATTACTAGTTCACAACACTAGGGGTGGGCACCAACCTGTCAATCCAACTCAACCCGACTTGATTGAGTTTAGTTGCTTTTAAGATTGGGTTGGGTTGGGTTGGGTTGGGTTGGGTTGGGTTGATAAAATATAATCCAACCCGACCCAACAACCCGACATTAATAATAAAAAATAAATTAAATAATTTTATTTAATATTATATCTATTATAAAATCTCATTTTTTTAAAATATTTAAAATTTTTACACATGTACCATTTATAATAGTATAAATGATAAATATAAATACATTATTATATTTTATACCATAAATATATAATACATTTATTAAAAACATGCAATTATATTATCTTCATCTTTTGTATTAATTGGCACATCCTTAGTTATACTTTAAAATGCATTTTTTTCTTAGGATTTGATTAAGAATTTAATAGAAAAATGTATAATAATTGTATATAAACTCAAACTATTATGTTGGTTGAAATAAATAATAGATTAACCAAGTACGAGTTATTTGACGAAGTGATTATAATTGTAAAATTGATGGGAGACTTAGATGGAGGCTTTCCAAGTTGGATAAATTGTTATATTTTTATTTTTTTTAATTATGCAACAAATATTAAAACAATTTGTATTATATGTGGTGATTTGATTTTGATGTTTTTAAGAAATCTAAACTCAACGTTGTGTGATATTTGGGTGAAAAATTATTTTAAATTTGAATTTTGATGTAAAAAAATTCGAATTCAAATATATTTTTTCTATTGGGCTTAGAAAGCTCAACCCGATCAACCCAACCCAACCCAACCCGACCCAACTCGATAAATATCGGGTTGGGTTAAAATTTACGTTGGGTTGGATTGAGTCAAAAAAATTTCAACCCAACCCGAAAACGCCCACCCCTACACAACACCTTAATTGTTTCAATAAATCACATTAAATTGTATACTTTCAATTTTTAGAACAACATTAAATTTTCTACTTAAACAAGAACAATTAAACATTAATGTGAACATATTGACTATAATATATATATATATATTCGCAGTCAAGGGATAGTTGGTCACCGGCTCACCATTAATCAAAATTGAAGAGCATTTTTGTAGTTTTATTCAAAATTGAGGGGAAAAAATAGCAACAATTTAGCAAAACATAATAATAAAGTAATCAACTGAGTCAGTGACAAACTGACAACTATCCAACAGCTTTTGCAGGTAGCTTACATAGAAACGCGCCGGTCGCGCGTAGAATTACCATTTGCAACTTACGTGGAGTATGCGTACCTCCCACGCTCTAGTACGAGATTCACGTACACTCGACGATAAAAAATAAAATCCCGAAGACAGCGAACTTTGGTGGCTGCTATTTGCTGCGCATTTTTGGCTCTTTCTTATGTGGTCGTCGGTCGTCACACATGCAAAGAACTTTTCTTTCAATTTAGTGATTTAGTTACCCTTGTGGGAGCATTTAAATTAACTAAATGCCATCGACTGTGGACCAAAATTGAAGTCACCTCACTTACATGTTCTTGTCTACCCACCATCCTTGCCATCACTAGAGAATGCAATAATACATTATTTAAAGGATTAAATTTTTATATTACTTTTTGGTCCTTTCCAAACATATCATTGTTCTAAAATTATAGAGTATCACGGTCCACGTCCACGGATGCATGAATTATGAATATAAAGAAATGCTTGTTTATTGACCCTGCTTTGCCGAGGATTAAAAATAAACGATATAACTAATCATCACCCGAAGATGTTATTAAAAAGGATGTAAATTTTTATATGACAACGTATCACATCATTTTGGATAAATGTATTCCATCCTTGGTTATTTTTATTTTTTTAACCATAATTAGGTTTAAATCATTTTCAAAATTAAAAAATAGTTGCGGCTTCTAAAAATTAATAGGTATTTTTTTAATACAAGTGTCACCAACTTACTAAACTAAGTTTATTTAGTATCTAAAATGGGTTTCGGATAAAATACCATAATGGTATTTTTTTTTTGTTATTTGGTACCGATGTCTTCTGAACTATACATGGATTTACATATTACTCCATATACTTCTTTTTTTTACCATTAAACCTCCTAAACTTTCATAAATTGACAATAGTTGACGAAACAGTAACACCGTCCTTTTACTATATACATAATTGTATCTGTAGTCAATCAGATCTATAATTATTTTGATTTGTTGAGGTGGACACTGACAACCTGTGAAACAAGATAAAAAATAGAGTGTTTCAAGCCACAAAATGGGGTTTTCCCTTTGTGGGACTCTCTGATGCTCAAATTAGTTTTTGTTTGATACTGTTGTACAATTGAAACTAGAAAGAATACAAACCGGTTTGCTCAATGTCGATTATCGAGCAATTTATCGATATATCTTGTTCGACTTGAATGGTTAATATCGTCTCTATTTGGGCCCACTCGATCGAAGCCAGGTTTGAATCTTGGTTGATCGACTTCGGGGATCGCCGATAATCGAGTCGATTTGTGGATTTGTGAGTCGTTTGGTCGATCTTGCTTAGGGTGGTTACAAGCAATAAATACGGAGGGTTTAGGTTGCAATGAATGTTTGATGAGATTAAAAAGTGAAAATGATATAGAGCTTTCGTCAGAGTAGAGTGTAGAAATCAGGACCCTTTTCTGTGAAAAAGGGGATCATATATATAGTAAGCCAGGATCAGATCAGCTCAACACTCATCTTCTTTATGTGAGGGTGTGAATCATGGAGTCAGCTTTGATTCATTTTGAATCGGACAACTTAAAGGCTGACGTTAGTAACGTCAAATCATAATCAACTCATTTATGAGTTGATTTGACCACGTGTGTCAGATGTTAAACTTTGGGTCAATCTTTTTTACTTTACCCGATGGGCATTTGTTTGAATAACAAATAGGTTTTTTGAATTGGGCTCGTGGTCCAATTTTCGCCCATTATAGTTTGTCCCCCACTCTTCAAGCTTAAAGTTTTCGAGTTGGAGAGTTGATTACTGTATGATTAGTCGAATGAAGTTTCAATATCCGTTTGGTCGACTTTGAGTTCAATGATGTTTCGAACAATGGGTAATGCTCTTGGCTAATTATCATACAATTCATGGTTGATGTGTGAGCGCTTGGAGATTTGGTCGATGTCAACCATCGAGCAATGAGAATGGTTTGGACTTTTTACTAGTTGTAATGGCCAAAGTCCCTAAGCCCAGTACTCTTTTAAGGGCTGGCGTGATTAGGTTTTCAAAATTCAAACCGGTGCCTTTTGAAATTCAAACCAGTGCCTTTTGGAATTCGTACAAGGTAGGCAGAAGTCTTTTCAGTTGACGCCATTTGAAACGACGCGTCCATATATTCGTAACACATGTCCATTGTGGGTTTTATAAAACCTAAAGACCTTTCACTTTCGTTTCAATTTTGGCAAGGAGCAGTTTTCCGCACAGAGAGCAAGAGAGAGAGAGAGAGAGAGAGAGTTGCCTCAGAAAGGAACCCGGAAGTTCTCTATCTCTATTCTCTAAGCATTTCCGATGAAGCTTCGGTCATTTTTTCGGTCGCCACTGTAGACTTACGGTAGGTTTCCTTGAATTCTTCGTTTTCTCTATTGAAGTTTCTCTGTTGAGAAAAGTGCTCTTGTTTGATTTCTGGAATATTTTGTTTTCCAGTTTATTATTTGAAATGTGTTTGAAGTTTTTCTTCTTTTTCCTTTGTTTGATATGAAAATTATTTAAGTTTCGTTTAAAGAGTTGTTTGTGATTCTATAGTAGGAAATAGAGCCTTTATAAACTGTCTTAGAAATAACGATCATCTGGTTATAGGCATTTTGTATTCATTATCGTGCTTTAAGCCGCTTCTTTAGGTTGAAAACCTATTTAGTTTGTTTGAATAATCGAGTCAAATGATCGATCAAATAACTTATGTACCAATAAAGATCGTACGCGTTCTAGGATAGTTTTTGTTGTCTATAGCCTCGCCCATTATGTAGTAGCTCTATCTTAGCTTTATCGAGTCGAAGCGACGACTCTTCGAACACTTCTCTAGAGAAGATAATCGTTGACTATCGGGGTGACTCCAGCGATATTGCTCTTGAGCAATCCGATTCATCATCTGAGTCGAATAACCACGATGTGGTGTCACTCGCTGGGACCCAAACTGAGATGGGAGTTGGTGAGGTTGGTTTTGATCGACCTTAAACCATCATTGTGAGTCGACTTGTGAAGTGACCTAAACATGGAGCCCCCATCTGGCTCTAGAGCAAAGCGAGAAGATTTCCTTCTGAAAATTCTGCATCAAGGTAATCACCTCAAGACGTCAAAAACTTAGAGTATCAACTCGGGATCCCAAATTCAGTGAAGTTGTGAGCAGCGACACCATTTGAATGGGTCAACTGGTCGATCAAAGGTTGGACGTGTTTTTACTTTCTGCCCTTTAAGATAGGTCTCAGGTTTCCTAACCTGCCGCTTGCTCGACAATTGCTCAATTTCTTCGATATCGCTCCTAGCCAATTGATGCCTAATGGTTGGAGGATATTGCTGGGTCACGAGGTTCTAATCAAAAGAAGAGACCTAGAATTTACTTTTGAATTTTTTTTGTATACCTACCAACTGAAGAAACATGAATCTGACTGTGGTAGAAATATGATAACGGCTTGACATCATCGAGGTCATTTGATCTGAGTTGACAACTAGGGATCCAGACTGGAAACATAGATACTTTTTTACCCAATGGGCTCTAGTCGATGGTGTTAGGTCGACTTGGAACAATGTGTTGGGATTATACTCGATAGCAAGAGTGTAATAATAATGTATTTGACAATCTTTTCATATTAATATAAGTGATTCTAGTTTAACAAATCTTATAGCATTTATAGTTTAATTATTATAATCGTCAAAAGTAAATCATCATAAGGTCAAAAAACTATAAGAAAAGAAAAATTATTCGTGCATCTGGATATGTATGAGGTAGATACAATTATTGAGTTAGTCTTGAATAATATTCACAACTTAATATAAAGGCTGTGCGTCTTTATCTTGTTAAAGTTTTAGATTCTTTTGCTAGCATTTGAGTGGGATCAAATATGTTATGATGAGTCTAAAATCATCAAAGTATGGTGTCTTTAGGCAAATGAATATAGTGCATTAGGTGCATTGAATAGGATCACAATGAAATATTTTATCTAGAACCGTCAATAGATAAAAGTTTTCATTTGAAGACAATCAGAGAGTCTATCTTAATCCTGAGATAATTTATGGATTTATGGTTGCAAGTGTTATCATTTGAGCTATCAATGAGTACGATTATATAGCATAGTCTATCATCGATAGTTTGGTGGTATTCATTTGTTAATCGATAGAGGACTTCATTTATAGATATGGACATCGTGACTTCATTTATTAAATGAGAGTATAATATCATCATATGGATGTTTTGAGGTATTAGATATTAAATCTTAACGTTAAGTTTTCAATAGTGTCTATTGAAACATTGCTTCTAGACAAGTCAAAATATCCAAGTTCAAAATGTGGTCATATGAGTAAATATGGTAACTTGGAGAGCTATAGGCGGTCTATGAGTTCTAGGCGGTCTATGAGCTCTTGGCGATTACTGATATTCTTCACGAGGATACAATTTATCCATTAAGATTATCTAGGGTATGAATGAGCAATATTAACTTATTATATCTTTATTTAAGAGTTCAATTTTAGTTCTTTAGTGAAATGAACTAAAATTAATATATCAGACCTAGTGAATCATTTATTGATTGTGATTAGGTTATATCATTGAAGCTTAAATTTAGATAGCCCGCCAAGATCTCCAATCCACACGAACTTGCATAGATCACTTGATATATTATACTGGACCAATTTATGAGTCCATCTAGAATTGTATTAAGGCATGTGGACTTGTTTCTTTTAGTAAGAATAGATCTAATTCATATGTTGACTTTTTATTTAAGTCCAATGGATTAATAAAATAGAAAAAACAATATTTTACCCATATTTATGTAGCTTGGGTGGCAAGGGACTATATAATAGCCTTATATATTGTTTTTTATTTTATTATTTAATTAAATAGAAATTAATTAATTAATTGTTTAATTAGAAGTCAAAATCTTTTTCCTAATATGAGATGGTCTCCTAGAGTCATATTATTGTTGGTAATATGATAAGTATCAAATACTATATTGATAAGTAGATAAATAAAAGGAATTTATTTATCTAGTCAAATTAGAAAGTATTTGATTTCTATTAGGACTCTAATTGACAATTGGTCAAATTATGAAGTTTTAATATAGTCACAATATAATTATATTCAATAATTGATTATTGAATAAATACACTATTTGAGTTGGATTAGGAATCTTGATGTGGAAAAGAAATCTTTCTTTGAAAATGATTATTTGTCACCAAATAAATCCACCTAGAGATAGGATTCTTGCCCACCAAGTAAATCCTCTTTGGGAAAAGATTTGAGAACCTATATATATCTTCATACAAATTTCGGCCAAGGCTAATTCTAAGACAAAATTATGGCCAAGGCTAGGGTTTTAAGAGAGAGAATTCAGCCAAGTGATAGAATTTTGAGAGAAAAAAAATTAGTTTTTGCTCTAGACAAAATTCGGTCAACTCATAGATATTGTGCATTGAATTTGGCCAAGTAGAAGAGAAAAAGGAAACGTTTTTGTTTTCGATAGTACACTAGTATCCTTTACATCAAAAAGGTTTTGTGTACAAAAATAGAATCGGGTTCACGTGAGTTTCAATCAAATAGATTGATAATTCACAAGTGATCGAACGTTCTTGAGTTTTCTCTTGGAGGATTATTGTGACTAACAAGAAAGAGATTTTGTTTGTTTTCATCCTCAGGTGTACAATTTAAAGAACGGGTGCCCATACTCTTAAATGATTCACGTTCATGATTGGATTGAAAGATCTTACGGATTCAATTCAGCGCTAGTTCAATCGTCACGAGAAAAAGGTAGGATACTTTTAATATACGTCAATTAATCTAGGGTTAAGGTTCATTCTTTTAAAGGGAATTTTTTTAAGATATACCAAATCCTAATTTTACGCTTCCACCGCATTTTGAATCGATTTTTCCCTACACAATGCTGGTAGGAGTGTGATCAAATTACATATTGTATGTTAATACTTAATTTTGGACATAACTCTCCTCTTTTGCTCGTTTCAGTGGGTTTGGACAGGAAGACAAAATCGATCCATGGAGTGGACGACATGACAAGGACTCAAAGGATTCTCTCGATCGACCCAAAGGAGAGGAGTTGGAAAGTCCTTCTACAAGAAGAGAGTTTAAAAAAGAGCTCCATGTGGAAACGCACCACGTTCAAACAAACAGGTAATCCCTATCCTTGATTTGAAGATTTAACAATGTATGCTTGGATGAAGCATGGGTTTGTGATATTGTGTGGTACTCAATTTATAGAGCCTATTACTGACGTCGAACGAGCTTTCGCCACAACAACCATGTTGAGTCTGAGGCCACTCCTTTCTCCTGAAGAAACCTTGAAAAGGTAACTGAGTATGATGGAGAAGAGGAAAGGAAAAAAGATAGTGAACGTACCAGAGTATGCTCCTGTAGACCAATCTGAAGAGGTCGAATAGTCTGAGCATGTCATCCTTGTTGCTAAAAAGTCGAGGAAACGACCCCGCCAGGATGATTCATCAACTAAGGCTATAGTTGTAAAGTTTTTAGCGGATATCTCTGTATATTCTGATCCTAGCCTGATGTTAAAAGAGGTTGATCAACTTCTCTTCCCTGAAAACGAAGCTCATTTCTCCCAAATAGGGCCTTCTTGAGTCGTTGAATGGGGTCTTATAAGCGCTTTCCAGGTTTGTTTGCCTACACTTTATTTTTTATCTTTGAAATTTGATCGAAAAATTTGATCAAACTCTTTGTATTTTTTATTCGTGGGCTTTTCAATCCCAATTGTTTTTAAAGAAAGACATAAAGTCCTTGTCCAAGAAGGTCTCCACTCTCACATTTTCGAACACGAAGCTGAAAAGGAGGCTGAGAAAGCAAAATCTGACTTGTAGAGGTTTGCCAAAGAATCTTCGGAGAAACTTGCTAAAGTTAAAGAGGAAATTGCTTAACTAGAAGCAGCTCTGGAAGCAAGTGAGAAGAAGTTTTCTGATATTGACAACGCGCTCACGGATGCACTTGAGAAACTAGATAAGGCTACTGACGAAGCCATTATCCAAAAAAAAGGGTAAGCTTATGCATCAGGATCTTCTGGAGGAGACCGATTCGTGGAGACCAGAAAAGGACATCGAATTGTGGGAGCAGTGGAAGAAGTTGAATGAACTCGAGCAGGCTGAGAAGTAGAAGAATGAAGACAATGCGACAGTTCAATTGAGTAAGGATGCAGATGGTGGTGGGGAGCAGGATGAAGTTTAAAGAGTTTGCCATTTCGTTGATCAATTTCCATGTTTCTTAACTTTCTCTTTTTTATCTCTTCTTTCAATCGATCGAGAAGTGTAGATGATATAATTGTCATCTCTCAATAATATGTATATATATTTTTTGTTTGGTTGTTTATATACTATCATTGTTTCATAAATTTGTCATAACTTTAAAATAGACAATATCGAACGAATTCTCAATGGATAAACATAAAAAAAAATTATTAAATCCAGCATCGAACACAAACTATATAATGACTAGTCAAAGCTCGACTTGGAGTGGACAAATAAATATTGACCGAATTTTCTATAGACAAATGTTTACATAAACTTATGGTCGTGGCTCGACTTGGAGCATTTTCTAGATATAATGATTGTATTGAAGATAAAACTCGAATTCCAAGGCTTCAATGCTTTATTCCCCCAAGCACAAGTTTGCTCGATGTATAAAGGAGATTTGTGCTTGCTCTCGGATAACAGGTCGACTTGATTCTTTCAATGCAAGATCGCTTAGTCGTTCACCCTACATGACAAGGTAAATTTACCAACACAGCGTGGTGTCTACAATGCCCTTGGGATTATTTGTAATTGACAACCTTTGCTAGTGAGGTTTATCTAATTTTCGGAGCATATATGACACTAGATTGCCCTGTGTCAATCATCATCGCTTCTCGATAAGAAGTTAGTTTATATCTAAAAATGTAGATATCAAGTATTTCATTTAGGCTAGAAGTAGTACCTTTTTAGGTGAACCGCATTCCAACTGTTGTGGATCTCACGACCATCTTGTGCCCAAATTTCGTAAGACCCAGGTCCAACTACTCATGTTATCTGGTAGGGACCTTCCCAATTCAAGCCAATTTTGCCTGAACCTGTTTTTTTTTTATTTTTTTTTGTGTTTTGAAAAACTCGGTGCAGCTCCTAATCTCTTTAGACGAAAGTTTGAATACGAACATCCTTGTTATAATGTCGAGCAACCCATTGGTGATATTCTGCCATTCTCAATAGAGCGTTATCCTTTTTTTCATTCAGTAGATCGAGTTCAAGGGTCATAAGTGAATTGTTTTCACCTTCGTTAAGATGCTCAACTGTCGAGGAGACCACATGTTGATTGATTGGGATAACCGCCTCGGCACCGAATGTGAGAGAAAATGGGGTGGCTCCGGTTGATGTTCTAGTTGTAGTTTTATACCACCATAAAACCTCTGGTAATTTTTCGGCCCATAGACCTTTTGTTGACTCAAGTTTTTTCTTCAATGTACCCATTACAGTCTTGTTCGTTGATTCTGCTTGGCCATTTGGCTGGGGATATCGTCGAGTCGAAAAATGAATCTTTGTCCCCCATTCTTTGTAAAAGTCTTGGAAATCAAACGATATGAACTGGGATGGTTATTTGTCACGATCTCCTTGGGCACTCCAAACCTGCAGATTATGTTTTTCCAAAGAAAACCTTTTACCTCGTTGTCTATGATTTGATGTTTTTGTACACCTCAGCCTCAACCCATTTGGTGAAGTAATCTGTCATTGTGAGAACATAGGCCTTGCCTACCTTATTTAAGGTTGTCAATTTCCTAATAATGTTCTTCCCTCATTTCATGAAAGGCCAAGGAGATATTATCGAACTTAGCTTCTTTAGGGTGTTGATGAGGCACATGTGCATGTCGCTAACATGTACCATATCGTCTAATGAATTCGAGTGAATCTGTTCTCACGGTCGACCAGTAATAACCTGTAATGATCGCTTGATGTGCCAGACTTCTCTAACCAGATTAGTTTTCGCATATTCCCGCATGAAACTTTTCAAGTACAGAACGAGCCTCTGATGGTCTTACATACAAAAGGTAAGGACCTGGAAAAGATCGTTTGTATAGTTTACTTGCTATCATACTGAATTTAGCTACTTTGGCTTGAACTCTTCTTGCTTCATTCTTATATGTTAGAAGAAAATCATGTTCGAGGTAGTCTACAATCAGCGTCATCCATCTTGGTTCATTATCGACGTTCAAAACCTCCACTATCGATCGGTCCTTCCAACTTGGAATTAGCTTACTGGTCGTTGTTTGGACTGCTGAGCCGAGATTGGCTAAAGAATCAGCTCGAATATTTGTTGTTCGAGGGATTTGCTCGATCTCGAATTCGTCGAAGTTTGTTTTCATTTCTTGCACGGGATCGAGGTAGGTTGTCATTTTAGGATCATTTGCTTCGTACGTCCCCTATACCTGTCGCACAATTAATTGAGAGTCATATTTGACATTTAGTCTCTTTACGGTCAGGTTCATAGCTAGGGACATTCCCGCGATGAGTGCATCGTACTCGGCTTCGTTGTTGGTTGCTTTAAAATTGTAACGGTAGCTTATTTGATTAGTGCCTCTTCCAGGGACTTTAGTACGATCCCAAGTCCGCTTACTCTGAAATTGCTTGAACCATCGACTGATATCTCCCACAGTACCGGGACTGGATTGCTGATCAGAAGGATTGATTCTTTCTTGACCTATTAAGACAAGTTAGGGGGGAAATCATTTAATAAATCAGCTAGTACCTAGGCCTTGACAGCGGTTCTTAGCCGATAGGTGATGTCATGCTCTTTGAGTTTCATTGCCCACTTGGTCAATCAACAGGATAATTCAAGCTTGTGGAGAATGTTCTTTAACGGGTAAGTTGTTAGGACGACTATTGGATGGCACTAGAAATATGGTCGAAGCTTCCTGACCGTGACAACTAGTGCGAATGCCAACTTCTCCATATGTGTGTACCAAGTTTTCACATCGAGCAGGGACCTGCTCACGTAGTAGACAAGCAATTGCTTCGAACCATCTTTCCTAACAAAAATGAAACTTACGGTCATTGTTGACACTGCTAAGTATACGTACAATAATTCTTCATCGAATGGTTTTGAGAGCATATGGAGTGTCGTGAGATAGTTTTTTAGATCCTTCAGGGCTTTCTCGCACTCTTCCGTCCTTTCGACCCCTTTGTTTTTCTGCAGCATCTTAAAGAACCTGTGACATCTTTTCAAAGATCGAGAAATAAATAGTCCAAGTGCACGACACGGTCTGTCAATTTTTGTACATCTTTGACACACTTTGGGGATTTGATTCCCAAGATCAATTGAAACTGTTGTGGGTTTGCTTCGATTCCCATATGGGTGATGAGATACCCTACAAATTTCCCTAAAGAAACACCAAATGTACATTTAGTTGGGTTAAATTTCATATGATACATGTCGAGTACTTCGAATGACTATCTAAGATGCTTCAGATGCAGCTCCGCTCTAGTGATTTAACTAACATGTCATCAATACAAACTTTCATAGTTTTCCCGAGCATTTCTATGAACATTTTGTTCACCAATCGCTAGTACGTTGCTCCTGCATTTTTAAGTCCAAATGACATTACATTATAGCAAAAGATACCCCGCTCTGTTATGATTGATGTCTTTTCCTGATCATTTGGGTGCATCAAGTTTTGGTTATAACCTGAAAAAGAATCCATGAAACTCAGTAGTTCATGTCTCTCTATTGCGTCGACCAACATGTCGACGTGGGGGAGTCAGAAAGAATCCTTCAGGCAGGCTTTTTTCAAATTAGAAAGTCGATACACACTCTCCATTTACTGTTCTTCTTTTTCACCAGTACGACATTAGCCAACCAATCAGGGTAGTTGACTTCTCCTACCAACCCGATGTCGATCAATATATATACCTCATCGTTTATCACCCTGTTTCGTTTTGGGGTGAATTTCCTTCTTTTCTGTTTTACTAGTCAATGACTCAGGTCAACTTGTAGGGGATGTACCATTACTTCAGGGGTCGATCCCTAGTCCAAGCAAACAAGTTGTGGTGCATTTTCAGGAAGTCGACCAATTTTTCTCTGATATTTGGTTCGAGCCTTGATCCAATTTGGACCTTATGCTCAGGGATATCTGGGTATATTTTCGCTTCATCGAGTTCCTCTATTTACGGCTTATCGAGGTCTAGTTCGCGCCCTGGTTCCTGTAATTGCTATATATCCCACTTTTTCTCCTTCAGGTAAGTCTGGTAGCATGCCCTGGATGTTTTCTGCTACCTCTTGATTTCTCAAACACCCCACTTGGTTGGGAACCGTATGGTTTGATGGAGAGTGGATGGTACCACTCGAAGTTCAGGGATCCACGGTCGACCCACAATGACGTTGTAAGTTGAAAGACAGTCGATCATGATAAATTTGGTATGTATATTTACTCCCTCTGCGTACAGAGGGAGGATAATCTCTCCAATCGTACTCTTGGCTTCACCGCTGAACCCAACTAATGTAGTCAAACGGTGAGTGATACTTGATTCTTCGATCTACATTTCTCTTAAAGCACTCAAGAAAATAATGTTAGTGGGACTGCCATTGTCGACCAAGTAGTGCTGATCAGACAATTGGCGATAAAAAACGAAATGACTAGTGCATCGTGATGTGGAAGAAAAAGAATCGAACTATCAGAAGAGTGAAACGAAATCACCTGGTCTACCTCGGGGTTATTACAATTGAAAGTTCATACTTCCAGGTGAGACACCTGTCGAGTGTGCCTCTTAGCAGCGGAGTGGGAGATTCCACTTACCTCGAAACCACCTGATATGAAGTTACTGTCTGCTCAAGGCGGGGAGGTCATGAAGGTGAATCTTTTTCTCTTGCCTTTAATCGCTCGTTTCATTGTGCTTGGGTCACATTTCCTTTATCTGTAAGGAACTACTTCAATCGCCCTTGCTTCAGTAATTTGACGACTTCAAGTTTTAGTGTTATGCAATCCTCTATTTGATGCACGTGATCCCCATGGAATTTGCACCACTTATTCGAATCTCGATGCTCCGGTGGCGAGGTCATTTTGGGTGGCCACCTCATAGTGCTGCCCATACCTCGTAGGACGTTCACCACATCTGATGGTTCGATGCTTAAGGTGTAGTTAGGGACTCGAGTCCTCTGTCTGCCATCGCTTCGAGCTAATCTGTCATATGGTCACCTCCTTTCATCCGATCCTTCTCTTTCACAGTTGTTTCGTTGATCATTGGATCTTCTATCGACGCGTTGGTCAAGCCTGTATTCCCTAGGTTGGGCGACCGATCTTAGTTGGCTTCGTCTTCTTCCCACTTTATTTACACCTATACTTTAGCCAGTACATCCTCCATCGTTCGACAAAGGTATCGTACTGCAGTTCTTTACTAAAAGCAAAAATGACAGTGGCAATATTACAGTTAGGAATTGATACCTTTTCTTTGCTAAATCGACCAACATAGTCTCACAGCCTTTCCCCTCATCTCCGGGTTATAGGTAAAGATCATCTGATTGATTCTCAAGCTTTATATTGCTCGTGAACTGCTTGATAAATGTATTAGTAAGTTGAGCGAATGAAGCAATCGAATCATTCGGCAAATTTGTGTACCACTGGAGAGGGGGTCCTGTTAGACTCGATCCAAACCCTTTGCACATGCATGCCTCCCTCTAGTCTCGGGGTATTGCTAATGTAAACATCCGTTATTTGTATTGTGTGATATGGTTGTCTGGATCCGTTGTCCTATCATATTGCTTCATGTTTGGAAAACTGAATTTCCTCGGCATCTCCATGAGAGAGATCTCATCTATAAAAGGGCGAATCAGCAAAACTATTTGATGTATTGCGCTTTATCTAAGCGGGTACTTCTGGGATCCTCTGGATCATAGCTTCCATTTCTACGAACCTGTGAAAAACTTCAGGGTCAGAAAAAGAGTTAGGTTTTACCATATCCGTGTTTGCTTAGGGTTGCTGGTTAAATTATCTGTGTCCCAAATGGGATAGAGGGATTTGCTTGATTGACTTTTGCATCTACTTCCAAAATCGGCTCGTTGAGATGCACCAAAGTGGGATTGAACGGTGCTCTCGTGGATCGATTTTCTTGTCTTATACTAGTCTCTCGATCC
Organism: Dipteronia dyeriana; assembly: GCA_032871835.1. NCBI lineage: Eukaryota > Viridiplantae > Streptophyta > Magnoliopsida > Sapindales > Sapindaceae > Dipteronia > Dipteronia dyeriana. The sequence continues at coordinate 25,606,633 of CM065297.1, read as the reverse complement.
CCATTTGGCTCAGTCACCGGATCATCAACTTGATTCTGTTTCAATGTTGATGCGTTTGTAATCTAGTCGAGCTTCACTTGCAATTATTGGTTCTTTGCTAAAACCTCTTCGTTTTCTTTCTCGAGAGTGTGCAACCGGGTCACATTCTCCGTCATTTGTATGGTTAGGGAAGACAGAATTGCCTCAAAATCTCCTGCGTCAGTCATCATTGATTCGATTTACCTTGTGTTGCGATCAAAATATTGTCAAGTCCCACGGTGGGCGCCAAACTGTAGTCGATCAGATCAACAATTATTTTGATTTGTCAATGTGGACACTGACAACCTGTGAGACAAGATAAAAAATAGAGTGTGTCGAGCCACAAAAGAGGGTTTTCCCTTTATGGGACTCTCCGACGCTCAAGTTAGTTTTTATTCGATACTGTTGTACAATTGAAACTAGAAAGAATATAGACCGGTTTGATCGATGTCGATTATCGAGCAATTTATCGATATATCTTGTTCGACCTGAAAGGTCAATTGTTTTTGTCGATATCGTCTCTATTCTGGCCTACTCGATCAAAGCCTAATTTGGATCTTGGTTGCTCGACTTTGGGGATTGTCGATAATCGAGTCGATTGTGGATTTGTGAGTCATTTGGTCGACCTTGCTTAGGGTGGTGACTAGCAATAAATGTGGAGGGTCTGGGCCACAATGAATGTTTGATGAGTTTAAGAAATGAAAATGATAGAAAGCTTTCGTCAAAGTAGAGTGTAGAAATCAGGACCCTTTTATGTAGAAAATGGGGTCATATATATAGTGAGCCAGGATCAGCTCAGTGCTCATCTCCCATCTCTTTTATATGAAGGCGTAAATCACAGAGTCCATTTTGATTCATTTTGAATCGGACAACTTAAAAGGTTGACGTTAGTAACGTCAAATTATAATCAACTCATTTATAAGTTGATTTGACCATGTATGTTAGATGTTGGACTTTGGGTCAATCTTTTTGACCTTATCCGATGAGCCTTTGTTTTGATAACGAATAGGCTTTTTGAATTGATTTTGTGGTCTAATTTTTGTCTGCTGCTGTTTCAAACTAGAAAAATATAATGATATGATCTAAATATCCCTTTTACCAAATTTTAAAATAAAAATTTAAAATTTAAAATTGAAATAGCAGTTAAATAATAATAAAATTTTAAACTTTTTGATAAAGAAAATTAAATAAATAGAGAAATGAAAAAAATATTTAACAATTATTTAATTTATCTTTTTTATTTTAATATCCATAAATATAAAACTTAGATGAATATATAAATTATTTAAGAAAAATTATCAATTAAATTATCTTTTTAATCTAATTATCCCTAGTTGACGGTGATTTTTGGAAAGTAAGTCGGTCAACGATTTTGATCTGCCAAACCTATAAATGAATATGACAGTGACAAAAAAAGTAATGAAAATGACGATTTTACATGGTAAAACTCCGATGACGGAGAAAACATCTACGGGTTGCTGATTGGCGACAAAAAAGAATTCACTATGAAATTGTTTTGGCTACACACACTGATATCTCCTCTTTAATGATTTTTTTGTACCTCTCATTTACTATTACATTACAATGGTATTTATATGGAGTTCCCTAGGGTTTTTGACGTGTAAGCAAATGATCACTGTATCTAGCTTGGACTCTTCTTTCCTAGATTGCTTTGACCTCTTTCCTGTTTGGAATTCTCATGTCATAAAAGTGGTTGATTCAGAGTGCAATTAGAATTCCCAATATCTCGAAGTAGATTAGATCGTTTCCTTATTGGTGTGCGAGGTTTCCTCTTCAGTTGATGTGTTTGAGTCTGCTTATGATTGTCTTATCTTATATAACAAAGTAAATCCTGCTTATAGAAGACATGCTTGTTATGGGCAAGTGTCCTCTTCAAGCTGGTCAGATCTAGCAAATAGAATCCTTTTTTGCCAAGGCCTTTCAATTAAGCATTTCTCATATGGACCTCTTTGATGACGTGTCCCAAGATGGTGCTCATTCTATTGACTGGTTGACTTTTGCTGACGTCGCAAGAACCCTCTTCAGCTGTTTCTGCACGATTCAGATGACACTTTGTCTAGATAAATTTCACATACAACATCCCTAAATATCACTTGTTCATTTACAATAACAAAGGTATTAATAATGTCAATAATAATAATAATAATAATAATAATAATAATAATGATAATAATAATAATAATAATAATATAAACAAATAGTAATATCAATATTAGATTTTTATTCACAAATCCCCGACCCATGCACGGGTTTGGGGTGGACGAGGATTTTTGTCATTCTTAGTGTAGATCCAAATTTGATGGTGAATCAAAATCTGTTCACTCTACCGTCCTTTGAGATGGATGGTGGAGATCCTAGATCTTAAAACCCATCATTTTTTTATGTGTTTTTTCAATTATCTTGTAATTTTATTATTATTATTGTTGTTGTTGTTGTTGTTGTTGTTGTTGTTGTTGTTGTTGTTGTTTGATTACCAACATGAATATTTGAGAAGGACGGTGGAGATCAATCTAAATATCTATCTAATTTTTTTAAAAATAATTTACTTTTATTGTTATTATTATTATTATTATTACTATTATTATTATTATTATTATTATCATTATTAATATTTTATTATTATTATTATATTTATTTTATTTTATTTAACTATTATTATTATTATTTAATTTTTTATTTTTATTAAATTATTAATACCCTTATTAATGTAAATGAACAAGTGATATTTAGAGATATTAAAAAAAACAATTTAAATTATAATTCCCCTTAAATAATTTAAATATTCATTTGGATTTTATATTTACAGATATTTAAATAAAAATGATAATTTAAATAATTGATAAACCAATTTAATTTTTCATTTCTCTATTTATTTAATTTTATTTATCAAAAAGTTCATAATTTTATTATTATTTAACCATTATTTCAATTTTAAATTTTGATTTTTGATTTTTAAATTTTGATTTTTAAAATTTGACCAGAGGGGTAATTATGTTATATTAATATATTTTTCTAGTTTAATGTAATTATGTATATAATAAGAGGAATTTAGTACAATTTATGATGATAAAAAAAAAATATGTTTAGAGAGTTTAATGGTGAAAAAAAATAGTGTAGGATGTAAGGCGTAAATTCTGATCTAGTTTAAAAGGTATCGGTGCCAATTAGTCTTTTTTTTTTTAGTGATATGTATTATTTATTTATTTATTATTTTTTATATATAAAAAAACAAAAATGTTACCGAGCCACGTAAAAACTAAATTTAAAATCTTTAAAATGAGTGTATTCTCCCAATCTCTCAACATAAAAGCTTCTCCAAGTTTTTTTTTTTTTTGACAAAATCTCTCCAAGTCTTCAAAAATGAAAATTTTTAACTATCTAAAAATTGGATTGTTCTGTTGAAATTTAGAGAAAAATGATTTTTTTTATAAAAAAAATAGAACGTGAGAATAGGTTAACAATGATAGTGAAAAAATAAAATAAAATAAAAATAATAAACTACAAAAACATTTTTTTTTTCTGTTTATTTACTTTGATATTAAAAAAAATCAAGCTATGAGTGTTAACAGCAAATAAAGCCCAATCGGTGCTAGCTAGTATATATATAATATTTGGCGATCCAACTTTTATTAGCTTAAAAGAAGACAAAAAGACAATTACATTTCTAGATTTCAATAGGAGTGGAAACCCTAATTCTTGGTTTGTCAGGTCACTGGCGGTGCATTTGGTATAGAGATGAGACTGGACGGGACAGGACATGGCATGTTGTTCTATAATATGTTTGGAATGCCTGGACAGAACTGTAAATTGTACTGTTATACGTTTGGTATGATCGGGACATGACGGAACAAGAGGCTCAAATGACCAGAATACCCATTATATATATATAACAACATAGACTATAATATTATATATTAATATATCATAATATTAAATACTATTAAAATATATATATATATATATATATATTAAATATTATTATTATTATTATTATTATTATTATTATTATCATCATTATCATTATTATTATTTATAAAAGATATATATATATATATATATAAATATTATTATATAGGTAATAATATTATTATATATAATATATATATTTATTATTATTATTATTATTATTATTATTATTATTATATATAAAAGATATTTATATATACAATAAATTATATACATAATAATATTTAATATAAAAGATATATATATATATATATATATATATATATATATATATATATATATTATTGTATAGGTAATAATATTATATAATAAATAATATATAATATAAACATTATTATTACTATTATTACTATTATTATTATTATTATTATTGTTATTATATAATATATATATATATATTACATATTATATATATTAATATGTATTATACATATTATATATATATATATATATGTATATATTATATTTATATTAAATATATGATATTATAAATATTATTATAATATATATATATATATATATATATATATATTAATACATATTAATGTGTATATATATATATATATATATAACTGTAATTGTTTGAAAACTTAAAGGATAAATTTGTCTTTTTGACACTTGTTCCATGTCATGGGACAAGTTGTCCTAGGGTCTTGGGTGGAACAATTTTTTGTGATTTTTGTCTCACATTGTCTCGTCTTGTCCCATGTTAAGGACGCGCTAAACGTGGGACAAAAACAAACTGTCTCACGTTGTCCTGTCCTGTACCGTGTACTAAACGCACCCCGGGTGAGAGTTTAGGGTGAGTTTGACACTTGGATGGGACATGACGGAACGACACAGGACAGGACGGGATGGGACGAGATAACTATTCTGTATTGTGTTTGGAATACCTATGACAGAACTGTTAACTGTACTGATATACGTTTGGTATGATTGGGACAAAACATGACAAGAGGTACAAAGGACTAGAATGCCCTTCTTGTCTTGTCAAATATTTGACATATGGGATATTGGCTCATAATAAATCATTATTTATTTGATTTTATTAAATACATATTTTTATAATATTGTAATTGAAAATACTTTTGTATGTCATTGGTTGGATTTTACAGGTAATTGTTTGGAATTTAATGGATTTACAAAAATAAATAAATAAATACACACACACATATATATATATATATAATATATATATATATATATATATATTGAAGATATGGAACCCATATCTCCAAACAAAAAAAAACTCAAGAGATAGAATAAAGTAAAAAATTGAAAGTCAATTGAAAAGGTTTACACAAAAAAATTTGAAAAAATTGGAAATTGTAATATTTTTCATTTCTCCTCAAAATGTCGCATAGATTCCCCAAAACTTCTACTGTTGTCTTTTTTTTTCTTCTAAATATCGATCTACACCTCAACTCTATTTTCTTCTAACCAAAGTCTTTAAAAACTCCATTGATTGGAATTCTTTCTTCACCAAAACTGCAACCTAACAAAAAAAATTCTCATGGCCACCTGTTGGAGAGGCAGCCATTGCAGCAACGATCTGAGAGAGAGGGGTTGTGAGGCGTCTAAGGAGAGATAGATCTTAATAACACCAAATCAATTCCACAAAATTCATCCTAGTAATTAATTTGTTCTTAAATCAATTAAACACAAAAAAATCTAGAAAACAAACAAGGAAGAAAAAAAAAATCTGGAAAAATTGATTTCCCACAAATCATCATCATCATCATCATCATCATCGACGGTCAACACCAAACAAAAATCTGAAAACAAAGTCGGCGACGAGTTGATTTCTCTGATGGGAAGATCGTCGTGATTCAGTGGTGTTCGCGTGCGCCAGCAAACCAAGTCAACGACGAGTTACGACGGTTTGGAAAGAAGACCAATGATCGGGTTGGAGAGCAGAGAGAAGAAAGAAGAGAGAAGAGAAGAGAAGAGAAGAGATAAAAGAGGAAAGAGGAAAGAGGAAAGAGGAAAGATGAGAGAGGGGTTTTAATTTTTATAGTTGTAATTTTTGGAAGTTTTGAGGATAAAATTGTCTTTTTGGTGCTTGTTCCATACATGAAACAAGCGGGCCTGAGGTGAGATAAGATTTTGTGATTTTTGTCAACCTTATCCCGTCTCGTCTTGTCTTGTCCCGTCTTATCCCACATCAATAGTATATAAAAAGTGAAATAAGAGAAAGATATCGCGTCTCGTTCCGTGTACCAAACACACCTTATTAATGAAAATTGAAAATCAAATATAACGGCTGAAATGCATTTGACTTTAATGAGACGCGAAATTTTTTTGGTCAAATTTAGTAGCTTCTGATTTTAGTGTCAAAAATTTTCTCGTCAAAGTCTAATTTGCGGAAACAAATTCTTCCAGGTGACTCTCTTACATAGATTTGTGCACAACACAATACTATTTTCAAAAGGTTGACGGTGGAAGATTTTTATCTTATTTATTTATTTATTTATTTATTTATTTATTTATTTATTTATTTATTTATTTATTTATTTATTTATACCGATATGTTTGGGATTTAAATTTGGATACTGCGGTTGGATGAGAGGTTTTTTTATAACAAATATATATATTTTCTTTTATTTTTTATTACTTCTTTTGTATGAACATATCCTTACATATATGAATAAAATATATAAATTAAAAATCAAATAGATTGCAATTTGTGGAATCCAATTAGGCAGCAGCAGGTGTGCATAGACATAATGAATTGAATTCATTGCAGTAAACTCCCACTGTTCCACACAATTAATTTCCAAATTTTTGTTACATATTTGGAGTTTTACACCTAATAATTAAGCCTGGCTGGCACATAAATAAATGGTGATAGGTCCAATAGGACCAATACTGCAATCATATCTGGAAACGAAAGGACATACGTGGAGTGGAGTAAATAGAGAATTAATATTGTACGATGAAGTCTTCGGATTTTTTATTTAAGTGCAAATTTATAATTTTGAGGAGAAGGATACGATTACAATTTAATGATTTACACAACCCACAAGGTGGTGGATGTGAGAGGGCAGTAGAAATTAGAAAGCAAAACTTTTTAAATTAAAATAAAAACATAAGTATTAAGACAAATATTCACAATAATGAAACGAATCAGAAAAAGAATTAATACAACAAATAAAAATAGAATTTTCTTTATTTCTATAAGCTCCTCAAGTTTTTCCTGGAGATTAAAACAATTATGAATTTTTATTTCAATACCTCAATTACACATATGTTTTTAATCTAAGAATTATAAATACGTTCAAATATCAATTATTGAATTAAGAGTATATTAATGATTAAGATATTAAATTAAAATTTTAAATCACAATTTTAAATTGATTTAACTTGATTCTAAATATATTTAAGATATAAATTATATTCTCATATAGAAGGGTAATCATTTTTGAGTAATTTATCATCATGGGAAGTGGCTGACTATTTCATTTTTTCTATAAAAAAAATTCTACTTTAATTTTATTAATAATTAGTTAATTTCAATATCATATTGTATTGGTTTTGACAAATGGTAAAAATTGACCCTTAGAGCATTTCCAATGTAAAAATGAATTGTACATGAATTATTGTTGACGAGACAACAATATCAAAAGACTGACTTCCTATGTGACATAAATATGGTTAGGGGTGGGTATGGTTCGGTTCGGTTCGGTTTTGATCAAAACCATATTGAACTGATATATATATTCGGTTTTTAAAAATGTGAATTGGTTTGAACCGTTTGAACTTGAAAACCGAATTGAACCTAACACCTTTATCTCGATTCGGTTCAGTTCGGTTCAATTCGGTTTTGGGTCTAATGGGCTTTAAAGGTTTTTTAATATGTTTTTTTTTTAATTTTTTAGGTTTTTAAGTTACATTTTTGACATTTAGCCTTAAACTTTTTTAAGAAAGCATAATATGTAAAAATTAATTTAAACAAAATATAATCCAATTTTGAATCAGAATCTAAAATTTCAATCATATTCGGTGTACATACTCAATTAAAATATAAAATCATCATAACTTCTAGAAATAGAAGTAAAAAAAATATAGTATATATATGTAGTCCAAAAATAAAACATCATCAACAAACAATCCATAATAAAATTGAACCTTACAAAATAATTAATTAAGACAATTCGGTTTATTCGGTTTGGTTCGGTTTTGTATGTCCAAAACCGAAACCGAAACCGAAACCGAAACCGAACCGAATTCAATTCGGTTTGAATTTCAAATCGGTTTGAACCGAATAGAAACTATGAACCGAACCAAACACCCTTTTTCGGTTCGGTTAGGTTCGGTTCAATTCGGTTTCGGTTTCGGTTTTTATGCCCACCCCTAAATATGGTATTGATAGACAATCAACTTAAAATTTGGTCTCCAATGTTTCCGTTTAAAACATATTTTGTTTTAATGACGTGTCCAATTTTATTTTATATATATATATTTTTTATTTTCTTACCAAAAATAGATGAAAAATTAATGTAAAATTTAAATGTTTGTTGAGTTAACCTAAAAAGAGTTGTGCAACAGGTCATCTGAAAGTGAACGGCCATTTTGACAATGTCTAATATTTTTTTTTTATCATACCAACTTGAGGGTTGAATATGTACGGCTGTATTGGAGAAAGATTTTTTTTAATAAAACGTCTATCAATCTTACGTGACATCTTTTTTTTTTCCACAAGCCACACTTGTATTGAAGATGCTCTTAGTTTGATTAGGAATCTTAATACACCGTCTGGTGAATCATGATTCTAATAATTTAAATTTCCCTTTTAATTCAAATTATTCGATGGAAATTTAAATACAAACTATAGAATGAGGATTGATCTTTCCTTTCCATCCTTGATTTTATAGATTAATATTGACGTGCGGTTTATTAACTTTGCCTACACACAACAAACCAACAAATTATTCAAATAAATGAAATTGGAAAATATTATATTAACACTATCATATGAATAGTAGATACCAAAAGTATTTATTTTTTCCATGCTCTTTTAAGTTTGGAAATGTATTAGAGATTAATTAATTTGAGTAATACTAGATATCACAACTATAATCACAATTATTCCATCAGAAAACATGTGACAGCTGATGTGTCAGTTTATTAGTGGATACACATTAATAATGATTTATCTTACTTTATCTATGTATCCACTAACCAATTGATACATCAGTTACCACATGTATTGTGATGGAATATTTGTGATTCTAGTTGTGATATATAGTATTACTCAATTAATGTCAACGAAACAATTTTTTTTTTTCAACAATTACCTTAATTCTTACATTAAGAATAATTAACGGTTAGCTAGACGGTAAAATCACAAATTTATTTTACTATATCCCGGTTCTAATATATTTTATCAGCGTCTTTGTATTCCTCTCATGTACCTATATGGCACTTGTTAACAATGGCAAACCTTAGAGGAATATATGGGGTAAATATGACTCAATAATCTTGAACCTTCTTCTCGTCTTTTAACGATCTCACAACATTTTAAAATGTGATATAATTCTTCTAAATTACAAATTGCTACCATTACATTTGACCAAATGTGATATGATTCTTCTAAATTACAAATTGCTACCGTTACATTTGACCCGATTCTGAGTAGTGGCCTCATAAACAAGATATAAGATGTATAGAATGTGGTGGGTATAAAAAAGAGTAGAATCAATGGTTCCTTTAATATATATATATTAGTTATTGAATGAGATATATTTTATTTTAATTCGGTAAGGATCTTAATAAAATCATATCTAGTTTTATGAATTTTAATCTAATTTTTTTTATGGAGGTAAGGACTTTAATAAAATCAGATCTAGTTTTATGAATTTTGATCTGAATTTTTTTATACATGATAAGTTTATTGAAATTTATCTATAAATAAAATTTGAAAATGTGAGAATTTGGAATTTGTTCAAGTGCTAAAAATATTTTTTTAAGAAAATTCCTATATTTATCTCATTTGTCCGTTGCCTTTAAATTTAATAAAGTCGAGATAAATAATTTCGGTGTTTGATAAATTCTTAAATTTTATTTATAGGTAGATTTTATTAAACTTATCATTAACAAAAAAAAATCAGAATTCATAAAAATAGATGTGATTTCATTAATATTCTTACCGAAATTAAAATAAAATATACCTCACTAGATAACTATTATATGTATATATATATATATATATATATAAAAGGTCAGATATCAAAATTTAAAATGTCCCATAACGCTCCTTTAGTAGCAAAAAAATAAGATTAGTGTTGTGTGGTCGCCTTTGATGGCCATGCACTTATGCACATGCTTCTTGATGCTAGTCTTTTTCATACCTATTTTGTCTTCAACTTTAACAATAATGATTTCCTTTTACATGTCGATTAGGACATATGAATTCAAACTTCAAAGGCATACCTTGTTCGCCTTTTTACTTTTTGAGTATCTTTTATACGAGAATGGTTTATATATGAATTATTATTGATATGACAATAATATTAAAAGATTTACTTTTTATATAGTATAAATATATATTTAATAGATAATTAACTTAAAATTTGGTCTCCAATACTTCCATTTAAAACACATTTTATTTTAATAACATGTCCAATTTTATTTCTTATTTTCTTTTTATTTTGTTTCTTTACTAAAAATAGATAAAAAGTTAATGTCAATCATAAATGTTTGCTGAGTCTACTTAAAAAAGACCTGTACAACAGACCGTCTGAAAGTGGACAATCATATTGACAATGTCTAATATTTTTTTAGCACGTCAGCTTGAGGTTGAATATACACTATTGCATTGAAGAAAGATTTTTTAACGGAATGTCTATTAATCCTACGTGACATCTCTTTTTTTGACAAGCCACGCTTGTATTGAAGATACTCTTATATGCATGATGCACAAGTGCACAAGGTGATTCAATTCACTTCTCACCGATATAAAAGGCCATTAATGCACCAATTATATCACACACACACACACACACACACACACACACACACACACACACACACACACACACACACACACACACACACACATATATAGTGGAAATGGTGAGGAATATCACATTTTTTTTTGTTGTGTTGTAATGATGTCACCGGTTTAATAACTTATGTTTAAAAGACATCTATTACGGTGAACTACCCATATTGCCCTTAAAATTTATCTTTGTGCTTCTATCTACACTTTAAAAAATAAAAGTTATCTTCTCTTTTTAAAAATGTTATCTGAAAATCATTCTCCTTGTTTTCTTTCATGCATTTGTGACTGGTTTAACAATGTATCAATCAATATATGAACATGTAGTTTCCAGAATTTGTACGATTTTTTTTATTCTTTTCCGACATTTTTTTCATTTTTTTCCGAGTTTTTTTTCTATTGATTCAAGTTTTTTTTTCTAATAGTTCGAGCTTTTTTTTATTATTCCGAGCTTTTATTTTTTTGATTATTTACGAGCTATTTTGGAAAGAATTCAAGTTTTTTTTTGTATTGGTTCGAGCTTGTTTTGTATTGGTTCGAGCTTTTTTTCTATTAGTTCGAGCTTTTTTTTATTGGTCCGAGCTTTTATTTTTTTGATTATTTTCGAGTTTTTTTGGAAAGAATTCGAGCTTTTTTGTATTGGTTCGAGTTTTTTTTGTATTGGTTCGAGCTTTTTTTTCATTAGTTCGAGCTTTTTTTTCATTAGTTCGAGCTTTTTTTTTATTGGTTCGAGTTTTTTTTGTATTTGTTCGATTTTTTTTTTATATTGGTTCGAGTTTTTTTTTTACTATTTCCGAGCTTTTTTTGGAAAGATTTCGAGCTTTTTTTGTATTTGTCCGAGTTTTTTTCTATTAGTTCGAGCTTTTTTTTATATTGGTTCAAGATTTTATTTTTTTGACTATTTCCGAGCTTTTTTTGAATTGGTCCGAGCTTTTTTTCTATTGGTTCGAGCTTTTTTTCTATTGGTTCGAGCTTTCATTTTTTTGGAAAGAATTCGAGCTTTTATCAACACACAACAAATCAAAAATTGGTTTAGTTAAATCAAGTGAGTTTTTTAGTAAAGGTTTCGAGCCTTTTAAGTACTGACCAGAAAAAAAAGCTCCGGGGGCACTACCCCCTGCCCCCCGCGAGTTGACAGGGCAGCTCGACCACTGCAATCTCCGTGGGAGCTCGACCCCCAAATGCGTCTGCGTATCGCCTGAGTTTCAATAAAACTTTCTCTCTCTATTTCACAACTTTTACTGTAAAAAAATAAATTAAAGAAATCTGATGGAACAACTATTAGGGACATTTTTATCCGTTCACCATAATAGGTGTCTTTTAAATATAAGTTATTAAAACAGTAACAATGTTGAAATGCCACCTCCAAAAAGTGCTATTTAATTTTTGAGCCATATATATATATTCTTGATCAAGTCTTCAACTACCTCTCGTTCTAAAAGAGAAACTCCGATTTAAACATGACCATATATGTAATATTTTTTAGAACGACTCCGATTTAAACATGACCATATATTTAATATAATTATCCATATATCAACACTCAATCATATATAATTTACGGTGGAAATGGTGAGATATGTCACCTTTTTTAAGGTGTGTTGTGATGATGTCACCAATTTAATAACTTAAGTTTAAAAGACACCTATTATGGTGAACTACCCAAATTGTCTCTAAACTTTAATTTTTAAAAAGCAACTTTCTGGACTCGTTGGTATCTCCCCAAAAAACTTGTCTGAAAAACTTGACTCTGTCTCTTAAAAAGTTGTCTCTCTCCAGATTCTGCAGTAGAAGGTAACAAATATTTATGATCTTCACTTAAATTTCTTTTATGCATTTAAGATATTTTGCATTCATTTCTGTGTGGGTTAACAATGTATCCATTCCTCGATAACAATGTATCCATTTCAGATTCTGCACTAGAATGTATGAAAATGGAAAACATCCGTGCTTTTTTCTTGTGTCACTGAGAATGTTTAAAGATGAATCGAGCTTATTTTGTATTGGAACGAGCTTTTGTTTAGTTTGAAAAAAGCTCGATTATTTGAAAAAAATGCTCGACAAAAAAATGCTCGATCCCTTAGGAAAAGTTCTCGATCCCTTAGGAAAAGTTCTCATAATTTGACAAATAATCTCGATCCCTTAAAAAATTTCTCGATCCCTTAGAAAAAGTTCTCGGTATTTTAGAAAAAGTTCTCGATCCCTTAGAAAAAGTTATCGGTCCCCTATAAAATGTTCTCGATCCCTTGATAAAAGTTCTTGATCCCTTGATAAAAGTTCTCGATCCCTTGATAAAAGTTCTCGATCATTTGACAAATATTCTCGATCCCTTAAAAAATTTCTCGAACCGTTAGAAATGTTCTCGATCCCTTAGAAAAAGTTCTCGTTCCCTTGTTAAAAGTTCTCGATCCCTTGATAAAAGTTCTCGATAATTTGACAAATATTCTCGAAAAAAGTTCTCGAATCTAACGGTTATAAAAGTTCTCGATCCGTTGTAAATTATTCTCGAACCCTTGAAAAAGTTCTCGATCCCTTATTAAAAGTACTCGATCCATTTGAAAAAAGCTCGATCACTTAGAAAATGTTCTCGATCCCTTTCCAAAAAGTTCGATCCGTTTGCAAATGTTGTCGATCCATTACAAAAGAAGCTCGATTCCGAAGAACATGTTGTCGATCCGTTACAGTTGAGAAATTTTTGTAATTCTTAGTACTTGTAAAAGTAATTTTTTTTATTTGTTAATAATTGTTTGTGATGATGATTTTCACAGGACAATGGATCGGGTTAGATTAGTAATATCTTACAATGGTCGATGGGAGCAATTACCTGATGAAAGTCAGAGGTTTCTTGGTTTCGATAACCAAGGAATGTATGTGTACAAAAATATGACTTACGAAGAGCTGGTATCGATCGTACAAACCGTTGTGAAGTACGATGTGAACAAATACATTGTTGATCTACAATCTATATCAATCGTTCTCGAGACAACATGTCGCACATTTATAAGAAATGGCGACGATGTTTTGATTATGTTAGGGGAAGATAGTGTGATCCCTCAAGTATGTGTCAGTTTAATTGAGAGGGCTGCAGGAGGTGTTATAGGTGAAGAAATCCATCCTCATGATAACACCCAACATTTTTTATCTTCAGGCGGAAGCAACCAGTTGTTCACAGAAAGAAGTAGGATTGACGGTAGGGAAAATCTATGTGGTGTCCTGCCGGAAGTAGCCGACCATGGTGATATAGTTGGAGCTTAATTGGACGATGATTTCGGTTGTCATATTGAAATGAATGGTGGGTAGTACAACTACCAATACAATGAGATGTACAATGACATGAACAATGAGCGGAACAATGAACCTCGTAACTTACCAATCCATGAGGTGGCTAATGAGCCAAATTTGTATCCGGTACATAATGTAGCGAACAATGAGGAAGATGAAGAACCGTTCGAAAGGGAAAGACGTGCAAGACGTGTACATAGATGTAGTTCCATTGCAGTACATATAATTGGGACATCTGAGATCCGACCTGATGTAACTCCAGCTGATTCTGAGAATGCCAGAACGTGGGTTATTCCGTAAGCAGAATCATACTCGTTTGGTATGGGTGGAAGCATGAACTTGGTAGAAGATGAACCTACCAGCATGATATATAAAGGTCAATTTTTTCTACTAAAAAGGATTTGAAAAGATTGGTTGGGCATTTTGCAATGCGGCACAACTTCAAGTGGAAGGTGAAAAGGTCGAATAAGACAACATTACATCTGGTGTGTTTGATGGACAACTGTACGTGGAAGTTAAGAGCAGTTATGAGAGATGAAGCGATATACTTTCAAGTAAGAAGTTTTATCAACGAACACACTTGTCCGTTGGAGGAGATTCACCGCCGCCATCGACAAGCTAGTGCAGTCATAATTGGAGAAGTGGTTGCACCTAGATTGCAGCAACATGATGGTCGACTAATGAGTCCGAAGGATATAATCGCCGACATGAAAACAATGTATGACATCCAAATAATGTACAGTAAGGCACATCAAGCCCTTGATTATGCATTGTCACTGACCTATGGAACGCATGAGGAAAGCTTCCAACTGCTGCCATCATTCGGTTACGTGTTGGAACAACAAAATATCGGAACGATTACTGATTTACAGTGCGATAAAAGTGGTAAATTCCTATACTTTTTCATGTCGTTGGGTGCCTCAGTCAGAGAATTCCAGAGGTGTATGGGTCCAGTTCTTGCCGTTGATGGTACCCATTTAAAAGGTAGATTCGGGAGCACAATGTTTGTTGCAACTGCACAAGATGGGAATGAACAGGTTTATCCAATTGCTTTTGGGTAAGGTGATTCGGAAAACAACCTATCATGAGAGTGTTTTTTGGATTGCTTGAAAAGTGCCCTCGGCCATATAGATGATTTGGTTTTCATTTCTGATCGACATGCAAGCATTGAAGCAGGGATTTCTAAAGTGTTCCCTTATGCCACCCATACCATATGTTGCTGGCACTTTTATGAAAATATTAAGAAGCGATATCATAGAAAGGATGTTACCGCAATAATGGATAAAGCAGCCCGAGCATACACCGAGTTACAATATAACCGGCACATGGAAGAGTTACGAAACTTGCACCCAAATGCATATGAATATGTAATTGATGCAGGTCCACACAAGTGATCCCGTGTACACTGCCCCGACAGAAGGTATAGGGTCATGACAACAAATGCTGCAGAATGCATAAACTCATGCCTTAAATTTGCACGGCAACTGCCTATGTTGACTTTGGCAGAGTTCATTAGGAATATGCTACAATGTTGGTTTCACGATCGGTATAGGGCTACACAATCCATGCGTCATCAGTTGACCGACGCAGCACATCTTGTGATCCTCAAACGTGTTGATAAGTGCAATTTTATGACCGTTAATCCAGTTGACTGGAACATATTCTCGATGAAGCGGGCTGGCAAACAGTGGACCGTTGACTTAGCCAGAAAGACCTGCACATGCAACAAATTCCAAATAGACCTTCTTCCATGTTCTCACGCTCTCGCTGCCGTAAGGTACATCATACAATTTTATGTACGGTTAATATTAATTAAACGTGAATCCTATCATTTTCAATGTTTTTACAAGGACCGAAACATGGATTTCACATCTCTCTGTGCGGACTACTACAAGTGACAAACACTTATTGATGCCTACTCGGTTCCTATTATGCCGGTTGGACATTCTTCCACTTGGATTGTGCCATCTGACATCGCTGAGAGAGTCGTTTTGAATTCAAGCTCCAGGAGACAAGCAGGCTGACCGAGGGCTTCACGCCGTATCTCGTCTTCGGAGAGAACAACTACACAGAATTGTAGACGATGCCAACAACCAGGGCATAATTCGAGGAGATGTTCTAACCCATTTTTGAGTAATGAAGGTCCAACCACAGTTATTCCTGAGGAATACAGACGCAAGTATAGTATCTGTCATATAGTTGATCACAAAAGACAGACGTGCCCCACTAGAGACTCCACCATGGAATGATTTGAGGTGTTATCATGATGACATTGTGATAATTTGAACTCGTATGACTTGTTCATTAACTAAAATGCAATTGTATTTAAATTTGATTTGAGATTGAAATGCAATTGTATTTAAATATGATTTGTATATATACATATGTAAACATTTTTATACAAAAGAATTGGTAAATATACAAAAGAATTGGGACATATACAAAATAATTGGTAAATATACAAAACAATTGGTACATATATAAAAGAATTTGTAAATATACAAAATAATTTGTACATATACAAAATAATTGGTACGTATACAAATGAATAACTACATAAATCTAAACGGGCTGGGAGTTTGTAAATATTTCAACGGCCATCTTCTCCCGAATGATCCCCAGATTGTCTTCCGACCAATCGGCATCCTTTCTGTTCACCAGTAAGTACTCGATCAATCTCAACGTGTGGGGACCACAGTTACCCCTGCAGTTAGACATATTAAACAGCGTTAATAAAACATTACGTTTATAATAATATAATCTTAAAGTTACTATTACGAAATGTCTTACGATATCTTCTGCTGGGGGACATGTTTTTCTGACACCAGGCTGACATCAAACGGCTTATTTGTCTTCTCAAATTTCTTAAGTCCAGCTGATCGTGCAATATGAAACCCAGCATGATTCAACATCGAGGGCATAAAGTAGAGCAACGGGGCTACCTGCTGCTTCTGGATATGAGCTATGACCTCTTGTCTCTAGGGGTCAACTATGAACATCTTTCCGCATGTGAGGTCCACAGTCACCAGTAACCAGTGTTACCGCCCAATGTTACACGGTATCAGGACCTGTAAACGTAAACAACATGTGTTAGGATGTACAAAGACAACTATATATACAATTTCAAACCATGTCAATTAACACTTACCATGTCAACCTCGTGCCACGGACGGCATCCATTCGGGGCACCCCCAAGCAATGTCGTAAGGTCGTCATCCTTCCACCACGACCTCAAAAGATTCCAACGCCTCGGGGTGATCTCCCTACGAGAATCACGATGCATCATTTTCCTGTACTGGTTCTCCAGAAAGGACTGTAGAAATACAAACTCAAAGTTATTACTGTTTTCCATACAAATGTACAAGCATGCGTAATCATTACTAATTTCAATACTTACAAAAAATTGCGAGTCCAATATGTTGACCATCTGACTGTACACATTCGGGAAAGTCTGTTGACGCTTCCGAAGCATATGGAGGTACGCGTCCATATGCTGGGAATATAAACACATAAAGATATGTTAGGAGGCTTACACATCTAAAACAAATACTATAAACAGAATTTACGGTACGGTGTCACGTACCTCATCATCAACATCTATAAAGTTGGTCTGCAACCGATTGAACCATGCAGCATCAACCGATGTGAACAAATCAACATCATGTCTGCATTAATGTTCCATCAGCTAAACATTTATATAATGCATTAGAAGAAAAACTGCCACCTAAATAACAAAGAAATTTACTTAAAGTTCCCCGTTTACATTCTTCTTGAAGGCTCGGTAAGCCTTCAACTGGTCATCGTCCACCAGTTCATGTGGATTATATACGTGCGCAGGTCCCTCTAATATTACCCTCGCCTTCTTAGGTCGGCACAGATCTGTGTACAGACTAAGCAACTGCCAACCGCACTTCAGTACACGCATCTGCTGTCGAACTCTTCCCGTTGGGGTATGCTGAGATGAGGACGGGAGAGGGGGGGCCTGCTGCTCGAGGAGAGGTGGTGGAGGGGGGAGCACCTACTCCTTACTCCGAGGGGAATGGGGGGCCGACTGTTCTAGGGGAGGTGGTGGAGGGGGCGCCTGCTCTTCGCTTCTCTCTCCTCGCTCCTTGCGGGATGAGGGGTCTGCTGTTTGAGGGGAGGTGGATGGGGCACCTGCTTCTCGCTCCGAGGGGGATTATGGGCCGACTCAGAGCTCGGAGGTGGAGGTGGAGGTGGAGGTGGAGGTGGAGGTGGAGGGGGAGGGGGAGCCTGCGAATAGCTATGAGCGGGAGAAGAGGCCGACTGCTCGCTAGGAGGGGAAATGGGAGATGGAGGGGAGGGGGATGGGGAGACTGAACCCCACTCTTTAGATTTTCCCCTCCGGTATGTGGATCCTGTGTATGCTCATAGATATGCAGCCTGCCCTGAAAGCCCCTGATTAATGCAAGCAACTCCCTATGTTGTTGCTGTCGATCCTCCTCGCTCTTTCGGATCAACTCCAGTAACTCCCGGTGCTGTTGTTGTCAATCATCCTCACTCTTTCGGAGGGCTTCACGCAACTCGTTCAACTGCTGTTCTAAACGGGTCTGAAATCATGCAACTTTGTAAATACTAAAACAATCATGCGTCATCCGGTAAAAAACAAAACTACCATCTCAACTTACCTCCCCATCAAGTGCAACGCCTGCACGGGAATCCCCTGTATAGGCACCATTTCCTGGCATGGTAAACTGAACCTTTCTACGTCTCACTCATCGAGGAGACTGTGAAGATCCACCAGTGTCCATGCCACTGAAATCTGAACCTGCACTTGTAGTTGGACCCCTACCCTCCTTATCGGGACGAACTGCATTTGTAATCGAATCATGGACAGTAGGAAGGTGAACCCTGTCGTTCTACACATACGGGCTCCCCCCCTCACTTAGGCATGCGAAGTACGGTGCCACCGCCTCAGCTGCTGTGAGCATGATTTTCGTCCTCGCAGACATCTGAAAGCGTAGTTAGATGAATGTCATTGTTACTTATAGTAAGTAATATAACATACGATTAACAAATAAATTAATTACCCTAGCATTAAAAATCTTGTCTAGCTTCTTCCCTCTGGGTTGTTTAGTCAACTCCCACTTCAACATACGAGGACAAAGGTCTGTAACCCTTCGAGTCCCGAAATCGACGCCCAGTTGGGGGATCACCTCGAAAGCAAATATCTGCATCAAAGATAAATACAGTTATAATAATAATAATGGATTAGAAATGTAATTTACATGTTTGAAATCAAATTTCTTACCAAAAGGGCGTGTGATAGACCGTAGATGTTGTACCCCTCCACGGAATGTCAAACATCGCCCTGTGACTGCTGGCGTCTTTCCTCACGTCGTCGCGGTAACGCATGCTTGAATGAAAATATAGAATTCCTATAGACATGGGCACCCCACGGGAACACATCGAAGGCAATGAGGTCCTCTACCAACCGAAACTGTCAAACTGGAATCTTCAATCTCTCGTCCACCCCCATTAATATCCAGTTCAACATGTAAATGAGGCCCAACTTCACAGCATCGTACGCTTGTTCAAAATCTCTGCGGGTAAGAACAACCCTCAAGTCATCCAACGATAGCTCATAATGTGCAGGAAAGTACCGTTGATGTTTGTCATTCTCAACTGCAACATACATACTCATTTCCGGTACGACTCCAAAACGTAATTCGGTGATGGGGTAAAATTCCACCTTCGAAAACCTGACCACATGGTTCCCTAACAAGAACCGCATCTCATCTGTCGGCCTGTCATGATCCAACTCTCGCAACAGCAGTTGATGAATAACACCACCCGAAAACTTCAGCCCCCGATGCATCGACATGAAATGCCCAAAACAGGAGGCCATGAACCGACGTCAATCCTCAACCGTAAACTTTTCAGGGACCCGGTTAAGTGCATCGTTTATACGGGCGAGGGCTTCAAAATGGTCGTGTCGGGTCAATTTTCCCTTGAACTAATCTCCCTTTGGAGTTTTAAGCAATTCCTTCAAACTGCTTGTCATCTGCAATGTCACAGAAACAATACATCAGTAAACTGTAAAAAAATTATAAAATATTCTCGATCGTTTGAAACAAAATCTCGATAATTTGAAAAAGTTCTCGATCCTTTGAAAAAGTTCTCGATCCTTTGAAAAAGGTCTCGATCCTTTGCAAATAGTCTCGATCCTTTGAAAATAGTCTCGATCCCTTGAAAAACATCTCGATTCTTTGAAAAAGCTTCTCGATCATTTTATAAAATCTAGACCCTTTCAAAAACATTCTCGATCGTCACAAAATTATTCTCGATCGTTGAAAACATTCTCGATCCTTTGAAAATAATCTCGATACTTTTAAAAACCTCTCAATTCCTTGATAAATCTTCTCGATTCGATAAAAAATCTTATCTTCTCGATTATTTTAAAAAATCTCGATCCTTTGAAAAACATTCTCGATCGTTTGAAAAAATTCTCGATCCATTGAAAAAAGTCTCGATCCTTTGAAAAATCTCTCGATTCTTTGAAAAATCTTCTCGATCATTTAACAAAAGCTCGATCACTTTGAAAAACATTCTCGATAGTTAGGAAAATATTCTCGACCGTTTAAAACAATTTCTCAATCCTTTAAAAATATTCTCGACGCTTTTAAAATGTTCTTGATCCTTTGATAAATAATCTCGATCGTTTGAAAAATTTCCTTGAATCTTTCATTAAAATTTCCTCGATTTCGCTTGAAATATTCTCGATTTTTTTTTTAAATAATGCTCGATACCACAATTTCATCTTCCTCATAACATATTCAACCTCATTTCAAACCCAAACCAAAACCACAACCATTGTAATTCCTAATATACAATTTCAATCAACAGAACAAATCTAAAATGCAATGATAACTTATCAACAACAAATCGATAAATAAAACAAACTGAATTTACCTCTGTCAATCGCTACGAAATGTACTGTATTCTCGTTTCGGTCAAAAAACTGTCACAGTCGGTTTCGTTATCGTCGGTTTCTTTCTCACTGTTGCTTTTTTCAGACTCACAAAACGACAACTTTCTCTTTTATTCAATTTTGTCGGGGTATTCTCGTCTCTTTACGTTAAATGATATCTTTTAAACTTACATTACTAAACTGGTGATATTTACACAACACCCCTCTAAAATAATATCATTTATTTTTCGAGCCCATAATTTACGAGACATTATTGATGAAGCAGTTGGAATTAATGTACGTGTTTTGGTTAGACTCCTTTTTTGTTCGTATTTTATATGCAAACTTACCAGTAACAGAAGAGATATGACCAATAAGAAGACAGCATTTTGCATTAATTTAAGTGGACTCTTCATTTTGAGTCGCTTGATAAGACAAAACATTGTAGAATTTATGAAAATCGATGTAAAATGACATCAAATAAAAGCAAGGCCAAAAAGGAAGAGGAATTAAAGACCAGCTCTTTCACATGCAATGGCATTATACGTGAATATGAGAGAATAAAAAAAAAAAAATTACTTATCAACATTAATTTCATCCTCACTAATATTTTCAATTTTCAAATCACAACCCCTTCAAGATAAGTTAATTTCAAAAGAATATCCAAACCCTTTGTTTTGGTACCATGATTGGTTGATTGGAAGGATAAAAAATTTCTTACTAGGTTTGTTGGCACAATAGACTTATCATTATATTGATATTCATATTTCTAAATTCTAATTATAGAATTTACACATGGCCATATATTTTATATAATTATCCATTTATCAACACTCAATCATAAACAATAAACAATATCCATTTAATATTTAATATATATATATATATATATATATATATATATATATATATATATATATATATATATATTATTCCTATGATTTTATTCTCGATTAATGTCTTAAATAAGTACGTAATCGTTGTCGTACCATTCATGACTCGTTTAGGAATATCCAATTCATGGGGCGCTAGATTATTATAGAAGTAACGATAACGAATCCAGGTATTTAGAGTTACAAAAGTTTAACTGGGGCACATATTGTGTTTTCTGACTTGTGCTTCTCAGCATGGCACCGCGGTCTACACAGCTTGTCACGTCTGGACAACACGCCTCGTGTGCCACGGTCCAAGTTCCTGTCTCTGCCGCGCCACCTGCTGGAACCCGTTTCTCGATTGGTTTCTGGCTTCACATATCCTAATAATCTCCTACTTGAATACTGAAACTCAATAGACGTCCTTCATCCTTTCTTGATGACTTAGTGGATAAATAACGGTGTACTCATTCCTCACGTCTTCACTATTGAAGACCCATTGAAGTTGTTCACAACTCCAGTTTCTCAATAGTGGCTGGATTGGTTAACATGTTAGTCGGATTCTTAGCTCCAGCAATCTTCACTAACTTCAACACTCCTTCTTCGATTAACGACTGAATGAAATGATAACGCATGTCTATGTACTTGATCATAGAATGGAACGCTGAATTCTTGACCAAATGTATTGCACTTTGACTATCACTGTGCAACCACCTGATCGAATCCCAACTCGGCCAACAACCCTTGTAACCATATCAGCTCCTTGCTTGTTTCTGTCACATCCACATATTCTACTTCAGTTGTCAAGATTGTCACAATCTTCTGCAACCGGGACACCCAACTAATCGTGGTACTAGCCATCGTGAACACATATCCGGTGATACTTCTTCTATGATCCACCTCTCCGGTAAAATATGAATCCATATAATCTTCTAGCTTGAGTTCATCTCTTCTGAAGATTAGACATCTCTCTGTTATACCCTGTGTAGGGAAAAATAGGTTCAAAATGCGGCGGAAGTGTAAAATTAGGGTTTGGTATATTTTAAAAAATTTCCCTTTAATAGATAGAACCTTAACCCTAGATTAATTGACATATATTAAAAGTATCGTCCTTTTTTCTTGTGACGATTGAACTAGTGCCGAATTGAATTCATAAGATCTTCCAATCCAATCACAAACGTGAATCACCTAGGAGTGTGGACCCCATTTCTTTAAATTGTATACCTGAGGATGGAAACAAATAAAATCTCTTTCTTTTGTTAGTCACAATAACCCTCCAAGAAAAAACCCAAGAACGTTCGGTCATTTTTGAATTATCAATCTATTTGATTGAAACTCGCATGAACCCGATTCGATTTTTGTACACAAAACCCTTTTGATGTAAAGGAAACTAGTGCACTATCGAAAATAAAAACATTCCCCATTTCTCTCTTCTTCTTGGCCGAATTCAATACACAATATCTATGAGTTGACTGAATTTTATCTAGAGCAAAAACTATTTTTTTTCTCTCTCAAAATTCTCTCACTAGGCCCAATTCTCTCTCATAAAACCATAGCCTTGGCCGAAAATTCACTTAGAATTTATGCCTTGGTTGAAATTTATGTGGAGATATATATAGGTTCTCAAATCTTTTCCTAAAGAGAATTTACTTGGTGGGTAAAAATCTTATTTCTAGGTGGATTTACTTGGTGATAGAATCATGTTTCAAAAAAGATTTTTTTTCCACACCAAGACTCCTAATCCAACTCAAATAGTGTATTTATTCAATAACCAATTATTGAATATAATTAAATTGTGACTAAATCAAAAACTTTATAATAGAAATCAAATACTTCCTGATTTGACTAGATAAATAAATTTATATTATTTATCTACTTACCAAATATATTATTTGATACTTATCATATTACGAATAATAATATGACTCTAGGTGACCACCTCAGACTAGTATTTTAGAAAGTAAACTCATACCTTTCAGGAGTGATCGTCAATGAAAGCGACAAAATACAGTTTACCTTCGGTTGACGAGATTGAAGCTGGACCCCAAACATCGGTGCACTAGTTCCAGCTTCTCCTTTACCAGTGGTCTTCCGGTCCTCTTGAAGCCCACTCGCTTGTGATTTCCTAAAAATGCAGCTCTCATAGAAATCGACATCAACACTCTTCAAATCTGGCAACTTCCCTTTCGATTGCAAACACTTCATCCTTTGACTACTTATGTGCCTAAACCCTTGATGCCACAAGTTCGAATCATATTTACCTTCCGCAATAGTGACTAAATCGTAACCATCCATGGTTGTATAAAGTGACCCATTCTCATTTCCTCGGGCGATTGTCATGCTACCCTTTGAAATCTTCCACTTATCACCTATGAAAGTTGTCACATACCCATCTAATGCTAGTTTCCCAATGGAGATCAAGTTTTTCCTCCAGTCTAGTATGTGCCTCACATTGTCGAGCTTCCAAACCGATCCTTGCAGCTGAATCTTTATATCTCCCTTCCCAGTAATGTTGTATGCTTGATCGTCACCAAGATACACCTTACCCAAATTTCTAGAGACGTAGTTTTCGAACAACTCCTTGTGAGGTGTGGCATGGAAAGACGCTCCCGAATCTAGGACCCAAGACTTCGTCTTGCTTTCCAACGAGCAGATAAGACAGTCATCTGACTCCTCTGATACACAATTCGTACTGCTCTTACCCTTATCCTTCTTCTCAGACCTACACTTATATGAGAAGTGGTCTTTCTTACCACAACTCCAACACTCTAATTCTCTTTTGCTTCGTTGCTGGTTTCCCGAGTAGTTAGCCTGATTCTTGGATTTGGACTTTCCTCTTGACTTTAATCTTCCTTGTTCGTGTTTCGATTTCTGCTTCTGCCTTCTCTACCTTCCAAATTTAGTGTTGAAGATGTAGACGCCCCTGATCCCTTTTCATGCATCCTGATCTCTTTGGTTATGATCATGTTCACAACCTGCTGAATATTTAATTTTTCTTTCCAGAACGAGTTGGCAATCGACTGACTTGTCGTCCTATAACTTTCTGGCAATTAGGTGAGCATAAACGCCCCATAAATTCCTCATCAAAACCCATAGACAAATAACATAACTCATCCTTCACTTTGTTGAACTAATTTAGAAAATCTTTGAAGTTCTGCCCTTCCGTCATCTTTACAGTTGATAGCTTCATGACAAGATGAACTTTTCTTACCACAGAAGACTGTTCGTTTAGGTATGATAGAGTATCCATTAGATCTTTGACAGTCTGTTGATCCTTTACATTGAAGACGACATGTTTCGTCAAACTGAGACAAATTGCTTCCAATGCTTTCCGGTCCAGGAGTTCAAAATCATCATCATCCATGTTCTTCGGTTTTCGTTTCTTTTCTCAATCTTCATCGGTCATATCCTTTGGTATCTCTTTTATCGGCTAATACAGATCCTTTTGCTAAAGATAATCCTTTATTTGTATCTTACAGAAGCTGAAATTCGATCCATTGAATTTCTTAATCTTGTGTGTTTCCTTCTCTTATTCTATCTCTACGACGGAATCAAGATGAACTACAGAAAACCAAGATTTATGTGTGAAGAAATAATTTGCCCCAACCCGAAGCTCTGATACCAATTGTTGTTGAGAAAAACCGCACACACACACAAATCTAATCACAAACAATATTACGAAAGCAATAAGAAGAAAAAAACAAATGACACCAAAGATTTACGTGGTTCAATAATTACCTATGTCCACGGAGCGCACCACACTCAATCCACTATTTCAGAATTGATTACAATCTCTCTGTCTCTCTTTCAGTCTCTCTACAATTGCACTCTCTCTCTCTAGCAATTTTTCTCACACTTTTTGCACACTACATAATGGTAGTATTTATATGGAAGCATTAGAGTTGACCAAATCCCACCAATTGAAGTCTATTTCCTTTTCCAATTACTTCTATGCACAAGATTTTCTATTTTTCATGAAATCTGCAACTACCATTGTCTGGACCGCGGTGTAGGCATGTGTTTGTGCCACGGTCCACAACGCTTGATTCGCCTGGAGAACACTGCTCCTTAGACCGCGGTATGTGCATTATGTCCGTGCCGCGGTCTACACAGCTTGTCACGTCTGGACACCACTGTTGTGTGTGCCACGGTCCAAGTTCCTGTCTCTGCCGCACCACCTGCTGGACCCGTTTCTCTACTGGTTTCTGGCTTCACATATCCCAACAATCATGACCTTTAAGAAGACAACATTTTGCATTAATTTAAGTGGACTCTACATTTTGGGTCGCTGGATAAGACAAAACATTGTAGAATTTATGAAAAATTATGCAAAATGACATCAAATAAAAGCAAAACCAAAAGGAAGAGGAATTAAAAACTAGCTCTTTCGCATGAGAGAATATATATATATATATGTTCCAACATCGATTTCATCCTCACTAATATTTAATAATTGTAATGATATGAAACTTTAAAATTTTAAGTATATTTATAAAATTATATACTATTTGCTTATTATGTTGATTTCATAAAAGACTTTTATTTTAAAATTGATCAAGAAAAACATGCATTTGTTTTATCAACAGGATAAGATATATATATCACTTACCAACATTGATTTCATCCACACTAATATTTAATAATTGTAATGATATGAAACTTTAAAATTTTAAGTATATTTATAAAATTATATACTATTTGATTATTATGTTGATTTCATAAAGACTTTTATTTTAAAATTGATCAAGAAAAACATACATTTGTTTTATCAACAGGGTAAGATATTACAAATACATCCTTCAACAAGAATCAAATGCAATAAAATAAGTGCTTTTTTTTAACAAACCTACTGAGAAAATCCAATTAATTACCATATAAAAACTAACCTAATATTTTAGCTTATTATTTGCATCCACTTCAAATACGGAGGCTGTCGCCATTTGTAGGATTCGAACTGCTGACCTGGGAGTCATTTAGCTAAACCTCAAACTTATCCATCTGCTAGTTGAGCTACGCCACTATTGATAGGTCCTCTTCTTCTTCATAGTCATTAATCTTTACTCTATAGTTCTTATAACGGCTTGCCTAAACATAGTCTTTTGTATCGAAATGGTTTTTGTTTTTTTAGTGCTCACACTAGTCTGTACTGCAATATCTTTTTATTAAAAACAAATTTCAATTTCATTATAAAAAAAAATCGGGGTTTATACAATTTGATCCCAATCTAATCGGAAAACATCACTTTTTTAATTATTAATTCAAATTTCATGAATTTGATCTTTATATAATTGAAAATAAATCAAATTAGTCCTATCGTTAGTCAAAACCATCAATTTGACTAATGATATGACTAATTTAATTGATTTTCAATTATATAATGACCAAATTGATGAAATTTGAATTAATGAGTAAAAAATTGACGTTTCTCAAATAGATTGAGACTAAATTATAAAAACCCCTTATTATTATATGTTATATGAAAAAAAAATTATATATCTTTTCTTAAATGCCACGTGTCGCGACCGTAGTAAAAGTAGCTATTTTTATTTTATATAATTATTTAATAAATAATATTATTATATGTTATATTGTATAATTAGATATATTAGAATATTGAAAAAAATTAAAAATTAATACGATTATTATTATATATGTATTTATTATTAATAGTATCATTTAATACGTATGTTGCTGATTTTGTGAACTTCAGAAGTTGTGACTATTATATATATCAAAAACTGGAAATATGTGATTATTAGTGTGTGTATATATATATATATATATATTTCATAAATATTATTATTATTATATGTTATATTGTATAATTAGATATATTAGAATATGAGAAATTAAAAAAAAATATGATTATTATTAATAGTGTCATTTAATACATATGTTGATGATTTTGTGTACTCCAGATGTTCAGACTATTTTATATAGATAGAAATATCATAAGTTGGAAATATAAGATTTTTTTTAATAAATGTTATTGGTATTATATGTTATGTTGTATAATTAGATATATTAGAATATGGAAAAAATTCTTTAAGAAATTCTTAAGAATATAGTATCATTTATTGTATACCATGTGTCACAACCATAACAAAAGTAACTATTTTATGTTATATGAAAAAAAAAATAGTATCATTTAATGTAGGCATATCTAATAATAAGGGGGTTTTACAATTTAGTCTCAATTTAATTGGGAAACATCATTTTTTTACTAATTAATTCAAATTTAATCAATTTTGTCATTATATAATTGAAAATCAATCAAATTAGTCCTAACGTCAGTCAAAATCGCCACTTTGGGACGAAATCAATCAAAGTGACGGTTTTGACTAACAATATGACTAATTTGATTGATTTTCAATTGTATAATGACCAAATTGATAAAATTTGAATTAAGGAGTAAAAAAGTGATGTATCTCAATTAGATTGAGACCAACCCAAAAAAAAACCAAAAGTTTTATAAGTAAAATATATCGAGTTGGATTCTTCTGGTCCATGGGATAATTTGTGTTCTAGTCGATTTCAAACTCTATGTAAGACCCTTATAATCACATATCTAAATGATCAAGTTTATATATATATAAAAAAATTAAGTCAGTGCGCCCTGATATAAATTCATCAATGTGTTAGATGTGGATCATTAGATTTACATACACTGACTCGTTAAAACTTCTCAATAATCAATGGTCCATATGCAACGTATTGTTATAAGTTATATCAGTACACACTGCTAGAAAAACCAATATATATATATGTCTAAAATTACTGATTTAAGCTTTTGTTAAATTCTTTAAAAATGGTGCATTAGGCTTTGGGTAGTGGGTTTGGTTCGGGACTTCCATGATTTGATTACATGCCGAAACCACCCCAAACAAAAACCCAGACCTATTTATTGAATTTAAGGTTACACATATTTTTGAACTAACCCAACCAAAAAAAAAGTTATGAATCTCCGAGTCACTAAAACCCTAACTCTCTTTGTCTAGTGATCTCATTATAAATACATATAAATAACTCGATTTTTCTTCTTCATTCGTTTGTGTTTGCACTGAAGGCAACTCTTTTATAACTGCTAATCTAAAGCCTTCCCCCATACACACTCTCTCTCTTTCTCTCTTGCGTCTTTTCTCCAATTGATGTTTTATTCTGTTTATAGTAATTTGATTGTGTATGAACAGTTGACAAAGCAAAAATGAAGGTAGATGACAACATTATCCACGGATACGAATATCTATAAGAATCCACTCCGTTTAAAATAGGGATGGATACTATTAGTTTGGGAACGGAGTGGGGATGGATGGCATCCTAATATCTATTTTATTTTCAGGGATGAGATGGATATTGTCTATGAATATCCATCCCCATCTGGATCCATTATAGATTTTAATATTTTAAAATTTTATTATGTGATTATTAATTCTTAGTTATTATTAGTTTTTATATTTGCACTTTTGGATATATATGATTCTCTTTAAATAGGATAAAATGTATTGTTACATATGTTAGTTAGGTTTTTCTCTTATAAACTATAAATATTTAAAGTATTTTCATCGGATATGGATATAAACAGAGTGGGGATGGATATCTCTAAGTTAATTAGCGAATTATCCAAATCTGTCCCGCTCACTTAGAAATGGGGATGGATGCGGGATAAAGATATATATCTCAAACGGATACAAGGATGGAGATTGGGGTATCCAATATCAATCAGATTCATTGTCACCCCTAGATATCAAAGACATTTTTGGCTTTAGTACTATCATGCCCTTAGACATTTTTGGTTGATTTTCTAATGTGTTTTTAGGTTGATTTTGCAAATTTGAAAGTTTCTGGATAATTGAAGAACAAATTTGAAGAATTGAGGAGAAAGAGATTAAAGATAAGAAGAATTTGGAATCAAGAGAGATCGAGAAGCAGATCAAAATTTAAGGGGGGATGGAGAGGAGAGAGAGAGAGAGAGAGAGAGAGATTGTAGATAGAGAGAATAAAAATTAGTTAAGGTAATGTCTGTAATATTTCTTGATATCCACTTGATTGTTGCAGACTCTAATATAAAGGGAATTCAGTAGAATACAACTATAATGAGGACTCTAGACCTATTATGACTCATGAGAAATAGTTCCCTACAGTAAGACACACACTAATTATCATGGTCACACGGGAATTGATTCCTTACGTCAAATAGCTGGACAACTGATTATTTATATTGTTAACGGCCCACAGGCCTAACATCAAACACAATAACAACAGCACAATCCTATATCCTGACATTCTGTTTTCCTTGAAAACATCTTTATCCTCAAGGATGAAAGCTTGGAATAATGGCCCGATTGGCCCAAATCTGTTGTTGACCAATTCACCAAGAGCCTAACTGAGTTGCTGGCCGTTAACTGTAAATGCGGCCCAAATGGCCCAATTGTGCTTTGACCCAGTTTTTCAATTGGTGATCCAACTAGCCTAATTCTGAAAGCACAATAACACTAAATTTGACATTTGGTTTAGGGCAAATCCTATAAATTCCTCGTTTTCATTCTTTGACCATAGCTGCCCTAAAAATTCCCAATTCTTTTTTGAAATCCCAAATTGCTTTTCTTTGACAATCAAAACTGAAATCCCTAAAAAATAACCCCATATCTTCTTCTGCTTCCTGTAATCTAAAGTCAACACTTGCACTATATTTGATTTGCGTTGGTCAATATCATATCAAGTTTGTCAAAAAAAATTAAAACTCTTTTATATGGTTTCACACTATCTATTTTTTTTTCTATATAAACATTGATGTGCGTTTTTTTTTCAACACCATACAATTTGCTTTTTATGAAATTGGTCATTCTTTTTTTTTTATAAGCTCGTAACAGAGCAAGGAAACAAGGGCAAAGCCCACCAAACATCACACCAGACCAAGTTGGACAAAGGAAAAAAAAGACATAGCAACAAGAAAGGCAGAAATTACAGAAACCACATATCTCAGATACTCAGCCTCGACCTCCAATCTAGCACAGTGAGGAAAATCCTAATGTTAAGGTGATGAGAGGTGATTTTGGGAAATTCTAGCATGAACCCAATCCATACTAGATCCTTCCCGATCAGCAAGTAGGCTGGCAATATCAAAAATAAGAGCTCCACGAGAGGAGCTTAGATGGCTGGAATCCTTAACCAAGTTCACTACTGTTTTCACATCCGTCTCAATAATGAAAGGGGACAGACCACACTCACTGCTAAAATGAATGCTTTTGAGAATAGCTAAGGCATTGACATCCCACATATCAACCCCAGTGCCTATTAGCAAAGAGCGAGAGGCCATGACACGACTTGAAGCATTCCTGATAACAATGCCAACTCCAATCCGCCCTTTTCCATAATCATTAACCATTTTGCAGTTGATTTTATACCAACCTTGATCCGGAGGCATCCATTTAAGCAGCTTCCAAAGGGCACTACTAGAGTTTTACACAGCAGCAGGTGTCCTCTTATGAAAATCCCTTAAAAAAACATTACTCCAATCCAAAACCTCCTCAACAGCAAGCCTCTTCCTTTCATGAATGAAAGAGTTTCTCAGATCTTAAACACTCCAAAAGATCACATAAATAGACTCTAACTCCTTTCTACACAAACTCTGGAAACAAGCAAAAATGTGGTCAAAGAATTTCCCAAAATCACCTCTCATAATCCACTCCTTACACACATACATAAGCTTTTGGTAGTCCCAAAGAGCATGGAGAGTCAATTCAACACCCTTATCACAAATAGGACAACCCACATTCATTTGAACCCCCCTCCTCAAGAGATTAACCATAGTCGGTATCCATTCATGGCAAGCCTTCCAAATGAAAATTCTAGTCTTTAGGGGAATATCTAGCTTCCACAAACAGGATCGTCACCTCTCCACAACAGAATTATTGGAAACACGCGGGATTCCTTGCAACCCTTGCCCAACATTATACCACTTTTCACAGTGTACATACTACTGTCCTCAAAATGCCACATCATAACGTCCTTATTTTGGCGAGACCCCAGAGGTATGCGTAAGATTTCCCCTACATCCTCCTTATCGAAGCAACTTCTAATAAGCTGAATATTCTAACCATTCGACAGAGATATAAAATAATCTACCTTCGTTTCACTCTCCAAAACCGGAGTAGAGAAGATTTTGAACGTGGAGGGTCTTAAGATCCCTCTATCTTTATAAATTTGGATAGAAGATCCATTTCCCACACCCCATCTCGACCCTTTATCCAAAATACCTTAGCCCAAAATAATGCTCTTCCACACGGAAGAATCCAAGGGCTTTTTACCCACATCAAGGAAATGATCTTTGTTGAAGCAACAACCTTTTAAAACTTTTGTTGCAAAGGAATCGGGGTTCATGAGGATCCGCCACCCTTGTTTAGCAAGTAAGGCATGATTAAAAGTCTCCAGATATTTGAAACCCAAACCCCCTTCAACTTTAATCATACAGAGCTTACTACATTTACACCAATGCATCTTACGCTTTTTCTCATTACCTCCCCACCAAAATCTAGCACACAACCTATTGATTTCCCCAATTAAGCTCTTAGGGAATTGAAACATACTTACAGCGTAGGCAGAAATGGACTGAATCACTGCCTAAATAAGGATATCCTTACCACCAACCGAAAGCATCTTTTCTCCCCACCCTTTAACTTTCCCCAACACTTTTACCACAATTTCAACAAACAATTTTCTTTTACTTCTCCCAGTGAAACAAGGAAGACCTAGGTATTTCTCATGGCAATCCACTAAATTCACCCCCACAATTTTAGCCAATCTTTTTCCCTCACTGAAATAAATCGAAGGACTCACAAACATTGCTGACTTGGTGTAATTAATCACCTGACCCCGAGGCTTTCTCATAGTTTTCAAGCACTTGTCTGACCTCCCTACAGTTAACATCATTAGCCTTTGAGAACATTAGGCTATCATCAGTAAAAAACAAGTGAGAAATCACTGGTCCACCCTTACTGCACTTAAAACCGATAAGATTACCTTTGGTCGAGCCTTACGAATTAAGCAGGAGAGAGACCTTCAACACATATAAGGAAGATATACGGCGAAAGCTGATCGCCTTGCTTAAGACCTCTAGACGGGACGATATTACCATAAACCTCCCCATTGAGCATAAAGGAATAGGATACTGAAGTGATACATCTCAAAATCAGATTGACCTATCTCTCAGGAAACCCCATTCTACACATCATTTTGCCAACGAAGTCCCACTCCACCCTATCTTAGGCCTTAGACATGTGGAGTTTGATAGCCATAGATTCTTGTTTCCTCTTCCTCCCTTTAGTCTGTGAAGACACTCAAATGTCACACTAATGTTATCTGAGATCAGACACCCTGGGATAAACACGCACTAGGCCTCAGAGATAACATCACAAAGAGCAGTTTTGAATATATTAGTAATAACTTTTGCAATAATTTTGTATAACAGGTTGCAAAGCTGATTGGGCAAAAATCTGACACTGTCTCCGAAACTTGGATCTTCAGAATCAGAGTTATAATGGTACTATTGAAATCTTCCACCGCTCCACCACAATTTAGCACATTAAGGCAACACGAAGTGACACTCCTACCAATGTTACTCCATTACTTTTGGTAAAAAGGGGCAAGGAGACCATCCTTGCCAAGCGCCTTCAACGGGCTCATATCAAAAACAGCCTGTCTAACATCCTCAGCCAAAAAAATCCTTTCCAACTCCCGAACCTTTTGATCAGACAGAGTTGATTGAACATCCTCAAGAACCCTATTAATGCAGTCTTGGCTCGGATTGGTAGCCATGAAAAGCTTAGAGAAGTAGTTTGTAATCACCTTTTCCATCTCCTGCTTCGAATCAACCCAACAACTAGAATCATCAGTTAAACCGCCCAGCCAATTATGAGCATTCCTCGTAGAGGCCTTGGAATGGAAGAATCTAGAATTTCGATCACCACTCTTCATCCAATCAACCTTGACACGTTGGCACCAATACTTTTCTTCCACACACAGAGCCTCATCCAGCTTATCTTCTAAACATCTAATAACTATCCACGACTGAGGAAAAGCAGACTTATTGGCTAATTTAAGCTCTTTTCTTTTAGACATTATATCCTTCTGATGAGCTTCACGTTTCTTCATATTCCAATTATTCAGGAGAGCCCCACAATTGTTGATACGATTCAGAACCGTCGATAAATTCACCCCTCGAGACAAGCCCTCCCACTCAGAGGTCACAATCTCCTGACACTTCTCATCATCAACCCAATACTCTTAAAAATAGAATCTTCTAATCTTTCTACAAACCCCACCACGGCCACGAGGCAGTGCCTCAGAACTATCCAGCAACATTGGTCTATGATTCGACCCTCAGAACTCAAGATGGCTAATACCAAAGTTGGGGAAAATGAGTCTCTTATCCTTATTACACGCACCTCTATCCAGGCATTCCAAAATTAAACCGTTACCCTCACGTTTGTTACTCCAAGTAAATTTAGGTCCCCTAAAACCCATATCCTCTAACTGACAGTCCTCAATAGCTTCCCTAAAATCTGCCACAGCACCCTAATTTTTACACAAATCCCCAATCTTCTCATTATCACATCAAACCTTATTAAAATCACCCATGCAGACCCAAGGAAGATTAGACATACCAGCCAACCGTCTTAGAAGATTCAAAGAATGCCTTATTTGAGAGTCATCCGGGTCTCCATAAAAACCTATAAAGTGCCAACTCTTCTTCTTCTTCTATTGACTGATTCTGACATCAATGTGAGCCTTAGAATACGACAATAGATCCACATTAATTTCCTGAGACCAAAAAGACAGAGACCTCTAATCCAGCCAACACTATTCATAACCAATTTACCCATAAAACCTAACTTTGTTCTCCACTTCTCTAACTTAACAAGATTACACTTCGTTTTCTACAAAAAACATTAAGGTTGGATTATTTTCATCCTTATGCTTCCGTAGAATATTGAATGCGCAAGGACTTCCAAGACCCCGAGCATTCCAGACGTAGATTTTCATTGAATTCGGAGGGTCGATAGAGATCGATCGACCGATAATACATTATCACAAACCTTTTCTGCCGTTACTGGAACCATGTCACTGGTTATCATCTCCGTAGCCTCATTCTCAGATTGGCCTATTTGGCATCCCAGAACTATGTCACTCTTTGCCACAACCCTCATTGACTGAGGAAGGATCTACGCCATTCCCCTTTCATACTTATCACCCATTGCTTGAGATAATCCAGCCGCCCCCACACTAGACCCCCCATCACCCTTTCCTCATTCTTTGGCTCTTGACCACTACTTTTCAACTTCTTTTCCTTGGAGGACTCTGAAGGTAAAACCTTTATCATCCCTCTTTTACCTAATTTTGATGTTTTCCTTAAATTCTGGTTCATACTCATTCCACTTGCTATTCTTTTCCACTTCAAGGGCTTCTGCTGTTGACCTCCAGATGAGCTTGGGCCACTAACCACTTGATCATTTTTAGTTCTCCAAAGTCTTTACTACTTGATAGGTTGGGCCACCAAAATTTCCATTATTTTGTCCATGACATTGAGTTGGGATAGGCCCATATGCAGAGTTTGAGCCCACTTTAGTGTCTTCATTAAAATTATTGACCATTTCTATTACCACTTGCTCTTGGGGACCCACAGTAGTGGTCTTCTTAGGATTAGAAATGGTCATCATTACACTGCCTTCTACCTCTTCCCTATTTGTCCATTTTCCTACGGCGCATTTAATGTTGGGAGTGGTTGTTATGCAAGTCTTCTTCATCATGTAACGTCCCATCTCTCAACTCTGGTTTTCAGTTTGTCCATCCCTTCCACCTTAGTTACCGGTGGGGTGATTCTGCCCTCCTCTGAAGTTTCCTCTCCAGCCCTTACCATGTTTCCATTGCTTCAGTTGTGAATTTTTCGATGCCATATATCCACCTCATGAGCCTCATCCTCTTCTATCAAAATACTCATTTGTTTGCTGGAAACGTGTAGGGGGACACACGGTCCGGAGCCAAGCATTCAAACACATTTGTTCTTCTGAAATTATCTACTTTTGCATCTCCATGCTCCAGACACCCCCTTAAGGAATGTCCTAAGCAAACACAGTTGAAACAATAATCCATATGTTTTTCATATCTTAACATCATTGTTTTAACATTGTCATCCCCCAACAAATCGACCCTAAAACTCCTCATCAGAGGTTTCTTGATATTGAAAAGGACTCAAGCCCGGACAAAACGTCTCAAACCATCATTCGTAGCCCCCATATCAATGTATTTAACTTGTCTAATCATCCCTCCAAGAAAAAACACTATTTCTTCTATTATACATATCAACGAAAGGTTATGTATTTGGACCCAGAACTCCACTGAGTTAAACATCACGACAGAGATATCTTCAGTGCCTGTGGGTTCCTCAAAGACAATCATAGCCCCGTCAAAGGTCCAAGGGCCTCCCATTTGAATACGTTTTCGATCTTCAGCTTTCATAAATGGAACGTAAAAACATTCCCCTACACTGCCTCAATCTCGACCCCTTCATTCACTCTCCAAATAGATTGCATAACCCATAAAGCTTCTCTATTAACTAGCTTAGTAGCCACCACCATACCAAATAGACATAACACCAATCTCTGTCCTCCTTTGAACTTTAGCTTTTCATCTAGCGTCCCCACTGGACTCTCCTTTTCTTTAATGGAAAAAGCACCACAGAGCATCTCTATATCTTCACCATTCATCGCTCGAACACCAGCTATTAAAACCTCCCTTCTAACTACCCCACACTCTCACCTCAGTTTTCAGAGAGAAAACCTAAGAGAGAGACTAGCTATTTAAGATTCTCATAAGATTCTTATCGATCCACGCACCACAATTTTCATCCCATGCCAATTCTAATTAGTGCATTGATCTGTTGATTCGTTTTCTCTTATTTAAAACATATATATAAATCTTTTTGATAAAACTAATCAATTTCAATCTGTCAAGATATCTTATATCTTTAAAGATATTAAACAATTTGTTTTGAATTCAAACTCTTTAAATTCAAAATAAAATATCTAATTCAATAAAAATAAAATAATCAAATTATCTTATCTTTAAAAATTGAATATCAATCAACAACCTCCAACTAATGATTAATTACACAATTAAATAATCTAATTATTTAATTAACATAAACATTATCATTCATTCATTAAATAATCTCATTATTCAATTAATTCTCGAATAAATACGTGTCACTTTTGTAACATAATTAATTGGACAATCCAATCAATTAACCGTGACCCTTGTTACCTAAATCAATCGGGCTAGCAAGGGGACCTAATGAACCTACAGTATTTTAAGCTCCAATAATCCTCAGAAATAATTAATTAAACTTTTTAATTAATACTTAATGATTATTAACTTCGGTATTATTCCACTAAATACCCGAAGCTGCAATCTCTCAACTGTAGACACTTTTACACAGACCGATACAACTCGATGTCTATTGATATA
Organism: Dipteronia dyeriana; assembly: GCA_032871835.1. NCBI lineage: Eukaryota > Viridiplantae > Streptophyta > Magnoliopsida > Sapindales > Sapindaceae > Dipteronia > Dipteronia dyeriana. The sequence goes on along the minus strand of CM065297.1, from coordinate 25,569,024 downwards.
GCCATTACACAAGGTGTGATCCTCCACAGTAGTGCATAATTAGAGCTGTGTCACAATGTTTGTTATACCCCTCTAATTACATATATCCTTTAAGTACCATTGATTCTCTAATGGACAATAAATCATATTTCCTCACGAAATTAGGAGAGCGCTCATATTGTCCAATCCCCGAATCAACCCTTAAGGGAATTAACATCTACTTCTCACAAGAAGGAGTGGATTCTACTATTGTGTACAAACCTTTCCAACCACAAGCCAAATTGCAATCCCAACATACTGAACATATTGATCAGGAACTGCATCTCACCTCACCCATGGTATATCAAAGACCACGATCTAACCTGAGGGAGTCGATAAAACACTTAAGATTAAAATCACCCATATATAGCCATCAGTAGTTGATATATATGAATCTAATCGGTAAATGGACCTTAGTGATAGATTCATATAGATCATGGCTCAGTCCTATATGATCACATCATACATGGTGCATCCATTCCCATATCTCATATGAATGATTCAGGATAGAATCACCGTATATTACGTATTGGACCGCAGCTATAGATTAACCACAAATAAAGTACCAAACTTTTGCTATTTATGGACTTTTTAAATTACACGTCTCTTACTATATTCATCCGTATATGACATTTATAAACACAGTTTCAGATTACATCCGACAATCTTGGATATTAAATATATGCACAAGTTATAAAATAAACAACACAACAAGAATGAATTGAACTTTTCCTTTGTTTACTTTATAAATCCATTTAAAAATTACATCTTTAGGACATAAATCTCAACAATCTCCCACTTGCACTAAAGCATGTGATGCATGTTTCGTAATCCTAGACCATCTAGGTGACCCAAAAACACTTTAGCCGGTAAGGTCTTCATAAATGGATTAGCATGATTGTCTTATGAGGCTATCTTTGTGACGATCACATCTCCTCTCTGCACTATCTCTCTAATGAGATGATACTTTCTCTCTATATGCTTCTCTCTTTTGTGGCTTCTTGGTTATTTGGAATTAGCCACAACACCACTGTTAACACAATAAGGTGTGATGGGCTTATCCAAAACTGGAACAACTTTCAGATCACTCAAGAACTTATGGATACAAATAACCTTTTTAGTAGCTTCACAAGAGGCTACATATCTGACTTCCATGGTGGAGTTAGCAATGCAAGATTGCTTAACACTTCCCATACAATGGCTCTACCACCCAGGGTGAATACTGATCCAAACGTGGATTTCCTAGAATTCCTGTCTGACATAAAATCAGAATCCGTGTATCCTAATGAGATCAAATCCTGTCCGAAATACACTAGCATATAGTTTCTCATTCTTCGAAGATACTTGAGAATAGTCTTGACAGCAACCCAATGATCCAATCATGGATTGGACTGGTATCTGCTGACTACTCCCACTGCATAGCAGATGTCCGGTCTCGTGCATAACATAGCATACATGAGACTAACTACTGCCGATGCATAGGGTACACGTCTCATGTCCTCAACTTCTTGAGGTGTCTTAGAACACTGTTCCTTAGACAAGTGAACTCCTTGTCTGGAAGGTAGATTACCTTTCTTGGAGTGCTGTATCAAAAATCTTACAAGAATCTAATCGATATATGATGCCTGAGATAGTGCTATGAGTTTGTTTTTAAGATCCCCTATAAGTTGGATCCCTAGAACATAACTCGTCTCTCCCAAATCTTTCATTTGGAATTGGCTAGCCAGTCAGCCCTTTACATCAGACAACACTCACACTTCATTCCCGATAAGCAGGATGTCATCTACGTATAGAACTAAGAAAAATACTTTCTTATCAATGATACACTTGTAGACATAAGGCTCATCGACGTTCTACTTGTAGTCATAGGTTTTGATCACATCATCAAACCTGATATTCCAAGATCTAGATGCTTGCTTAAGTCCATAAATGGACCTTTGCAGTTTGCAAACCTTTGCAGTTTGCAAACCTTTGCATCTTGCAAACCTTTTACTCTTGATCTGGAGACACGAATCCCTCTGGTAGCATCAAATAAATGCTCTAGTCAAGATTGCCATTCAAGAATGCATTATTGATGTCTATTTATCAAATTTCATAATCGAAATAGGCAGCAATGGATAAGAGAATCCTAATAGACTTAAACATGGCTAATGACGAGAATGTCTCTTCATAATCGACCCTCTCTTTCTAGGTATAACCCTTGGCCACTAGCCTTACTTTGAAGGTCTCTGCTTTCCCATCTACTTATATATTTCTCTTATAGATCCACTTACACTCTATGAGTTTTACCCCATCAGGTAAGTCTACAAGATCCCAGATTGAGTTAGAGTAAATAGACTGTATCTCGAGATTCATGGCTTTAAGTCATTCCTTTTTATCATGATCTTCCATTGCATTATTAAACATCAATGAATCATCCACACTATTAGCAGAGACAACACCTTGTCCCTTACCTATACTTAAATAACGTTCAGGTTGTCTCACAACCCTCTTACTACATCTAGGTGGTAGTGTATCCTGATTAGGAACCTTCTGACTCTCAGATGTTTATGGATCAACAACTCTTATTGATAAAGTAATAGTCTCACCAGGCTCTAACTCATTCAATACAATTTTAGAACGAGGTTTATGTCACTAATATAATTATCCTCAAGAAAAGTTTCATTTGTCGATACAAATACTTTGTTATCTTCGGGACTATAGAAGTGTCCACCTCTGGTTTCCTTGAAGTATCCTACAAACAGACAGACAACAGACTTGGAGTCTAGCTTTCCACTTCTGTTCTTCAGCACGTGTGTTGGACACCCCCATATGCTGAAATATCGTAAACTTGCTTTACGACCATTCCACAACTATTAGAGAGTCTTAGGAACAGATTTGGATGGCACTACATTCAAAATGTATGTCGTTATTTGTAACGCATATCCCCAAAAAGAATTTAGTATTGATGAGAAACTAATCATAGATCTCACAATTTCTATCAGAGTTCTATTTCTCCTCTCAGCTACACCATTTTATTGAGGTGTACCGGGAGTTGTGAGTTGGGAAACTATCATATTCTTGACCATGAAGTTTTCAAACTCTTGGTCAAGGTACTCACCTACACGATCCGATCGTAGTGACTTGATAGTCTGACCTAATTGATTCTCAACTTCAACTCAAAATTCTTTAAACGTTTCAAATGTTTTCGACTTTCTTTGCATTAGGTAGACATATCTGTATCATGAGTAGTCATCTATAAAGGTGACATAATACTTATAGCTACCCCTCACTCTAACATTCATCGGTCCACAGACGTCTGTATGTATGAGTTTTAGTGACTCTATAGCTCTACGTCATTTTCCAGTAAGAGGTCTCTTAGTTATCTTACCTTCTAAATATGATTCGTAGATAGGTAAGGTGCCAATTGATAAGCTCGTATTTTATGCTTTATGTACCCATCATTTTGTATAGTTTTGCTCTCGTTTTCTTTGCAAACTCCATCTTTTGATATACTTAATGCTTAAACAGGTCCTCTCTAGCCAGGAGTTATCCTTATACGGAACCAGGAGCTTTCAGAGCTTAAAATAAGGTTTGAGCTCGGTATGGAACGAGAAGTGCGGTACACATACCGCACTAGAAGAAAGTGTGTACCGTACTTCGTACCGCACAGAAGGGCAGCAGAAATTATAGAAGTAGGTGCGGTACATCGTGTTGAAGTGAACCGCACTTCGTACCGCGTAGGAGAACAACAGAAATTAGTGTGGTACACTGTGTTGAAGTGAACTGCACTTCATAAAACGTGGGAGGGCAGGCGAAATTATAGAAAGCTTTAAGTGCGGTATGCGTACCGCACTAGAAAGAAACGTGTACCGCACATCGTACTGCGTAGGAAGACAGCCTCTCAAATCAAACTGATGTGCGGTACGATGTGTCGAAGTGAACCGCACATCTAACCGCACTTTACGGCAGATTGCGAATACTCTATTTCTTGAACTGAGTATGTGCTTTATTGTGGGACCCCCTCTCTTATCTCTAATTAGGCATGAAGAGGGGATGTTCCTAGAGGCTAAGAGAATGTCTTTGGGACCCTTCTACACAAGTTGGGGGGGGGGGGGGGGGGGGCTTCTTGTTGCCTATAAAAGAAAGAGATATATGAGAGAGAAAGGGGATCTAGAAATCATCAACACACCATACCAGCTTTGCTCCTTCATGTTTTTGAGGTTCTCTCTTCATTTCTGGACCGAGTTCTTCAAGATTGGATCAGTTAGGGGAAGGTTTGGTTGATCCAAGGAAGATATGGAAGCTCAACCTACAAGATATTGAATCTACAACTTAGTTTTATCTCTTCAACTCTTCTCTTCTCTTGTTTCTTTGTATTGATTCATGATTTGTATTGATGTTAGCTCATTTATGGCTTCTCTTTGTATAGCATGAGCTAATTATTCTTATGTTAGAACAAGATGATGTTTAACCTTTGATTCATTTGTGATAGACTCTTTGAGGTCTCTATTTTGTGCTTGTGAAGTTATAGGGACGTTTTGAATGCTTAAGGCTTTTGCTTAATTGATCATTTTGTAATCGATCTATGGTTAGATGTTGAGTACCGAGAGGAGATGCATTTGACAATGCTTAGATAAATGTTCACTATGCTTGACTAGAAAGTGCTAGAACCACTAGGCTAGTGTATAGGGTTCAATTTGTATTCCAAATGCTTAACGGGTCTATATATATTGTCCGGATTGCTTGAGAAAGATTTCGGGTATATATATATACTATCTCTAAATACATCGAGAGAGGTTAGAGATTTGTTTAAGGAATACGAATCTATATCATGTACATGCACAAATTATGAGTCAAAGGAGTCAAGTGTGCTATTGGGAGGGTTGAAGCGGATTCGAGTTCTAACATGTTTTCCATACATTTCTATAAGTGTTGTGTTAGATAATTTAGTTTGTGTTTGAGTTAATTTACTTTATTGCAACTCTTGGAAACTCATGTTTTAGATTGTTCAAATAGTTTGCAAGCCTTTGAATTCCAGTAATCATAACCTTGATCTATGTGGGAACGATCCCTACATTATCATTATACTATCATTCTGGGCTCGTGCTATTGCAAGAGTCAAAAAGTCTAGTTTGACATGATCACCAATCTTTAACTCACTTAAAGGTCTATTTTTTTTACTAGTTTGTCTATCCTGTCAATGTTGATATGATCAAACCTTAGATACCAGAGATACGTGTCATTATTTGTAGAAATCTTATGTCGTTTAGTTTTTGGTTTTTCAACCTTAAACATTTCGGTGTTAAGCAGTGTAGTATGTATTAATGGTCTTAACACATACAAATTGTTTTCATTAATTCCTGAACAAATATTCAGACCATTCTTTCTAATAGTTACAGACTTATTATCAAAAGAACATAATATTTTTGTTCTAACAACTTAGAAACGGAAATCAAATTCCGTGTAAATCTAGGAATATAAAAAATATTGTTTAGTAATAAAAAAATATTATTATTATTACAAAATTACAATCTTATTGCTCACATTACTTAAGCCCATACGACATCCCCCGACCTTACACATATTGAGAAGGCTCACTCCTCTAGTTGTGTTAAAGACACAGTCCATTGCAAAGAAGAAAAAACATGGTTAAGGATGGGCGTGAGGGCCTTTTGGGGCAGGGGAGGGTCCCCCCACCCCCACCCCCATTCTTAAAACCTCCCCTACCCCGCCCCCAAAACCTATTTGGGGGAAGTGGGGATGAGGGTGTTTGGGGGGAAACTCCCCTCCCTGCACCCCGTCCCCCATTTCCCTTATTTCCCCTATTTTCAATCATAATATTTTCCAATTTAAAATCCGAAATTTAGAATTTGAGATTCAAAATTCAATCATTCAAATCGTTCGATTCACCCTATTTCGATATCCAATCCAATAAATAATCTAAAATATATAATTGATTTAATTTAATTCAAAATTAATACAAATAACTATAGTAATATAGTATTACACAGGAATATATATATATGGAAATAGGGGAAATGAGTAGAGAGTAAATGGGTAATAGAGTTAAATTTATTATTTTTTAGAAAAATAAAAGTATAAATATATAAATATATATGGGAAAATGAGGCTCCACCCCCACCTCTATTAAAAGAAATGGGGGAATGGGGAAATGGGGAAATGGGGATGCCCCAATTGAGATTTTAGGGGCAAAATTTGCCCCCACCCCCACCCTCAAACCCCATTTATGGGTAAAAATTTTTCCCAAATGAGGGTAGGGATCCATGGGGGAATGCTCATCCCTAAACATGGTTAGTGGCCCCTGAATCAACTATCCAAGGTGAAAAATCATCTTCCACTAAACACGACTCAAGAACAAGTAAATCATATTTACCTTTCTTGGACTTCTTCTTGCTTTGGGCTTTCTTGGGTTTGGGCTTACCTTTCGCCTTCCCAACATGCCTCTTCCTCTTCTTATTATTAGAGGATGATGGTTCGACAACATTTGTCTCACCGGTCTTGCCCTTGTTGTCCTTAATCAAGGACTCAAATGGTAGCAAACACATTGAGCAACTGTGTAAGACTAAACATCAACTTGTTCATCGCGTAGTTGCTCTTAAACTGATCGAAACTCTTCGAAAGAGTCATCAGTATGATGCTCACTTGACTGAGTTCGTCAATGGCCCCACCATTGAATTCTACCATGTTGAAGTAGGACATCATGCTCAAGAAATATTCTTGAACTAACGTACCTTCCTTCATATGAGAGAGCATAGCGGAACGAACAGTTTCGTGTCGCTTTTGCTCAGAGGACCGCCTGAACATAGCTTGTAATGACTCCATGATTTCGAATCCTAAAGTCATTGCTTCGTGCATGATTTCGAATCCTAAAGTCATTGCTTCGTGCTTTGTGATAAGCATGTCTGTCATAGAAGCTAACAGATATGCTCGGGTCTTCTCATCAAATGAGACCCATCGTTGGTCTGCCTCACGAACAGTTCATATGGCATTGGCACCAGGCGCTGGAGAATATTCTTTCCTAAGCACAAACTTGAGGTCTTTGGCGACCAATATTGCATTAAGGTTAAATTTCCACTTAGTGTAGTTATCACCAGTTAATTGTCAATTGAGAGAATTTGTAGTAATGCAGAAGACATAATTGCTAAAATAAATAAAACATCCATTCAGTTATTTATTTAAAACAAGTGTGAGTGCTTTGACATAAATTTAAACATGATGCATGAACATGTTTAACGAACTAGAACTACCCTAAAACCAGTTACTATGCCACGACAATCCAACATACCACAAAGAAGTGCCGCCTTAGGGTCGGTCAAGTTTTTGCATGTTGGACCGAGATATTCTTAATCAAATGATATTATAGAATAAATCTAATTTCATATCATTCAACCATCGTTTATTCAGTCAGGTTTTTAATTAACAAAACTTAATTAAAACCTTCGCGAGTTTACCCCACCATTTTAGATCTCATGAGCTTAACTCGAGAATTGCCGTCTTAGGATCAGTCAATCCCGAAATACCCTCAGAAATCCTATCCGTTAGGAATTCATCCTTGGTATTGACCTTTGTGGAAACCCTCCTTAGGGAGGACGAAAGCAAAGCCGTCACGAGGCCCCACTCGGATCTCATGGTGTTGAACTAATAATGGAGATTACGAGATACATATGTCATATATCCCTCTCCCACTCACTATTTTAAAAACTAGGGTTTTCTATTATGCTTTAATACACCTAGACTCTATAGGATCAAACAGCTAACTTTAATCAAGTTATCTAGTGCATTAACTAATTCATTATTAGAAATAAGTTCTAATTAACTAATAAATTATTTATGATTTTTAACAATTAAAAATATAATCTATTAGTAAATAATCTAAGTCTTTATAAACTATTTACTAAGATCAGATTATTACGATAGTGTTTACCAAATTTTAACTATTAAAACTCTAACACTTTATTCGGTTAATTTATTATTAGGTAATTAATCATATTAATCTTAATTACAATAAATGACCATATTAATCTAACTCATTAAACTCTTTAATAACTAGATTAAAATTAATCAGAATTACCAAGTTTTCTAACCATTAAATACTAATCTCATTATTCATAGCCATTTATGTATATTGCTCATTTTAATCTCATTAAAAAAATACATAAAATATCAGGCTATGATGCATGTATGACATATCAAATATATTTATGTAGGCATATCTAATCTAAATGATATAGTATGCATGACAATGCTTTTATCATCACATAATATAAAACATACATGAATTTACCAAGTATTGTGAATTATTTAACCTAAAAAAATCGGAATCTAAAATCGTAAAACTACCCCCAAGGCATTCCTTGGTCTTCTTGTGACTTTAGAAATCTTCCAGTCATTCAGGTCACTCCGATTCATCTTATGAATCATTCTTTGTGATTTTTCCTGGTCTTCAATATAGGTTACATTTTTTTTTGTAATACAATAACAATAAAAATAATAATAAAAAAAAAATTATATAACTCATAAACCCTAAATCTACAGTACCATAAAAAATTACAATCAATCATGTTTAAATTAAACAATTTAATTATAAACATTCATACAATCATATAGATAGTGCCTAAACATTCATACATACAAGAGCATCGAAAACAATTTCATGTTCCGAAATTTTTTTGGCTCTAATACCAATTGTTGGAACCCCGCTCACTGGTTATGCAATGGAAGAAGGTTTTAAATTTTTTAATACATACCGTAATTGATCTGGAACCAGTGAACTTGTGATCGTAAATATTTTTAGAACTCATACATATCAATTATTACAATAATAAATAAATATTTATGCACAGAAATTGTAATCAATATAATTTGAAGAAGAAAATCTTACAAACGTTTGGAGGCTCTTTCACTTTACGATATACTCTTTGTCTGAACCAATCTTACCAACGTTTGGATGCTCATTCACTTTACGATATACTCTTTTCTAAACCACTCGATCTTCCTCGCTATATCCTAGGGACTGATAACTGCGTGTGGACGTGCTACGGTCTCAGAAACTTAAATGGAGGATTCAGAAAGACTGACGAAGAAGAAACAATTTCTTTTTGTTCATTGTCCAACACTTGCACTATATTTGATTTGTGTTGATCAATATCAGATCAAGTTTGTCAAAAAAAAATATAAAACTCTTTTATATTGTTTTACACACTATCTATTTTTTGTTCTATATAAACATTGATATACGTCTTTTTTTATATTATTTTCAATGCATATACAATTTGATTTTTATGCAAATTCTTCATTCTCTCTTGTCGATCCACACACCACAATTTGCATGCCAATTCTAATTAGTGCATTGACCTGTTGATTTGTTTTCTCCTATTTAAAAAAAAAAACACACACACATATATATATATATATATAACTAATCAATTTTAATCTTTTAAGATATCTCATATATTTAAAGATATTAATCAATTTGTTTTAAATTCAAACTCTTTAAATTCAAAATTAAATATCTAATTTAATAAAAATAAAATAATCAAATTATCTTATCTTTAAAAAATAAATATCAATCAACAACCTCCGACTAATGATTAATTACACAATTAAATAATCTAATTATATAATTAACATAATCATTATCATTCATTAATTAAATAATCTCATTATTCAATTAATTCCCGAATAAATACGTGTCACTTTCGTAACACAATTAATTGGACAATCCAATCAATTAACCGTGACCCTTATTACCTAAATCAATCGGGCTAGCAAGGGGACCTAATGGACCCACAGTATTTTGAGCTCCAATAATCCTCAGAAATAATTAATTAAACTCTTTAATTAATATTTCACGATTATTAACTTTGGTGTTATTCCACTAAAAACTCGAAGCTGCACTCTCTCAACTGTAGGTAATTTTACACAGACCGATACAACTCGGTGTACATCGTTATAACTATTACACATGGTGTGATCTTCCGCAGTAGTTCATAAATAGAGCTGAATTATAATATCCGTTATACCCCTCTAATTATATATATCATTTAAGTACAATTGATTCTCTAATAGACAACAAATACTATTTCCTCACGGAATTAGGAGAGCGTTCATATTATCCAAGTCCCTAATCAACCTTTAAGGGAACTGCCATCTACTTCTCACAAGAATGAGTGGATTCCACTATTGTGTACAAACCTTCTCAGCCACAAGCCAAACCACAATCCCAACATACACAACATATTGATTAGGAACCGCATATGACCTCACCCATGGTATATTAAAGACCAAGATCTAACCTGAAGGAGTCGATAAGACACTAAGAATTAAGATCACCTACATATAGCCATCATTAGTTGATAAATATGAATCTTTTCGGTAAATGGATCTTGGTGAGAGATTCATATAGACCATGGCTCAGTTCTATATGATCACATCATATAAGGTGTCTCTATTCCTATATCTCATATGAATGATTCAGGATAGAATCACCGTACATTATGGAATGGGCCACAACTATAGATTAACCACAAATAAAGTATCCAGCTTCATTTGTTATCTATGGACTCTTTAGATTGCACGTCTCTTATTATATCCATCTGTATATGACACTCATATATACAATTCGAGATTACATCCGGTAATCTTAGATGTTAAATATATTCACAAGTTATAAAATAAACAACACAACAAGAATGGATTAAACTTTTCTTTTATTTATTTCATAAATCCATTTACAAATTATATTTTTAAGGCATAAACCCCAAACACCGGTAACCACTTTGTTCGATCCTCGGTTGAATCCCTTCAAAAATCCTTCCAAAATGGCCAAAATTCCACCCAATATGCAACCTAGCAAATCCTTCATCTTCAAATCATCCATTTCCTCCTGGATCGAACATTGGCAACGGATCCACAACATGCCTTTGATTTCAGGCCCATTTCAGAGCATGGTTGTCCACTTGAGAGGCCAGCTTGAAATAACCAGGAGTTGGATCCGGTAAGCTTTTCTACTCTTATATTACTACAAATTTCGGCTCACAGTCTATGTGGTTTGTGTTGTTGAGCTTGTTCTAGGTTTTAGGATAGTGTTTATAGGTGGTTCATCTGGCCAAGGTTTGGATCTGATGAAGTAGGTGTGTTTAGGTAACATATTTGGCCATAGATTAGATATGTTAGCTAGTTTTTGTGTGTTTTCTGTTAGCTAGTTTTTGCGTGTTTTGGTTAATTATTTGAGAATATCAAGTCCGTATAGGAGGGGTTTTAGGGTTTGGATAGCTGAGAGTTAGCAGATTTGGTGTTGGTTCTGTGTTTAGGTTAATAGCTTGGGAAGATGTGTTCGGGTTAGTGCTGATATTAGGTGGTGTGTTTGGGTTCTGGTTAGGGATTGGTTTAATATGCGAGTTCTGCTACTTTTAGTATCAAATGATGCCTCAACTAATACCTCTTATATCCTGATTGGTTCAGTGGTCTCAATAGAGTCAAGAGAATTGATATCCTCAACCAAGGGCCTAGATTCGGTTTCAATAGGAAGGTTTAGCATAGGTGACTTTAGATTTGTGCCAGGGTTTGCCTTGATGGCCGAGCCTTCTGGATCTGGACTGCTCCTTCACTTGGGTTTCAAAATTTCATGTATCTCTGAGAATATTCTGTTTAATTCTTTCAAGAAAATTCCATTTGTCATGCCCTGGGCATTTTTAGTTGATTTTCTGATGTGTTTTTGGGTTGATTTTGCAGGTTTGAAAGTTTCTAGAATATTGAAGAACATATTTGAAGAAGAAATGAGAAGAGAGAGAGATTGAAGATAAGAAGAATTTGCAACAGAGAGAGATCGAGAAACAGGCTAGAATTTGAGAGAGAGAGAGAAATTGTAGACAAAGAGAATAGAAATTAGTTGAGGTAATGTTTGTAATATTTCTTGATATCTAAATGATTGTTATAGACTCTAATATAAAGGAAATTCATTAGAATACAACTATAATGAGGACTCTAGACCTATTAGGACTCATGGAAAATAATTTCCTATAGTAAGATACGTAATAATTATCTTGGACACACATGAATTGATTCCTAACGTCAAACATACACTAACAGCTGGAAAGCAGATTGTTTAATTTGCTAACAGCCCATAGGCCAAACATTAAACATAATGACCCTTAACAACATCCCAATCTCATATCATGACATTCCCTTTTCCTTGAAAACAGCATTGTCCTCAAGGATGGAAGCTTGGAATAGTGGTCTAATTGGCTCAAATATGTTGTTGACCAATTCGTCAAGAACGTAACTGAGTTGCTGACCAATAATCGCAAATGCGGCCCAAACGGCCCAATTGTGTTTTAACCCAGTTCGCCAATTAATGATCCAACTAGCCCAATTCTTAAAGAACAAAAAATCTGCATTTGATATTGGGTTTGGGGTCAACCTTTAAAATTCCCTATTTTATTCTTTGACCATAACTGCCCTAAAAATTCTCAATTCTTCTTTGAAATCCCTAATTGTTCTTCTTCGACAACCAAAACTGAAATCCCTATAAAATAATCCCCATATCTTATGCTGCTTCCTTTGATCTTGGTTGAAACTCTTCCAAAATTACCCCTATTTCTAAAACCCCACACTACAACAAGTGAAGAATCGTCGGTTTGAAACTGTCGATTCGTGTCCGGTTTTTTGATATGTTGAACCGTAATCGGAGCCATAATGGTTTCAGTTAGGTTATTGTTCAGGTTGAAACAGTGTGCGGTTTGGTTCGAACCAAACCGCGGTCACCTCTACTCTTTTGTTCTTATAAAGGCTTGAATAAACATCGTCTATTGTATCAAAATGGGTTTTATTTTTTATTTTTTTTGGTGTTCATGTTGATCTCTATTGTACTATAGTTTTATTAAAGAAAAATGTTTCTGACAATTCATTAATTATCTTTTTACACTCCATTTTACTTTTTTTTTTATTAATGACAATTTTAACCTGAATTAAATTACTAAACAAGATGAGAAAGTTCTAAAGACACTTCAAACCATTTTTTTAGATAACAAGTTTTTTTTTCTCCATATTTTTTCTTCCACCTCTATGTATAAAATATCTTCTTTTTCTAATCAAAATAATTTGTTTCTCACACACCATCAAACCCTCCATCACTATCATCACACGTTTATATATATATATATATAAAGTTTTCCCTCAACCAAATTTGAAATCAGCTTTTTATTTCTCAAATATGACCCACGTTTAATCATTACCATCACTAATATATATATTACTCAACTTAAAATCCAAAAGAGAATTTTTTTTTCTTTTCTGTTTTCATAGACTTACCTCCAAAACAGTTTTTTATTGTTTTGATTTCCTCACTTTTGTTCAATTTTTTTTTTTATTTGATTACTTCATATCTCTTTTTTATTTCCTGTTTCAAATTTTTTAAAGAAAAGTATTCAAAACTGATAATATTAAAATAAAATGCAATATCTTTAGAATATTTTTTTAAATGTGGTGTCTTTAAAATTGGAATGTCAAGAGATAAAAGGGAGAAGTGCATGTAATTTTTTTTTTTAAGTTACATTTTTAGAATATAGTGTCTTTAGAAACTAAGTATAAAAAAAAAAACTGCCCTGAGATTTTTAAGGCCCAAGGCGAACGGTAGAAAATGAAGCCCTCAATACTCTAAATATGTTTAAGTATTATTTTTTTCTCTTGTAAATACTTGTAAAAATCAATATAATAAAATGGGGTTTTTGAAACAATATAATGACTTCTAAATTTTCATTTCACGAGAATATTGAGTTTTTTTAGAGATATAAAAGAAAATTATTTGTGACAAACATGAGTGTTACTAGGATTCAATTCACCGCTACCATTGATTCAATGTTGTTATTGTAGGAATGATAAATGAGTTTCCATTAGTGGACCTTTAAAAAAATTATATGTATGGTAAGTCATTTTTAAATTTATTTGTAGATTGAATTTCCATTAGTGGATTTTTTAAAAAAAAAAAATATGTGAATGGTGAACCATTTTTAAGCTATTAATGGGTTTGTTTTGTTTAAAATCTTATATAGATTATATTTTACATTCATTTTTTTAAAGCTATAATTTGGAGCTCTTTACAATCGGGGTCCTATGCGGTTGTCTCACTGGACTCCCCCTAGGGCCGGGCCCATAGGACCGGGCCTGATTGTGAGGAAAAACTCTCTTTATTAAAAATGAATTTCAATTTCATTAAAAAAAAAAAAGGTTAAACCAAAAGTTTTACAAATAAAATATCTTGAGTTGGACTTTTCTGGTCAATGTGGGATAATATGTGTTCTATTCTATTTCAAACTCTACGTAGACCCTTTTAATCACATAACTGAATGACTGAGTTTTTTGTTTATATGTACAAAATTAGTGATTTAATCTTTTGTTAAATTTTCAATGTTGGACTCAAGTCTCTCTCTTAAGTATTCTTTGTACTTATGGTGAGAGTTTGTCTCCTTTCTACTTTTCGTACTGTGATTGCCCTTGCGATGATCTGTTGTCTCCTGGGGTGGGCACAATGAATGCAGACGAAATTGCATTGTTGTGTAATACTCTTCCGATCAAAGAGAAAGAGTATCCCGTACGTTCTTTGGATGTTAGTCTGAAAGAAAGAGGTGAAAAACGCCTGGCTCAATGCCTGGTGGTAAAAATCATGAAGAAAAAGCTGATTGACAGGAATGTCTTCATGAAAGTAATGAATAAAATTTGGAGGGTTCATGGAGGGGTGGAGAGAGAACCAGTGGAAGGTAATATTTTCTTTTCAAAAATATGGAAGACCTGCATAGAATCCTAAGAGGTGGTCCGTTGAACTTGGCTCAGCGGCTGATAGGTCCGGACGATTCCTGCAGGTCAGGGTTATGGTGGAGTCGGGACAGCGATTACTACGTTGTCTGCGAGTTGATCTCCTGGGAACGGGGAAAGTTACTACTATGCTCCTACGGTATGAAAGGTTGCAGGATTACTGCTTCAGATGTGACCGAATTGATCACAAAATAGATGAATGCTCAGAGACCAGTGAGGTCAGAGATATGTCCTTGGATGCTAGTAGACGTTTGGGGGTCCGGCTCGGAGCGACAAGCACTACAAAGAGAAGTTTTAACGGTGCTAACAGGATGAACACCAGAAACTGGGGCCGCAAGGCCCTAGGGGGAGTCCAGGCCTAGAGCCTCCAATTATGAAAGTCCCCCGATTGTAGTTTTTATTTTTTTTTAAAAAGTTGATCGAAAAATATAGTTAATTTAAGACATTAAATAAAATAGGTTCATTAATAGTTTTAAAATGATCCATCATTCATATTTTTTTTTAAAAGCCTATTAATGAAAACCTAATCTATAAATAAATTTAAAAACGGTCCACCATAATATATATATATATATATATATTAAAGGTCAACTCATGGAAACCCATTAATCATTCTTACAATAACAACTTTTGATCAATGGTGGCGGTGAATTGAATCCTAACAACACTCTGTTGGTCACAAATAATCGTTTTTTATATCTCTAAAAAAAACTCAATACTCTTTTAAAACAAAAATTCAGAAGTCATTGTTTCGAAGGTAATTAAATCAATATGCTTCATTTTTTTTTTATTCTTTTACGAAAACATATAAGCTTAATTAGTACTTCTA
Organism: Dipteronia dyeriana; assembly: GCA_032871835.1. NCBI lineage: Eukaryota > Viridiplantae > Streptophyta > Magnoliopsida > Sapindales > Sapindaceae > Dipteronia > Dipteronia dyeriana. Next base: position 25,553,363 of record CM065297.1, on the reverse strand, counting down.
CTACTGGAAATGTGAGATGAATAAGGTTTAAACAATATATTCTTTGATACAATTATATATAAAAAAATGGTAATATATTTTTTTTTGCAATTTTTATTATGTTATAGTTTTGAGTTTGAACTATTATATTGATTTTTACAAGTATTTACTAGAGAGAGAAAAAAAAGTAAACATACATATAGTATCGAGACCCTCATTTTCTACAGTTCGTCTCGGGTCCTGAAAATCTCAAGGCCGTCTTGACTGGGGGAGCCATAAAGAGTTTGGAGGGGCTAGACCCTTGAGGGAATACGGTAGAAGAAGTAAGAACCTCTTATAACTGGATGGTAAAAGGGCCGGTAGCGAAAGGTATAGAATCCGATGACTGTTATTGAGGAGTCGAAACGCTGGTGTCCGGAAAAAAGGAAGAATTGCGTTGACTAGCTACCAGATCTAATAATGCAGAGGCTGAGGTGGAACCAATCGGGGGTGAGACTTTGAGTGTGCATGGGGATATAATAAGTGCGGCTCATCAATATCCTCTCCTCCCAAGACACTAGGGCCATGTTTGGCTCTTAGGATTAGCTTGGGATTGGACTATTTTAGTATTTATTCCATGTTTGGTGATGTTTTGGAACATGAGATTATTAGTCATAAAAGAAAAATAGTCCCATGTTTATGGAATTAAATAAACTCATCTCCAATCTCTTCTTTATTTATCCTAGGACTATTTACAGGTAGTCCCCATCCATTTATTTGATTTCTCATTTACTTTTATTTTTATTTATTCCATGTTTTATCTTAGTTTCTAATTTTCTATGGTTATATGGTCATTTTAGGTAAAACTTTTTACCTTCTAACCTATTGTTGATATCTTTAAAATTATTATAGTTAATTTTTTATATATATATATATATTAAAAATACTTTTGGATATTGTTACTTTAATAATATATAAATTAAAATATTTATTCTTCAAATACATATTTTTATATTTTATTATTTAAATTTAAAATATTATTATATTTAGTCTAATATTGTGTTTCACTAAACAAAACGTAGTATTAATTTAGTCCAATCCTATGTTTTTCTAATCAAAGTATAGTATTAATTTAGTCCAATCCAGTTCAATCAAATCCCATATAATCTCAGTCTCATCTCAATCCAATCCAATCCCATAAAATAGTCCAAACCAATCTTGTACACTAAACGGGATCTATGGACAAGAAGCTAATGTACCCGAACTGGAAACTGGACCCTGACCCGCATATTGCTCTAGGTATGAATAATCTATTGGTTAGGCCTCAACCCAATATTATAGATAGTATCCCTAGCACACTTGTGATAAGTGTTGATGAGTCCATACTCGTACCCAACTACGCGGGTAAATGGAAACGGAGCAGACAAAGCATTAGCGCAGAGAATTCGAATTAGGGGATTTGGGGGAAAAATTAGGGAAAAGAAAGGGTGAGCACTTGCCTAGCGCCGAGTGCAAGAGATCGAGAGAGTACTAGAGAAGAACAAGACACTGGGAGCCGAAACAACATCGGAGGGAAGCTCACAAAAATCGATCAAAGATGGAGAGCCAGAGGAGATCGATAATCAATCATTGTAGCATTGTGGGAAGAAGAAGACAAACAAGGTCTGTGAGGGTTTGGACTAGCAAGATAATATGGATACAAGAAATTTCGCTAGTAGTGTTACCCAGAGAGGGGTTTCTGCTCTGTTGAAGGAGGAAGCTCATCTACATATATCGGCCGGCCTGCCTTTACCAGTCTGCCGCCACAATGAAACTCTTCGTATGGAACGCTCGGGGGCTGGGTAGCTCTCGAGCATTCAATTGTCTGCGTTCCCATAAGCAGGATGTGGATCTAGATTTAGTCTTCTTAATTGAAACAAAATGTGACCATGTTAAGATGGAAATGTGGCGTTTGAAGCTTGGTTTAACTGGAAAGCTGGCTGTTGACAGTATTGGTAGATCACGAGGTCTATGTCTGTTCTGATCAGATAAGATTGTTGTTGATTTACTATCCTACTCTACTGCTCATTTAGATATGAGAGAGAAAGACAATAGTGACAAGGTGTGGAGGTTCACCAGGTTCTACGAGGATCCGGACCAATCTTTGAGGAAACACTCATGGTCTCTTCTTCGCCGACTTGCAGGTATGTACGATCTCCTTTGGGTTTGTATGGGCGACTTCAATGCAGGGGCAAAGCCAAGATAAAATTATAGGGTGGGCTAAACCAAATTATTTTAAGGAATCTAAACTATACGAAAAAAGTTTGTTAATCGATTTTTTTCTTCACTTTTTATATGATTTTTTTATATATTGAAATATTACATTAATTCGGGATTTCAGGAGGGGAGGGACTCAAATCGACAACCCCAATATAGGTGTGAGAGACATACAACTGGGTTAACCTCATCTTGATAGCTTTTATATATAATTGTTTGATATTACAACCTACAATATTAATTGGATTGTCAAGATGTGAAAAAAAAAATACCAATTTATGCAAATCGATAAAATTTATTTACTTTTATGCCTTTTTTAGGTTAACAATCAATATTATAAATTAATCATGTTTGAATAAATTCAAAGAAAATAGCATGATTCGATTAAAATTAATATTTATATGCTAATTCCACCGACTACTAGCACATTATAAAATATCAAAAAAAAAAAGTTTGGAAGATCAAAACTTTAACTACTTTAATTAACTCTAGAGAGTGAGACATTTTGAGAGAATGAAGAGGTTAAATTTAGTTGGTGGCTTAATGATTCGCTGATTAAAAGTTGTATTTGAGCCTTAAATAGTTTATTTCGTATGTTTGTTTTATGTCTGAAACATTTTATTTTAATTAGAATAATTTGATAAATATAATTATAAAATATGGGTAATAGTAATGACGTTTAAGTTTTTTCCAAAAAACCAGCTTGGGCTACAGCCTAGGCTGGTTTTCAAACACCTCCGCCCCTGCTTCAATGATATCCTATGGGATGAGGAGAAGGTTAATGGAGTTAAAAAAAATTGGAGAGCCATGTCCGAGTTTAGAGAAGCAATTGAGGACTGTAATCTTGAGAAAAGGGGGTTTATTGGTCCTAGGTTCACCTAGAGCAATAGGAGGGAGGGTTCGGCTGCTGTTCTGGAGCGTCTTGATAGGGGTCTTTGCTGTAAAAAATGAAGGAATCTCTTCCCTCAGCCTATGATCAAACACCTCGAGTTCTGGGGCTCTGATCATAGACCTTCGGTGCTTGACGTTGCGGATGATCCTACAACAGATCGGAGGAGGTTGGATCACAAGAGAAGAAGGTTTTTCTTTGAAGAATGTTGGATGGAGGATAGCGAATGTAAACAAATTGTCAGCGAGGTCTGGGAGACTAATAGTGGTGTAAATTGCGTCAAAAAAGTTACGAGGAGCATCGATAAATGTGGTCGGCGTTTGAAGGATTGGAACATCAGAAAAAGAAAAGAACTTCGGGCTACTCTTCATAGCAAAAGAGAGGCACTTAAAGAAGCCACCAATGTTGATAATCCGATTTCCTGGAAAGTGGTTAATAAGCTGGAAAACGAGCTTGATGAGGTTCTGATCATGGAAGAGAAGTAATGGAGTCAACGTGCTAAAGTGGACTGGTTGAGGAGTGGGGATCGTAACACTAGATTTTTTCACTCCAAGGCCTCGACGAGGAAAGCTAGGAACAGAATGAAGGGTCTATTTGACTAGGGTGGAAATTGGACTGTGACTAATTCCGATATGGTACGGATTACCTGCCTTTATTTTGACACTTTATTCAGGTCATGTAATCCATCTGAAAGTGATCTGGTTACGGTTTGTGAGGGAGTCCAAGCTAAGCTGAGCAACCAATCTTCGAGTTTCTTGAATTTCGCCAATCTTCGAGTTTTTGGAATTCGATCTTCACAGGGGAAGAGGTGAGAAGTGCTGTCTTCGACATGAGTCCTTTGAAAGCCCCTGGAAGCAACAGACTACCTGCCATTTTCTATCAAAAATTCTGGGATTGTATTGGCTCTAGCGTTATCAAGGCGTGCTTAAGAGTCCTCAACGATGGTGAAGAGTTGGTTGATGGTTTGAATAAGACCATTATTACCTTAATTTCGAAGATTCAGAATCCGGTTAAAGTGGAGGACTATAGGCTATTAGTCTATGCAATGTTCTTTATAAGATCATTGCTAAAACTATGACTAATAGGCTTAGGAAACTATTGGGAGATGTTACTTCTAAAACTCAATGTACTTTCATTCCCAGACGTCTCATTTCTGATAACACTATTGTCGGTTTTGAATGCCTTCGAAGGGCTCCATGGCAATCAAGTTGGATATGTTCAAAGCTTACAATCGGGTGGAATGGAAATTTGTTGAAGGAATGATGCAAAAGATGGGATTTTCTAATAGATGGGTGAAACTAGTAATGGCTTGTGTCTCTTATGTCTCCTACACAATTCTGATTAATGGTGACATGCACGGAAATATCAAGCCTACTAGGGGTCTTAGACAGGGTGACCCTCTCTCGCCATTCCTTTTCTTGATTTGTGCAGAAGGCCTCACAACTCTCATTTGTAAAGCTCAAGACTGTGGTGCGCTCTCTGCTTTCAGATGTAGTAGAGGGGGTCCAGTTCTCTCCCATCTCTTCTTTGCCGATGATAGCCTCTTGTTCACCCGTGCTAATGACAAGAACTGCTTGACAGTTAAAACAATTCTCAATGATTATGTGAGAGCGTCGGGATAGACAGTCAACTTTAACAAATCTACCATCTGCGTGAGTCCTTCCATGTCGCCTGGTGAAGGTCTAAGATTGGCTTCGCTGATTGGTATGAACCTTGTGGAGTGTCATGAGAAGTATTTGGGGCTCCCGTGTTTTTCCGACAGAAGTAAAAGGAGCCTGTTTTTTAACATTGTTGATCGTGTTTGGGGGGAAATTAAAGGATGGGGTGAGAAGTTACTGTCCATTGGAGGAAAAGAAATCCTTATCAAAGCTGTAGTCCAAACGGTTCCTTCGTATACGATGACGATATTTCGCCTCCCTAAAGGTCTTATTACCGAAATTCCGAGGTTATGCGCTAGATTCTGGTGGGGAAGCAATACTAAGCAGAGGAAGATGCATTGGTGCACTTGGAAATATCTGTGCCAACCCAAATGTGAGGAGGTCTTGGCTTCCGGGACTTGGGTTCATTGAACATGACCTTTCTGGCCAAGCTGGGGTGGAGAATTCTCAAGAATCCTGAGTCCCCGGCGGCGAGGGTGTTGAAATGTTGCTATTTCAAAGATTGTAACTTTATGGAAATCTATTTCTTATGTCTGGAGTAGTATTCTATGGGGCAAAGGTCTGCTTGAGGTAGGGATGCGGTGGAGAGTGGGAGACAAAATCGATAAAAATTTACTCTGATAGGTGGTTGCCCAGACCATCCAGCTTTTATATTGTGTCGCAACCTTTTTTGGGTGTGGAACCTACTTTAGATAGCCTTTTCTCTCCCTTTGGTGGTTGGAACTCTTCCCTGATCAAGAATAATTTTCATCCAGATGATGCGAAGAGTATCCTGCAAATCCCAATCGGCTCGGGCAATCAGATGGACATTCACTTGTTGCACTATGAACCAGTGGCAATTATTCTGTTAGGAGTGGTTACTGGGTCGGTTATGTTATGGAGGCAATACGTGGCACTTCCTCGCCCGGTGTTTTGAATCAATGGTGGAAATTTTTTTGGAAATTAAAGCTCCTGGGTAAGGTTAAGATTTTTTTGTGGAGACCTTGTCACGATTGGATTCCTACAAAGTTTTAACATTGCTAGAAGAGGAATTCAATCGGATGGTTATTGTGCAACCTGTAAGACTTCTACGGAGATCACTTTGCATGCCTTATGGAATTGTAAAAGGCTGAGAAGAGTTCGCGAAGATTGGATGCTTCTGATCCCGGCTTATGGTGTGGACATTGGTAATTTTTTCGATTATATCTTTGATTATCTTCCTAAGCTTTATGGGGATAAGAAGGAATTATTTTGTGTTTTATTGTGGAGAATTTGGTTCAGTCGCAATTCTTCTGCTTTTGGTTCCACTTCTGTTGATATGTCATCACTCTGCTAATATTGGGTCTCGGGGAGATATTAACGATAAGGACCAGGGGAGAGAGGACCCGCTTACCATTAATGTTTACAAAACAAAATGTGGGGTTGCGATCAATAGCAGAAGTGGGCATTATCGTGAGAAACTTTGCTGGAGAGGTGATGGCTTGCTGCTCTCAAAAGATTGATGCTAACTTAAACGATAAGAGTGCTAATCTGGTGCCTATTCAAAGAGGTATCCAATTTGGTATTGACTGTGGCTTATCTCCCTGCTTGATTGAGTCTGATGATGCTTCTGGTGCTAATTGGATTAATCATGGCCTGTATCGTGACTCGGAATTTGGGGCGATCCTGTTGGATATTGATGCTATGGTTGCTGCCACAAGTTGCATCAGTGTGAGCAACATCTCCGTAAAGGCCAATAATGCAGCTTTGAGGCTTGCAAAGAATGCGCTGTTAATGGCCGATGACAATTTTTGAATGGAGGACTATCCGGCTTGCATTAGCAGCATTATTGAGGCTGAGATGCCTGGATAGTTTTGCTTGGGTTTCTGGTTTCCCATCTTTTTCTCTTGTTGCTTTGCTTTCGTTTTCCATCCTGTTTGTTGGGTTCCCTTGGTTTTCTTGTTCTGCTTGTGGATGTTTATTTGTTGGTAGCTCTGCTGCCGTTCTTGTTGCTTCAATTTTTTTTTTTTTTAAAATGGTGTATTAGGCTTTTCAGCGTTTTTGACTGGGTTTGGTTCAGGGCTTAAATGATTTGGGTACAGGCCGAAACCACCCCAAACAAAACCCGGACCCATTTATTGAATTTAAGGTTACACACATTTTTGTGCTGACCCAACAGAAAAAAAGTTTTGAATCTCCGAGTCACTAGAACCCTAATTCTCTGTCTCGTGATCTCATTATAAATAACTCAATTTTTCTTCTTCCTCCCTTTGTGTTTGCACCCAAGGCAACTCTTCTCTAACAGCTGCAGATCCAGAGCTCTACCTGGTACGCTATCTCTCACTCTCTGTCTCGTGCGTCTCTTCTCCGATTGATGTTGTATTCGGTTTATAGTAATTTGATTGTATATGAACAGCTGACAAAGCGAAAAAGAAGGTGGTCGCAGCTTATTTGTTGGTTGTTTTGGGAGGAAACACAAGCCCTGCCGCTACTGATATCAAGGGCATTTTTGGCTCTGGTACTTTTTATTTATTTTCCTTTCATATATATATATATTTGCTTCTCTGCGTTTTTCTATGGATTGATTTTGGTTGTATTACTTTGTTTCCTCTGTAGTCGATTAGATCATTGTTCTCCCGTTACTGATAATTTTTGTTAATCTTGATAATAAAGAAAATAATGATTTGTGGTTTTGATTGTGTTCTATTATTCTGCTACGATGTTATTGTTAACATAAACTATGGAAGTATGTGTCAATGCCCTAGATTTATCAAGTATTTTGATATGTAATCACCTTGTGTTGAGTGTAAAACTGTGAACTTGATCATGGTTTCTCCTGGGTTCTAGCGAAAACGATAAAGTATTAACTGCTTTAGAAAAACAGCACTTGAGAAGGATTTTTGCGGACTGTAAATCAATAAGTTGCTATTTATTTAGAGAACTTAGAACCTTTTTTTTTTTTTTTGTACTTTTTCTCAGCACTGATTTGATTATAATGTTGATTTGGGTCAATAATTTTGCTATCTTGCGTTAGATTTTGGTTTTACATAATTATAAAACAGCGGCTAAAACCATATTATTTTATTGGAAACATTGACAATGGACTGTTTTTATGTTCTTTTAAGATTTTTCTAATCTTATATAAAGGAGTATAATGTCCAACTGTCGATGAGGAATTGAATTCTTTATGTGTAGTTGGAGCTGAATGTGAAGATGATAGGATTGAACTTCTTCTATCACAAGTCAGTGGTAAAGATAAACAGAGCTTATTGCATCTGGACAGGGGAAATTGGCTTCAGTACCTGCTGGTGGTGGTGCTTCAGTTGCCATGGCTGCTTCAGGTGGTGGTGACACAGCTGCTCCAGCTGTTGCCGAGTCAAAGAAAGAGGAGTCAGATGATGTGAGTTTCCTTTGATTTTGGGCTAATAATCTTTTAATTGCTACCTATGTCTATTCCTAATACTAGTTTATCATGTTTTTAATGTGTGTCAATTCAGTTTCTATGTTATAAGCTATAACACCATGATTTATAATTGTTAAAAAAAAAGTGTTTTGGAAGTTCTTTTTTGCATATATTTGTGAAATTGTCTTAATGGTATTTTCATATTGAAAATTTATTAAGCTATGTATCTCCATGTGTATCTCCTATTCATAACAACGAATTTGAGATTTACATGGTCAGTAGCTTTTGTCCACATATAGGCTTCATGTATGTTTTATAAGGCTATATCTCTGGTTGGTTTATGGCTTTGAACCATAAGTTTTTTTTTTTTTCATTTACCTTTCCTTTTCCTTGTATCTAATTAGCTTTTTCTTTTACTTATTGCAGGATATGGGATTCAGTCACTTCGATTAGGTTATTAAGTTTTTCTGTACAAAACACTTTTCTTCTCAATTTGGAGTTGCTTGTACGTGGATATTGCAATTTTGTTTTTTCAGATTTTGGTTCTTAGATTACATATTTGGTAGATGAAACTTATGTATTGCCCAATTGGCTATATGTTCTGACTTTTATTAACTTGTGCTTTTTGGTAAGGTTGCTTGATTTTTCTGCATGAGTTGTAACATATGCAAGTGTAACAGACAATCTCATATTCAATCTGGAACCCAGAAATAGAGTAGGTGCATTGTGGTCCTCTTGAACTTAATATGGCTGATCCATGTTTTGTAGTGTGTTAGTTGAAGGAAATCACTATTAAACAAGAAATGTTGTGTCAAGTAAGTAAACATGAAATGCCGTGTAAAATAGGTCGCTGCATAGAATTCTCGTTGGGGCGTTATTCTTTTGTTTGGATTCTTTTTGTTCTCTATAGTAGGCGATGATGGTGATCGATTGATAGATTTGTTGAAATTTTTTCATTTCGTCTGATAATGATTTTTGTTTCCTACAAAAATGTATTAGATGAGACTTGAGTGTGGTTCCGTTAATATTGGGCTCAAATCTAGTTTGTTGAGGAAAAAAATGTAGGCTTGTGTTTACGTTGATTCTTAGTGCTCTGTTTTTCAGAGGTAATTTTATTAATCAATAGTAATATTTTTGAAAAGTCTGTTAATTCTAAATCGTCCTGTATAAGCAGTCTTGACACTACTTTTACAAATAAATAAATATGAAGTCATACAACATCATAATGAGCACATCTCCAAGGCTCCAACATTGCTTTCACCTCCGAGAATTTTATCCCAGTATCTTCGTACAGAATTCATGTTCGATTCGGGTTGATTAGGTGGGTTGAACTTTAAATCAACCCTTCTCAGAAACTGCGGACCAATTTTACAAGTCGTGCCTGAATTGTGATTAAAATCAAGCACACAGAGCTTCATGATATTGTAACCAACATTGGATTATTTCCCTTGTAACTTGAACAAAAATTTTCTCTGGGTATAATTGTATAAAGATGAAGTTCCCAAAATAAGCAAATCTTAGAAGTTAGTTAATGACATCAAAAGTACACTCACAAAGCAACCGGAAGAAAAAGAAGAAGATAGCTGAAGATCAACGAGAACGCAATCGTATTTACGTAATCACAACAATAAGAAAAATCCAAATGAAGGTCTCATGCAACAATATACTGAACCTCAAATGATGCAGTACTATATATTTTTCAACATAGACATTATTATATTGTAACCTCTTCAAGTACCAAGTCTCAGATCTTGCTGGCAAAGCCAATACCCTCCTTTGTAAGCAGATCCAAATTATCAACCGGAGGCTGGACCCTGGCAGCTTTGGCAATGGCCTTGTTTTCCTCTGGAGTCCCACCTTCAAGGAAAGCTCCAACAACCTTCCCGTCTTTGATCCAGTACGAACCAAACTTATGGGTTGGTGATGCAGCATCATTGTCTCCAAATAGCACCGCGTCACCAACATTGTCACCATAGAACTGCCATGACAGATCAAAGGAGCGAGAATAGAAGAATGGAAGGTAGTCATACTCATCAATTGTTTTCCCTTCCTCACTTGCCTTAATGGCCTGCAAAACCAAGAATTGTCACTCTCATGTTATTTCACTAAAGTCTCACCAATGGTACATTAAAGAAACGTCAATTCGGGTACACAATCCATGAAGAAAAGGGTCGTCAACTTGCATACCTTTACAGCCTGCTCAGCTGATTTGCGAGCATGGTCAACGTGTTCAACCCTTCTTATCTCATTATACAATTTCATAGGGAAGGTAGCTACATCACCTACGGCATAGACATCAGGAACGCTTGTCTTGAAAAACGAATCAGTCTGCAGTTAGAATGTCAAGTCAATAATCATATGGTCTATGACGTGTGCCAAGAGAAAATTACTGCTACCTCTGAAACTTAGATGACTGATGTATCCATAAACTTAAAATGAGACCCTACTTAAGAATGCCAAGCTTGGTAACACATACAAAGGATATCTTCAGTCACTGACCTTTATTCCACCTTTCTCTTCTTCAAGCTGCCCTTTAAATAAAGAGGTAAGTGGTCTGCCTCCAACACCAACAACAACAATGTCAGCTTCCAGCACCCTGCCATCCTTCAATTTTACTTCCTTGACCTAAATCATAAGAACAAACACCATATAGAATGAATTCAACCCCCCCCCCCCCCATATTTCAGTATCAACCAATATCAGCTATGAAAATGGTTGACTGATTACCTCTCCATTAGCATCAGCAGTGAACCCAACTGCAACTGTTCCCTTTATAATTTTGACCCCTTTATTAGCATAATACCCCTCATAGAAAGCAGCTATATCTGCAGTGAAGAGCCTAGGCACTGCAACAATAGGTTGGTATTAGAAAGCAAAGAGTTCACAGTAGATACCAAAATATTTTGCAAATCCTAAGTCCATTTTCAGACAAGCATTAAAAAAATAAATAACAATGTTTTAATTAGTATGTCTTCACTTACTGCACCATGGTTCAGGGTAAACCATGCTAACATCAATGTCATTCATTCTCAAAGCTGCACTAAGCTCTAGACCGATGTATCCTCCTCCAACAATCACAGCCTTGCCACTCTTCTTTCCTTTTATTACTTCAACTAGCTTATCAGCATCATCAATTTCTCTCAAGTATAAGATATTTTTTGCATCAGCTCCTTGTACACCAAAATCTGTCAACTTTATAACCTGAAAAGGATTGTAGTTGACATTTCAATGTTCACAAAAACAGGCCAGATGTACAATGATTTGTCTGTAAATTATTAAAGTTAATTATGCTTACCGTGGAACCCGTTGCAATGACCAAAACTTGATATTTAAAAACTTCCCCAGCTGCACTAACAAGAGTCTTGGAAGTAAGATCTGCTTTGACTATTTCTGTGCTAAGGATCAATTCTATTCCTGCAAGCATGAAACCATGAGAAGCATGTTACATAAGAAACTATCCGGTTCAAATTACAGATTAAAGCAATCAAAATTGAGTGCAACCAAATATTGAATGAGCAATGACGTTTCGCTTGTAAGTCATAACTGCTTTTAGCATCGGAATATTCATTGTTTTTTAAATTAATAAAGTCCCTAACACATAAACTAGTTGAGAAGAGGCAAATAGTGGGTGGTGAAAACAGCAAGTATCACCTTTCTCCATGTACCACTCAGGAAGCAGCCTCTCTCCTCCACTTCCAACGCAGACATGGAAACCAGGAAGTCTTGCGGTTCCTGAGAAAAGGGAAAAAAAGAGAGATGAAATTCACCTAGTTGCACACTACAGAATGTGGCAAATAAGCCAAAGTTGTATCTCCATTATGTATTTACAGCCCAAAGCCAAGGTGAAACATCAATAAATTAGGTACAACTCCAAATCAATAATGAACGTACACACATAACATGACTCACCCTGAGGGAAAAGATAGGCCTTGCTGAGGGCGGGACGTTCATATGGAGAAACCTACAAGTGCCATAAAGCATAAATCAGTGTACATGCAGTAAATATTTAAGGAAAACAGATGCAAACACAATAAGCATTATAGTAAACAATATGTCACATGGCCAGAGTTTCAGCAATAAGCAGTCCAAAACTGTAAAATATGTAATGCATCAAATGGATGTGTAACCTTAACATTGTTACAAGTATCTAAAGGAAAAATAAATTGCATTGCTAACCCAATTACCATTACAAAATATACTAATTTAATCTACTTTATATTACTAAGCCCAAATTCATTTAAGAAGGTTATTAGAATCCCAAAATTTCATATCAAAGAGCCAGATTGCATCGTAATATATTTCAAGTACAGAAACTCTTATCTCTAGTGATAAAGTGATAGTAATATATGAAGTACAAGTGTCAAAAGACATCTACACCAGAATCTAACCGTATATTCAAACAAGATAGAACGAATAAAAAAAAAAAAAACAATTCCCAATTCCAGATAACTGAGCAGTTGTATTGTGGAAGCTTGTGGAAGGCCTTAGAAAGCGTACCGCCTCTCTGGAGATAATAGCCAGCTCCCCGGGCTTAACACCCTGCTTGGAAAACTCCCTAGCTGCATATCCCTACGATGCCAAATATCAAACTTCAGGGAAAGAATATATATACATAATTGAAAGAAATGAAAACGATAAACAGTATCCTTTATAATGCAATATATCAGGCCTGCCTTCCTATTTATATTAGGCCATTGGAAAACAGATTGCATTCTAACTGCTAGGTCGAAAGGAAAAAGGAAAAAAATTCCATGCCTACAATCATCATCAAATTTAATATTTTCATCTTTGTCCAACAAAATTTCACCCAACACACAGTTGATATGTAGAGATGACAACCACTTAACAGCAAAAATATGCATTTCGGTAGGCTAAATAAATTATTACTTTCCAGGAAACATAAAAGTATAAAACAGAACAAACATGAGCCTAGACAAGTAACTTGATCGATTAATTTATGATTTAAAAATAGGTCGTGAGAATTATTCATTATCTTCTCCTCCAGACTTAAGAAACAAACAACGAAGCAACATAAAAATGAATACTATAACCAGCTTTTAGTCGATCACGCTACTCATATGTTAATCAAAGACTTCTGTGAAATTAATCAATCAGGATCTCTTTTAATTAATAATCAGATGTAGATCTGCAAGAGTATTAATCAAACGCTCATTTCAAGTTAACCTTTTGAAATTACAAACCAATTCAAAATTTTCAAAAATCTACAGATGAAATAACAAAATCATCAAGAGAAACAAAGTGATTGAAGAAGATAATCATAATCGCTGATAAAATTAAAAGAATCGAGGGAAGAGTACTCACAGCGGACACACCACCACCAACGATAACGTACTTGAAACTCTTCTCTGCCATTGTTGTTTGATCCAGAAAAAGCTAGGCTCTGTGACTTTCTGTTTTTAGTCTAAAAATGAAACGATGAGGAGTGCAAGTGCGTGATTAGTCAGATATTTAAAGGGACGACTTGGCTCCCTTATTGGCTCACCTTTAGCATTGTTCATGATGGACGACACGTGGCCATTCTAGAACCGTTCATCGCTGCTGACCGTGCATTTGAAACGAAACGATATTCGTAAGTCGTAACCGCTGATTTTTGTTGATTAAATTTGCCCGAATTAGATATACATTAATATTTATTATATAGCAGGTCGAGTTCAGATGGTTTCGTAAAATTCAAACCCTCACCTGCGAAAATTTTATTCATCCACGTTCGTCCTTAAACCTGTATAGATAAATGAGTTCATGAGTAGGTTTAAATTCGTTGGTTATGGCTGCACTCATATCTTCACCCGCGAAACTGCGAAACAATTCGGGTTCACGGGTGGATATTTCATCCGTGGGATACACACGAACCCGTAACCCATGAACCCGCGAACTCGCGATTTGTCATTTGTAAATTTCTACATATAATCACTTATTTGATACTTAATTGAATTAAATTTATATTTCTAATTCTCTACTTGATATATTATAAAACAATAATAACCATAAAAATAAAATAATAAAAAATAATTCAAATGTCTATGAATATTTATATACAACTATTTTATTTATGCAGGTTCACGGTTACAACCCGTAGGTTCGTTTTTTCAACCCGCATCTGTCTACGAACCTACCGAATTTTTCATTAAACGGGTTCACGGATCTATGGATCATAAATTCATCATCCATACATAACCCTATAAGTTCAGGTTCAGACGGATACCACGGTTGCGGATCAAATTGTCATCTCTAGATTTGACATACATTTTTTGTTATTTTCTAGAACCAACTACCGGTTTTTATAGGATACGGCGACCTCACCTTCCTTATAGTGTCCAACTATCTTTTGATATGATGTTTTTGCTTTTCATTTCAATCCAATTTAGAGAAAAAATAAAAAAATCTTTAACATGCGCATATATCAATATGTGTGGGGAGTGAGTATATACCTCATATATGGGAGTATACATTTGGATCTCAACGAACTCTCGATAAATTATGAATGAATTGATATCAATTGTATTCCTTAATCAGTTAAACGTGTTATAGTTTTTATCCCATTAATATATAAAATTTTCTAACTAAAACTTGATATTAGTATTACAAAATAGATGATGAAAATGTACAATGTGAGAAAACGTGTACAAGTTCATGCTTTCAATACATTTTTTTTCAGAGGAAATGGTGAGATATGTCACATTTTTGAAGGTGTGTTGTGATGATGTCACCCTTTTAATATCTTAAGTTTAAAAGGCACCTATTATGATGAACTACCCAAATTGCCCCTAAACTTTAATTTTTTAAAAGCAACTTTCTGAACTCGTTGGTATCTCCCCAAAAAACTTGTCTGAAAAACTTGACCCTCTCTCCAGATTCTGCGGTAGAAGGTAACAAATATTTATGATCTTCACTTAAATTTCTTTTAAGCATTTCAGATATTTTGCATTCATTTCTGTGTGGGTTAACAATGTATCCATTCCTCGATATCAATGTATCCATTTCATATTCTGCACTAGAATGTATGAAAATAGAAAACATCCGTGCTTTTTTCTTGTGTGACCGAGAATATTTAAAGATGAGACAAACTTATTTTATATTGGAACGAGCTTTTGTTTAGTATGAAAAAAACTCGATTATTTGAAAAAAAAGCTCGACAAAAAAATGCTCGATCCCTTAGAAAAGTTCTCGATCCCTTAGAAAAAGTTCTCGATCCCTGGACAAAAGTTCACGAACCATTATAAAAGTTCTCGATAATTTGATAAATAATCTCAATCCCTTAAAAACGTTCTCGATCCCATAAAAAAATTTCTCGATCCCTTAGAAAAAGTTCTCGGTCCCTTAGAAAATGTTTTCGATCCCTTGATAAAAGTTCTCGATCATTTGAAAAATATTCTTGATCCCTTAAAAAAGTTCTCGAACCGTTAGAAATGTTCTCGATCCCTTATAAAAAGTTATCGTTCCCTTGTTAAAAGTTCTCGGTTCCTTAGAAAAAGTTCTCGGTCCCTTAGAAAATGTTATCGATCCCTTAATAAAAGTTCTCGATCCCTTAATAAAAGTTCTCGATCCCTTGATAAAAGTTCTCTATCCCTTGATAAAAGTTCTCGATCATTTGACAAATATTCTCAATCCCTTAAAAAAGTTCTTGAACAGTTAGAAATGTTCTCGATCCCTTAGAAAAAGTTCTCGTTCCCTTGTTAAAAGTTCTCGATCCCTTGTTAAAAGTTCTCGATCCCTTGTTAAAAGTTCTCGATCCTTTGATAAAAGTTCTCGATAATTTGACAAATATTCTCGAAAAAGTTCTAATCGAACCGTTATAAAAGTTCTCGATCCGTTGTTAATTATTCTCGAACCCTTGAAAAAGTTCTCGATCCCTTATAAAAAGTACTCGATCCATTTGAAAAAAGCTCGATCACTTAGAAAATGTTCTCGATCCCGTTCCAAAAAGTTCGATCCGTTTGTAAATGTTCTCGATCCATTACTAAGGAAGCTCGATTTCGAAGAACATATGGTCGATCTGTTACAGTTGAGAAATTTTTTTAATTCATAGTACTTGTAAAAATTTTTATTTTTATTTGTTAATAATTGTTTGTGATGATGATTTTCACAGGACAATGGATCGGGTTAAATTAGTAATATCTTACAACGGTCGATGGGAGCAATTACCTGATGGAAGTCAGAGGTTTCTTGGTTTCGATAACCAAGGAATGTATGTGTCCAGAAATATGACTTACGAAGAGCTGGTGTTGATCGTACAAACCGTTGTGAAGTACAATGTGAACAAATACATTGCTGATCTACAATCTATATCAACCGTTCTCGGGACAACATGTCGCACATTTATAAGAAATGACGATGATGTTTTGTTTATGCTAGGGAAGATAGGGTGATCCCTCAAGTATGTGTCAGTTTAATTGAGAGGGCTGCAAGAGGCGTCATAGGTGAAGACATCCCTCATCATGATAACACCCAACTTTTTCGATCTTCAAGCGGAAGCAAGCAGTTGTTCACAGAAAGAAGTGGGATTGACGATAGGGAAAACCTATGTGGTGTCCCACCGGAAGTAGCCGACCATGGTGATATAGTTGGAGCTCAATTGGACGATGATTTCGGTTGTCATATTGAAATAAATGCTGAGCAGTACAACCACCAATACAATGAGATGTACAATGACATGAACAATGAGCGGAACAATGAACCTCATAACTTACCAATCCTTGAGGTGGCTAATGAGCCAAATTTGCATCTGGTACATAATGTAGCGAACAATGAGGAAGATGAAGAACCGTTAGAAAGGGAAAGACGTGCAAGACGTGTACACAGATGTAGTTCCACTGTAGTATATATAGCTGGGACATCTGAGGTCCGGTCTGATGTAACTCCAGCTGATTCTGAGAATACTAGAACGTGAGTTATTCCATGAGCAGAATCATACTCGTTTGGTAGGGGTGGAAGCAGGAACTTGGTAGAAGATGAACCTACGAGCATGATATATAAAGGTCAATTTTTTCATACTAAAAAGGATTTGAAGAGATTGGCTGGGCATTTTGCAATGCGGCACAACTTTGAGTGGAAGGTCAAAAGGTCGAATAAGAAAACATTACATCTGGTTTGTTTGATGGACAACTGTACGTGGAAGTTAAGAGCGGTTAGA
Organism: Dipteronia dyeriana; assembly: GCA_032871835.1. NCBI lineage: Eukaryota > Viridiplantae > Streptophyta > Magnoliopsida > Sapindales > Sapindaceae > Dipteronia > Dipteronia dyeriana. The sequence continues at coordinate 25,536,090 of CM065297.1, read as the reverse complement.
AGAGATGAAGCGACATACTTTCAAGTAAGAAGTTATATCAACGAACACACTTGTCCGTTGGAAGAGATTCACCGTCGCCATCGACAAGGTAGTGCAGTCATAATTTGAGAAGTGGTTGAACCTAGATTACAGCAACAAGATAGTCAACTAATGCGTTCGAAGGACATAATCGCCGACATGAAAACAATGTATGGCATCCAAATAATGTATAGTAAGGCACATCAAGCCCTTGATTATGCATTGTCACTGACCTATGGAACACATGAGGAAAGCTTCTAACTGCTGCCATCATTCGGTTATGTGTTAGAACAACAAAATCCCGGAACGATTACTGACTTACAGTGCGATGAAAATGGTAAATTCCTATACTTTTTCATGTCGTTGGGTGCCCCAGTTAGAGGATTCCAGAGGTGTATGCGTCCAGTTATTGTCGTTGAGGGCACAATGTTTGTTGCAACTGCACAAGATGAGAATGAACAGGTTTATCCAATTGCTTTTGGGTACAGTGACTCGGAAAACAACCTATCATATGAGTGGTTTTTGGATTGCTTGAAAGGTGCTCCCGGCCATATAGATGATTTGGTTTTCATTTCTGATCTACATGCAAGCATTGGAGCAGGGATTTCTAAAGTGTTCCCTTATGCCACCCATACCATATGTTGCTGGCACTTTTATGAAAATATTAAGAAGCGATATCATAGAAAGGATGTTACCGCAATAATGGACAAAACAGCCCGAGTGTACACCGAGTTGCAATATAACCGGCACATGGAAGAGTTATGAAACTTGCACCCGAATGCATATGAATATGTAATTGATGCCGGTCCACATAAGTGGTCCCGTGTCTACTGCCCCGACAGAAGGTATAGGGTCATGACAACAAATGCTGCAACACTTATGCCTTAAATTTGCATGGCCAACTGCATATGTTGACTTTGATAGAGTTCATTAGGAATATGCTACAACGATGGTTTCACGATCGGCATAAGGCTGCACAATCCATGCGTCATCAGTTGACCGATGCAGCACATCTTGTGATCCTTAAACGTGTTGATAAGTGCAATTTTATGACCTTTAATCCAGTTGAATGGAACATATTCTCGGTGAAGCAGGCTGGCAAACAGTGGACCGTTGACTTAGCCCGGAAGACCTGCACATGCAACAAATTCCAAATGGACCTTCTTCCATGTTCTCACGCTCTCGCTGCCGCAAGGTACATTAATTGCTTTTGTGTACGGTTAATATTACTTAAACTTGAATCCGTTCGTTTTTATTGTTTTTACAGGGACCGAAACATAGATTTCATATCTCTCTGTTCGGACTACTACAAGCGACAAACACTTATGATGCCTACTCGGTTCCTATTATGCCGGTTGGACATTCTTCCATTTGGATTGTGCCATCTGACATCGCTGAGAGAGTCGTTTTGAATCCAAGCTCAAGAAGACAAGCTGGCCGGCCGAGGGCTTCACGCCTTATCTCGTCTTCGGAGAGAACAACTACACAGAATTGTAGACGCTGTCGACAACCAGGGCATAATTCGAGGAGATGTTCTAACCCAGCTTGGAGTAATGAAGGTCTGAGCACAGTTATTCTTGAGGAATACAGACACAAGTGTAGTATCTGTCATACAGTTGGTCACAACAGACAGACGTGCCCTGATAGAGACTCCACCGTGGAATGAAATGCAATTGTATTTAAATATGATTTGTATATATACATATGTAAAGAATTTTATACAAAAGAATTGGTAAATATATAAAAGAATTGGGACATATACAAAACAATTGGGACATATACAAAAGAATTGGTAAATATACAAAACAATTGGTACATGTACAAAATAATTTGTAAATATACAAAAAAATTGGTACATATACAAAATAATTGGTACGTATACAAATGAATAAATACATAAATCTAAACGGGCCGGGAGTTTGCAAATATTTCAACGGCCATCTTCTCCCGAATGATCCCCATATCGTCTTCCGACCAATCGAAATCCTTTCTATCTACCAGTAAGTACTCGATCAATCTCAACGTGTGGGGACCACAGTTACCCCTGCAATTGGACACATTAAAAAGCGTTAATAAAACATTAGGTTTAAAATAATATAATCTTAAAGTGACTATTACGAAACGTCTTACGATTTCTTCTGCTGGGGGACATTTTTTTCCGACACCAGGCTGACTTCAAACAGCTTACCTATATTCTCAAATTTTTTAAGTCCATCCGGTCGTGCAGTATGAAACCCAGTCTGATTCAACATTGAGGGCACAAAGTAGCACAACGGGGCTACCTGCTGCTTCCAGATATGGCTGGGACCTCCTGTCTCCAGGGGTCGACTATGAACATCTTTCCGCACGTGAGGTACACAGTCACCAATAACCAATGTTGCCGCCCAATGTTGCAAGGTATCAGGACCTGTAGACGTAAACAACATGTGTTAGGATGTACAAAGACAACTATATATACAATTGCAAACCATGTCAATTAACACTTACCATGTCAACCTCGTGCCACGGACGACATCCATTCGGGGCACCCCCAAGCACCGTCGTAAGGTCGTCATCCTTCCACCACGACCTCAAAAGATTCCAACGCCTCGGGTTGATCTGCCCGCGAGAATCACGAGGCATCATTTTCATGTACTGGTGCTTCATATAGGACTGTAGAAACAAAAACTCAAAGTTATTAATGTTCCCCATACAAATGTACAAGCATGCGTAATCATTACTAATTTCAATACTTACAAAAAATTATGAGTCCAATATGTTGACCATCTGACTGTATACATTTGGGAAAGCCCGTTGACGCTTCCAAAGAATATGGAGGTACGCGTCCATATGCTGGGAATATAAACACGTAAATATATGTAAGGAGGGTTACACATCTATTCCAAATAATATAAACAGAATTTACGGGACGTTCCCACGTACCTCATCATCAACATCCATGAAGTTGGTTTGCAACCGATGGAACCATGCAACATCAACTGGCGCGAGCAAATCAACATCATGTCTGCATTAATATTCCATCAGCTACACATTTATATAATGCATTACAAGAAAAATTGCCACCTAAATAACAAAGAAATTTACTTACAGTTCCCCGTTTACGTTCTTCATGAATGCTTGGTAAGCCTTCAACTGGTTACCGTCCACGAGTTCCTCGAGATTAAATACGTGCTCAGGTCCCTCTAGTATTACCCTCGCCCTCTTAGGTCGGCACGAATTAGTGTACGGGCTAAGCAACTGCCAACCGCGCTTCAGCACACCCATCTGCTGTCGAACTCCCCCCCACCGGGGTATGCTGAGATAAGGACGGGGGAGGAGGAGGGGGAGCCTGCTGCTCGAGGGGAGGTGGTGTAGGGGGTGCCTGCTGCTCGTTTATCGGTGGAGGGGAAAGAGGAGCCTGTTGCTCAGTCGTCTGTGGATGAAGAGGGGGAAGGGGAGGGGGAGGCTGCTGCTCGGTCATCGGTGGAGGGGTAGCTAACTCCTCTGTAGGTGGTGGAGGGGAAGCCTGCTGCTCACTTCGATGTGGAGGGGGAGCCTGCGAATTGCTATGAGAGGGAGAGGGGCCCGCTGCTCGCTCAGAGGCGGAGGGGGAGTGGGAGGGGGAGAGGGAGACTGAGCCCCACGATCCAGATCTATCCCTTCGGTATATGGATCCTATGTATGGTCATACATATGCATCCTGAAGCCCTGAAAGCCACCGATCAATGCAAGTGACTCCATATGTTGCTGCTGGCGATCCTCCTCGCTCTTCGGGATCAACTCTAGCAACTCTCGGTGCTGTTGTTGTCAATCACCCTCACTCTTTCGGAGGGCTTTACGTAACTCGTTCAAATTCTGTTCTAAACGGTCCTAAAATCATGCAATATTGTTAATACTAAAACAATCATGCGTCATCCGGTAAAAAAAAAATACCATATCAACTTACCTCCTCATCAAGTGCAACGCCTGCACGGGAATACCCTGTATCGGTACCATTTCTTAATGTGGTAAACCGAACCTTTCTACGCCTCACTCGCCGAGGAGACAGCGAAGATGCGCCAGTGTCCATGCCACTGAAATCTGGACTTGCACTTATAGTCGGACCCCCACCCTCCTCATCTGGATAAACTGCACTTGTAGTCGGATCGGGAACAGAAAGGTGAACCCTGTCGTTCTGCATATACGGGCTCCCCCCTCGCTTAGACCTGTGAAGTACGGTGCCGCCGCCTCAGTTACTGTGGGCACTATTTCCGTCCTCGCAGACATCTGAAAGCGTAGTTAGATGAATGTCATTGTTTCTTATAGTAAGTAATATAACATACGATTAACAAATAAATTAATTACCCTAGCACTAAAAATCTTGTCAAGCTTCTTCCCTCTGGGTTGTTTCATCAACTCCCACTTCAAAATACGAGGCCAAAGGTCTGTAACCCTTCGAGTCCCGAAAGCGAAGCCCAGTTGGGGGATCACCTCGAAAGCAAATATCTGCATCAAAGATAAGTACAGTTATAATAAAAAAATTGGATTATAAATGTAATGTACATGTTGGAAATCAAATTTCTTACCAAAAGGGCGTGTGATAGACCATAGATGTTGTACCCCTTCAAGGAATGTCCAATATCGCCCTGTGACTGCTGGTGTCTTTCCTCACGACGTCGCGGTAACGCATGCTTGAATGAAAATATAGAATGCCTATAGACGTGGGCACCCCACGGGAATGCATCGAAGGCATTGAGGTCCTCTACCAAGCGAAACTGCCAAACTGGAATCTTCGATTTCTTATCTACCCCCATCAATATCCAGTTCAACATGTAAATGAGGCACAACTTCACAGCATCGTACGCTTGTTCAAACTCTCCACGGGTAAGAACAACCCTCAAGTCATCCAACGATACCTCATCATGTGTAGGAAAGTACCATTGATGTATGTCATTCTCAACTGCAACATACATACTCATGTCCGTTATGACTCCAAAATGTAATTCGGTGATGAGGCTAAATTCCACCTTCGAAAACTTGACCACATGGTTCCCTAACAAGAACCGCATCTCATCTGTAGGCCTATCATGGTCCAACTCCCGCAACAACAGCTGATGAATAACACCACCCAAAAATTTCAGCTCCCAGTGCATCGTCATGAAATGCCCAAAACAGGAGGCCATGAACCGACGCTGATCCTCAACCGTAAACTCTTCAGGGATCGGATTAAGTGCATCGTCTATACGGGCAAGGGCTTAGAAATGATCGTGTCAGGTCAATTTTCCCTTGAACCAATCTCTCTCTGGAGTTTTAAGCAATTCCTTCAAACTGCTCGTCATCTGCAATGTCACAGAAACAATACATCAGTAAACTGTAAAAAAAATCTAAAATATTCTCGATCGTTTGAAACAAAATCTCGATACTTTGAAAATATTCTCAATCCTTTGAAAAAGTTCTCGATCCTTTGAAAAAGTTCTCGATCCTTTGCAAATGTTCTCGATCATTTGAAAAAGTTCTCGATCATTTGCAAATAGTCTCGATCCTTTCAAATTAGTCTCAATCATTAGAAAAAATTCTTGATCCTTTGAAAATACTCTCGATCCTTTGAAAAACCTCTCGATTCTTTGAAAAATCTTCTCGATCATTTTATAAAATCTGGACCCTTTCAAAAACATTCTAGATCGTTTGAAAAATTTCTCGATCCTTTGAAAATAGTCTCGATACTTTTAAAAACCTCTCGATTCTTTGATAAATCTTCTCGATTCTATTTTCTCTTCTAGATCATTTTAAAAAATCTCGATCCTTTGAAAAATATTCTCGATCGTTACAAAAATATTCTGGATCGTTTTAAAACATTCTCGATCCATTGAAAAAAGTCTCGATCCTTTGAAAAACCTCTCGATTCTTTGAAAAATCTTCTCGATCCTTTAACAAAAGCTTGATCATTTTGAAAAACATTCTCGATCGTTAGGAAAATATTCTCGATCGTTTAAGACAATTTCTCAATTCTTTAAAAATATTCTCGATGCTTTTAAAATGTTCTCGATCCTTTGAGAGATTATCTCGATCGTATGAAAAATTTCATTGAATCTTTCATTGAAATTTCCTCGATTTCACTTGAAATATTCTCGATTTATTATTTTTTTTAAAAAAAAATGCTCGATACCACAATTTCATCTTCCTCATAACATATTCAACCTCATTTCAAACCCAAACCCAAACCACAACCATTGTAAACCCTAATCTACAATTTCAATAAATAGAACAATTCTAAAATGGAATGATAAGTTATGAACAACAAATCGATACATAAAACAAACTGAACTTACCTTTGTCAATCGTTACGAAATGTACTGTATTCCCGTTCTGGTCAATAACCTGTCGATTTCCTCATCATCGATTCGTTGTCATCGGTTTCTTTCTCACTGTTGCTTTTCTCAAACTCACAAAACGACAGCTTTCTCTCTTTTTCAATTTTGTCGGGGTATTCTCTTCTCTTTACGTTAAATGGTGCATTTTAAACTTACATGACTAAACTGGTGATATTTGCACATTACCCTTCTCAAATGGTGCCATTTATTTTTCGAGCCCTTTCTTTTCATCCAACTCGAGTATGAACGGGATCGTAAACTTTGACCGTCAAAGTGAGACATATGAGTTTAGGTTATAGTTTTTGTTTTTAACAAATATATATTTTTAAGTTTGTTGCTTTGACAATTTGACTTGACTGGTATATTTTTCAATTTTGTTATCAACTAAAATATCGTCGTCCAAACGATATGAACAGAAAGGAGTAGGTGTTGCCACGTGGAACGAAAATCGTCATATTTGAGAGGCTGAATGTTGACATCATTGATGATGGCAGGAACATTAATGTTAAAAGAATTTGGATCCAACCCGATCTTTTTTCATCATCTCATCTTATCTCATGGTACATGAGTAATGCAATGAATGTGTGGTTAAAATGAAATTGATTTCCACAACCACTTTACAAAAAACCAATCACATGTTTTAAAAAGGTAAAAATAAATAAATCAGATCAGTAGATGACCCAAATCCAATATTAAAATACCAATTAATATCCATACGCATGCCACAACTCTTGGAAGGGGAAAAACTTCAATGCATCATAGTGGTCGGTGCATCTCCTATCCTGGAGAAAAACTTGAATGCAATTGATGCAACAAAATAGAATCTAACGGTGGTGCGCCAGATCCACTCACTGATGGGCACGTGGATCTCACTAAAATGTAAAAACCATATCATTTTTTCTTTTCTCATTTTGGCTTTTCTCTTCCACTTCCAGCAACAAAATCATTTTCTCTCCTATTTTTTCAGTGGCTCTCTCTTTGTCTCTGCCTAGATCTCGACGTCGACTTACCATGATCATCGTCGCCCTATCCTCACTGTCTACGGTGACTAGTTACACAGATCTCGACATCGACTTGCTTTGTGATTGAAGCAGTGCACATTTCTATTTGAAATTTACTTTTTTTTTTTATCCAGAGATAGAAGAGTCAAGAGACCCAATTAGGAATTTTGGGATCTCATACCGTCAAAGATTGCTGAAACGCTTTTCTTCTAGTTACCGATTAAGATCCATGGCCATGTCGAAGTTATTGCCGTTGAGACGATTTGTCCAATGTTGCCCAATGAATAAATCAGTTCCAAGATTGCCATCCATGATCCACCTAGCCAAAAACGTCAATGGTTTTGCCTTCTATATGGGTCTTTCATTCATTTCAGGTTTGCATTTATGCTTTAAACATATTATTATATAATGTGTACTCTTAGTTTCTATAGATTTTGTTTAGATTTTATTTCAGTTTATGTTGCTTTTTTGTTTCACACATTATTATATAATTTATAGTTTTTGTTTCAATATAATTTCTCATTTATGTAGTTTTTATTTCAGTTTGCTGGTGTGCTCCTCTGTTCTGCCATGGTGATTGTTTGGAGCAGCAGCTTATCTGGTCTTCTGTTTTCGCTTCTTTTTTCTTCTTGCCCGGTGTTGTCTGTGTGGTGTGTTCTGGTGGAAGCAGGGTGTTGTGTGGTGATTGGCCTGTTGTATTGTGTGGTGACTCGCTCGGTCTGTCTCTTTTTCTAGGATCCCCTGTAGTTCCAACGGCTAGTGTTACGGTGCATATGTGGTCTTTGTTATTGACCTATTGTGGTTTGCTAGATGTAACCTTTTTATTGACTTAATTAAACGAAATATTCATGTTTTATTGGCTTTATCCAATAGGTGATGATAACCAATACCATAGTAAGTCCCATATCTGGGGTTTCTTCCAGCCAACCCGATTCCTCTTTGTTTTGTGTTTTTGGCATTTTGCTTTGTGATGTCTAGGTACACTATCACCATATGATTGGAAAGTGGCTCAGTGTTGAATACACACTAAAGGGGAAGAGATGGAGAAACTAGCAGATATGTATATATAAACCATGAAAATCCTGTACAAAACTACCTATAATAAAACCATTAGACTTTTGTATATTTATCACTTGGATACTTTTGATTATCAGTGTAACTGATTTTTTTTCTAAGAACATGAAGTGCAATGAAGAAAAGAGAGAACGCATCCATATGTTAGATTTTTTTTTTCTCAATATTTTTTCAACATAAATAAAGTTAATATTTATCCAATGCAAATGTTTTTTTAGCACATTCAACTATTTTCTTTCTTGCATTAGTTTCTCTCGTTACAATTAGTGCAAAAAAAAAAAACCGAAAATCCAAAATAGCAATTTACAAACCACCTAACTAATTTTAGAATTGTTACAATCTAAAAAAAAAAAAACTTGAACATGTGCTACAAAAAGAATACTAGTCATTAGGGTTAATTGGTGTTTATTGGATCGGTTCATTTTTCAATAAAAAGGATAAAAAACCGATAAAGTTCAATTTTTTAAAATATGAACCGATCCAATAAAATTACAAATGTCAACCAACCAAATTGGACCGATTCGGTTCGGTTCGTTTTTTTTTGTTGGAACCCCGTTCACCGGTAACGCGGCGGAAATGAGTTTTAAATTTTTTTATATAAATCATAATTGATCTCTAACCAGTGAACTTGGGATCGTAATTATTTTCGAAACTAATATATACAAAATTATTATAATAATAAAATATTTGTATATATACAGAAAATTGAAATCGATATAATCAAAAGAAATAGAAGCTATACCAACGTTTGGAGGCTCCTTCACTTTTCGATATGCTCTTATTCTATACTAATGATATTCCTCGCCATATCTCGAGACTGGTAACTGCGTATGGGTGCGTCACGGTCACAGAACTTGAATGGAAGATATTGAAGAGAAAAGAATAAAAAAATAACTGTTTTTTTGATATCAGTGCACAACACTTGTACACAAAATCTTTTCTTTCTTTTTGATATTATTTCACACACTTGTGGACGAAAAAAAAAAAAAAACCTCACGCACACACTTGACTTCACAAACAGAGCAATGTCTTATGCATCTCATGCATACCCTTGTCTTTTTCTTAAAACGAATGATGTATAAAGTCAATGCTTTCATGCGTTGTACACTGCTTACTGATTCACGCACAAGTATTTGCACCCAAAAAACTAAAAAATAACTTATGCTGCGTGTATCACTTATATTGTTATCATCAATTATCCTTTTTTTTTTTTTTTTTCAAAATAAATATCACATATCTACTTTAAATAATAAAGACGGATGATCTCATGTAATCCATGTGATCGCTTTTTTAAGAATCATATATATATATATATATATATCAATTGAAACTTAAAAAACCGATGATATCTTTATTAAAATTTTAAAAATTTTCAAATAAAAAATATTTCATATCTTTTATTTAAAAATAATTAAAATTTATATTTGAATTTAAACATTTCAAATTTAATTTCAAATATTTAATAAAATAAAATAATCATATTATCTTATTCTATCAAATATCAATATACACCCTCCATTTAAAATTAATTATTCAATTATAATTATTCATTAATTAAATATTCTTATTATTTAATTAATTTCCGAATAAATACGTATCACTTTCGTAACACAATTAATTGGACAATCAAATTAATTAACCGTGATCCTTGTTACCTAAATCGATCGGGCTAGCAAAGGGACCTAATGGACCCACAGTATTTTGAGCTCCAATAATACTCGAAATCATTAATTAAACTCTTTAATTAATATTCTTTGATTATTAACTCCGGTGTTATTCCACTAAAAACCTGAAGCTGCACTCTCTAAACTGTAGACGCTTTTACACAGACCGATACAACTCGATGTCTATCGATATAGATATTACATATGGTGTGATCCTTCACAGTAGTTCATAGTTAGAGCTTGGTCATAATGTCCTTTATACCCCTCTAATTACATATATCCTTTAAGAACCGTTGATTCTTTAATGAACAATAAATCATATTTCCTCACGGAATTAGAAAAGCGCTCATATTGTTCAAGCCCCGAATCAAACCTTAAGGGAACTACCATCTACTTCTCACAAGAATAAGTGGATTCCACTATTGTGTACAAACCTTCCCAACCACAAGCTAAACCGTAATCTCAACATACGAAGTATATTGATCAGGAACTGCATCTGACCTCACCCATGGTATATCAAAGACCACGATCTAACCTGAAGGAGTCGATAAGACACTCATGATTAAGATCACCTACATATAGCCATCATTAGTTGATATATATTAATCTCATTGGTAAACATATCTTGGTGAGAGATTCATATAGATCATGACCCAGTCCTATATGATCACATCATACAAGGTGCCTCCATTCCCATATCTTATATGAATGATTCAGGATAGAATCATCGTACATTACGGAATTGACTATAGCTATAAATTAACCATAAATAAAGTACCCAGCTTTATTTGCTATCTATGGACTCTTTAGATTGCACGTCTCTTACTATATCCATCCGTATATGACACTCATATACATAGTTTGAGATTACATCCGACAATCTTGGATGTTGAATATGCACATGTTATAAAATAAACAACATAACAAGAATGAATTGAACTTTTCTTTTTATTTATTTCATAAATCCATTTACAAATTACATGTTTAGGGCATAAACCCCAACAATCTCCCACTTGCACTAAAGCATGTGAGGCATGTCTCGTAACCCTAGACCATCTAGGTGACCCGAAAACACTTTAGCAGGTAAGGTCTTCATAAATGGATCAGCATGATTGTCTTGTAAGGCTATCTTAGTGATGATCACATCTCTTCTCTGCACTATCTCTCTGATGAGATAATACTTTCTATCTATATGCTTCACTCTCTTATAGCTTTTTGGTTCTTTGAAATTAGCCACGGCACCACTGTTATCACAATAAAGTGTAATAGGCTTATCCAGATCTAGAACAACTTCCAGATCACTCAAGAACTTATAGAGCCAAACAACATCTTTAGCAGTTTCACAAGTGGCTACATATTCGGCATCCATGATGGAGTCAGCAATGCAAGATTGCTTGATACTTCTCCACAGAATGGCTTCACCATCCAAGGTGAATACTGATCCAGACGTGGATTTCTTAGAATTCCTATCCAACTAAAAATCAGAATCTGTGTATCCTAACAGAATCAAATCCTGTCCAGAATACACCAGCATATAATTTTTTGTTCTCCGAAGATACTTGAGAATAGTATTGACAACAACCCAATGATCCAATCCTGGGTTGGAATGGTATCTGCTGACTACTCCCACTGCATAGCAGATGTCCGGTCTCATGCATAACATAACATAACATACATGAGACTACCTACTGCCGATGCATAAGGTACATGTCTCATATCCTCAACTTCTTGAGGTGTCTTAAGACACTGTTCCTTAGACAAGTGAACTCTATGTCTGGAAGGTAAATTACCTTTCTTAGAGTTCTGCATCGAAAATCGCACAAGAATTTTATCGATATATGATGTTTGAGACAGTGCTATGAGTTTATTCCTTACGATCCCTTATAAGTTGGATCCCTAGAACATAACTCGCCTCTCCCAAATCTTTCATTTGGAATTGGCTAGCCAGCCAGTCCTTTACATTAGATAACACTCTCACATCATTCCCAATGAGTAGGATATCATCTACGTATAGGACCAAAAAAACTACTTTCTTATCAATGATGCGTTTGTAGACACAAGGCTCATCGACGTTCTGCTCGAAGCCATAGGTTTTGATCACATCATCAAAACTAATGTTATAAGATCTAGATGCTTGCTAAAGTCCATAGATGGACCTTTGCAGCTTGCAAACCATTTGCTCTTGATCTGGAGACACGAATCCCTTTGGTTGTATCATATAGATGCTCTCATCAAGATTGTCATTCAAGAATGCAGTCTTGACGTCCATTTGCCAAATTTCATAATCAAAATAGGTAGCAATGGATAAGAGAATCCTAATAAACTTAAATATGGCTACTGACGAGAAGGTCTCTTCATAATCGACCCTCTCTTTTTGGGTATAACCCTTGGCCACTAGCCTTGCCTTGTAGGTCCCTATCTTCCCGTCTACTCCTTTCTTTCTCTTGTAGATTCACTTATACCCTATGGGTTTTACCCCATCCGGTAAGTCTACAAGATCCCAAACTGAGTTAGAGTACATGGACTCCATCTCGAGATACATGGCTTTAAGTCATTCCTCTTTATCAAGATCTTCCATTGCATTCTTAAATTTCAATGGATCATCCACACTATCAACAGAGACAACACCTTGTCCCTAACCTATACCTAACTAGCATTCAGGTTGTCTCATAATCCTCTCACTACATCTAAGTGGTAGTGTATCCTGATCAGAAACCATATGACTCTCAGATGTTTATGGATCAACAACTCTTGTTGATGAAGCACTAGTCTCACCAAGCTCCAACTCATTTAATACAATTTTCGAATGAGGTTTATGGTCACTAATATAATTGTCCTCAAGAAACGTAGCATTTGTCGATACAAATTCTTTGTTATCTTCGAAACTATAGAAGTGTCCACATCTGGTCTCCTTGGAGTATCCTATAAATAGACAGATAACAGACTTGGAGTCTAGCTTTCCATTTTTGTTCTTAAGCACGTGTGCTGGACACCCCCATATGCGAAAATGTCACAAACTTGCTTTACAACTCTAGGGGGAGTCTTAGGAACAGATTTGGATGGCACTACATTCAAAATGTATGCCACTGTTTGTAACGCATATCCCCAGAAGGAATTTGGTAGTGATGCGAAACTAATCATAGATCTTACCATTTCCATCAGGGTTCTATTTCTCCTCTCCGCTACACCATTTTGTTGAGGTGTACCGGGAGCTGTGAGTTGGGAAACTATCCCATGCTCGACCATGAAGTCTTCAAACTCTTGGTCAAGGTAATCACCTCCACAATCCGATCACAGTGACTTGATAGTCCTACCTAAATGATTCTTAACTTCGGCTAGGAATTCTTTGAACTTTTCAAATGTTTCCGACTTCCGTTGTATTAGGTAGATGTATCCGTATCTGTATATTGAGTAGTCATCTATAAATGTGACATAATACTCATAACCACCCCTAACTTTAATATTCATCTGTCTACAGGCGTCTGTATGTATAAGCTCTAGCGGTTCTTTAGCTCTATGCTTTTTTCCAGTAAAAGGTCTCTCAGTCATCTTACCTTCCAGACAAAATTCGCAGACAGGTAAGGTGTCAACCTTTAACTCACTTAAAGATCCGTTTTTTACTAGTCTGTCTATTCGGTCAAGGTTAATATGACCAAACCTTAGATGTCAGAGATGCGTGTCATTATCTAGAGAAATCTTATGTCGTTTAGTTTTTGGTTTTTCAACCTTAAACATTTCGATGTTGAGCAGTGTAGTATGTATTAACGGTCTTAACACATACAAATTATTTTCATTAATTGCTGAATAAATATTCAGACCACTCTTTCCAATAATAACAGATTTATTATTAAAGGAAACATAATATTTTGTTCTAACAACTTAGAAACATAAACCAAATTCCGTGTAAATCCAGGAATAGAAAATAAATTGCCCAATAATATATAATTATTACAAAAACATATTCTAATTACGCCAACTGCTTGTGCCGACATAAAATCCTCTGACCCCACACTCATTGAGAATGCTCCATCCTCTAGTGGTGTCCAAGAATTAGTCCACTGCAAAGAAGAACAAACATGATTAGTGGCCCCCGAATCAACTATCTAGGGTGAAGAATCATCTTCCACTAAACAAGATTCAAGAACAAGTAAATCATATTTACCTTTCGTTTTCTTCTTCTTCACAGCCTCCTCTAGATATTGAGGACAGTTCCTCTTCCACTGTCTGACCTTGTCGCAATGGGAACATTTTCCCTTGCCTTGGTCAGTGGAGGTGCCCTTTTTTTGTTATAGGCTTTCTTGGGTTTGGGCTTACCTCTCGCCTTCCCAGCAGACCTTTTCCTCTTTTTATTATTAGAGGAAGATTATTTAGCAACATTTACCTCACAGGTCTTGCTCTTATTGTCCTTAATCAAGGACTCAAAGGTAACGAGTTCATTGAGCAATTGTGTAGACTGAACTTTAACTTGTTCATCCCGTAGTTGTTTTTAAACTGATTGAAACTCTTTGGAAGTGTCGTCAGTATGATGCTCACTTGACTTAGTTCATCAATGGCCCCACCATTGACTTCTGTCGTGTTGGAGTAGGACATCATGCTCAGAATATGTTCCCAAACTGATGTACCTTCCTTCATGCGAGCGAGCATAACGAAACGAACAGCTTCGTATCGCTTTTGCTCGGAGGGCTATCCAAACATAGCTTGCAATGACTCCATGATTTCGAATGCTGAAGTCATTGCTTCGTGCTTTGTTACAAGCACGTCTGTCATTGAAGCCAACAGATATGTTCGGGCCTTCTCTTCAGATGAGACCCATCGCTGGTATGCCTCATGAATAGTTCGTGTGGCATTGGTAGTAGGCGCTGGAGGACATTCCTCCGTAAGCACAAACTTGAGGTCTTTGGTGACCAAAATTGTATTAATATTAAATTTCCACTTAGTGTAGTTATCACCAGTTAATTTATCGTTTGCGATAATTTGAAGTAATACAGAAGACATTATTGTTGAAATAAATAAAACATTCATTCAGTCATTTATTTAAAACAAGTGCGAGTGCTTTGGTATAAATTTAAACATGATGCATGAACATGTTTAATGAACTAGAACTACCCTAAAACTAGTTACTATACCACGACAATCCAACATACCACAAAGAAGTGTCGCCTTAGGGTCGGTCAAGTCTTTGCATGTTGGACCGAGACATTCTCAATCAAATGATATTCTAGAATAACTCTTATTCCATATCATTCAACCATCGTTTATTCAGTCAGGTTTTTAATTAACAAACTTAATCAAAAGCTTCGTGAGTGTAACACACCATTTCAGATCTCACGAGCTTAACTCGAGAATTACCGCCTTAGGGCCGGTCAATCCCGAAATATCCTCAGAAATCCTATCCGTTAGGAAGTCAACCATGGTATTGACCTTTGTGGAAACACTCTTTAGGGAGGACGAAAGCAAAGTCGTGATGAGGCCCCACTCGGATCTCACGGTGTTGAACTAATGATGGAGACTGCGGCATATATATGTCATATATCTCTCTCTCACTCACTGTTTTAAAATTAGGGTTTTCTATTATCCGTTAATGTATATAGACTCTATAAGATCAAACGGCTAACTTTAATCAATGTATCTAGCATTGACTAATTATAATCAAATTCTAATTAACTAATGTTCTTTCTCGCTATATCC
Organism: Dipteronia dyeriana; assembly: GCA_032871835.1. Classification (NCBI taxonomy): domain Eukaryota; kingdom Viridiplantae; phylum Streptophyta; class Magnoliopsida; order Sapindales; family Sapindaceae; genus Dipteronia; species Dipteronia dyeriana. The sequence continues at coordinate 25,520,316 of CM065297.1, read as the reverse complement.
CGAGACGGGTATTTACGTGTGGGTGCGTCACGGCCTCAGAACTTGAATAGGGGATATTGAAGAGAAAAGAATAAATAAATAAAAACTCTTTCTTTGATATCAGTGTACAACACTTGTACACAAAATCTTTTCTCTCTTTTTGATGTTATTTCACACATGTAAAAAAAAAAATAAAAAAAAATCACGCAGACACTTAACTTCACACAACAGAGCACTGTCTTATGCATCTCATGCATACCCTTGCCTTTTTCTTAAAACGAATGATGTGTGTAAGTCAATGTTTTCATGCGTTGTACACTGCTTACTGATTCACGCACAAGTATTTGCACCCAAAAAACTCAAAAATAACTTATGCTGCGTGTATCACTTATATTGTTATCATCAGTTATCCTTTTTTTCAAAATAAATATCACATATCTATTTTTAAATAATAAAAACGGATGATCTCATGTTAAGAATCATATATTTATCTCTCTCTCTCACATATATATATATATATATATATATATATATATATATATATATATATATATATATATCATTTGACACTTAAAAAAATGATGATATCTTTATTAAAATTTTAAAAAATTTCAAATAAAAAATATCTCATATCTTTTATTTTAAAAAAATAAATTTAAAATTTGAATTTAAACATTTTAAATTTAATTTCAAATATTTAATAAAATAAAATAATCATATTATCTTATTCTATCAAATATCAAGATACACCCTCCATTTAGTGATTAATTAAATAATCTTATTATTTAATTTATTCAATCACCATTATTCATTAATTAAATAATCTCATTATTTAATTAATTTTCGAATAAATACGTGTCACTTTCGTAACACAATTAACTGGACAATCCAATTAATTAAATGTGACCCTTGTTACCTAAATCGATCGGGCTTGCAAGGGGACCTAGTGGACCCATAGTATTTTGAGCTCCAATAATCCTCGGAATCATTAATTAAACTCTTTAATTAATATTCATTGATTATTAACTCCGGTGTTCTTCCATTAAAAACCTGAAGCTGCACTCTCTCAACTGCAGACACTTTTACACAGACCGATACAACTCGATGTCCATCGATATAACTATTACATATGGTGTGATCCTCTACAGTAGTTCATAATTAGAGATGAGTCATAATATCCGTTATACCCCTCTAATTACATATATCCTTTAAGTACCGTTGATTCTCTAATGAACAATAAATCCTATTTCCTCACGGAATTAGGAAAGCGCTCATATTGTCTAAGCCCCGAATCAACCCTTAAGGAAACTACCATCTACTTCTCACAAGAATGAGTGGATTCCAATATTGTGTACAAATCTTCCCAGCCACAATCTAAACCGTAATCCCAACATACGGAGTATATGATCAGGAACTGCATTTGATCTCACCCATGGTATATCAAAAACCATGATCTAACCTGAAGGTGTCAATAAGACGCTCAGGATTAAGATCACCCACATATAGCCATCATTAGTTGATATATATAAGAATCTCATCGGTAAACGGATCTTGGTGAGAGATTCATATAGATCATGACCCAGTCCTATATGATCTCATCATACAAGGTGCTTCCATTCACATATCTCATATGAATGATTCATGATAGAATCATCGTACGTTACGGAATAGACCGCAGCTATAGATTAACTACAAATAAAGTACTCAGCTTTATTTGTTATCTATTGACTCTTTAGATTGCAATTCTCTTGCTATATCCATCCGTATATGACACTCATATACATAGTTTGAGATTACATCCGACAATCTTGGATGTTGAATATGCACAGGTTATAAAATAAACAACACAACAAGAATGAATTGAAATTTTCTTTTTATTTATTTCATAAATCCATTTACAAGTTACATGTTTAGGGCATAAACCCCAACATTTTTCGGTTTTGGTCATACTTGACCAAATTCTTGGGCTTTAATTCTTACACATATTTTCATATATTTAATCCTTTTGGACCTTCGACAAATTAAATTATGGGATTGAAAAATTAAAAATACTAGTTTAAAATAATATTCATAAAAAAAACAAAGAAAAAAAATGATGTGACACACTTTTATAGTTTTATAGTTTTATAGTTTTATGGACTATTAAACATTTGTAGTCGATCAGTCCTACAATTATTTTAGTTTATCAATGTAGGCACTGACAACTTGCAGAATAAGAGAGAGAGAGAGAGAGAGAGAGAGAGAGATTGTCGAGCCACAAAGGTGGATTTTACCGTTGAAGGACTCTTAAATGTTCAAGTTAGTGTTTGTTCGATAGTATCATAAAAAAAAGCTAGAAAGAGGTTAAACCGGTTTGCTCGATGTCGATTATCGAATGATTTATCACTTTATATTGTGGCTTGAATGTTTGATCATTTTGATCGATATTGTCTCTGTTCGGGCCCACTTAGTCGATGCCAGATTGGGATCTATGTTGCTCGACTTCGGGGATCACCTCTAATGAAGTCGATCTAGGATTCTCAAGGCGTTTAGTCGACCTTGCTTCGGGCGGCCTCTGGTAATTAATGCAGAAGGTTTGGGCCGACATCAATGTTTCATGAGGTTTAAAAGTTTGAAAACAATAGAGAGCTTTCTTCAGAGTGTTTCTTTTTTCTCTGTCAAGAACCGTACCCCTTTATGTGAAAATGGGGTCACTTATATAGTGAGTCAGAATCAGCTCAACACTCATCTCTTTATATGAAGGCGTTAATCATGTGGTCTGTTTTGATTCATTTTGAATTAGACCACTTTAAAGGCTGACGTTATAATGTACATGTTTTGAGCTAACTGCATGTGTAACGTCAAATCATGATCAAATCATTTATGAGTTGATTTAACCACGTGTGTCAGACATTGGTCTTTAGGACAACGCTTTTAACCCATCTCGATAAGCTTTGGCTTGAACAGTTAATTAAGCTTAAATTGGGATCATTGTCAGTTTTTTACCAACTACAGTTTGTCCCCCACTTTGTAAGCTCGAAGTTTTCGAGTTGGAGAGTTGACTACGGTTCAATTTTGTCAATCAAAGGTGAGCTAAAAAGAAATATCAATTTGATCGATACTTAATGAAAGGATGTTGGACCAACTAGTGATGCTCGTGATTAGTTCTACTACTATTGGTTAGCGTATGAGTGTTTGGAGTTTTGGTCAATGGCATACATCATGCAATAGATATGAGTGGATTTTACTCATGTGCAAAGGCCCAACAACTACTTAAACCTAGAGATTCTCATTAGGGTTGACTTGGCAAGATTTCTTGATGATCACACTCATCCAGGTTCTTAAAATTAGAACTTGCATCTTTTGGAATTCATACGGGGTAAGTAGACGTCCTTTTAGTTAACATCATTTGAAACGACGCATCCTTTTGATTCTTGACACGTGTCTCTAGTGGGCATTTTAATTTTCGTTTCATTTTTTACAAAGAGTAGCTTTTAAAGAGAGAAACTTGCTTCCAAAACTCAAAAGGTTTCCATTTTATTCCTCAAGCATTTTCGACAAGCTTCCGACCGGTTTTCCAATCGAAATAGTTGATTTCAGATAAGTTTTCTTGAAGCTTTTCAATTTGTCTTCTCATTGATTTCGTTAAAAAATGCACTTTAAATTTTCCGGAATGCTTGTTCTTTGGTCTTTTGAATGTGTCTAATTTTTCATCCTTTTTCCCATGTTTGGTTTAGAATTCCCTGAGTTTTGTTTAGAAAACTTGTTGATTTTAGGAATAGGAAATAGAGCCTTCGAAATTCCGTGAAATGTGGAGCCATTGGTTTTTAGATTAACTATCGTGCATAGAGTGTTCTCTTAGGTTTTAAACGATCTGCTAGGTTTGCTCGAATAGTCGATAGAATCAAATGGTTAATCGAATAACTCTTAAGTAGCAATAGTGATATTATGAATTCTAAGATAGTAGCTCGATCTATTCTCGCTAAAGTTGGGTTTCATTTTTCGACAGCGTTTGGAGCTATGTTAAGTTGAAGTGACGACTTTTCGAACCCTTCCCTGGAGAAAATGATCAATGACTATTAGGGCAAATCCCACGACAATGCCCATGAACAATCCGATTCGTCATCTGAATTGAATAATCACAATGGAGTTTCCCTTGATGGGCTCTAAACTAAGATGGGGATTTGTGAGGTGGATATCAATTGACCTCAAATCGTTAAACACCTTACGAACCTGGTGAGCTGAATATGAAGCCTCCGTCAGGCTCCAAGATTAAAGCGGGAAGATTTCTTACTAAGAATCCTGCATCGATGTTATTGCCTCAAGACATTAAGAACTTAGAATATCAACTAAGGCTCCCAGAGTCAGTGAAGTTGTGAGCAACAACATCATTAGAACGGACTGATTGGTCGATCGAAGGGTGGACATGTCTTTATTTACTGCCCTTCAAGATAGGTCTCAGGTTTCCTATTCCACTGTTTGTTCGACAATTGCTCAATTTCTTTGACATCGCCCCTAGCCAATTAATGCCTAATGACTGGAGGATATTACTAGGTCTCCAGGTTCTAATTGAGAGAAGAGATCTGGAATTTACATTTAAAAACTTTTTGTATACCTATCAACTGAAGGAACATGACTCGAACAGTGGTAGGCATATGATAGTTGCTAGACATCATAGAGGTCATCTGATCTCAAAGCTTACAACTAGGGATCTAGACTGGAAGCCTGGATACCTTGCCCAAGGGGATTTGGTCGACTTGGAATAATGTTGGTAAGAGTGCGATCATTTCATCGATCTCATGTCTCTGCTTTATACTTGCGAACTAATCTATATTTTTTTTATTCATTTTAGTGGGTTTAGACGGGAAAGCTAAGTCGAACCAGCGAGTGGACGACTCGAGGAGAATACTCTCAATCGATCCTAAGGAGAGGAGTTGGAAGGTTCTGCTACAGGAAGAGAGTTTAAGGAAAAACTCTTTGTAGAAACACACTACTTTTGAACAACTGGCAATCTCTATCCTCGCTTTGAAGATTTAACCACATATGCTTAGAGAAGGTGCAGGTTCAAGATTATATATGGCACCTGATTTATCGAGCCTATTACTTACGCCAAAAGAGCTTTCAACGCAACGACGATATCGAAATTGAGGTCATTTCTTTCTCTTACAAAAGCTTTGAAAATACAGATGTGCAAGATAAAGAAGAATAAAGGAAAGAAGATTGTGACTGAGCTAGAGGCTATATCCATCGACAATGACAAGACGGTCGACCAAACTGAACTTGTCATTCTTGCTGCTGATAAATCGAGGAAGCGACCACACCAAGACAAGCCTCAGAAAGATTCTATAACTGCTAGGTTTCCAACATAAATCTCAGTCTACTCTGATCCAGGCTCAATGCTCAAAAGGGTCGATTAACTACGTTTCCCTAAAGATGATGCTCGTTTCACCCAGATAGGGGGATAGTTGATAGTTGACTGGAGCCTTACTGGTGCTTTCCATGTGTTTTTTCCAAATGTAGCTTTTATTTTCATGTACGAATTGAACTCATTTTGATTGATTGCTTCACTTTTATTTTTTATTTACAGGCTCTTCAATCCCAACTCTTTCTAAGAAAGGATGTAAAATCTTTGTCTAAGAAGGTCTCATCACTCACCTCTTCGAATACCAAGCTAAAGAAGAAGGCTGACAAGGCAAAGTCTGATTTGGAAAGATATACCTAAGAGTCGTCTGAAAAGCTTGCCAAAGCTGAAGAAGTTAATGATCGTCTAAGATCAACTTTGCTTGCGAGCGAGAAAAAGTTATCTGATATTGACGAGGTGCTAGCTGAAGCACTCGAGAAGCTGGACAAGGCAGCTGATGAAGCCGTCATCCAAAGGAGGGGTGAGCTAATGTGTCAATATCTTCAAGGGGAGATAGACTCTTGGAAACCAGAAGAGGACATCGAGGTTTGTGAGCCTCAGAAAAAGCTGAAAGAGCTCAAACGGGTAGAGAAGCAAAAAGATGAAGCCGATATAGCTAATCAGTTGGGCAAGGATGTAGATGGCAGCGAGGAGCAGGATAAAGTTTAAGGAGGTTCTTATTTCGCTCATCAATTTACATGCTTGTGTGACTCTTTTTCTTTTCATTCTGTAAGGACCTCGATTTTATGATTGGCTTATTTCATGACAAACCACACCACATTGAGGATGATTGTGTAATGGGTAGCTTAGGTCCTCATTGGCAAGCTTCCAAGCATTCCATGACTTCAAGAGCAAAATGTATATTCACTTGACTTTGCCTCTTGAAGAGTTTAAGTGCACACACACACACACACACTCATGCATTTTCCTTTAATTATCTTGATGTGTGCTTTGTGTGTCTTAATTCTTGTTTGAGTGTTGAATGCATTTTTTATGCCTTAAAAAGAGGATATTTTCCTCTGGTCCACGGTTCAGACCGTTCTTTTTACAGTGCCTAAGCTGTGGTCTACACAACGGTGTTTACCAGAGGCTGCACGATGTGGCTACCACGGCATGTGCTTGTTACATGCACCGCTGTCTCCCAAACGGAGTTTCATAGGCGTTACATGCTGTCCAGATCACAGTCTGTGAACCTGCATGCACAGCGGCCTACAGAGCGGTGTTGTCCAGACGATGCATCGCTCTCTGTGCCGCGGTCTGGACACTTACCTGTACCGAGTTTCTGCATCGAGCAATGTCCTGCTTACATAATAGATCGGCAACTGTCTCGAATCTTCTTCTCTGAATTAGACGGAACTCACTGTAGTCATCGACATCGCTAAGTATACGTACAACTATTCCCCATCGATCGGTTTTGAAAGCAAATGTGGCGAGCAAAGGTAATCCTTTAGTTCTTTCAAGGCTTTCTCGCACCCCTTAGTCTATTCGAATGCTTTGTTCTTCCTCAATGTATCAAAAAATTCATGACATCATTCCAAAGATCAAGAGATAAATCGTCTAAGTGCAGTAATGCGACTTGTCAGCTTTTATACGTCCTTCACACACTTTAGGGACTCAATTCCCAAGATCGACTAGATTTGCTGCGGGTCTTCTTCGATTCCCCTTTGGGTGACATGATACACTAAAAAGGTTTCTTGAGGAAATACCAAAAGCACATTTAGTTGGATTATGTTTCATGTGATACCTGTCGAGTACTTCAAAGAACTACCTAATGTGTTTCAGATGATAATCTACCACCAATGTTTGACTAACATGTCGTCAATGTAGAATTCCATAGTTTTCCAGAGCAATTACGTAAACATTTTGTTCACCAAATACTGGTACGTAGCCCCTATATTTTTGTGTCCGAACTGTTTTACCTTGTAACAGAAGATACCCCGTTCAGTTATGAACATTGTCTTTTCCTGAACATCTGGGTGCATCAAAACCTGGTTGTAACCTGAAAAAGCATCCATGAAACTCATTAGTTCGTGCCTCACTATTGCATCGACTAACATTTTGATGTGAGGGAGTGGGAAAGGATCCTTCCGACAGGCTTTGTTTATGTCAGTGAAGTCGGTGCACTCCCTCCATTTGCCATTTTTCTTATTCACCACTACTACATTAGCTAGCCAGTCGGGGTAATTGACTTCTCATACATATCCGATATCGATCAACTTATGTACCTCTTCATTAATTACTCGATTTCATTCTGTGGCCAATTTACTTTATTTTTGATTTACGGGTCGATGATTTGGGTCGATTTGAAGTCAATGCACCATCACATCAGGATTGATCCCTACAATATCTGCATGAGTCCAAGCAAACGAGTTGTGATGCGTTTTCAAGAATTCAATCAATTTTTCTATGATATTTGGACTTAGCCTTGATGCGATTTAAATCTTGTGCTCAGGGATGTCTGAGTGAATCTATACTTTGTCGAGGTCCTCTATTTGTGGCTGTTCGGGTCTAATTCATACCCCGACTACAGTAATTGCAATAAATCATGTTTCTTCTCCTTCAAGCTGGTATGATAGCATTCCCTTGATGTTTTCTGCTCCCTTTTGATATCATGAAACCCCCACTTGGTTAGAAACCAGATGGTTTTATAGAGAGTAGATGGTACTGCTCGAAGTTCGTGGATCCAAGGTCGGTCAACAATGACATTGTAAGCTGAAGGGCAGTCGAGCACGAGAAATTTAGTCTGTATATTTACTCCATCCGCGCACACTGGGAGAATAATCTTATCAATTATGTTTTTGGCTCCACCGATGAACCCGATTAATGTGGTCGACCAATGAGTGATACTAGATTCTTCGATCTGTATTTCTCAAAGGCACTCAAGAAGAGAATGTTATTTGAACTGTCATTGTCGACCAAACAGCGCTTGATCAGACAATTGGCGAAAAAAGTGAAATAACCAATGCATCGTGGTGCGAAAAGAACAAACTTGAACTATCAGAAGAGTGGAATGAGATCACCTGATCGACCTCATGGTCGTGTCGGTTGAAAGTTCTTACTTCCGGGTGGGACACCTATCTAGTATGCCTTTTAGCTATAGAATGGAAGATCCCACTTAAATCGGATCCACCCGATATAAAGTTGATCATCCGTTCAGGACGTGAAGGTCATGGTGGTGAGTCCTTTTTCTCTTTCCTTCAGTTGTTCATCTCGTTGTGCCTAGGTCGACTTTCCTTTGTCTGTAAGGAATTCCTTTAGTCGCCCTTGGTTAAGCAAACCAGTCACATTAAGTTTTAGGGCGATGCAACCTTCTGTGTGATGCCATGATCACAATGGAAATCACGCTACTTGCTTGAATCTCAATCCTTTGGTGGTGAGGTTATTTTTTATGGCCACCACACGGTGCTGCCCATACCTCGAAGGACATTTTTTACGTCTGAAGGCTCAATGCTCGGGGTGTATTCAGGAACTCGTGTCATCCGTCTGCCATCGCTTCAAACTGGTCGGTCGTATGGTCACCTCCTTTAATCCGACCCCTATCTTTTGCCATTATTTCTTCGATCATTGGTTCTTCTATCGACCCACAGATCACGTATGTATTCTCTAGGTTGGGCAGTCGACCTGTAGTTGGCTTCCCACTTTATTTACTCCCATGCCTGGGCTAAAACGTCCTTCATCGTACGACGTGGGTATTTTGTCAGCTCCTTGTACAAGTCTGAATCAAACTGTAGCCCATTCTTGGAAACAAATACAACATTTGTGGGATTACAGTTAGGAATTGATACCTTTTCCTTATTGAATCGGTCGATATAATCCTGCAGTCTTTCTCCTCGTCTCTGAGTTACGGTATAAAGATTGTCTGACTACTTCTCCAGCTTCTTATTGCTCACGAATTGTTCTACAAATGTATCGGTAAGCTGTACGAAGGAAGCGATCAAATCCTTCGAAAAATTTATGTACCACTGAAGCGCTGGTCCAATCAAACTCGATCCAAACCCTTTACACATACAGGTCTCTCTCTGGTCTCTTGGAATTGTTGTCTTAAACATTTGTTGTTTGTATTACGCAATTTAATTTTCTGGATTCGTTGTCCCATCATACTACCTTAGCATCTCCATGAGTGCAATCTCGTCTATTAAGGTGAATCAGCGAATCTGTCCACTGCGCTTTATTAGTGCATACACTCATGGGATTCTTTGGATCATGGATTCCATTTCTACAAATCTATGCACAACTTCTAGGTCAGACAAATGATTAGATTTTACTGTATCTGTGTATGTAGGTAGCTATTGGTTCGACTCTCTATGTGTTCCAAATGGGGTTGGAGGGTTCGTTTGATTGATGTTCGTATCTACTGCCAAAATAGGCTCATTGAGGTCCACCAAAGGGGATTGAACATTCCTCCAGCCGATCGATTCTCTTGCCTCATACTAGTCTCATGATCCCAATTTGGTTCAACAGCTTGATCGCCAGCTTGATTCTGCTCTAGTATGGATATGGCCACAATTTGATCGGGTTTTGCTTGCCACTCTCGATTCTTTGCTCGAACCTCATCGTATTGTTTCTCGAGAGTTTGCAACTGGGTAGAATTTTCCGTCATCTGTGTGACTAATAAAGACAGTCTTGCCGTAAAATCTCCTGCATCAGTCATCGTTGGTTTGATTTATCTTTCTTGGCGATCAAAAGATTGTCAAGGCCCCATGGTAGGATCTAAACTGTAGTCGATTTGTCCTACAATTATTTTAGTTTATCGAGGTGGGCACTGACAACCTGCAGAATAAGAGAGAGAGAGAGAGAGAGAGAGAGAGAGAGAGAGAGAGAGAGGTTGTCGAGACACAAAGGTGGATTTTCCCTTTGAAGGACTCTCCAATGCTCAAGTCAGTTGTTCAATAGTATCATACAAATGAAACTAGAAAGAGATCAAACCAGTTTGCTCGATGTCGATTGTCGAGCGATTTATTGTTTTATATTGTGGCTTGAATGATTGGTCATTTTGATCGACATCGTCTCTGCACGGGTCCACTTGGTCGATGCCTGATTGGTATCTATGTTGCTTAACTTCGTGGATCATCGCTAATGAAGTCGATCGAGGATTCACAAGGCATTTAGTCGACCTTGCTTCGGGCCGCCTATGGTAATAAATGCTAAAGGTTTGGGCCGTAATCTATGTTTCACGAGGTTTAGACTTCGAAAACAAATGAGAGCTTTCTTCAGAGTGTTTCTTTTTTCTCCGTCAAGAACTGGACCCCTTTCTATGGAAATGGGGGTCACTTATATAGTGACCAGAATCAGCTCAACGCTCATCTTTTTATGTGAAGGTGTTAATCATAGGGAATTCATTTTGAATCGGACCACTTTAAAGGTTGACGTTAGTAACGTCAGATCATGAACAAATCATTTATGAGTTGATTTGACCATGTGTGTCAGATATTGGTCTTTAGGACAACGCTTTTAACCCATCCCGATGGGCTTTGGTTTGAACAATTAATTGGGCTTAAATTGGGCTCATTGTCAGTTTTTTCCCACTACAACATTAAGCTAAGGTTATTTATATGTGTTGGATCTCGATTCGGTTTTCCGATTTAGGATAACGAACCAAAAAAAAAAACCGATCTAATCGGTTTTCAAAAAAATGAACCGAACTGAACCGGTAAATATAAAAAAATCGAAAAAAAACCAATTGGATCTGTTCAGTTCGTTTTATTGGTTTTTTTGCCCACCCCTACAAGTCATACTAGACTTAATCTCTTTATCTTAGCAATTGTATCATAGATTAACCTTTGTGAAATCCATGAGTGTAAACCTGTACAAGGAAAAAGAAACATGAATCTATAACTATAGAAAAACAAAATCTTATATCTGTACAAGAATAAAATCTCACATAAAACAAAAGCTCAAATCTACTATGAACCCTACATCACTCTTAAATATCAAATCAAATCAACTTTGTTTTTCTTACACAGTCATCAATCTCAACCTACACAATCAGACATATATGGTTGAAAAGTAAAAAGTAAACAAATAAAAATGTTAAACGAAAATTTGCTCTGGGTGAGGAATCTCAGTTAACACCCTTAGAACCGCTACCTAGGTAAATCGCGGTCGAGGTAGGTACCTTTGGTACCGATTTCACGTGTAAGAAACGGATGAAATGTATGAAAAGATTGATAGTGAATCGAAATGTATTATTTTAGTCAACAATGAAGTTAGTGCAATAACATGAAATAAATCTTAATTTGTCTTTTCTCTTTAACTAACTGGAGGTGGCAAAATAGTATATGTCGATAAGTGGATACAACGATTAATGGTGATGGCTAGGCTTAATTTTGATTGCAGAACTAAGTGATAGCTTTTAAGGTTCTAGATATCGATTTTTCTATCCTTTTCTTCGTATCATTACCCCTGTATTTATACATGGTGCAATTTGGGTTAATCTGTGAGATGCAAGCCGAAGATCACTGGATTGATCTTCTTCCTTATTAGGCGGGATTTTCTGTTTAATGTAATTGACCCTAGAGAATCGGCTTGTGGCAAATATCTTGGGGAAGATGTGTTTGTTTTCTCTTTGGATTCTTTCACTATGGTTGTGCGTACGTGGAGCTTGTTACGGTTTGGATAGTGATTCTGACTTCGTGTATCAGTGACGGGATACCTTAAGGTATTGGCCTAGTGATGTGGCGTTTGATTGTTCTGATAGAGAGATATATCGAAGTACCATGAGGTACCATTCTAACGTCGTGGCGCTTGATCAATCTTATTGGGGCTTTATGATCATCTTAGAAGCTTTATGGCCATCCTCCTTCAACTAGAGAGGTAAGATACGTACTACGACTGATCAGCGGAATAGTATCGGGATATCTAGGTACTAGTTGGACAGTTTAAGGGGGTGTAAGAGCTTTACCCTGCTTCAACAATGATGTCGAGGTACCTCAGTTACGTGAGATCCGGTACTTCGAGGTAGATCGTAGCGTGTCATACCTACCTGGAGTAAGGAGACGTATTCTAGCAGGTACCAGTTAAATGGAAAATTTCTCTTTAACTCATTGTAGAAAATGGCTATTAACAAAAAATAAAAGAGGATACAAGTTGGATACAACCAAATACAATAGACAAGAAGCATTTTAGAAGCAGAACATTTCAAACATCATTCTTATAATATCACACACTCATTATAAAATCTTTCAAATAAATGTTGTTTCCAACAACCGGTACACGTAAAACAAAATTATTGATCATTAGAAAACAAATAAGAATGATTTTAGAAGAAAAAAAAATATATAACTAGGCAAAGATTAAAACTTTAATTACTTAAATAAATAAGTAAAAAATAATCACCTAAAACAGTGGTCATCGGAGACGGCGCGGACTATCGCCTGTAAGGACTGAAGATGGAGATGACGACAATCGTCCTATAGGCTATATCTCAAAGATCATCGGAAAAGAAGAGAGAAAAGAAGAGGGAAACAGTTCTTGTCGCCAGAAGTAGAAGAGAAGAGTTAAATTAAAAGGCAAAAAGGAAAATGATTTGCTTTTTACATTTAAGTGATATCCACGTGTCCATTAGTAAGTGGATCTGATGCGCCACATCAGATTCCATTGTGTTACATAGGATGCACTCAAGTTTTTCTCACCAACCTGATGCTGCCGTGTGGCATTTATTACACAGTGAAATCGAGGTAGGAGATGCATCAGGCATGGTAGATTTCCTTCCTCATTTGAGATGGTGATTTGAGTTACACAACAACTCGATATAGATACAATTATATTGCACATAACTCCAACGGGGCTTCAAAATAACACAAATTACATTTCCTTAAAAAAAATACAACTCTAAAAAAAAAATAGTGTTGTGATGGACCACTAAGGGTTCGTCCGGTTAACATTTTTCATTTGTTGTTTTTCGACAAGAAAAATGAAAATAAAAACAGTATTTTTTATTTCAATTTCGAAATCCGAAAACGTATTTGGTAGCATATATTGAAAGTTGTATTTTGAAAATCAAAACTGAAAAAACGTGTCTGGTAGATTAATTGAAACTATCTAAAATTGAAATATCACCAGTTATAGCATATACAAACTGATTACATGATCTTCACACACCTCAATCAAGACCCAATTCATTGTAATTAGCTTTACACATCGATTATAATACTGATTTATAATCAAATTACATATTTATACTCATAAATTACTCCAAAATATTCATTAAAAAAATACCAAATAGGTGTTCTAATTAATAAACCCATGAAAATAAAATGAGGAAAACCAACAAGAATCTCTAAAATTAAAATCGAACTAACCCAGACCAATACCCGAAACACACACACACACATACAACAAATCCAAAAAGCATATCCTTGATTATATTTCTCACATTTTCTCATCATCCAAACAGAAGATTAGGGTTTTCCAACATCGTAAGGATCGAAGCACAAATTACGAAGCACAAAAACAAACCCAAAAAAGAAAACCCCAGATTCACGGAGCACAAACAGATCGGCGGTTCGAAGGCTCCGGCCTTGCTTTCATGGAGAATAGGAAGAGGAAGAGGAGGTGGTGGAAGATAAAAAGAAGAAAGAAGAAGATGAAGATGAAGATGAAAAAAGAAAGAAAGTGAAGAAGAGAAAAGAAGAGGACAATAAAGAAGAAGATGAATAAAGAAAGAGAAGAAGAGATGAGAAGACCTGTCAAAGACTTCATGTACAAGGAGAAAAAGAAATTTTGTTTTAATTTAAATGTTAAATTTTTTGAAAAACAAAAACAAAATTAAAGAAAACAAGTATTTTATGTTTTTGAGTTTTTCAAATATTTCACTGTTAATATGGGTTTTGTTTTTCATTTTATTTTTTATTTATTGAAAATAAAATGAAAAACGGTTAACGAACACGAATACGAAATCGTTTTTAGAAAACAAAAATGAAAACAGACTAAAAAATAGCTACATTACAGAACCTAATATTGGTCCTCTACTATTTAAAAACACATATATATATATATATATATAAATATAAATATATATATATATATATATATATATATATATATATTAATTGTCACATAAATCAAATCATCCTTTGTTTTTTTTAATTCTTAATTTAATCCTTTTTATACTTAATTAAAATAATATGTGTTGACGTTGATTTCTCGATGGATAAGAAAGTCAACAAGATTGGATTTAGTTATGACCTGTCAAAGCAATTTGAAGCGAATAAGTCACAAGCTTACATGGTAAAACTCCGGTGATCGAAGAAACGTCCACGGGTGGTTGAATCAACAATCGAGCCAAAATCCACTATTGAAATAAAGAATTACACCACTCGATCTCTTTTTTCTCTCTCTGCTATTGATTTTGTACTTTTTTTCTATATCTCCTAACAATGAGATTATGGATCTATTTATATATGCATAGAACCCTAATCCTTGTTGTACAAGTAATGAAAGAATTCGTATTTAATTACAATTGGTTGCTTGTTGGGGTCGTCTTTAACTTCTTTCCTATTGCGGAGATTGTATGGAGATCGAATGGGACTCTGGTGATATAGTCCGTTTAGGACTTATTTCTTTATAAATGTGCAGTCTTCTCGAAGTAGAGTTGTTGCCTAATTTGGAACCTGTTTCCTGTTTGGTATTTTATTCTTCTAGAAATTCTTCTTGATACGGATGTCTTGCGTATTTAAGCATGACTCTTGGTTCACCCACATGCAAAACATGTACTGGATTTCTTTATTCGGGTTTTTTGTATTTGTCCCGAGTAGAACATGACATCACTTGGTCCCGAGCAGGTCATGACTTTTCTGTATTCTCACTTACTCGGGTTCCTATTCCTTTGCGATGTTTTGAAGGGTACTTTCTGGATGCCTATTCGGATATCTATCTGTCAATTTTAAAGGACTGTCCACCTTATCAGTGACGTGTATATTCGAAAAAAGTATACATATAACAATATCCCCTTAAAATATTTTTGCCGAGTAGGAATTGGTTCTTGGCAAAAGTATTTTAATCGACCCTTTAATCTACTATGCCTAATTAATACTAGAATAATAATCTGTAAACAGCGCCTTGCAATAATTCTTGGAACTTCGTTCACCGGTTACGCAATGGAACTAGGTTTTAAAATTTTTAATACATATCATAATCTGTATCTGGGACCAGTGAACTTGGGATCGTAATTATTTTTCGAAACTAATACATATAATATGTAAACACAGGAAATTATAATCAATATTATCAGCAGAAGAAAATCTTACCAACGTTTAGAGGATCCTTCACTTTACCATATGCTCCTGTCTGAACCAATTTTACCAATGTTTGGAGACTCCTTCACTTTACGATGTGCTCCTGTCTGAACCACTCGATCTTCCTCGCTATCTCCCTGGACTGGTAACTGTGTGTGAGCGCGTCACGATCTCAGGAACTTGAATGGAGGATGTAGAGAGAATCGAAGAAACTCTTTCTTCTAAGAGAAAACTAGCTAGAACAATTCTAGTTCTTAAATATATATAATTTTTAAATAGTGCACATATCATTCAAAAAAAAAAATTGTTTCCCTTTTTTCTTTTTGTGCTTCACGCACCTCTAAAAAAAATTCTTTTCACTTTTATTTTATTTCTCTTCTTACGCAAACCATTGCGTTTTGTATATATATTATTTCTCACACTTTTGTTTTTATAACAGATTAAGCACCTGATTAAAAAAAAAATGCCTCTCGCCTTTTTTTCTCTTTTGTGTCAATAGTGTACGACTGCACAGTACACACCAAAAGCAATATATATATCCTTGTTTGTATCATATACAAACACTTATATATGTGCACACACCAATTTACATCCAATGCAATCTCCTGTATTATAATTGATATATATCTTTTAATTATCCTTTTCAAATATATCTAATATATTAAAAGTGATAATAAGTATTTTAAATTTAAACTTAAACTCAAATACTTAGATAAATGATTTAGTAAAAATAAAATAATCATATTATTTTATCTTCATCTAAATCCATATATCAACTAACACCATCAAATTAATAGTTAATTAATAATTCATAATTATCAATATAGTTAAATAATCTAATTATTTAATTAATGTAACTATTAACATTCATTAATTAAATAATCTCATTATTCAATTAATTTCCGAATAAACACGTGTCATTTTCGTAACACAATTAATTGGACAATCCAATTAATTAACAGTGACCCTTGTTACTTAAATCGATCGGGCTAGTAAGGGAACCTAATGGACCTACAGTATTTTGAGCACCAATAATCCTCAGAATCATTAACTAAACTCTTTAATTAATATTCCTTGATTATTAATTCCGGTGTTATTCCACTAAAAACCCGAAGCTGCACTCTCTCAACTGTAGACGCTTTTACACAGACCGATACAACACGATGTCTATCGATATAGCTATTACATATGGTGTGATCTTCCACAGTAGTTCATAATTAGAGTTGGGTCATAATGTCCGTTATACCCCTCTAATTACATATATCCTTTAAGTACCATTGATTCTCTGATGGACAATAAATCATATTTCCTCATGGAATTAGGAGAGCGCTCGTATTATTCAAGCTCCGAATCAACCCTTAAAGGAACTACCATCTACTTCTCACAAGAATGAGTGGATTCCACGATTGTGTACAAACCTTCCCAACCACAAGCCAAACCGCAATCTCAACATACGGAGTATATTGATCAGGAAATGCATCTGACCTCACCCATTGTTTATCAAAGACCACGATCTAACCTGAAGGAGTCAATAAGACACTCAGGATTAAGATCACCCACATATAGCTATCATTAGTTGATATATATGGATCTCATCAGTAAACGGATCTTGGTGAGAGATTCATATGCCCAATCCTATATGATCACATCATATAAGGTGTCTCCATTCCCATATCTCATATAAATGATTCAGGATAGAATCACTGTACATTATAGAGTGGACCGCAACTATAGATTAACCATAAATAAAGTACCCAGCTTTATTAGCTATTGTCATATGTGAATTTTATCGCACGTACACATCATCAACAAAGAGGATAAATTGCCAGGTGGACATCCGAATAGGCATTCAGAAAATATCCTACAAGACATCACCGAAGAAGAGAAAACCCGAGTAAACAGATGTTGAATAAAACTTACTTAGGGTCAATCGATGTCATATACTACTCAGGAATAGTTAACGACACTCGAGACTGGTTAAATGACGTTTCTACTCGGGATCAAATGATGTTACTCGGGACCAGCGGGTATTATCCTTACTCGGGATAAACATAAAGAAAACTGAATAAAAAGCCTAGCGCTTAGTTCACACGGATTAGGTCATTAAATACACGAATATATCCGTATCAAGAAGGAATCTCAATGAGAACAGAATACTGAGCAGGAAAGGTTCCCAATCAGGCAACAACTTTATTTATTTAAAAAGACTATGCTCTTAAAAGGAAATAAGTCCTAATTAGACTGCATTACTAGAGTCTCATTCGATTTCAATACAAGACTCCGAAACAGGAAAGAAGACAGTCCGCTTTAAGCAAGTAATCATAATTAAATACAAAAATCTATTACTTGTACAAAGCAGATTAGGGTTCTATAAACATATAAATAGACCCATAATCTCACCTAAAAAGAGATAGACAGAAATCATAGAAAAATACAGAAAGAAGAAAGAGAGATCGAGAGCTTGTAATATTATAAATTCATAGTGGATTTTTGCTCGGTTGATCATTCAACCACCCATGGACGTTTCTCCGGTCATCGGAGTTTTACCACGTAAGAAACTAGTGTCTTGGTTACTTTCTCCTTCTCTTTCTCTTTGAAATCACAGCCAAAATCATAGCCGAAATCCAATCCTTGTTGGCTTTTCTGATACAATCCAGAAACCGATGTCAACAATTAGCGCTAGAAGGTGGGGCTGAACCTCCGATTTAATTAAGGATAATGGCAGGAAGCAGAAGCAGTTCTGGGGATGTCCAAAAATCTCAAGATAACTTCCATGTTGGCAGTAGCTCGCTGGATCTCGCTGCAACAACAGAGAACCCATCTACATTCCTGGCGGGGATCCAGCAAGTTTCTCCAACCAGTGGAGATCTGACACAACGTTTCCAAGAAGCATTGCAACATTTGGTGGCAGACGCAGCAAAGGAAGGAGTTGATCTACTGGTTGCAGAGGCATAAACTCCTAACCTCCCACCTGCGATGCTTCGTTCGGTTGTAGTAGGGCCAAAACAAAATGCACCGAAATCCGGAAGCCGAAAGGAACTCTACTCCAATCAATCAGGCTACACGTGAAACACCTGAGGAGGAACGACCACCCTAGAAGCAGAACCAGGATCAGACAGCCCGCACTAGACAACGTAAACATGACCGGCACAGGGATCGGTCATCATCAGAAGATAGCGATCGGTATCATCGTAAGCATCATCACCGAATCATACGTGAAACCCGGCATCAAAGTGAAGAACCCGAAAGAGGAAGGACAATCACCCAGCAGTTCAACCATCAGGGAAGTCCGGTGGGAAACAGGGACGTCATAATCCAGAGCCTAACTCGAGAAGTTGAGAACAATAGGCGTCAGATGGATGCATTGATCAGACGTTATGGGTGTAACGATTTATATGATGACGATTCTGACAGTCCATTCACCAGGGAAATCTTACAGACCCCATTCCCAGAAAGGTTCAGGATGCCGCACGTGGAGCAGTTCAAGAAAGACCCAGACCCAAAGGAGCACGTCAGACGCTATAAAAGTGTTATAGCCCAGTATGCCCATAGTGATCCCTTACTGTGACTCAACTTTCCATAAACTTTAGGAGACATGGGCTCAATAGTGTTCGGGAGATTGCCCCCAACAAGCATTGGAAGTTTTAGTGAACTAAGCAGAAGCTTCTCAAGGAAATTTCTGAGCAATGTCCACAGGAAAAAGTCAGTGGCTTACCTTTCTCAAATAAAGCAAGGGAAAGATGAGTCGCTGAAGAAATATCTGGAGAGATTTGGCCAAGCAGTATTAGAAATTGGCAGTGCAAATGATGAAGCAATAATTGCTGCATTCATCAACAACCTGCAGAATGGACGGCTATCTTTTGATTTAAGAATAGCCCGTCTGACTAGATACGCCGATATGATGGACATGGCAGGAGGATATGCACTAGCCGAAGAAGAAGAGATAGCCACTGGAGGATGTTATATGCATGGAGGAAAACCCGAGAAGGGAAAACATAAAGGAAATACCAAAAAAATGAGCAAGGACAAACGAAACGGGCGTAATGCCGAAGAGGCCACGGAAAAATCCCGAGGCAGATACACCAACTACACCCCTCTTCAGAAAAAACAGGAGGAAATCCTGGCCATTCTGGAAACAAAGAATATGGTACAAGAGCTACGCCGTCAATCTTAGTTTGCTCGGCGAGATACAACCAAATACTACAGGTTCCACAAGGAAACCGGTCATGAGACTTCCAAGTGTTACCAGCTCAGAGATTACATAGAAACCCTCATTCGGGAAGGACATCTACAGGATGTGATCTTGAAAAGGGATGAGAAATTAGAAGTAAAGAAAATTATCATGGGCGATCACAGCTCTGGTCAAAATCAAAGGGACAGTCTAGATGCCAATCAAATAATACATACGATCTTTGGAGAACCATCCACTGTGAGACGTAACCGAGAGCGAACATAGGAAATCAGAGAAGCAGTAGAGGTAAGAAATATCTTTGATGTAAACTCGGTCGAGCCAGACCTGAAGAGTGTAAAGGAAGGATGGGACCCAATAACATTCACAGAAGCAGACTCACATGGCGTCGATGTTCTGCCAAATGACGCCTTGGTCATGAGTGCCTGGATTGGTCACCGGGAAGTCAAGGGAGTTAAGGTCAGGTCACTCAGGACGATAAAGCTACCTGTGAAGATTGGAGTGGCACCTTGCCAGAGAACTGTATTGCTCAACTTCGTGGTGGTAGACTTGGACAATTGGCCATAAAATGCACTATTGGGACGACCATTCCTGAATAAAACTAAGGCTGTAACAACCACTTATGCTTTAATGATGAAATTTCCAACCGAAATTCCCAACCGAACAGGGGGTCGGGGTAGTCAAGGGATCCCAAGAGATGGCTTGAAGAGCTAACCTGTCAGTATACAAGGACAAGAATGAACAGGTTTGCACTATAACACAGCCGAGTCAGAACGAAAAGCCACTAACATTCGAATTCAATCCAAGGGAAGAGCCGATTGAATCCAAAACTGAATCGGTCGAAGAAATCACCTTGAAAGAAGATGAACCAGACAAAAAGGTCAAGATCGAGGTCAACCTGGAAGGAATAGTCAAACAAAGCCTCATTGATCTACTTAAATAATACATGGATGTGTTCGTTTGGAGTCATAAAGACATGGTCGGGATAGATGCCCGAATAATATCTCACCATCTCACAGTAGACCAGAATGCAAAACCGGTGATACAAAAGAGAAGATCATTCAATCTCTAAAGAAGTCAGACAATCAAACAGGAAGTAGAGAAGCTACTCGTTGTAGGATCGATTAGAGAAGTCAATTACCCTCAATGGGTGGCTAATGTAGTCCTCGTCCAAAAGAAGAATGAACAGTGAAGGATGTGCGTAGATTTCACAGATCTGAACAAGGCATGCCCGAAAGATAGTTTTCCACTTCCGATGATAGATCAGTTGGTGGACGCTACATCAGGCCATTAGTTGCTCAGTTTCATGGATGCCTATTCGGGATATAACCAAATCCGGATGAACAAGGCTGACGAAGGAAAAACAGCATTCACAACTGATCAGGGTTTGTACTGTTACACAGTAATGCCCTTTGGATTAAAAAATACAGGAGCAACATATCAAAGGCTGGTCAACAGAATCTTCACACGACGAATTGGAAGGAACATGGAAGTATACATTGATGATATGCTGATCAAGAGCATCACGGCAGGCAAGCACACTTCAGACCTGCGAGAAACATTTGATGTCTTGAGGAGATACCAAATGAAACTAAATCCGAAGAAGTGTTTATTCGGGGTTCCTTCAGGAAGTTTCCTAGGTTTTCAAGTTCACCAAGAAGGAATCGAAGTCAACCCCGAGAAAATCCAGGCCCTGTAAAAAATGACTTCAACGAGGACACTCATAGAAGTACAACGCCTAACAAGATGCTTGGCTTCCTTGGGTAGATTCATCTCAAAGTTCACAAACAGATGCCCAACCTTTTTTAAAGTAATTAAAAAAGGGAAAACACTTGAATGAAATGAAGAGTGCAAGCAGGCATTCTTAAAAATTAAATAATACCTAAGGCAGGCTCCCATCCTGATGGGAGAGACACTTCATCTGTACTTATCAATTACAGAACTAGCAGCCAGTTCAGTCCTAGTTAGAACAAAAGATGGAGTACATAAGCCAGTATACTATACCAGCAAGACACTTCTACCAGCCGAGACTAGGTATTCACAGGCAGAGAAAATGGCTCTAGCATTGGTTTCAGCAGCAAGGAAGCTAAGGTCATATTTTCAGGCTCATACGATCCAGGTACTCACTGACTGTCCAATAAAGCAAATTCTACAGAAGCCAGAGATTTCAGAAAGACTAACCAAATGGGCTATCGAGCTAAGTGAATTCGATATCCAATATGCCCCCAGGACATCGGTCAAAGGGCAATCAGTGGCAAATTTTATAGCAGAGTTAACAGAGCCGAACCTGGAAGCAAAAAGGATGTTGGGAAAAAATTTCCCATGAAAATTATATGTTGATGGTTCTTCAAACACTCATGGCAGCGGGGCAGGGATCGTAGTATGCACTCGAGAAGGAGAAGATATCGAATATGCCATCAAATTTGACTTCAAAACAACCAACAACCAACAACCAAGCCGAGTACGAGACGCTACTAGCTGGACTCAGAGTCTGCATAGCTCTCGAGGCGGATGATGTTAAGATATTCAGCAATTCACAGGTGGTTGTCAACCAAGTCCTGGACGAGTACCAAGCCAAGGATGAAGGCATGATAGCCTACCATGACATTGCAAAACAGTTCCTCCAGAAATTTAAAGAGTATAAGATTGCCCAGATCCCCAGAGAGGAGAATGAAAAGGCAGACGCATTGTCCAAACTAGCGTCAGCAACAACCACAATCAAACCAAAGACTATTCCGGTTGCACATCTCCTCAATCCGAGCACAGCTGAACCGAGAAACTTAGAAATTTTAGAAATCCGAACACCGCCAGACGGTTGGATTACTCGGCTAAATAGGTTCCTGGAAGAAGGCATGCTCCTGGAAGATCCCTTACAAGCAAAACGTATCATGTATAGATCAGCAAGGTACACATTGGTTGGAGGAGAATTATACAGAAGGGGGTATTCCAGAACACTCCAAAGATGTGTGTCAGAGAAAGATGGATATCGGATATTACAGGAAATCCATGCAGGAGTTTGTGGAAACCACACTGGGGGTAAAAGTTTGGCACACAAGGTACTCAGGCAAGGCTATTATTGGCCTACTTTGTTCTCAGATGCACGACAGTGTTCAAAAAGTTGCAATACTTGCCAAAGAATTGCTAATGACATCCGACAACCCCCTGAGCAACTCAGAAACCTCATGTCCCCATGGCCATTTGCCAAGTGGGGTTTGGATCTAATCGGCCCAATGCCAGCCGGAACAGAGGTGGAGAGAAGCATGTCATTGTAGTTGTCGACTATTTCACAAAGTGGGCAGAAGCTGAAGTATTAGTGCATATCACAGAAGAAACACCACAAATTTCATGAAAAATAATATACTTTATTGGTTTGGAGTATCAAACACTATAATCACTGACAATGGCACTCAGTTCGACAACCTGAAATTCAGACAGCTGTGCAAAGAGTACCAGATTGCCAATTACTATGCCACACCTGTCCACCCTCAAACAAATGGGCAGGTTGAAGCAGTGAACAAAATCATCAAACACACACTCAAAGCGAAGCTAGATGTCAAGAAAGGAAGCTGGGTTGAAAAGCTTCCTGAAGTATTATGGGCGTATCGGACAACAGCGAGAACTTTAACATGGGAGACTCCATTCACTTTAGCATTTGGAATAGAAGTTGTTATCCCTATAGAAACGTCATATATGTCACCCCGGGTCAGGCTCTGTGATGAAGATCAGAACGTTGATATGCTATTACAAAGTCTAGATGAGCTAGAAGAGAAAAGAGAGAAATCCCGAATACGAAATATGGCATATCAGCAAAGAGTAGCTCGCCACTACAACTCTCACGTTCGGGTAAGGAAATTCCAGCTAGGAGACTTGGTACTCGGGAAGGTGTCATTGAACACAAAAAATAAAGCTGCAGGTTCCCTGGTTGACAAATGGGAAGGCCTGTACAAAGTCGAAGGAATAGCTGGCCATGGAGTATATTGGATTGCACGACCCAATGGAGGGGTTTTACCCCGACCATGCAATGCCCAATATCTGAAGATTTTCTACCCTTAATTTTTTTTTGTTCCTTTTTCTAGTCAGGACAATTTTAGTTAGGTTAAATATTAGCTGTGGAAATTTAAACTTTGTTGATCTTGCAGTTATGTATAAAAATCAAACTCGGGATTTCTAAAAGAACATATGATAATAAGAACATATGGAAGACAAACATGATAATAAGAACATGCAAATAGAATACTCGGGACCATATATTCCTGAATAGGCGGAGAAGCTCGAAGGAGCATGCCAGCCGAGCAAGATCAATTGACCTTAGCGAAAAGGCTGAAACAAATAATATGGTGTGTAATATTAATCTAGAGGGGGGGAGGGTGAATAAATTTTAATAAACTTTTACCCAATTTTCGTTAAGAGTCAAGTTGACAAAAATACCCCTATCTAGTTACAAAGATACCACAAGTATAATAAATGCGGAAATAGTAAAAACACTTGAGATATACGTGGAAACCCTCAAAATGGAAAAAACCACGGGCTGATGAGTGTGCCACACTAGAACCTCGAATCCACTAATGATAAAGGAATTACAACCTAATCCCTGTTTAATCCTTCACCACTACCTAATCCCGGTATAAGTGAACCTAGTTCATCATGCTTGTGCTTTAAGCTACCTACTCCCGGAAGCAACACAAGTCTTACTTCTCAATGAAGAGATAAAGTGTCCTAAATGAATATATGATGATATTCAATGAACAAACAAAGCTAGGAAACCCTATATGCTTATCTGGGATAATGAGATGACAATTAATGCAATCCTAGATATCAAGTGCTAAATGACATGTTCAAATAGCCTAGCTATACATAGATCAATCAATCTTATGAATCTATCACAATACAACACTTAATCATGTCGTCACGACAATCTTTAATTTGTATCTAAAAATATTCTAAGAGAATACAATTAATTAAAGAGATGGTTTAGTAAGCAAAACACTTAACTTGTAAGAAGATAGTGAAGAACTTACCAAACAAGATGTGATGAAGCAGCCACATCCATTTATACACTCTAAATGAACTAAGATGATGCAAGATGAAGATTTAATGCTCATGGGAATGCTTTGAGTGATTAAAAACGAGTTCTTGGAAGTGTTTTTCCTTTGAAATGTGTTCTAAGGAATAAATGTGATATTCTGAACTCATACACGACCTTAAGGCATTGAGTTATATATATATAAGATCCAATCAGAGTGAGGTCGTTTTGGAAAAAATGTTCCAGCTTTCTCTGCGTGCGCTGGTGATGTGCGCTGGTCGAGCAGCGCACCACCAGCGTACAACTTATTTTTAAAATAGGCATTGGTCGGGTGGCGCATCCTAGTAGCGCAACACAAGCGCAGATTCTCTGGAAAGTTTGCGTTGGTGAGGCTGCGCTAGACGAGTAGCGCACCAACAGCGCACACCCACTTTTTTCAACTAAGCGTGGGTGCAGCAGTGCAGCTCAGTGGCACATGACTAGCGGCGGTCCACTGTGAAAGTTGCGTCGGTGAGGTGCGCTGGTCGAGTAGCGCACCACCAGCGCAAGACCTATTTTTTGAACACTCAAAAGTACAAAAGCAATAAGTTCAAGAGTGATGAATTTGCATCATATTTTAATGCCTAGCATGACATACAACTTTCATAGCAAGATGCAATTAGGTCAACAAGAGTCATTTAAACTAAAATGCATACAAGAAAACACTCAACATATAAGATCAAGAGTTATGCATGAATATGTGAATGTGTGCAACTATCTCTTCAAAGTAAGTAAGCACAAGAATTTTACCTTTGGTGCTTCTCCTCTTGAGGTCTTGAGAGCCTAAGCTACCCTTACATGAACCCCAACAATGTGGTTGTTCACGAAATAAGCCAATCAACAAATGAGGACTTTTCAATCTCCCCCTTTGGCTATTTCGTGACAAAACCACCACTCACATTGATCCTCACAAAACAAAATAGAAAAACACCAGGAAGATATTCTACTTTACAAAGAGATAAGCATAAAAAAACTTCAAGTCTTCAATCTCTTGTATAACTATCAACCCTACACACAAGGCAAGCACAAATACTCTTTCCAAACCAAGTGCATGTGAGATGATCAAGTGAATATAAAACAGAAGAATTTGCATTTAGAAATATGAGTATGATATCATGAAATGCTCATGCAATGCTCCCCCTCAACGGGTTACTCCCCCTACATGGAATATCCCCCTCAAATAAGTACACTGCAATGCTCCCCCTCAAAGCCAACACATTCTACTCCCCTAACATCACAATGCTAGGTCAATGCTACTCCCCCTTTTTGTCATGATATAGGCAAAGGAGAAGTCCCCAACCGGGTCACTCAAGGCAAAGAAAGAAAAGAGCATACAAGATTGTTGCATGATTATATAAGCCACATTTATGCAACTCTATTAATAGGAGAGATACAAGGAGATTTATTTGAAGAAAATGTGTGAATCAAAAATGCTTTGCATACAAGACATGTTGCATTCAAGTCCAAAAACAATAGTATTTGGCAAAGAAAATGACAAAGGATTCCAATATAATTCAAACCAATTTCACAATTTGTCATAAGAGAAGCAAGGATATAGAGTTCTTATAAATATCAAGTTTTAAAAGCACTATATCCAATTTTAAAAACTAAACATGGCATGAGCAACTTTGCACCCTATTTGATTTTTTCGGGAGGATACCCGTATGATAATAGCCATGTTCAACTAATAAAGAAAGAGAGACATTGATTAAACATTTTAGTCTCTCTAGCATTTTCACACAATGGGTTGCATTTAACAATTGCAATCAACAAATCATGCTTTATCATTTTTCATTAGCATGTCATTTAAGAATCATCATGTCATGGAGATAATTATAGGTCATTCAAACATGTACTTCCAATGTATATCTCCTAGTCCAAATATGCATGTTTGAACATAAATATGACATGGATTATAATCAAAGCAAAGTTCACACTTATTTAAGAAAATACAATATACCATAAGTGCAACCAAGCTACTCAAGCAATCAATAAAGAGGCATAAACATATATATTTTTTAAAAAAAAATTGCATGCAACAAGTGTACAATAGCTCTCTTTGCTTGAGTTCCCCATATGGGGTCAAAGACCACAACACATCACTCCATTAAACAAATCCCAATAGATCTACTAAGAGTCTTGAATCGAGTAGCATCTAAGGATTTAGTAAATAGATCCGCTAGTTGATCATTTGTACCCACATGCTCAAGTACAATGCATTTGCTCTCAACTAGTTCTCTAATGAAATGATGACGGTTGTCAATATGCTTAGTCCTAGAATGCTGAACCGGATTCTTTGAAATATTAATTGCACTCATGTTATCACAAAAGAGAGTAAGAGTACCTTGATTGAATCCAAATTCGACTAGCATTTGCTTCATCCAAAGGAATTGTGTGCATCCACTCCCAGCAGCAATGTATTAGGCCTCAGTCGTGGACAAGGAAATCGAATTTTGCTTCTTGCAAAACCAAGAGACAAGGTTGTTCCCAAGGAAAAAGCAACCACCCGATGTACTTTTCCTATCATCATAATTTCCTGCCCAATCTGCATCATTAATGCCTACAAGACTAGCATTAGTGTCAAAAGAGTACCAAATCCCATAGTTGGACGTCCCATTCACATATCGAATGATTCTCTTAACAGAAGAGAGAAGGGACTCATTAGGATCCTCTTGGTACCTAGCACACACACCCACATTAAAGGAGATATCGGGCCTACTTGCGGTCAAATAGAGCAAGCTACCAATCATGCCACGAAATAAAGTTTGGTCCACACTTTTACCGTTAGCATCCTTGTTTAGCTTCAACGTGGTACTCATGGGTGTATCACAATGTTTGGCACTTTCAATGCCAAATTTATTCACTAGGTTTTTGGCATATTTAGCTTGAGATATGAAAATCCCATCATCCATTTGCTTAATTTGTAAACCTAGAAAGTAACTCAACTCACCAACAAGACTCATCTCAAATTCATGAGACATGACATCAACAAATTGTTGGACTTTGGTGTCATTGGTGGAGCCAAAGACTATATCATCAATATAGATTTGAGCTATAAAGAGCTCATCTTTGTTTTTCATGATGAATAGAGTCTTGTCAACACTACCCCTAGTGTAGCCATTGTCTATGAGATATTGGGTGAGACGCTCTTACCAAGCCCTTGGTGCTTGTTTCAACCCATATAAAGCCTTTTTGAGATGATAGACATGATTAGGGTGGTGAGGATCTACAAACCCTTTGGGTTGCTCAACAAATACTTCCTCTTGCAAGAAACCATTGAGGAAGGCACTCTTAACATCCATTTGATATAATTTGAACTTGTGCAAACAAGAAATGGATAAAAAAAGCCTAATGGACTCAATCATAGCAACGGGAGCAAATGTCTCCTCAAAGTCAATACCCTCAATTTGAGAGTATCATTGTGCTACAAGCCAAGCCTTGTTTCGCACAATGTTGCCATCCTTATCGGATTTGTTCCTATATACCCACTTGGTACCTATCACATTGGTGTTTTTGGGCCTAGGAACTAGAGTCCAAACCTTATTCCTTTCAAATTGGTTAAGCTCTTCTTGCATGGCAAGAACCCAAAATTCATCTTTTAAGGATTCATCAATTTTCTTGTGTTCTACTTGAGAGGTGTAGCAAGTGTAGCTAATAAGATTATCCATTTGACGCCTAGTCCTAACACCCTCACTAACTTCACCAATAATGTCATCTTTGTCATGAAGTTTTCTAACCCATGGAGCAGGTTCTTTTGAGTCCAAGTGAGGAATCCTATCACCAAGTTGTGCTATGTCATCATCAAGACTAGCCTTTTCAACATTAGAGATATCAACTACTTTTTCCAAAGGGGAGTCATCAACTAAATCTATTTCCTCCTCATGGTCATTAGTTTTGAGCCTAGTATCATCAATGACAACATTAGATGATTCTATTACGGTTCTAGTTCTTAGATTAAAAACTCTATAGGCTCTAATATTCAAGGCATAGCCAATGAATATACCCTCATCACTCTTAGCATCAAATTTGCCAAGTTGATCACGGTTATTCAAAATGTAGCATTTGCTTCCAAAAGTGTGGAAGTAGCTAACATTTGGCTTCCTACCTTTCCATAACTCATAGGAGGTTTGCCTAGTGTGGGGCCTAAGGAAAACTCTATTTCCTATGTAGCAAGCCGTATTGACGGCCTCGACCCAAAGATTCCTAGGGACATTGTTGCTAAGCAACATCACACGGGCCATTTCTTGCAGAACCCTATTTTTCCTCTCAACAACTCCATTTTGTTGAGGTGTCCTAAGAGCCGAAAACTCATGAGAAATGCCTAGACTATTGCAAAAGTTTTCAAAATGAGCATTCTCAAATTCCTTCCCATGGTCACTCCTAATTCTCTTAATGCTTTTAATCTTGGAGTTCATTTCATTTTGAATTTTAGAGCAAAGCATTTTAAACTTATCAAAAGTTTCAGATTTTTCTCTAAGGAAATAGGTCCATGTGTACTTAGAGAAGTCATCTACACACACAAAAATGTATCTCTTTCCACCTAAACTCTCGGTTTGCATAGGACCCATAAGATCCATGTGGAGAAGCTCTAGAGGTTCTTTGGTGGTTATATACTTGCCCTTTTTGTGCATACTTTTGGTTTGCTTCCCTTGTTGGCAAGGTCCACAAACACCATTAACCTTTTTCCCAAGCTTGGGAAGGCCTCGCACAACATTGAACTTATCTAAGATTTTTAGATCCCTAAAGTTCATGTGACCAAGTCTTTCATGCCACAACTCCATTTGTTCATCCTTGGACACATTACAAGACACACTTCTAGCTTCAAGACAATAGCAATTGTCACTAGACCTCATACCTTTTAACAAGGTTTGTCCATTAGGCAATAGGATAGAAAAATAATTTTTCCTAAACAAGATGGAGAGTCCACCATCACTAAGATGTGAAATGCTTATCAAATTGGCTTTTAGACTATCAACATACAAAGCATTGAACAAGGAAGGTAATCCGGGAATGGAAATGGTTCCCTTTCCTTTGACCTTCTTATTGGATCCATCACCAAAGGTGACATTTCCTCCCTCCTCCATCACAAGAGTCTCAAAGAAACTCTTATTTCCAGTCATGTGCCTAGAGCACCCACTATCCAAATACCAAAAATCACATGAATGAGCTTTCAAGGCAATTTGTGCAACATGGCAAATGTGTTCATCCTTTATAATCAACCTAGGTGCAGTATTTTTCTTCCTAGTGGTCAATAATACATGGGATCTAAATGTCCTAGGATCATGCAAAGGTGTTCCACTCTTCCTAGTGACATGCATCATGGCTCTAGGTTTCTTAAGATCATGCATCATGGCTCTAGATGTCCTAGGATCATGCTTCATGGATCTAGCCTTTTTCTTTTCTATCATGCTTTCAATCCTACACAATTTGATATATCTAAAGCAATTTGGTCTAATGTGTCCATCAATACCACAAAAATGACATGTTGGTAAGAAGTTAGGAATTATACCATATCTTTGAGGATGCATTGGAGCCTTCCCATGTCTTTGTGGTTGTCATGCTTGTTGTTGAGGAGCTTTCCTTCTTTGTTGTTGAGCAAGATTTGATTGCTTCCTTGGTTGATCTTGCATGATAGGTGTTTTCCCTTTGTGAGCTTTTGGTTGAGAAAGGTTAACTTGAGGAGCCCTTGTAGGATGAACTTGAGATGGGCTTCTAGGTGCCACCTTCACTTGAGCACTTTTTGAACACTCTCCTAGATCAAGCTTCTTCCTAGGATTTTGATGAGGAGATGACCCATTGAAGTTCATGCTTCTTACAAAAATGGTCTTGCT
Source organism: Dipteronia dyeriana (assembly GCA_032871835.1). Taxonomy (NCBI): domain Eukaryota; kingdom Viridiplantae; phylum Streptophyta; class Magnoliopsida; order Sapindales; family Sapindaceae; genus Dipteronia; species Dipteronia dyeriana. Next base: position 25,489,640 of record CM065297.1, on the reverse strand, counting down.
TGAAGTGGAGGACATCTTGTCATCTTCAAACCCAAGCCCCTTCTTGTCACTTGGCATCTTTCCAATATCTAGCATGTGGTCAAGTTTCTTGATGCTAGAGTTCATCTTGGCCAACAACTCTCTAGCATCTTCAAGCTCTTTCTTCAACCCTTCTTCACTCCTCTTAGATCTTTCCAACTCTTCATTTAGTTGGTCAACTTGAGTTGAGAGATCTAGATTTTCTTCTTTTAATCTCTTGATCTCATTCTTGTTCTTTAATCTTGAGCTCTCAAACTTGGTCATTTAGTCCTTGAGATCCATCTTATCCACACTTCCATTTGTGGTTTGTGATGAAGATCCATCATCACTTGAGTAGTCTCCCTCTTGACTATCATTCTCTTCTTCACTAGCATCTTTGCTCCTAAGAGAGGATGTAAATGCTATGAAGTTAGCCATGAGTTCTTTATCATCCGAAGACTCATCTCCTTCATTAAAGTCATCACTTTCACTCCATGTGGCAGCCATCACTTTTCCCTTCTTCTTGTTTTTGTGATTTGCACATTCCGGGGCAAAGTGACCTATTCCACCACATTCATAGCATTACTCCTTTCTTCTCGGTCTTCTCTTGCCTAGGCTCAAACTTCTTGAAGGAAGCCTTTTTCTTCAAGTCTTGACCCTTGGATCCAAAGCCTTTCTTCTCAGACTTGTAGAATTTCTTGAACTTCCTCATTAGCAAGGCCATCTCTTCATCTGAGTCATCACCTTCCTCCTTCTCAACTTTGGAGGCTTTCAAAGCAATATGATTTTGCTTCTTTGATGATGTGGGGTTAGGACATTTCCTAGATTCATATGATAGAAGCCTCCCAATCACTTCACTTGGCTTCATGTCCTTGTAACCACTATTTTCTTCCAAAGCCGTCACCTTAGACTCAAACCTATCGGGTAGAGATCTCATAATCTTCTGCTTGTTCTTTCCATCTGGATAAGGATCACCAAGTTGATGACTTTGGTTCACAATGTCCATCAACCTTATTTCAAAATCATTGAAGCACTCGTTCTCATCCACCTTGAGCAATTCGAATTGCGTTTGGAGAACTTGAAGCTTCGATTCCTTAACCACGTCGGTTCCCTCATGTGCAACTTCTAGGATGTCCCATGCTTCCTTAGCTATCCTAGTGTTTTGAACCAACTTGTATTGGTTATCATCCATTCCACAAAGGATGGCATGCATTGCCTTCCTATTCCACTTTGAAGCCTCAAACTCTTGTGCATTCCACTGAGCCTTTGGTTTGAGTACATCATCTCCTCCATCTGCGGGATTCATCATGGGTGGAGTGTAGCCATCTTCAACCGCCATCCATGCCCTGTCATGAATTTGGCATATGTACGACTCCATATTGCCTTTCCAAGAGGTATAATTCAACCGGGTGAGGAGTGGAGGTTTAGTGCTGGAAGCTCCCTCATTGCCACCGTTTCCACTCATTGTGTTTATGAATGAATGATATGAATACAAGTGTATGAATAGTCAATACAAACAAACAAAATGCAACACACACCAAAATGAGCAAGGATCACCTATGTATGTCTAGGAATCTGCTCTGATACCAATTGAAACAAATAATATGGTGTGTAATATTAATCTAGATGGGGGGTTAATAGATTTTAATTAACTTTTACCCAATTTTTGTTAAGAGTCAAGTTGACAAAAATACCCTTATCTAGTTACAAAGATATCACAAGTGTAATAAATGCGGAAATAGTAAAAACACTTGAGATATACGTGGAAACCCTCCAAATGGAAAAAACCACGGGCTGATGAGTGCGCCACACTAGAACCTCGAATCCTCTAATGATAAAGGAATTACAACCTAATCCCGGTTTAATCCTTCACCGCTATCTAATCCCGGTATAAGTGAACCTAGTTCATCATGTTTGTGCTTTAAGCTACTTACTCCCGGAAGCAACACAAGTCTTACTTCTCAATGAAGAGATAAAGTGTCCTAAATGAATATATGATGATATTCAATGAACAAACAAAGCTAGGAAACCCTATATGCTTATCTAGGATAATGAGATGACAATTAATGCAATCCTAGATATCAAGTGCTAAATGACATGTTCAAAGAGCCTAGCTAAACATAGATCAATCAATCCTATGAAGCTATCACAATACAACACTCAATCATGTCATCACAAGAATCTCTAATCTGTATCTAAAAATATTCTAAGAGAATACAATTAATTAAAGAGATGGTTTAGTAAGCAAAACACTTAACTTGTAAGAAGATAGTGAAGAACTTACCAAACAAGATGTGATGAAGCAGCCCTATCCATTTATGCACTCTAAATGAACTAAGATGATGCAAGATGAAGATTTAATGCTCATGGGAATGCTTTGAGTGATTAAAAATGAGTTCTTGGAAGTGTTTTTCCTTTGAAATATGTTCTAAGGAAGAAATGTGATATTCTGAACTCATACACAACCTTAAAGCATTGAGTTATATATATATAAGATCCAATCAAAGTGAGGTCGTTTTGGAAAAAACGTTCCAGCTTCCTCTGCGTGCACTGGTGAAGTGCGATGGTCGAGCAGCGTACCACCAGCGCACAACCTATTTTTAAAACAGGTGCTGGTCGAGTGGCGCATCCCAGTAGCGCAACACAAGCACAGATTCTCTGGGAAGTTTGCGCTAGACGAGTAGCGCACCACCAGTGCACGCCCACTTTTTTCAACTAAGCGCGGGTGCAGCAGCGCAGCTCAGTGGCACATGACTAGCGACGGTCCACTGTGAAAGTTACGCTGGTGAGGTGCGCTGGTCGAGTAGCGCACCACCAGCGCAAGACCTATTTTTTCAACACTCAAAAGCACAAAAGCAATAAGTTCAAGAGTGATGAATTTGCATCCTATTTTAATGCCTAGCATGACATACAACTTTCATGGCAAGATGCAAATAGGTCAACAAGAGTCATTTAAACTAAAATGCACACAAGAAAACACTCAACATATAAGATCAAGAGTTATGCATGAATATGTGAGTGTGTGCAACTATCTCTTCAAAGTAAGTAAGCACAAGAATTTTACCTTTAGTGCTTCTCCTCTTGAGGTCTTGAGAGCCTAAGCTACCCTTACATGAACCCCAACAATGTGGTTGTCCACGAAATAATCCAATAAACAAATGAGGACTTTTCAAAGGCAAACCCGATACACCAGCTCGGGACTCTATCGGGAAATATTCCGGTGAAATGCATAGCTGTGTTAAGCAATTCAGAAAAAGGTTTAACGATTCGGTAAACCCTTGCACATAAAAACTGGGGAGACGTCCTTGGTAATGCGTAAGGACTCGAACATATGATTATGGTGAGCCATAATGTAATGTTCGGGTAGCAACTGTGTATGAAACACAAGTATAAACCTACTTGTCTGTTTTAAGATGACACGGTTAATAATACTAGCCAATTTAATAAGATACTTGGCATAAAGATTATAAGTGCCAGTTTAATAAGATACTTGGCATTAAAATTATTCAGGTGACAACCGGTTTAATAAGATACTCGGTGAAGTTACCCGAACATCAGAGTTAGCTAGATATTCGGCACAAGGATTACAATAGCCAGTTTAATAAGATACTTGGCATTATTCGGGTGACCACCGGTTTAATAAGATGGTTAAGTTACACGAACGTCAAAAACAACTGGTTTAATAAGATACTCAGCAACCATAGTCAAGTTAAAGAAATTTCGCGAGCAATAAAATCAAACCACCAGGTTCAGAAAAGCTACTCAAAATTTTATTGATCTTTCAAAAGAATAGTTACAGTAAGAACTCTTTACAAAGAACTGTTAAAAGTACAAAAAAAATCATATCTACAAAATTCAGGATTTTGAGGATTTGGAGCTCTTGCCAATACTCGGGTCAGGCACCATCTCATATTCTCGGAGAAGACTCTCATTAGAAGGCAAAGCAATCGTGTCAGCCGAATCATCCATCCAATGGCTGTAATCTTATCCTGGGATCGGCCCAACATCGGGCACCACACCCTTCACGACCGACTCCTGATTGGCATAAAAGGTCGAGAAGGAATGCTCAGATGGAACCTCCAAATGCATGGGATGGGGCTCTCTATCTCGGATGCGGCAGTAAGCCCTCCACTCCTTCATCTAAGTCTGGAGAGATTCCAAGGACAGATCCACATGATGTTTGATCGACAGCTCCCAGTTGGTTCGGGCCATCTCAGTCTCTCTATTCTTAACTTTGAAGAATTCGCCAGTTGAAACTAGCCCTCGCTGAAACTCCGAAGGAGAAGGGTGTCATAGTCAAGGGATCTTTTGAAACAATCCACCCTTTGGACTTCAAGTTCCAGTCTGGCTTCCCGGGATAAGGATTCGACTGTTAGAGCCTGGCGTTCCAAATCTTTGATCTTCTGCTCATACGCCGACTTGGACAGCTCCGCTTCCTGCTTGGCCTTGAGCATTGATTCTTGGGCAGAAGACAGTAATATAGGTACCTGTCCTGCAGAGGTATTACCTCCATCACCAGCGTTAGACCGCTCGACAGGCTCTTCACCAGGACCTTCACTCTGCCCTTGCCCGTCGCCAGGCAGTTGAGTATCGGTCGGGCCACTCTGACCACTAGTCTCCCCAAAGGTCGGCTGAACAGCTTCCTCAGAGATGTATTCAGGGATTTGCTCCTCTGCGGTATCATTTTCCTCATCAGACTCAGGCGAGGCAATACCATCATTGCTCTGACGGGAAGTTTCTTTTCAGCTCGTCTAGATAATCGACTTCACTTGGCGAGCCTGAAGATCCCAGACGATGTCCGTATCGTACACTTGGAAAAAAAGAGGAAACGTGTTAGAATACAAAAAAAAAGGTTGTAAAAATCACTTACATCGCCTGCGGTAACCCAAAATCTATTTGAAAAAGCCAAACTCTATCATCTTCGACTCATTAAAGAGATAAGTATTGCTTCTCTTTTCCAGAATGTGAACTGCTGCCCGAGTAAGTCTGGTCAGCTCAGTATCGCTGTAATCAATTTTCTTCTTGTTCCATAGCTCAAAAAAACAGAAGAAACAGGGAACTCTCAACACCGCCTGAGTATCCCCAGATCTGAGGGTGACTTCAAGACCGAGGCTCCCTCCGGTAAAAAACCAACTGTTCTTCCAGAACTTGTTGGATGTAAGGAATCCCCATATAAAACCCCTCTTTTTAGGGTCATCAGAGATATCAGCTCCCCGATTCACCTTTGTCCCCTTGGGGACCCAACAGTCTGGAGAATTAGACATGAGGAAATAGGTTTCTGTCTTGCCAGACTGCCTCAGCGTGAAGAAGTGCCTGATTTCACTTGGGGTGGGAGGCGACAGGTTCATCCGGCTGAACATATGCCACATGCACATCAAGATTTTGTAGCTGTTTGGGGCCAGTTGGGCTGGAGCAATCCCTACTTCTTCCAGAAACCAGGCGATCAAAGGGTGAAAAGGGAGAGTGACGTCGCAACAGAGCATGGATCCATAAACCGCCACTATGCCCAGGGGAGGATTCCATATGGCTCTATCACCCGTTGGAATCAGAGTAACCAAATTGGGCAGATCGAATCGGGCACGATACTTCTCTATTTCATCTAGCCTGACCACATTCGGCTCGGTATCAAACCAACTCAGGCAGTCAGCAGAGAAAGTGAGATTGACGCCTTGAACGTCTCTTCGACATCGTTCTCGTTGATAGTCTGATCACTGAAACGAATATCACCCGAGTTGTGCTTACAGACTTCACTTCTGCTTTGATGTTTTCCCATCCTTCGAAGATGTACCCTGTGATCAGAAATGTCAGAATCAGAACTAGATAAAGAACTTGATCAAGACTAAAAGTGACGTCAGAGTGAAGCCCAGAAACATCAAAAGGGAGGTTCATCAACAGGGATTTCCCCCAGTTATCTTCTAATACAGGGAACCAACTGGAAATCCCCACGTTCTAACGCATCAAGAGCGATATTAAAAAGACGATGACGGGAAGATGGCTCCATTAAAACTAACCTTGAGTAAATTTTGATGAAAGATCTTCAACGTAGAATCGCGACCTTCTGTGTAAAAAAAATCTGGGTTGAGAAATTTTTCTGTAGAGAATTGTTGAGAATAAACCAACGTTGTCACTCAGTGAAGAATTTAAATAAATGATGGCACGAAACCCTAGAATTTCAAGGTGGGAAAAAAACAATGATGAGGTTTGATGATATAGGCGGTGCACGGGGAAACGTGTGAGTCATTTCTCATAAATGATATCGAAAAACGAAGAGGCAAAAGACACGTGTCGAAAAGAGAACTGGTTTTCACCGTCAGAACTCCAAAACGTCACCGTCATTAAAGATCTCGTGTGGGGAGGCAAATCGAATTTACATGGTCACCATTAAGACACGTCATTATGAAAAGACATTTACTCGGGTACTGAAAAGATATTGAAAAACTAATTAAAATACTTTTGCCCTAAGAAACCTTTTTCAGCAAAAATATTTTAAGGGGGTATTGTCATATGTGAATTTTATCGCACGTACACGTTATCAACAAAGAGGATAAATTGCCAGGTGGACATCCGAATAGGCATTCAGAAAATATCCTACAAGACATCACCGAAGAAGAGAAAACCCGAGTAAGCAGATGTTGAATAAAACCTACTCAGGGTCAATCGACGTCATATAATACTCGGGATCAGTTAACGACACTCGGGACTGGTTAAATGACGTTTCTACTCGGGATCAAATGATGTTACTCGGGACTAGCGGGTATTATCCTTACTCGGGACAAATATGAAGAAAACTGAATAAAAAGCCTAGCACTTAGTTCACACGGATTAGGTCATTAAATACACGAATATATCCGTATCAAGAAGGAATCACAATGAGAACAAAATACTGAGCAGGAAAGGTTCCCAATCAGGCAACGACATTATTTTTTTAAAAAGACTACGCTCTTAAAAGGAAATAAGTCCTAATTAGACTACATTACTAGAGTCCCATTTGATTTCAATATAAGACTCCGAAACAGGAAAGAAGACAATCAGCTTCAAGCAAGTAATCATAATTAAATGCAAAGATCTATTACTTGTACAAAGCAGATTAGGGTTCTATAAACATATAAATAGACCCATAATCTCACCCAAAAAGAGATAGACAAAAATCATAGAAAAATACAGAGAGAAGAAAAGGAGATCGAGAGCTTGTAATATTATAAATTCATAGTGGATTTTGGCTCGGTTGATCATTCAACCACCCGTAGACGTTTCTCCAGTCATCGGAGTTTTACCACATAAAAAACTCATGTCTTGGTTACTTTCTCCTTCTCTTCTCTTTGAAATCACAGCCGAAATCCAATCCATGTTTGCTTTTCTGATACGATCCAGAAACCGACGTCAACATCTATCTATGGACTCTTTAGATTGCACGTCGTTTATTGTATCCATCTATATATGACACTCATATACACAGTTCAAGATTACATCCGACAATCTTGGATGTTAATTTTTCTGTACAAGTTATAAACTAAACAACACAACAATAATGAATTAAACTTTTCCTTTTATTTATTTCATAAATCCATTTACAAATTACATCTTTAGAGCATAAACCCCAACAATCTCCCACTTGCACTAAAGCATGTGCGGCATGTCTCATAACCCTAGACCATCTAGGTAACCAGAAAACACTTAAATGGTAAGATCTTTATAAATGGATCAACATGATTGTCTTGTGAGGCTATCTTTGAGACGATCATATCTCCTCTGTGCATTATCTCTCTAATGAGATGATACTTTCTCTCTACATGCTTCCCTCTTTTATGGCTTCTTGGTTCTTTGGAATTAGCCACAGCACCACTGTTATCACAATAAAGTGTGATGGGCATATCCAAATCTGGAACAACTTCCAGATCACTCAAGAACTTACGGAGTCAAACAACCTCTTTAGCAACTTTACAAGCGGCTACATATTCGGCTTCGATGGTTGAGTCAGCAATGCAAGAATGCTTGATTTTTCTCCATACAATGGCTCCACCACTCAGTGTGAATAATGATCCAGATATGGATTTTCTAGAATCCCTGTTTGACTGAAAATCAGAATCCGTGTATCTTAACGGGATCAAATCCTGCCCGGAATACACTAGCATATAGTCTCTCGTTCTCCGAAGATACATGAGAATTGTCTTGACAACAACCCAATGATCTAATCCTGGGTTTGACTGGTATCTGCTGACTACTCCCACTGCATAGCAGATGTCCGATCTCGTGCATAACATAGCATACATGAGACTACCTACTACCGATACATAGGGTACACGTCTCATATCCTCAACGTCTTAAGGTGTCTTAGGACACTGTTCCTTAGACAAGTGAACTCTATGTCTTGAAGGTAATTACCTTTCTTGGAGTTTTACATCGAAAGTCGTATAAGAATCTTATCGATATATGATGTCGATATATTGTTCTTACAATCCCTTATAAGTTGGATCCCTAGAATATAACTCGCATCTCCCAAATCTTTCATTTGGAATTGGCTAGCCAGCTAACCTTTTACATCAGAAAACACTCCCACATCATTCCCAATAAGTAGGATATCATCTACGTATAGGACCAAGAAAACTACTTTCTTATCAATGATGCGCTTATAGACACAAGGCTCATCGACGTTCTGCTCGAAGCCATAGGTTTTGATCACATCATCAAACCTAATATTCCACGATCTAGATGCTTGCTTAAGTCCATAGATGGACCTTTACAGCTTGAAAACCTTTTGCTCCTGATTTGGAGACACGAATCCCTCTGGTTGTATCATATAGATGCTCTTATCAAGATTGCCATTCAAGAATGCAGTCTTGACATCTATTTACCAAATTTCGTAATCAAAATAGGCAGCAATGGATAAGAGAATCCTAATAGACTTAAACATGGCTACTGGCAAGAAGGTCTCTTCATAATCGACCCCCTCTTTCAACCCTTGACCACTAGTCTTACCGTGAATGTCTCTACCTTCCTGTATACTCCTATATTTCTTTTATAGATTCACTTACACCCTATGGGTTTTACACCATCCGGTAAGTCTACAAGATCCCAAACTGAGTTAGAGTTCATGGAATCCATCTAAAGATTCATGGCTTTAAGTCATTCCTCTTTATCAGGATCTTTCATTGCATTCTTAAATGTCAATGGATCATCCACACTATCAGCAGAGACAACACCTTGTCCCTCATATATACCTAAATAGCATTCAGGTTGTCTCACAAACTATGTCTAGGTGGTAATGTATCCTGATTAAGAACCATCTGACTCTCAGATGTATATGGATCAACAACTCTTGTTGATGAATCACTAGTCTCACCAGGCTCCAACTCATTTAATACAATCTTGGAACGAGGTCTATGGTCACTAATGTAATTGTCCTCAAGAAACGTTATATTTGTTGATACAAATACTTTGTTGTCTTCAGGACTATAGAAGTGTCCACCTCTGGTCTTCTTGGAGTATCCTACAAACAGGCAGATAATAGACTTGGAGTCTAGCTTTTCAGTTCTGTATTTCAGCACGTGTGCTGGACACCCCAATATACGGAAATATCACAAACTAGCTTTACGACCATTCCACAACTCTAGAGGAGTCTTAGGAACAGATTTGGATGGCACCACATTCAAAATGTATGTCGCTGTTTGTAATACATGTCCCCAGAAGGAATTTGGTAATGATGAGAAACTAATCATAGATCTCACCATTTCCATTAGGGTTATATTTCTCCTCTCCGCTACACCATTTTGCTTAGGTGTACCGGGAGTGGTGAGTTGGGAAACTATCCCATGCTCGACCATGAAATCTTCAAACTCTTGGTCAAGGTACTCACCTCCATGATTCAATCATAGTGGCTTGATAGTCCTACCTAATTGATTATCAACTTCAGCTCAGAATTCTTTGAACATTTCAAATGTTTCCGACTTTCGTTGCTTTAGGTAGATGTATCTGTATCTTGAGTAGTCATCTATAAAGGTGATATAATACTCATAACCACCCCTAGCTTTAACATTCATCGGTTCGCAGACGTCTGTATGTAAAAGCTCTAGCGGTTCTTTAGCTCTAAGCCTTTTTCCAGTAAAAAGACTATTAGTCATCTTACCTTCCAGACAAGATTCGCAGACAGGTAAGGTGCCAACCTTTAACTCACTTAAAGGTCCGCTTTTTACTAGCCTGTTTTTCCGGTCAATGTTGATATGACCAATCCTTAGATGCCAGAGATACGTGTCATTATCTGGAGAAATCTTATGTCGTTTAGTTTTTGGTTTTTCAACCTTAAAACATTTCGGTGTTGAGCAGTGTAGTATGTATTAACGGTCTTAACCCATACAAATTGTTTTCATTAATTCCTGAACAAATATTCAGATCACTCTTTCCAATAATAACACACTTATTATTAAAAGAAACAGAATATTTTTAATCTAACAACTTAGAAACGGAAATCAAATTCTGTGTAAATCCAAGAATATAACATACATTGTCTAATAATATATAATTATTACAAAAACGTAATCTAATTACGTCCACTGCTCATGCCTGACACGACATCCCCTGACCCCACACGTATTGAGAAAGCTTGCTCCTCTAGTTGTGTCTAAGAATCAGTCCATTGTAAAGAAGAACAAACATGGTTAATGGCCCCTGAATCAATTATCCAGGGTAAAGAATCATCTTCCACTAAACATGACTCAAGAACAAGTAAATCATATTTACCTTTCTTGGACTTCATCTTGCGTTGGGCTTTCTTGGGTTTGGGCTTACCCTTCGCTTTCCCAGCAGACCTCTTTCTCTTCTTATTATTGGAGGAAGATGGTTTGGTAACATTTGTCTCACTGGTCTTGCCTTTGGTGTCCTTAGTCAAGGACTCAAAGGTAGTGAGCTCATTGAGCAACTGTGTGAGATTGAACCTCAACTTGTTCATTTCGTAGTTACTCTTAAACCGATCGAAATTCTTTGAAAGAGTCGTCAGTATGATGCTCACTTGACTGGGTTCATCAATGGCCCCGCTATTGACTTCTGCCTTGTTACAATAGGACATCATGCTCAGGAGATATTCTCGAACTGATGTACCTTCCTTCATGCGAGCGAGCATAGCGGAATGAACAACTTCGTGTCGCTTTTGCTCGAAGGGCTTCCCGAACATAGCTTGCAATGACTCCAAGATTTTGAATTTCGAAGTCATTGCTTCATGCTTTATGACAAGCACATCTGTCATTGAAGCCAACAGATATGTTCGTGCCTTCTCATCAGATGAGACTCATCGCTCGTATTCCTCACTAATAGTTCGTATGGTATTGGCAGCAGGCGGTGGAGGACATTCCTCCGTAAGCACAAACTTGAGGTCTTTGGTGACCAATATTGTATTAATGTTAAGTTTTCACTTAGTGTAGTTATCACCGGTTAATTTGTCGTTTACGAGAATATGAAGGAATGCAGAAGACATTATTGATGAAATAAATAAAACATTCATTCAGTCATTTATTTAAAACAAGTGTGAGTGCTTTGGCATAAATTTAAACATGATGTATGCATATGTTTAACGAACTAGAACTATCCTAAAACTAGTTACTATACCACGACAATCCAACATACCACAAAGAAGTGCCGCCTTAGGGTCGGTCAAGTCTTTGCATGTTGGACCGAGATATTCTCAATCAAATGATATTCTTGAATAACTCTTATTCCATATCATTCAACCATCGTTCATTCAGTCATATTTTTAATTAACAAACTTAATCAAAAGCTTCATGAGTGTAACTCACCATTTTAGATCTCACGAGTTTAACTCGAGAATTTCCACCTTAGGGTCGGTCAATCCCGAAATACTCTCAGAAATCCTATCCGTTAGGAAGTCAACATTGGTATTGACCTTTGTGGAAACCCTCCTTAGGGAGGACGAAAGCAAAGCCGTCACGAGACCCCACTTGGATCTCACGGTGTTGAACTAATGATGGAGACCGCGGGATATATATGTCATATATCCCTCTCTCACTCACTATTTTAAAACTGGGGTTTTCTATTATCCGTTAATGCACCTAGACTCTACAGGATCAAACGGCTAACTTTAATCAAGTTATCTAGTGCACTAACTAATTCATTATTAGAAACAAGTTATAATTAACTAATAAATTTTTAACGATTTTTAACTATTAAAAATCTAATCTATTAGTCAATAATCTAAGCTTTAGTAAACTATTTACTAATGTCAGATTATTATGAAAATGTTTACCAAGATTTAACTATTAAAACTCTAACACTTTATTTGGTTTATTTATTATTAGGTTATTAATCAAATTAATCCTAATAAATGAGCCTATTAATCTAACTTATTAAACACTTTAATAACTAGATTAATAATTAATGAGAATTACCAAGTTTTTAACTATTAAAAACTAATCTCATTTTCATAGCCAATTATGTATTTACCCATTTTAATCACATTAAAAAAAACAAAAAATATCAGGCTATGATGCATGTATGACATATCAAATATATTTGTGTAGGCACATCTAATCTAAATGACATACGTATGCACAATGCTTTTATCATCACATAATATAAAGCGTACATGAATTGACCGAGTACTGTGAATTATTTAACCAAAAAAAAATTGAATCTAAAATTACAAAAATATCCCCAAGACATTCCTTGGTCTTCTTGTAATTTCCGAGTCTTCCAGTCTCTTCAGGTCATTTCGATTCATCTAATGAATCCTTCTTCGCGATTTTTTCAGGTCTTCAACATAGGTTACATTTTTTTTATATATAATACAATAATAGTAAATATATATATAAAAACAAATAAAAAAAATATAACCCATAAACCCTAAATCCACAGTACCATATAATTATTGATCAATCATGTTTTTGTAAATTAAAAAATTTAATATACATACAAAAATATTATACAGTCAATTTAAATTGTGCCTACAATATCATACATTCAGGAACATCGAAAACAATTTCCTGTTCCGAAAATAAAACCAGCCTCTGATACCAAATCTTGGAACCCCTTTCACCGGTTATGTAGCGGGACTAGGTTTTAAAACTTTTAATACAAATCATAATCAGCATCTGAGACCAGTGAACTTGGGATCGTAATTATTTTTTGAAACTAATACATATAATATGTAAACACAGGAAATTATAATCAATATTATCAGCAGAAGAAAATCTTACCAACGTTTGGAGACTCCTTCACTTTACGATATGCTCCTGTCTGAACCACTCGATCTTCCTCGCTATCTCCCGGGACAAATAATTGCGTGTGGGAGCGTCACGATCTCATGAACTTGAATGGAAGAAATAGAGAGAATCGAAAAAACTCTTTCTTCTAAGAGAAAACTAACTAGAACAATTCTAGTTCTTAAATATATATATATATATATATATATATATATATATATATATATATATATATATATTAAACAGTGCACATAGCATTCAAAAAAAATTGTTTCCCTTTTTCTTTTTGTGCTTCACGCACCTCTAAATACTTTTTTTTTTCTTCTTACGCAAACCATTGCGTTTTGTATATATATCTAATATATATATATATATATATATATATATTATTTCTCATACACTTTTGTTTTTATAACATATCAAGCACCTGATTAAAAAAAAATATGACTCTAGCCTTTTTTTTTATCTCTTTTTGTGTCAATAGTGCACGACTGCACAGTACACACCAAAAGCATATCTTTATATATATATATATATATATATATATATATATATATATATATATATATATATATATATATATATATATATATATATATCATTGTTTGTATCCTATACAAACACTTATATATGTACACATACCAATTTACATATAATGCAATCTCTTGTGTTATCATTGATATATATCTTTTAATTATCCTTTTCAAATATATCTAGTATATTAAAAGTGATAATAAATATTTTAAATTTAAACTTAAATTCAAATACTTAGATAAATGATTTAGTAAAAATAAAATAATCCTATTATTTTATCTTCACCTAAATACATATATCAACCAACACCATCCAATTAATAGTTAATTAATAATTCATAATTATCAATATAATTAAATAATCTAATTATTTAATTAATGTAACTAATTAATGTAACTATTAACATTCATTAATTAAATAATCTCATTAATCAATTAATTCCCGAATAAACACGTGTCACTTTCGTAACACAATTAATTGGACAATCCAATTAATTAATTGTGACCCTTGTTACCTAAATCGATCGGGCTAGTAAGGGGACCTAATGGACCTTCCTCAGAATCATTAACTAATCTCTTTAATTAATATTCCTTGATTATTAACTCCAGTGTTAAGTTGCATTCTCTCAACTACAGACGCTTTTACACAGACCGATACAACTCGTTGTCCATCGATATAGCTATTACATATGGTATGATCCTTCACAGTAGTTCATAATTAGAGTTGGGTCATAATGTCTGTTATACCCCTCTAATTACATATATCCTTTAAGTACCATTGATTCTCTAATGGACAATAAATCCTATTTCCTCACGGAATTATGAGAGCGCTCATTTTATCCATGCCTCGAATCAACCCTTAAAGGAACTACCATCTACTTCTCATAAGAAGGAGTGGATTCCACTATTGTGTACAAACCTTCCCAACCACAAGCCAAACCGCAATCCCAAAATACAGAGTATATTGATCAGAAAATGCATCTGACCTCTCCCACGTATATCAAAGACCACAATCTAACCTGAAGGAGTCGATAAGACACTCCGGATTAAGATCACCCACATATAGCCATCATTATTTGATATATATGGATCTCATCGGTAAACGGATCTTGGTGAGAGATTCATATAGATCATGACCCGGTCCTATATGATCACATCATACAAGGTGCCTCCATTCCCATATCTCGTATGAATGATTCAGAATAGAATCACTGTACATTACAGAATGGACCGTAACTATAGATTAACCACAAATAAAGTACTCAGCTTTATTAGCTATCTATGGACTCTTTATATTCAACCCAGATTTTCTTACGCAGAGATTTCATCTCAACTCTCCATTAAAGCTTTTCCAGGTTTCTTTACATTTACTTTAAAGGTTAGTTTCAATAGATTCAACTTCCTGCCATCTCCTTTTTGTTATAGCTTTCAAAGCGCTTGAACGTGGAGACCTTCAATTGGTTTCCTGTGTTCGGAGATTATTATGGGAAATTCCTCCTAGCGAGCCTCCTTTTTTGGATGTTGATGGTTCTGGGCTTCATCTTGACGCTCACTTTAGTTCTAGCTTTGAATCTTCTTCTAGTTTTGAATCTTCTGTTTCTAATCATCACAGGGTTCTTTTACGATCAAGGATGGGAAAACATCAGAGTAAACGTGTAGTTCACAAACATGGCTCAGGCAGTTTTCAAATCAAGAGGCAAATAATTGACGAAAAAGATGTTGAGGAGGAGCATAGTGCATCTCCTATCCTCTTTTCTCTTGATCGTCCGAGTGGATATGATGAAGAACCGAATGTGGTCGGGGAAGCTGAAATCGAGAAGTATCGTGCTCCGTTTGACCTAGATGACTCTGTTATAATGACTCTTACTGATGATAGAGCTGCATGGAACCCACCTCCGGGAATGGTGGCGATTTATGGGTCCATGCTTTGATGTGGTGTAACTATTCCTCTCCAGCCATTCATCGCTTGGTTCCTTGCCGAGGCAAGGATTGCTCTGGCCCAACTTGCCCCAAACAGTTATAGAATACTAATGTGTATGTGACACATGTGAAGTCGGATGAACTTGTCGCCACCCTCACCCAGCAAAATCAGGCATTTCTTCACACTAAGGCAATCTGGTCAGAATGGAACTTATTTTCTTATGTCCAACCCGCCAGATTGTTAGGTCCCTAAAGGGACGAAAGTGAATCGGGGAGTTGGTATTTCTTCTGATGCCAAGAAGAGAGGCTTTGTATGGGGATTCCCTACCTCGAACAACCATTGGAAGACTAGCTGGTTTTTTACCGGGAGAAACTTGGGACTTGAGGTCAATCTCTCAACTGGGGAAAATCAGGAAGTGCTAAAGGCTCCCCTTTTTTTCTGTTCTCCTGACATCTGGAATAAGAAGAAATTTATTTTCACTAACGCCGAGTTGACCAGACTTGCTCGGGCGATTATGCGTACTTTGGAAAAGAGGAGCAAGTTCTATCTTTTCAATGAGAAGAAAATGATTAGCCTTGGCTTCTTTAATCAGATTTCATATTAACGTAGGCAATGTAAGTAGAAATTTTCTCATTTATATTTTTCTTCTACGTTACTATTTCTGACTTGGTTTTTCTTTTAACTTGTGCAGTATATGACTCGGACATCATCTGCGACGTCCAAGCTCGCCAAATGAAATCAATCATTCAGGTGAGTCAAAAAGAAGTTTCTCGCCAAAACAGGAAAGGTATTGCTCCACCTGATGAATCGGATAAAGAGTTTGATGAGGCTGATGAGTGAATTCCTGAGTACGTTTTTGAAGAGGTCATTCAACCGACCGTGGGGGAATCAAGCGGCCGGAGTTGCCCTAGTGGCCCTGTTAGATCTGTCTGTGCAGAGAGGTTTCCTGAAGATGAAGGTGGGCAAGGAGGTCGTCTTGGTGGCGAGGTGTCTGGTGAGCCAAACTCCAGAGTTAATGAGGTTCTTGCTGAGTAGTTTGCTGCCTGAGATGGAGATGGAATTAGGAAACCCTCAGATGAACAAGTAAATCTCGATACTGGTTTTTTTGGATCCTTCCAAGATGTTGATGATCAGGAAGATCCTACAGCTGACCTCAGCTTCCATCGTACTCGGGCTGAGAAAAGGAAGATGGACGACTCTCCCGCTCGTCTTTATAAAATCCCTCGGATGGTATCATTTATTGAGTCGAGTGATGATGATACCGAGGTTAGAGTTTCCCCCGAGCGTTTAAGTTGAAGCGTTTGTAGAAAGAGCGAAAACTTCAAACCTGAACTGGGATTCTTTACCTCCTAAGGTTGAAGATGCAAGGGCGGAACCCTCAGAAGACCATTCTTATCTCACTCCCCAGGATATGCTAAGGGCAATGTTCTCTGGTCTGACCTTCATTGGGGATGATCATTGAGGCCGCTTCAATGACGGTTCTCCAATAGATCGTCTTCAAAATATTTTCAACAGCGTGTCTTACGTAAGTCTTTTACCTCAACTGTTAAGAATGCATGTTAGATTTTTAACTCAAATCTTCCTTGCAGATAGTGGCCGAGTTCGCTGAGTTAGTTTAGACGTAACAACATCAAACTGATCGAATAAAGTGTCTTGAAGCTCAGTTAAAGTAGAGTGAGGATAGCCGTGCTCGGGTTGAGGCGGCTTACCAAAGGGAGGTGAGTTGCCTAAGAATTCACCGATCATTGCTTAGTTAACCAAATGCAAGCCGATAAGAGAGCTTTGGTGGCAGAAGAGATGGTTGTATCCTTCTAAAATTTACTATTTACTTCCCAGGAGTCGATGCTCAAGGCTGAACAGGAAGCTGAACAAGCCAGGTCATTTTATGAGCAAAAAATTGAAGATTTAGAGTGTCAAGCCTTGACGGTCGAATCCCTTTCAAAGGAGGCTAGACTGAAACTCGAGGTCCAGGGGGTTGATCGTTTCAAAAGGTCTCCAGCTTATGATGCACTTCTCCTTAGGGAATTTTAGTGAGGTTTAGTTTCAGCTGGCGAATTCTTTAATGTTAAGAATTGGGTAATTGATAAAGCTCAAACCAACTGAGAGCTGTCGATCAAAAATCATGTGGACCGGTCCCTGGAGTCTCTTCGAACTCAGATGAAGGAATGGAGAGCATATTGTCGTAGCTGAGGTAAAGAACCCCATCCTAAGCATTTAGAGGTCTCATCAGTGCATTCTCTCTCGACCTTCTATGCTAGTCAGGAATCTGGTGTGGATGGTTTGACACCTAATGTTGGTCTGATCCCTGGAACAGATTATAGCTGGTGGATGAACGTTTCGATTGACACAATTGCCTGGCCTTTAAATAAAAGTCTCTTCCATGAGTATGAGATGGTGTCTGACCCGAGTATCGGTAAGAGTTCCAAATCCTCATCTCAGCCGTAGTCATTTTTTGTAAAATTTTGCTTTGTAAGAAATTTTGATCAATGAAGTTTTATATTTTTTCCACCTACTTTATTCTGTTTGCCAAGTAATTTATTAAACCGGCTAACTCTATTGCCTGAATAACTTCACCGAGTATTTTATTCAACTTAGTTTCGTTACTCAAACAATTTTTAACGCCAAGTATCTTTTTAAACAGGCGAACTCTATTGTCGGAATAACTTCACCAAGTATCTTGCTTACCGGTATCTGATGCGTTTGGCTTCTAGGAGATCTTTTAGAAGCGCGTCTTCTTCCAAGTACCTTTTTAACTGAGTCATCCAACAGTCTGACGGTGTTCGAATTTTTAAGATTTCAAAGTTTTTCGGCTCAACTATACTCGGTCTGAGGAGATGTGCGACCGGAATAGTTTTTGGCCTGATTGTGGTTGTTGCTGATGCTAGTTTGGACAAAGCGTCTGCCTTTTCATTTTCTTCCCTGGGAATCTGGACAATCCTATATTCTTTAAATTTTTGAAGGAGTTCTTTTGCTTTGCCTCAATAAGCTATCATACCTTCATCTCTAGCTTGGTATTCGTCCAGGACTTGGTTGACGAGTACCTACGAGTCACTTAATATCTTGACCACATCTGCTCTGAGGGCTATGCATACTCTAAGTCCAGCTAGTAACGCCTCATACTCGGCTTGATTATTTGTTGCTTTGAAGTCGAATCTCATGGCATATTCAATATCATCTCTTTCAGGGGTGCATACTACGATCCCTACCCCGCTGCCATGAGTATTCGAGGAACCATCAGCATATAACCTCCACGAGAAACTCATGCCCAGCATATTTTTTGCTTCCAGGTTTGGTTTTGTGAATTCTGCTATGAAATCTATCACTGTTTTTCCTTTGAGAGATGTCCTAGGGACGTACTGAATATCGAATTCACTTATCTCGATTGCCCATTTAGTTAATCTCCCCGAAATTTCTGGCTTTTGTAAGATTTGCTTAAGTGGGCAATCGGTGAGGACCTGAATTGTATGAGCCTGAAAGTATGTCATCAGCTTCCTTGCTGCTGAAACCAATGCTAGGGTTGTTTTTTCTGCCTGTGAATACCTGGTTTCAGCTGGAAGAAGTGCCTTGTTGGTATAGTATACTGCATATGTACCCCATTTTCTGTTTTGACTAGAACCAAGCTTGAAGCTAATTCCGTAATTGATAAGTACAATTGGAGTATTTCTCCAATTTTAGGTTTTGAAATGATGGGATTCTGACCTAAGTACTCTTTGATTTTCAAGAATGTCTGCTCGCATTCTTCGTTCCATTCGAGCTTTTTCCCCTTTTTGATCACTTTAAAAAAGGGAGCACATCTATCTGTGGCCTTTGAAATAAATCTGCCTAAGGAAGCTAAGCATCCTGTCAAGCGTTGCACTTCTTTTAGCGTCCTTGGCGAAGTCATTTTTTGAAGGGCTTGGATCTTCTCAGGGTTCACTTCGATTCCCATCTGGTGAACTTAGAAACCTAGGAACCTTCCTGGTGGAACTCCAAATAGGCATTTGTTCGAGTTTTACTTCATCTGATATCTCCTCAAGACATCGAATGTTTCCCGCAGGTCTGAAGCACGTTCATCTGCCCAGATGTTTTTTTGGTTAACGTGTCATCTATGTAAACTTCCATGTTTCTACCTATTTGGCAAGCAAAGATCCTATTGACCAATCTCTGATATGTTGCTCTAGCGTTTTTCAGCTCAAAAGCATTACTGTGTAACAGTATAAGCCTTGATCGGTCGTAAATGTTGTTTTTTCTTCATCGGCCTTATTCATCCGGATTTGACTATATCCCGAGTAAGCGTCCATAAAACTCAGTAACTCATGGCCTAATGTAGCATCGACCAATTGGTATACTCTTGGGAGTGGAAAACTGTCATTTGGGCAAGCCTTGTTCAGGTCCGTGAAGTCCATGCACATTCTCCACTGCCATTTTTCTTCTGGACCAGGACCACATTTGCTATCCACTAAAGGTAGCTAATTTCTCAGATTGATCCTACATTGAGTAACTTCTCCACTTCTTGTTTAATCGCCCGACTTCTTTCAAGATTGAATGACCTTCTCTTTTGCATTACTGATCTTGCGTTTGGATCTACTGCTAAGTGATGTGATATAACTCTGGCATCTATTCCTACCATATCTTCATGGCTCCAGGCGAATACATCCTTGTATTCTCTAAGTAGATTAATAAGGTCTTGCTTAACCTTTTCCTCTAAATTGGCCCCAATTTTGATCTTCTTATCAGGTTCATTTTCCTTTAAGACTATCTCCTCTATTGGTTCACTTTTAGACATCTTCGGTTCTTCCCTTGGATCAAATTCAAACAACAGTGATTCTTTTTCGATCTGATCTGATCGTGTTATGGTGCACACTTGTTCACTATTATCTCTGTCTTTGTAAACCGAGAGATTAGCTCTTCTGGCCATCTCATGGGACTTCTTAACTACTCCTACACCCCGCCCAGTTGGAAATTTGATCATTAAAGCGCAGGTAGCTGTTACTGCCTTAGTTTTATTCAAGAATGGTCGACCTAATAGCATATTATTAGGCCAGTTGTCTTTGTCTACCACTATAAAGTCGAGTAACATTGTTCTCTGACAAGGTGCTACTTCGATTTTCACGGGCAACTTCACTGTCTCGAGAGACCTGACCTTGACTCCCCCGAATCCTCTGAATGGGGTATGGAAAGGTTGTAAATCCTTTCAGTCTAACCTAAGTTGATTGTAGACATCCACATTAAGAATATCGGTCGAACTGCCATTGTCCATTAAAATCCTCTTGACTTCCATGTGGCCAATCTGGGCACTTATGACGAGGGCGTCATTTGGTCAAACATCGACCCCATGTGAATCGACCTCTATGAATACTATCGAGTCTCATCCTTCCTTTATTCTTTTCGGGTCTAGTTCGACGGAGTTAACATCAAAATTATGTCTTGCCTCCATCGCTTCTCGAATTTCCTGAGTCCGTTCCCGGTTACTTCTCCTGGTCAATGTTCCTCTGAAGATCGTTTGTATTACTTCATTCGCCTCGGGACTGACCCTTTTGTTTCGACCCGAACTATGATCGGCCTTGATCTCTTTCTTTATTTTTGACTTCTCATCTTTCTTTAGGATTATATCTTGGAGGTGTCCTTCCCGAATGAGGGTCTTTATATAATCTCTAAGCCGGTAACATTTGGAGGTCTCATGACCGGTTTCCTTTATGGAATCTGCAGTATTTTATCGTGTCTCGCCGAGCAAATTGAGATTGTAGTCGTGGCTCATTTACCAAATTCTTTTCTTCTAATATTGCTAGGATTTCTTCCTATTTTTCCGGAGATGGGTGTAGTTTGTGAAGTTTCCTCGAAACTTCTCAGAGGTCTGGTCAGCATTACGCCCACTTCTCCCATCCTTGCTTATTTCTTTACTGTTTCCTTTTTGTTTTCCTTTGTGGCTTTGTACCTTCGACTCGGCATCTTTCTATTCGGGCCTCCCTCCATACATGTAGCAACCTCCTGTTGCAAACTCCTCCTACTCGGCTAATGCATATCCTCTATCCATATCCATCATATCTGCATATCTGGTTAGACGAGCCGTTCTTAGGTTAAAAGACAGTTGTCCATTCTACAAGTTGTTTATGAATGTAGCAATTATTGCTTCTTCATTTACACTGCCGATTTTTGAGACCGTCTGGCCGAATCTCCTCAGGTATTTTTTCTAACGACTCATCTTTCCCTTGTTTCAGCTGAGAAAGGTAAGCCGTCGATTTTTTCCTGTGCACATTGCCCATAAATTATCTTCAGAAACTTCCGTTCAACTCACTAAAACTCTGAATGCTTGCCGGGGGCAATCTTTCGACCCATCTTGAGCCTATGTCTCCCAGAGTTTGTGGAAAATTGAGACACAACAAAGGGTCGCTGTGGGCATACTGAGCCATAGCGCTTTTATACAGTCTGACGTGTTCTTTAGGATCTATATCTTTCTAGAACTGTTCCACGTGTGGCATCCTGAACTTTTCTGAGAAAAATGTTCGCAGGATGTCCCTGGTAAAAGAACTATCAGAATCATCATCAGATAACTCGTTATATCCATATCGCCTAACCAACGCGTCCATTTGACGCCTGTTGTTTTTGACTTCTCGAGTCAGGCTCTGAATCATAACATCTCTATCCCTCACCAGTTCTCCATGATGGTTAAACTATTGGGTGATCGTCATACCTGTTTCCAAGCCTTCTTCACTCCGTTCCCTAGTCTCGTGGGTCAATCCTTACAGGCATATGGTTCCATGACGATGTTTGCGATGGTGTCGATCACTATCCTCAGATGACGATGACCGATCCCTGCTCCGGGCATACTTGTGGTGCCTATCATGGGCCACCTGACTGTGATTCCTCCTCTGGCATGGTCGTTTCACGATCCTTGTCCTGGTTACGTGTTATTCCCCCAGCTTGATTGATTTGACCCGAGTTCCTGCCAGCTTCTGGTATATCCAGTTTTAGCCCAATTATAACCGAACGGAGCCTTGTAGGGGGAGGGTTTGGAGGATGCGCCTCTTCCGCAGCTAATAGATCTACTCCTTCTCTTGTCGAGCCCGCCAGTAGCTGTTGCAGTGCCTCACGAAAACATCGTGCTATGTCCTCACTGGTATGAGGGATTTGTTGGATACCAACCACTGATGCTGGTTGGTTCTCGACGGTTGTGGCGGGATCTCGTGTGCTCCCGCCTATATAAGCATTATATGGAGATTTCCAGAATATCCACAGAACTGTTTCTACTTCCGCTACCAGCCATTGCTTAATCAAATCAAAGGTTCAGTCCCCCCTCCCCCCTCCCCCTTCTAGCGTCAATTGTTAACGTTGATTTTTCGATGGATGAGAAAGCCAACAAGATTGGATTTAGTTATGACCTGTCAAAGAGAAAGAGAAAATTAATGCAATTTGAAGCGAATAAGACACAAGTTTACGTTGTAAGACTCCGGTGATCGAAGAAACGTCCACGGGTGGTTGAATCAACAACCGAGCCAAAATCCACTATTGAAATAAATAAGTACACCACTCGATCTCTTTTTTCTCTCTCTGTTATTGATTGTGTACTTTTTTTCTATATCTCCTAACAATGAGATTATGGGTCTATTTATATATGCATAGAACCCTAATCCTTGTTGTACAAGCAATGAAATAATTCATATTTAATTACAATTGGTTGCTTGTTGGAGTCATCTTTAACTTCTTTCCTATTGCAGAGATTTCATAGAGATCGAATGGGACTCTAATGATATAGTCCGTTTAGGACTTATTTCCTTATAAATGTGTAGTCTTCTCGAAGTAGAGTTGTTGCCTGATTTGGAACCTGTTTCCTGTTTGGTATTTTATTCTTCTAGAAATTCTTCTTGATATGGATGTCTTGCGTATTTAAGCATGACTGTTGGTTCACCCACATGCAAATCATGTACTGGATTTTTTTATTCAGGTTTCTCTTATTTGTCCCGAGTAGAACGTGACATCACTTGGTCCCGAGCAGGTCATGACTTTTCCGAATACTTGTATTCTCACTTACTCGGGTTTCTATTCCTTTACGATGTCTTGAAGGGTACTTTCCGGATGCCTATTCGGATATCTACCTGACAATTTTAAAGGACTGTTCACTTTGTCAGTGACGTGTTTATTTGACAAAAGTATACATATAACAATATGTATTACCAAAAAATATATTATTGAAAAGATCTCGTTCAGATCTTTAAAATTACATCAATATTGATATAAATATTCAATATATTTAATTTGCTTATTAATTATATATTAAAATAATAGTAAACTTTTATGATAATTTAAATATTTATTGTGAGAATATTCTCTAAAGATTTTTTTAGTGTAAAATTTGGTGTTAAATATTGAAGTGAAAAAAAAAATTAGTGTAAACATAGTCCTAAAAAATTCTCATTCAACTCCAAATTGAAGTAGAGTTTGATGTTCAACATTGGAGTTGGTCTAAACGATAAAATATAATTAGAGTTAAGCTAATTGGATGGTATCAATAATCATGTTAACTCATTTATCTGCTTAACAATAGTGTTAAGGGTTCGTACAAGGCATCTTGCCAATGTGGTTGGACTCTCCCTTAGGAGTCACCACCACCACGGTTCAACGCCTGTGGTGCATGTATATATATATATATATATTATTTTTCCCTTCTTGACTTTTAATCTCAAGTATGGGTTTCGTCTTCTCTATTGTGAGAGTAGTAGTCTGTGTTGTGCTAGTATAATCATATCTCGTCAGGTCTCAGCAATTGTAACCTTTCAAAAAAAAAATTGTGTTAAGGGTTCGTTTTTATTGATTTGATAAAATTATTAAGGGTACAGATGTAATTTTAAATTTTAATGGTATATAAATATTATATGAAACCCTAAATTCAATACACACATTAGCTGATCTTATCATGTTAAAGTTAAAATCGAATTTAGCCGTACCAGAATTGTATTTAGAAGTATGATTCGATAAATAATGTTGTTGTGTGTTGTTTGTATTAACTCAAAAATAATCCTATTATGTGCGTGGTCGATCAAACAAGGGCCATTCATGATTCGACCGCCACATGTAATGAGACTGTGAGGTTGGTAGTCAACTTGAGGCCCATTTGAAATTCGGGAACTTGGGCTTTTGGCCCAAACTCACGCTGACCAGAACTTCACATATATTTTGTGGTTTGGAATTTGGAACGTCAATATTAACATAAATCTAGAATTCAACATTTAACCGTTCTTTAATCATTTTAAAACTCAATTAAATATGTTATTCAAACATGAGATAAATAAATAAATAAATGTAGGGGTGGATATTAAGTTCCGAACCGAACCGAACCAAACTAAAAAAATGGTGTTCGGTTCGGTTCATCAAATGAATTTGGTTTAAACCGGTTTAAAAAATTAAAAACCGAAAAAAATTCGGTTCAAACCGATTTGGTTTTCTAAAAACCAGTTTGAACCAATTAAACCATCTATATAAGTATAACTAAAAAAACTCTAACAAACTTCTTTAACTATTTTTTCATTAGTACTAGTTAGTTTGATTTGTTTTTTATTTTGGGCTTGGGGCATGGGTTATTAAAAATATTAAAACTCTGGTCCAAAATTAGAATCCAACAATCCATCAAATTTAAAAACATATTTAAAAAAACTTATTAAACCCATCAAATCAATAAAACCCATTAGGTCTAAAACCGAAATGAACCGAACCGAAATGAACCGATTAAAATCAAATCAGTTCAGTTTGGTTACCATTTATTATTCGGTTTAAACCGATTTAATTTTAAATGAACCGAAATGTTTTCGGTTCAGTTTGATTTTACCTAAAATCGAACCGAACCGAACCGAATCGTACCTATCCCTAAATAAATGAGATGATGCAGGACTATCACAATTCACAACCCATGAGTAAATACTAAATAGATAGTTAACCAATCAAGTCTAGATTTAAGTTATAACCAACACACCTATTTAAATAAGACGTAGGACTGTTAAAGTCAAATGTTAATCCAGTTGTCAATTAATTATACTTTTGATGTCAATCAGCCATGAATTGATGTAATTTGCTACATGATTGATCGAGTAATTATGGTCATTGGTTCTCTTTCTTTTTCACTTCGGGACCTAGCACTGTATGTTAATTTATCTTTAGCTAAATAATATACAACTCTATTAATTATAATTTTGATGTCAATCAGCTATGAATTGATGTAATTTGCTACATGATTGATTGAGTAATTATTGCCATTGGTTCTCTTTCTTTTTCACTTCGGGACCTAGCACTGTATGTTAATTTACCTTTAGCTAAATAATATACAACTCTATACTCTCTTGGGAATACTATACGTTTCAAATTTTTTTCCTTGTTTTATAGATTAATACTACTTTATTAAAATTTGATGTCAAAATATGTTGTCCAAATGATGTGGTATCAATCTGATCCAATTATTTAAATCAAACAAATCTAATATAATATAAATGAATGGATCATAACGATGCTACATCATTTATGCACCAGATTTGGGTACTATGGACAAAGTAACATTATTTATCTTTTATGTGTTAACACTGATCGAATCCATTAGATTTGTCATGATCCAAAATCCGACTCTATCAATTTAATCGAACTGATTACAAATTGTCTAGTCTGATCCGATTCGATCAAAATATAATTTATATATATTCTGAACCAATTACAAAATGCTTTAATTTGATTCGAGTTGATCGAATGGATTTAATTCATATGAAACTGTTATTATATTTATTTATTTATTTATTGAGTTGCATATGAAACTGTTATTAACATTTAAAATTAAAAATAACAAAATCAAATAATTTATTCATAATTTACTTCAAATAAAAACAGTACCAATTTTAAAATTCAAAACACATTTTGTTGTAACACAAAGTTACAAACAGGCAACAGCTACTACATGAAATTAGGAATTTGGGTTGGATTATTAATTGGGCGTCACATTTGTGTATAAATAAATAAAATATTTTAGGCCAGTTAATCTGTTATTTTGGTTGATCCTACGAATTTTCATATGGCTGCTGGCTGCATCAGATTCAGTGGAATGAATTATAGAGTTTTAAATCAAATTTGTGTAAGCATTATATATTAAAACAATTAAATCTCATATTGCATACATAAGTATGAATAGTTGCGTATCTGAAAGCACAGCGGAAACAATCCGAGTTATAGAATCTCAATCCCGAATTTATTGAATAACGCGATAACCTGAAAAGAAACAAAGAAAACAATAGAGAGTTTTCTACTCTCTTCTCACCTTCATAGATTGCTTAATGGGAAAACAATTATGTATACGTTATGTGAGTGAGAGTAGGAACCCCCTATATATAGTATAACTTCCTAGAATCCTAACCCATAAAGGATTCTCAAAAACCCTAATAGGATAATTAGTCCTAATAAGAATACTAGGCCCACACATATACAATAGTCCATATCATATCCTACATATATTTAATGTAGGTAAAGTGCACCGAGCACAATAATATTGATCACATTAATAACGGGTTTTATCCGGACAACTCTCACTTACTTAAACATTCCAATCAATTCGCTTTTCATAAACTTAAAATATAATGTCATATGTTGCTCACAATTTTTATAAAAATCTTACATTCTCTCACTTAAGCTATATAGACATTATTATTTTAGATTTAAAAATTCATTTTAGAAAACAACTCTTCAAATTGATAAACAATTATGTGTGGCCACGAAGAATGTTTAAGAGAGTAACATCTTCCTTCCCCTTAGTCCAATAAAACCTCAAGTATCCAACTACAAAGACCATTACATCTTTAATCGATATATGACCATATGTAATCAAAATACCCTTAGCTCTACCTACCCGAGTAAAATGGTATGTATGTGTGGTATGGAAATTACATGCAAATGTGATCATCATACCTATTTCCATATAAGTCCAACTTCGCATAATGCGAAGCAGCTTATGACGAGCAAACTTAATGTCTTAAGCATTTTACACTCATTTGCCAAACATTTTAACCATGGGTTAAATCTCCCTTAAGACAGGCAAATCTTTCTATTTTAAGTAATGTTCATTCATCGATGGAAACTTTATACCTTATGAGTGAATTGCTCCCTCAAAGCTAAAAGCTTTAAGATTTCTTGTCATAACTAATCATCCGTATGCACACAATAACAAATATGACAAACATCTTAACATGTATCTACAATACATTAACAATATTCTCGAGACTATAAAACAAATATGTACATAATAAATGCCGTTAATCTAATAAAAATGACAACTCACACTAACCAAACACATCAAAAATTTCAATCCAATGCAGGATACAACATGCTCCACAAAACTTCCGAAGTCAAATATCTTGGTTAGCATATCAAGAGTTATTTTACTTATGACTATTAGAAACTTGCAACTCTTAAATCTTTCTTTCACCACAATATCCATATGATTAAAACTCCGAGATCTCTTATCATATTCACAGAAGATAGATGTCGTGAAATCATCACATAATAAACCATATATTTCATTATCCATATATACATGTGAGCATGAAACAAAAAACCTCTACAAATTATATGAAACCTCCTTTTTTATCACTATCTATTGATACATACCAAATTGGTTTAAAATCCGTAAAATCTACTAATGTAATAATAGATCAATACAAATATATTAAGCTTACATCAAACTATCATTTACGGATATATACATGACATTTTCTTATGAGAACGCTCTAATTTACTTGAGGAATTAAAAACTTATATAAGTTTATCACTTTTTCCAATAGGTACCTCAAACAAGCAAACTTGTAATCATATTTAACCCTTTTAAGTGCTTTATTAATATATTTTCTCAATAGCATTATCAAAATAAGCTTGTTTGAGATTTTTCACCTCGAAATACTAGAGACAAAATTCTTATTGTCACACAATTGACAAAATAGAGCGCATAGAAAATAAACTTACTCCCACTAACCCTCAGTTATGTCTAATGACAAAATAAATCTTTTAACAAAGTTATTAAATGTCACTACTTTATTAAACTAAACACCATTGTCTGGAAACTTGAATAACTATATCAATGAAGTTTTCAAGTATGCAAACTTAATACTAATTTTCAAGTAAAACCTTCTAATCATAAATCTGACCATATAACTTTCAACATTTATGTTAAAAATATTAGTACTTTGAAAAATCTTTTTCAACCAATAAGTTAGCAACTTTTTAACAGCCAAGTCAAAAACCAAACTTCAATGACATCTAAAATTGCAATTCAACAAACATGACATTTATTCAATATAAATATCATAAGCACAAGATTTCTTCCCTAAAAGTAAGCCTTTTAAATTATACATTCTTAACAACATTACTCTCTCCCCCTTAAGAATGTATAATGCATAGATACAATTATTCTCATAAATAAATCATGACAAGTTCTTTGAACTATTACCAATACTTTCTAACCTTTTACAGTCATATTTTTATATTTTATATGATCACTTTTAATACAATTAATTAAAAGACTTAAAACTGAGAGTTTAAAAATAATCAAAATATCATAAGAATCAATTATCTTCATTCTACCTTTAGTCATGTGATTAAAAAATTATATCTAAACTACAAGAATAATCATCAATCTAATTCTAAAACCAAAAGTAGAAGTTAGAATACAAGAAGAGTTTGAAGACCCATAAAGATTATTATTTGCAAAATCACCATATAACTCACTAGGTGAAAATCATAAGCAAGAATATATTATCTTGAATAAGCTCAAGATATTAATTTAAATTCTCAGTCCTATTATGAAAATTGTATTATACATTTCAGAACCAAAATCGAAAATATCATTCAATAAAACGTTTAGAAATTAAATATAATCTAAATATTATCATGAGTTCAATTGAATTCTAATAAAACTTCTAAACTACTTGGTCCCTTTTTAAATACCAAGTTCTTTGAAAGAATTTATAATATAAAATGTATCACGAGAAACAATCTACTAAGTGCTTAATTGACAATCAATCAAATATTAAAAAACATAAATCATGGGGTACCTTTTCTTGCGATAGCAAATTATTTTATTTCATCGGTATTTTCTTTGACTTGCTATGTTGAATTGTCAAAATTTCCAGAGTACTTCATATGATGTTTGTACCCTATCAACTTTATCAAAATAACAAACAAAGACATAACTTCATAGTAGATTAATCTCCATCTATTTATAAGGCACTAGACCTTAACAAACTTTCGATAGTGGATTCACTAATCTTTATTTACCCTTTAATCCTTACTAAGGTAAAAACCAATTGGAGCATCTCATCTAATCCATCAAAAAGGTTCATCAACCAATATCTTAATGGAATGTATTTAGAAATAGTAGAGGTGTTTAAAAAATTATTTAAACGACAATTTACTCATACTCACATCGATTTCCATAATCATTATAAATAATTATTTAACCTTCATGAAAATCCAATACAACATCATGATTTGTCTTTTGGACAAAGACCACAACATACGTTTTAAAAAATTTCTACAAATGATTAACCTCTTTGGGAGATAGGACATCAATCTTTATTCTTCAATGCTCACAAAACTTACACAAGTAATGACTCTCTTAGGCAGATGATCAACACATGTATAGTCTTACCTCAATGTAGTACAAAACCTTTAATCATTGATAATCCAACGAATATTATGGAATCTTAACAACTAGTTCACTACGTGAATACATAGCCATCCAAATTCATAAATATACCAAACACAATTGATTATATAATTTTATTAAAAGATCATTATAAAATCTTAATGGTCAGTCCACTACGTAGAAACATAACCATCCAACTTTATAATAATTTCGAATATAATCAATTAATGTCCTCAATGAAATAAACAAATCATAATGAAATATTAATTGTTAGTCTACAACGTAGAAATGTAACCATACAATTCCATAATAATTTCATAGGTTATACATTTGTAAAACATGGTCTAAAAATCCAATATCATTACATCCAACATAAATTTATATTGTCGTATGTGAATTTTACCAAGCATACACGTCATTGACAGGAAGGAGAAAATAGCCAGGTGGACGCCCAAATGGGCACTCAGGAAATATCCTACGAGGCATCATTAAAGAGAAGAAAGCCCGGCTAAGCATATATTGAATGAAACCTACTCGGGATCAGTTAACAACACTTGGGACTGGTTAAACAACACTTCCACTTGGGCTCAAACGGCGCTACTCGGGACCATCAGGTATTACTCTTACTCGGGAATAAATACGACTCGAGTAAGAACTTGGTACTTATTTCACACGGATTAAGTCATTAAATACGCGAAGATATCCATCAGGAAGGAATCCCAAATAAAATGGAACATTCAGTTAGAAGAGTCCCCAATCAGGAAATAACTTGATTACTTTACGAAGACTACATTCTTATAAGGAAACAAGTCCAAATTGAACAGCACTACTAGAATCCCTTTAGATTTCCATAAGAGACTCCGAAACAGGAAAGAAGACAAATCAACCTTAAGCAAGTAACCGAATCACAATTAAATACAAAGATCTTGTATTATTTGTACAAAGCAGATTAGGGTTCTATAAGCATATAAATAGACCCATAATCTGGCTCCAAAAGATATAGGCAACATAGCATACAACAATCATAGCAAATACAGAGAGAAAAAAAAGAGACCGAGAGCTTGTAAACATCATATTTTCATAGTGGATTTTGGCTTGGTTGATCATTCAACCACCCGTGGACGTTTCTCCGGTTATCGAAGTTTTACCACGTAAAATATTATCTTCGTTACTCTCTCTGAATCTCTTTCTCTTTGAATCAATAGCCGAAATCCAATCCTTGTTGGCTTTTCTGACATAATCCAGAAATCGACGTCAACAATTGGCGCTAGAAGAAGGGCTCGAACCTCCGAACTTGTTAAAAGCAATGGCAGGGAGTAGAAGCAGTTCAGGGAATGGCCAAAAATCACCAGGCGATTTCCATGTTGGCAACATGTCACAAGATCCTGCAGCAAACACAGAAAACCAGCCTGCACACCTGGCAGGGATCCAGCAAGTTCCTCCAACCAACAGAGATCTTACGTTGCATTTCTAATAGGCCTTGCAGCAATTGGTGATAGATGCAGCAAGAGAAGGGATTGATTTACTGGCTGCAGGAGCACATACTCCCAATTCTCCACCCGTAAGGCTCCGTTCGGTGGTGGTTGGGCCAGGAACAACTATGCCAGGAATAACTATGCCAGAAACCAGAAGGAACTCTTCCCTAATCAACCCGGCTGGACAGGAAACACTTGAAGATGAATAACATCACCAGAGGCTGAACCACAATCAAACAGTACGCACTAGACACCGTAAATATGACCGGTACAGGGATCGGTCGTCATCAGAAGATAGTGATCGACCTCATCGATAACGTCATTACGGAGTCATGCGAGATTCTCAGCATCAAAGTGAAAAGCCATAAAAGAATGACAGTTACCCAATTGTTCAACCGTCAAGGAAGCCCGGTGGGGGACAGAGATGTCATGATCCATAGCCTAACTCAAGGAGTCAAGAACAATAAGCTTCAGATGGATGCCTTGGTCAGACGTTATGGCTATGCTATAACGATTTATCTGACGACGACTCAGACAACCTATTTACAAAGGAAATCTTACGGACCCCTTTCCCAGTAAGATTCAGGGTGCCACACGTGGAGCAGTTTAAGAAAGACACGGACCCGAAAGAGCACGTGAGACGCTACAAAAGAGCCATGGCCCAGTATGGCCACAGCGATCCCTTATTATGTCTCAATTTCCCACAAACTCTGGGAGACATGAGGTCGAGGTGGTTCGAAAGGTTACCTTCAGCAAGCATTATGAGTTTCAGTGACCTAAGCAGGAGCTTCTCAAGGCAATTCCTGAGTAACGTTCACAGAAAAAAGTCAGTGGCTCACATTGCTCAAATAAAACAAGGGAAAGATGAGTCACTGAAGAAATATCTAGGGAGATTCGGCCAAGGGGTATCAGAGATTGGCAGTGCAAACGATAAAGCCGTAATCACTGTATTCATCAATAACTTGCAGAATGGACGGCTATCCTTTGATTTGAGAAGAGCACGGCTGACTAGGTATGCTGACTAGGTATGCTGACATGATGGACATGGCAAGAGGAAACGCACTGGCCGAAGAAGAAGAATTAGCTACAGGAGAAAACTATATGCACGGGGGAAAGTCTGAACAGAAGGATGCTGAATCCAAGAGGCAGAATCAAAAAGGAAATCTAAAAGGGAACGAGAAGGAGAAAAACAAGGATGGGGGTAATGGGTTCAACGCCGAGCGGTCCATAGAGAAATA
Source organism: Dipteronia dyeriana (assembly GCA_032871835.1). Classification (NCBI taxonomy): domain Eukaryota; kingdom Viridiplantae; phylum Streptophyta; class Magnoliopsida; order Sapindales; family Sapindaceae; genus Dipteronia; species Dipteronia dyeriana. The sequence goes on along the minus strand of CM065297.1, from coordinate 25,456,630 downwards.
CCGAGGCAGATATACCAATTACACCCCTCTTTAAAAAAAACAAGAAGAAATTTTAGCCATCTTGGAAGAGAAGAATATGGTGCAAGAGCCTCGGCGACAATCACAGTTCACCCGGAGAGATACAACCAAGTATTGTAGGTTTTATAAGGAAGCCGGGCATGAGACTTCAAAGTGTTTTCAGCTCAGAGATTACATAGAGACTCTTATTCGGGAAGGGCATATGCGGGATGTAATCTTGAAAAAAGATGAGAGATCAGAAACTAAGAAAGAAGTCAAGGTTGATCACAACCATGGTCAAAATCAAAGAACTAGCCTCGAAGCCAATCAAGTAATACATACAATTTTCGGAGGTCCCTCTACTGGGAGAAACAACCGAGAACAAACTCAGGAAATCAGAGAAGCAATAGAAGCAAGGAATAACTTCGACGTAAACTCGGTTAAGCCAGACCCGAAAAGGGTAAATGAAGGATGGGACCCAATAGTCTTTACAGAGGCAGATTCCCATGGCATCGATGTTAGACCTAATGACGCTTTGGTTATAAGTGCCCGGATTGGCCATAGGGAAGTCCGGAGAATTTTAATAGATAATGGGAGTTCAGCAGACATCCTAAGCGTGGCCGTGTACGACCAGCTAAGACTAGACCGAAAAGATTTACAACATTTCCATACTCCATTAAGAGGGTTTGGAGGGATAGAGGTCAGGGCACTCGGGACTGTAAAACTACCCGTAAAGATCGGAACGGCACCATGCCAAAGGACTGTCCTGCTTGTAGTTGACTTGGATAATTGGCCGTATAATGCATTATTGGGCCGGCCATTCCTGAATAAAACAAGGGCCGTGACGGCCACTTATGCATTAGTGATCAAGTTCCCAACAGAACAAGGGGTTGGGATAGTCAAGGGATCCCAAGAGATGGTCCGAATAGCAAACCTGTCAGTATACAGAGACAAGCATGATGCTGAACAAGTGTGCACCATAATGCAGCCAAATCAGTGTAAAGAATCCTTGTCATTCGAACTAGATCCAAGGGAGGGCTCGAATGAATACAAAACAGAATTGGTTGAAGTAGTACTTGAAGAAGATGAACCGGATAAGAAAATCAAGATCGGGCCAACTTGGATGGAAAAGTCAAGCAAGACTTAACCAATCTGCTTAGAGAGTACAAAGATATATTTGCTTAGAGTCACGAAGATATGATTGGAATAGATGCCCGAGTAATATCCCACCACCTCGCAGTTAGCCCGAATGCAAAACCGGTAATACAAAAGAAAAGATCGTTCAATCCTGAAAGAAGTCAAGCAATCAAACAAGAGGTGGAAAAGCTACTGGCAACTGGATCAATTAGAGAAGTCAGCTACCCTCAGTGGGTCGCCAACGTAGTCCTCGTCCAAAAGAAAAATGGACAATGGAGGATGTGAGTGGATTTCACGGATCTAAACAAGGCATGTCCAAAGGATAGCTTCCCACTTCCAAGGATAGACCAGCTGGTGGATGCCACAGCAGGTCACGAATTGCTCAGCTTCATGGACGCTTACTCAGGATACAATCAGATCCAGATGAACAAAGCTGATGAAGAAAAAACAGCTTTCACAACGGATCAGGGTTTATATTGCTACACAGTAATTCCCTTCGGTTTAAAAAATGCAGGTGCTACGTATCAAAGGTTGATCAATAAAATCTTCATTCGGCAAATAGGAAGGAACATGGAAGTGTACATTGATGTCATGTTGACTAAAAGCGTCTCGGTAGATGAGCATGCCCGGGACCTCCGAGAAACATTTGATGTTCTGAGAAAATACCAGATGAAATTAAAACCGAACAAATGTTTATTCGGAGTCCATTCGGGGAGATTCTTGGGTTGTCAAGTCAACCAAAGAGGAATCGAAGTTAATCCCGAGAAGATCCAGGCTTTGCAAGAAATGACCTCACCTAAAACATTGAAAGAGGTACAGCGCTTAACAGGGTGTTTAGCCTCCTTGGGAAGATTCATCTCAAGGGCTCCAGACAGGAGCGCACCCTTCTTCAAGATAATCAAAAAAGGGAAAGGAATCGAGTGGAATAAAGAGTGCGAGCAGGCATTCTTAAAAATAAAAGAGTACTTGGGACATGCTCCCGTTCTCTCAAAACAGTAAAAAGGGGAAATACTTCAGCTGTATCTGTCAATAACGGAGCTTGCAGCAAGTTCGGTCTTAGTCAGAACAGAAGATGGAGTGTAGAAACCAGTGTATTATACCAGCAAGGCACTCGTACCGGCTAAGACCAGGTACTCACAGGCAGAAAAGATGGCTTTAGCATTGGTTTCAGCAGCAAAAAAGCTGAGACCATATTTTCAAGCCCATACAATCCAGGTTCTCACCAATTGCCCATTAAGACAAATTTTACAAAAACCAGAAATATCAGGAAGACTTACAAAATGGGCAATCGAGCTAAGTGAATTCGATATTCATTATGTCCCCATAATCTCCCTCAAAGGACAAGCTGTGGCAGACTTCATAGCCGAGTTCACATATATATGTTCTTTTTTCTAATCAGGACAATATTAGTCAGGATAAATATTAAACTGTAATTTGAATCTTTGTTGATTTTTGCAGTAATAAATAAAACTTCTCGAAATTTTCAAAAGAAAAGCATCTAGCTCGGGATTTCCAAAAGAAAGCATATGATAATAAGAACATATGGAAGCAGAGCATGATAATAAGAACATGCAAATAGAATTCTCGGGACCATCAATCCCGAATGGGCAGAGAAGCTCGTAGGAGCATGCCAGCCGAGCAGGGTTAAAATGTCCTTCGTAAAAAGGCAAACCTGATGCACCAGACTCTGGAAAAATGCTCGGGATGCTATCGGGAGAAATTTCGGTGAAATGCGTAGCTGTGTTGAAGCAATTTTTTTTTTAAAAGAGCTCAACGATTCGGCAAACCCTTACGTATAAAAACTGGGGAGACGTCCTTTGTATTGCGTAAGGACTTGAACGTATGATTATGGTGAGCCTTGATGTAATGTTCGGGTAGCAACCGGGTATGAAACACAAGTGTAAACTTGTCTGTTTCAAGATGACTCGGTTAATAATAAAGAGCCTGTTTAATAAGATACTTGGCAATGGAAGTCATTCGGGTAACAACCGGTTTAATAAGATACTCGGTTAAGTTACCCGAACCTCGAAGAAGCCAGATTAATAAGATACTTGGCAATTGAAGTCATTCGGGTAACAACCGGTTTAATAAGATACTCGGTTAAGTTACTCGAACCTCGAAGAAGCCAGTTTAATAAGATACTTGGCAATTGAAGTCATTCGGGTAACAACCGGTTTAATAAGATACTCGGTTAAGTTACCCGAACATCAAAGAAGCCAGTTTAATAAGATACTTGGCAATTGAAGTCATTCGGGTAACAACCGATTTAATAAGATGCTCGGTTAAGTTACCTGAACATCAGCCAGTTTAATACAGCACTCAACAACAATCAGCAATAAACAGATCAAGACCATTCAATTCAAAATAAAATAGAATTTTAATGCCCCTAAAAGAATGGTTACAGTTCAAAGAATGGTTCTGTACAAGTAAAAAATAATCAGAATTTTCTACAATTCTACAAAATTAAGGTTGTGAGGATTTCGAGCCTTTGCCAATACTCGGATCTGGCACCATCTCGTACTCACGAAGTAGGCTCTCATTAGACGGCCAAGTGATATCATCGACAATATCATCCATCCACTGGCTGTAATCTTCACTTGGGACTGGCCCGACATCTAGGACTACACTCTCAACCGACTCTTGACTTGCATAAAAGGTCGAGAGAGAATGCTCGGACGGAATCTCTAAATGCATGGGATGGGGCTCTTTGCCTTGACTACGGCAGTAGGCTCTCCATTCATTCATCTGAATCCGAAGAGATTCCAATGACCGGTCCACGTGATGTTTGATTGACAGTTCCCAATTAGCTCGGGCCTTCTCAGTCGCCCTATTCTTAACTTTGAAGAACTCATCGGCCGAAACTAGCCCACGTTGAAATTCCTGTAAAAGTAGGGCATCGTAAGCAGAGGATCTTTTAAAACGATCCACCCCTTGGACTTCAAGTTCCAACCTGGCCTCTCGGGAAAGGGATTCAACTGTCAGCACTTGGTGCTCCAGATCTTCGATTTTTTGGTCATACGCAGACTTCGCCTGCTCCGCCTCCGACTCGGCCTTGAGCATGGATTCTTCAGCAGAAGATAGAAGATTTTGAAGTGATGCAACCTTCTCCTCTGCCAGAGATGCCTTGTCCTCGGCTTCAACCTGCTTCGCCAGACAATGGTCGACAAATATTTGTACAGAACCGACCTCCTGCTGGTAAGCTTTCTCGGCTTGAGCACGGCCCTCCTCACTTGCCTTCAATTGAGCCTCTAGACGCTTTATTCGATCAGCTTGATGTTGTTGCGTCTGAACTAACTCAGCGAATTCGGCCACCATCTGTAAAGAGATATATTCAGAAATCTGACAGAAGCAAAACAATAGAGGAGTCGGATTTAACTTACATAAGATGCACCGTTGAAAACATTTTGAAGACGTTCGGTCAGGGAACCATCCCGAAAGCCGTTCCAGCGGTCTTTCCCGATAAAAGCTCTATCGGAGGACATCTCTCGTAGCATATCCTGGGGAGAAAGAAATAAAGGAACCCCCGAGGGTTCAGCTCCCAGATTTTCAAACTCGGGGCAGGATAAGCCCTGTTCGGTTCTAAGGATGGAGAAAGATTTGAAGGAACCCCCGAAGGTTCAGCCCCCATATTTCCAACCTCGGGGGTAGAAGAAGCCCTACTCTGTTCTGAAGCATCCGCATCTACTGATGCTCCAGCCCCAACACTCGGGGCAATCTCATCTGTAACATCTTCGTCACTGAAGTCAATAAATGAGACTACCCGCGGAACTTTGAGAGGACGAGACGGTGAACTAATTGTCTTTCGTTTCTCACCCCGAGAACGGTGGAAGTTAAGATCAGCAGCAGGATCTTCCTACGGATCATCCCGAAAAGACTCAAAGAATTTGTCACCTGCAGGCACTTGATCCGACAAGACATTACCACCGTCGCCGGCTTCAAACCTCCAACAGGCTCTTCACACGGGCCTTCACTCTGGTCACTTGGACCAGCAGAATCCTGAGTAGGAGGCTGAGCACCCTGATCAACGCACTCGGGAATTCGTTCCTCAGCAGTGTCGGTTTCTTCATCAGGCTCGGGTGGAGCAATACCCTCATCACCCTGACAGAAAGCTTCCTTTTTACTCGTTTGCAGAATCGCCTTCACTTGGCGAGCCTGAAGATTGCTGACAACGTCCGGATCGAACACTAAAAAAAAATCATGTTAGAAAAGAAGATGAAAAATACAATAGAAAGGGCACCGGGTCTTACATCGCCTGCGATGACCCAAAATCTGTCTGAAGAAACCGAGCTTTATCAAATCCTCCTCTTTAAAAAGGTAGCTCTTGCTCCTCTTCTCCAGAGTACGAACAACTGCCCGAGTCAGCCTTTTCAGCTCAGAATCATTATAATCAATTATTTTTCTGTTCCACACTTCGGAGGAACAGAAGAAACGGGGAACACTCAACATCTTTCGGGAATCCCCAGATCCAACAGTGACGTTGAGCCTGAGAGCCCCTCCAGGAAAAAACCAACTGTTCTTCCAGAACTTGTTGGATGTAGGGAATCCCCAAACAAAACCCTTCTTTTTTGGGTCATCAGAAGCATCGACCTCCCGATTCACCTTTGCTTCTTTGGGGACCCAACCGTCCAATGGAGTAGATGCAAGAAAATAGGTCCCTGTTTTGCTAACCTGCCTCAACGTAAAGAAATGCCTGATTTCATTCGGGGAAGGCGGCGAAAGGTTCATTCGACTGAACATGTGCCACATGCACATCAAGACTTTGTAACTATTCGGGGCCAATTGAGCTGGGGTTATCCCTGCTCCAGCCAAAAACCAGGCAATAAATGGTTGAAAGGGAAGTGTGACGCCGCAGCAAAGCATGAATCCATAAATCGCGACCATACCCTCAGGAGGATTCCATACGGCTCTATCCCCCACAGGAACCAAAGTGACTGAGTCGGGCAAGTCGAATCGGGAGCGGTATTTTTCTATCTCAGCTGACCCGACCACATTCGGCTCAGTATCAAAGCCACTCGGGCGAGTATCAGAAAATGAAAGACGAGACGCCCTGTACACTTCATCAACGTCACCCTCGTTAATAGTCTGTTCCCTGGTCTGAACGCTGCTCGAGCCGTGCTTGTATACCTTACTTCTGCTCTGATGTTTACCCATCCTTCAAAAAGATACCCTGTGATCAGAAATATCATAATCAGAACTAGATGGAGAACTCGATACATGGCTGAAAGTGACGTCAGGGTGAAGCCCAGAAACATCAACCTCTAAGAATGGAGGTTCATCTATTGGGATATCCCCCAGTAATCGTTTAATGCAAGAAACTAACTGGAAATCCCCACGTTCTAATGCATCAAAAGCGATTATAAAGAGACGATGGCGGGAAGATGGCCCCATTAAAACTAACCTTGAATTAAGATTGATGCAAGATTTTTAAACGGAGAATCGCGAACTTCTGGATAAAGAAATCTGAGTTTAAAGAAATTTCTGCTGAAGATTGTTGAGAATAAACCAACGATGTCTCTCAGCAAAGAATTTAAAGAAGAGACGGCAAGAAACCCTAGGGTTTCAAGGCGGGAAAAAAAAACTTACGACGAAACTCGATGACGTAAGCGGCGTTTGGGGAAAAGCAAAAATCATTTCTCATAAATAATATTGAAAAATGAAAAGACGAGGGACGCGTGTCAAAACAGGAAGTAGCCCTCGACTGTCAGAACTTCAAAATGTCGCCATCATTTAAGATCTCGCTTGATGAAGCGAATCGAAATTATAGGGTCACCATTAAGACACGCCATTATGACAAGACGGCTATTCTGACGAGTAAAAATTAAGACGATTGAAATACTCTTGCCCGAAATGAAATTTACTAGGCAAAAATATTTTAAGGGGGTATTGTCGTATGTGAATTTTACCAATCATACACGTCATTGACAGGAAGGAGAAAATAGCCATGTGGACGCCCAAATGGGAACTCAGGAAATATCCTACGAGACATCATTAAAGAGAAGAAAGCCCGAGTAAGCATATATTGAATGAAACCTACTCGGGATCAGTTAACAACACTCGGGACTGGTTAAACAACGCTTCTACTCGGGCTCAAACTGTGCTACTCGGGACCATCAGGTATTACTCTTACTCGGGAATAAATACGACTTGAGTAAGAACTTGGTGCTTATTTCACACGGATTAAGTCATTAAATACGCGAAGATATCCATCAGGAAGGAATCCCAAATAAAATGGAACATTAAGTTAGAAGAGTCCCCAATCAGGAAATAACTTGATTACTTTACGAAGACTACATTCTTATAAGGAAACAAATCCAAATTGAACAGCACTACTAAAATCCCACTCGATTTCCATAAGAGACTCCGAAACAGGAAAGAAGACAAATCAACCTCAAGCAAGTAACCGAATCACAATTAAATACAAAGATCTTGAATTACTTGTACAAAGCAGATTAGGGTTCTATAAGCATATAAATAGACCCATAATCTGGCTCCAAAAGATATAGGCAACATAGCATACAACAATCATAGCAAATACAGAGAGAAAAAAAAGAGATCGAGAGCTTGTAAACATCATATTTTCATAGTGGATTTTGGCTTGGTTGATCCTTCAACCACCGGTGAACCTATCTCCAGTCATCGGAGTTTTACCACGAAAAAATTTATCTTCGTTACTCTCTCTGAATCTCTTTCTCTTTGAATCAATAGCCGAAATCCAATCCTTGTTGGCTTTTCTGACATAATCCAGAAATCGACGTCAACATATATATTTATCTTAATCAATCAGACACAGTCACACATAATTTTTATTTCAAAATTATGTAAAATAATGAGAAATATATAACTTTATTAAATTTATGTTGAGTAGATATTATTTGTGAGCATATAGAATATGTAGGCATCATTAAGTGTTGGGCACTTTTATTCAATTAAATAAAAATATATTAAAGGCAACTTCCTAAATTTCTAATATTTATATCACAGTATATAAATAAATACCTCAAGATGATGAACCTCCTACGGAGAAGAACATCACCCATCACATGTGTCTAAAATTCACAACATATTGTATAAGAGAATACCTCGAGATAATGAACCTCCTACGGAGAAGAACATCACCCATCACATGTATATAATTCCGTCATTTCAGTTTTATAGATGAATACCTCAAGATGATGAACCTCCTACGGAGAAGAACATCACCTATTACATGTGATAACCCTTCTATGGAGATAAAGGTAAGTTTGGGCCGGCCCGGCCTGTTTGGGCATGGCCTGCCGGGCCTGTATTCCAAAACAGGTCGGGCCTGGCACGCCATGCCCATTGGGCGTGCCGTGCTAGGCCCGACCTGTTTTGGAAAACAGGGCCAGGCACGGCCATGGCAGGCCGTGCCGACGGGCCGGACCGTGCTGGCCAGTTTGCCTGGCTAGACTGGCCAAACGGGTCGGGCCACATATTATTATTTTTAAAAATATATATATTAATAATATTTTTTTTTTTAATTAACAAGGCCCACTGTGCCGGCCAGCCGTGCCTGGCACACCGGTCAGGCGTGCCGAGCCAGGCCGGCACTGCGTGCCGAGCCGGGCCGGCACTGCGTGCCTCGGTTGGAGGCCCGGCACAGCCTGTAATTATGGGTCGTGCCTGGCACGGCCTGCCTTCCTTCGCAGGCCGAACTGGCCAGCCCATCTTGGGCCGATCCATATTTACACCACTATATGGAGATAATTAAAACATGCATTTCCTTCTTTGTAATTCAAATTTAATAATTGATAACTAACGAACAACTCAAAATCTTAATGATTAATCACTACGTAAAACATAATCATCCGATTCACGAGAAAATTCAAAACAAATTATTAATTTTAACCTCATCAATAATCGATAACCGACGAATTTCTCAAAATCATAATGATTAGTCACTATGTGAAACATAATCATCCGATTTATGAGAAAATTCTATCAATTATTCAATTAAAATCATTAATAATTGATAACCGACGAATTTCTCAAAATCTTAATGACTAGTTCACTACATGAAAATATAGTCATCTGATTCATGAGAAAATTCTATCAATTATTAATTTTAAACAAACTAATAATTATTATGAAATCTTAATGATTAATTACTACGTGAAACATAATCATCCGAAATCATAATAATTATTTATGAACTGCAATTATTTTCAATAAAAATTTTGAAAAAATTTAAAAATTGCCTCAGATTTTGGTAAATTTTAAATTGGCCCCCATATTTAGCCAAATATTAAATTGGCCCCAGACATTTTTTAAAATTAAAAATTTACCCCAACACATACCCAATTACATATGGATGCCTTAATGTTTTAATTAATTCTAAAAGAGTCCCAAGAAAAATTGCCTAACAGTCCAATATTCTATCTAATTTAAAAGGGCCCTAAGAAAATTTCAAAACAGTCCAAAACTTAGTCTAATTCACAAAGGTTGGCCCAAACCAAATCAAACCAGAAAACCCTAGCTTTCATGGCCGCCGTTCAATGCTTGCTCCGTTACCACCAAAACGATGGCAAACCAGATGGAATAGCAGCGACAATCCAACCCAGATCAGTTCGACACATTAGATCCGCAAATACTCGCGAATCAATTCAAAAAATGAGAGATCGCAACTGCGAGATGTCTTCCACGGCAGCAAGCCACGTCGTCGCCGGGAAGAGGACGGCCAACCACGGCTCTGACGAACTCGCGATGCCCACCAACACACGGGTCTGCGAAGAATGACCCGCATTCGCGTGGATCTCTACACGTCGACAATCCACGACTTGGCACAGTTCTAAATGCCATCAACCAACAACAGCCCGGATTGTGGACAAGAAAACCTCTGGCGCCAGTCGGATGCTGGAAAGAACTGCCCAGGCTCTGGTTTAGTTCATCTATACCTTCCACCGGTCTAGAAAGTACCGACCCGCCTAAGCTAGTTTCTGATTTCAATTTGGTGAATTGACCCGTGGGTCTGAAGCCACCAAGCCAGGTACAAACATGGGTTAAATTTGTCAGACCCACCAACCTGCACATGGGTGTGGGTATGGTGCACAAAGATCGCAACTAAAACACAAATCTATATCCCACCGCAACCCACCATGGATGAAACTCAGTTCAGCCAACAATCATCACCAGATTTGTAACATAAAATCAAAACATGATTTACTATGATTAATGTAATAACATGCCACCGAATTTATTACTAAGAATAAAATAATGCAATTACTGATCCAATTTTGATGGTTCATACTTCATACCGTTAGGTGTTTGTTAGTTCATAGCAACTGCAGTGAGACTCGTGGGTCTCCATATAGTATAACAAAATAACAATTTACCATGTCGGTATGCATACTATAATCGACAAACTTAATTATGAATCCTTATATTAAATCTGGAATAAAAACAGGACAAGCATCGAACAGGATATTAAAACTATTCAACCTACACAACAATACGAATGTCTCTGATACCACTGTAAGTATTATATATTAAAATAATTAAATCTTGTATTGCATACATAAGTATGAATAGTCGTGTATCTGGAAGCGCAACGGAAACAATCCAAGTTAAAGAATCCCAATCCCGAATTTATTAAATAACGCGATAACCTAAAAAGAAAACAAAGAAAACAATAGAGAGTCTCTTCTACTCTCTTCTCACATTTCTCAGATTGCCTAATGAGGAGACAATTCTGTTATACGTTATGTGAGTGAGAGTAGGGACCGCCTATATATAGTATAACTTCCTATAATCCTAACTCATAAAGGATTCTCAAAAACCCTAATAGGATTGCTAGTCCTAATAGGATTGCTAGTCCTAATAGAAATACTAAACTCACACATATACAATAGCTCATACTATATCCAGAGCCGGCCCTTCTGTTTAGCTAGAGGGGCAGCCTGTCACGGCCCGCCCAATTTTGATCCAAGGAGCCCAAACAAAGCCCAAAGTTAGGCACAAGCCCTTGGAAGATTCTAGAGTCTTCTCCACTCATCTAGCAAGGTCATCCTTGGAAGACTCTAGTAACATTCTAGAACTCTCTTGTAAATATCTAGGGTTATGAATACTTGTAGAGAAACCTAGATACATGTAGAACATTCTAGAGACTCAATCTCCTAGAGTAGTCTAGAACATTCATTGAGGAGGTGAACCACTATAAATAGGTAGCCCCTCTCATTTGTAAGGCATCTAAGCCAAGAATACTCAAAGCATTGTAAAGCTTTCTCATAGCAATACACTTTGCCTTATTTTCCTACAAAGCTCTTCTAGTCCTTCTCTAGTCTCTCTAGCCTTTAAGAGTGATCAATAAAGGCTTACCTAGCAATCTCGCCCAGAAATTGTCTAAGTGTCGCACGGGTTAGCTGCGCAAACTTTAACCCCGTGACAGTTGGTATCAAAGCCTGGTTAAGCAACCACAGCTAGTTCGCGAAGCAATGGCATCCGACAGCGAAATTGCTGCTAGAGCGGAAGAGCAAGGGCGTGGACGTGATGAGCAACGTTCCCACGCCAATCGGAGTAAGTCCAAGGGTCCATCCATGGATGCCTTGGAAAATCGGATTGTTGGCTTGGAGGAAGCTGTATCAGGGATAGAGTCTACCTTGAGCGACATTGCCGACCGTCTTGATTGCGTGGAGATGGACTATGGTGAAATCACTCAAGCAACCAAGTCTACCATCCACGAGTTCCAAAAGAGCCTCAAAGAGGACCTCACACGTGAGTTTCGCAACATCCGCAGCTTTGTAGAACAAAAGTTGCGGGCTATACGCTCGGAAGTGTCCGATGTTCGCACTGAATGGGCTACACACAAAACCAGCCCAACCGTTGGCTTTACTGCCACCTCTAGCACTAGCACATTGAGTGCCATTCAAGTGCCCAAGCCAGCAACATACCATGGTACTCGCAATGCCACAGAGGTCGAAAACTTCTGTATCATATTGGATTGGATGAAGGGAAACTTCAATTTTGTTCCAAACACTTTACGGAATATAACTTGTTATATTTATCATATTTAAACTTAAAATATGAAGTTTATATTAGTCCTAAAAATCCTTCTACACATAGTGATCTGGGGTTCGAGTCCCACCATACGTATTTTACAAGTATATATGGGGAGTTTTCTCTCTATTTATGAGAGCAACCCTTTCTCCGATTGTGAGAGTTGTAGTCCATATATAACCTCTACCAGATAGTAAGAGTAGTATTCTGGACAGTGTTTGTATAGTCTAATTAATCTCGTCAGGCTTCAACAGTGGTTATATTTTAAATAAAAAATAATACAATAAATTTAGAGTGGTGCTATTGACACACCCACCATTGAACTATTTATACCTCACTTTTTAAATTATTTAATATTTTTTTCTTGTATCAAATTACTTAAATAGACATATAATTTTTATTCCAAAAATCTTATACAAACTAAAGGGGATGTATTGGATTGAGATTTTAATGGACAATTTTATGGAGTAAGGATTTTATAGATTTGCAAGACTATTAGGATTATTAGGATAATTAGGATAATTATGATTATACTTTTAGGATTATTATGATTATATGGACTAGACTTTTAGAATTATGAAAGAGTCTTTAGACTTTATTTATAGACTATCAGGATTATCTTGACTTTATTTCAAGACTTTTTGGACTTTTATAAATATAGATTTTCAAGAGTCGATTGTCGTATTCAATGTTCTCCATACATTAATGAATACCGACATTCAATATGATACCCAATATGAATGTGTGACTGTGATTGAACGCTCTTAACTTATAATTTCAGGGCATCCGTACTATAGAACCGCTGTATATATTAGTAAAATAACTATATCTTTATCCACACTAGTCATTACAATTTATGTATAAATAAACCATTATTTACACCTATCAAGGGAGCATGAACAATAATAAAGATATTACGATTAGAAATCATTATTCAACATCTGTTTTATGAAATTTAAGTTTTTTTTAAAAAAAGCAAAGTAAAATTGTTGCACTACTCCACCCTCCAATCTCCAATCTCTAGTCACCAATAACCCATCCGTAGACCACAATTCGTCCAACCTGAAGATATGATGGGATATGGAAGATCTGATGGGATATGGAAGATCTGATGGGATATGGAAGTTGAAGAAACTGAAAATTTGATAGAGGTGTGGAGGTTGATGAAGCTGGAGATGATTTTGAGTGAGAGAGAAAAGTCTAGAAAGTATTAAGGGAGATGACAAGACAATTTTGGGTTCAAGTTATTTATCAATATCATTAAAAAGTCTGAAAAATCTATTTTGTCATGAAATACTAAAAATCTTAATCTCAATCCAATACCACCAGACAATTTGTTGCCTCTAGAAAGTTTACATTCAATACCACAAGACAATATGGACTTTTAAAACAAATATTAAAAGTCTAGATCCAATATCATAAGACAATATGGACTTTTTAAAAAAAATCTTAAAATTTTTGATCGAACACCACCAGACTTGTCTAACTTGCTAAAAAGTCTCAATCCAATACCATTAAACTTTTACTTCCAAAAATTATCTACTAAAATCTTGAACCAATACACCCCCATAAACTAAAACTAATAAAACTCCATTTCTTTTTTTATTTATTTAAAAACCTTAATGACAAAAGCATTAATGATATAGATTATTTCAAATCATTTCATGTTTACTATTTTTATTTATATCAGGGTATTACATGTGAACTACTGATTATAGTGAAGTTTTGATAAGTATATATATTAACAATCACTTGTTGTGCACTTTTATTTATTAAAAAGCACATGAAATACGAAATACAAAACAATCACCGTGTATTATTACTAATGGTGTCAAAACGGACTGGCCCGGCCCATTAGGCACGGCCTGGCCCGACCCGTTTCTAAAAACTGAGGCCCGGCACGTCACGCTGACCTGCCTCAGACTGGCCGTGCCAGGGCGGTCCACGTGCCTGGTCTGGCGGGCCTGGTCCGACAGGCCGGTCCATGGGATGTGCTTTTAAAAAAAAAAAAAATCACCGGGGGACAGGTCTGACAGGCCGGTCCAAGGGCCTGGCAGGCCGGCTAGACGTGCCTGGCGGGCCAACGGGATCTTGTACCCCCGGTCCGGCACACAGCCTGCCACGGACCGGGTCTCGGCCTGGTCAGCTCAATACTGTGCTAGTATGGCATTTAAACGGTCAAGCAAGTCAATAAAGCCTCAGAAATACTTAGAGCCGCACGCCTCACTAGCCACTACTATTAAAGTGATTTAAATACAAATTCAAATGATATATTTTTATAACATTTTTGGTTGGAATTCTAATTATTGGAACCGGTCTTGATATGATACTGCTAACACAACCTAAAATACTGTTTCTACAGTAGATGAGAAGATACTTACATTTGGAATACTTTTATAGCAATTTATTAAATGAATTTTACTATAATTTTTGGACATGAGTAATATTTAACTGTCTACTTTTTTTTATCTAAATAATATGACATATGAGGTAGATTATCACATAATGTGTTAGATAAAAAAATTATATTTATTTATTGATGTTACTATTTTAATTATAGAATAACATGAGTTATCTTATTAATTTTTGGATGTTAATAAGACAAAATAATAACAATAATAATAATAGCTCCCTTTTCAAACTTATTAATTTTTTTATGCTAGGTGAACAAATTATTAACAAATCTATATTAGTTTACAAATTAGGTGATTCGCATGACACATATTAAAAGATACAAAATAATAATAATAATAATAAACTTTTTAAAAATATAAATCTTGGAATCTCAATACATACTTTTTACACGTATCTTGAAGAAATAAATACTATTTTTTAAAAAAATTATTTAATAAAAATATGTCATCTAGGAGCATTGAATTGGTTGGCACGTAAGAGCATCCCAAAAGATTTTTTTTCCACTTTTTAAACGTCAGTTTGCTTCCCATGAGATAATTTGAGAAGTGAAAATCCAATAAGTCTTTCAAAACATTTTATTTAGAAATATATTTATATTATTTTAATAAAAATATTTAAAATTTTCCTTTTCATCAACAATTATAATTATATTTTGATAAATATAAAAATTATTTAAATATTTTTTTATATTTTAAAAATTTAGATAAAATCTTTTTAATAATATAATTTTTATAATGATAAATTTTATAAATTAAAATTTATTATATATGAATTGAATTTAATTAAAAAGATAAAAAATATAAAAATAATATAATAATAATTAGAAAGAGAAAAATTATTCGAAGAGAGAATGATAATCTTACTTAAAAAAAAACTGGTTTAAAAAATCTATCGAAATTAAATATCTTAGCTTGTTTGACTTCATCTAATATTTTATCTCAAAAGTGTTTTGGATGCTCTACCATTATCGAAAGATAAGAATGACATGACATGTATGAGTCGGTTTCCCTTGAACAAACAAATTGATGGTTTGTAATGAATAGATTGGTCATTTAATTTGATTTGCATGTTATGTCAGCATCAACTTAAAAGCTAACAATACATTTTTAATGGTAAGTTGGTTGGACTAGACCTACACAACTTTAATTCACATCTATCCCTTTCTTACATTAATTGAAAACTACTGTTATATTGGATCAACTTGTTCTATTTGTTTTCAATGCTACTTTCATGGAAAGTGATATATATATATATATAATCTTAAGGGATTTGTAATTCGAATTTATTGAACGTTAGCTACTCATTACTCAATGCGGCAAACAAACTTGTTTAGATTATGACTTGTAATTTTAAAATAGAAAAAAGTGTGCATTTGTTACGAGTCCATGTATTGTCATGTAATAGATATTTTAGAAGAATAAAGGTGGTTTCATTTTGACAATATGAGACTGTTCACTAGTTAAGCTTTTCACGTTCGTCCTACGAGATTATGGATCTGAGTCAATAATTTTTAAAAAATATATTTTATTTCCTATAGAGCTAGAATAGAGATTAAGAGATGTCAAATGGATCGAGTGGTCTACATCTGGATCGAGTGGTCTACATCAAGACCGACCCTCAAGTTTAGAGCCAGGGCCTATAGTTCGGTTGATTAGGGTTGATTATAGACATGGCCATGATTCGGTTCGAACAGTGGAACGAACCGAACCGAACCGAACCGTAACCATGTGAAATAAACTGTAATCGGAATCGGAATCGGAACCGTAACCGTAATCGTAACCGTGGGACTGAAGGTTCTGTTCCGTTTCCGGTTCTGGTTCTCCTCCGAAAAAACCCTTTTTGGAACCGACTGTTAGATTCTGATTCTGGAACCGTTGGTTCTAGATTTTTTTTTATTTTTTTATTTTCTTAAGCTAAAATGTTTTAAAAAAAACCGAACCGGACGAACCACCGGAACCGACTGAATCGAAACCGGAACCGCCGATCCAAGGTTCCGATTCTGGTTCCGGTTCCGATTCCGATTCTGGTTCAGGTTCCGATTCCGATTCCGATTCCGATTCCGATTTTAGCTCAGTTCGGAACCGAAACCGACGGTTCGGAATCGGAACCGACAGTTTGGAATCGGAACCGAAACTTAAACCGAAACTGACGGTTCGGAACCGGAACCGGAACCGAACTGTGGCCATGTATAGTTGATTATCAATCAAGGCATGAGTTTCTGGAGGGCCTGATTTGAGGGCAAAGTCATGCTCAAAGAATGGAAAAAAAAAATTGTATTATATACAAAGTAAGCAGTGTCGGTCCGTGACGAATATTTAAAATGAACCCTTTTGTTCAATCCCGCTTCTAAGAACTTGTAAAATCCCGTATTTAATAATATATATATGACAGTTTCCACTCAAAGAAACAACATATATAAACAAAGAGAGAAGAACTTACTCAGGAAATGAAAAGGGAAGAGACCTTCTCTTATTTTATTTTATTTTATTTTATTTTTATTATTTTAAAATTAAAAATAAAATAAAATAAAAGGTATAATTGGTAATGTTTAGGGTGTGCTGACAAAACATATATATTTTTTTAAACTCTTAATGAGGTATATATACAAAAGAGGAATGTATAAATAAATTTTCAAGGGTGCAAATAACTCATCTCATTTGCTTTAAACAATTCTAATGAAAATTCATATGAGCCCAATTTTCATATAAGAAGTTGATTTCTGATATTTGTTTGGGCTTGATACAATTACGTGAAGTTTAAAAAATAACAATTAAACATGGACCCCTTATTTCTTAAAGATGTGAGCACAAAAAAAACAGGCACTTTTTTGGCCGGCTTTGAAAGTTAATGTTTTGCGGGATCTACATATACGGTCAAGCGCATCTGAATAAGGTTCAAGCCAGCCTTCACAAAAAACGAAAGGGTGACTTATTGTCACCCACAAAATTACTCCAAACATTAATATTTTAATGAAATTTTTTTATTTATAAGGTTTTATAATTATAAATTTAATTTATTTCCTACATCTATACGTTGAACACCCGATCAAAATAAACCATAATAATATATACTTAATCAAACTCAATATAAATCAGGAAATCTAATATATATTTTCACATGTAGGTAAGGAATTGATAAAAAAATAATTGATTCTACTGATTTCGAATGTATTCAAATATGTTTACTTTCGTTTTTATTTGATTGAATAAAAAATAGTTACAATTGCATTCTTGAGAATTTTTTTAAAACAGTTGTAGGACTCGATAGTCTATACGGTTCTTAAACACAACTTACTCACTCACTTTACTTTAATTTAGTTACAAATTCTTATTAATTTAACTTGTTTGTAACCCGAAAAACTTGAAGGATAGATTTTAACAAGAAAAAAAAAAGGAGGATAGTCTTCCATCCAGAAATGGTCTTCCACAATTGTCAAAGCATTTTTAGCAAGCACATGAGCTACTGGTTAGCTTTCCTTGGCACCAAATCAACAGACACATATCTGTGAGCTCTAATCACTTCTTGAATATCTGTTAAAATATTTCCACATCTGAGTTTGTTTAATTCACATCCTTAACCCAATTTGACCTTCTGAGAACTGGAAGCCATAACGAATCCTTCAGAGTCACTAAACACGATACCAATACCATCACAACAACCACTCTCATCAATAGCTACATCACAATTGACTTTATATAGACCAGCATCAGGTGGTCTCCAAAGCTCCCTTCCAACACCCATACAAATCGGTTGTTATGGCTGATCCTGACCATTCTCTTTAAGTTCATTAACATAATTCTGCGCCCAATCAACAACCTTTTCAACATTGTGAACCGTTGAACCATGCACGATCTCTTTACAGAGAAACCAATTCCTCCACACAACCACACAGAGCACACTCAAATCCTCTCTACTAAGCCGACCAAACCCATCTAATATAAAATAAAATAAAATAAAATAAAAAATCAAATCAGCACCTGTGTCAGACAACACCCTTTTTGTCTATGAATTTCTCATATATTTCAATTTGCCACAACCCCATAGAGCATGCCAAGTTGTTTCAAGCTTACCAGCACAAAAGGGACATAAATGACAAGTCTAGACAACGAGATGAGCCAAATTAACTAAAGTTGAAATCCAGTTATTACAAGCCTTCAAAACAAAAGTTTAAATTTTGTATAGGGACCGGAAGCTTCCAAAGACACTTCCACCAAGAGACCATCGTTGGAAAAATTCCATCATATGGGGCCACACATGTGAATATTAAATGTGTTTTGCTATCTTTTGGTTAAGCCTAAATTAAAGTGATCTAATTAAGATTTAAAGTTTTAAGGTTTAAGGGTATAATTGTTATGGAATTAATGTGTAGATACCAGAGTGTTATTTCTAATTTGTTGAGGGGTCAAATTAGAAATAGCCAACATATAATAATTTGATTATTATATATATTTAGGGTTATGGTCCCCAAATTACACGATACTTTTGTTTTCTCTGTATCTCCATCAACAGAGCAAGATAGAACATGATAGGGTTCATAAAGGTCGTGATAATTTGGAAGACCACAACCCGTTCACAAATCTCCAGCAATGGATTCAGGTACGCTTCCGCTATTGATTCTTTTCCACTTTTCTCTTGAATTGACATGGGTCAATATTATATGTATCTAGGGTTTGATTAATTATGATATAGAAACATGTTTAGGTTATTCATATTAATTATGTGCCTATGCATGTTAGTTTTATTGTGTTAATTCAAATTCCTTTACAAGTGGTATCAGAGCCACCCATGATCGATTCTTGAGAATTGAGATTTGGATATTTAGTTTTAAGAAATTTCTAGAAATTTTAGGGTTTAGATCAATGACGTTCTTTTGGAATATTATTTAGGTTTTGATCTTCAATGTTTAAAGTTAATTTTAATTTTGTTGTAAAGAATGATTGAATCTCATATAGTCATCTGGATTCAGTGCATGGACAAAGTTTTTTTTATGTGATTTCAAAATAAAAAAAAAGATTCTACACGTTTTCGAAAAATTAAATCAAACTGGGCGAATTTTCGGGTTGTTGGGTTTCAACCCAGAACCATATGGTTTCCCTATTGGCTTCTCGGTCAACACCCATTTTCTGGTGAGTTTTGGGATCGGAGGCTGAGCGTTATGCGGCGAGGAGGTCGACCGCCAGTCGTCGTTGACTAACTGGACCAGATCGGGCGACCCACTGTTTTTTGCGCCGCCGTTCCTTCGATCCAAATGGATCCATCGCCGACCTCGGTTTGCGGATCGTCGACCGCTACTTCGTCGTGCGTCGTTGCCTCCAGGCGGTGACGTGGTGGCCTTTGATGCGGTGAACGGCGAAGAACTTAGGGTTTACAGTTGTTTTTGCTTTGGGCCACTTTTGGAGATTTTGATATTCTTTAGGGACTGTTTTGTAATTTATTTGGGTCATTATATGATTTTGATAAACTTTTGGGGTCAATTTATAATTTCTAAAACATATAGGGCATGTCTTCAATTATGAAAAAGTTTTGGGGCAGATTTATAATTATTGAAGTTATATGGACACTTTGTAAATTTCAAAAGTTTTGAGCAAAATTTTAATTATAAAAACTTGAGGGGCCTTTCTATAATTTTACAAAATAAGGGCACTTTTGTAATTTTGATAAAATAATTTTTTTTTTATTTTTTTATTTTTATTTTAAGGATCAACTTAAATTCAAATATTTTGTGGTATACCTTTTATGGTCAAATAAAGTAGTCCATCATTCTAAAGGAACTAATTGAAACAAGATGTCACCAAAGTGACCTCTTTTGTGTAGATTGTTCATGAGGGATGTTGGATGTTCGTATGTGTGTAAATTCATGCAGGTATTTACCGGCCCAAAGAAAGGTTAATGTTTGGCCGAATTGTACACACATCTGTGGTGGTAAACATATGACGATTATAAGGTTTTACATGTGAATAATAAATCTGATTCAAAAATAGATTTATTATTTAACATAAATTATTGTCAATGTTTGATCACTACTAAAAGAGTACCACGAGTGTGTATATAAATTCATGCGGGTATTAGCCGGCCTAAAGAAATGTTAATACTTGACCTAATTGTACACATATCTGTGGTGGTAAACATGTGATGATTATAAGGTTTTACATGTGAATAATAAGTCGATCCAAAGATAGATTTATTATTTAACATAAATTATTGTCAATGTTTGATCACTAAAACAAGAGTATCACTTACAATTAATATTATTGTCCAAAAACTTGATATTAATGTTGTACTAGGTATCTTAAGATGGGATCGACCATTATTTGGTATATCTTTTATGGTTAAATAAATTGATCTATGATTCTAAATAGGCTAATTGAAGCAAGATGTCGCCAAAGTGACATCTCTTGTGTAGATTATTCATGAGGGATGTTGGATATTTGTGTGTGTGTAAATTCATACGAGTATTAGTCGGTTCAAAGAAAGGTTAATACTTGGCCGAATTACACACACACCTGTGGTGATAAATATGTGACAATTATAAGGTTTGACATGTGAATAATAAGTCGATCCAAAGATTGATTTATTATTTGATATTAATTATTGTCAATGTTTGATCGCTACAACAAGAGTACCACTTACAATTAATATTACTGTCCAAAGACTTGATATTAATGTTGTGATAGGTATCTTGAGATGAGACTTACCATTATTTGAATTTGTTGATTATTGTATTTGGTTATTAATGTGAGCATGTTTGTGTGTTTGTTTTGTTCTCTTTCAAGCTAATGTTTTACTATATCTGCTAATACCAACTCTATACACATGCTTAATGGGATCAATTTTAAGGATTTGGAAGGAGAACATACTCATTGTTCTCGGCTGCATGGATCTGGACCTTGCACTTCGGGTTGAGCAACCTGCTTCTCTTACGGATGCAAGTTCTCCTGATGATATGAAGAACTTTGAGAAGTGGGATCGCTCAAATTACATGAGTCTTATGATCATGAAGCGCGGCATTCCGGAGGCATTTAGGGGTGCGGTATCTGAAAAGATAACCAAAACCAAAGAGTTCCTAACCGAAATTGAAAAGCGTTTTGTGAAAAAAAAAATGATAAGGCATAAACAAGCACTGCATTTGCAAAACTTGATTTCTATGAAGTACCAAGGCGAAGGGAACATTAGGGAGTACGTTATGGAAATGTCTCATATTGCTTCTAAGCTTAAGGCACTGAAAATCGAGTTGTCTAACGACTTGCTCGTGCATTTGGTATTAATATCACTTCCTACACAATACAGTCAGTTTAAGGTCAGTTACAACTGTCAAAAGGAAAAATGGACTCTTAATGAGCTCATTTCTTACTGTGTGCAAAAGGAAGAGAGACTGAAGCGAGACAGGACCGAAAGTGCTCATTTGGCTAGCACCTATAAGGATAAGGGCAAATAGAGGAAGAATAATGAAGTTGCAAAATACCTTATGAGTTTTGGATAGGCAAAAGGCCGAGTCTAAAGTATTTTCACATTTGAGGATGTCCAACTGAGGTAAGGCCTTACAGGCTATATGAAAGGAATTGGACTCCAAAATTGTGAGCAACTACTTTATTGGCTACTCTGAGCGATCTAAGGGCTATAAGTTTTAGGATCCCACACTTAGGTCAATTTTTGAAACGGGAACTGCAACATTTTTTCTTTTGAGGATGTTGAGTTTGAGGGGAGAAATAAGGTTAGAGACAATGTCTTTGAGAAAGAATCGGTTACGATTCCCACTATCGCTTTTGACAGTGTGCAGGTTTATATACCTATCATTGATCAAGAAGCAAATCTGGATCCTCAACCAGACAATGTTGAACAATCCCCCATTCAAGATGAGGTAATTGTTCCTGAGGAACAAACTCAACAACCTCAAGAACCAGTGTCATTAAGGTGATCCACTAGAGAAAGAAGAACTGTTATTCCGGACGATTTTTTTGTATTTCTTCAGGAACATGAGGAAGACATTGGAATGATGAAAAATGATCCAATCAACTTCCATCAAGCCATGCAGGGTTCCAACTCTCAAAAGTGGATTGATGTCATGAATGACGAGTATAAATCTATGCAAGACAATAAGGTTTGGGAACTTGTCCTATTACCAAAAGGTGCGAAGCCCATTGGTTGTAAATGGATATTTAAAGCCAAAGAGATTTGAAAGGTAATGTGGAGAGGTATAAGGCTCGTCTTGTAACTCAAGGCTTTACCCAAAAGAAAGGGATTGACTATAAAGATACTTTTTCTCCGGTTTTCAACGAAAGACTCTTTTAGGACAATCATGGCACTTGTTGCATATTTTGACCTTGAGCTTAATCAGATGGATGTCAAGATGACGTTTCTCAATGGTAACATTGACGAAACAATTTATATGGTGCAACCAGAAAACTTTGAGTCGGGAGACCCGAAGAATATGGTTTGCAAATTGACAAAATCCATTTATGGACTCAAGCAAGCTTCCCGTCAGTGTTACCATAAGTTTCATCAAGTGATTATCTCGTTTGGTTTTGAGATAAACGTTGTTAATAATTGTGTGTATCACAAATTCAGTGGGAGTAAGCACATATTCCTGGTTTTATATGTCGGTGACATACTGCTTGCCACAAATGATATAAACATGTTGCATGAAACCAAGAGATTTCTATCAAAGAATTTTGAGATGAAAGATCTTGGAGACGTCTCCTTTGTATTAAGGATCCAAATACAATGAGATCGCTCTCGGGGTATTCTTGGATTATCACAAAGGAGCTATATCGATACAGTGCTCAAAAGGTTTGGCATGTAGGACAAGAAACCAGGTGGCACCCCTATCACTAAGGGAGACAAGTTCAGTCTTGATCAGTGCCCTAAAAGTAACCTTGAAGCTAAGAAAATGCAGAAGATTCCCTATACATCAGCTGTAGGGAGTCTAATGTATTCTCAGGTATGTACGTGTCTAGATGTTGCGTAATCGGGTTATAAGGTATTTGAAGAGAACAGAATATTACATGCTCACATATAAGAGATTGGATCGGTTTGAGATCATAGAGTATTCCGACTCTGATTATGATGGATGCCAAGACAGTAGGAGATCCATATCAGGCTACAAATACTTGTTGGCTGGTGGAGCTATTTCTTGGAGGAGTGCCAAATAGACACTCATAACTTCTTCCACCATGACAGCAGAGTTTGTAGCATGTTATGAGGCATCCAACCATGGAATATGGTTGTGGAATTTTGTCACTGGGCTGCGCATTCTGGAGGGTGTTGAAAAACCACTCAAACTATATTGTGACAATAAGTCAGCACTGATATATTCTAATAACAATAGGAACTCATCTAGGTCAAAGCATATTGATATTAAGTTCCTAGTTGTGAAGGAAATAGTGCAGAGTGGACATATATCCATGGAGCACATTGGGACAAACTCCATGATAGCGGATCCGCTTACAAAAGGATTACCACCCAAGGTCTTTCATGAGCACACTGTTCATACGGGTGTTATTTTGTGTGAGGATATCACATTATAGTGGGAGTTTGTATAATTTTGTATTTTATTGCTCTATATTTGATTTTGGATATACTTATGCATTTATGTATTTGGATATTTTTCTGATCAGAAATAAAGTATTCGGTTAATTACACTATGTTACATTGTGTTAAGTTTTGATCTCACTATGGAATAAAGTAGGACCAGTTGGAATAGACATGTATAGATCACATTGCATGTAATTTCCATGCTACGCATCCATGATTGATCTATGTCATTTGGTTATGTTGGTATACGTGACCATTGATGGGTTTAGTCACGCTAAATATGACGAAAACTGCTTTGATCCTATGTCGGCATAATCAATGGACGAGATTGTTCGGATATACTCTAAAATAGTGATAGCAAAATTTTGTAGCTCATAAAGTCATACACATTTTTAGAGTTACATATGTGGCCCAGCGGGAGATTGTTGAAAAAATTCCATCATATGGGGCCACACATGTGAATATTAAATGTGTTGTGCTATCTTTTGGTTAAGCCTAAATTAAAGTGATCTAATTAAGATTTAAAGTTTTAAGGTTTAAGGGTATAATTGTCATGGAATTAATATGTAGATACCAGAGTGCTATTTCTAATTTGTTGAGGGGCCGAATTAGAAATAGCCAACATATAATAATTTGATTATTATATATATATATAGGGTTATGGTCCTCAAATTACACGATACTTTTGTTTTCTTTATATCCCCATCAACAGAGCAAGACAGAACACGGTAGGGTTCATAAAGGTCGTGATAATTTGGAAGATCACAACCCGTTCACAAATCTCCAGCAATGGATTCAGGTACGCTTCCGCAATTGATTCTTTTCCACGTTTCTCTTGAATTGACATGGGTCAATATTATATGTATCTAGGGTTTGATTAATCATGATATAGAAACAGGCTTAGGTTATTCAGATTAATTATGTGCCTATGCATGTTAGTTTTATTGTGTTAATTCAAATTCCTTTACAACCATTCCACCCAATCTTGAAGCACTTGGACCCGTAACCATATCCTGAGCCACACGGTACCCGTTTTTTACTATATAATCACCACTCTGATCATAATGCCAGATTATCTCATACAAAATTTGTGCCTGACCCGTTGGAATGCTTAAAATTGTAGTTGTATCAATTTTCCAAAATTTCCTTATCAAAATCTCTAAATCCCACCCACCAGACGGAGTCTCCAAATCAACAACTATGGCTGCAGCCCCAAGCATTGATAGAGACAAAATTTTAAAAGTTGAAGGTCTTTGTATCCAGCGATCTTCATAAGTTCGAATTGTAGTGCCTCCACTTAGCTCCCGTCTCAGTCACATCCTCCCCCAAAGCAAACTAGTCCACACAAAAGAAGTTCTCGACTTTGCATCGACACCCCATAAATTTTTATCCCAAAAATACTCCTTGTTTAGGACCTTTGCCGTAAGAGAGTTTGAATTGTTTAGAATCCTCCATTGTTGTTTAGTTAGGAGTGCTTGTTGAACGACTCGAGGTCCCGAAAGCCTAAGCCACCCTCCATCTTCACCCCGTAGAGAATTGACCATTTTCACCAATGTGATAAGCCAAGAAGATCCCAAAGAGTACACACGAAGAACCCAAAGTATTTTGACTAAGAGTTGTCATGCATGGAACATGCATTTCACGTAATACATTACACATTGCATGAACCGTGCAAAGAAGATTCTTGTTTGCCAAAGACTTGGTCGAAACTATTGATCATGCCCATTAGCTTGCTTGCTTAATTATAGGTCAAGTAGTTATTATTTGATGCCAGTTATTATTTAATTTTGAATAGTTTTTGGCTTTCTTGTTGCCACTAGCTGTTAGTGTCCTATTTCTTAGAGACTTGATCTTAGAAGTAGGAACATATGTCAATTTTCTTTTATATTTAAACTCTTTTATAGTTATTAATAAAACAAACTTATTCCAATTAAAATTCTTGTGGTCGATTATCACCCTAAGTAAAATACTATTGTCACTAAACAATTTTTATATATAGCTTTGATTGGGACCTATCACAATGAATCTTCCTTAAGCTATCACCCCCCAACCAAATCTGAGTACACATTTTTTGAATTTTTGAAAGCAAACCTTTCGATAACTGTTGGATTTAATATTGGGTACACCCAAGATGGGTCCAAACCTAATTTAATGGACTTGATCCATTGAGCCCAACCCAACACTCATCTAATAATTGCAGTAGCAGTTGTAAGAGAATAACTACCAAAGCAGTTTATTGGCATATATATCAGTGCAGTTAATTATGATGAACAGAGTACTGTCTAGGAACAATTATAGAACATATTATACAATTGTGTACAAAGGAAATAGAGAAGGGTATAGGTATATATATTGTGAATTGAGTTGGGGTTTCATATTTCTTGGTGACTCTATCCGAATATGTAAAACTTTCGGTGTTTGATCCGAAGAAAGGTATATTCTTCTGATAACTTTCTTCTTACTTTATATGCTCAGTATTGGTATCAGAGTTTGCTATAAAGTTTTCAGGTTTATAAAATATTATGACATTTTTTTTTCTTTGAAGTTTTGTATAAAGATTTCTTCTTATAAATTATTTGCATGGATCATTATTTGAGTTTTGCTATTATTTTGCTTCATAACATGTGAAACAAGTTAATTATTTTCGAATTTATTATATAATCCTTGAATATGATAGTAAAACCAAGAAATCAGTTTTTTTTTTGTTAAAAAAAATGCCATGATATTATTTTTAAGTTTTAATACACAATTAATGAATTCTTGTATAAAATATAAATATATGTTTTACAGTGTTTTTTTATTTCGAATATGTAGAACATATTATTTTTGTTTTGAATTCATTATGCAGTATATTATATGAATATGACTCCATATATTTAGTTTCGTTTGTGTAATATGCCATGAGACTTAAATTTATGCATATGAACACTAAGGCACAGAGCCCTAAATCCGAAACTTTGAGAAACTCATAGGAAGTCATAATGGTCGTAATTAGTTGCAAATCTGGTACCATTAGATACTAGATACCAAAATCGTATAATTTGGATTAGTAATGAGTTAGAACAAAGAGATTAAAAACTGTGTCGAGAACAATTTTTTCCAGAAATTTTTTTGTTGGAGGTTGAAGATGATGAATAGAGACATGCGCCTTAGAGATGGCGAGTGCGATTCACCTCAAATCCAATTTTTGAAATTAACGGCATTAATGAAATTAAAACAAAATTTGGAATAGAATGGTGGTAGTTCGATGACCAGACGATATAGAAAATGTGGTGCGTGAGCTCTATTGGTGCGCGTGGTTGAATGAGGTAAAGCACTACACTGTTGAAATGTGAACCATCTAGAATGTGACATGTGTCAAGTGTTAGGTTTTAGTTTGTGTTGGTATTAATTCCATATCAAAATGATGTTTACTTGTAATGATTTAGTTGTTTAGATTCATGATGATTCAAGCTTCAGGGAAGAAGAAACAACAAGTCAAAGTAAGTTCTAAGTCTTCAAGAGAAATGATACAATATGGTTATACAAAGGTATACTAAGACCTTATCTTTCTCTTACAAGGCTTATGCACACACACACACATATCATACATTTGTGTCCCTGCATCGTTGTGCACCATTATAGGCACACACATACAATTCATTCATATGTGTCCCTGCATCGTTGTGCACCATGTATAACGCATTCACACACTTGAAGATGAATGCTCATGCATTGGTATGAAAATAACATGTTTTAGAAAATACATGATTGGAGACTATCTCTATGTAGTTTGTATTCTAGTGTGAATTATGTTTGTGTGTATATATGTTTTGTATAACATGGATATTGAACTTGGATTTAGTCTTAAATCATTCTTGATTGAGTTCTGGTCATTTCGGTTACTCATACTATTGATTTCAAGTTCTAAGTCAAAAGATACTACACTTTCAACTCATGTTTCATATATTGTCTTCGTCTTTGTATATCGAGTCAAGTTACGGTTCGTAATCCTTAAACAGATTTGAATTTCGAGTTTGGAGGCAGGAGAACGGTCGAAGAACGCGAAGGAAGGTCGAAGGAGGCAGAAGGCTTGCTGCCCCGAGATGTCCACACGCCATCTCGGGCAGCAAGCTTGCTTGGCTTCATCTTGCCCCTCTTGGTCATTTCACTTGTCCAAGTTTCCCACTCTTTTATAAACTCTTTCCCTCTCACATTTCATTCTAAGAAGAAATTCAAACAAGTGTGTATAAATTTTCTCTCTAAATTTTCTCACCTTCCAAACACCATAACTTCTTCATTTGAACTCTGATTTGAGTGATTCGAAGTTGAGAGTGTTCATCTATTCATCCTCCATATTTTCTCTAAGGTTTGAGTAAGTTTTGCTGCTGTTTTTGGTGTCTAATCATACAAAAACGGGACTGCACCTAAATCAACTAAGGTATTGATTTTCTCTCAAAGTTTTCTTTTACAACTTGGTCAATTTCCTTGGGTTTTCTTCTTCAACATATATTTGTATATTGTGAGTGTTTTGATTTGTGTTTTGAACACTTTCAAAGCTAGATTGAGTTTCAATTGAAATCATACATGTTGAGTTAGGTTTTGATTTTGCCTATGTTATCACATGTTTGGGATTGTATTGTGCTTGCTTTGATTCTAGGACTATTTGATGATCTTTGATTGATTGATTTTGAGAAAAATAGTTCCTCACATGTATTAGGCTCTCTTGGCCGAAATTCTCACATAATACATGTGCTTATGTTCTTTTGAGCTATTCATGTGCTTTGTTGAATATATGATTAGTAATATGCTCTAGAACTTTAGTTTAAATCTTATTGACATTGTCAAATGATTTTAGCATGTTTTAGGTTTATATGATTTAGACTTGATCTTGTGATTTATTGAACATATCTTGTTATTTAAGTTTAGATCTATGCATGTATCTAGGTTGTGATTAATATTGAACATATCTTGCATAATCTAGATTGATTACACATGCATGATAAACTAGACTATATGTGATTTGTGCATTCATGCTCATGTCTAGTATTTTCCATAGGATGTGTTGATCATAGCATTCTATGTTGCATGCTTGTTTGCATTTTGCATTCATGATCACCTAGATGCCTTGTGAGAAGAAAGTCTTGACAATAGGTGTGAGACTTATGGTGTTGAGCAAGAAGTCTTGGCAAGAGGTGTGAAGCCTTGGATTGTCAAGCAAGGAAGTCTTGGCTAGGATCGGGAGGATCCGGAAAGTCGAGCAAGAAGTCTTGCCTAGAGTTGGAAGAACTCGGATAGGTGAGCAAGGAAGTCTTGACTAGAGTCATGAGGACTTAGTTAAGCAAGAAGTCTTGCCTTGGGTCGTGAAGATCCGGATAAGGTGAGCAAGGAAGTCTTGACAAGAGGTGTAAAGCCTCAGGTTATTGAGCATAGGGCGGCAACTTCTAGAGTAGGATAGGAGGGTAGTTTCTAGGTGAAGAGGTCACTTGAGAGATTGTGTACTTGTCTTATCTACTAGTGGATTTTGTTTGCCAGTGGCTGCTAGCCCGTGGATGTTTCCTCTTCGGAGGTTTACCACGTTATATCTTGTGTCAACTTTTCTCTATCCCTATCTCTCTAATATTTGTATTGTGGATTGAACTCTTTATATATGTTGACTTCCTTTCTATAATATAGATTGTGTATGTGTTACAATTACTTGTTTGTATCACACTTTACTTGTGTTTATATATTGATTAATTGTCTTTAAATAATATATATATATTGTGATACAAGCAATCTAGAGGGACAAACTTTTGTTTGTTTATAAGGGAGTCGAAAAATGTGTCTAACCTATTCACCCCCCCCCCCCCCCCCCCCCCCCCCCCCCCCCCTCTCTAGGTTAGCCTTGAGCATTTAACCGTGATTGTATTTTCATCAAGGGGTAGGTCAACTTTGACAAATGGTCCTGTCATTTGATGACATGTTGGCACTAGTTGTTAGAACCCCGTTCACCGGTCACGCAGCGGAACTAGTTTTTAAATTGTTTATACATATTATATCTGTATCTGGGACCAGTGAACTTTAGATCGTACTTATTTTTCGAAACTAATACATACAATATGTAATCACAGGAAATTGTAATCAATAAAATCAGAAGAACATACCAACGTTTGGAGGCTCCTTCACTTTACGTTATGCTCCTGTCTGAACCAATCTTACCAACGTTTGGAAGCTTCTTCACTTTTCGATGTGCTCTTGCCTGAACCACTCGATCTTCCTCGCTATCTCCCGAAACTAGTAACTGTGTATGGGCGCGTCACGGTCTCAGAAACTTGAATAGAAGATGTAGAGAAATACTTGAAGAAACTCTTTCTTCTTAATTTGGTGTATTGATCTCATGTACATATGAATTGCATCTCAGGCAAAACTTTCACTTCACATATCAAAAACCACTTTTTGTCTTATATGTCTATCAAATATCGTGTACCTTTTTTATAAATATATCAGACCACTTGCTTTTAATAACAAAAAAAAAAATTCTCACTCCTGCACTTACTTCTCACAAATATATATCTTATATATCTCTATCGAAAAAACCCAAGCCTATTTGTTATATATATTTATATATATTAATAATATGTGTATCAAGTATTTACATCATATGTAAATTCTTCTTTTGACTAATGTTTCATGTGTATACACAAATTTACATCCAATGTAATCTCTTGTGTTATTAATTTATATATATTTTTTAATTATCCTTTTCAAATATATCTAATATATTTAAAAGTGATAATAAGTATTTTAAATTTAAACTTAAATTCAAATACTTAGATAAATGATTTAGTAAAAAAAAAATCCTATCATTTTATTTCACCTAAATTCATATAACAACTAACACCCTCCAATTAATAGTTAATTAATAATTCATAATTATCAATATAATTAAATAATCTAATTATTTAATTAATTTAACTATTAACATTCATTAATTAAATAATCTCATTATTCAATTAATTTCCGAATAAACACGAGTCATTTTCGTAACACAACTAATTGGACAATCCAATTAATTTACCGTGACTCTTGTTACCTAAATCGATCGAGCTAGCAAGGGGACCTAATGGACCCACAGTATTTTGAGCTACAATAATCCTCGAAATCATTAATTAAACTCTCTAATTAATATTCCTTGATTATTAACTTCGGTGTTATTCCACTAAAAACTCGAAGCTGCACTCTCTCAACTGTAGACGCTTTTACACAGACCGATACAACTTGGTGTCCATCGATATAGCTATTACACATGGTGTGATCCTCCACAGTAGTTCATAATTAGAGCTGGGTCATAATGTCCGTTATACCCCTCTAATCACATATATCCTTTAAGTACCATTGATTCTCTAATGGACAATAAATCATATTTCCTTACGGAATTAGGAGAGCTCTCATATTGTCCAAACCTCGAATCAATCCTTAAGGGAACTACTATCTACTTCTCACAAGAATGAGTGGATTCAATTATTGTGTACAAACCTTCCCATCCATAAGCCAAACCGCAATCCCAATATACGGAGTATATTGATCAGGAAATGCATCTGACCTCACCCATGGTATATCAAAGACCATGATCTAACCTGAAGGAGTCGATAAGACACTCAAGATTAAGATCACACATATATAGCCATCATTAGTTAATATGAATCTCATCGGAAAAACGGATCTTGTTGAGAGATTCATATAGATCATGGCTCAATCCTATATGATCACATCATTCAAGGTGCCTCTATTCTCATATCTCATATGAATGATTCAGAATAGAATCATCGTACATTAAGGAATAGACCGCAGCTATAGATTAACCACAAATAAAGTACCCAGCTTTATTTGCTATCTATGGACTCTTTAGATTGCACGTTTCTTACTGTATCCATATGTATATGACATTCATATACACAGTTTGAAATTACATCTGGCAATCTTGGATGTTAAATATATGCACAAGTTTATAAAATAAATAACATAACAAGAATGAAATGAACTTTTCTTTTTATTTATTTCATAAATCCATTTACAAATTACATCCTAAGAGCATAAACCCCAACACTAGTGTGGTTACTCGGTAACCGACGACCGTTTCTAGCTACCAGAGTTAATTTCGGTGACGGTTACCGATGTCCAGAACAGTTCCCAGTGTCGGTTCATCGGTCGGACCAATTTTCTAGCCACCGAGGAATTTTTCCAGCGACGATTTTCGGCCATTAGACCATTTTTTTGGTGACTTTTTCTGGTCACTAGACCATTTTTCGGTGTTCCAAAAGTGGTTTTCCGGTCAATTAAAGCAGTTTTCCGGTACTTATGGCTGTTTTCTAGTGAAAAAAATCATTGATTATTTTTTTCACTCCAAAATGAGCTGAATATGTGCCTTATAAATTTTTATAAGTTCTTAAAATTTTACTAACAAATTATTAATGGGATTTACTTTCATTGCTTTGTTGTTGGAGAAAATGAGTTATTAAAACTCATCTGATTCAGTTGACCCTCAAGAGGAGTACTCACCATTGTTGGTGGAGGAACATTCATTGCAATCGATTGAAAATCATTCACCATTGTCGGATGAAATGTCCATAGAGGAAAATACTATTGAAGAGTGTATACCTAAGACACTTGAGTACGATGAAAGTCAACAATCTCCAAGAACAGAGATAAACGAATCAGAGATTCTATGGAATTGGAATCACCAAATACTAAAAGCAGAGTTCTTATGAAAACTGGAGAGTCATAAGATGGATTACAGTACTAGTTTTTATGAACAACTGTTACATTTTGGGGATCTCACTGTTTCTGAATGACCCTGGAGTGATGGTGGAATAGAATTTATATGAAAATACATAATTCACGCTCTCTTTAAGGTTCTACTAGAAGAAATACGACAAAATAACATTAAGATGTTAGCCTCTCTAGAAGCAGATAAATTTACCAACTTCAGTGAAGCATTAACAACTATATTGGAATATCGAGATATTCAAGTGTATAGAAACCTCAAAAGGCATGTGGCCTATAGTACGGGTGCTAATTTGAGAACATAAAGACATTGTGAAGTTAGTGAAGGGTGGTATGTAATATCTGCGTTTAGAAGGTTTAAGGTAGATGAGAATTGCAACCTATTTGTAAATGATAAACAAAGTATCTTTGTACACTTTAAGTGAATCTTGTATGAAATCCCAAAGGGTTTTAGAATTACTGATTGAGATTGTAATTCTTAGGATGTATATATTTTTGTAAATACTCTTAGCTTGTATAAACTGTTTATTATTAATGTAATGGGATATTGGTGCTCATGATTATGCAAAGTTTTATTTACTTATGCTTATTCAATATGGGTGTTTTAAATTGTAAGAAACAATGTTAGAACTGTTTTTGCGCAAAAGACACTAATAAATATAAATTAGTGAATGTTGTGGAATTGGATGATGATCAAGAGCTTTGACTCTTGTTTCGATTCTTATCCTAATGTTTCTCTTATTATATTTATAAGTGTAAGTCTGCTGCATAGAATTGTACTAAGTGTGAAATTATTAGAAAAATATGCTAGAATAACTATTAATTAGACTATGTGTTACATAAAAAAATTCAGGAAATGACTTCTGCATCTAAGTCAATTGTTGTTGAGTTGAACAAGGGAGAGAAGTTGAACGATGACAGCTATGAGATGTGGCACTGAAAATTTCAGTTGATCCTTGAAGAGTAAGAGGCTCTGGAAACTCTTACGAACACAATGGTTGAACCACCAGATGGTAACACTGCTCAACACAAGAGAGATATGGAAACATATCATACCTTGAAATGGAAGAACAGTCTAGCTCGCATAACTATGTTGAGCAGCATGACTGATGCTATCATGTTTGAATATGAAGAGTATGACACTGCGCAAGACATGTGGATTGAATTAAAGGACAAGTGGTATTACTTTCACTACCAAACTTAGGAGACTTACAATTAAGTTTGACACCTACAGGAAGTGCCAGAATCATGATATGGGGCAACACCTGAGAGAGATGTCAAATATGATACATGAATTGAAGTCTGCATGTCACACTTTAACTAATGAGCAACAAATTCAAGCAGTGATCTGATCTCTTCCTAACAACTGGGAAAACATGAAGATCAATATGACCCACAATGATAACATCAAGACTTTTAATGATATATCACGTCATGTTAAACTGGAAGAAGATTGCCTAGAGGCGGCTAAGGTTTCCGGTCAACTTTACATGGTTGAGTCTAGCAAGCGCATGGCTAAGAGCTTTAAGCACAAAGGAAAGAAAGAGAACTTCCAAAAGGAGAAAAGGAAGAGTCCTAAAATGAATTTCAACAAGAATAAGACCATATATCTGAAAAGAGACAAGAGTTTTTGTGTTAAGAAGGACAAAACCAAGTTGAAGTGTTTCAATTGTGGTAAACTAGGTCATTTTGCTCGTGAGTGCACTAAGCGGAAAAAGGTACGACCCAAATTAATGACTGATAACTATGCTTTAGTTTCTAGTTTTGTTTTACTTACTGAATCTCGTCCTTTGTGGACTGTAGACTCATGAGCCACAGACCATGTAGCTAGAGACAGAACAATGTTTGTAGAATATCGTCGGATCAATCAGGGGACTAGATGGATTTACGTGGGGAACTACTCGAAAGTTGAAGTAAAGGGTATTGACACTTGCAAATTAATGTTGCATGGTGGTCAAATACTTTATCTCCATGATGTTTTGTATGCTCCTACGATTCGATGAAATTTAGTTTCAGTTATTGTCTTTTTAAGTTTAGGTTATGAACTTAATTTTTATGGTGGTTGTATGGATATTATTTTTAACTATGTTCGTATGGGTACTGGATATCTGTTAAATGGTTTTATTGTATTAAATACCGAGTTAGACTGTTTTTATTATGATAATGGTTGTTTTTCAGTAATTGCTTCCGCTAATGATGATAATGTTGATGTGAACGTTTGGCATGCTAGACTGGGTCATATTGGCTAAGATAGGATAGACAGATTGGAAAGAAAGGGACTCGTAGGTTCATTTAATAGAATAGAATTACCTATCTGTAAAAATTGTCTAGTTGAAAAAACAACTAGAAAACCATTTGGAAAGGGAACTAGAGCTGAAAATCCATTACAATTAATTAACTCTGACATTTGTGGTCCAATGAGTGTAGAAGCACGGCATGATGCCTTATACTTTATTACATTCATAGACAACTTTACCCGTTTTGGTTATGTCTATTTGATTTCTCATAAGTCTAAAACATTGGATTGTTTCAAATCATACTTGAACTTAATAGAGAATCAATTAGATAAAATGGCTAAAGCATTACGTACTGACAGAAGACGTGAATATCTTTCAGATCAGTTCAAGAAATTGTGTGATGAAAAAGGTATACACAAACAATTAACTATTCCTAGGACTCCGCAACAAAATGGTGTGGTGGAAAGGAGGAATATGACATTACTTGAAATGGTTAGGTATATGATGGCGTAAGCAAATCTTCTGGTATATTACTTGGGAGATGCCTTGTTAACTGCCACATATGTACTTAACCGAGTTCTTATAAAGCCAGTTACGTCCACACCTTATGAGTTATGAACGGGTAGAAAACCTAACTGAACTTATCTGCGACCTTAGGGATGCGCAAGTTACGTACATGATCCATCCAACAAGTATGGAAAATTGGGTGCAAGAGGAAAGAAATGTATCTTTGTTAGATACTCTGAGCATTCAAAAGGATATGTACTCATAGGTGAAAACTTGGATGGAAGTGTGACTGAGATAGAATAACGAGATGTGAATTTTTTGGAGAGTGAATTTCCTAATAGAGGTGAAGTTGATAGAGATATTCGATTCTACGAATTGGATGATAAAAATCGAGGTATCAAATTTAAATACTCCACTAGAAGTTAATGAGGATCTATCTAGGACTTCTGTTCCTAGGAGTAATACTCCACTTAAAGTAAATACAGATCTACCTAGACATTCTGATCCTAATGGGAGTAATGAAGTTGTGGAAACAACATTTTTGGGTTTACCAACTCGTAGAAGTAATCATGGAAATGTTCCTCGTTTTCATTTTGAGATTGAAGAGGAAGCATTTATGGTTGCTTCACATGATGTTGATGAGTCTAGAAATATTAATGAGGCTCTCAACTTATCCGGTAAGGAATTATGGATAAAAGCCATGCAAGAGGAGATGGATTCAATGAAAAGTAACCATGTCTGAGACTTGGTTGACTTACCGCCTGGAAGAAAAGCCATTAGAAATAAATGGGTTCTTCGTATCAAACGAAAGGCGGATGGCATATTAGAGAGATATAAAGTGCGTTTAGTTGCAAAAGGTTATACTCAACAAGAGGGTATTGACTAGAAAAAACTTTTTCCCTTGTGATTAGGTTTACTTCAATATGCCTTATTTTGGCAATCGTCGCACATATGGACCTAGAATTGCATCAAATGAATATAAAAATAGTGTTTCTCAATGGAGAATTGGATGAAAAAAAATATATGGATCAGCTTGTAAATTTCGTTTCGAAAGGCTAAGAACATAAAGTTTGTAAGCTCAAAAGGTCAATATATGGTTTGAAACAGTCATCCAGACAATGGTACCTACGGTTCCATCAAGTTGTTATGTCTTATGGGTTCAAAATGGCTGAAGAAAACCATTGTATATATATAAAACAAAATAAATATAAGTATGTGATGCTATCTTTATATGTGAATGATATTTTATTGGCTAGAAATTGTAAAGAGTATGTGTTAATCATTAAGAAATGGTTGTCTTCAAAATTTGAGATGAAAGATATGGGAGAGGCTGCCTATATGTTAGGAGCCAAAATTACAAGAGATTGTTCGAAAAAACTTCTTACTCTATCTCAAGAGCCTTAAATAAGGAAAATTCTTGAACATTTTAACATGGTTGATTGTAAGCCTATGGATACACCCATATCAAAGGGGCAAACTCAAAGTCTCGATATGTGCCTAAAACTCCACAAGAAATTGAAAGAATGAAAAATGTTCCTTATTCTAGTGTTATCGGTAGTCTCATGTATGCTATGATGTGTACACGGCCTGATATCTGATATGCGGTAGGATTCGTAAGTAGATATCAATACAATCCTAGAAGAAAGCATTGGATTGCTGTAAAGACAATTTTGGCGTATCTCAAAGGTACTGTCGATAATTCCTTTTGTTACCAAGGTGGAGATTTACGTCTCATTGGATATAGAAATACTAATTGGGGAGGTGATCTAGATAAGCGAAAATCAACTTCAGGATATGCAGACCTACTCGGTAAAGGTGTTATCTCTTTGAGTAGCAAGAAACAGACATGTATTGATCTATCAACTATGGATGCCGAATTTGTAGTTTGTTCAGCAGCAGTACAATAAGCCTTTTTGTATGTCTCTAAGGACAAGGGGAAGCCAGTAACTATTTACTGTGATAGTCAAACAGCAATTGCTCACACTAAAGACTCCAAGTATCACAGTAAATCCAAACACATAGAGGCAAAATATAATTTTATTAGAGACATCGTGTTGAAGAAAAAAGAAATGATTCAATACATATCAACCCATAAGATGGTAGTTGATCCTCTCACTGTTGGGGTTTATGCCCTAAAGATGTAATTTGTAAATGGATTTATGAAATAAATAAAAGAAAAAATTCAAATCATTCTTGTTATGTTGTTTATTTTATAACATGTGCATATATTTAACATCCAAGATTGCCGGATGTAATCTCGAACTGTGTATATGAGTGTCATATACGGATGGATACAGTAAGATATGTGCAATCTAAAGTGTCCATAGATAGCAAATAAAGATGGGTACTTTATTTGTGGTTAATCTATAGCTACGGTCCATTCTGTAATGTATGATGATTCTATCCTGAATCATTTATATGAGATATGGGAATGGAGGCACCTTGTATGATGTGATCATATAGGACTGGGCCATGATCTATATGAATCTCTCACCAAGATCTGTTTACCGATGAGATTCATATATATCAACTAATTATGGATATATGTGGGTGTTGACGTCGATTTCTGGATTGTATCAGAAAAGCCAACAAGGATTGGATTTCGGCTATTAATTCAAAGAGAAAGAGATTCAGAAAGAGTAACGAAGACACAAGTCTTACGTGGTAAAACTTCGATGACCAAAGAAACGTCCACGGGTGGTTGATGGATCAACCGAGCCAAAATTCACTATGAAATTATGATGTTTACAAGCTCTCGATCTCTCTTTCTTCTCTCTGTATTTTTCTGTTGCTTGTTGTGTATGCTATATCTATTTTTGGGACGAGATTATGGGTCTATTTATATGTTTATAGAACCATAATCTGCTTTGTACAAGTAATACAAGATCTTTACATTTAATTGTGATTCGGTTACTTGCTTGAGGTTGATTTGTCTTCTTTCCTGTTTCGGAGTCTCTTATGGAAATCGAGTGGGATTCCAGTAGTGCAGTTTTATTTGGACTTGTTTCCTTATAAGAGTGTAGTCTTTGTAGTGAAATCAAGTTGTTTCTTGAATGAGGATTCTTCTAGCTCAGTATTCTGTTCTCTTTAGGATTCTTTCTGATGGATATATTCGCGTATCTAATGACTGAATCCATGGGAATTAAGCACAAAGTTTCTTACTCGGGTCGCATTTATCCCGAGTAAGAATAACACTTGTTGGTCCCGAGTAGCGCCGTTTAAGCCCGAGTAGAAGATAATTTTTGCTAACCCCGAGTACTTTTAATTGATCTGGAAATAGTTTAGTTGATCCCGAGTAGATCTTGCCATGCTGCTTATTTACTCGGGATTTCTTCTCTTTAATGATGCCTTGTAGGATTTTTCATGAGTGCTTATTTGGTGTCCACCTGACAATTTTCTCCATCTTGTCGATGACGTGTACGCTTGATAAAATTCACATACGACAATACCCCCTTAAAATATTTTTGCCGAATGAAATTTTGTTTCGGGCAAGGGTATTTTAATCATCATAACTTTTATTTGTGCCAGAGTAATCGTCTTATCATGATGGAGTGTTTTAATGGTGACCCTGTAATTTCGATTCGCTTCATTATGCAAGATCTTAATGATGGAGACGTTTTGAAGTTCTGAAGGTTAAGGGCTAGTTTCTGTTTTGACACGTGTCCCTAGTCTCTTCGTTTTTAGATATCATTTATGAGAAAATGATTTTTGCGTGTCCCCAAAGCCGCCTACGTCATCAAGCTTTATCATAATTTTTTTTCCCCTTGAAATCCTAGGGTTTCGTGCCGTCTCCTTTTTAAATTCTTCGCTGAGAGACATCGTTGGTTTATTCTCAACAATTTTCAACGAGAAATTTCTTTAAACCCATATTTATTTACCCAGAACTTCTCGATTCTCCGTTAAAGATCTTGCATCAATCTCAATTCAAGGTTAGTTTTAATGGGGCCATCTTCCTGTCATCGTCTCTTTAAAATCGCTTTTGATGCGTTAGAACGTGGGGATTTCCAGTTAGTTTCTTGCATTAGACGATTACTGGGGGATATCCCAATAGATGAACCTCCATTTTTAGAGGTTGATGTTTCTAGGCTTCACCCTGACGTCACTTTCAGCCCTGTATCGAGTTCTTCATCTAGTTCGGATTTTGATATTTCTGATCACAGGGTATATTTTCGAAGGATGGGTAAACATCAGAGCAGAAGTGAGGTACACAAGCACAGCTCGAGCTTTGTTCAGATCAGGGAACAAACTGTTAACGAGAATGATGTTGATGAGGTGTCCAGGGCGTATCGTCTTTCATTTTCTGATACTCGCCCGAGTGGCTTTGATACTGAGCCGAATGTGGTCGGGCCAGCTGAAATAGAAAAGTACCGCTCTCGATTCGACTTGCCCGACTCGGTCACTTTGGTTCCTGTGGGGGATACAGCCGTATGGAATCCTCCTGAGGGTATGGTCACGATTTATGGATCGATGCTTTGCTGCGGCGTCACACTTCCCTTTCAGCCGCTCATTGCCTGGTTTTTGGCTGAAGCAGGGATAGCCCCAGCTCAGTTGAACCCGAATAGTTATAAAATCTTGATGTGCATGTGGCATATGTTCAGTAGGTGAACCTTTCGACACCCTCCCCGAATGAAATCAGGCATTTCTTCACGCTGAGGCAAGTTAACAAGACGGGGACTTATTTTCTTACATCTACTCCATCGGATGGCTTGTTCCTCAAAGAAGCAAAGGTGAATCGAGAGGTTAACGCCTCTGATGACTCAAAAAAGAAGGGTTTTGTATGGGGATTCCCTACATCCAACAAGTTCTGGAAGAACAGATTGTTTTTCGCTGGAGGGGCTTTCGGGCTCAACGTCACTGTAGGATCTGGGGATTCCCAAACGGTGTTGAGTATTCCCCGTTTCTTCTATTCCCCTGTAGTGTGGAACAAAAAAATAATTAATTATAGTGATTTTGAGTTGAAGAGGCTGACTCAGGCAGCTGTTCGTACTCTGGAGAAGAGGAGCAAGAGCTACCTTTTTAATGAGGAGGATTTGATAAAGCTCGGCTTCTTCATTTAGATTTCAGGCCATCGCAGGCGATGTAAGTAACCCGGCGCCCTTTCTATTGTATTTTTTGTTTTTCATTTTCTGACATGATTTTTTTTTTAAGTGTTTGATAGGGACGTCGTCAGCGATCTTCAGGCTCGCCAGGTAAAGTTGATTCTGTAGGCGAGTAGAAAAGAAGCTTCCCGTCAGGGCGATGAGGGTATTGCTCCACCCGAGCCTGATGAGGAAACCGACACTGCTGAGGAACAGATCCCCGAGTACGTTAATCAAGGTGCTCAGCCTTCTACTCAGGATTCTGCTGGTCCAAGTGGCCAAAGTGAGCCAACTGACACCCAACTGCCTGATAATTATAAGAGGCAATATGAAGGCCCGGGTGAAGGTGGTGGCACCTTTACAGATAGAGTGCCTTCGGGCACCGACTTCTTCAAGTCTTTTCGGGACGATCTGCAGTAAGATCCTGCTGCTAACCTTAACTTCCACCATTCTAGGGGTGAGAAGCGAAAGGTAGTTAGATCGCCGACACGTCCTCTTAAAGTTCCTCGGGTAGTCTCATTCATCGACTCCAGCGATGAAGATGTTACGGATAAGATTGCTCTGAGTGTTGATGTTGGAGCATCAGTTGATGCGGCAGCCTCAGAACCGAACAAGGCTTCTTCTATCCCTGAGGTGAGAGTACAGGGGCTGAACCTTCGGGGGCACATTTAAATCCTTCTCCCAGGGATATGCTACGGGAGATATCCTCCGGTCGGGCTTTCATCTGGGAGGACCGCTGGAGCAGCTTTAAAGATGGTTCACTGTCCGAACGTCTTCAAAATGTTTTCAACGGTGCATCTTATGTAAGTTAAATCTGACTTTATTGTTTTGCTTCTGCCAAATTTCTAAATATATTCCTTTACAGATAGTGGCCGAATTTACTGAGTTAATTCAGACGTAGCAACATCAAGCAGATCAAATAAGACGTCTAGAGGCTCAGCTGAAGGCGAGTGAGGATGGCCGTGCTCGAGCTGAGAAAGCTTATCAGCAGGAGGTCGGTTCTGTACAAATATTCACTGACCATTTTTTGGCGAAGCAGGTTGAAGCCGAGGAGAAGGCATCTTTGGCAGAAGAGAAGGTTGCATCACTTCAAAATCTTCTATCTTCTGCTGAAGAATCCATGCTTAAGGTCGAGCAGGAGGCGGAGTAGTTGAGGTCGGCGTATGACCAAAAAATTGAAGATCTGGATCCCCT
This sequence comes from Dipteronia dyeriana, assembly GCA_032871835.1. NCBI lineage: Eukaryota > Viridiplantae > Streptophyta > Magnoliopsida > Sapindales > Sapindaceae > Dipteronia > Dipteronia dyeriana. The sequence continues at coordinate 25,414,779 of CM065297.1, read as the reverse complement.
GCTTACGATGCCCTACTTCTTTGGGAATTTCAACGCGGGCTAGTTTTGGCCGGCGAGTTCTTCAAAATTAAGAATAGGGCCATTGAGAAGGCCCGAGCTAATTGGGAGCTGTCAATCAAACATCACGTGGACCGGTCCTTGGAGTCTCTTCAGACTCAGATGAAGGAGTGGAGAGCTTACTGCCGGCGTCAAGGCAAAGAGCCCCATCCCATGCACTTAGAAATTCCGTCCGAACACTCCCTATCGACTTTTACGCTAGTCAAGAGTCGGTCGAGGGTGTGGTAGCAGATGTCAGGCCGGTTTTGGGTGAGGATTACAGCCAATGGATGGATGATACTGTCGATACTGTCGATACTATCGCTTGGCCGTCCAACGAAAGCCTGCTCCGTGAATACGAGATGGTGCCAGACCCGAGTATCGGCAAAGGCTCGAAACCCTCATAACCTTAATTTTTGTAAACTGTAACCATTCTTTTTTAAGAGCAATAAAATTCTATTGTACTCTGAATTGAATGGTCTTGATCTGTATTTTGCTGATTGTTGCCGATTGTTGTCGATTGTTTTATTAAACTGGCTGTCATTTGGGTAACTTAACCGAGTATCTTATTAAACCAGATGTTACCCGAATGACTTTAATTGCCAAGTATCTTATTAAACTGGCTCTTCGATGTTCGGGTAACTTAACCGAGTATCTTATTTAACCGGTTGTTACCTGAATGACTTTATTTGCCAAGTATCTTATTAAACTGGCTCTTCGATGTTCGGGTAACTTAACCGAGTATCTTATTTAACCGGTTGTTACCCGAATGACTTTATTTTCCAAGTATCTTATTAAACTGGCTCTTCGATGTTCGGGTAACTTAACCGAGTATCTTATTTAACCGGTTGTTACCCGAATAACTTTATTTGTCAAGTATCTTATTAAACTGGCTTTTCGATGTTCGGGTAACTTAACCGAGTATCTTATTTAACCGGTTGTTACCCGAATGACTTTATTTGCCAAGTATCTTATTAAACTGGCTCTTTATTATTAACCGAGTCATCTTAAAACAGGCAAGTTTACACTTATGTTTCATACTCGGTTGCTACCCGAGCATTACATCAAGGCTCACCATGATCATATGTTCGAGTTCTTACGCAATACCAAGGACGTCTCCCCAGTTTCTATGCATAAGGGTTTGCAGAATCATTGAGCTTACTTTAAGATTGCTCAACACAGCTACGCATTTCACCGAAACTTCTTTCGATAGCGTCCCGAGCATTTTCCCAGAGTATGGTGCACCGGGTTTGCCTTTTTGGTAAGGTCGATTTGACCTTGCTCGGCTGGCATGCTCCTTCGAGCTTCTCCGCCCATTTGGGATTTGATGGTCCCGAGTATCCTATTTGCATGTTCTTATTATCATGCTCTTCCATATGCTCTTATTATCATATGCTTCTTTTCGGAATTCCCGAATAATTTTTATTTATCACTGCAAAATCAAAACATTTAAATTCCATAGCTAACATTTATCGCAACTAATAGCCCTGACTAAGAAAACAAAAAGGAAAAACAAGTTAAGGATAGAAAATCTTTAGATATTGAGCATTGCATGGTCAGGGTAAAACCCCTCCGTTGGGTCGTGCAATCCAATATGCTCTATGGCCAGCTATTCCTTCGACCTTGTACGGGCCCTCCCATTTATCTGCCAAGGAACCTGCTGCTTTATTTTTTGTGTTTAGTGATACCCTCCTGAGAACTAGGTCTCCAAGCTGGAATTTTCTGATCCGAACATGAGAATTGTAGTGGCGAGCCACTCTTTGTTGATATGTTGTATTTCTTATTCGGGACTTCTCCCTTTTTTCTTCTAGCTCATCCAAACTTTGTAGTAGCATATCAATATTCTGCTCTTCATTGTATAGCCTGACCCGGGGGGACGCATACGATGTTTCTACGGGGATGACAGCTTCTGTTCTGAACGCTAAGGTGAACGGAGTTTCTCCTATTGAAGTCCTTGATGTCGTCCGGTATGCCCATAATACTTCAGGAAGCTTTTCAACCCAGCTTCCTTTTTTGTCATCTAACTTTGCTTTGATGGTTTGCTTGATAATTTTATTTACTGCTTCTACTTGCCCGTTTGTTTGATGATGAGCTGGTGTCGCATAGTAGTTAGCAATCTGATAATTCTCGCACAACTGTCTGAACTTTTGGTTATCAAACTGAGTGCCATTGTCGGTGATTATAGTGTCCGAAACTCCAAACCTATAAAGTATGTTCTTTTTTACAAAATTTATGGTGTTGGCTTCTGTGATATGCACCGGCGCTTCAGCTTCTGCCCATTTTGTGAAATAATCGACAGCTACTATGGCATGCTTTGCTCCACCCCCTGCCCTAGCTGTCATTGGCCCGATCAGGTCTAGGCCCCACACGGTGAATGGCCATGGAGCAGTGAGGTTTATGAGATTTTCTAAGGGTTGTCGGATATCGTTGGCAATCCTTTGACAGGTACTGCAACTTTCCGACCACTGTTGTGCATCTGAGAAAAGCGTAGGCTAGTAATAGCCTTGCCTGAGCACCTTATGCGCTAGACTTTTACCCCCAGTGTGGTTTCCGCAAACTCCTCTATGGATCTCTTGAAGTATTCGATGTGCATCTTCTTCTGGTACATATCTCTAGAGAGCTCGGGAAAACCCCCTTCTGTATAATTCTTCTCCGATCACGGTATACCTAGCTGATCGATACCTGATACACTTAGCTAGTATCGAATCTTCCGAGAACACGTCTTCTTCTAGGAACCTTCTCAGTTGGACCATCCAACCATCTTACGGTGTTCAAACTTCTGAAATTTTCAAATGCTTAGGTTCAGCTGTACTCAGTTTAAGAAGGTGTGCAACCGGAATGGTCTTTGATCTGATTGAGGTTGTTGCTGATGCTAATTTAGACAATGCGTCAGCCTTTTCATTTTCTTCCCTAGGGATCTGAGCGATCTTGTGTTCTTTAAATTTTTGGAGAAGCTATTTCGCGATGTCACTGTAGGCAATCATACCTTCATCTTTGGCCTGGTACTCGTCCGTAACCTGATTGACAACTACCTGTGAATCGCTGAATATCTCAACTTCATCTGCCCCGAGAGCTATGCAGACTCTGAGTCCAGCTAACAATGCCTCGTACTCGGCTTGATTATTGGTTGCTTTGAAATAAAATCTCATGGCACATTTAACATCATCTCCTTCTGGGGTGCGAACTACGATCCCTGCCCCGTTGCCATGAGTGTTTGAAGAACCATCAACATACAGTTTCCATTGGAAACCTTTATCCAACAGTCTTTTTGCTTCCAGGTTTGGTTCTGTGAACTCGGCTATGAAGTCTGCCACAGCTTATCCTTTGAGGGAGGTTTTGGGGACATAATGAATATCGAATTCACTTAGTTCGATTGCCCATTTGGTAAGTCTTCTTGATATTTATGGCTTTTGTAAGATTTGTCTTAATGGGAAATTGGTGAGAACCTAGATTGTATGGGCCTGAAAGTATGATCTCAGTTTTTTTGCTGCTGAGACCAATGCTAAGGCCATCTTCTCTGCCTGTGAGTACCTGGTCTCAGACGGTAAGAGCGCTTTGCTGGTATAATATACTGGTTTCTGCACTCCATTTTCTATTCTGACTAAGACTGAACTTGCTGCAAGCTCGGTTATTGACAGATACAGCTGAAGTATTTCCCCTTTTTGCGGTTTTGAGAGAACCGGTGCCTATCCCAGATACTCTTTTATTTTTAAGAATGCCTGCTCGCACTCTTTATTCCACTCGAGTCCTTTACCTTTTTTGATTATCTTGAAAAAGAGTGCGCACCTGTCTGTAGCCCGCGAGATGAATCTTCCCAAGGATGCTAAACACACTGTTAAGCGCTGTACTTCTTTCAATGTTTTGGGTGAGGTCATTTTTTACAAGGCCTGGATCTTCTCGGGATTAACTTCGATTCCTCTTTGGTGGACTTGAAAACCCAAGAATTTCCCTTAAGGGACTCCGAATAAACATTTGTTCTGGTTTAATTTCATCTGGTATCTTCTTAGGACATCAAATGTCTATCGGAGGTTCAGGGCATGCTCATCTGCCGAGACACTTTTAGTCAACATGTCATCAATGTACACTTCCATGTTCCTTCCTATTTGCCGAGTGAAGATTTTGTTGACCAACCTTTAATACATAACACCTGCATTTTTTAAACCGAAGAGCATTACTGTATAGCAATATAAACCTAGATCCGTTGTGAAAGCTGTTTTTTCTTCATCAACTTTGTTCATCCGGATCTGATTGTATCCCGAGTAAGCGTCTATGAAGCTAAGCAATTTGTGACCTGCTGTGGCATCCACCAGCTGGTCTATCCTTGGAAGTGGGAAGCTATCCTTTGGACATGCCTTGTTCAGATCCGTGAAATCTACGCACATCCTCCATTGTCCATTTTTCTTTTGGACGAGGACTACGTTGGCGACCCACTGAGGGTAGCTGACTTCTCTGCTTGATCCAGTTGCCAGTAGCTTTTCCACCTCTCGTTTGATTGCTTGACTTCTTTCAGGATTGAACGATCTTCTCTTTTATTTTACCGGTTTTGCATTCGGGTTAACTACGAGGTGGTGGGATATTACTCAGGCATCTATTTCGATCATATCTTCGTGACTCCAAGCGAATACATATTTGTACTCTCTAAACAGATTGGTTAGGTCTTGCTTGACTTTTCCATCCAGATTAGCCCCGATCTTGATTTTCTTATCCGGTTCGTCTTCTTTAAGTACTACTTCTTCAACCAATTCTGTTTTGGATTCATTTGAGTCCTCCTTTGGATCCAGTTCGAATGACAAGGACTCTTTACACTGATTTGGCTGCATTATGGTGCACACTTGTTCAGCATCATGCTTGTCTTTGTATACTGATAGGTTTGCTCTTCGGGCCATCTCTTGGGATCCCTTGACTATCCCAACCCCTTGTTCTGTTGGGAACTTGATCATTAATGCATAAGTGGCCGTCACGGCCCTTGTTTTATTCAGGAATGGCCGACCCAATAATGCATTATACGGCAAATTGTCCAAATCAACTACCATAAAGTCGAGCAGGACAGTCTTCTGGCATGGTGCCATTCCAATCTTTACGGGTAGTTTTACCGTCCCTAGTGACCTGACCTCTATCCCTCCAAACCCTCTTAATGGAGTATGGAAAGGTTGTAAATCTTTTCGGTCTAGTCTTAGCTGGTCGTATACGGCCACGCTTAGGATGTCTGCTGAACTCCCATTATCTATTAAAATTCTCCAGACTTACTTATGGCCAATCCGGGCACTTATAACCAAAGCGTCATTTGGCCAAACATCGACGCCATGGGAATCTGCCTCTGTAAAGACTATTGGGTCCCATCCTTCCTTTACCCTTTTCGGGTCTGGCTCAACCGATTTTACGCCGAAGTTATTCCTTGCTTCTATTGCTTCTCTGATTTCCTGAGTTCGTTCTCGGTTGCATCTCCCAGTAGAGGGTCCTCCAAAAATTATACGTATTACTTGATTGGCTTCGGGACTGGCTTTTTGATTTCGTCAAGAATGATCAACTTTAACGTCCTTCTTAGCTTCTGATTTCTCATCTTTTTTTAAGATTATATCCCATAAATGCCCTTCCCGAATGAGAGTATCTATGTAATCTCTGAGTTGGTAACACTTGGAAGTCTCATATCCGGTTTCCTTGTGGAACCTGCAATACTTGGTTGTATCTTTCTGGGCAAACTAAGATTGTCGTCGCAGTTCTTGCACCATATTCTTCTCTTCTAGGATGGCTAGAATTTCTTCTTGTTTTTTCTGAAGTGGGGTGTAATTGGTGTATCTGCCTTGGTATTTATCTGTGGACTGATCGACATTACGCCCATTACCACCATCCTTGTTTTTCTCATTGTCGTTCCCTTTTAGCTTCCCCTTTTGATTCTGCCTCTTGGATTCAGCATCCTTCTATTCAGGCGTTCCTCCGTGCATATAGCTCCCTCTTGTAGCTAACTCTTCTTCTTCGGCCAATGCGTATCCTCCTGCCATATCCATCATGTCAGCATACCTGGTCAGCCGTGCTCTTCTCAAATCAAAGGATAGCCGTCCATTCTGCAAGTTATTGATGAAAGCAGCAATAATTGCTTCATCGTTTGCACTACCAATTTCTGATACTGCTTGGCCGAATCGGCCCAAGTATTTCTTTAATGACTCGTCCTTCCCCTGCTTTATTTGAGAGAGGTAGGCCACCGACTTTTTCCTGTGAACATTGCTCAGAAATTGCCTTGAGAAGCTTCTGCTCAGTTCATTGAAATTTCCGATGCTCGTCGGGGGTAGTCTCCCGAACCATATTGACCCTGTGTCTCCTAGTGTTTACGGAAAGTTGAGACACAATAGGGGTCACTGCGGGTATATTGAGCCATGGCACTTTTATAGCGTCTAATGTGCTCCTTTGGATCTGTATCTTTTTTTAATTGCTCCACATGCGGCATCCTGAATCTTTCTGGGAAAGGGGTCCGTAAAATTTCCCGGGTGAATGGACTGTCAGAGTCATCGTCGGATAGATCGTTATAGCCATAACGTCTGACCAACGCTTCCATCTGACGCCTGTTATTTTTTACTTCTCGAGTTAGACTATGTATTGTAACATCTCTATTTCCCATCAGACTTCCCCAACGGTTAAACCGCTGGGTTATCGTCATTCTTTTCTCAGACTCTTCACTCTGATGTGGGACCTCTCGTGTGACTCCATGATGACGTTTGCGATGGTGTTGATCATTGTCTTCTGATGATGACCGTCCTCTGCACCGATCGTATTTACGATGTCTAGCCAGTACTGTTTGATTATGGTTCAGTCCCTGGTGAGGTTGTTCCTCTTCAGGTTTTTCCGGTCCAGCCGGGTTGATTGGGGAAGAGTTCCTTCTGGTTTCAGGCATATTTATTCCTAGCCCAACCACCACCGAACAGAGCCTTACGGGTGGAGGATTGGGAGTATGTGCTCTTGCTGCCAGTAGATCAACCTCTTCCCTTGCTGCGTCTGTCACCAATTTCTGCAATGCCTCTTAGAAAAGCAGTGTCAGATCTCTGTTAGTTGAAGGCACTAGCTAGATCCATACCAGGTGTGTAGACTGGTTTTCTGTGTTTGCTGCAGGATCTCGTGACGTGTTGCCAACATGGAAATCGCCTGGTGATTTTTGGTCATTCCCTGAACTACTTCTACTTCTACTTCTTGCCATCGCTTTTAACAAGGTTGGAGGTTCAGCACCTCCTTCTAGTGCTAATTGTTGACGTCAATTTCTAGAATGTATCAGAAAAGCCAACAAGGATTGGATTTCGGCTATTAATTCAAAGGGAAAGAGAAAGAGATTCAGAGAGAGTAACGAAGACACAAGTCTTACGTGGTAAAACTCCGATGACCGGAGAAACGTCCACGGGTGGTTGATGGGTCAACCGAGCCAAAATTCACTATGAAATTATGATGTTTACAAGCTCTCGATCTCTCTTTCTTCTCTCTGTATTTTTCTGTTGCTTGTTGTGTATGCTATATTGCCTATATCTATTTTGGGGATGAGATTATGGGTCTATTTATATATTTATAGAACCATAATCTGCTTTGTACAAGTAATACAAGATCTTTACATTTAATTGTGATTTGGTTACTTGCTTGAGGTTGATTTGTCTTCTTTCCTGTTTCGGAGTCTCTTATGGAAATCGAATGGGATTCCAATAGTGAAGTTTTATTTGGACTTGTTTCCTTATAAGAGTGTAGTCTTTGTAGTGAAATCAAGTTGTTTCCTGAATGAGGATTCTTCTAGCTCAGTATTCTGTTCTCTTTAGGATTCTTCCTGATGGATATATTCGCGTATTTAATGACTGAATCCGTGGGAATTAAGCACCAAGTTTCTTACTCGGGTCGCATTTATCCCGAGTAAGAATAACACTTGTTGGTCCCGAGTAGCGCCGTTTAAGCCCGAGTAGAATATGCTTTTTGCTAACCCCAAGTACTTTTAATTGATCTGGAAATAGTTTAGTTGATCCCGAGTAGATCTTGCCATGCTGCTTATTTACTCGGGCTTTCTTCTCTTTAATGATGCCTTGTAGGATTTTTCATGAGTGCTAATTTGGGTGTCCACCTGACAATTTTCTCCATCTTGTCGATGACGTGTACGCTTGATAAAATTCACATACGACAATACCCCCTTAAAATATTTTTGCCGAATGAAATTTTGTTTCGGGCAAGGGTATTTTAATCATCATAACTTTTATTTGTGCCAGAGTAACCGTCTTATCATGATGGAGTGTTTTAATGGTGACCCTGTAATTTCGATTCGCTTCATTATGCAAGATCTTAATGATGGCGACATTTTGAAGTTCTGAAGGTTAAGGGCTAGTTTCTGTTTTGACACGTGTCCCTGGTCTCTTCGTTTTTAGATATCATTTATGAGAAAATGATTTTTGCGTGTCCCTAAAGCCACCTACGTCATCAAGCTTTATCATAATTTTTTTTTCGCCTTGAAATCCTAGGGTTTCGTGCCGTCTCCTTTTTAAATTCTTAGCTAAGAGATATCGTTGGTTTATTCTCAACAATTTTCAACGAGAAATTTCTTTAAACCCATATTTATTTACCCAGAACTTCGCGATTCTCCGTTGAAGATCTTGCATCAATCTCAATTCAAGGTTAGTTTTAATGGGGCCATCTTCCCGTCATCGTCTATTTGAAATCGCTTTTGATGCGTTAGAACGTGGGGATTTCCAGTTAGTTTCTTGCATTAGACGATTACTGGAGGATATCCCAATAGATGAACCTCCATTTTTAGAGGTTGATGTTTATGGGCTTCACCCTGACGTCACTTTTAGCCCTGTATCGAGTTCTTCATCTAGTTCGGATTTTGATATTTCTGATCACAGGGTATATTTTCGAATGATGGGTAAACATCAGAGCAGAAGTGAGGTACACAAGCACAGCTCGAGCTTTGTTCAGATCAGGGAACAGTCTGTTAACGAGAATGATGTTGATGAGGTGTCCAGGGAGTATCGTCTGTCATTTTCTGATACTCGCCCGAGTGGCTTTGATACTGAGCCGAATGTGGTCAGGCCAGCTGAAATAGAAAAGTACCGCTCTCGATTCGACTTGCCCGACTCGGTCACTTTGGTTCCTGCAGGGGATACAGCCGTATGGAATCCTCCTGAGGGTATGGTCGTGATTTATGGATCTATGCTTTGCTGCGGCGTCACAGTTCCCTTTCAGCCGCTCATTGCCTGGTTTTTGGCTGAAGCAGAAATAGCCCCAGCTCATTTGGCCCCGAATAGTTATAAAATCTTGATGTGCATGTGGCATATGTTCAGTAGGATGAACCTTTCGCCACCCTCTCCGAATTAAATCAGCCAAAATCCACTATGAAATTATGATGTTTACAAGCTCTCGATCTCTCTTTCTTCTCTCTGTATTTTTATGTTGCTTGTTGTGTATGCTATATTGCCTATATCTATTTTTGGGACGAGATTATGGGTCTATTTATATGTTTATAGAACCCTAATCTGCTTTGTACTAGTAATACAAGATCTTTACATTTAATTGTGATTCGGTTACTTGCTTGAGGTTGATTTGTCTTCTTTCCTGTTTCGGAGTCTCTTATGGAAATCGAGTGGGATTCCAGTAGTGTAGTTTTATTTGGACTTATTTCCTTATATGAGTGTAGTCTTTGTAGTGAAATCAAGTTGTTTCTTGATTGAGGATTCTTCTAGCTCAGTATTCTGGTCTCTTTGGGATTCTTCCTGATCGATATCTTCGCGTATTTAATGACAGAATCCGTGTGAATTAAGCACCAAGTTTCTTACTCGGGTCGCATTTATCCCGAGTACGAATAACACTTGTTGGTCCCGAGTAGCGCCGTTTAAGTCCGAGTAGAAGATGCTTTTTGCTAACCCCGAGTACTTTTAATTGATTTGGAAATAGTTTGGTTGATCCCGAGTAGATCTTGTCATGCTGCTTATTTACTCGGGCTTTCTTCTCTTTAATGATGCCTTGTAGGATTTTTCATGAGTGCTTATTTAGGTGTCCACCTGACAATTTTCTCCATCTTGTCGATGACGTGTACGCTTGGTAAAATTCACATACGACAGTGGGTGCTGTTCCCGATCAATATGCTAGATTGTGGTTAGATTGTGGTCAGATTGTGGTCTTTGATATACCATGGGTGAGGTCGGATGCTGTTCCCGGTCAATATGCTCCATATGTTGGGATTACGGTTTGGCTTGTGGCTGTGAAAGTTTGTACACAATAGTGGAATCCACTTCTTCTTGTAAGAAGTAGATGGTAGTTCCCTTAAGGGTTGATTCAGGGATTGGACAATATGAGCGCTCTCCTAATTCCGTAAAGAAATAGGATTTATTGTCCATTAGAGAATCAATGGTACTTAAAGGATATATGTAATTAGAGGGGTATAACGGACATTTTGACGCAGCTCTAATTATGAACTACTGTGGAGGATCACACCATGTGTAATAGGTATATCGATGGACACCGAGTTGTATCAGTCTGTGTAAAAACGTCTACAGTTGAAAGAGTGCAGCTTAGGGTTTTTAGTGGAATAACACCGGAGTTAATAATCAATGAATATTAATTAAAGAGTTTAATTAATGATTCCAGAGATAATTGGAGCTCGAAATACTGTGGGTCCATTAGGTCCCCTTACTAGCCCGATCGATTTAGGTAACAAGGGTCACAGTTAATTAATTGGATTGTCCAATTAATTGTGTTACAAAAGTGACACGTATATATTCGAGAATTAATTGAATAATGAGATTATTTAATTAATGAATGTTAATAGTTAAATTAATTAAATAATTAGATTATTTAATTATATTGATAATTATGAATTATTAATTAACTATTAATTGGAGGGTGTTAGTTGATATATGGATTTAGGTGAAGATAAAATAATATGATTATTTTATTTTACTAAATCATTTATCTAAGTATTTAAATTTAAGTTAAAATTTAAAATACTTATTATCACTTTTAATATATTAGATATATTTGAAAAGGATAATTAAATATATATATATATATATATATATATATATATATATCAATTAATAACACAAGAGATTGCATTGGATGCAAATTGATACGTACACATAAAGTAATAGTCAAAAGAAGAATTTGCATATGATACAAATACCTTTTATATATATATATATATATATATATATATATGTGTGTGTGTGTGAAAAAGCAATAGTATGAGATTTTGTTTTTGTGAAAAGAAGAAGACACGCATCAGGTGAAAAAAAGTCAAAAAAAAAAGGAGTTTAAAAAAAATACATATATATTTATTGTTCTTCGTGCACAGAGAATAAAAGAGATATATATATAAAACAGCATATATATTTATTGTTCTTCGTGCACAAAGAAAAAACGAGATATATATATATTTCAAAAGCAATTTATGTATAAGATGCAATTTATATGTGTGTGAAATCAATACACCAAATTAAGAAGAAAGAGTTTCTTCAAGTATTTCTCTACATCCTCCATTCAAGTTCCTGAGACCATTACTCGCCCACACTCAGTTATCAATCCCGGGAGATAGTAAGGAAGATCGAATGGTTCAGACAGGAGCTTCTAAACGTTGGTAAGATTGGTTCAGACAAAGGTCAATACCAAGGTTGACTTCCTAATGGAAAATATTTATGAGAGTATTTCGGGATTGACCGACCCTAAGGCGGCAATTCTCGAGTTAAGCTCATGAGATCCACTTAGGATTAAATCTAGGACACAACAAATGAACAATATTATATCTCTTGTAAATAATGGAATTTACAATTGAGATTCCAAAGCTCTTCAATTATTATACTAATTGTTCATAGGTCACACAGTATATTTATCTTTATGAATACGCTTTTGTAATTTTTATGATGATATCATAATTGTGTTGTTTCTAATAAAGCTATGTTGGACCCACTTGTATGAGTGGGAGATATTGGATTTTATATTGGGTACACCCAAGATGGGTCCAAACCCAATTTAATGGACTTGATCCATTGAGCCCAACCCAGTAGCAGTTGTCAGTGAATAACTGACAAAGCAGTTTACTGACATATATATATTAGTGCAGTTAACTCTGATGATCAGAGAGTACTATCTGGGAACAATTGTAGAACGTATTATACAATTGTGTACAAAGGAAACAGAGAAAGGGTATAGGTATATATAATGTGAATTGAGTTGGGGTTCCATTTTTCTTGTTGACTCTATCCAAATATGTGAAACATTCAGTGTTTGATCCGAAGAAAGGTACATTCTTCTGATAACTTTTTTCTTACTTTGTATGTTCAAAAATTAACGAAACAGACTCGTAGCGTAAGATGGAATTGACTACACAACCGTCTTTAATAGAATCTCTTCCCCCACCCACTGAGAGTATCTTATCAAGCCAACCCCTCAATTTACCCCGAATTCGATCAACAATCTCCAAGAACAACTTTCTTTTATTTTATTTTTCCTATGATGCTTGGGAGACCCGAGTACTTCTCATGACATTCCACCACTTGAATTCCCATAATCGCACATATTCTATCACCATCCTTCAAACGCATAGACGTGCTCATATAAAAGGCTGATTTATCAAAGTTCACCACTTGTCCCAAAGCTTGCACGTAATCATCTAACATCTTTTTGATTGTAGGACAATCGCCAACAGTAGCCTTTATGAAGAGTAGGTTGTCATCATCGAATATTAGATGAGTAATTGTTGGCCCACTCCGACTGCTTTTAAATCCCGACGACAAACTTCTGGCTTGGCTCATATTGATAAGATTTGAGAGTCCATCCGTATAAATTAGGAACAAATAGGGTGGGAGAGGATCTCTTTACCGTGGACTTCTCGTCGGCTTAAAATAGCCACAAACCTCACCATTAGTAACAAGGAATAGGAGATAGATGTCGTCTAACCGATAACTCCAAGAAACCTAGCTTTAGCATCAGTTGTTCAATAAAACCCCACTCCATCCGATCACAAGCCTTGGACATATCCTGCTTTACTGCCATTGAACTATGCTTCATCTTCCTATGTTTCAAGTTATGCATACATTCGAATCCTATAATTGCGTTGTTCGTGATTAGTTGTTCTGGACTGAAGGTACTTTGAGAGTCCGATATTGTTGGTGGGATGGTATGGTTTGAGGTCACTTGTGGTGCACCTCTGAGAGAGAATTCGAACAAAAACAATAAAAGGAGAAGCTTTTCTTATATCTCTCTATTTCATTCACCACTCCACACATTTTCAATACAATCTTCATCCCTTTATATAGAAAAATGAGATGAGCTAAACTACAAACAAAATAAATGCAAAACAATGAAGTCAAATGTGTGGTTAGGAAGCAGCTGGGAGTTGGAGGTGGTTGGAGCCATATCAATGGCCGGTTTCTAGAAGTGGGTGGCAAGGTGGTTGGCTGAAAGTGGTTGGCTGAGGTCAAGTTTATTTTTCAACATCCCCCCTTAAACTTGACTCCCCATGTTTCGCCATACCAAACATTGTCTTTAATCTTAAAAACACATCATGTTTAAGAGGCTTGGTGAAAATGTCAGCAACTTGATCATATGTCCTACAAGAGACTAGTTCCACCTCCTTATTCTTCACATGCTATCTGATGAAATGATACTGCGTATCGATATGTTTGCTTCTTTCATGGAATACTGGATTCTTTGCTAGCGCAATCACGGACCAATTGTCGATGTAGACCTCTGTGGGATTATCTTGTGGAAATCTCAAGTACTGCAACACATTCCTGATCCAGATACCATGACAAACAGCTGAGCATGCGGTAACGTACTCAGCTTCACATGATGACAGTGTCACAATGGCTTGCTTTTTGGATGACCATGTGAACGTTGTATCTCCCATAAAAAACTTAAAGCATGTCGTGCTTTTACGTTCATCCAGATCTCTTCCCCAATCACTGTCTGAATAGCCAATCAACCTGCAATCTTCACATTTGGTATAAAATATACCATCATCAATTGTACCTTTTATGTAGTGAAGTATCCTCTTTGCAGCATTTAGGTGAGACTGGTCAGGAGTCTCTATGTATCTGTTGACTAGTCCAACTCCATAAAGTATATCTGGCTTGGTACACGTCAAGTATCTCAGGCTTCCAACCAAGCTCTTGAAATAGGTTGGATCAACATCTCCTCTTTCATTCTTTCTTAACTCTAATCCTACTGAAGTTGTGACAGGATTGTATTTTTCCATACCAAATCTCTTCAGAATTTCTTTTGCATAGATACTCTGGGAGATGAAGATACCTTTTTCGCTTTGCACAACTTCAATACCAAGAAAATGAGTCATTAGACCAATGTCAGTCATCTCAAATTCTTTCACCATTCTCCGTTTGAAATCTTCAAATATGACTGGATTGTTGCCGGTGAAGATCAAATCATCAACATATAGGCATGCATATAACAGACTTCTATCAGTCTCCTTCCTCAAATATAGTGCATGCTCATACGAACATTTCTCGAATCCATTCTCTTGAAAGTAATCATCAATCCTCATGTTCCATGCACGGGGTGCTTGCTTCAAACCATATAGAGCTTTCTTCAGTCTGCAAACTTTATCTTCATTGCCTTTCTGCACATATCCAGGTGGTTGTTCCACATAGATTTCTTCTTCAAGAAAGCCATTCAGGAATGCTGACTTTAAGTCAAGTTGGTAAATTTTCCAACTCTTCTGGGCTACCAATGATATTAGCAATCTGATGGTCTCTAGTCTGACAACCCGGGGCAAAGACTTCTCCGTAATCAACTCCTTTTTTCTGTTTGTAGCCTTTTGCTACAAGTCTTGCCTTGTATCTTTGGACTTCTCCTTTCGCATTTCTTTTGGTCTTGTAGACCCATTTTACTCCTATGGTTTTTCGGCCTTTTGGGAAATTAGTCAACTCCCATGTCTTGTTCTTTTCAATGGATTGAATCTCTTCATCCATTGCACTTCTCCATTTTCCTTCTTAGTCAGCCTCTTCAAAACAAACTGGATCACTTGTCATCAGCAGACAATACAAAGTAATGTCTTCTTCCACCTGTTCTGTATTTTCATACAGATTTTCTAGGCTATGTGTCCCTCTAGGCATCATATCTAAAAAATCATGTTCAATCAGTGATGGAGAATCATACCTTTATGGTGAAGGGGAACCACGTTGAGGAGTCTGCTGATTTCTGGGTATTTGTGGCTCTGTAGCCACTTCTCTTGTCTCTTCTTCAGATATCAACTCTGTACTTCTGGAAGCTTTGTTCTGATCCCAATTCCAGGATTCATTTTCTTAAAAAATGACATCCCTGCTGAAGATTACTTTCTTGGTGATGGGGTTGTATAGCCGGTAACCCATAGTTCTATCACCGTATCCAACCAGGATACACTTTTCTCCTTTATCTTCAAGCTTCGTTCTTCTTGCTTCTGGGACCTTGATGTAGGCAATAGAGCCAAAAAATTTAAGGTGGCTCACACTTGGTTTGTGAGTGCTCCATGCTTCTTGTGGCGTCTTTGTATCAAGACTCTTCGTAGGACATCTGTTTTGTAGATATACCGCACACAAGACTGCTTCAGCCCAAAAACTCTTAGGCATGTTTTTATCCTTTAACATGCTTCTGACCATGTTAAGGATTGTTCGATTCTTCCTTTCAGCTACACCATTTAACTGAGGAGTATAAGCTGGTGTAAACTGATGTCTGATTCCTTGTTGCTTAAGGAATTCCTGGAAAGCACCTGCAGTGTATTCTCTACCTTGATCTGATCTCAGTGTTTTGATGTAGTAGCCACTTTGCTTCTCTACAAGAGTTTTGAACTCTTTAAAGTAATCAAATACTTCAGATTTCCTTTTTAGGAAATAAACCCAAGTTTTTCTGCTGTAGTCGTCAATGAAGGTGAGGAAGTATTGATTCTGTCCATTTGATACTGGCGTCAATGGACCACACACATCTGTGTGAACGAGCTCAAGTGGCATGGTTGCTTTCCAATTTGCCTCCTTTCCGAAGCTATTTATGTGTTGTTTACTGAGAACACAGCTTTCACACATCTCATTTGGGTGATGGATGTTTGGCAATCCTTTCACCATCTTCTTACTTCCCAGTTACTTTAAACTTTCAAAATTGAGATGTCCATACCTTAGATGCCACAACCAGTCTTTGTCATCGATGATGGCTGTCAAACATCTTGGCGTATCATGATGAATTGCGAGAGGGAACATCCTATTCTTCGTCATCAGGACTTGGGTAACCAGCTTTCCTCGAGCATCTGTGATGGTGAGTTGCATATTTTGAAGGCTGATATGGTAGCCTTTCTCCAAGAGTTGTCCGAGACTTAGGATGTTTGTCTTCATATCTGGAACATAATAGACATTTGAGATGAAAACATGATCTCCATTCTTCTGCTTGATCATGACATCTCCTCTTATTTGGATAGGGATTTTAGAGAGGTCGCCAAATGAGATTTCTCAGTGAACTTTCTCATCAAGTTCAGTGAATAAGTCTTTTCTGCCAGTCATATGGTTGCTGGCTCCAGAATCAAGAAACCAAACATTTTGGTTTTGATATGTTGAGTTGTGTGCCATCAACATCAACGATTCTCCTTCAACTCGCTCTTTCTCTGTAAAGTTAGAATTTTCATTTACGTCATTTGGCGGGGTTCTGCACTCGTTGCTATAGTGGCCATATTTATGGCAGTTATAGCATTGAACATTTCTTTTGTCAATGTTCGGACGGTTGTTGTACCCGCCTCTTCTTCCTCGTCCTCGTCCTCTTCCTCTTCCTCATGGGACATAGTTCTGTTGTCCACGTCCTCCTCTGTTTGCGTCTCTTCCTCCTCTGCCTCTACTCCTGGTTTCAGCATTTCCTGAACCTCTTCCACGAGATCCTCTACCTCGTTCTCTTCCTTGTTGTGAGGTCCCCCCTTGCTCATATCTTTTTTCATTGAGGGAGAGCTTTGACTGGAGAGCTTGCTCTAATACTCTATCATCATTTCTTGTTGTGACTTTTTGCTCATGGGCTTGCAATGATCCCACAAGTTCTTCAACAGACATCGTCTCCAGATCTTTTGTTTCTTCCAGTGCCACAACTATGAAGTCAAACTTTGGATCTAATGATAGAAAAATTTTCTCTGAAATTCTCATGTCTGTGAGAGTTTCTCCATTTCTTCTTAGCTGATTCGCAACGACCATAACTCGTGTATAGAACTCAACAATAGATTCACTAGATTTCATTCGCAAGGATTCGAACTCACCTCGTAGAGTTTGAAGACGGATCATTTTCACTTTGTCAGCACCTTTGTAGGTTTTGAGAAGGGTGTCCCAGACATCTTTTGATGACTTAGCGGATGCTATGATCTCGAACGTTGTTTCGTCTAACCCTTGATAGATTATAGACTTTGCTTTACAATCCCTCTTTCGATCGGCTTTGAGAGTCGATATTTGAGCTTCTGTCATGGTTCCTTCAGCTTCTTTGGAATTAGCTTCTGTATATCCATCTTCCACAATATCCATAACATCTTGAGAGCCTAGTAAAGCTCTCATTTGTATGCACCAATTATCATAGTTGTCTTTGGTGAGCTTCGGGATGACAATATGTGCGTTACCGTTGGCCATCGAGACTTGAAATGCGTAGATCACAAATCTGGAGTCCGAATTTGTAAAACATGAGCGCACTATTGCGTCTGGAATGATCCAAAACCTTGGAAACCAGTCCACGTTTGTCAAAAAACGAGTTCGGAAGCGTCCGAAACGAGCGGTCAAACTTTTTGGAAAAGTCAACCAAAGATAACGGAATATTCCTTTGACTGACGGAATATTCTAGCCGTTATAACGCCGTTAGTGACGTCAGCAACCCTTGAATAGTGACCGGTCTTCGGGTCGGATTCCGGGTCGGCCAGCAGCAACCAAATACCGGGCCAGTTATCTGGTACCGGGTTGATGGATCGGACTTCGGGTCGGATCATGCAAAACGGGTGAGGAAGACGATCGGCGCTTGTAGGTGACTCGTCGGGGATGGTGTTGCGCGTGGACGGCGCGTTAGTTCACTCTCCAACGTCTGTCGGCCCATGCGGCCTCTCTGGTGCTCCGATTTGAATGGCGTTTTCACCGTTGAACTCCTGACGATATGTAGAACACTCTGGTGTGATCAAATATGGATTCTGATCACTTTGATTTCTAGGCGAATTCGACTTCGACCTCTGTTCTTCAAGTTTCTGGTTCTCCTGAGCTCTGATACCACTGTTGGTGGGATGGGATGGTATGGTTTGAGGTCACATATGGTGCACCTCTGAGAGAGAATTCGAACACAAACAATAAAAGGAGAAGCTTTTCTTATATCTCTCTATATTTCATTCACCACTCCACACATTTTCAATACAATCTTCATCCCTTTATATAGGAAAATGAGATGAGCTAAACTACAAACAAAATAAATGCAAAACAATGAAGTCAAATGTGTGGTTAGGAAGCAGCTGGGAGTTGGAGGTGGTTGTAGCCATATCAATGGCCGGTTTCTAGAAATGGACGGTAAGGTGGTTGGCTGAAAGTGGTTGGTTGAGGTCAAGTTTATTTTTCAACAGATATGACCTCTCCAAAAGCCTTCCGAAATCTGTTTACAATAACTTTGCAACTA
Organism: Dipteronia dyeriana; assembly: GCA_032871835.1. Classification (NCBI taxonomy): domain Eukaryota; kingdom Viridiplantae; phylum Streptophyta; class Magnoliopsida; order Sapindales; family Sapindaceae; genus Dipteronia; species Dipteronia dyeriana. The sequence goes on along the minus strand of CM065297.1, from coordinate 25,396,140 downwards.
TTTTATACAACACGTTGCATAAGTTAATAGTATGGCAATTAATGTAATAAAAATTGTGTCAAATATAAATATGGATATTTCGTGGACGATATGACGTTGGTATGGTGATAAACTTCTCATACCTACACCAGGTTGCTGATTCGAGTCCTCACATCCTAAAAATTCCTAAATTTATGTAAAGTGTAATATTTATATAAAAAAAAGAGGATATTCATGTTGGAACCTCGTTCACCGGTCACGCAGCGGAAGTAGGTTTTAAAATTTTTATACAGATCATATATGTATCTGGGATAAGTGAACTTGATATCGTAATTATTTTTCGGAACTAATCTATACAATATGTAATCACATGAAATTGAAATCGATATAATCAGAAGAACATACCAACGTTTGGAGACTCATTCACTTTACATTATGCTTCTGTCTGAACCAATCTTACAAACATTTGGAAGCTCCTGTCTGAACCACTCGATCTTCCTTGTTATCTTTCGGGACTGGTAACTGTGTGTGGGCACGTCACGGTCTCAGGAACTTGAATGAAAGATGTAGAGAGAATTGAAGAAACTCTTTCTTCAATGTATTTCAAAATCACATATAAAACATGAAACAATATATTTATATATATATATCACTGCTGCTTCTTTCAAATATATATATATATATCCGCACTGTTGCTCGCTTTTTATATATCTATATATCTTTGCACTGCTGCTCACTTTATATATATATAATTTTATATCTCAAGATGCTTGCTTTTTGTATATATATACCAAATCTACACATGCTCACAATATATATTATATCCCACGCACTGCTTCAGGTTTTATATATCTATATATATTTCACACACGCCTGTTCCAGCTTTATATATATATATATTAAGTATTTGTATCCTATATAAATTCTTCTTTTGACTATTATTTCATATACACACTAATTTACATCAAATACAATCTTTTGTGTTATTAATTGATATTTATTTTTTAATTATCATTTTCAAATATATCTAATATATTAAAAGTGATAATAAGTATTTTAAATTTTAACTTAAATTCAAATACTTAGATGAATGATTTACTAAGATAAAAATAAAACTATTATTTTATCTTCAACTAAATCCATATATCAACTAATACCCTCCAATTAATAGTTAATTCATAATTCATAATTATCAAAATAATTAAATAATCTAATTATTTAATTAATTTAACTATTAACATTCATTAATTAAATAATCTCATTATTCAATTAATTCCCGAATATATACATGTCACTTTTGTAACACAATTAATTGGACAATCCAATTAATTAACCGTGACCCTTGTTACCTAAATCGATCGGGCTAGCAATGAGACCTAATGGACCCACAGTATTTTGAGCTTCAATAATCCTCGGAATCATTAATTAAACTCTTTAATTAATATTCCTTGATTATTAACTCTGGTGTGTTTCCACTAAAAACCCGAAGCTGCATTCTCTCAACTGTAGACGCTTTTATACAAATCGATACAACTCGGTGTCCATTGATATAGCTATTACACATGGTGTGATCCTCCACAGTAGTTCATAATTAGAGCTAGGTCATAATGTTTGTTATACCCCTCTAATTACATATATCCTTTAAGTACTATTGATTATATAATGAACAATAAATCTTAATTCCTTACGGAATTAGGAGATCGCTCATATTATCCAAGCTTCGAATCAACCCTTAAGGGAACTACCGTATACTTATCACAAGAATGAGTGGATTCCACTATTGTGTACAAACCTTCACAGGCATAAGCCAAACCGTAATCCTAACATACGAAGCATATTGATCGGGAACAGCATCCGACCTCACCTATGGTATATCAAAGACCATGATCTAACCTGAAGGAGTCGATAAGACACTCAGGATTAAGATTATCCACATATAGCCATCGTTAGTTGATATATATGAATCTCATCGGTAAACGGATCTTGGTGAGAGATTCATATAGATCATGGCCCAGTCATATATGATCACATCATACAAGGTGCCTCAATTCCCATATCTCATATGAATGATTCAAGATAGAATCATCGTACATTACGGAATTGACCATAGCTATAGATTAACAACAAATAAATTACCCAACTTTATTTGCTATCTATGGACTCTTTAGATTGCACGTCTCTTACTATATCCATTCGTATATGACACTCATATACACAGTTCGATATTACATCTGGCAATCTTGGATGTTTAAATATATGCACAAGTTTATAAAATAAATAACATAACTAGAATGAATTGAACTTTTCTTTTTATTTATTTCATAAATCCATTTACAAATTACATCTTTAGGGCATAAACCCAAACAATCTCCCACTTGCACTAAAGCATGTAAGGCATGTCTCGTAACCCTAGACCATATAGGTGACCCAAAAATACTTTAGTTGGTACGGGCTTCGTAAATGGATCAGCATGATTGTCTTGTGAGACTATATTAGTGACGATCACATCTCCTCTCTGCATTATCTCTCTAATGAGATGATACTTTCTCTCTATATGCTTCCCTCTTTTATGGCTTCTTGGTTCTTTGGAATTAGCAGCAACACCATTGTTATCACAATAAAGTGTGATGGGGATATCCAAATCTGGAACAACTTCCAGATCACTCAAGAACTTACGGATCCAAACAGCCTTTTAGCAGCTTCACAAACAGCTACATATTCGGCTTCCATGGTGGAGTCAGCAATGTAAGATTGCTTGATACTTTTCCACATAATGGCTCCACCACCGAGGATGAATACTGATCCAGACGTGGATTTTTTAGAATCCCCGTCTGACTGAAAATCAGAATCCGTGTATCCTAACAGGATCAAATCCTGCCCGAAATACACTAGCATATAGTCTCTCATTCTTCGAAGATACTTGAGAATTGTCTTGACAATAACCCTATGATCCAATCCTGGGTTGGACTGGTATCTGCTGACTACTCCCACTGCATAGCAGATGTCTGATCTCGTGCATAATATAGCATATATGAGACTACCTACTGCCGATGCATAGGGTACACGTCTTATGTCCTCAACTTCTTGAGGTGTCTAAGGACATTGTTCTTTAGACAAGTGAACTCCATGCCTAGAAGGTAAATTACCTTTCTTGGAGTTTTGCATCGAAAATAGCACAAGAATCTTATCGATATATGATGCCTGAGACAGTGCTATGAGTTTGTTCTTACGATCCCTTATAAGTTGGATCCCTAAAACATAACTCGCCTCTCCCAAATATTTCATTTGGGATTGGCTAGCAAACCAGCCATTTACATCAGACAACACTCCCATATCATTTTCAATGAGTAGGATATCATCTACGTATAGGACCAAGAAAAATACTTTCTTATCAATGATACGCTTGTAGACACAAGACTCATCGACGTTCTGCCCGAAGCCATAGGTTTTGATCACATCATCAAACCTAATGTTCCAAGATCTAGATTCTTTCTTAAGTCCATAGATGGACCTTTACAGCTTGCAAACCTTTTGCTCTTGATCTGGAGACACGAATCCCTCTGGTTGCATCATATAGATGTTCTTATCAAGATTGTCATTCAAGAATGAAGTCTTGACGTCCATTTGCCAAATTTCATAATCGAAATAGGCAGCAATGGATAAGAGAATCCTAATAGACTTAAACGTGGCTACTGGCGAGAAGGTCTCTTCATAATCGACAACCTCTTTCTATGTATAACCCTTGGCCACTAGCCTTGCATTGAAGGTATTTACCTTCCCGTCTACTCTTCTCTTTCTCCTGTAGATCCACTTACACCCTATGGGTTTTACCCCATCCGGTAAGTCTACAAGATCCCAGACTAAGTTAGAGTACATTGACTCAATCTCGAGATTTATGGTTTTAAGTCATTCCTCTTTATCAAGATCTTCCATTGCATTCTTAAATGTCAATGGATCATTAACACTATCAGCAGAGACAACATCTTGTCCCTCACCTATACCTAAATAGCGTTCAGGTTGTCTCACAACCCTCTCACTACGCCTAAGTGGTAAAGTATCCTGATCAGGAACCATCTGACTCTCTGATGTTTGTGGATCAACAACTCTTGTTGATGAATCACTAGTCTCACCAGGCTCCAACTCATTCAATACAATCTTAGAACGAGGTTTATGGTCACTTATATAATTGTCATCAAGAAACGTTGCATTTGTTGATACAAATACTTTGTTATGTTCGGGACTATAGAAGTGTCCACCTCTGGTCTCCTTGGAGTATCCTACAAACAGGCAGACCACAGACTTGGAGTCTAGCTTTCCAGTTCTGTTCTTCAGCACGTGTGTTGGACACCCCCATATACAGAAATGTCTCAAACTAGCTTTACGACTATTCCACAACTCTAGGGGAGTCTTAGGAACAGGTTTGGATGGCACCACATTCAAAATGTATGTCGCTGTTTGTAACGCATATCCCCAGAAGGAATTTGGTAATGATGAGAAACTAATCATAGATCTCACCATTTCCATTAGGGTTCTATTTCTCCTCTCCGCTACACCATTTTACTGAGGTGTACCGAGAGCTATGAGTTGGGAAACTATCCCATGCTTGACCATAAAGTCTTCAAACTCCTGGTCATGGTACTCACCTCTACGATCTGATCGCAGTGACTTGATAGTCCTATCTAATTGATTCTCAACTTCAGCTCAAAATTCTTTGAACATTTCAAATGTTTCTGACTTCCGTTGCATTAGGTAGACATACCCGTATCTTGAGTAGTCATCTATAAAGGTGACATAATACTCATAACCACCTCTAGCTTTAACATTCATCGGTCCGCAGACGTCTGTATGTATAAGCTCTAGCGGTTCCTTAGCTCTAAGCCCTTTTCCAGTAAAAGGTCTCTTAGTCATCTTACTTTCCAGACAAGATTCGCAGACATGTAAGGGTCCAACCTTTAACTCACTTAAAAGTCTACTTTATACTAGTCTGACTATCCGGTCAAGGGTGATATGACCAAGCCTTAGATGCCAGAGATACGTGTCATTATCTGGAGAAATATTATGTCGTTTAGTTTTCGGTTTTTCAACCTTAAACATTTCGGTGTTAAGCAGAGTAGTATCTATTAACAGTCTTAACACATACAAATTGTTTTCATTAATTTCTGAACAAATATTCAGACGATTCTTTCCAATAATTACAGACTTATTATTAAAAGAAACAAAATATTTTTGTTCTAACAACTTAGAAACATAAATCAAATTCCATGTAAATCCAGGAATATAAAATACATTGTCCAACAATATATAATTATTACAAAACAAAAATAAACTAATTACGCCCATTGCTCATGCCGACACGACATCTCCTGACCCCACACGCACTGTGAAGGCTTGCTTCTCTAGTTGTGTCCAAGAATCAGTCCATTGTAAAGAAGAACAAACATGATTAGTTGCCCCCGAATCAACTATCCAGGGTGAAGAATAATCTTCTACTAAACACGACTCAAGAACAAGTAAATCATATTTACTTTTCTTGGACTTCTTCTTGCTTTGGGCTTTCTTAGGTTTGGGTTACCCTTCACTTGTATGCCTCTCGAACAGTTCGTGTGGCATTGGCAGCAGGCGCTGGAGGACATTCCTCCGTAAGCACAAACTTGAGGTCTTTGGTGACCAATATTGCATTAATGTTAAGTTTCCACTAAGTGTAGTTATCACCAGTTAATATGTCATTTACGAGAATTTGAAGTAATGCAGAAGACATTATTGCTTAAATAAATAAAACATTCATTCAGTCATTTATTTAAAACAAGTGCGAGTGCTTTGGTATAAATTTAAACATGATTTATGCACATGTTTAACGAACTAGAACTACCCTAAAACTAGTTACTATACCACGACAATCCAACATACCATAAAGAAGTGCCGCCTTAGCGGTCGGTCAAGTCTTTGCATGTTGGACCGAGACATTCTCAATCAAATGATATTCTAGAATAATTCTTATTCCATATCATTCAACCATCGTTCATTCAGTCAGATTTTTAATTAACAAACTTAATCAAAACCTTCGTGAGTGTAACCCACCATTTCAGATCTCACGAGCTTAACTCGAGAATTGCCGCCTTAGGGTCGGTCAATCCTGAAATACTCTCAGAAATCCTATCCGTTAGGAAGTCAACCTTGGTATTGACCTTTGTGGAAACCCTCCTTAGGGAGGACGAAAGTAAAGCCGTCACGAGGCTACACTTGGATCTCACGGTGTTGAACTAATGATGGAGACCGCGGGATATATATGTCATATATCCCTCTCCCATTCACTATTTTAAAATTAGGGTTTTCTATTAACCGTTAATGCACCTAGATTCTACAGGATTAAACGACTAACTTTAATCAAGTTATCTAGCGCATTAACTAATTAGAAACAAATTCTAATTAACTAATAAATTATTACTGATTTTTAACAATTAAAAATCTAATCTATTAGTGAATAATCTAAGCTTTTGTAAACTATTTACTAAGGTCAGATTATTATGTTAGTGTTTATCAAATTTTAACTATTAAAACTCTAACACTTTAATCGGTTCATTTATTATTAGGTAATTAATCATATTAATCCTAATTACAATAAATGACCATATTAATCTAACTTATTAAACTCTTTAATAACTAGAATAATATTAATGAGAATTACCAAGTTTTCTAACCATTAAAAACTAATCTCATTATTCATAGTCAATTATGTATATTGCCCATTTTAATCACATTAAAAAAAATACATAAAATATCAGGCTAGGATTCATGTATGATATATCAAATATATTTGTGTAGGCACATCTAATCTAAATGACATACGTATGTATGACAATGCTTTTATCAACACATAATACAAAGCATACATGAATTGACCGAGTACTGTGGATTATTTAACCTAAAAAATTGGAATCTAAAATTACAAAAAAAAAATCCCAAGGCATTCCTTGGTCTTCTTGTAATTTTCGAGTCTTTTAGTCTCTTTAGGTCACTCCGATCCATCTCATGAATTCGAAACGGGAAATCTGTACGGAACGCACTAGAAAACACTTGCCAACGGAACCGTGCATGAATAGTACCCGGTGAACAGTACGATAACACAGTGCCGATGAACAGTACCTGTGAACAATGTCGGTGAACAATACCCACCGTGAATAGTACCGCCGTCGCGCGCGTTTCCAGTTCTTCGTTTACAGGTTACATTTTTTTTATTTACAATACAATAATAGTAAAATAAAAATATAATATTAAAAAAAAAGTATACAACCCATAAACCCTAAATTCACAGTACCATAAAAAATTACAATCAACTATATTTAAATTAAATAATTTAATTATAAACATTCATACAATCATAAAAATGGTGCCTACACATCCATACATACAGGGGCATCGAAAACAATTCTTGTTCCGAAAAATAAATTGGCTCTGATACCAATTGTTGGAACCTCGTTCACCTGTCACGCAGCCGAAGTAGGTTTTAAAATTTTTATAAAGATCATATCTGTATCTGGGACCAGTGAACTTGAGATCGTAATTATTTTTCGGAACTAATACATACAATATGTAATCACATGAAATTGAAATCGATATAATCAGAAAAACATACCAACGTTTAGAGGCTCCTTCACTTTACGTTATGCTTCTGTCTGAACCAATCTTACCAACGTTTGGAAGCTCATGTCTGAATCACTCGATCTCCCTTGCTATCTCCCGGGACTGGTAACTACGTATGAGCGCGTCACGGTCTTAGGAATTTGAATGAAGGATGTAGAGAGATTTAAAGAAGGTAGAGATTTAAAACATGAAATAATATATTTTTATAATATATTTTTATAATATATATATAACTGCTGCTTCTTTCAAATATATATATATATATATATCCGCACTGCTGCTCGCTTTTTATATATCTATATATCTTTGCACTGCTGCTCGCTTTTTATATATTTTTTTATATCTCAAGATGCTTGCTTTTTGCACAAATATATATACATAACTGATGCTTGCTTTAACCCACCAAATCTACGCATGCTCACAATATATATTATATCCCACGCACTGCTTCAGGTTTTATATATCTATATATATATTTCACACACGCCTCTTCTTGCTTTTTATATATATATATATATATATATATATATATATATGTATATAAAGTATCTGTATATATAAATTCTTCTTTTGACTATTATTTTATATACATATCAATTTATATCCGATGTAAGCTCTTGTGTTATTAATTGATATATATTATTTAATTATCCTTTTTAAATATATCTAATATATTAAAAGTGATAATAAGTATTTTAAATTTTAACTTAAATTCAAATACTTAGATGAATGATTTAGTAAGATAAAAATAATCCTATTATTTTATCTTCAACTAAATCCATATATCAACTAACACCCTCCAATTAATAGTTAATTAATAATTCATAATTATCAATATAATTAAATAATCTAATTATTTAATTAATTTAACTATTAACATTAATTAATTAAATAATCTCATTATTCAATTAATTTCCGAATATATACGTGTCACTTTTGTAACACAATTAATTGGACAATCCAATTAATTAACCGTGACCCTTGTTACCTAAATCGATCGGGCTAGCAATGAGACCTAATGGACCCACAGTATTTTGAGCTTCAATAATCCTCGGAATCATTAATTAAACTCTTTAATTAATATTCCTTGATTATTAACTCTGGTGTTATTCCACTAAAAACCTGAAGCTGCACTCTCTCAACTGTTGACGTTTTTACACAAACCGATACAACTCGGTGTCCATTAATATAGCTATTACACATGGTGTGATCCTCCACAGTAATTCATAATTAGAGCTAGGTCATAATGTCCGTTATACCCCTCTAATTACATATATCCTTCAGCTACTGTTGATTCTATAATGAACAATAAATTCTATTTCCTTACGGAATTATGAGAGCGCTCATATTGTCCAAGCCCCGAATCAACCCTTAAGGGAACTACCATATACTTCTCACAAGAAAGAGTGGATTCTACTATTGTGTACAAACCTTTCCAGCCACAAGTCAAATCGTAATCCTAACATACAGAGCATATTGATCGGGAACAGTATCCGACCTCACCCATGGTATATCAAAGACCACGATCTAACCTGAATGAGTCGATAAGACACTCAGGATTAAGATCACCCACATATTGTCATCGTTAGTTGATATATATAAATCTCATCGGTAAATGGATCTTGGTGAGAGATTCATATAGATCATGACCCAGTCCTATATGATCACATCATACAAGGTGTCTTCATTCCCATATATCATATGAATGATTTAGGATAGAATTATCGTATATTACGGAATGGACCGCAACTATAGATTAACCACAAATAAAGTACTCAACTTTATTTGCTATCTATGGACTCTTTAGATTGCACGTCTCTTACTGTATTCATCCATATATGACACTCATATACACAGTTCGAGATTACATTTGACAATCTTGGATGTTTAAATATATGCACAAGTTTCTAAAATAAATAACATAACAAGAATGATTTGAACTTTTCTTTTTGTTTATTTCATAAATCCATTTACAAATTACATCTTTAAGGCATAAACCCCAACAATTCAGTGGTCAAATACATAGTCTCTTGATAACCACACTTTAAACTAAGTTGAGATTTCAAGATTTTAAATTGAAATCTCGCTAACATAATAAAATAGGGATAGTGTTAATCTAAGGTCACAAGTTAACAATTAAAAATTTACTAAAAAGGGAAAACATATATTACAAATGTATATTTTTTGTATTGACTAAGATAATAGATATAATTAATAGTTTCTTTTTTAGAGCACTACCCATAAAATAAATAAGTATAGATATTTCAAGAAAAATATTGAAAGAATTTATGTTGTATGAGAAATTGAATTTTTTTTTATTAATAAGAATAGCAACTGATATATGGGGACCACACATGATGGATTGAATGGGTTGAACAGTAGCCAAAAATGTTGCTAACAAAGACAGAGCAGAGCATTGAATTGCAACCGCCAACAAACCGAATGTGGTTGTGTTTTCTGAAAAGAAAGAAAACAGACCCTTATAAGCAAAATGGCACGTACGGTAAGTGTTTTTCAGATCTTATTTTTAAAAAATATAAATATAAATAAAAACAGTATTTAGTAAGTGTTTTTTAGATCTTATTTTTAAAAAATATAAATATAAATAAAAACAGTATTTTTGGTTTCAGTTATAATTCTAAAAAAAAACTCGTCTGGTAGCATATATTAAAAGCTGTATTTGAAAATGAAAACGGAAAAAACGTGTCTGGTAGGTTAACTGAAAAGTAAAAACTATCAAAAATTGAAATATTAATTTTTACATTTTATTTAATATTTTCACAATTATAAACAAATTGATTAAATAATTAACCAATATATTTTTTGTATTGTAATTTTTAAATTAAACAACACATCATAAATTACTAAAACAAATCAATTAATCAATTAATCAAAACTAAACTCTTAAATTATAAATTATTATTATTTTAATAAATATAAATAACAGTAATAAAATATAAAAAAATTAAAAACGAAGAAAAAGAAAGGAAATCAGATCGGTCAAGAAGAAGAAAAGAAGAAAAGAAGAAAAAGAAAAGAATACGATCGAAAAAGAAGAGGAGGAAGAGGATCAAAGGAGAAACAATGGAGAAGGAGAAAAAGAGGATCAGAAAAGAAAAAGGTTCAGAGAAGAAGAAAAGGATTGGAGAAAAATAAGGTTCAGAGAAGAAGAAGAAGAAGATGATGATTAGAGAAGAGGATTGGAAAAGAAGAAGAAAAAAAGTAATTTTTTTTTTTAAAAGGTGAAAAAATTAAGAAAACATGTATTTTGTGTTTTTTAAATTTTTCACTGTTAATACTGATTTTGTTTTTTTTTTTTTTTTTGAAAATAAAATGAAAAACGATTAACGAATACAAATTCAAAATCGTTTTTAAAAAACAAAAATGAAATCGAGCTGAAAAATAGCTGCAGGTCGAGGCCAAGAAACCACGAATGGTGCATATTCAACCCACCCGGTGCAGCCCGTGGTAGATTTCCCACTGTATTAAAATTCAGATACACTCGGTGTACATAAGGTGACACATATTGGGTCACCTTTCTCAAAATTAGAAGTCAGGATGCACTGAATAATCTTTCAATACTAGTGTATTGATTGTATAGGGTGTGTTTGGTATGCGAGACATGACAGGACAACGTGAGATAGTTTATTCTTATCTCACGTTTGACACGTCCTAAGCATGAGACATGACAGGACAGGACAATGTGAGACAAAAATCATAAAAAATTGTTTCACCCAAGACCCTATGACAACTTGTCCCATGACATATGACAACTTGTCCCATGACAAGTGACAAATGTCAAAAAGACCAATTTACCCTTTAAATTTTTAAACAATCTCAACCATATCCAATATATTATATTATATTATATATATATATATATATATATATATATTATAATTACATATATAATATATAATATTATTTTATATAATAATATATAATATATAAAATATATTATTATATATATATAAATCCTATATATAATAATATTCAATATTATATATATATATATATATATTATAATGTGTAATATAAATATAATATTGTCGTATGTGAATTTTACCTGGCGTTTACGTCATTGACAAAGAGGATAAAATTGCCAGGTGGACATCCATATAGGTATTCAGAAAATAACCTACAATACATCACCAAAGAAGAGAAGCCTGAATAAACAAGTATTGAACAAGACCTACTCGGGGTCAGTTAAACATACTCGGGGCAAGTTGGTGACATTTTCTACTCGGGATCAGATGATGTCACTCGGGACCAGCTGATATTGTTTCCTACTTGGGACAAACAGCTCCTTCAGAAATTTAAAGAATATAAGATTGCAAAACAGCTTTTCCAGAAATTCAAAGAATATAAGATTGCCCAGATCCCTAGGGAGGAGAATGAAAAGGCAGACGCATTATCCAAACTAGCGTCAGCAACAACCACAATCAGGCCAAAGACTATTTCGGTTGCACATCTCCTCAAACCGAGCACAGCTGAACCGAGAAACTTAGAAATTTCAGAAATCCAAACACCACCAGACGGTTGGATGACTCAGCTGAAAAGGTTCTTGAAAGAAGGCATGCTCCCGGAAGATCCCTTACAAACAAAACGTATCAGGTATCGATCAGCAAGGTACACATTAGTTAGAGGAGAACTATACAGAAGGGGGTATTCCCGAACACTCCAAAGATATGTGTCAGAGGAGGATGCATATCGAATATTATAGGAAATCCACAGAGGAGTTTGCGAAAACCACACTGGGGGTAAAAGTTTAGCACACAAGGTACTCAGGCAAGGCTATTGTTGGCATACTCTATTCTCTGATGCACAACAATGTCCGGAGAGTTGCAATACTTGCAAAAGGATTGCTAATGATATCCGACAACCCCCTTTACAACTCAGAAACCTTACATCCCCATGGCCATTTGACATGTAGGGTTTGGATTTAATCAGCCCAATGCTAGCTGGGACTAGGGGTGGAGCAAAGTATGCCATAGTAGCCGTTGACTATTTCACAAAGTGGGCAGAAGCTGAAGCATTGGTGCATATCACAGAAGCAAACACCACGAATTTTGTGAAAAAGAATATACTTTATAGGTTTGGAGTCCTAAACACTATAATCACTGACAACAGCACCCATATCGATAACCTGAAATTCAGACAGTTGTGCAAAGAGTACCGGATTGCCAATTACTATGCCACACCTGCCCACCCTCAAACAAATGGGCAGGTTGGAGCAGTGAACAAAATCATCAAGAACAAAATCATCAAGCACACAATCAAAGAAAAGCTAGATGCCAAGAAAGGAAGCTGGGTTGAAAAGCTTCCCGAAGTATTATGGGCATATCGGACAACAACAAGAACGTCAACATGAGAGACTCCATTCACTTTAGCGTTTGGAACAGAAGCTGTTATCCCTATAGAAACGTCATATACGTTACCCCGGGTCAGGCTATATGATGAAGATCAGAATGTTGATATGCTATTACAAATTCTAGATGAGCTAGAAGAGAAAATTGAGAAATCCCGAATACGAAATATGGCATATCAGTAAAGAGTAGCTCGCCACTATAACTCTCATGTTCGGGTTAGGAAATTCCAGCTAGGAGACCTGGTACTCAGAAAGGTGTCATTGAACACAAAAAATAAAGTTGCAGGTTCCCTGGTTGATAAGTGGGAAGACCCGTACAAAGTCGAAGGAATAGCTTGCCATAGAGCGTATTGGATTGCACGACCCAATAGAGGGGTTTTACCCTGACCATGCAATGCCCAATATCTGAAGATTTTCTATCCTTAAATTTTTTTTTATATTTTTTTTAGTCAAGACAATTTTAGTTAGGTCAGATATTAACTGTGGAATTTAAATCTTTGTTGATTTTGCAGTTAAAAATAAAAATCAAACTTGGGATTTCCGAAAGATAAAGCATATGATAATAAGAACATATGGAAGACAAGCATGATAATAAGAACATGCAAATAGAATACTCGGGACCATTGATTCCCGAATGGGCGGAAAAGCTCGAAGAAGCATGCCAGCCGAGCAAGGTCAATTGACCTTAGCAAAAAGGAAAACCCGATGCACCAGTTTCTGAAGAAAGGCTCGGGACGCTATCAAAAAATTCCGGTGAAATGCGTAGCTGTGTTAAGCGAATCAAAAAAGCTTAACGATTCGGTAAACCCTTGCACATAAAAACTGGGGAGACGTCCTCGGTAATGCGTAAGGACTCGAACATATGATCATGGTGAGCCTTGATATAATGTTCGGGTAGCAACCGTGTATGAAACACAAGTATAAACCTACTTGCCTGTTTTAAGATGACTCGGTTAATAATACTAGCCAGTTTAATAAGATACTTGACATAAAGATTGCAAGAGCCAGTTTAATAAGATACTTGGCGTTAAAAATTATTCTGGGAACGAAACCGGTTTAATAAGATACTCGGTTAAGTTACCCAAACATCAGAAATAATCAGTTTAATAAGATACTTGGCATAAAGATTACAACAGCCAGTTTAATAAGATACTTGGCGTTAAAAATTATTCAGGGACCGAAACCGGTTTAATAAGATACTCGATTAAGTTACCCGAACATCAGAAATAGCTGGTTTAATAAGATACTCGGCAACAATAGAGTCAAGTTGAAAGTGAAATTCCTTGAAGCAATAAATCAGATCAAGACCACTCGGTTCAGAAAAGCTAAACTCGAGATTTTATTAATCTCTCCAAAGAATCGTTACAAAAAAAATGTTAAAGAATTCTTTACAAAAGAATTGTTACAAAGAATTACAAAGAATTACAAAGAATTGTTACAAAGAATTTCTACAAAAAACTTATGAAAATTCTACAAAAATCAAGGTTGTGAGGATTTTGAACTCTTGCCAATACTTAGGTCGGGCACCATTTCGTACTCGCGTAGCGGACTTTCATTGGAAGGCCAAGCAATCGTATCGACCGAATCGCCCATCCACTGGCTGTAATCTTCTCCTGGGATTGGTCCGACATCAGGGACCACACCCTCCAAGATCGACTCCTGATTGGTGTAAAAAGTAGAGAGGGAGTGCTCGGATGGAACCTCTAAATCCATATGATGGGGTTCTTTGCCTCAGCTACGGTAGTAAGCTCTCCACTCTTTCATCTGGGTCTGAAGAGATTTCAAGGACCGATCCACATGATTCTTGATCGACAGCTCCTAGTTAGTTCGGGCTTTCTCAGTTGCCGGATTCTTAACCTTGAAGAACTCCCCAGCTGAAACCAACCCACGTTGAAACTCCCAAAGGAGAAGGGCATCGTAGGCAAGGGATCTCTTGAAACAATCTACCCATTGCACTTCGAGTTCCAGCCTGGCCTCCTTGGATAGGGACTCGACCGTCAAAGCCTGGTGTTCCAAGTCTTCGATCTTCTGGTTATACGCCGACTTAGACTGCTTCGTTTCCTGTTCGACTTTAAGCATTAATTCTTGGGCAGAGGACAACAAATTTTGAAGTGAAGCTACCTTCTCCTCTGCCAAAGAAGCTTTCTCCTCGGCCTCAACCTGCTTTGCTAAACAGTGGTCGGTAAACACTTGGGCACTGCGGACTTCTTTTTGATAAGCCGATTCGACCCGAGCATGGCTATCCTCACTCTCTTTCAGCTGAGCTTCCAGACGCCTTATTCGATCAGCTTGATGTTGCTACGTCTGAACCAGCTCAGCGACCTCGGCCATAATTTGTAAAGGAATATAATTAAAAATCAGGAGAACAAGCAAAATAATTGAATAAGTTAAGGATAACTTACATAAGATGCACTATTAAAAACGTTCTGAAGACTGTTTGTCAGGGAGCCATCCCGAAAATAACTCTAGCGGTCTTTCCCAATGAAAGCCCGACCGGATGACATCTCATGCAGCATATCCTGGGGAGAAGGATATGAGGAAACCCCCGAGGGTTCAGCCCCTTGATCTTTAACCTCGGGGGGAAGGGAACCCCTGCTCGACTCCGAAGTCTCCACATCCGCCGATGATCCAACATCAACGCTCGGGGGAATCTCAACCATAAAATCTTCATCGCTGGAGTCAATGAATGAGACCACCCAAGGGACCTTGAGAGGGGGAGTAGGAGAGTGGACTGCCATCCGCTTCTCAGTCCGAGAATGGTGGAAGCTGAGATTAGCTGCGGGATCTTCCTGAGCATCATCCCGGAAAGATTCAAAAAGTTTGAGACCTGAAGGTACTTGTCCCCCGGAGGTATTACCTCTATCACCAGCGTCTGACCGCACAACAGGTCTTTCACCAAGACCCTCACTCTGCCTCTCCCCATCATCAGGCAGTTGAGTATCTGTCGGGCCACTCGGACCACTAGTCTTCCCAGCGGTCGGCTGAAAAACATCATCCGGGACATATTCAGGGATCTGCTTCTCGGATACATCGGTTTCCTCGTCAGACTCAGGCGGGGCAATACCATTATTGCTCTGACAATAAGCTTCTTTTCGGCTCACCTGAAGAATCGACTTCACTTGGCGAGCTTAAAGGTCGCAGACGATGTCCGTGTCATACACTAAAAAAAAAAAGGGACCGAGTCAGAATACAAAAAGCAAAAAGTAACAATAAAAAGGAAAAAAGAAGAGGGTTACAAAGATCACTTACATCGTCTGCGGTAAGCCAAAATCTGGCTGAAGAAGCCGAGCTCTATCATTTTCATCTCATTGAAAAGATAAGACCTGCTCATTTTCTCCAGCGTGCGAACTGCTGCCCGAGCAAGTCTGGTCAGCTCAGCGTCGCTAAATTCAAGCTTCTTCTTGTTCCACACCTAGGGAGAATAGAAGTAGCGGGGAACTTTCAGCACCCTCCGAGTTTCCCCAGCCGAGAGGGTGACTTTAAGATCGAGATTCCCTCCAGTGAAAAACCAACTGTTCTTCCAGAACTTGTTGGATGAAGGGAATCCCCATACAAACCCCCTCTTTTTGGGGTCATTAGAGGTATTGACATCACGATTCACCTTTGTCCCCTCAGGGACCCAGCAGTCGGACGGATTAGACATGAGGAAATAGGTCCCCGTCTTGCCAGACTGTCTCAGCGTGAAGAAATGCCTGATCTCACTCGGGAAAGGCGGCGACAAATTCATCCGACTGTACATGTGCCATATGCACATCAATATCTTGTAGTTGTTCGGGGCCAGTTGAACCGGGGCGATCCCTGCTTCAGCTAAAAACCAGGCAATGAACGGTTGAAAAGAAAGTGTGACGCCGCAGCAGAGCATGGATCCATAGATTGCCACCATACCTGGGGGAGGTTCCACACAGCTCTATCACCAGCGGGAACCAGAATAACCGAGTCATCCAAATCGAATCGGGCATGATACTTCCTGATCTCTTCTACGCCGACCACATTTGGTTCGGTATCAAACCCATTCGGGCGATAAGTAGAAAATGTGAGACGAGATGCTCTGAACGCCTCTTCAACATCTTTCTCGTTAACAGTCTGCTCTCTGATCCAAACGTTTCCCAAGCCATGCTTATGGACTTCACTTCTGCTTTGATGCTTTCTCATCCTTCGCAGAGGTACCCTGTGATTAGAAACGTCAGATTCAGAACTAGATGAAGAATCAGAACTGGATACATAAAATTGGACGTCAGGGTGAAGCCCAGAAATGTCGACTTCTAAAAATGGAGGTTCATCAAGGGGGATTTCCCCCAATAATCTTTGAACGCATGAAACCAGCTGAAAATCCCCACCATCGAGCGCTTCGAAAGTGATAGTAAAGAGTCGTTGACGAGAGGACGGATTCATTAACACTAACCTTGAATGAAGAAATCTGATAACGTAAAATCTTCTAGGGAGAAATGAAGATTTGCTGCGTAAAGAAATCTGGGCTGGCAAAAAATTCTGGTTTTCAAGTTTTTTAGAATGAACCAGCACAACACTTCAGTGAAGAATTTAAAGGGGTGATAGCACGAAACCCTAGAGTCTCAAGGCGAGAAAAATCTGTGACGAGACTTGATGACGTAGGCGGTGCACGGGGAGACGCGAAGGTCGTTTCTCATAAATGGTATCAAAAAATGAAGAGGCAAAGGACACGTGTCAAGAAGAGAACTGGCTTTCGCCGTCAGAATTCTAAAACGTCGCCATCATTGAAGATCTCGCGTGAGGGAGCAAATCAAATTTACAGGGTCACCATTAAGACACGCCATTATGATAAGACATTTACTCTGGCACTGAGAAATAAAATTAAAGAATTGATTAAAATATTTTTGCCCGAAACGAAACTCTATTCGGTAAAAAATATTTTAAGAGGGTATTGTCGTATGTGAATTTTACCAGGCGTTCACGTCATTGACAAAGAGGATAAAATTGTCAGGTGGACATCCAAATAGGCATTCAGAAAATATCCTACAAGACATCACCAAAGAAGAGAAGCCCGAATAAACAAGTATTGAACAAGACCTGTTCGGGGTCAATTAAACATACTCGGGGCTAGTTGATGACATTTTCTACTCGAGATCAGATAATGTCACTAGGGACCAGCTGATATCGTTTCCTACTCGGGACAAACATGAAGAAAAATAAAAAAACCCAGCGCGTAGCTCACACGAATCGAGTCATTAAAATTCACGATGATATATTCCAAGAAGAGTAGAATTATCAAGCAGAGGGTTCTTAATCAGACAATAATTTTACTTCTTCAAAAAGACTACGCTCTTATAAGGAAATAAGTCCTAATTGGACTACATTACTAGAGTCCCATTCGATCTCAATACAAGTATCTGAAACAGGAAAGAAGACAAACTACTTCGAACAAGTAAACAATCATAATTAAATACAAAGATTTTTTATTATTTGTACAAAGAAGATTAAGGTTCTAAGGACATATAAATATACCCATAATCTCATCACAAAAAGATATACAACAATCATAGAAAAATACAGAGAGAAGAAAGAGATATCGAAAATTGTAATTATATTATTTCATAGTGGATTTTGGCTTGGTGGATCATTCAACCACCCGTGGACGTTTCTCCGGTCATCGGAGTTTTACCACGTAAAAAACTTGCGTCCGATTACTTTCTCATTCTCTTTCTCTTTCTCTTTCTCTTTGAAATCACAGCTAAAATCCAATTCTTGTTGGCTTTTCTCATACATCCAGAAATCAACGTCAACATATATATATATATATATATATATATATATTATAACACATATATATATTATAATAATATGTATAAATATTATTATATATAATATATATATATATAATAATATATATTATATATTTTATTATTTAATATTAATATATAATATTATAATATATGTTGTTATATATATAATGGGGGTACTCTGGTCATTTGAACCTCTTGTTCCGTCATGTCTCAGCCATACCAAACGTATAACAGTACAGTTAACAGTTCTATCCAGACCTTCCAAATATAATATTGAACAACATATCATGTTCTGTCATTTCCCATCCCGTCCCATCCCGTCCCATCCAGTCCCGTCATGTCTTATCCTATCTCCGTAACAAACGCACCCATAATGTTCTTCACCTACCTTTTCTTCCATCTTCAAGACTTCTCACATGAACGTCACATGGATAACAAGCTGCTTCTAATGGATGGATTATGGATATCCAACTAAAAGAAACCACAAAAGTTCAAAAAAATCTAATCGGTAGAAACCTATGCTTACATAGATAACAAAATACTATTTAAAAATCAATCAATTTTAAAAATATAAAATTTGGACAAACTTTTATATATATACAACTCGAATTTTGAATAAACGTCATTTCCAATTAATCGGTTACCACCCAGCCACATCACGATTCTATCATCAAACTTCAACAGTGATAAGTTCTTACTATTTATATATAGTTGAAAAACAAACTCCACCAATTATAGTGATAGCTAATTAAAATACCAACCAAGTACAATAAATTTTATTGAATAATATATTTTTACATTAATAATGGGTTTGGTGAAAATGTGAAATCTATAATTAATATACCAATAAAAACCTAAAAATGAAGTAAACGTATTTTTAAGGGATTTAAATCCCACCGTGCGTAGTTTACAAATATATATATGGAGTTTTTTTTTTCGATTTGTGGAGAATAGTTATCTCCCGTAATAAGAGTAAATATTATGACCGTACATATATTGTTTGTTTTTAATAGGTCCAGATAGTTTTATCGTAATAGTTCTTACGATATATATTTATATTTTTTAAAAAAGAAAAGTGTAACCAAACCTCCCAACAAAAACATAAATCTTAAAAAGCCATGTCAATTATAGTGAGATACTGGAGAGGTACAATATGTCGATATATATTTATTAATGTTGCTTTTAAATTATTTCATAAGCTTAGCTTGACTTGAGAGCCAAGACAAACACCAACCATCATTTTCTAGGAAGGAGACGCACTATATGAGAGTGATGTTGTGCTGTTTTTTATTGAAATTGATATCTCCATTAAACACAGGGTTTTTTTTTTTTTTTTTTTTTTTTTTGGGCTCCCCGTCCAATTCCCATCATCATTCTGTTTCCTTGGATGGTCAGATGTTTATTTCTACCGATTAATCCTTTCAATTTCTTATCAATCCTAGTCAATATCGTTTAAATGTAAACTTGTGATTTTATTTTATTTTTTATTTAATTATTATATACTATCTATACAGTTACACAATATGTATAGTTACCAGATAGTTATGTATGAGATAATTAATTAATTTTTGATTTAATTTTCAAATAATTATTTGTTATAGATCCTTTTACTGAAATCAATATACTAGAAACTAATCCAACGGGTTTAGTACAGTAGATGAACCCCTGCTTTTTTTGAACATACATAACCATAACTATTAGAAGTTAAACCCGTGAGTGGAAAGAAAAAGAGAAGAAAAGAAAAGTGAAGTCTAGTGACTAAAGGTCTTTGATAAATATCAAGTCTTTAACTTTATTTCCTTTTATTTTATTGTATCAGGTTTATATATATATTCAATCAAATAATTAATTTATGATCAAATCTTAGCATTTTTAATATAAAAGAGATTAATGGAATATAAGACTATTTTCGTTGGTGAATCCAAAGATGACCAACAAATAAAATACATAAGTCATCGCATTCCTTGCCCATTGCCTTTGAGAAAATCTTCTAAGCACCAGCCGTAAATATCTATTGATACACCTGTGTATAGAATATTTAACACGCAATGTGATTAATGTTTTTTAAAAAAAGAAAAATATTTGGATACTGACTATTTTGTTTTTATTGATGGAAAAATCCACCACCAATCCTATATATTTAATATCAAACACGGTCAATATGTTTAATGTATTTAAAAAATTCTCCCTTATCTCATTTTTCTTTTTCTATGTATATATAATATAACTAACGTTATAATATAACTAAGTGATTCATCGAAGATTTTCTCATTATCTTTCGGTGCAAGTGTTGGGATCCAAATATTTTAGTAAAAGGCAAAAGAAAAAGAAGAAAGAAAAAGGATAAACATTGACATTAAAGAAAGGGCCGGGAATCATAGGATCTGAGGAATTTGGATCCTCTACTGATCTGATATTTTTCCTAACCTTTTTAAAACATGTGATTGGTTATTTGTAAAGTATTTATGGAAATCAATCACATTTTAACCAAATCCGGATCCGATACCATGCAATATAAACTAATTTTGGTAACGTCAGGGCATCATTGCAGAAATTCTAATTAAACATTGTTGCTTTTGATTTTTTAAATTCCTAAAATATATTATATATACCATTATTTTATCTCCTACCACCGAGCCGCTGCCTCGGACAAAACAAGTACATTGAAATGGATGGGGATGCGATTTTAATTTTTTATATTTGAGCAATGTTTTTTTTTAAGATCCGGTTAAAGTGTAAATCAATTATTTGAGTTTTTTTTTTCATTTTTAAATTGTTTCATACTCGAATTATTGTAACGTTTTATACATAAATATATATATATACCCAATTAACACGAGTTTACGTTATTTACTGTGATTTCTATGTTTTATTGATTTTTATGACTCAAAATGAATTTAATTAAATTTTATTTAATGGATAGAAAGAGTTATTCAATTTTATTTTATATTGGAGCTAATTGAAAAGGTTATGATTTCGTCATTGTAAAGTGTAGAATCAGAAGCTGCATCATTGTCAAGTGATTTGTTGAATGTCTTTCAAGTTCCAAGCAAAAAACTGACCATCAAAATCATTCCATTGCTTCACAAAGATGATATTCTTAAGAGCCGAAGGAAACTTCTAAGAAATATTGATGCACAAGCACAAGTTATGATGTTATTGCTAATTTTGAAATTCAAAACCATTTTTCATTTCTTCCGATAAATTCTAATGTAAAAAAAAAATTGTGGGCTTGTGGTTGATCGGAGGAAAAGGCCAAATAAACAGATGAAATGGACATTGAAAATGTGTCCTCCTCAGTTGATAGGACAGATCTTGGAATCTTGTTTACTCTGACAAATGTTTTTTTTTATCTTCAATAATTGAAAGGTAATTTTAGTTTTAAAGAGTACAGTTATTAAAATAATTACTCAAACTGGGTCCGCTAGATAATTAAGGTGGCAGTGTGGTGAAATTTAAGTCACTGGTTGGTTTAGTAATAATATGTCTTTTTAGTGAACTGTCAACTCTCTTGTTTGGTCGAATTATTAATGGATTTCAATCCGATCCTCGTTTCTTGTGTTCACATCTTCTTATTTTATTATTCTAAATCTTATTTCTATTAATTTCTATCTATAATTAATCTATACTATTAATTAAGGTAAAGGGTTTTTAGCAAACTACCCTAATTTAGGGAGTAAATTGTAAATCTACCCTAAAACCCAGAACAATTGTAAAAATGCCATAAAATTCTCAAATTGCCCTTATTCATAACATCACCCAATTTATTAACTATATTTATCAATTTTCAACAAACAAATACTAACATACTCACAAAGCCATCCACCGAACAAGATGACAACTTCATGATCTGGTATTTACCTCTTAATCAAAAGTTTTTTTAAAAAAAAACCATACAAAATTCCATCAGGTCAGGGTGACCCGACGTCGGGTCAACATCGGGTCAACATCGGGTCACCCCAACCCGATGATATTTTTCATCGGGTCAGCCTGACCCGATGGAATTTTACATGGTTTATTTCATGAAAAATTTCATCGGGTTGGGGTGACCCCATGAAAAATATCATCGAGTCACCCCAACTCGATGGAATTTTTCATGAAAAAAACCATGCAAAAATTCATCTGGTCAGGCTGACCCGACGTCGGGTCACCCAACTCGATGATATTTTTCATGAAAAAAACCATGTAAAATTCCATCGGGTCAGGTTGACCCGATGTCGGGTCAACCTGACCAGATGAAAAATTCCATCGGGTCGGTTGACCCGACATCGGGTCACCCCAACCCAATGATATTTTTCAACGGATCAGACTGAACCGACGTCAGGTCACCCCAACTCGATTAATTTTTTCATGAAAAAAACCATGCAAAATTCCATCGGGTCAGGCTGACCAAACGTCGGGTCAACCTGACCCAATGAAAAATTCCATCCGGTCACCCCAACCCGATGATATTTTTCATCGGGTCAGGGTGACCCGACGGCGGGTCAGTCTCGGGTCACCCCAACCCGATGATATTTTCATCTGGTCAGGCAGACCCGTCGTCGAGTCACCCTGACCCGATGGAATTTTGCATGTTTTTTTTTTAAAAACTTTGGATTAGGAGGTAAATACCGGATCATGAAGTTGCCATATTGTTCGGTGGATGGCTTTGTGAGTATGTTAGTAATTGTTTGTTGACAATTGATAAATATAGTTAATAAATTGGGTGATGTTATGAATAAGGGCAATTTGAGAATTTTATGGCATTTTTGCAATTGTTTTGGGTTTTAGGGTAGATTTGCAATTTACTCCCTAGATTAGGATAGTATTGCTTAAAACCCTAAGATAAAAACAATAGATGCTTCGGATACTAAATTAATAATGTCATGTATCCAGTAATCAGTAATAAACTGTAACGGTTATTACTTCTCATCGAAAATGGCTTTATTGAGTTGTAACTTGTGATGATCATATGTTTAGACGTTATGCATTGGCTGATTGCCCGCACCATCGATAACGTTTGATATGTTTTGAATGAAGTTTTCTTTTATGGGTAATATAAGACACCGGTCAAGTTAATAACTATAAATATAATATAAATGGAAAACATTTATTACATAAATACATTTGTTGTATCCACCGAGACAAAAAATATAATAAATATATTCCAATTATAACATATTTATGGTTATTAAAATACAGATTAATACTATCTTCCTTTTATTAGAAATAAATAAATAAATAAAATGTAACCCCTATATTTGAAAATGTTTTTTCTTTTGAAATAATTTTTTTACTAATAAAACCTGATATTTTAATGCTTCTCCATTTGTGTATTTTAATATTTCAAGTCCTTTGTAAGATAAAATGAGGTTGATCAGATTATATAATCTCTCACACCCAAACCACGAGATTATGAGTTCGAGTCTCTTCCATTTCTCATAAACCCTAAATTATTATAATATTTAAAAAAAAATGATTTTAAATTTTTATCCCATTAAAGTGAAAATGTAGTTTGTTTTAATTACATCATGTACTTTGTTTTGAATAAAAAACACGGGATTTCCAAAATTTAAAAATAATTTTATCTATTGCAAATCAAGATAAAAAGTGTTTTTGAAGATATTAAATTGAATATAAAAGCATGAAAAGATGGGTATTCATTTATTATTAACATTGTTCTACAGAGCTGCGGTAGTCCAATAGCAAAAAGCTCCTTATATTCGCATCAATAAATCCATAAAACCGTGGGGTTGAGTCATACATTCGATCTTTAAATTTGTAATATTAAAAGAAAAAGAGAAAATCAAAATAAGTTTTAATGATTCACGAATCTTTAATAGTTCTTGTCAAATAATTTAAAAAAAAAAAACAAAAGAAACTAATTATACCAATTTTTCTAAAAAAATTGACACTCATCTCTTATACCATTAGTAAATCAACATTATAATATATGAATAGGCAACAAACACATCCACCCGTAGAAATAGATGGAGACTGTCTCAAATTTCGAAGGAGGTTTTGTAGCCTCCTTCGATCCATCCAAATGTAAGGGTGCATTTACTACGGGGATAGGACATGACAGAGTGAGACGGTTGTTTCATATTGTGTTTAGTATGTTTGGAACAAAATTATTAATTGTGTTAGTATGAGTTTGGTATGGTTAGAACATGACGAAATAAGAGGTTTAAATGATCAAAGTGTCCCTCTTATATATATATATATATATATATATAATATAAAATAAAATATTATTATATATATTAATATATATTAATATATATTATTATTAAACATGTTCTAGTTTTTAAAAAAAATTAAAGGATAAAGTATTCTTTTTGTACTTGTCCCATATCATGACACAACCTTGTCGTAGGGTCTTGGGTGAGACAAAAATTGGTGTTTTTTGTTCCACATTGTCTCGGTTTGTCCCATATTAAAGACGAACAAAATGTGGGATTAGAGAAAATTGTCCTACGTTGTTCCGTCCCGTCTAGCAAACCAAATGTACCCCAAAAGTTCACTCCATCCCGCCTCCTTTGTTGTGAAAAGGTAGTGAGCTTCCCCGTATGGAGGATGTCGAGGATGCCACATCTTTATGTGTGGTATATTGTATTATTATTATTTTTTATAATTTTAATCTTTAATTAAATACCTTTTAATGACACATTACTTTTTAGTAGAGATAGTTCTACACATCTTTTTCGCAACTAGCGGTCAGGGTTCGAGTCCCATCATGCATATTTTACAAGCATACGTAGGGAGTTTTCTCTCGGTTTATGAGAGTAGCCATCTATTTGATTGTGAGAGTTGTAGTCCATATGTAACCTCTCATCGATAGTGGGAGTAATATTCCGTGTTTATAGAGTCTAATTAATCTTGTTAGGTCCCGACCATAATTATATATATATTTTTTTACCTTTTAATGAAATTAATTTTATTTTTCATATTTATGTTAAGGACATTTTAGTAAGTGTCATTTTTTTTCTTTTACAAAAGAATCTTTGATTAAACCCAACTCACACAACCTCTTGATAAGGCCCACTTCGCTAAATTGGTGTACTTTTTGAATAATTGTTACCATAACTCAAACATGGGGTATGTTTGGTATAAGGTTTGAGTCCTCCACCTGAATTTATATAAATATTCTCGGTGTAGGGGTGAAGCCACGGATGAACCTTATCTCGGTCCAGTTTGGTATTGCTGTACTGTGGACAAAAGTGCTTTTGAAATTGCTGTAGGGGGAATTGCTGTAAGAAGAATCAGCTGAGTGTTTGGTAAACTGATTTTCAAAAGTGCTGTGAGAACTAAAAGCAATTTCAATGTGTTTGGTAAATTGAAATAAAAAGTGTTGTGAGTGTGTAAAATTACTAGAAGGACATAGATATCTAAATGGTACTAATGTGCTATACTTTACATTTTTCTTGTTTATTTGTGTTTAGTGTTAAGTGTTATATAATTATGGTACTTTATTGAATTAATTATCCCTATTTTTATTCTACTTTATTTAATTAATTAGCCTCTCTTTATTTCTTTATTTTATTTTACTTTATTTTTTTATTTTATTTTTATTTTACTTGATTGAATTAATTATCCATATTTTTTATACAGTTATGATAACATTTTTTTTGTACAGAAATATAAGTCTAATTTTTGTTGTTAAATTTCGTTAAAGGCAATGACAAAGTTGAAAAGTTAGTACAATTTCATTTAATATCACTGTAGCGTGTTTTCTAAAAGCAAAAGCCAAAGCCAAAATCCAAAAGCATAAACCAAAATCCAAAAGCATGTGCCAAAATCCAAAAGCATGTATTTGTAGTTTCTCAAAAACTCAGTTGGAAGAAGCTAAAAGTGACCAAAAGCACTTTTCCACGATTTTACCAAACACCCTATCTTAAATCCAGAATCCCTAAGATCTAGAATCACTTTTGATCCTAAAAGTAACCGGAGAAGTAATGCCAAACTGAATCATCGACTCGTGAATTTGACTTGATGTTTTGTTCGATTTATATTTTTGTCGTTTTCTGGTCATTAATTATTCTCTCGCACACAATCTCACTCGTTCCTTTTATTTTAATTTTTATGGGGCAAAACGTAATTTTCAAAGAAAGTTGTCGACACGTCGAGTGTCTACTGTCTACGTGAGACCCACAACATATACAGTGGGCCCTCGATCTTCAAAATAATCAGAGCCAGGATGGAAAAATGAGCAACACTGCAGTTCTTTGTAATCTTCTCTCTCACACCCACTCTCTCTCCTAGGGTTTTTCATTCCTGAATCTGATTCAGTTCACTTTCCCATTTCGCAAATCTGCTTGTATCTTCCCTCGTCTTCGTCTTGCTTCAGGAATCGTCTCTATCGCCGGTCTCATTTCACCTTCTGCTGGTATTCATTTGATGAATGTGGGGCTTGCAATGCTTTACTACGCATTTGTGTAGTATTTTACATTTATTTACTGGGATTTGGATGCTCTGTTTTGGGTCCTCATTTTTTTTGCTTCTGTTGTATCATTTATCTTAAGTTTTTTTTTTTTTTTTTTTTTGCTTTTTTGTTTGTGATTTGAAGTTGTTGTTTTTAGGTTTTCTATTATTCTTTAGTTTTTAGCTGCTTGGTAAATCAGTGCTGATATTCATTTGAAGTCAGATTAATCTTTGTTTAGGTCTAGCTAAGGCAAAACAAATTACAAGTGGTAGGTGGTTTCCGGTGACATCTTATTATGTTGCACCATTTCTGATAAAGAAAAGGCGTGGAATTTCATTCTGCGGTTAGGTTTCTTCATCGAAGTTGCTGTTTTTCTTGTAGTAGAATCTGGAGTCTTTGGTGAAAGAAATGGTTGGTGATGCTGATTGCTAAGTGCTTAAGTGCCTCCGGTAGATGTTGATATTGCCCTGTGGTGAGTTGGAGGTTGCAATTAAAATGCCATAATGTTGTTTTAATTATGATCACTTTTAATCTAGTATTTTTTTTTTCATGGGATGATTTTATGTTAAGTTTAATTAGATTCTAGATATATTGTAAGGTTATTGTAATGTACTATGCCGTTGTTTATTGTTAGAGACTTGCAAGTGTCAATTTGAAACATTCGAGCACATGTATAATTCGGTGATGAGCAGAATTCATTGCACATGACATATGCCTGGAATTCTTGAAGTAATATAACTCTTAACTTTTCAGTCTTCCCAATGAAGGCATTCTATTGCTTGCACCCTTGGCAAGGCAGTTCCTGCTGCGAACATGAATGAATCAAATCTAACTTTCTTTCAACAGTTTTTTCATCAATTTTACTGATGTTCTTGAAACTTTGCAATCATGTCAGGTTCAGGTATTGCAATTTTGGTGTTCTTGAACAAACTTGACAGACAATAGGAGCTTTGGAATTTCTACATAGGAGACCAAATAACATGTGTCCTAAACTCGGACTACTGAAATTTGTAGATATGAAATTCCCGACAAATGGATTAGTTTAAATTCACTGTATATCCTACAGTTTCCTCTTGTGCTACATCCTAGTGAATTCCACAGGGTGTGACAAATCACAGTAATGGGTTCATTTCCTGGTACTTGTGAAATTGTGGAAGCAGGGGAAGAGGTGAATTCGTTTCAACATTCTCGAAGAACTTACCGGCCAAATTCTGGTTCGAGTATGGCTGACAAGGATCGCAAGCTTCCTATGCTGAAATTGGGATTCAGGGATTCTATAGAAGATGATATTAATCAGCTTTTTGAGGCTGTAAGTCTTCGAACTTCATCCAAAAGTTTGGGTCTTTTAAATGAAGTAGGCACCAGTTCAAGGCCGTTGAGAAAAAATGCTTTGAAAAAGCCAATTAGTGTTCCGCAGTCACCACGCATTGGAGCTTCTGAGACAGTCTCTCTGAAGCAGGCATTCAGGGAATTTTGTATCAGCAAGGCATCAGAAATGGCTGCTGTGAAGCGATTATCAAAGCCAATTGGTTCTCCAAGGATTTCAGAAGCTTCTAGGATAACGAGTTTATACAATGCAAAGGTGATTGATCCTGCAAGTGGATCTGACCTGTTTGTAGATGAAGGGAAAGGGAGTATGGTTGAAATATCTCTGGTGCCAGAAGAAAGCTCATCAACTTCATCTCAAAAGATGCCCCGGGTGCCTCAAGTTCCAAAAATAAAATCATCAAATCAAAGTGCCCATACTTCTCCTCGACTTCTTGTTCCGACAATGCAAAATGCTACCAGAGCCAACCAAACTGTCCATCCATCAACCCAATTAGTTGTCCCGTCAACGCAAAATACTTCTGCGACCAACAAAAGTGCTCATTCTTCTCATCATTTTGGTGTTCCAACCATGCAAAAGGCTAAGGGGGCCAACCAAGGTACTCATAGTTCTCCTCAGTCTGCCGTTCCAGCTACACAAAATGGTGTTGAAACTAACCAAAGTGTTCATTTTTCTCCTCGATCTGCCATTCCAACGCGAAATGGTTCCAAGAACGCATTGATGCAAACCGAGATTGTTCTGGTGACAAAAAAAGTTGAAACTCATGCAATGAAAACGGAGCTGGCTCAAAAAGAGAAGGATGTACCTGCACCTTCACAGTCTTCTAATACTACTGACATGCCAGAGCTGGGAAAAAATGCTCGCGCTGCAACCAGATCAGCAAGCAGAGCAGCAGCTCTAAAGTCAGGGAGGAAAGGCAGGTTGCATATAGTACCTTCTTCTGGTTCAGTCAATGGTGGCAGGGTTAGCAAGCTAACCAGAAATACCCCGCGTGTTGCCAAACAGGTCCTCAGGAACAAGAATTCTCTTAAGAAGAAAATAAAACAGGGTTCAACTTCTTCTGTCTGCTCTTCTAATGCATACAATGACATTAGAAGTGACTTGGACCCTAATACTACTCAGCTGGTTTGCCAGAGATGTCGCTGTACTATGAAGAATGCAGCTAATTTATCCAACCAGGATTCTCCAGAGTCCAATATTACTGGTGTTAGTGCTGATGTTAGCTCTATGAATGTGAATTCCGGTACAAACGAACGAGACTTTACTGACAGTAACCGTATCAGAAGCCAAGCTGTTGTTTTAAAAGCGAAAAAGAACCCAAAATCAAGTGAAAAGGGGGAATTTTCCCATAGCTCAAAAAGTAGCCTGGGTGAGTATAGTACTAGTACAAGTAACAGTGATGAAAGCAATTTGAGTGGGTCTAGTTGTGGCAACAGACCTCACATGTCAAAAGATGTGAGATGGGAAGCTATCCGTCATGTTAAGATGCAGCATGGAATCTTGGGGTTGGGAAATTTTAATCTTTTACAAAAGCTTGGTTGCGGAGATATTGGGACTGTATATCTTGCTGAGCTGATTGGCACCAATTGCCTCTTTGCTATAAAGGTAATGGACAATGATTTTTTGGCTAGAAGGAAGAAGATGCCAAGGGCTCAAACGGAAAGAGAAATACTGAGAATACTAGATCATCCTTTCCTCCCTACATTATATGCCCAATTCACAGCAGATAACTTATCTTGTTTAGTGATGGAGTATTGTCCTGGTGGAGACCTGCATGTCCTTCGGCAGAAGCAGTTTGGCAGGTGTTTCCCTGAACCAGCTGCGAGGTAGGGTTCTTTGATTAAAGTTCCAGTCATTATTATTTAATCTGTTTTCTCTAGATGTGTAACTGAACACTTTATCTTAATTTGTGACTCATATAACAAAGTTTAGTTTGTGTATATTCTTGGTACTTAGTTTGCCCATCTGATGGGAATTTATGCATTATGAGAGTCGTACTTACAATCAGATGGTTGTGCATTCCTTTGTTCGCTTTAGTGGCTACAAACATGTGATGTGAGTCATATTATATCATCAGTTAATGTCAATATTTGCATCCTCTGAAACCTAAGGGGTTGGCCTATTGGTTGAGGTGTGAGGCTTTAAACCAGGAGGATAAGGTACAAAATCCCTTGGTGTCACATATTTAGGATATTAAATCCTAATTGTTTTATGACTACAAAGGTTGTAGGTCTCGTAGTAGCCCCCGCTTTAGAACCTGGAGGACATGGGAAAGATCGGGGGAGTTCTGGGTATTTAAAGGGAAAAGGAAAAAAACATTTGCATCCTCAAGGTTCTGATCAAGAGGTCACAACCTTGACACTTCATTATAATTCACTCAGCCAGCTGAATTTTAGTTTTCTGTCCTTTTTGCTAATTTTGAGGTGCACCCTAATACTTTGTTCCCTCGTCGTGGTGGATGCTAAAATTTGATTTCTAGAAAGTTGTACGTTTTGTTGAGTTTTTCCAGTATCCGATGATAGATTTTCTTGGTGTGTCATTTCCTATTGTTAAACAAACTTTAAATTGTTTGTGCAGGTTCTATGTTGCTGAAGTCCTCCTTGCTCTGGAGTACTTGCACATGCTTGGAGTTATTTACCGGGATCTGAAGCCAGAAAACATTCTTGTTCGAGAAGATGGCCACATTATGCTTACAGATTTTGATTTGTCACTCAGATGTTCTGTTAGTCCAACTCTGCTGAAATCATCTTCTTCAAAAGTAGATCCCACAAGAATATCTGGTGCACCATGCACGGAATCTAGCTGCATTCAACCTCTCTGCATTGAACCCACCTGTCAAGTGCCATGCTTCAGTCCTAGGTTCTTACCTGCCAGTGCAAAAGCAAAGAAGTCAAAAGCTGACCCTGCAGCACAGTTAAGATCATTGCCACAGCTTGTGGCTGAGCCTACTGATGCACGATCCAATTCATTTGTAGGGACCCATGAATACTTGGCTCCTGAGATTATCAAAGGTGAGGGTCATGGAGCTGCAGTTGATTGGTGGACATTTGGTGTCTTCCTTTTTGAACTTCTATACGGAAAAACACCCTTTAAAGGGTCTGGGAACGATGAAACATTAGCCAATGT
The DNA here is from genome assembly GCA_032871835.1 of Dipteronia dyeriana. Taxonomy (NCBI): domain Eukaryota; kingdom Viridiplantae; phylum Streptophyta; class Magnoliopsida; order Sapindales; family Sapindaceae; genus Dipteronia; species Dipteronia dyeriana. The sequence goes on along the minus strand of CM065297.1, from coordinate 25,364,539 downwards.
GGTATTGCAAAGCCTCAAGTTCCCAGATAGCCCTCTCATTAGTTTTCAGGCGAGGGATCTCATCAGAGGGCTGTTGGTGAAAGAGCCCGAGAATCGATTAGGATCGGAGAAAGGGGCAGCAGAGATCAAACATCATCCTTTTTTTGAGGGGTTGAATTGGGCACTTATACGTTGTGCCATTCCACCAGAGCTACCGGAGTTCTATGACTTCGGAGTTCCAGAAGCTGTCTCTCAGAATGGCAACAAGTATTTAGAGTGTAAAGCCACAGGAGAACACCTTGAGTTTGAATTGTTTTAGCGGAATACGTCTATTTAGAATTTGGGGGGCCCTCTCCCTACTGTTGTAATTGTATGTAGCCTGTAGTGTATATCTGATTACGAATGTTGTAGCAAAGGTCAAAGCTATCACCAGAATTTTGCAATTTCAGACATCAAAATCCGTATTTTAGCAATTACTCACTTGTATATAGTATCTCATTTGTGTCTGGTTTCTGCCTATACGGATTGGAACAACAGTTCCTCATTCTTGAGGGTCTGTTGTGGTAGCAGATATTCAGGCTGTTCATGTAGTTATTGATGTTGTCGTGTCTAATGTCAATCTTATTATGATATTTTTATTTAAACAGACAACTAGTCTACTGTAATTAAAACGATTTTATATCTGTAATTTATCTTTAACAAAGGTATGTAACGTAAATTATCTTTTAACAGAGATAATTGTATATTTCTTTTCCACATCAGTTGATCAACGTTTTGAGTGTTATTATATACATTTTATAAACATACGTTGGATTTTTTGTTCTGATTTATAAGAGAAACCTTTTGTTCTGATTTATAAGAGAAACCTTTTTACAAATTGTGAAAGTTGTAATTCATATTCTGATGACCCGGGAGTAATATTCCGAATTATATTTGTAAGGCATAGTTAGACTCTCGTCAGGTGACAAAGGTAGTTGTATTTATGTAAAAAGGCACGTTATTCAAGAAAAATGCGAAAATAAAACGCTGTCGTCTAATCTAACCATTGAAGAAGAATCTATAAATTCAAACGCTGGGGCAACGCTGGTCGCCTGGCAACTTACAAAATTTGGCCAATTTTTGTTTTAAATGTCTGTTTTTTCATCGATTTTTGCACTCTAGTTGATGGCTTCAAGCTCAGGCGACGATGAATTCGTTATTCTCCTATGCACAAACGAAAATCCAAACGAAGCTGATATTGCAAGAGACAGAGAAGTTTACATTTCAACAGAGGATATCCAATGCTGGGATTTGGATACAATTCTTCGTTACCAAACAGTCAGACTTCAAGCTAATCGTATCAGGTCCAACGCCTTCCATTTCTCTTTCATTTCCTAGAATTAATTATTTGAGTATTTTTCATTATTATGACTGTTAATATTTTTGGTCTTAGCTTTTAAATTAACTAGGTCTGGATATTTTTCTACAGGCTCGCTGAACATTCTTTGTATTTTCGAGGACTTCTCAGTGGAAGCTTTAGGTAAAATTATAGTTGTATCGGTTATATAATTAATTCTCCTGTTATTGATTTTTTTTTCGCAGTTGAATTTAACTCGGATAATCTACTTTAGCTTATATAATTCCAATACTAGGTTCGTGTTCTGGTAATATATGATGCTTTAAAAATTTGATGATTATTCTATCTCTTAGTTTGGATTGTAATTGAATCGTATTAAAATTTATATTTTTGACTGATTCTTTGTTTAATTGCTAGTCACACACAGTAGAGAAAAAAAAATGCATAATGGAGTTTTGAACCTTACAAAGGTAATCTGGAGAAAGTTTCAAGAAAATGAAATCTTTTACGTAGCAAGTTTCATTTTCATGTATCTGTTCCTGCTATTATTGTCAACATTTGTGATTTTAACTTAGTTAAGAGTTGGATCTGGCTCTTGCTTTAGATCAATTATGTGTTGTTATTTTGTAACCGATGAAGATTATCTTTAAGCTCTGATTTTTTTACTGTGTTGATTCTGCTTAATGGCTGCTCTATGGATTGATTATATCTCTTTGCAGTGAATCAATCTTGGACTGTATTGAAGTCCAGTGGAACCTGGAGATGTTTATGAATATTCTAAACTTTATTTATGGCTGTCCATTGGATGTTACATCTAATAATTTTCTTCCTCTTTTTGAGGTGAATATTAAGAAATTTCAATTTTTGTACTACATTTCATTTTTTATTTATCATTCCTTAAATAGCCAGGTTTTCACAATCATTGCTAAAACTTTGAAGAATGAGGCAATCGTATTGATTTATCCAGTTGCTTGAAATGTCTTCTGTTTTTCAATTTTTTTTTGAAAGAAAACGCGTTCTGTTTTTACGTGAATTTTAAATTCTTGTGTTACAATCCTAGGGTGCACTTTATTTTGGAGTGAATATACTTCTCTCGAAGTGTAGAGCGTGGTTTTCGACGGTATCTTTGTCCAAGAATCCTAGGTCACAACAGATTTTATTGGATGATTTGATTAATATATGGAACTTCGGTTTAGCGCACAGTAAGAAGAACCTAAGTTTTAACTGTTAGAAATGATTAGAACATTGGAAATTTGCAATACTGAATAACTGATAGTATTATGTTTGACATGTCAATTTGCAATATGTTGCAGCAATTGATTTCGTTCCAGCATTATGTGTGAGCTATCTTGCAAGAAATTTTGTATGTACTTGGATTCCATTTATCTTTTGAGCAGCCACCTTGTAAACTTAGTTTTCTACCTTTTCACTTTCATTTATCATCAATGGAAGCTGAAAGACTATGGTTTCATCTTTGCAGATGTGGGCAATGTCTACTAATTTTTTTGGAGCTGTTCCCTACAATTTGTTATTAGATTGTGTAAAGCATCCTTGTTTGACAGTAGACAGGTCAGTCAACAATCATTTAAATGGGAAGAACAATTTTTATGTAGGCTTTTTAAAAATCTGATGTCCTAGTGATTTTTCACAGTGAGTTGCATCTCTCTGACGCACTTTTAATTTGGCTCGATGCTAACACAGAACATTTGGATTGCTCGAGCAGAGATGAAGATGATTTGACTGAAATTTTAAAAGAGGTATGCATTGATGTTTCCTTGTTAGATTGAGGACCTAAAATGGTACCTAATTTTGGGGGGAATGAGTTACCATGAGAAAAATTCTATGTTGCACTTAAGATATCTCGTATGGAATCCTTTTTGAACATACATAGGCTTTTACATGTGAAGTACAATAAGTATGAGAGAGATCCGGTATATTGCCACATTTATCAATAGATGATCAAACATCTAACATGGAAAGTGAAAAGCAACAAATTGGCTCATTATATCTTCTTAAAATGGTGCTCTAACTTTTCACCTTTTGTATTACTGTTGTTTTAGTTGTACCAATCTTTATTTTATATGCCTCAAAGAATGATGCAAAACGAAGGGACCATAAAATTTTGCCCATGATCTTTTGTCTGTTGAAGTCACACCTCATAACGTGTCAACTATGTTATAGTCCTATAAATGGGCTATAAGCAAGTAAGCAACAATACAAATCATATTAGTTAAGATGATAGGATATCACAATACACTGAGAGTTTTGTGCAAAAAAGAAGAAAAGGAATCGTATATAAATTAATAACTTGGAAACATGAAATCTCAATTAGCATCGGATAAAAATTTTGCTACATACATGTCGATACCATGATAGATGGGTATGAAATTTTGTCACTGTCTGCCCTGTCATTCTTCATGATTTAATAAACAATGTTGAGCACTTCACCTCTCTTTACAACTGCAAATTAAATTTGAACTTTTCATGTAAATTTCTCACTTTAATTGTTAAAAAAGACCCAAAAACTTGTAATTTATATTTTTAGCCACATTTACATATTCGATTGTTTTTAACCAACTTTCAATTTTTATTTTTAAGCATAAAAAAAAAGTCTAAAATACCACATTAACATATTTGATTGTCGATTTTCTCGATGATCGTATAGAATTGCAAATCCATCGTGGAACATTTCTGGAACAATTTTCTGTGATACATGTTTGGTGTTCCTTGATACATGTTTAGTAGTGTTTCATGATGCATATTCAGTAATCTTATGTTATACTTGTTCAACAGTTGTCCATAATACATGTTCAGCAGTGATTGTAATACATGTTCAACAAAGTCCTGTAATACATGTTCAACAATGTTCTGTGATACATGTTCAACAGTATTCCATGATACATGTCCTGTAGTGTTCCTTGATACATGTTCAATGTCAACTATAACAGGTGTAGTTTTGTACTTTCAACTTTAAGTTGGTTAGAAACAATCAAGTTTGTGAAAGTGGCTAAAAAAATTAATAGTCAAGTTTGGGTTTTTCTCTTTAATTAATGTATCTGGGTGAGGTAACATATTAAAGCAAATGCTTTTAGTTAATTAATGATGGTCAGGTCAAAAGAATGGTATAAGTATGATCCTACATGTTCCCTTTTCTGATAGAAATATATGTTGAATCTCTCAGTTGATTATGATTTCATGTGTAAAATACTCAATAGTCAGTGTTTGATAATTGACAGATTCGAATAAGCATTTTGCCGTTGTGGTTTGCTGCAGGTAGGCCGACTTTCAAGTTGTTTTACTTAAAGCACTTTTCCATTGTTTTTTTTAATTGTTTTGCTTTCAATTCTGTTTTCTAGGGAAAAGAAGGTCATGTTATTTTTCTAAGCTAGCTGATGAGAGCATTGACTCAATTCTAAGACTAGTGAAAACTCCTTCCACTGGCTCCATAAATGTCTTAGGTGATTTTGACCTGAAACATTTCAGGATTCGGTTGACAGAATATTCAGAGGTATTCACTTTCCTTTTCTGGCTTTCTTGAGGGTTCATTTCATTAGGTTGTAGAGCAGAGGTTTTACTGGGGCAGTACAGGAGCTGCATCTTGGTTCCTTCTTGATATGACAGGGTTATACATACAAGGGGATTATTCTCAGAATCTCATTTTTGTTATATAAGGAATAAAGGAAGTTAGATTCTCAAATTTTCCTCTCCCTCTTTCTTCTGTCTCTCTGGTTGAGGTTGTTTTCTCATGTTCTGGATTAATTGTACAAAATATCGTCAATGTCTGTCTTGAAAAATATTTTTCAGGGGTGCTTAGCTTTCTTGAAACAAAGTTCTAGACTGGTAAATGAAATCCTTAAACAAATAAAACATAAGTACTAGAGTGGTATCTATTATAATAATCATGTGAAAGTTTTCAACAAAGTATTTGCAAAATGCACTAGTTTTTGATCTTTGGAAAAGAATCAAATCAATGGTAGAGATCTCATTAACATATTCTTTGACAATGTAGTTGAAGCTTGATTGGTGTTCTTATCATGATTATATAACTTATCTTTTTACCTGTGCAGAGAGTGAACCTTTCAGGCTGTCCTCAGATAACATCAGCAATTTTGCTCCTTTCCCTGCTTCATCCTTCTCATAGTATGGACCCAGCATCAAGGAAGGTTATTAAACAGTCTTTGATAAACCTTGAACACCTTGACGAAGGTCGAATCTCACTGAGCTTGCTGCCAACTTTATCTTTTGAAGCGGTACAGGAGGTTAATATTTCCAAATGTCCGAGGATACATCTTAAAGCTGCCATTGAGTGCTTTTCCAAGTTATTTCCATCATTAAGAACAATAAAAGCAGCTTATCTTTTGAACTTCAAGACAATTACTTTTTGTAAATTGGTACAGAAGTGTCCACTAGTCTGTGAAGTTGACTTGACTGTTGATCCTAGTCCAGTTATACTGACACAAATCTCAGTTGTATCATCAAGTCCGTCTCAAGTGCCACCAGTACCAAACAAGTCCTTTATTGTGGGTGATAATTCTTTGGACGTGACATCGGTTTATTATTTAAGACCATCACTATCAAATATCGCAAAACTCACCTTGGAGGCTGAAGTGACATATGCGGTGAGCTATATGTATGTATGTTTGTTTATAGCAGTTTCTATCCGTTAAATATAGTAAATATATTATTCCATTTATATTTTTTTTTTTCAAAGATATTCATGTAATGGAATTGGTGGTGGCATACATATCTATTTGAAATTGCCATGATAAGGTTTAATGGAGAATGGAGAATCTGTAGGGTAAATGTTGATTCTCTATTGAGGCAATATTTGTGTCTTAAATGGCTTAACTAGCCAATCTATTGTACTATTGGAAAAGTGCTTGTGAAAGTCCATTGAATGAACAGATTGTACTTTTCATTAAAAGTTAATTTGAATATCAACGGCAAGGAAATAGCAGTAATGAACCCAATTGTTGATCTGGCAGTGCTGTCTACATATAGCATTCATACGACTGCACTCTTCTTGTTTTCTTCATGCCCAAAGAATCTTTGTGTGCTTTGAGTCATGAGTCATGACCACCTCCTAACTTTTTTATTCTTTTCTTTTCCATGTTTATGTCAGATTCAGATCTGGAGTTCATATCAAAACACTGTGTTTCTTTAAGTTATCTGAACCTTAAAGGGTGCAGTTCAGTAACAGATATCTCAATATCAAATCTCATACTCAGATGTATTAAACTACATTCTATTGTAGTTTGTGATACTTTGTTTGGTATGAATTCAATTCAAGCTCTTTGCTCTGGTATTTCTAAATTAGGTAATTCCTCTGCTTCACATTTTGGAGATAGGCATTTGGATTCCTTGGCATCTAGTCTTCAAACTTTGCATATGGGTTGCTGCAAGGGTGAGTAATATTCCTTATATTTACTTTCTGCATTTGAAGAAGTCTTTTGAAATGTACTTTAAATTGTCAGCAGAGAATTTCTATATATCAAAGGCTTACAACTGTAGGGAAAAGTGGGTAGCAGTCATTCTCTTTATCCTTAAAAGTATTTTATTTTGGTAGTCAAGATACCTGATCTGTTCTAACTTATAAAAAATTATTGGCCAAGGGTCATATATAAAATTTTGCAAACAACTAGAAGCCTGAAAAACGGTAACACATCTGCTGGTGGCTACTAACGTATACTAGAGTCAACATAAGAAATTGACTACTTGAGATTAGCTGCGCAAACCTTTCTGGTCCTTTGTAATAGTTGGGTGTCAACCCTTGTGATCTACAGTCAACATATTTTTCTTTTAACAGCTTGACTTACTATCTAATGGTCTTCACACCCTTGTGTCAGTGTGTAACCTTTGATGTGAAAAGAAGTCTTTTTTTAAATCATTATTTTAAAGGAGTTTAGTTATCCAAAGCCAGAGTATAACATCATGGAAAAGCCATGGTGATCAAGCTGTCACATATAGGTTGACTGAATCTAGGAGGAAATTTGAGGTCCCTGATTTGAACACCATCATATGTGTAACCCACGTTTGGCTGTGCATCAGCAATTCTGTTTGCTATCATAAAACATGTTAGAGGTGAACTTCATCAGCTCCCCATCAAACTCTTATTATCATTGAGTAGAACCCGTAACTGCTAATTTATGCTGCTAACGTTAGGTAGGCAATCGTGCCCTTCTTCAGAGCCTTTGCTCACATTTTATTTGGCCTCATGACAACCTTCTGAAGTCTATTGTTACCGGAGAATAACTTGACAAAAGATTTGATCGATTATAATTTGAGAGAAGATAAGGTCTTGTATGTTATATAAGGCTTGAAATAACCATGGCACCTTAATTGTTATTACACTATGTATATGACTTGCCAAAAGTTTTGCAGGTGTAGATGAAACTTCTCTACTTGAGCTCATGTCTCGAGCAAAACTGCTGAAGAGTCTTAGCTTAAGGGGCACTCACCTAGTAGATGATGCTCTCTATAATTTCTCAGGTTCATCGTTGGAGATGCTCAATGTTTCTAATACTATGGTTAGTCATCTGATTTAAGGAACCTAGTGCCTTCTTACCAAATAAAGTCAAAGTACCATATGCTTTCTTGAATGTGGAAAAAAAAATAGTTCAGGTGTCAATTAGTGTGAATCTGAAGTATAAGAAACAAAACATAATTGTCTTGCTTACCTTTGCAACTGGAACATACAATTTTTTCGACTGCCTTGCCCTTGAAACTGGTAAAATCTACTTAATGGATACTTTTAATATCACATGAATGTTCTTTTGATAGAAATAAGTATGTTGATGGTCATATTTATTTGTTGGATTAATAGATCTTTGGAGTTAGAGTTGAAGTTTTATGGTAAGTAACTCTTCCGAATTAATTAAGTCAATCTTTTCTATATATTTGTTGAGACTGTTAGAAAATCTAAAAGAATTGTAGAGAGGTTAGCATTCTCGGGTGGAAGTTAACAGGCTATTGACAAACAAGAAGTGGGTTCAATTGATATGATCTGAGGAAGATTATGTTATGCCTTGATTAGGATTGCGTTTTTGTTTTTGTTTTATTTTACGTTGGGGTTATTTTATTTTAGTTATTTTATTTTAATTATGTTTTAGATTAGTTTCCTATTTTGACTATGACAATAGGAAAATAAAAAACTAGTCCTATTATAAATAGAACTATTATTTTTAGGGTTGTTATCTTTTGAATGTTGTATCAATAAAATTGGCTCTGCTAGGGTTCATCCAATTTCTTTTTGATTCGGCTTTTCTCAGTGAACTGCTTAGAAAGGCTTGGACTAGGGTTAGGTAAATTCTGTTATCTGATTCTAGAGAGTAGATCGCTCAATTCTGTGAGTGGTTTGACTCAGATCTATCTATATTTGGATACAAGTTAGGGTTTTGTTGTTGGATCCCAATCTAGGTCCTCAACAATATCATTCTCAGTTGCCACAAGTGTGTTATTTATGATATTAGTTCGTCAACTGAGGGCAGCTCATAAGTTGAATACCAAAAATTTATTTGAATACGTGGCTTAGAGATCTTGTAGGGCACAACTTTCCAGCTGAAAAATACATAAACTGGAGCTTCCTATTTCTTGTTGTTGCAGCCAAGATATATACTATAAAGATGGAAAAATGCTGTTTTGTCTAACAAAAATGAATTGTGATGTTAAAAATTGCAGATATCAGGACCTTCCTTAGGTCATATTGTCCGCGGAAATTCTGGTTTGAAGTTTTTAAATGCAAGAGGATGTAAAAATTTGTTTCAACAGGAAAGAGACGCCAGAGGAGTGGGGTTTTCTTTTCCATATTCATGTGAGGAGCTGTTTACTGATTTAGGCAGGACATGCAAATTAGAAGAAATTGCACTTGGTTGGGGATTCTCCTATTTCGCTCTAGAAGCTTTGAAACCTGCATTTATGTCACTAAAGTCAATAACTGTGGGTTTAGGAGGATCTTTAGGTGAAAATGCATTGAGACTACTACCCACTACTTGTCCTATGCTGGAGTCGGTTAATCTTCATTTTCAGGTATCACTTATCATATAAAATTTGGTGACACTTTGCATGTGATGCCATTTTTGTGCACAAATGAACACTTGGTTCTATTCTGGACATTTAGAAATTTATTTAAAGATCTACTTACATTTTCTATTAAACCTTGTTTCCAATCTTGATTATATAATAATATGCACTGCTGTTCTGGAACTAATGAAGAATTGCTTGAACTTTATTTTTTTTTTCTTTCTAATTTGCATCCATCTTATGTGTGATGCCTATTTTCTTTTTATCTTCATCATTTCTGATCTTTATGGTTTGTTTAGCTTTTATCTACTTGAGTTGCAGTAATCTGTCAAGAAACAGAAAGGTATTAATTAGATCTAAAAAGCATTCCATTAAACTTTCTTATTATTTTTTTTTTTTGAAGTATTAAACTTTCTTATTCTGAGTGTTGGGTGCCGAATTTTTCTCTAATTGCATTTAATTGAAACAATATGACATATAGAGGTATCTCCTTCTGAGGTAGGCTATCAGGTTCTCATTCTAGTGCCTTTTCTGATGCAACTTGCAAGAAAAAATATGTTGTCTGATGGAATCTCTCATATGAGGAGACCCATATGACTCGATGAGATGTCTTCTTGATATTTTTGTCATTCACTTTTTCTTACTCTTCATTGGAAGAAAGTTATAAGATGATTTTTTTGTTTTGAAATACCTGAGAAAATGATATAAATTTTGTGAAAGTAGATATATCTTTATAGTGAGACCCTCAGTGATGGTGATGTCTTCAGTCCTCTTATGTACAAAACTTTCTGCTTAAGAAAGTTTTTTTCCTATTATATTTCTTAGTCATATATATTAGTTGTGATTGAATTTAACGGTTTATGTTCCCCACAGTTGATATCTGATTCTATCATGATAAGCATTATGGCATCTTTGAGAAAATTGGAAGCTTTGGCTTTGTGCTACTGTCTTGGTGATATATCCATATCAAGCTTCAAGTTACCTCTTCCAAATCTGAAAATATTGAGGCTTGAAAGGGTGACACCTTGGATGACCAATCATGATTTGGTTCTTCTGACACAGACCTGTGCAAATTTGGTTGAGCTTTCACTGATTGGATGCACTTTTCTTAATACAGGTTAGCGGTAAATCATACAAATTACATTTTCCTATTCCATTCATTCAAAATAAACTTTATCTTCTTGTCTTTGTTTTATGAGATGAACCTTCAACATAGCTTGAAGATTAAAAGTTGGCTATACAGCCTTTGATTGATGGTTTCCAACCACTGCTGTTGCCAATTTTTCTTTAGTCACCTGTATTTGGGAGTTCCACAATGCCACTGCTGTGTTTTTTTCCTTAATGTTTTTTCATTTTCTCAGCAGATTCTCAGCTTATTATCTCACAAGGATGGCCAGGCTTGACGTCTATTCATCTAGAGGTTTCATTGTCAATTTCTTTTCAATTTAATCCAATTTCATTCGTCTATTTACTTCATAGGAATAATATTTAGCATGATTGAAAGGTTATAATTTATAGATAGTCTCATTCAGTGCTTTAGTTGTCATAGTATAGGAAGGCATAAAATTGAAATTACCGAGTTAATATTTTGATCGGTGGTCTCATCTCTTGTGACATAAACATTGAGCTTCTATAGAGTGGAAGCATCCTTATGCTGAAACTATTCTACAGTTATAAGGACAGGGGAAATTAAGTTCTCTTTCCAACCGATATTTACTTTCTGATTTATATGTGGGGTCCACATAACTTAATTGTCAGAAGTTTAAGTAAATGCTGTAATTCATTAAAAGTCAAAAAGTTATTTTTATCTCATTAGAATTCCCAATAAAACACCCTAAAAATGGAAAGATAAGATGAAAGAGCAATAGTGAAAACTATAGTTTAATTCTTATTCCATCTAAATTTGATTTGGTCCATCTTAATTTGAATTAAAAAAGTCATTCAATTAATTCTTATTCCAAATTCAAATGCTTTTTGTTCCTGTTTCATCAAAAATAATGTAATTAAAATAAAACTAATATAAAATTGGGGTAATTGGCAATAAATATGTATAAAATATGCTCATCACTAAGACTATAAAACCATGAGTCACAGTTAATTTCTGGTTCTTGCCTTTTAAGTTCTCAAATTCTTTTCACATGTGAGCATTTTGTTTCTCAGGACTGTGGAGGTATAACATCAAAAGGGATTACTTCTCTTTTCAACTGTATGGCTCTTGAAGATCTCCTACTACGTCATAATGTGAGCCTTCTATTGGAACTTTGGGTCTTGCATTTTGCATTGATTTTTACTATTGTCAGCCGAATGGATGACCATATTGCTACTATTTGGAGGTTTATACATAGACATTTCCTAGCCTTTCAATGGAAGCCTGTTTATTTACATTAGTTCAAGAGGTAAGGTCCATGTAGAATGTGATGAGGGTCTTTCAACTTGTTTGCTATTGACTTGTGCTCAGCAGGATGGGTTAAAGGTATTCGAACCCTGTTCATATTATGGATTGTATAACTTATGTTTCTGTAGTTTGGACCTTTCTCAATTTTAAATGTGAGCTCTTTGTTGTCGTTGTAACATACTTTCAAGGAAGAAGTAGCCATAGTCAATAGTGACTCGTCTTAATGCCTTGTCACAGGAACTGTCCCTAAATGTGTGGGCCTGAGACCACTTTTAGACATTTATTACACAGATTTTGAAGGGTCACTTACCATCTCCCAGCATGATGTTCAAATATGTTGGGGTTTCTGATCTTAATTATTGTTATAGGGAAAACTATAGTTTAACTTTGATGCCTAAATCAATTTGGAATTTCATCTCTCAATTAAAAGTTCTGAAATCTATAAAATGTCAGGGTCCTGGGTTACATAGAAACTTCATTCTTGATGCTGCTTCAAAGGTAATATCATATATGCAATATTAATTTCTAACTAGTGTTTTTCTTTCTATTTTGGTGAAATCAAGTTTCACAACTAGTGTAAAATGACTTTCCCTTCTATAATGACTGCAGATGCCAATGCTTCGGCAAGTATCGTTAGACTTGTGTGACACGAGTGATGGTGATTTTGACATTCCTGATGTAAGCTACTGTGGGATAATCTTTTTTTTTTTTTTTCCTTTTATTCATTTTTTAATTTGCTCTGATTATCAGAGTCTATTACTAGAAATTTGACATTGAGAACATATGTATGGTCCCCATTATACTCCTGGTTCAAAGGTGTACATGAGTAGAAAAGGTGGTTTTCCTCTTGAAATTAATATCACACCTTAGAGGTTTAGAAAATTTCCCGGATATTGTTAAGAAAGGAAATGGGAGATAGATGCATCCTTCTTGATGTCTTGTAGGTTTTCTTCTACTTTCTGTTTCATTCAGGTAGACTCTTCCAATTGTTTTCTGCATGCATATTGATGATCTTTGCCTCTATATTTTGTTTGTGATTCCCAGTCTTCCATCTTGTTTTTACATATGAAGCACTAGAATATGCATATTCTGACATTCCAAATTCTTCTCAGTATGCCGACAGGTATTTCTTAAGCACTGTGAAGATCGCAAGATGTAAGTCAAAGAGATGCACATTAGATCTTAATTGTACACAAGCTCGTAGACAGGCAGTGCACGAGGAGACCTTGGTTCTAGTTTGGAACAGCAAAAATCTCACTAGAACAGTGGTGAAGGAAAGACTGTAGCATTAATGGTCGTCTATGGTGTAGAGCCAGAATGAAATAAATGTGCACATTTAACAGGGGTAAATCAGACAGTTCTACAAGGTCTTATAGAGCAGTGGCTAGTTTTTCTCAACATTGGTGCCGTAAAATAGAGAAGCTGTCGAAGAAAGGTTAAGCTTGCGATTGGGAAGCTGAGGTCGTTTGAACCCTCGAAAACTTCATTCATACTGCACATTGTATGCTGAAAACTGAAAATTGTTGTGTTTAAGTTGAAGGTGTACATTATTCATTATTGATAATATTTCTCTAATACCTTTTGAGATCTGTACTGATTCTCAATTCTCAAAGCCATTTTCTTGTTTTTGTGTTTGAAGACAGTAACCAATTATGGATTCTCATTGAAAAGATGAAACTGGGAGAGAGAGATGAAGTCATGTCTGATTAATGAATTATGAATCGAATCATATGATTAGAATTAACCGAAAATGTCCATATTAGGATTGCCTATTCATTTTATTTCCCTTGTCATCTTAAAACTTTGGGGAAATTGCACTGGACCATACATGGCTACATGCTAAAGTTAAATATTCTACACCCCCTACATTTAACTGTGATTTGTTTAACAGCAAACACTTGAGGGCCATTTTAGTCTTTTAAAAATTTATTTATACAAGTTTACCAAAATTTTTAATTAAAACATAAAACATTTTATTAATGCAAAAACAATTTACATAACATATTTGCTCTTCATCATTTTTGGTGTGCTTTGAAAATGTGCCTAGGGTCTGTAAGGTGATTGGATTTCACACTTTTGGCTAGGGACGGAACTAAAATAATAAAATTGGAAGGATCAAATAATAAAAACTTAAAATTTATAGTATTAAAATATAAATTTTATAACTTTTTTTTTATAAATTATTAAAAATAATTTTTTTCGATGGACTAAGGGGCTAAGGGGCCATGGCCTCCGCTGGCCTCCATGGTGATCCGCCCTTGCTTTTGGCAACGAACGAAAATCAGCTTAGGTGGCCATCTCCTCTCGGACGTTGATGTTGTTGAAGGAGAGGTTTGGATGATCTCGAGATTTAACAAGGTGCCTTGGTGAATGGTGAGTTTGAGTTGTAATTTTTTTTGGCGTGACTTCCACCCCATTATAGTGTTTTTTTTTTTTTTTTTTAAATAAAATAAATTCTTTTAATGAAATTAGATTTTATTTGAATCCTATTCATTTTGATATTTTGTTTTGTTTTTTTGTACAATATCAGGGCATTTTGGATATTTTCCAAGTCAAAACATGTCAAGCTAGCTTTTCCAATTTCCATCCACAACCTTAAGGAGTTCACTGTAATTTCCCCTAAAACTTTCTAGCCTAATGACATGAAACGACGCCGTTACTCAAGAATCGTCGTTTTTCAAAGTTTCGACAGCACTTCACGAACTCAAATCCTCGAAAATCAAAGCTCCTTGCTCTTCTTCTTCTCTAGACGGTGCTAACAACAACTGGTACTCCTCTCTTTCGCTTTTATAAACTGATATACATCTATTTATATGATTTACGATTTCATTGATGTAAAACCCTAACCCGGTGATTGTTTCAGGGCTTGCTTCTCAAATTGAATTTAGAATCAAAACTTGGCCGGTAAGTTCGAATTTCAATTCTAAATGTTGTGTTGTTTTAATTTAGAATTACATCATAGATATGATATCTTCTATTATGTGTGTCTCAAACAATACAAAAAATTTCAATTGAGGTAGCTGTTATGTATGAAACCCTAATCCTAATTTCGCATTCTCTGTTCTATATATGAATAGTGAGTTTCTGTCGGTGATAGTTTGAATTGCTCGTAAAGGCACATTTTCCATTTATAATATAAAAACTTAATCCTCAGCTAATTTCGAAAGTCATGTAATGTACAAGTTATGTTTAATTTTTTACTTTCAAGGAGAGGGTTTCTAAAACACATTTATTCTGCCTCAGAGGACAGCGCTAGCTTATTCAGATACTTGTTTTGATTTTTTTTTTTAAATAGATTTTGAGTGGCTTTATGACTTTGAATTCTGCCATGGTCAGCATTTTTAGTCTAGATTTCTTCATTTAATTTTTCTGTTCGATTAGATTATAGAACGAAAAGTTGTATCAGTTGTGGCTTTGTCTCTCATAATCGTTTTACTTGATTGAAAGGAATTTGGGTTCCTTTTCTTCCCTCAACTCAAAGCAACTTTGGAATATTTTTGTGACATAAATTTATCATTTATGCTCTAAAACCATCGGATGCTATTATGACCTAATCAAAGTAACCTGCTGAAACATCCTGGTTGGAACTCTTGGAATTGCACAGATTATTGGGTATCCTACAGACCCACCTCTAAAATGAGTAATGACTTCTGATCTCATTTTGGATTATTTAAGCAGTACAGATAGTCTGAGATTTTTGGATCGTGGGTTCACTGTGGATTGCGATTCAGACCACTATGGTTGTAACTTGTAAGTATAGTTAGAACTAGAGATTGAGGGTTTCCTGAATGATATATTGAGATTATTTTTTCCCTAGAAATCTAGAATAGCATTTTCTTTGCAAGTGAAGGAAAAAGGTATTTTTGCTATGGAATTCTTATATCTTTTTCTTATCTTCAAACGATTGAAATATTTATGCTGATTATATAAATTAATAATTTTGTTTTTAGATTTTTGTTCAGATCTATGCAACCTATATCTGACCAACCACTTACATTTTTAGTTATTATTTTGAAATTTACTGAATGGCATTAAGGACTTTTAGGAGAAACACCTGATAGTTTGTATGATTGTATTTGTATCAATATTAATATTCATTGTGTTTTTTTTTTCATGGCTTTGATGGTGGGTAGAGAAATGCCAAAGGTTAAGACAAACCGTGTCAAGTACCCAGAAGGCTGGGAATTGATTGAGCCTACACTCCGTGAATTACAAACAAAGATGAGAGAAGGTCATTGTCATCATGTGAATCACACTTCACTGAATGTCTTATATAGTTACAATACTAAAATGGTTTTGCTCTTTTGAACAGCTGAGGATGATCCGCATGATGGCAAGAGAAAATGTGAGGCATTATGGCCTATATTCAAAATAGCACATCAAAAGAGCCGCTACATTTTTGACCTTTACCATCGACGGAAGGAAATATCAAAGGAGCTTTATGATTTCTGTATGGACCAAGGCTATGCTGACCGCAATCTAATTGCAAAATGGAAAAAGGTTTGTCTCATAATATCGCTCTGGATTTATAACTATGAAGTATGTGTTGTGGCTTCTTTGTGCATTGAATTCACATACCGATCGCGTTTAAAAATTAGAAAGTTGCCAAACTAGAGCTCAGCAATTAAAAGATGGAAATCAATTATTAAAACGAAAGTAAAGTTTTGACTTAAGTTGGGGTATATGAATGTGTTAAAAAAATGAGAATCATATTTCCATTTTGACATTATTGTGCACAAGAGAAATATTAAAGTCTTACAAGTATCATGAAATGATATGGTGAGTGATGTGTTACTTACAACTCATATGTCACATCGGGTGCGTTTGGTACGCGGGATAGGACAGGATAAGGTGGGACGGTTTGTTCTTGTCCCACGTTTGGCGCGTCCTTAGTATGGGACAGGACGGGACAAGGTGGGATAAAAATCACAAAAACTTATCCCACCAAAGACCCTAGGACAACTTGTCCCATGACATGGGACAAGTGTCAAAATGATCAATTTACCCTTTAAAATTTTTAACAATTACAATCATATCCAATAAATTATATATTATAATTACGTATATAATATTATATATTATATGATAATATATTATATTATATTACTAAATATAATAATATAATATAATATCATATTATTATATATATATATATTTGATTTATAAATATTAATATATAAATTATAAAAATATATATAATATAATATATTTAAGATAAATAATATATATATATATATATTAATATGTATTATTAATATATATACATAATATGTAATATAAAAATATATTTTTATAAATTAAATTATATATATTATATATATAAATATATATATATATATATTATAATATATATATGTTATGTATTTTATAATATATATATATATATATATATATTAATAATACATATTAATTTATATATATATATATATATATTATATTATGTATATAATATAATATATAAATATATATATATACGATGTATATATATATATATATAAATTAATATGTATTATATATATATATATACATATGTATATATATATATGTTATGTAAAATATATATGTAATAAAAATATAATAAATATATATATATTATTATTATTATATATAATATATTCTATAATATTATTTTATTTATATATTAATATTCTATAATATATTTTATTATTATATATAATAATATATTAAATATTATTACATTTATAATATTATTATTACCTATACAATAATATATATATATATATATATATATTATACAATAATATATATATATATATATATATATTATACATTATAAAATATATATAAATATTATATTTTCTATATATACTAATATTTAATATTATATATCATATTATTATATATAATACATGTAATATTCTATATTAATATATAATAATATCAAATAATATATATATATATATATATATATATATATATATATATATATATATAATGTAATAATATGTTATAGATCATTATATATAATATTATTATTTATTAATATATATATATATAATATTATAGTCTATGTTGTTATATATATAAGAAAGGTACTCTGGTCATTTGAATCTCTTGTTCCGTCCTGTCCCAGCCATACCAAATGCATAACAGTACAGTTTATAGTTCTGTCCAGACCTTCCAAACACAACATAGAACAACATGTCCAGTCCAGTCCAGTCCTGTCCAGTCCAGTCCCGTCCAGTCCAGTCCCATCTTGTTCTGTCCTGTCCTGTCCTATCTCCGTACCATACACACCCTTCATTTAGACAAATATGTTGGGCAATCTAGCATTTACTCTTTTTCTTTTTATGTAGCAATTTGACAATTATTTTTTTATTAGAGATCAAATTTATGATGTCAAAAGAAAAAGGGAAATGTTGCAAGGAAATCATTTGATTTGCTCGGTATCTTGGATTTCATTATTTTCTATTGTATTTTTGCTTTGGGAAAATTAATTTATTTGTATTGTAACTGATCTCTGTGTTTCTGTTTTGGGTCACAGCCGGGTTATGAGCGTCTCTGTTGCTTAAGATGCATGCAGCCGCGGGATCACAACTTTCAGACCACCTGTGTGTGCCGAGTACCCAAGAACTTGAGGGAGGAGAAGGTTATAGAGTGTGTACATTGCGGTTGTAGAGGATGTGCAAGTGGAGATTGACTAATTGTCTGTCCTGATGGACTAAAGGATACGTAGTCTGCCTGTCTACTCACCGTTAGATATTGCTCGTGCTGTTAAAGTTTATATGATTTTCATCCTCCATTCAGATCTTCGCAACTGCAGTTACTAACGAGTAGGATATTTTATCAAACATGATACGATTTTGAAAATTTGGTTCGGTCTTCAACTTTGTTAATTTAAGATTGTGGTCATTGAAAGATAAGCAATGTTGTAATAGTTTGTGTAATTCTTAGTGGTACAACTGAAGTTTGGCCAAAATTATTTTCCCCTTTCTGAAATTTCTTTTTGTTGGATCAAAATAGATTTGTATCAAAAAGAAGAAAATATAAGTAAGGAAAAGAGTAGTTCAAAAAAAAAAAAAAAAATGGGAAAAGAGAAAGAAGGGAAAAAAGAAAGAGAAGAAAATTTGGCAGACCCGGCGACCAGATTGGTTCGAGTGATGTGGTGAGATTGTAGTATTCAAAATTTTCTTTGGATTGGATAAATTATACACAGTTCAATTAAAATCAAAAGTATGTCGTATGAGATTATTTTAACGGTATATTTTTCATACTGAGGTTGTGGTTTCGTATACCGTCCTAAATTTTAAATTGTTGACAAATGACAAGCATTCGAATCCGATACTCAAATCTTAAATTTGCATTTAAAAAAAATCCTTAATTGTTAATAAATAAATTAATAATATTAGTTTATCTAAATTTGATATTCAAATAAAGTGTCATTTCTACAATTCAATTATTAAATTTGCATAAAATAGTATGGTAGCCAAAAATGGTCCATAGACCTAATATATAAAGTACCGGATCTCTGTAAATGTTAAAGTTTACCTAAGCCCACTCTTTAGGTCGACCCAGTTCATGTTTTTAAATGAAGATATTATCACTTATCAAAATAATGGTAACTGCTGATTCAAAAGAGAGGAAATCTCTCATTTATTTGACTCCCACGATTTGTAACCCACTGAGGGACGTTGGAGAAGGAGCTTATAAATAACCAAGATCATTCATCAAAAAGGACACACACAAAAACTATAGAGAAAGAAACTAAAAGCCTAAATTGAGTACTGAAACTCTGTTAATAGGAATTCTGGCAACCTGGTTTCAATCATCACTTCGTATTCACGAAGATAATTGCTCAGCCCAAACACACCTAAAGCTAAGAACACAACCCTCGTTTTTATTGTTTTGTTCATATATATTTTATGTTCTTGTTCTTGTTCTTTTGCAGGTTCCACAGAACAAACAACCTTATTTACAGGATCATAATGGAGACGACATCGTCACTTTGAACGATTCGACTCAAGTTGCTTTGGGCCTAACACAACTCGACTCGATCCACATTACTCATAGTTCGATCAGCTATAGTTTGGCGGCCACTGTGGGGCCCATGACAACTTTACAGATGAACCAGTCAAACCAGTCGGTCGACCTATCAATATGTCTGGGGATGGAAACACACCAACCACCGAAGAGCAGATCGCCGCGTTGACTGCCCAAATAACAACAAACGCAGAAAAGTTGTGAGCACTTGAGGTAGAAAATTCCACGATTCGAGCGACCACTGTCGAGCTGAGAGAACTGATCGACATCGCATCACCAAACAGCACAGCTCCTGAGCGCCCAACCCTGACACCAAACGTCGAACAAGTAGTGGATTGAACGACTTCGATAACACCGGGAAATGTTATAAGGGCGGACACGAACCTAGACGATCAGTAGAACCAGCAGACACCCCAAAAAGCTTGTGCAGAAATCGATCTCAACAACTTGCCAGTCCGAAATAAAATACCGCTGGACCCGACCATGAATACGTAGCCAAATAACGACCTGCAGACACCGATAACATTTCAGTCGACATCGAGCTTGGTAAAACCCGGACCTTCCCTACCTATATCTACTAACTTGGAACTGTCCAGGTTTGCAGAAATGGAGACCTTATTCAAAGGATTCTAGGAGTCCCAGCTCCAATAAAGAAAAGCACGGCGAACAGTTTCGCTAATTCGCCATTTGTTGATGCGATCGTTCTCATTGAAATGTCCAAGAAATTTAGCTTTCCGAATATGAAGCAACACAAAAGAGCGACAGATCCGGGCGACCACATCGCCCAGTATAAGAAAATAATGTTTACAGCGGCAATCCCACGCGGCCTAAGAGAAGCGTGCATATGCAAAGCATTTGGGTCTAGTCTTAACGGCCCAGCTTTACAATGGAACACAAATTTACCTAACAATTCGATTGCTTCTATTGTACAGCTTACAGATACTTTCGTGGAGCAATTTGTGAGTAGTCGAAAATTGGAAAAGTAGTCGAATGACCTATATACAATAAAGCAAAGGCGCGGTGAAAACTTGAGGACGTACGTCGGTCGCTTCAACAGAGAAAAAGTACAGATCCCGTATTGCAACAAAGCGACCACCATCTATGCCTTTAGAAAAGGCCTCAGGTTTGATTCTGACTTATATAAAGAACTCAATAAGTATCCATGCAGAACAATGGAAGACATATTGGCAAAGACGTGGGCTCAAATCAAATGGGAGGAAGAAGAGGCTAATTTTGTAGGGAAGATCAACAACCATGCAAACAGAAGAAACGATAGGGTGGACAGAAGGTCGAACTACGTAAGGTCAGAACCTTATCCGACAAATAGTAGGCACAACTCACAACATCAGTAAGAAAGTTCGAACGACAGATGACCATACGGTCGAGATCACTTAAGATCTGGTTGACCGTAAGTCCGCGTTCCAGAATATAACCTCAGTATCGAACCAATTGACCTTGTAGCAGTAATGAGAGAGATAGGTACGACGGTAAAGTGGCCACGAAAAATGAGTGCCCCTCCCGAACATCGGGATGTAAGATTACGATGTGAGTTTCACGGGGATCATGGCTATCGAACGGAGGATTGCGTCACCCTCAAACTTGAAGTCCCAGAGCTTCTCAAGCAGGGACATCTGCAAGAATTCCTAATAGACAAGAGGAAGCAAACATTCGCTCGACACGATGAAAAATGGCAAACCAAAGTGAGTAGTCCTCCGGAGCCCCCTCAACAAGATAGAATAATCAACTCCATCGCGGGAGATTCGGAAGTTAGCAGAGTGAGTTATTCTGTAGCAAAGAGGCACACACGACAGGTGTCAAAGGAAATTTGACCCAATCGAGAGCATCTCTCTAGTGTCAACGAGTCTGTCATCTTCAAGTCTATGGACAAATCAGATTTGTTTTCTCCTCATCATGATGCACTTGTTATTTCTTTACATATCACGAATTGTCTAAAAAAAAAATAGTGATCTCAGAGAAATGCAGGTCGACGAGTCAAAACTAAGCTGACGAACAACCGTGTTGTCAGTAGGGAACAAAAAAGTACCCTAGTAGCTTTGCCTGGTCGCATTCAGACATAATTGGCATTGACCTAAAGGTAATAGTTCATCGATTGCAGGTGGACCTGGATCATCGACCCGTGAAGCAAAAACAAAGGAAATTCACCCCAGAAAGAAGCAAATTAATCAATGAAGAGATCCAGAAGTTACTCGATATCGGATCAGTCAAAGATGTGAAGTATCCCGATTGGCTGGCAAACGTCGTGGTCGTAAGAAAAAAAAAGGAAATGGTACGTTTGCATCGACTTCACGGATCTCAATAAGGCATGTCCCAAAGATTCATTCCCGCTTCCTCATATCGATACGCTGGTCGATGCAACTGCAGAACACGAACCATTTAGCTTTATGGACGCATACTCAGGCTATAACCAGATCTTGATGCATCATGACAACCAGGAAAAAAGAGCTTTCGTTACAGAGCAAGGTACTTTTTGCTATAAAGTGCCTTTTGGTTTGAAAAATACGGGGGTGACCTACCAAAGGCTCGTATACAAAATGTTCACTGAAATGCTTGGCTTGACATTAGAGGTCTACATTGACCATATGCTGGTTAAATTCTTAGTCGCACATCAACACATCAAACACTTGAGACAATCGTTTGTCATCCTCGACAAATACAGTATGAAATTGAACCCCACTAAGTGTTCTTTTGGTGTCTCTTCAGGAAAGTTTTTGATTACTTGGTCACCCAGAGAGGCGTCGAGGCCAATCCGAATCAGATCCGGTCGATACAAAGAATTGAATCACCTAGATGCACCAAGGACGTGTAAAAGCTCATAGGTCGGATAACATCCCTAAGCTGATTCATCTCAAAATCGTCCAAAGGCTGTCACCATTTCTTTAACACCTTGAGAAAGAACAACGCATTCGAATGGAACGACCACCGTGAAAAAGTGTTACAGGATTTAAAACGTACTTGATGTCACCCCCACTATTGTCGAAACCAAAGGACAACGAGGTATTGATGTTATATCTGGCGGTATCCGACACAACCATAAGTGCCGTACTAATCAGAGAGGAAGATGGCAAGCAACATCCAGTATACTACGTAAATAAATCATTACTCGACGTGGAAACCAGATACAGTCGATTGGAGAAGCTTGCACTAGCCCTTGTTGTTGCAACACGCAAAATGAGACCATATTTCCAATGCCATTCTGTTAGGATATTAAATGCTTATTCACTTAAAAATATTTTACATAAACCTGAACTTTCAGGTCGACTTACAAAGTGGGCGGTGGAGTTGAGCGAATTCGATATCAGCTTCTATCCTCGGACGGCTAACAAATCACTGGTATTAGCTGATTTTATCTCAAATTTTACCCCTTGTGAGAATGTGTAGGCTGAGCAAGAACTGATAGCCCTCACAGAGAGTCTGACGATCGGAAAATGAACCTTACCGATTGACAATTCTAGTAATATTAAAGGTTACGGACTTAAATTGGTGCTCACATCCCCACAGAGAGATACAATGGAGCAATTGTTACATTATGAATTCCGTACGACGGATAATGAAGCCGAATACGAAGCATTGATTATTGGACTCGACCTCTCAAACAGCTTGAACGTCAAGAATATTTTAGTACACAATGACTCATAACTAGTCGTTCGACAGATGAATAGGTTTTACGAAGTGAGAGACCTAAGGATGATGACATACTTGGCAAAGGCCATACAACTACGATCGACTTTCGACGAGTTTATTCAACAAATACCAAGGTGGAAGAATTCTCGGGCAGACGCGTTGGCAAACCTTGGGTCAATATCGACCAATGGCTTGAA
The DNA here is from genome assembly GCA_032871835.1 of Dipteronia dyeriana. NCBI lineage: Eukaryota > Viridiplantae > Streptophyta > Magnoliopsida > Sapindales > Sapindaceae > Dipteronia > Dipteronia dyeriana. The sequence continues at coordinate 25,340,970 of CM065297.1, read as the reverse complement.
GTCGATCTCCATCGTACATCTCATGACACTGACTATTCAAGACGTCGAAGCAGTCACACCAGTCGACCATGGAACTACCTGGATGGATCCCTTGTTTAACTATCTCCAAGCTGACATTCTGCCCGAATACATAACCGAAGCAAGAAAGGTCAAAGCAAAAGCTGTAAAATTCTGTATCCTCTACGGTAAGCTTTACAAGAAATCTTTTACAGGTCCTTACTTGAGGTGTATCACCCTACAAAAAGCACATGATGTTCTCTAGAGCCTTCATGATAAAAATTGTGGAAGTCATTCGGACGCTTGAAGTTTGTCCAATCGAGCTATTACAGCCAGATATTATTTACCGATAATAAGGACTGACTCTGAGAAACACATGAAGACTTGCGACAAATGCCAAAGGTTTTCACCAGTATCACACCTCCCTCTTGGTACGCCGAACCCAATTTCTGCCCCTTGGCTTTTTATGAAATGGGGACTAGACATTGTAGGTAAATTGCTTGCACACCCGGAGGTGTCTTTTACATGCTTATATTGACGGATTACTTTACTAAATGGGTCGAAATTAGGGCATTCCAACAAGTATGTGACATTGAGGTACGTAAATTTGTTTGGAAAAACATTATTTACAGGTTCGGAGTGCCTTGGGAGGTAGTAGTAGATAACGAATCCCAGTTTATCTCGTACGAATTCTAAAATTTATACGACAAGTATGGACTCAAATTGAATTTCTCAGTACCCCGTTATCCTTAAGCCAATGGATAGGCGGAATCGACAAAAAAAAACCATCGTTAACATCTTGAAAAAACGTTTGGAGGAAGAAAAAGGTGAATAGGCTGAGAAACTTCTGGAAATACCCTGGGTGTATAGAACGACACCCTGTCGATCGACATGTGAAACCCCTTTCTCACTTGTCTATGGCTTTGAGGCTGTGATTCCAATCGAGACGCGACTTGCCACGGCACGAAGCGAAAGTCCGAATGAGGAATGAAACAATTTGAAATTCGCCCTTGAATTAGATCATCTCGACGAGAGCCGATGTCAAGCTGCCATTCAAACACAATCGTACCAGCAATAAGTCGCATAACATTACAACAAGAAAGTGAGGACCCGAGTATTTAAAATCAACGACTGGGTACTTAGATGACTCTTCCAAAATACCAGTGAAGAAGAAACAGGAAAATTGGGCCCTACATGGGAATGTCCTTATCAGATAACTGATGTCAAGAGTCGATGGACATATAAGCTTTGAGCAATCGACGTTCGAGAAATACATAACAACTGGAACGCTCTATATCTAAAATAGTATAATTTCTAAACTTGTCTGGTCATTCAAGTATTTTCATTTTTCTTATTTGTTCCTTCCATCAGATATTTGATACTAACGTGTCGGCCCACAAGGAGCAATGATGAAAAACATAGTGCAACTAAGTGCAAAATTGAGCTCACCAATTACATAATCTTCACTACTTGTTAATAGCTGTCGACAACGACAAGCAACAATTTGACATTTTAGGAATAAAACAGCTTCCTCAATCGACAAACGGAACCAACTTCCAAATGTTCTCAAATTCACATATAGGAAGTGGGGAGTAGCATCCGGGACATTGTCAACTCGTGTACGTGATTTTTGACAAAGGTCATGTCGACGCAATACGCATGTACGTGATTTTTTATAAAGGTCATATTGACCCAAAATGCATAAACATAATTTTTTGGAGGTCATGTCGACACAATACGCATGTACACTATTTTTTACGAAGGTAATGTTGACCCAAAATGCATATACATAGTCTGCTTTTAAATAAGGCTCGTCTCGACCTAAAATATGCGACTTTTGTATGTGCAAATGTAACAAATGTCGTGCCAATTTATGTAAATAGGCTTATGGGGGACAATTTTGTCGATCGAACAAATGTTTACACACAAGTTAACAGGCTTGTTCCAAGTATAGCAATTATGTGAAAAAAATTATTGAATAAAAGATAGAAGAGTTCTAATAGATTATCATAAATATTAAAGGAAAACCAAGGTCATTCGACCAAATCATCCCAAAAGTTAATACAAAAAATTACCATCATATTTGATTGATAAAAAAGAACCAAAGGTTAAACAATAGCGTTGTGGCCATTAGATGGGCCATTGTCGACCGAATCTTTATCAACAGTCTCTCCCGCAGTAGGAGACCCTTCCTTCTTTAGACGCTCTATCTCTTCATAGCTGTCGATTTCTGCCTGCATTTCATTGGAGTCCCATTGGGTATGCTCACAAGATAAGTATTTCTTAAAAAGCTCTGCCCTCACTTTACGTATAGCCTCAATAGCAATCGACAAAACCTGTTCTTTCAAGTCAGCGATATCCCGCTCCTGGTTTGCCATAACTTCCCTAGACTTTGTTGATTCGTCACATTGTCGATTGATTTCCTCCTTCAGGCCCTTCACTTCATTCTCCAAGGCTGAGTTCTTCTCAGTTAACTTCTTCACTGACTTTTCAAGATTAGCATTTTGTGCCTTATTGGTGTTATTAAGCCTCTAGAGTTTTGAGCATATGTGATTTACAATCTTGTATCGGTTGCGTAGATAAAGTTGTGCTTGAAATGACTATAAAATAAAAGCACTTGAATTGAGTATTTATGCAAACCTCGAAAGAAGAGAAAAGTTAAGTTTACCTGAAATGTCGATAGAATCCCCGCTTCGAACACCTTCTCTGTCTTTTTGCCCTTCAAGAACTCTTTATCAGTAGAAGATCGAAAGTCGTTCGAGTTTTCAAGAAAAATTGTTGGATCCAGGAAAGATGATAATTTAGTTGGAATTGATATGGTCGACCGTCGAGGTAGCAACAATCGACTTCCCTTTGGGGTCTAGGTTGACACCTTCCCCACCACCAGTAAAATCCTTCTTCCTCTTCTTCAATGAACTCGCCTCTGGAGAAGATAGATACACATGCTCTTTTACCTCAGGCAAAACCTCCGTCGGCTTCTCTTTGGCCTTATTCGCTTTTTCTACTTTTTTTTTCTTGCTAATGCGCTCCCTGTATTGCCTCAAGGCGTTGACTACGTCAAGAATGTTAATTTTCACACTCACTATCGAAAGCACTGCGAAACAACGTTCAACGTTAGTAATTGGCGACAAAAATTTCATATCACAAGGATTCTTCTAGCCCAAACATATGAAACGAAATCCTTCACAAGAGGATACGATTCCCGTGATTAGGGGTGTGTATTTTCGGTTTGGTTTGGGTTGAAGCTCAAAGTCAAACCAAACCAATATAAATCGGTTTGACTATATTTCAACCCAAACCAGACCAATATAATTTTTCAAACCGATTCAAACCAAACCAAAAAAAGTCGGATTGGTTCGGGTTGGTTTGGGTAGGTTTGTCGGATTATATTTGAACTCAAAAATTCATTTTTTTTCTGTATTATGATAAAAATAATTAAATATAAAAATATAAAAAGTTATAACAACAAATAAACAAATAGTAAATGAATATGTTATGACTGTTGTCCAACGAAATAAACTTAATTCTTAATTCCAATTAATATAATAAAAAACTCAAAGTATTCATAATCAATCATCAATAAAACATCTATATATATATATATATATATTTTAAAAATTATAATCCATCATCCATGACTCCATTAAAAAAACAAATCTCAAAATGTATGGGAAAGTTTTCATCCTTAAATATCTAAAAAAATTCAAAGGAGATATCAAATATCCTATAAAATAAATTATGATTTATTAAAAAAAAAAGTTTCCATCCCTAGCTTCCTGAAGCTTGCTTAAAATCCTTATAGCCAATGTACTGAAAACCTTTAATAAACCAAAACCAAATTAAAACAATTTAATTAGTCACATAAGAAATACATTATCAAAATTTTAAAATTAGCATTATGCAATTAAAGACTTCATATATTTTAATATCTTACCTTGAAAAAGAGCATTGAAAAATATTAGTCAATAGTCACAGGATCCATCGTTGTAGGTCCCAAAAAATCTATAAAAAAACAAACAACTCACCAAATGAATCAAAAAAATTGTAACAATTGATGCATTCTCAACAAAAAAAAAATATATAAAGAGAAATAAAATGACAAATATATTACCTGATTCAACTCCTTTCAGAAATTTCATCTTTTCAACTATTGATTCAAATTTAATTGATTGAGAAGTAGACCGCAACCAATTCTGTGTACATATTAAGGCCTCTACCATTTTGGCATCCAAAGAACTTCGAAATGAATCAAGAATACGCCCTCATGTGTTGAAGGCAGACTTAGAAGCCACTGTAGATACTTGAATCGCAAACACATCCCTTGCAATCTGTGATAAAACTTTATACTTTGTGGTAATTAATTTCCATCAAATTAGAATATCAAAATTTTTATTGTAGGGATCTTCACTTGGCTCCAATAGATTATCCACCTCATTTTTCGTATCAATACAATCTTTTGTTTCTCGCATTTTTTTGAATTTCTGAAGCATTGTGAAACGAAAATCATCATCATGCTTATCCCTATCTACATCCATGCCACTCAATAATTGAAGATCATTAGAAGATTGGGTACCAATAGAATTAGAGTTCTGCCCATTATAACACTCATAAAGACGACATAAAAGTTCTTTCAAACCTTTTGTCATTTCTTCACCCTTATCATTACCATACAAATGACCAAGACAAAATGTCACATAATCCAACTTATATCGAGGGTCAAGCACAATTGAAATAAGCAAAAGTTTGTTTATGCTTTCAATGGAACCCCAGTATTTGTCATAGTTTCGCTTCATACTAGTTGCCATAGTGCCTAAAAAAGGATCTGTATTTGTACTTAATACTATCAGCTCAGATTGAATTGAAAAAACTTCATGAAAGTACTGATTAGATGTAACAGACAAAGAAGCACTAAATTTCAATGTTGCATCATAAAATTTCTTCAAAAACTTAACAAATACTCTAGATGTTTCCCAATCATCAAATCTAGGTGGCCCCATCTTCCTTTTCCCACTCTCATCCTCTAAGAAATAGCTGATATAATTTCCATCTTATTCCTCCAACCGTTCAAATGCTTTTTGAAATTTTAAAGCACTTTCCAACATCAAATAAGTGGAATTCCACCTAGTACACACATCCAATATCACATTTCATTTACACTATTTTTTCATGCTCAACGCATTTTTTAAATTTGTGTAACCTAGAAGGAGATGATCTTACATATCGCATAACATTGCGGATACTAATTATTGACTCATGTATATCTTTCAAACCCTCAGTAACAATTAGATTCAAAATATGAGCACAACAACGTACATGAAAAAACTCACCTTCCAATATAATCCCATCAGCAACCCAATTACTCAACTCCTTTTTCACATACTTGATGATAGCAACATCATTGGCACTAGCATTATCAATAGTTATCGTGAATACTCTATCTATACCCCAATCAAGTAAGCATGCCTCAATGATTTTCCCAATGGTTTCACCCTTATGATTAGGTACCACACAAAAGTTTAAAACTCTTTTATGTAATTCCCACCCACTATCGATAAAATGAGCCGTGATAATCATATAATTAGTATTTTGAATTGAAGTCCAACAATCAATAGTAAGACAATCCCTTTGCTTATTAAAAGAAAACATGCTTTTCAACACTACTTTCTTATCTAAATAAAGTTTATTTATGTCTCTAGCAATTGTAGTTCGAGAAGAAAGATCAAATTTTGGGCATGCTATGGAACAAAAGTGACGAAATCCTTCTCTTTCAACAAAACAAAAGGGCAACTCATCAACAACTATCATTTTACTCAATGCCTTCCTACATGCATCTTTACTAAATCCCACGGCTACAAGGTTACCAGTACCATCACCTATATTTTTTTTTCAAAAGTCAATACCTTTTGTTTTTCATCCACCAAACGATTATGATATTTTTTGCATTGATCGTTCAAATAAGTCCATAAAGTACTAGTACCAATTTTTTTACTACCACAAACATAATCTTTACCGCAATATTTACAAGTATATCTATTACCTCCTTCATTTTTGGTGAAGTGAATCCACAATTTTGATGGCGTTTTCGTTGGCTTTCTTTTCGTCTAGCATTGGTGGCAACTAATACTTCATCTGTTGTTAGAGTTTCAAAAGGTTCAACTATAATAGCATTTGAGTTTTCAGTCATTGTAAGCCTATAAATGACAACAATAATATAATTAAATACAAGTGTTAATCAATTATTTTGACGATCAAAGAAATTATATATAATTAATAAATTAACAACAACACATATTATAAATTAAGAAAAATAACAAGTAATTATATATATAAAGAGAACACAATATATATATATATATATATATATATATATATATATGTAAAAACATCAAAAAAAACAGTAATAATATATTTATAAATAAAGAGAGCACAATAAAAATATATTTAAATATGTAAAAACAGTTAAGAAAAACAGTATTCATATATATATATATAAAAGACCAATAAAAGTACACGATTTCAAATATAAAAAAAGTAGATAGTTTCAATGTGTCATGTGTTATAGACTTATAGTGATATTATATATATATAAAAGAGGATACAGTAATTTTTTTTAAAAAGTAACTAGAGATATTATATACATAAAGAGAGTTGTTCAGTGTATGAACAGATAATACCTTGATGTTTGATGGGTTGTCACTTGTCACTTTGTTGTATGATACGAACTGAAGAGAGAGAGAAAGCGAATGTAGCCTACACACTTTTTGATATTTTAGGTTTAATAGATGTAAAAAAAGTAGAGTAGGGTTTTATTTAGTTTTAAAGTAAAATAGGGTAGGTTATGTGAAAACATGAAGAATTGAAAGACAAGACAAGTCATTGATTTTTATATTTTAAAAGTTTAAAGCTTAAATCTTAAATTGGTGGTTTGGTTCTGGTTTCGTGGGTTACATTTCACAGAACCCGAGAACAAACCGATTTTGGTCGGGTTGCTTTTTAAAAAACCGATTAACCTTTAATTTATTTTAATAATTGAACCAACCCATCCATTATGGGTTGGGTTAGTCGGTTTGGGTCGGTTTGGATCGGTTTGGTGGGTTTTTGCACACCCCTACCCGTGATCTATTCAACGTCGACCATCGCCATATACTACTAGGCCTAAGTTTACCTTCTATAAGGAGCACTTACCAACTTCTATCTTCTACAATGATATCTAGAACATTCTTATTTCTCTCGGGCGTATCAGTGTACGGGAATTTATTCTCATTACTCGTGATTTCTACACAAGCAAGCGAACTAGTTAATGCAAAAAGAAACGAATAAAATCAAGTCAACATTGTCAGTCGACACTTACCATATTGGTTCTAAATATGACGACAAGTGTAGTGTGAATTCCCCCAGGAACCATCAATTGGAGGACCTCGAGCAAAGAAAAAGGTATCCTTCCAATGATGGCCATTTGTTGTGGTGTCTGGTATGAGTTAATGGTCTTTCGACCTTGGAACTAGCATATAACGACCTTTGTCGGAAATGTACTCCTTCAAGTAATAATTATACAAGAGGCACCTCAGTCCAAACTTAATTCCATGTCTCTCCCATAAAACCGTTAAACTCAAGAGTATCCTCTAACTATTTGGCATTAACTGACCAGGTGCAATGTCGTAGTGTACAAGCATACACCGGGCAAAAGATGGAATTGGAAATCTAAAACCTAAACGAAAGACGTATTCATAAAAACACGTCCACCTAGGTATATCCCAGTCCGCCCACTCGTTCGTTTTTGGTATACAAAGTTCGACAGAATTTGGGATCCCATAATCGCTCAAATACTAGCCAATTCTACATCTGTGAGTACACTTGCTGGACTATCTGACAAGATTCCCAACGCTCGACCTGATGTGGATGGTTCGACAATTGAATTTCCCAAGAGTTCTATCGACTGGGCAACAACGCGAGTGATGCCTTGTTCCAACATGGCAACCCTATTAATAGTGACATTGGAAGGATCAACAACACTAACACATCACTCGACATTTATGGCACCAGAATTGATTTACTCTTCATCACTCGGGGTCCAATCAAGATGAGGTTCTGAAATGGTATGGTCGCTCGACATGACATGCAAAAAAGAAGAAGCAAAAGTCAGATAAATTGAAACACTACAATCACAACCTAGGGTTTTCTAGGGTTGGAACCTAGGATTCTCCTAAAGGAAAATCGATCAAACTCTCCACTAACCTAAATTGAATGATTGCCAAAAAGATAATTGCTGTTTCAATCAACCTGATTTCAATCATCACTTCGTATTCACGAAGATAATTGCTCAGCCCAAGCACACCTAAGGCTAATAACACAACCCCCATTTTTATTGTTTTGTTCATATATATTTTCCTGTTCTTGTTCTTGTTCTTTTGCAGGTTCCACAGAACAAACAACCTTATTTGCAGGATCATAAAGGAGACGACATCGTCACTTCGAATGATTCGACTAAAGTTCCTTTGGGCCTAACACAACCCGACCCGATCCACATTAGTCGTAGTTCGACCAACTACAAATAGTATTAATATAAATAAATAAGTTTTAAAAAAGAAAAAAAATGAAATATAAGTTTGGCCCATGTCTTATATAAACCTACAAAGTCTAATCCAGTTATCTCTAATAATAATTCAGGTTAATTGTACTAGCTTACCCTAACTTTATTGTATCTGGCAAAATTTTAAAAAAGATACCCCTAAATTAACACGTAAACTCATTGTCATCAAGTCAATCCGTTAACTTTAACGGTTGACTAACTTTGACATATGGAAAACCAAACATACCCATGCCACGTCATCACAAACATAAATTATTTTTAATTAAAAATAAAAAAAATAAAAAAAATAAAAAGATAATATATTGGCCGCTTGCAGAAACATCCTCAGTTCGTGGAGGAGCCTCTTCTACGAACTGCAAGACGTCGATCTGTAAGATCGATGTAGATCTCTTCCAATAGGTAGGAGATTGCCAAAATTCTCTTTTTTTCTTTGGCAGTGGAGCTCCACCATCGGTAAATTATCTTGTTTATGTTTTTAGAAAATTTTAAAATTTGAATTTTAATTTATAAAAGGGGGTATTATCATTTTTGTCCCTAAGTTTTGATGAAAACTCAACTTTTAAGCATGTTTGCTTTTTTAGGACCTTAGTCCCTCATCTTTTTAAAATACTTCAAATTGGTCCATCCATTAGTCAACCGTTAGTCCAACTTAACAGTTCTAAGCGTATTTTTGACTTTAAACATAAAAACATACCACTTGTCGATTATTTATTTATTAATATATAAATCTTTAAATTAAAAATACAAACATTATTAAACCCCTTTATATCTCTTTTCTAATTTTTAATTTTTAATTTAAAGAAAACACGATTCAACAAAATCTTTTGAAATGTTATCTTTCCGGAACTCTTATAAAAATAAAAATTCTCATATGCATGCATCATTTTAGAGTTCTCTCTACACTTATTACTTTAGATTTCTTAAAACAAGCTTTTGAAATGATATTTTCACCATCATCACTCATCTTCAATGATCTAAATCCAAATCACCTTCGTCTCCCACAATCTCATCTCTCTCGATCCACCATCATCACCAAATCACCATTATCATCTCTCTCTCATCTCTCTTTCTCCTCGTCGATGATCACAGTAAAAACAATCCCAACCACCACATCCCCGCGAAACTCCATTGATCGATTCACCGTTGATTGTTTTGACCTGAGTCTAATTTCGGTTCGAATAACTAAAAAGGAGAGCGGTGGAGAGAGAAAGAGAAGAAGAAAATCAGCGGTGGTCCTCTGCTGGTTTGGTCGATGGCGTTCGCACAGTTCCCGATCACACCATCGGATTCTAGACGTTGTTGTGAGACTCTGGCTGAGAACTCCTGACTCTGTCATGCACAAGCATCATTGCAGTTAAATTTGGGACTAGGAGATTCGATTTTTTTAAAGAGAAATTGAAAAAAAAAACTTTTTTTTTTCGTTTTCAATATATCACTATTTTTTTAATTATCTCTTTTATAATCCAACTTGGGGTTGTGGAATTGATTTTTGGTTTTTGTTTCTAAAATTTGGTTGAAGAAATTTTGATTGTGTTTGGGTTGTGAGAAAATGTAAGAAAGAAATTTGGATTGTGTTTGGATTTTCTTTTCAAATGACCATTACTGGAACCGGGGGGTGGATGTCCAATATGGTAAACTTAGGGGGAAATAACTATATCCCTTATATTTATATAATGTGTGATGTAGCCATGTAGATTTGTGTATCGACTAATCATAATGTAACAATTTAAACTGTTATTGAAGCTGTTAATAGTGAAATTTGGTCAGGGGTCAAAGAGAAATTTTTCACCCATAATCGACAATCACGAAGCATAGAAAGACCGTAAAGCCACCCCGCAGGAGCAGGGAAGGTCGGCTCGGCTTCAAAACTACCTGAAGACAAGCCATACTCTACTAGGATAACTCCCTACAAGAGTACTGGAACCCGGGCTTCTCCAGGCCATCTATCGGGGAACCTCGGCTCTGAGGTCGAGCTCTACAACCGCTCCGTGAGTGTTAGAGGAAGTCTCCAAGCTCAAGAGACATTCGAAAGAAGCCCGCCAACCTCTCCAGAAGCCCGCTATCCTTGCTGGACATGAGGGAAGAATCACGCCTAAATCTACTCTACTTCAGCTACCTCCCGGGAAGGTCTACAAGAGCACTTCAAGCCCCTATGGGTCAGGGAAAATCCATCTTAAGCTTCTAAGAACAGAGCCAGAGCAGGGGTCTACCTCGCTCTACGGGGCAACGGGCAGCTGGTAGGGTGACCTTCATGAAGATTCATGGCACGAGTACACACAGGACCATCTCCACATAATATTTACATGCACGTCAAGAGTTTAATTCAAATAAGGGAACAAACTTATCTTCATCAACGATATCATTGAATCTGGAAATAATTCAAATTTAAATGACGAATCCCGCCCGATAAGGAGTGAACGGATTCATGAGATCACGGTAGAGTATTTGCGAACTAAAAATCTACTTGGACGATATATATAAGGGGCCAAGCATGGTAGAGATCAGGGACAGAAAATCATACACAGGAAAACAGAGAACAACAGATACAAAAATAGGACAAATATTCAACAAACTGGGAAGGCCTAAATTCTGGATTCAGAACACGGTCACCTTCATCTCCACTAATCAACAGGCACCGAGTTGCCACCACCCTACACCTCTGAGAGACTGTGAGCAAACTAGAGAGCTATTTGTACCTTAAATAAATCAATAATAAAGCTCCCCCTTATTGTTATTACGTTCCAGCCTCTCGTCTCTCTCTTAAACAGGCCAGGAACCAACGGTATAGACCCCGGCCACCACTTTCATGGTAGTGGTCTCGAGGGTGTTAACATGAATTTCTCATCCCGAGTAAATTTCCCGTCAACAGAAGATTTCTTTTCAAATGGCTATTACTAGAATTAGATGGGTAAAATATCTAATATGGTAAACTATGAGGTAAAATAATTATATCCCTTATATTTATATAGTGTGTGATGCAGCCATGTAGATGTGTGTGTTTGTGTCCATTGATCGTAATGTAACAAGGTAAACTGTTACTGAAGCTTTCTTTACAACACAACTTAGTTTTTATTTATACAACACTTTCTGGCGCCGTCTGTGGGAAACTTCTCACACCACCATCTTTTTACATTTAAAAAGTTCGTTATTTCAAAGTCATCATGAGGCTCCGCTCCTCACAAGGGCAGCAGGGCACCTCGGGACAACCTTCTGCTACATCTACATGAAAGGTTTCGAGAAAAGGGAAAAAATTCGGGCTCCAAAGCCAGATTCGCACCCAACCAACTACTGTGCGGGCTCTGGATCCCCCTCTGGGAAGCCAGGTTGAGCTTGACCAACAAGCGGCACGGGGTCTCTGCAATCAGGGGGAGGCAAGCAGGCCTGGGGCTAGGCAACCCGCCTTTGATCGAATGGGACCTGCCCCTCGGGAATCAACTCGTAACAGAGCGAGGCTCTCGACCTTGATCCGGGATAGGCTATGCCCCATGCCCCATGCCCCATGCCCCATGTTCCCGAAGAGCTGCCACGTTACCAACCAAGACAAGTCAGATCCGCGGCAGATGTTCTTCTCTGGGGACAGGAAGAGCTTCTCTAGGGATGGGAAGAGCTTCTATGGGGACGGGAAGAGCTTCTCCACCCAACGACTATAAGGAGGGAAGCCCGGGGTAGAGAAGAAGAAAGTCAGTAAAGGCCCTGAGCGAGCCCTCTCCGAAGAAGAAACAGGGTAGAGGTCGCCAGTTCATCAGAGGGATCTGATGGTGAGGAATCTGAGATCGACTCAAGGAAATCCAAAAGCAAGCGACTAAGGGACCAGTTGGCAGAGCTACAGAAAGAGGTTCAATTAATTTAGAAGGGGAAGTACGAGGAGGACAAGAAAGATCCTCTAAGTGAAACGAACGCCCCCTTCACCAGAAGGATCTGAGAGGCAGAGCTCCCATCTAAGTTCAAAATGCTAGCTGACAGGTTCTCCCGGAATGAAGATCCTCTGAGCTACTTAGAGAGCTTCGTTCAACAGATGGAGGTCTAGAACACAACCAGGGCCGCTATGTGTTGAATGTTCCCCACTACACTCACGGATTATGCTAAGACCTGGTTTAGAAAACTACCCACTGGGAGAGTGGATTCCTTCACCAAGTTATCAACCGATTTCTGCTCACAATTCTAAAGAGTTAAGCCCCGACTGAATGACCCGATTCATATACAATACGTGATCCAGGAGAGAGGGGAAACTCTCCGGGCTTATGTCTTGTGTTTCCACATGGAAGTCATCCAGATGAGGGTCTTCACCGAGAGAGAAACCCTCTCCAACTTTAGAAGAAACTTGTGGGCGGGAAAACTATTCCGATCTTTTGCCAAAAGACCTTCGGAAACCTACCAGGAAGCCTATGATCGGGCTCTGGAACAGGTCGAGGTCGACGAACAACTCAAGGTCAAGATGGAGCATGACGACATGAGAGCCGTGAAATGACAAAAGAAGGAAGCTCCCGGACCCGAGCAAGCTCAGAAAAGCCAGAATAAACCCTCTAATAAATCAACATACTGTTTCCCGCTTCCTCAGCTTAGATCGGAAAGGTATCCAGATAAACAGGTTCCTCCTCAAGCTTTACCACCTTCTAGGACAATGGCCCCTATAGCCCGTGTTTAGAGGGGGTACGACCATTACACTCACTTAAATCTCGAGAGACAGTCTACCTTGCCATTCGGGACAAGCAGAAGCCCGCTCCTATGAAAGTCCTGGTCGATAAAAGAAATCGTTATAAATATTATGACTTTCATGAGGACGTAGGGAACAACACTTCAGAATGCTACAACCTGCGGAACTAGATCGATGCTTTGATTAGGGGAGGATGCTTGATAGAGGAGAACATTCAGACTGGAAAGGAGGTGCAAGACGAGATCCGAGAACATGCTGAGAAGAGGAAGGGAGAGCAGGCGAACCTGATTCAACCGATTCAGGTAATACATACTATCAGCGGGGGTCCCACTCTGGCTGGCACCTCCAACAATTCCAGGAAAAACCATGCAAGGAAGGTCCCTCGTACGGACTATGGGTGGGATATCTTCAAGGTCGACCAAAGACCGACCAACCCCTCCCAACTGTCACAGATCATCATCACCGAAGCAGATACTCATAACACCATGCAGCCACATGATGACCTCATGGTCATCACAGTACAAATTACCAACTTCATGGTGCACCGCGTGTTCATCGACACAGGTAGTAGCGTCGACATTCTATTCTAAGACACTTTGGAAAAACTAAACTTGAAGCAATGGTGCTACAACAATTGTACTACTCCATTATATGGGTTCACTGAGGACTCCATCACACCTGTAGGATCAAAAATCCTACCAGTGATCATCGGGGCCACACCTCTCCAGTAAAACATCATGACCGACTTCGTGGTAGTGGATACCCTATCGGCCTACAATGCAATAATAGGGAGGCCTTTCCTGTCATCCTTGAAAGCGGTCCTTTTTATTTATCATAATGTCCTGAAGTTCCCGGTAGGATACAAGGTGGGGAAAGTTCGGGGTGATCAGCAAGCAGTTAGGAAATGCTACGCAGTGTCTGCCAACCTAGCAGCTCTAGCTAAACAACTCGCCCAGGTGACGACTATCCAAGGTAAGATAACTCCAGCTCTAAACCTGGAAGATGCGGCTTCCACCGAGGTCCTGAAGAAGGCCATGTGGTGCCCGACATAGAAGAACAGAGAAGGGAATGAGCCAGCAGCCATCCAGTCGATAAGTTAGAGGAGATTCCTGTTTGACTAAGCGATCCCTCGAAGGTCGTCAAGATCAGATCTACCATTGAGCCGGGAATGAAATAGGGCTTGATTAGGCTCCTCACAGAGTTCAACGATATTTTTGCCTGGAGTCATGAGGAGATGCTGGGGATCCCGATGACATTAGCTGCACATCGACTGGCAGTGGATTCGACCTTGAAGCCTGTCAAACAGAAAAGTTGCCACTTCAACACTGAGAGAAAATGGCGGTTTAAGAAGAGGTGGATAAACTCACCCAGACAGGTTTCATTAGAGAAGGCCACTACCTCGAATGGATTGCCAACGTGGTCATGGTCACGAATGCGAATGGGAAGTGGCGCATGTTCATGGACTACACCGACCTCAACCAGGCATGCCCAAAGGACAGTTTCCCTCTGTAAAAAAATGATCATTTGGTCGATTCCACCTCCGGGAATAAGCTTTTGAGCTTCATGGATGCATTTTCTGACTACAATCAGATTATGATGCATCCCGCGAACCAAGAAAAGACCAGCTTCATCAACGCGCAAGGCCTGTACTACTACAAGGTGATGCTCTTCGAGCTTAAAAATGCTGGAGCTACTTACCAGCGGTTAGTCAACCGTTTGTTCAAACCCAAAATTTGAAGGTCGATAGAGGTGTATATCGACGACATGATCACTAAATCTTCAACCTCAAAAGGCAACCTGGATGACCTTCGTAGGACCTTCGTGATCCTAAGGGAAAACCAGATGAGGTTGAACCCTTCCAAATGCGCCTTTGGTGTAACTGCGGGGAAGTTTCTGGGCTTCATGGTCTATGAGAGAGGCATAGAGGCTAACCCTGGAAAAATCATGGCTATCCTGGATCTGGAATCCCTCACATCTCTTAAATAGGTTCAAGCCTTGACCGGACAGGTAGCAGAGCTCAACAGGTTCATCTCCCGGTCTACCGATAAGTGCCTACCATTCTTCAAAGCTATCAAGCAAGGAAGAAACATGAAGTGGGATCAGGAGAGCGAACAGGCTTTCCAAGCTTTGAAAAGATGCCTAACAAGCCCTCCACTGCTGGTCAAGCCAAATCCTGGAGAAGAGCTTCAAATATACTTGGCCGTTTTAGAAACCGCTGTGAGCGTGGCCTTGGTCAAGGAATGCTGGGATAGGATCCAGCGGCCTATCTACTATGTGAGTCACACTCTAACCAAGCCCGAAAAGAACTATACTCTGTTGGAGAAGCTCGCTTATGCCTTGGTGACTTCAGCAAGGAAACTCTGTCCTTGCTTCCATGCTTATTCAATAGCAGTGGTGACGGACTAACCCCTCCGTCAGTTCTTGCAAAGGCCGGATGTTTCTGGAAGGCTGGTTTAATGGGCCCTATAGCTTACCCAGTTTGATTTAAAGTATAAGCCTATGACTGTGATAAAAGCTCAAGCACTAGCGAACTTTGTAGCCGAGCTTTCAGTACCTTCAGATCGGGCAACCCCTGCGGTAACAGATGTCACCCTTGAGAGGATTCCAGAATTTGACAACTGGCCGGAGGGCTGTAAATCATGGACTCTCTTTACTGAAGGAGCTTCCGGGCAGTCCGGGGGAGGAACGGGCATAGTCCTTATCGGCCCAGAAGGAACTGAGTGTTGCCATTGTTTCAGGTTCGAATTTAAACCCACAAATAATGAAACGGAATACGAAGCCCTGCTAGCTGGGATAAAAGCTGCCATAGAGCTCGAGGTTGATTACCTGAACATCAAGAGCGGCTCTTCACTCGTTGTCAACCAAGTTTTCGGGGATTATCAAGCCAAAGGGGAAAACATGATCGCTTATCTGAAACTGGTGCAACAACTCAAGACCGGATTTAGGGGATTCAGAATCGAGAAGATACCTCGACAGCTAAATCATCGGGCTGATGTCCTAGCCAAGATAGCTGCCTTTGGTGGCCAGACCTTACCTCACGGAGTCCCTCTTCAAGTAATCCCCCTACCTATCATTATGACTGGTAAGGAAGCTTATACCCTGGACCGACAGCCATGCTGGATGGATCCAATAGTAGAATATTTACAGGACTGGAAACTCCCCAGGGAGCCAGACCAAGCTTGGAGGGTTAAAAGGCTCTCGGTTCGGTATTGTATGGTGAATGGGTATTTATACCGAAGGGGGAAATCCCTTCCCTTGCTCCGATGTCTACACCCTGAAGATGCCAAGTGGGCTTTGAGAGAGGTTCATTCCGGGGAATGTGGGAACCATATTGGTGGGGAGGCCTTGGCATATCAGGTTATCTGTATGGGGTATTACTGGCCGACCATCCATCAAGATGCAAAAAAATTGGTACAAATCTATGAGGTGTGCCAGAAGGCCGCCAACTTGAGTCACCTCCATCCGGAGAGCTTGTCGTCCCTTAGCTTGCCATACCCCTTTGCTATGTGGGGAGCCAATTTGATTGGACCGCTTCCTACAGCTCCGGGACAAGCCAAGCATGCTATTGTAGCAATTGACTACTTCACAAGATGGGTTGAAGCCGGACCACTCTCTCAGATATCAGAAGAGAACACAACAAGGTTCATCAAGACCAATTTAGTCTGCAGGTTCGGAACCCCTCTTACCATCATAACTGACCTCGGAAAATAGTTCGATAATGGCCTATTCA
Organism: Dipteronia dyeriana; assembly: GCA_032871835.1. Lineage (NCBI taxonomy): Eukaryota > Viridiplantae > Streptophyta > Magnoliopsida > Sapindales > Sapindaceae > Dipteronia > Dipteronia dyeriana. Next base: position 25,323,999 of record CM065297.1, on the reverse strand, counting down.
GAGATTTCTACGAAGGTTTGGGAATCGACCTTTGGTTTGCTTTGGTAGCCCACCCTCAGACCAATGGTTTGGTGGAATCCACAAACAAAACCATCAAGAAGATGTTGAAGAAAAAGCTGCAATAAAAGAAAGGCAGACGGGTAGAGGAGATTCTAGAGTTCCTTTGGGCTTACCGCACTACAAGAAGAAAAGCTACCGAGGAAACGCCCTACTCGCTGGTCTTCGAGGTTGAAGCAGTCCTACCTATAGAGCACAAGTTGACCTCCTTTAGAATCCAACGATTCAAATCCGGGAGCAATGAAAGCAAGCTCCGAGCTAGCTTGAACCTCCTGGAGGAAAAGCAAGATCGAATAGCTGAGAATGTAGCAATCTACCAAGGCAGGATTGCCAGGTACTTCAATTAGAGGGTTAAAGCCCGAAGCTTCAAAGAAGGGGATCTAGTCCTCAGGAAAGTGATGTTGAACACCATGAATAGGTCAGACGGGGTCCTATGGCCCAACTGGGAAGGACCATACATAATAAAAATGGTGATCCGTAATGGGGCGTACAAGCTCGAGGATATGGATGGCCGACTCATCGACCATACTTTGAATGCGTATAACCTGAGAAAATTCTACCCTTGAACAGGGGGCTCAGAAGCAAGCAACCTCCGACTAGTTTCTTTTATTTCTTTTCCGACAATAATGTACTCCACTCCATATCAATAAAGCCTGCTTTCTTGTTTACTCCTTCTTCGACTATGTCTTACAATGATTTGGGTTTACATGGAAAGTTTCGACATTATCGCCTCAAGACCAGGGGTAAGCAGGGGAAGACCCCTCGCTACTCCTGATGCCTCGGCCGGGCACTACCCCCAGCCAAGAAGGGTCTGAGTATAAGAGCATAGTTTCCATCCAGACCTCAAGACCAAGAAATAGCTAGATAGCCCTCTTGATGACTTGGTCGGGCTACCACCCCCCAAGAAGGATCTGAGTGTAAGAGCATAGTTTCCATCCATATATCGAGACCAAAAAATTGCTAGATAGCCCTCCTGATGCCTTGGTTGGGCTACCACCCCCAAGAAGGATCTGAGTGTAAGAGCATAGTTGCCATCCAGATCTCGAGACCAGGAAATAGCTAGATAACTCTCCTGAAACCTTGGTCGGGCTACCACCCCCAAGAAGGATCTGAGTGTAAGAGCATAGTTGCCATCCAGATCTCAAGACCGAAAAATAGCTAGATAGCTCTCCTGACCCCCTGCTCAGACAACCACCCTTAGGAAAGATTCGAGCTCAAGGGATAAATCATTCACTAAATACCTCACTCGGGTTTACAGCCCCCTAGAGGGACTCAAAGATAGAAGGCTCGACTTCTTTAACTTCGAAATATGCTAGTAAGTTCAGGTTACTAGCTCTCCTTGATACAGGGTTACTTGCTACAGCAGACCCTCAATCAAACAAGGGGACTGTCAGCTGAAGAAGTTGAACTAGGAGTTTCATTAGTATGGGGGCTCAATGCCAGTAGCCTTTTTTCTTATCTTATTTTTTCCCCAAAGATAGCTCGTTTCGATATAAAAACTGGACGATCAGGCAAGTACATGCAAGCCAGAGTTAGATTTGAGATTAAAATTTTATTATCAAGTAAGGGAGCCTATCCCCAAACAAGGCTACAACAAGCAGGGGGGCCCCAATCCCTGGTTCCGGGCTACAAAAGCAACAATAAAATGGCAATTACAGTTGAAGATGGGATGCCCACCCCATTTTCCGAGCATTCAAAATAGATTGCATGAGAGAGAACTCAAGCTTCTTCGTCTTCCTGAGGACTTCCAGCCTCCTTCTCATTTACAGAATGAACCTTGCCCCATGCTCCCCTCTCCGGTCGTGGCTCTTCCTGGTCAGCTGCATCTACCACCTCCGCCACCTCCACATAGGGATCAACCTCGGCTGCCTCGGGGTCAACATGATCCTCCTCCACGATTTCATTGATCACCGTCATAACTTCAGGCGGTATAGCTGCATCAAGAAGGCTGGTCATCGACTTAGGCACTTTCCCGCCTTCTGTTGACTCTATTCCTGAGAGTACTGCGGGGGGATCTCGGGCTTCAGCAAGGCCTCTTTCTAGCTCATAGTTGTGAACCCTCTTCGAGGATTCACCGGGACCAGATACTGGAAAGGCTGGAACAGGAAAAGACAGATCTGGCACCTCTAATTGCTTCCCAACTTCCTCCCTAGAAGGACCAGCTCCATCTGTTTCGGGGTGAGACATCTCCGCAGCCCATGACATGACCTCCGCTCTATCCCAGCCGGCGATGCTGGAGAGATCAAATGGGGGAGGAAGAGCCTCTGCAATCTGATAGGAGGCATAAAAGTACCCTTCGTTAAAAGAGGCTTCCACCTCGGCCTGAAGTTGGGTAATTTGAGCCTGTAAAGTTTGGTTCTCAACATCCAGGGCCTTCGCCTCTCCTATCCAGTCATCTCGTTGGCTAGCCAGCCGTTTCGACTGGAGAGTCTCCTGATCAAAAGCCCGCTTCAACCTTTCATGGTCACATTGAACCTCAGCTAGCTGCATCTCCATTCCTTGTTGGCTGGAGGTCATCTCCTTGACCAGAGTCTGAGCCCACTTAAGCAATCCCATGGTTCGCTCAGCTTCAGCCTTAGCCTTGGCTGCCTGATCACGGAGGAAGGCTACCTGATGCCCTATGGCCACCTGAAACTTGAAAGCCTGCAAAGGAAAATCATGTTAGAAAATGACAAGTCAAGCAGCTGAATGAAGAAGTAAAAGCGATAATTACCTCGGCTAGAAGGGCGGACCCTTTGGTGATCATGATGTCCACGTTCATCGCAGTCATCCTAGGAATCCCGCCGCCTGGAAAGGATGCAACAAATTGCTTCAGGACCAAGTCCTGACCCGCTGAGCTCGATTGCTGGTGGGGGCGAGAAGAGGCAACCTCAGAAATATCGGTATTGGGCTTCCTGGGAACCTTGACTGCCCGGGATACAACCGGATCTGCAGAGAGGGGTAATGTGACTCGGGGAGCATCGTTTGGAGTAGTGACTACATGTAAGGGGGCAGAAATGGACTTATTGACGACTTGGGAGGCAGACCCTCCTCGGTTTAGAGCCTGCGCATCCTGAGAAGCAAGAAGATCCATCTTGGACTTCACTTGGGAATGAGAGGGGGAAGGAACAAACATGGCAGCTACATTAGTGGTTGACCCCCCTTTATCGAAACATCCGAGAGAGCTTCCAAGGATAATCTGGAAGGAGAAGAAGGGATCCCAACTCATAGGGCTTCGTAAAAAGCTGGAGCAAAAACAAACACTGTTAGAGAAAGAAATCAAGATCATCAGAACTGAACAATCCAAGAAAAAAAAACAACAAGATAGATCGAGATACTTATGAGAGGTAGCACCGGATATCCGCATGTACCTGTTTACCCTGCGGGGATCAAAGGGGTCGGTGGTTGGAAACTTCAGATTCAAGTAGTTCAGAGCCAAGATGGTCTTCAACATGGCTTCAGACTCAGCGGGCAAGGAGTCCCGACCTCAGGTGGGTTTGTCACTAAAGACGGTGGGAACCTCAAGCTCATGCCCGCCAATGAAGACAGAGCTCCCCTAGTCTCCCCCCGCCAGTACCCATTCATCTTTCCAAGTGGGGTCTTTCTTTAAATCCCCAGGGATGATAACGTTGAGCCTATTCTTGGCTTTGGCATAGAATTGGCCTCGTGGGACCCGATCTGGAAAAGGAAGGCGAGCTCTGTTAGGGTTTATACCTTAAGCATGTAATTTACAAATGGATTTATGAAGTAAATAAAAGGAAAGGTTCAATTCATTCTGTTATGTTATAAACTTTTGTACATATTAACATCCTAGATTGCCGGATGTAATCTTGAACTGTGTATATGAGTGTCATATACAAATGGATACAGTAAGAGACATGCAATCTAAAAAGTCCATAGATAGCAAATAAAGCTGGGTACTTTATTTGTGGTTAATCTATAGCTGTGGTCCATTCCGTAATGTACAGTGATTCTATCCTGAATCATTCATATGAGATATGGGAATGGAGGCACCTTGTATGATGTGATCATATAGGACTGGGTCATGATCTATATGAATCTCACACAAAGATCCGTTTACCGATGAGATTCGTATATATCAACTAATGATGGCTATATATGGGTGATCTTAATCCTGAGTGTCTTATCGACTCCTTCTGGTTAGATCGTGGTCTTTGATATACCATGGGTGAGGTCAGATGTATTTCCAGATCAATAAACTCCGTATGTTAGGATTGCGGTTTGGCTTGTGGCTAGGATGGTTTGTACACAATAGTGGAATCCACTTCTTCTTGTGAGAAGTAGATGGTAGTTCCCTTAAGGGTTGATTTGGGGCTTGGACAATATGAACGCTCTCCTAATTCCGTGAGGAAGTAGGATTTATTGTCCATTAGAGAATCAATGGTACTTAAAGGATATATATAATTAGAGGGGTATAACAGACATTATGACCCAGCTCTAATTATGAACTATTGTGGAGGATAACACCATATGTAATAGCTATATCGATGGACACCGAGTTGTATCGGTCTATGTAAAAACGTCTGCAGTTGAGAGAGTGCAGCTTCGGATTTTTAATGGAATAACACCGGAGTTAATAATCAATGAATATTAATTAAAGAGTTTAATTAATGATTCTGAGGATTATTGGAGCTCAAAATACTGTGGGTCCATTAGGTCCCCTTGCTAGCCCGATCGATTTAGGTAACAAGGGTCACAGTTGATTAAATAAAATTGTCCGGTTAATTAATTGGATTGTCCAGTTAATTATGTTACAAAAGTGACAAGTATTTATTCGAGAATTAATTGAATAATGAGATTATTTAATTAATGGATAATGGTGATTAAATAATTTAAATAATGAGATTATTTAATTATGTTATTAATCACTAAATGGGGGGTGTATGTTGATATTTATTTTTGAATAAAATAAGATAATGTGATTATTTTATTTTATTAAATTAAATATTTAATTTTTGAATTTAAATAGTTTGAATTCAAAATTAAAATCAAATAAAAGATATGAGATATTTTTTATTTGAAAGTTTTTAAAAATCAAATAAAAGATATGAGATATTTTTTATTTTAAAGTTTTTAAAAATCAAATTAGATTTGATTAGATTTTTTTTTAAAATAATTTATATATGAGATATATATTGTTTGAAAAAAAAGGCATATAAGACAAAAAAAGGTGTTTTGTTTTGTTTTTTGTTTTTGTTTTTGAAAACAGTAACGTGAGATATAAAAAACCATACACTTGATATATGCAATAGCTTTGATATATTCAAGTAAGTGTGTGTGAGTTATTGTGTGCAAGTGTGTGCATGAAATACACCAAAAAGATAGAAAAGTGTGCAAGTGTTGTATACTTATATCAAAAGAAAGAGTTTATTTTTCTTCTCTTTTTGACATCCTCCATTCTAGTTCTTGAGTTCGTGACGCGCCCACAAGCAGTTACCAGTCCCGGGATATAGCGAGGAAGATCTGTGGTACAGACCATGAGCAAATCGAAAAGTGAAGGAGCCTCCAAACGTTGGTATGGTTCTATCTTTTAAATTATTGATTACAATTTCCTGTATTTACGTATATATTTTATTAGTGTAATAATTATTATATGTATTTGTTCCGAAAATAAATACGATCAAAAGTTCACTGGTCCTAGATACAGATTACGATATGTATAAAAAATTTTAAAACTAATTTCCGCTGCACGAAATGGTGAACGGGATTCCAACAATTGGTATCAGAACCAATTTTATTTTCGGAACATGAAATTGTTTTCGATGCTCCTGCATGTATGATTATATAGGCACGATTTAAATTGACTGTATGATGTTTTTGTATGTATATTAATTTTTTTTAATTTACAAAAATATGATTGATCGTTAATTATATGGTACTCTGGATTTATGGTTTATGGGTTGTATAATTTTTTTATTATTATATATATATATATTAACTATTATTGGATTGTAAAAAAAAAGAAAAAAAATGTAACCTATGTTGAAGGCCTGGAAAAATCGCGAAGAAAGATTCATGAGATGAATCGAGATGACCTAAAGAGATTGGAATACTTGGAAATTACAAGAAGACCAAGGAATGCCTTGGGGGTATTTTTATAATTTTAGATTCCAATTTTTTTTTTAGGTTAAATAATCCACAGTACTCGGTCAATTCATGTATGCTTTATATTATGTAACGATAAAAAGCATTGTCATGCATACGTATGTCATTTAGATTAGAAGTGCCTACATAAATATATTTGATATGTCATACATGCATCATAGCCTATATTTTATGTATTTTTTTTAATGTGATTAAAATGGATAAATACATAAATTGGCTATGAAAATGGGATTAGTTTTTTAATTGTTAAAAAACTTGGTAATTCTCATTAATATTAATCTAGTTATTAAAGAGTTTAATAAGTTAGATTAATAGGGTCATTTATAGTAATTAGGATTAATTTGATTAATTGCCTAATTATAAATGAACCGGAAATTGTGTTAGAGTTTTAATAGTTAAAACTTGGTAAACACTTTCATAATAATCTGAGCTTAGTAAATAGTTTACAAAGACTTAGATTATTCACTAATAGATTAGATTTTTAATTATTAAAAATCATTAATAATTTATTAGTTAATTAGAAATTGTTTCTAATAATGAATTAGTTAATGCACTAGATAACTTGATCAAAGTTAACCGTTTGATCCTGTAGAGTCTAGGTGCATTAACGGATAATAGAAAACCCTAGTTTTAAAATAGTGAGTGGGAGAGGGATATATGACATATATATCCCGCGGTCTCCATCATTAGTTCAACACCGTGAGATCCGAGTAGGGCCTCGTGACGGCTTTGCTTTCGTCCTCCCTAAGGAGGGTTTCCACAAAGGTTAATACCAAGGTTGACTTCCTAACAGATAGGATTTCTGAGGGTATTTCGGGATTGACTGACTCTAAGGCGGCAATTCTCGAGTTAAGCTCATGAGATCTGAAATGGTGGGTTACACTCACGAATGTTTTGGTTAAGTTTGTTAATTAAAAACCTGACTGAATAAACGATGGTTGAGTGATATAGAATAAGAGTTATTCTAGAATATCATTTGATTGAGAATGTCTCGGTCCAACATGCAAAGATTTGACCGACCCTAAGGCGGCACTTTTTTGTGGTATGTTGGATTGTCGTGGTATAGTAACTATTTTTAGTGTAGTTCTAGTTCGTTAAACATGTTCATGCATCATGTTTAAATTTATACCAAAACACCCGCACTTGTTTTAAATAAATGACTGAATGAATGTTTTATTTATTTCAGCAATGTCTTCTGCATTACTTCAAATTCTCGCAAACGACAAATTAACTGGTGATAACTACACAAAGTGGAAACTTAATATTAATACAATTTTGGTCACCAAAGACCTCAAGTTTGTGCTTACGGAGGAATGTCCTCCAGCGCTTACTGCCAATGGCACACGAACTGTTCGTGAGGCATACCAGCGATGGATGAGAAGGCCCAAACATATCTGTTGGCATCTATGACAGACGTGCTTGTCACAAAGCATGAAGCAATGACTTCAGCATTCGAAATCATGGAGTCATTGCAAGCTATGTTCGGGCAGCCCTCTGAGCAAAAGCGACATGAAGCTGTTCGTTCCGCTATGCTAGCTCGTATGAAGGAAGGAACGTCAGGTCGGGAACATGTCCTGAGCATGATGTCCTACTTCAACAAGGCAAAAGTCAATGGTGGGGCCATTGACGAACCCAGTCAGGTGAGCATCATACTGACGACTCTTCCAAAGAGTTTCGATCAGTTTAAAAGCAACTACGGGTTGAACAAGTTAAAGTTCAGTCTTACACAGTTGCTCAATGAGCTTGCTACCTTGGAGTCCTTGATTAATGACAACAAAGGCAAGACCAGTGAGACAAATGTTGCCGAACCATCTTCCTCTAATAATAAGAAGAGGAAAATGTCCGCTGGGAAGGCAAAAGGAAAGCCCAAAGCAAAAAGAAGGGCACCTCCACTGACCAAGACAAAGGAAAATGTTTCCATTGTAACAAGATCGGGTACTGGAAGTGGAACTGTCCTCAGTATCTGGAGGAGGTAGCCAAGAAGAAAAAGATGAATGGTAAATATAATTTACTTGTTCTTGAATCTTGTTTAGTGGAAGATGATTCTTCACCCTGGATAGTTGATTCGGGGGCCACTAATCATGTTTGTTCTTCCTTGTACTGGACTGATTCTTGGACACAGCTAGAGGAGGGAGCCTTCTCAATGCGTGTGGGGTCGGGGGATGTCGTATCGGCCAAAGCAGTGGGAGCAATAAGATTGCAATTTTGTAATAGTAATAGTTTTTTATTATTAAACAATGTGTTTTATATTCCTGGATTTACACGGAATTTGATTTCCGTTTCTAAGTTGTTAGAACAAAAATATTCTGTTTCTTTTAATAATAAGTATGTTATTATAGGAAAGAATGGTCTGAATATTTGTTCAGTAATTAATGAAAACAATTTGTATATGTTAAGACCGTTAATACATACTACACTGCTCAACACCGAAATGTTTAAGGTTGAAAAACCAAAAACTAAACGACATAAGATTTCTCCAGATAATGACACGTATCTCTGGCATCTAAGGCTTGGTCATATCAACCTTGACCGGATAGACAGATTAGTAAAAAGCGGACCTTTAATTGAGTTAAAGGTTGGCACTTTACCTATCTGCGAATCTTGTCTGGAAGGTAAGATGACTAAGAGACCTTTTACTGGAAAAGGGCTTAGAGCTAAAGAACCGCTAGAGCTTATACATACAGACATCTGCGGACCGATGAATGTTAAAGCTAGGGGTGGTTATGAGTATTATATCACCTTTATAGACGACTACTCAAGATACAGATACGTCTACCTGATACAACGAAAGTCGGAAACATTTGAAAAGTTTAAAGAATTCCGAGTTGAAGTTGAGAATCAATTAGCTAGGACTATCAAGTCATTACGATCGGATCGTGGAGGTGAGTACCTTGACCAAGAGTTTGAAGACTTCATGGTCGAGCATGGGATAGTTTCCTAACTCACAGCTTCCGGTACACCTCAGCAAAATGGTGTAGCGGAGAGGAGAAATAGAACCCTAATGGAAATGGTGAGATCTATGATTAGTTTCTCATCATTACCAAATTCCTTCTGGGGATATCCGTTACAAACAGCGGTATACATTTTGAATGTAGTGCCATCCAAATCTGTTCCTAAGACTCCCCTAGAGTTGTGGAATGGTCGTAAAACTAGTTTACGATATTTTCACATATGGGGGTGTCCAGGACACGTGTTGAAGAAAAAAACTGGAAAGCTAGACTCCAAGTCTGTTGTCTGTCTGTTTGTAGGATACTAAAAGGAGACCAGAGGTGGACACTTCTATAGTCCCCGAAGATAACAAAGTATTTGTATCAACAAATGCAACGTTTCTTGAGGACAATTACATTAGTGACCATAAACCTCGTTCCAAGATTGTATTAAATGAGTTGGAGCCTGGTGAGACTAGTGCTTCATCAACAAGAGTTGTTGATCCATAAACATCTGAGAGTCAGATGGTTCCTGATCAGGATACACTACCACTTAGACGTAGTGAGAGGGTTGTGAGATAACCTGAACGCTATTTAGCTATAGATAAGGGGTAATGTGTTGTCTCTGGTGATAGTGTGGATGATCCATTGACATTTAAGAATGCAATGGAAGATCCTGATAAAGAGGAATGGCTTAAAGCCATGAATCTCGAGATGGAGTCCATGTACTCTACCTCAGTCTGGGATCTTGTAGACTTACCGGATGGGGTAAAACCCATTGGGTGTAAGTGGATCTACAAGAGAAAGAGAGGAGTAGATGGGAAGGTAGAGACCTTCAAGGCAAGGCTAGTGGACAAGGGTTATACCCAGAAAGAGGGGGTCGATTATGAAGAGACCTTCTCGCCAGTAGCCATGTTTAAGTCTATTAGGTTTCTCTTATCCATTGGTGTCTATTTAGATTTTGAAATTTAGCAAATGGACGTCAATACTGCATTCTTGAATGGCAATCTTGATGAAAGCATCTATATGATGCAACCAGATGGATTTGTGTCTCCAGATCAAGAGCAAAAGGTTTACAAGCTGCAAAGGTCCATCTATGGACTTAAGCAAGCATCTAGATCCTGGAACATTAGGTTTGATGTTGTGATCAAAACCTATGGCTTCGAGCAAAACGTCGATGAGCCTTGTGTCTACAAGCGTATCATTGATAAAAAAGTAGTTTTCTTGGTCCTATACGTAGATGATATCCTACTCATTGGGAATGATGTGGGAGTGTTGTCTAATGTAAAGGGCTGGCTGGCTAGCCAATTCCAAATGAAAGATTTTGGAGAGGCAAGTTATGTTCTAAGGATCCAACTTATAAGGGATCGTAAGAACAAACTTATAGCACTGTCTCAGGTATCATATATCGATAAGATTCTTGTACGATTTTCGACGCAAAACTCCAAGAAAGATAATTTACCTTCCAGGCATGAAGTTCACTTGTCTAAGGAACAGTGTCCTAAGACACCTCAAGAAGTTGAGGATATGAGACGTGTTCCCTATGCATCAGCAGTAGGTAGTCTCATGTATGCTATGTTATGCACGAGACCGGACATCTGCTATGCAATGGGAGTAGTCAGCAGATACCAGTCCAACCCAGGATTGGATTATTGGGTTGCTGTCAAGACTATTCTCAAGTATCTTCGGAGAATGAGAAATTATATGCTAGTATATTCCGGACAAGATTTGATCCCATTAGGATACACGAATTCTGATTTTCAGTCAGACAGGGATTCTAGAAAATCCACTTCTGGATTAGTATTCACCCTGTGTGGTGGAGCCATTGTGTGGAGAAGTATCACGCAATCTTTCATTGCTGACTCCACCATGGAAGCCGAATATGTAGCTGCTTGTGAAGCTGCTAAAGAGGTTGTTTGGCTCCGTAAGTTCTTGAGTGATCTGGAAGTTGTTCTAGACCTGGATAAGCCCATCACACATTATTGTGATAACAGTGGTGCTGTGGCTAATTCCAAAGAACCAAGAAGCCACAAGAGAGGGAATCATATAGAAAGAAAGTATCATCTCATCAGAGAGATAGTACAGAGAGGAGATGTGATCGTCACCAAGATAGCCTCACAAGACAATCATCTTGATCCATTTACGAAGACCTTACCGGCTAAAGTGTTTTCGGGTCACCTAGATGGTCTAGGGTTACGAGACATGCCTCACATGCTTTAGTGCAAGTGGGAGATTGTTGGGGTTTATGCCCTAAGCATGTAATTTGTAAATGGATTTATGAAGTAAATAAAAGGAAAGGTTCAATTTGTTCTGTTATGTTATAAACTTGTGTACATATTAACATCCTGGATTACCGGATGTAATCTCGAACTGTGTATATGAGTGTCATATACGGATGGATACAGTAAGAGACGTGCAATCTAAAGAGTCCACAGATAGCAAATAAAGCTGGGTACTTTATTTATGGTTAATCTATAGCTGTGGTCCATTCCGTAATGTACAGTGATTCTATCCTGAATCATTCATATGAGATATGGGAATGGAGGCACCTTGTATGATGTGATCATATAGGACTGGACCATGATCTATATGAATCTCACACAAAGATCCTTTTACCGATGAGATTCATATATATCAACTAATGATGGCTATATATGGGTGATCTTAATCCTTAGTGTCTTATCGACTTCTTCAGGTTAGATCGTGGTCTTTAATATACCATGGGTGAGGTCAGATGTATTTCCTGATCAATATACTCCGTATGTTGGGATTGCGGTTTGGCTTGTGGCTAGGAAGGTTTGTATACAATAGTGGAATCCACTCCTTCTTGTGAGAAGTAGATAGTAGTTCCCTTAAGGGTTGATTTGGGGCTTGGACAATATGAGCGCTCTCCTAATTCCGTGAGGAAGTAGGATTTATTGTCCATTAGAGAATCAATGGTACTTAAAGGATATATGTAATTAGAGGGGTATAACGGACATTATGACCCATCTCTAATTATGAACTACTGTGGAGGATCACACCATATGTAATAACTATATCGATGAACACCGAGTTGTATCGGTCTGTGTAAAAACGTCTGCAGTTGAGAGAGTGCAGCTTCGGGTTTAGTGGAATAACACCAGAGTTAATAATCAATGAATATTAATTAAAGAGTTTAATTAATGATTCTGAGGATTATTGGAGCTCAAAATACTGTGGGTCCATTAGGTCCCCTTGCTAGCCCGATCGATTTAGGTAACAAGGGTCACGGTTATTTAATTGGATTGTCCAGTTAATTATGTTACAAAAGTGACACGTATATATTCGGGAATTAATTGAATAATGAGATTATTTAATTAATGGATAATGGTGATTAAATAACTTAAATAATGAGATTATTTAATTATGTTATTAATCACTAAATGGAGGGTGTATGTTGATATTTATTTTTGAATAAAATAAGATAATATGATTATTTTATTTTATTAAATTAAATATTTAATTTTTGAATTTAAATAGCTTGAATTCAAAATTAAAATCAAATAAAAGATATGAGATATTTTTTATTTGAAAGTTTTTAAAAATCAAATAAAAGATATGAGATATTTTTTATTTGAAAGTTTTTAAAAATCAAATTAGATTTGATTAGATTTTTTTTTTTAAAAAAAAAATTATATATGAGATATATATTGTTTGAAAAAAAAGGCATATAAGACAAAAAAATGTGTTTTTTTTGGTGTGTTTTTGAAAACAGTAGTGTGAGATATAAAAAACCATAGACTTGATACATGCAATAACTTTGATACATTCAAGTAAGTGTGTGTGAGTTATTGTGAGTTATTGTGTGCAAGTATGTGCATGAAATACACCAAAAAGAGAGAAAAGTGTACAAGTGTTGTATACTTATTTCAAAAGAAAGAGTTTTTTTTTTTTTTTTTTTTTTTACATCCTCCATTCTAGTTCCTGAGTTCGTGACACGCCCACACGCAATTACCAGTCCCGGGATATAGCGAGGAAGATCTGTGGTACAGACCAGGAGCAAATCAAAAAGTGAAAGAACCTCCAAACGTTGGTATGGTTCTATCTTTTAAATTATTGATTACAATTTCCTGTATTTACATATATATTTTATTAGTGTAATAATTATTATATGTATTTGTTCCGAAAATAAATACGATCAAAAGTTCATCGATCCCAGATACAGATTATGATCTGTATAAAAAATTTTAAAACTTGTTTTCGCTGCACGAAATGGTGAACGGGGTTCCAACAAGCTCATCAGCCCCAGGCTCCCTGGTTACACTGCTCAGCTCGCATTGCTCTATCCACAATACCAGGAAGCTGACTAGATGCCTCTAGAAGCCGGACGTCAGTTGAAGCGGAGCCAACTTAAGGGCATTGAGAGCCTGCCAAACGGTGGGGTGAAGAAGGAGCCTCACCCCGCTCTCAAAAGCTACGACGTGGATAGGGAGCACGGCTTTGGGTGGGCTAAAAACATCGTAATTCCGGTAGGGGACAGTTAGGGAAATAATGTCAGGAATACCATACTTGTCCCGAAGATGGGGTCGACAGTGGAGTTAGGAATGACCCTGGTTTCGAAAGGAAGGGCTACCACTGAAGGAATCTCCGCCACTGTGACTTGAGCCTCCCAACCGTATCTAATCTCTCCCCGACATCAGAGTCTTCATCGACTAGGTTCAGAGGATTGTCAGGCTGGTTCGAAAAGCCAGAGCCGATAGAAACGTTTCGGTTAGAACGACGACGATGGAGGAGCGGGGAAGATTCCTCGTCGCTTGAAATCCCTCGTACCCGCTTAAGAGGAGCTAGGTTAGGGCCCCCGGAGCCCTCCACCAAGGCATCAACACTATCTGTGGAAGTCGACATTGATGGGTAAGAGAGGTAAGAAAGCAAGCGGAAGATAGAGACAGAGAAAGCAGGGAAGAAGAAATTTGAAAATTTGAGATTTGAGAGAGTATGAAGAAAGTGACGGTAAGACCGGGTTTAAATAGAGGAGAATCAGCGATATCCTCGGGAAGATCACCTGGAGCCGTATTGCAGCTGTCTTTCTTCGAATAACACACAGTCTCAAATTCAAATATTGGGTAATTAATGAGAAGATTTCGCTCTCATTAATTATCTTTATGGCGAAAAACTTTCTCAATTAAATAAGGAATCTGACTTCAACCTCAACTCTACCACCGGTGTTCAAGTCAGAGGGGACTTCTGTTAATAATGAAATTTGGCCAGGTGTCAAAGAGAATTTTTTTCACCCATAATCGATAATCATGAAGCCCAGAAAGACTTTAAAGCCACCATGCAGGAGCAGGGAATGCCGACACTGCTTCAAAACTACCAGAAGACAAGCCAGACGCGACCAAAACAAGTCCCCACAAGAGTACTGGAACCCGGGCTTCTCCAGGCCATCTATCGGGGAACCTCGGCTCTGAGGTCGAGCTCCACAACCGCCCCGTGAGTGCCAGGGGAAGTCTCCAAGCTCAAGAGACATTCGAAAGAGGCCCGCCAACCTCTCTAGAAGCCTCATGTCCTTGCTGGACATAAGGGAAGAATCACGCCTAAATCTACTCTACCCAGCTACCTCCCGGGAAGGTCTACATAAGCACCTCAAGCCCCCACGGGTCAGGAAAAATCCATCTTAAGCTTCTAAGAACAGAGCCAGAGCAGGGGTCTACCTCGCTCTACGGGGCAAAGGGCAGCTGGCAAGGTGACCTCCATGAAGATACATGGCACGAGTACACACATGACCATCTCCACATAATATTTACATGCACGTCAAGAGTTTAATTCAAATAAAGGAACAAACTTATCTTTGTCAACAATATCATCGAATCCGGAAACAATTCAAATTTAAATGACGGATCCCGCCCGATAAGGAGGAAACGAATTAATGAGATCACAGTAGGGTATTTGCGAACTAAAAACCTACTTGGACGATATATATGAACGGCCAAGCATGGTAGAGATCAGGGACAGAAAATCATACACAGGAAAACAGAGAACAACAGATACAAAAATACGACAAAGATTCGACAGAATGGGAAGACCTAAATTCTGGATTTAGAACACGGTCACTTTCATCTCCACTAATCGACAGACACCGAGTTGCCACCACCCTACACCTCCGAGAGACTGTGAGCAAACTAGAGAGCTATTTGTACCTTAAATAAATCAATAATAAAGCTCCCCCTTACTGTTATTATGTTCCAGCCCCTCGTCTCTCTCTTAAACAGGTCGGGAACCAACCGGCTACCACTTTCGTGGTAGTGGTCTCGAGGGTGTTAACATGAATTTCTCATCCCAAACAAATTTTCTGTCAACAGAAGCTTTCTTTTCAAATGGCTATTATTGGAATTAGATGGATAAAATATCTAATATGGTAAACTATGAGGTAAAATAGTTATATCCCTTATATTTATATAGTGTGTGATGTAACCATGTAGATGTGTGTGTGTGTCCACTGATCGTAATGTAACAAGGTAAACTGTAACTGAAGCTTTCTTTACAACACACCTTAGTTTTTGTTTATATCTAACGCTTTAAAAGACTAGTTCAATAATATCAGAAGTATACACTTGTATTGACTAGTCAAGCAAAGTCGATTATGATTGGCAAATTCTTTTGTCCAATGATATGTCAATTTGTTAGTAGCGTACGGATCAAGAATTCCTTCTGTCCTTTAGCTCTTTAGGAAGTCAACTTTGATTATGGGGTCACCGGTCACCACGTACCAAATAAGGTGTTTTTCATACAGCAACTTATAGGCGGCTTTTATCTGTATTCTGACTTCAAAGTTTTCTGACTAATTTAGGCGGCTTGATCAACTTTCTAGACAGTAGATCCTCGTGTAATTTCTATCAAAATTTCCTCCGTAATCTCATCACAATTCACAAAACGTTTTTCTTTATTTATTCATTATTTCATTAATCCACCGGTCAGCTCTCGCCAACTGTCTTTCTTAATTGATTTCTAATTTTCCATTCATCGTCTCACCTTGAAAATTCTCTGGTTTGTTGTGTAGTGACTAATTACCTTGATTTTTTTTTTCAAATAATTAATTTCCAAGATCTAACAAACCATCAATGTTAAATAATACTAGAGATGGCTAGACCATAAAAACTCAGCTATATATATGAAAATTTTCATATTAGAATTTTCTATACCAAATTTTTTATTGTTAGTATCC
This sequence comes from Dipteronia dyeriana, assembly GCA_032871835.1. Classification (NCBI taxonomy): domain Eukaryota; kingdom Viridiplantae; phylum Streptophyta; class Magnoliopsida; order Sapindales; family Sapindaceae; genus Dipteronia; species Dipteronia dyeriana. Next base: position 25,307,727 of record CM065297.1, on the reverse strand, counting down.
CATACCAATCAATAATTCTGTAAAAAAAAGCCTCACACTGAAAAATTAATATATATATTATTTTATTTTCTAAAGCAATTTTTGTCTCTAATGTCAAATCTAGCCATCGAATTACATTTAAGTAATTATTATAATATATATATATATATATATATATATATAAAAAAAAAACTCTTTTATACGTTAAACTCTTTTTTACCATGTATTATCGTAAATGAGAATGTATTAATTAATTAAAAATAATATTAGATTGATTCAGTATGATATTTTCTATATTTATATTCAAATGATATAATAAATAGGTTGCCATCGATATACAAATGTTGAAATGATATCGTGAAGGGTAAGTAATGTATTAGTTATAATTTATAAATACATCTCCACAAACACTTTTACTCTCCATAATGTGTTTGCAATATTATTTTTGTGCCAAGTTTTTGGGGGAACAAAAAGTCTACTTAAGCTACTTTTGCTAAGTTGGCATGACAAAATCAAAGAGATTTTTCCTGTGTTACCATCCTCCTAGAAACAATGAGTTTGACAATTTCATTTTTTTTTAATCCACTAAATGGTGACATCTACTACTCATCAAAACGTTTGAATAAGATGGCATAACGCAAAAACTTTCAGTACCCTCCGCAACTTTGAACTTAGGCAGTAAATATTCATATTTTATACATTTTAAGGAATTGATATAAAGAATATCCTTAAATATTCACGATATTTAAAGAATATGAAGATATTTTCGACTTAAATTTCTAAAAAATTGGACTCCACCGTAATGTATTTACTTTCTTAATTTCAACTAAGCTGAGAGGTTGATATTATGATTGTGCATTTTTGATTTGGTTTGGGTTTACGGGAAAAGCCAGAATTTTGGCTTTAGGGAAGTTAAGACAAAAACAAATATTTAAGTTAATGTAAGAAAAATGTACTAATATTTAAAAACCAAAAAATGTACTGATATTTAAAAACAAAATGTAATATTATTTAGATGGTGACAAAGATGAACTCATGTTTTAATTCTTTTGTAAAATCCATCAATTATCGATAACTTTCTCTTACGAATTTGAAGATCAAAGAAATATGTAACTCATTTTTATTTTGTTTTAATGCTATATATATTGCAGTTAACAGGTGCGGGATTCCATATGATTTTTTGTACGGGATCCTTAACTTATTAATTCACACACACATAGTTCATGATGTATTGGAAACTATATCCTAAAAAGAGTAGATTTTCGCTCCTACCCTAAGTACGGGTCAAATATGGAATTTGTTTATTGTATTAATATTTATATTTTTAATTAATGATTGTGCTTTTAATTAAGAAGTAATATAGGGTTTCATCATTCACATTTGTATCAATTTGTGTTAGGGAGGCTCCCCCGACGGCCCTGTTTGGGTTGAAGCTCAATGTCAAACCAAGCCAATATGTATCAGTTTTGACTGTTTTGTTATATTTTAACCCAAACCAAACCAAATCAAAAAAATTCGGGTTGGTTTTTATAGATTTATCGATTTAGGTTTAAACCCAGAAATCATTTTTTGTTTTATTATAAAAAATATTTAAATATAAAAATATTAAATATTGTTGTTATTTAATTATTTAAAAAAATAAAAAAAAATTATATAATTAACAAATTAACAATAATAAGTATCAAAATAAAAAAAATAAAAAATAAAACATAAACAAACTCATATTCTAAAATGTATCGGAAGAGAGGAGTAATTATATTTTATTTCTTAATAAAATATTTATAATACATAAAAGAAATAGGAGTGTACTATACCAAATGATTGATGGAAATGAACAAGATAAAAAATTTATTTATATGGGAAGCAAATAAATAAAAATAAAAGATACAAAACCTTGAAAATTATGGATTTGACTATTATTGAATATACGAATTGGTTTGGGTTGCATGAATTTTAAGTTGGTTTGGGTTGTATGAATTTTAAGTTTTTAAAATTCATATAACCCAAACCGAATCAATCTTTGACCGGTTTATTAAATAACAAACCGATTAATAATTTTTTTATATGTAAACTGAACCAACTCATAAAGTTTAGGTTGGGTTAGATAGATTGGTTGTGTTTGAGTGTTGTACACCCCTAGTTGACATAAGAAGTTAAATAACATGTGGCCTGATTTTTGTTTTTGGGTGGTATTAATTGGCAATCTAGAATCCAAAATTTAACTAAAAAACAGCGAGACTTGAAAAAAAAAATGCAATGACTGTTCTAACTGTTTATTTTATTTTATGTAATGAACTTTCAAAGTTATATCATAAATTGATCTTCCTTTATCACTGGGGTGTGTTTGGTACGCGGGACGGGACATGATAAGGTGTGATAACTTTTACTTGTTCCATATTTGACGCGCTATTAGCATGAGACGGAATTGAACAAGGTGGAACAAAAACCATAAAATCTTGTCCCACCTCAAACCCTCAGGCATGGGACAAACGCCAAAAAGACAATTTTATCCTCAAAAGTTCCAAAAATTACAAACCTGTCCGATATAAATTAAAATCCAAGCCCTTTCCCTTTCTCACTCTCTCTCGCTTCTCTCTCTTTCTCTTCTTTCTCTCAACCAATACTCAGTCTCTCTCCCTCTCAACCGTTGCTTGGCCGCCGGTGAGAAGCCGCGATATCCCTATCAGTGACACTCTTTTTTCTCTCTCTCTCTCTTCCCTTTAACCTCTTTTGATTCGAGTCGATCTGTTGGGTTTTCGATTTTGGATTTTGAGATTTCGATTTTGGATTTTGGTTTTTCAATTTAGGCTTTTCAATTTTAGATTTTGGGATTTCGATTTGGGTTCTCAACTTTAGATTTTGGGATTTCGATTTAGGGTTTTGATTTCTTTCACCAATTTTTTTATGAATTAGTTTGTTTATTTGTGGAATTATTTGTGCTTCTTTTGTGTTTTAGGATTGAAAGAGATTTGGGCCCCGTCTTGCAACTGTTTTTCAGTCCGTTTTCATTTTTTTTTAAATGATTTCGAAAACCCATTTTATTTTCGAAAAACAAAAAAAATATGAAAAACAAAACCAGTGTTAAAAGTGAAATATTTAAAAAACGTAAAATACTTGTTTTTTTTGTTTTTCATTTTGTTTTTCGCTTTTATTTTATATAAAAAAATTATTATTTTTTAACTATTAATTGTAATGTTATGCGTTTGATATGACTAGGACAAGACGAGACAAGATTTTCAAATGACCAAAGTGCTCATCTTATGTATACACACACACACACATATATATTCAGGAATAATTTATTTCCAACTAAAACTAAATGCATTCATGCAATAGTATATATATTATGATTATTATACATATATTATAATATATATATATATATATATATATTATAGAATATTAATATTTAATATATAAAATAATATATTATATAATAATAATATATATATATATATATTATAATTATTTATTTATAATTTAAGAGTTTAGTTTTGATTAATTCATTTTTCGATATGTTTTTTTGAATTAATTTTTGATATGTTACTTTTGTTTAATTTAAAAATTATATTGGTTAATTATTTAATCAATTTGTTTATAGTTGTAATAATATTAAACAAAATGCCAAAATTGATATTTCAATTTTTGATAGTTTACGGTTAACCTACCAGACGCGTTTTTTTTCGTTTTCATTTGCAAAATACATCTTTCAGTATATGCTACCAGACGCGTTTTCAGAATTCGAAACTAAAATAAAAAATACTGTTTTCATTTTCATTTTCATTTTTATTTTCGAAAAACAACAATAGAAAAATGCTTAGATTATACGGTAAGTGATACGATGTTGACACCTCACGTACCAACACCATTTGAAAAAATTGCTGGGAAAGCCTAACATTGCTCTTAAAGAATTAGAACTATATATAAAAAGAAAATTAGCCAGTTCATTCCACGTACTAGTTCCTCTTTCGAATCTGATCATATTACATTTGAGATTTTTGAATGATCATTTGTTTACATATATACTTACATTATAACAAGAATTATTATTTTATTTTGGAGATGATAAATTTAAAAATGGGATTGCCAACGTTCCTATGTTCCATTGACTTGGTGATTTGAGTCTTCAAAATGAAGCTCAATCACCGGGATTAAATATTATTATTATTATTATTTGAAATATTACATAAATTCAGAAATTTTTTACAAAAGAGAAGATTCGAATCTACAACCAAATTAGTTACACTTTTCTCCATTTGTACAGGTACAAACCTATGTTGCACGGATACTCAAAATTAGAGAGGAAACTTGTATCGAACTCGTATCTTATCTAGATACACTTCAGATACATCGGGATAAGTATCAGATACACCATTTGGTATATCCGTTGACTTTTTCTTAAGTTTAATTGGAGATACGTCGAGGATACGCTGGAGATATAATAAGGATACATCGAGGATACATTTGGTGTAAAAAATTAATTATTTTAGTTAAAACCGGAGTCAAATTAAGGTTTTACAAAGTTGAAAAGCCAAAATATAATTGTTAAAATAAATCTCAGACTAAGTTTCATTTGTTTCTTATATTATAAATATATTTATATAGAATATGTTTTGAATGAATTATTAGATAATGTTTTTAAATATAAAATATAAATATATATTATTTTAATTAACGTATCCCACCATATCCGTATCTTAATTTTTAAAAATTTATCGTATTTATATATCGTACCGTATCCATATCCTTATCCGTTTAAACCCATTTTTTCCTCACTATAAATATGTGCTGCCAGCCTGCTACTTTGCTTTCTCTATTAGGGTCGGCAATTCGGGTTCATAGGTCGGGTTGACCTCAACCCGACACGACCCGAATAATAATAACCCTTAACCCGACACGACCCGTTTAATTAAACGGGTTAACATTTTAAAACCCGACACGATCCCGTTTAATTATACGGGTTAGACGGATTGACCCGTAACACGTTTAATAATCTAATCGAGGTTATAATGGGTCGGGTTTCAGCCGTGTGACCTGTTTAACCCGAACCCGTTTAACACGGATAGTGTTGTGTTGATGAGACCAAACCAAACAAAATTACAAATGGCAGTGTAACAGATTCACATGTTTCCCGTGAATAGAAATACAGATTCAAATGGCAGTGTAACAAATTCATTGTAACAGAATATTCTAACAGATTCACTAATAAAAACACAGGTTTTCGTCGTCGTGACGATTGATGAACAAGATCGACCAAAATCGGCCGCCTTGAATTAAAGGAGTCCAGCTCCACCAAGATCCACTGCCGTCTCTCCAAATCGGTCTCAAGTCAATTGCCACTGCTCTCCAACATCGTCGTAGCTCCGTCGCATCAACAATCTGATCCCACCCAGAATTCGTCAATCGTCGATCGTCAGTCGCCGCTGCTCCGTCTCAGTTTCGTCGATCATCAGTCGCCGCTGCTCCGCCATCGATTTCAGTCACCGCTAGTCAGATTTCCACCGCTGGTCATCTGTTTCTTTCCTATGATTGAGAGGAGATCTGAATTTTAAAATAAAAGAGAGCATAGTGAACGGAAGAAAAAAAAAAGAAAGAGTGAAAGGGAGAGAGTGAGAGGTGATTTTGGTGAAGTTAGAGTTAAGAATTTGAGAGTGTTAGTGTGATGGCTGCTGTTGTAACCTAAAGAATGCTTTTATATAGTATGCCACAAGTCATTTATAACCCTTGTAATAAGAACAATTATAAATGTATCTATATGACTAAACGGGTTAACGGGTCACCCGTGAACCCGTTTAGTCAAACCCGACATGATCCATATAATAAACGGGTTATACGGGTTGACCCCGATTATGACCCGAACCCGTTAAGAAGCCAACCCAACCCGTTTAAGTACCTCGGGTTCGTGTCGGGTTGGCGGGTTACGGGTCAATTTTGCCAGCTCTATTCTCGATGCTTCTATTGAGAAAATGATCACCGACAATAGTCAAAGATATGCAACAACTTCAACTCAATACATTAAATTTTACATCAATTTGTTATAAAAAGAGTATCTTTCTTACACTAATTTTTTTTGACTCCAATACATCATGCTAAATTATTTACCCAAAAAAAAAAATACATCACACTAAATTTTACATCTAATGAGCATTTTAAGGAATATTCTTTCGATAAATCTTTAAATTATTATAAAATTTTAACTTGGTTAAATTTATAATTAATAAGTATATTAATTAAATTAAATATCTATATCAATATTAGTGTCATTTTAATGATCTCAAATGGAATATTTTTTAGGAATACATATTGTTATAATTAAGTATGAGAGGTTAAATTAGTAATTTTTATAACTAAAAAATATGATATTTAAAAATAAATAAATAGAGATTTGGTATAAAGCACTGTAGTTCAACCAAAAAATTTGATGCGTTTATTGGAGCTCATTTTTTGAAAAAATTGATGTGTAAAAAATTGATGTGTTTAGATCTATTGAAGTTCACAATCTCGTATCTTATAAGATCATAGTAAACTATTTTCTAATCGCTTTATGTAATTAAAAGACTATAAGTAGGCTGATGATTAAATATTCATTAAAAATAGTGTTTTGATTGGTCCACGTGTTATCATTGGCAGAGCCGGAGGGCGAAGGTATTGAAAATTCGCATGGACAAAACAAATTACAATTTTTTTAAACGTTTGTAAAAAAAAGTTAAAATACAAATGAAAGAAAATAACAATTGCTTGATAATTTATAAAAATAGTCTAGTGTTAATTTAATTGAGATAATCTCAATTAATTTATTAGAGTGCTATGCTCAAGGTTTAGAAAAAAAGGGAAGATACCAAGTATCATAACCCGGCTCTAGTACCTCTAGCTACGGCGCGGGCTGCACCCTAGGTCTCAGCTGCCCCTGTTGTAGGCAAGGTCATCCGGAGCAACATGCCGCAACCTTCGTAGAGAGCGTTCGCCTCCGATTGGTTGCGGATGGTATCACCCCCTGGCTCGTAGCACTAGAGACCAGGGGAGACACCGGTACTTTTGGGGTCGGGATGAGTTTCAATTTAGTGGGGATGGGGCGAGAATGAGGATAGATAGTCTAACCTGCAATGAGTATGGGATGTGGATGAGTTTTATACTTCTCACCCCGCCCTGCCCCGTTTAAAATAATATTTAGTTAAAATACGTAGTTTCAAAGAAAATAAATATATCTAAAAAAGGATATATATTAACCCTAACTTTACATCTCTTTATCATTATTTAACATAAAGTGACAACACAAAATACTATTAAAAAAACCTTAGCCACTAACTGCAACTCTAAGTCTTTATTCTATAAACAACTCAAAGTTCACCATTTAAGCTTCAATCTAAAACACAAGAGGATATAAAGTAAGTTTCTTTCTCAAATAACTATTTAAATTTATAGCTTAAATACAATAGTTGTTTTTTCCAACTTTATTACTTTAATAATTCTCAACTCTTGATTCAAATTTATTTTGTTTATCACTACTTCAGACAGGCACAAATATGTCTACAGATGCACTAGAAAGTGAAGACCCATCAATAAAAAATTGTGTAAACATACAAGAACAACATGGGGTGTAAACAAATCGAATTGAATGTGATGACAATGGCAACAAAAGAAAAAGAAGGTGCACATCAGTTATGTGGGAGAATTTTGTTGAAAAAAAAAGATTCATGGAGTGGCTTATGCTATTTGCAACTACTGTAAGGATAAACTCTTAGCAAAGAGTAGGAATGGCACCAAGAGTTTGCATGACCATTTTAATAGATGTCGTTGTCGAAAAAAAAAACATAAAAACAATGTTGCAAACTTCTAAAACAACTGACGGTAAAGTTGAAGTTGGCACATATTCATTTGATAAAGAAGCTTCAAGGAAAGAGTTAGCACACATGATAACTTTATATGAGTATCCACTAAGTATGGTTGAGCACTTGGGGTTTAGAAGGTTCACGAAAACAGTCCAACCATTGTTTACGGTAGTCTCTCGAAACACAATGAAGAATGATATTTTGAAAATATATGATTACGAGAGATCTAAGACAATGCAGTTACCGGAGAGGAATGGTAGTAGGATTGCTATGACAACTGACATGCAGAATAACAGTAAAAAGAAAAGGATTTATGGATGTCACACAACATTTCATAGATGAATCCTGGAAATTGCAAAGTCGAATAAGGAGGTAATCTTTTGGTTTTTATAGTTTATGCTTTTATACTGATGTCTTTATTAATATTATTGTTATTTTTTTTAAAATGGACTTGATGCCTATATTTTTTATTATTTGTGTAATTGATATTGTTTAAAGTAGTTTGTTTGTTAATATTTAATTTATACACTATACAACAACTCGAAAAATATATTTTTACATTATAATATGGTGTTTTGTCATGTTACGCTAGGTTCATTTATGTGTCATGCCCACATACTTCTGAGATACTCGCTGAAGCATTGATGGATTGTGTATTAGATTGGAATGTTGATCGAAAACTTTCTACTATAACAGTAGACAATTGTACCACCAATAATGCCATGATTAGGATTTTATTAGATAAGATTTCTGGTGGTTCACTTTTATTGGGTGGAAATTTTTTCATATGCGTTGTGCTCATATACTGAATTTGATTGTGAAAGAAGGATTGGATGTGCTGGCAGTGTTAAAAAAATCCGTGATAGTGTTGTTTTCTAGACAGCCTCACCTAAAAGAGAGGGAATTTTTTTTAGGCCACTTGTCAATTAAACATTCATAGTGGTAAAACGTTATCTCTTGACTGCAAAACTAGGTGAAATTCTACTTATTTGATGCTTAATAGTGTCATAATATATAAAGATGTATTTCCTCGTTTAAAGCAACGAGAACCACAATATAATTGTTTTCCTAGTGAAGAAGATTGGGAAGTGGCGAAAGAAATTTGTGATAGATTAGAGTTATTTTTTGAAGTAACTGAGTTGTTTTCAGGAACCAAATATCCTACAACAAATCTTTATTTTCCAAATATTTGTGAAATTCGGTTTTCAATTTATGAGTGGAAGAATTCTATGTGTGGTAAAATACGGATTATGTCTTCAAGTATGATAACCAAATTTGAGCAGTATAGGGATGTAATTCATGGAATAATGGTTGTTGCGACTATTTTAGATCCAAGATACAAGATGAAATTGATTGAATATTATTTCCCAATTATTTATGGTGATGGTGCATATACAAAAATTGAAAAAATTCAGAAAATATGTGATGATTTGGTGGGGCAATATCGATTGACATTTAAACTTAGTGAAGAGGTTCATCATTTTCCTACCAATCCATCATCTTCTCAAGCAAGGGAGGTGCGTTTGGGAAAGGTAAATCATATGGATAATTTTGATGCATTTGTCTCTAATGCCATCAGTATGCTTCCATTAAATCAGACTTTGATTATTATTTAGAGGACCTCTCATACCTAGAGATGAAGATTTTGATATATTAAATTGGTGGAAGGCGAATGCAAGTAAGTATCCTATTTTGCATGCTATTGCTAGAGATGTTCTAGCCATTCCCGTGTCAACGGTGGCATCTGAATCTGCTTTTGGTACTAGTGGTAGATTTGTGAGTCCACATCGTAGCCGACTTTATCCAAAGACGTTAGAGGCTTTGATGTGCGCTCAAGATTGGTTATGGATTAAATTCAATGGTATGAATTAAATTTATTCTTTTTATTATATTTATTTATTACCAAATAACTAATCATTTTAATTTTTTTTTTATCTTATGACTAGCTTCATGTTCTTCTACTACAACTGAGCGTTCCACATGTCTTGAAGAACCAGATTTTAATGAGATAAAATAAATCATACATATTAAATCAAATTAAGTTATCGATATTCAAATCAGATTGAATACAATTTTTTTTGGTTTGGAATGTTACAGGAACCATGTGAGTGGGTGTCAACATCTTGAGGAGATGCCAAATGAAGTTGATATTATGAAGAGAGAACTAATTTCGAACATTTTGACTTCATACTTTATGTTTATGTTTGAGAATGACTGAATTTACTTGTGAGAATTATGTTTACGAGATGTTTTTTTAATATTTTTATTGAATTATTTACTACTTTATATATTTTATCATATTCAATGGTTATATAATTGTAATTTTAATAAATAAATAAAAATATAAATGGGGTAAATCGGTGGGGATGGGGAAAGCACTCCCCGTTGTACTCCACCCGACCCAACCCACTCTATCTAAGGTGGAGGTTTATGAAGGGACGAGTTTTCAAAAAATAAATGGGGATAGATTGGGACTTCCGCCTTTAGTATCAATCCACGGTACTCTAGGACCCATGCATTCAGTTCTAGATAGAACTGCAAACTATTGACCCCTACTGGTGCAATCAACTTTCGACATCCAACCTAAGAAGCCTCACCACTCAGCCCAGCTGGCAGCTGCAGAGAGGCAACCTCGATCAGCTGTATGAGGTAGTAAAGGAAGCGCCCGAGAGAACCCCCCCTAGAAGGAGAACCGAGATGAGGCATTTGTAGCATTAGATGAGTCTGACAATGAGGATTTCAAGGTCGAATCTAAGAACGCTAGGAATAATCGCCTACGGGATCATGTAGTAAGAATGGAAAAGAAGATCCAGGCACAAAAGAAGGGAAAACATCGAAAAAGCCAGATGAATCCCTTGGGCGAGATGAACGCTTCTTTCTCCAGAAGAATTAGAGAGGCAGAGCCCCCCCTCCCCTCTAAGTTCAAAATGCCTATTGACAGGTACTCCAGAATAGAAAACCCCATTAGCCACCTAGAGAGCTTCGTGCAGCAGATGGAGGTCCAAAATGCTACCCGGGCCGCCATGTACAGAATGCTCCCAACCACGCTGCCAGACTACGCCAAGACATGGTTTAGAAAATTGTCGGCAAGTAGTGTTGACTATTTTACTAAGTTAACCAGTGACTTTTGTGCTCAATTCCAGGGTATCAAGCCACGTCCCAAGCATCCTATCCAAATGCAGTACGTAATCCATGAGCGGAGTGAATCAATCAGATCTTATATAGAGAGATTCCATAAAGAGGTGATTCAGATGAAGGTCTTTACTGAGAAAGAGACCCTGGCCAACTTTAGATAGGCTGGTAGGCTATTCCGATCATTGGTAAAGCACCCACTAGAGAAATACTATAAGGGCTATGATAAGGCTTTAGAACATGTGGAAATAGATGAGCAGCTTCGGGTTAAGATAGAGCATGATGATCTGAGGATTGCTAATTGCCCAAAAAAGGAAACGTATAAGCCCATACCGGTCCAAAAGGTCTAGAACAGACCTCTTAATCAGTCCTGGCTCCTCACCTTTCCAACCTCAGCGGGAGCGGTACCCAGCAAGGAGAACCCCACATTGAGCAATGCCTCTTTCAAGGGAAGTGGCACGGATAACCAGAGAAGAGGTTGGGTACAACCATTACACCCCACCCAATGCATCTCGTGAGACTATCTACTGTGCTATCCACGATAAGGGGCTACTTAGGAAGCCTGGTCCCATCAAAGCACCAGTTGATTAATGGAATCGCTACAAGTACTGTGACTTCCATGAGGATGTGGGACATAACATATCGGAATGCTATTGCCTACGCAACCAGATTGAAGTTCTAGTAAGGGGCAGTTGCTTGGTTGAGCTCCTGTAGCAGGTGCAGGATAACATCTATACAGGGAATGAGGTGTAGACCGATATCAATGCGGATGAAGAAATGAGGAAGACTAATGGGAAGGATCTGATGCAGCAGATCTAGGTCATCTACACCATCAGCAGGGGACCCACCATAGCTGGAACTTCCAACAATTCTAGAAAGAACCACGCTAGAAAGGTACCCCGGATTGAGGAAGGACTTGACATTCTCAAAGTCATCCGCGGATCACTAGGATCCTCCCGATCAATCCAGATTATCTTCACAGAGGAGAACATATACAACACAATGTAACCTCACGATGAGCCCATGGTTGTCACTATACAGATTGCTAACTGTTTGGTCTCTAACGTCTTGATAGACACCGGTAACAGTGTGGGTATACTCTCCAAAGATGTATTGAAGAGGTTCAAATTAAAGAACTCTTTCTACAACATCTGCACCATGCCGATGTATGGGTTCACCGGGGACTCACTGATACCAAACGAGTCAAAAATTGTACTGGTGATAGTGGGTGATGCTCCACTTCCGAACTTGACACTAATCTTAAAGCTAACTCACATGTCACCTTACACTAATGGCAAGAGCACTCACCCTTGACCCATGTGGTCATGGGTGAACTTACACATAAATCATGATCATCTTTGATTTTAATGTTGAACCTAGAATGGAGATTATCAATAATTTGATTCAAAAGAATATCTTTTATGCTTATCTCCTCAACATTATTAGCAACACATGATTTGTCAAGATTTTCACAATGACAAGACTTCTTCTTCAAATTCTTTTTAACATGCATTTTAGAGGCATCATGCTTATCAACAACTAGATTCCTAGAATGCTTCAAAGTAAGGTCAATCTTCCTATCTCTAGATGCATTCTCTACTTCGTAAAATTCAATGTACTTGTTACACCTTGGTTTAATGTGATCAATGCTGTTGCAAAAATGGAAAATATGAATGAAAGTTTAGATTGTTCCTTGAGTTCCTGAAGAAGTAGGAAGAGTCTGTGAAGATACATTGTCTTTCACATTACTTTTGGATTTGAGAAGATTATTCTTAGGGAACTTTTTCACCTTTTTTGTCTTAGCCTTTCTTGAAGTAGGTGTTACTATTTCTAACTTACCCTTTCCTTTCAAGTTGCTTGGTTCTCCTTGAGATTTAGCAAGATTTGTAACATTTTTCACCTTGACTGAACAATTGACTAAGTCTTTAATGGCTTTCTTGGCAATGTTGATCTCTTCAATGTAAGCTTGCTCCCTAACATTCATATTTGAGACAACCTCCTCACTATCATAAACAAGCCTCTCTACCTCACTTAGTCTCCTTAAAATATTATTCTTTTCACTCAAGAGTCTATGATAGGTTTTTACAAACTCATCCACTTTAGTCCTTATCAAGTCATACTTCTCTCTAACCTCTCTCAAGGCTTCATCCTTTTGGGCCTCAAGATCTCTAACCTTAGCCATAAGCTTGAGATTGGTTGCTCAAGTTTGTATCCTCTAGATGACCTTGATCACTTTCCTTGTTCATAAAAACTTCATAATCATCTTTTAGCTTAGTATGAGAGGCCGTAAAGCAACAAAATTGCTTACAAACTCTTCATCACTTGAGGACTCATCACTTGAGCTTTCCTTATTGTTAGAACTACCATCACTCCAAGTGGCTGCCATGACTTTGCCCTTCTTGTCTTTCTTGGACTTCTTTTTAGTGCACTCATTTACAAAATATCCAAAACCTTGACATTCATAGCATTGAACATTCTTCTTTTTCATGTCTTGACCATTTCTATCAACTTTTGAAGAAGATGGTTTCTTGATTTCCTTTTCCCTAGAAAAGCTACCTCTAGGCTTGGTACCTTTTCTTAGAAACTTCTTAAATTGCCTAACCATAAGAGCCATTTCTTCATCCTCATCATCACTCTCCTCTTCAATAACCTTGAGAGCAATTCCCTTGCTCTTGGTCTTTGGCTTAAAGCACATTTCATAAGTTTGGAGAGACCCAAGCAATTCATCAATGCTTAAGCAATTGACATCCTTGTTTTCTTCTATAGAGATCGTAAGATCTTCCAATCTAGACTCTCTCTAGAGATTAGTACTCCAAGTGCCAAACATTGGTTATCAATATTAAAAAGACGAAATTGGAAGTCTTCAAACTTGTCTTCATCACACATTTGCAAGCTTTCAAATTGTGATGTCAACATTTGAAGCCTAGACTTTCTTACCGCCAATGTGCCTTCATTTGTGACTCGAAGTGTATCCTAAGCCTCTTTGGGGAATTCAAGATTTTGCATGTAGGAGAATCGATGTCCTTCCACTCCTCCAAATATGGTATTCATGGCACGATGGTGTCATTTAGCAATTTCAAAGTCATTAGGCATCCATTCAATTTTAGGTTTGGAGATTTCAGTTCCATCTTCTAGAACCTTACTAGGAGTATAACCTTTTTCAACAACCATCCACACCATTTCATCAATTGAGTGGATGTAGGCCTTCATCCTTAATTTCCAAAACCCATAGTTTTTACCCCGAAATAATGGTGGCCTTGTATTCGAAGCTTCTTCCGCCATTACATCATCTTGAAGTCCCATTGCTTCAAAGCTCTACAAATTGACCATGAGTATATCCCATGATTCTCACTAAGTGCAATCTAGTGACTTGCTCTGATACCAAATGAAAAAAATACAAACAAGGTTAATTTTCCTTAAGCTAACCTATAGGGGGAGGGAGTGAATAGGTTATGAAACCCTTTTTCATTCCATTGAAACAAACTTAAGTTTGTCCCTCTAGATAGCGTATATCACAATTTATTAATCAAACACAAGCTAAATCAATTCAATAAAGATATGCTTGGTCAAACAAAGTCAATGTAGATAACAACTTGATACAAACTCAATTTTTACATAGGCTATCAAACCTAAACCTTTAAAATAAGCAAAGCTTGATATAAAATGGATATCAATTACAAGTATATCAAACAAGATATATATCAACACCAAGCAAGATATATATCAACATTTATACAAATATCAAGAGACAGGGATAGAGAAAATCAACACATTATTTTTTACGTGGTAAAACCTCCGAAGAGGAAACATCCACGGGTTGATTCCACAACCACCGGCAAACAACTTTTACTAGTAAGATAAAAATATACAATCTCTCAAGTTACCACTTCACCTAGAAATCTACCATTCAACCTTACACAATGAAAGAGATGCCACCATACTTAACTATCCGGATCATCCCAATTCTAGTCAAGACTTCCAATGCTTAGCTATCCAATTCCTCATGACTCTGGTCAAGACTTTCATGCACAAATCGAAGAATGAATCTCCAAAAGGTGACTTCCAATGCTTAGCTATCTGGATCACTTCGATCCTAGCCATGACTTCTAATGCTTAGCTATCCAAGACCTCATGTCTATAGCCAAGACTTCCAATGTTCAAATCAAAGAATCACTCAAAGAAATGAGACTTCCAACCTTTTCACAAGACAAATGATCTAAGTGAATGCAAATGATGCACACACAACATAGTATATATGATCAATATATCCTATGGAAACTAGAAATGAATCAATAAGCACTTGTGAAATGTATTCTAGTTTATAATCCTAAAAATAATACAATCAAGCAAAAGATGCATGCACATATGAAAAGTGTGGATTATGCCAAATCATGAAGAACTAGATTTCTGTCAACAAAAGTACAAAGCAAGTTTATCTAGAACTTACAACATGAACAATCAATCTAGCGTATGTGAAAACATCTAACACACACAAAAACCTAGATCATGTTCAATCACATAAAAATGCTAGAATCAACTTGATAAATTCGAAAATGAATTTCTAGCAAAATATTAGAGCTTAGAATCACAAGATAATCATTTAGATTCATTCATGCCCTAAATCATCAATCAAATATGATATTTCAACAAATATTCAATTAAAGTGACCTAGCATATGAGAGGATTATTAATCATAGAAAAAATTTCAATAATCACACAAAATAACCCTAGATTTGAAGCTAGCACGATACAACACACAAGCATGTGAAAACATAGATTTAAGAAATCTAACTCAACATGTATATAAATTGAAGCTCAATATATCTCTATTAGAGTTCAACACTCTAATCAAAGATTACACATCAAACATACATATATATAAGAAGAAAACCCAAGGTGATTTAAGACTTGAAGATCAAACTCAAGAGAGAAATCGATACTTCAAGTGAAAGACATGCAATCCCGTTTTTATGAGTAAAGCTACCAGAAAACTCAATCAAATGACTCCAAACTCTTGGTAAAGGATAGAGAACTGGTAGAAAAGACTTCTCCAACTTAAATCACTCAAATCAGATTCCAAATGAGAAAGTTATGGTGTTTGGAAGATAAGAAAATTGAAGAGAAAAATTTCTGCACTTATGTTATTCAATTTTTCTTCTTGGATAAGAATAAAAGGGAAAATGGTGTATATATAAGAGGGAAGTTAATAAGAGGTTTAAGCAACCAATCAAGAGTGGCCAACTCAGCTATCCCATGGAGGCATATGGGCTCCATCGGGGCATAGGGCTTCTCTTTCCGTGGAGGCCATGCACCTCCAATGGGAGAGGAGCTTGGCCTCTCTTGCTTGGTTCCTCTCCTCCCCTCGTGCACCTTCGCATTCTTCGATCGTTCTCTGGCCTTCAAACTCCGAATTCAAATCTATCTTCAGATTATGAACTGAGACTCTCTCATGCACAAGGACGTCAAGAAATCTTTCATAAAAAAGTATAGAATTCAATTTAAAAATCAAAGATGAAAACCATGCACGACAAAGACACAGAAAGTTTCTTAACTTCCTATTTTGAACTCGGAACTTAGTGAATGAGTAACCAAAATGAATGGAACTCAATAAGGAATAATGCAAGCTCAAATTCAAGTTTAATATCACACAAACATAAGCATATAAAATCAAGAACACACAAGTATACAATTTCATAGAGATAGTCTTAGAACATGTAATTTACAAAAGTTGTCAACTTTAAATCTAATGCATGTGCATACATTAATAAGTGTGTGTATGTGTTATACCAAATTTTAACACAATGATGTAGGGATACATATGAATGCAATGTATGTGTGTGCCTAGACCTTGCAAGAGGAAATAGGTTTCGATATACCTTTTGTTATGCAATTAAGCTTTGTTCCTCTTGTAGCCATCACTTTGCTTGAAATGTTATCCATCTTCATTGAAGCTTGATAATCCATAAATCCTAGACAACTAATCATTATAAAGTAAATGTCATTTTGATATAGAATTGTGCCAACACTAAACTCAAAAATCTAACAGAAATACACAAACCAATTGGAGAGAAAAATTTGTGATTCGTCTAGCCATTGATCACAGTGTATGGGACAAGGATGAGTACCTGAGAAAGGGTGAAACGATGGAGGATGGAAGCCTTGGTAAGAGGAAAATTTGTATGAGGTCTGTCAATGATTCATTAATTGCTTCAGTGAAGAATATTTCTAGAAAGGATGGTAAAGACGTTCAAATGATTGTCCCAAGTCTCGAGAATCATATGGATAAGTCCATTAAGAAGAAAATGGACTTTGAATTTATCGTTATACCTGCTAGTGGACCTTATGGCCCACTAAGTGAGAACTTGGGCACTTTAAATACTGGATTTGTGATAGACCCAGTTAATGGGAATCATGATGATCACAATAAAGGTATTAAAAAAAAGCACTTGATGGATAACAAAGGTCTAAAGTCTAATATGGAATATGTTGGGCCAATTAAAAACTTTCAAGCTAGCAAAGGAAAATAAGTTATTGGCCTTAACAACTCGGGTCGCTGGAAACGAGTTAAGCAGAACTATTGGGGAAATGCATCAGAGTTGAAATTTGGGGAAAGTTTTAGTAAAAGGAAATCCCTAATTTGATTCTATGAAGACCAATCCTAGGAGAAATGACTGAGAGAGAATGAAGAGATTATAGAACAACATGCTTTCTCACAGTCTCGAATGGATGTTGAGAATGAGGTTTTGAAGAATGTGGTGAAGGTTTTTGAAGCTGGGAATCAGAGCGATACTGAGATGGATGAAGAAAGTCTAGGCAAGAGCAAGAAGGACGAGGTTTTAGGTTTGGTGTTTGATGTTGAGAGTTCTCAGAAGTTGGTGGATTCAGAGAGCATCAGTATGGTTACTCAAGGGGGTTTCATCTACTGCTTAGGAAGGACAAGTATCGACCGGCTAGTATCCACTAGCCCACCGGGAAAGATGAAAATATTTGCTAGAAATGCCCGTGGGCTTGGGAGCTCTTGGGCGTTCAATGTCCTACGTATGCACATTCAAGATGTTAGGTCGGAAATTGTCTTCTTAATTGATAAGAAATGAGACAGTGTGAAAATGGAGAAATGGCAGATTAAATTAGGTTTATGAAGCAAGTTGATTGTGAATAGTATAGGAAGATCATATGGTTTATGTTTGTTCTAGAAAAGCTATGTTATTGTTGATCTGTTTACCTATTCTAAAGGTCACATCGATGCTAGAATTTCTAAGAATAGAGGTGTTACTTGGAGGCTTTCTGGATTTTATGGAAATTCAGACAGAAGTATGAGAAGTTAGTCGTAGACTCTTTTACAATTGACTTCTTTTACGCCGTCTTACAGGTCTTGTTGGGCTTCCTTGGTTATGTTTGAGAGACTTTAATGAAATTTTAGATGTTTCCGAGTAGTCAGGAGGTGCATTCAAAGGATGGAGGGTCATGTCTGAGTTATGGGCTATGTGGGTCCAAAATTCACTTGGAGCAACAAAAGGGAAGGATTAGAGGCTATCATGGAAAAGCTAGATAGAGCTCTTTGTAATAGGGGTTGGAGAACTATGTTTCCTCACTTTTTGGTCAGAATTCTCGAATTCTGAGGATTAGATCATAAGCCTATGGTTGTGGATGTTGCTTCAGCTGGCCAGTGTGGGAATAGTGGGCTGGGGAACAAAGGTAAGAGGTTTTTATTCAAGGAATGTTGGTTGGAAGATAATGACTATAGAAACCTTATTGAATAAGTATATAGGGACTCTGAAACGTTGTGCAAGGTGGAGAATGTTCTTAACAAAATAAAGTAGTGTGATCGGCTTTTGAAATTTGGAATATTTAAAAAAGAAGTGATATGCGCTCAAATCTAAGACAAAAAGGGAAACTCTTAAAGTAGCATGCAAAGGAAATTGGCATTTGGATTGGAAGACCGTTGGAGGGATTGAATCCCAACTTGATGAGGTGCTGGAAACAGAAAAGCGTTAATGGAAACAAAGAGCGAAAATTGATTGGCTTAAGAGCGAAGATAGCAATATTAGGCTCTTCCACTTTAAAGTTTCAGCCTGGAAGGCCAGAAACAGAATGCATAGACTGATGGATAACGATGGCATTTGGAGATACTCAAGAACTGACATTGAGCGCTGACGCACTTTGAGCGTACCTCTAAACTACTGGTGCTCTAAGAACTAGATAATATGAAATGGAGTGCACGAGTCTGATTGACCCTTCGCAAGTGTATGAATCACTGTCAAGTATAGTGGACACAAGTAAGGGTATTGTTCCCATAGAAACGGTACTAATGATTGTTCTAGTACAAGTCACTAAAAGTTATGCCAATTGTAAAATGATTGGTTTGAAAGATTCTAAAGATATGCTGAGGAGATAATGATACAACATGCTAATAACATAGTTCACAACCTAGTTTCTATCCTCCAAGATCTATATAGAAGAGTTTCAAGTGTAACCTACTTAAGATTGATCAACGAAGAGATATATCCACTATTCATGCACACAATTCATTCTTGGATACTAAGTAAGATCATACCCACAATGAACATGTTAATCTATTAATCATAAGTGCAACTCAAGATAGATAACAAATAGACTAGATCATTACTAAAAGTGTTCACATATATACAATCACCAAATCCTCAACAAAAAGGATTTAGCCACTCATTATCAATTAGGTACAAGTAAAGTAAAGAGAAAGATAAAGAAAGCTCATGGATTCTTGATGCTCCCTTCTATGCTTGCTTAACAAAACCTTGCTTGATTGAAAAAGACTTGATCTACTTACCACTAATTGAAGATTCTAATTCTAAGTTATGAAATCAAAAGTTTTTAACCTAAAGATACAAATTCAAAGAGAAAGTCAAATGGTGTTTCTAATTCTAAAGTATAAGATTGTATATTCCATACTACCTATTCTAGAAAGAAAAATGTGTTTATATAGGGAGGAGAAGATTTGGCTGAAATCCACTTGTAGGGTGACGTGTAATAGGATCTACGACTTGGACCTCATAAATTTATCTCACAGTTGAGTCAGTATAAGATATGCCACTACATTCTGCTGGTTGCAACTAGTAGATCTTCATTGGTGGTTGTTATGCGACATCAACGTTGCAATCTCTAATTGCTGTGACTTATAGGGCTGCACTGCAGGATGATTCAGCAAGTAAGAACTTGCAGTCTTTTCTAAAACTGAACGGCAACTTGTAGTGATAACTCGCAGTCCTTTTCTGTTAGGTGCTTGTTGTAGCTTGAACTGACAATGTCTTCTAGACTTGATCTGTAACTTCGTTCTGCGAGTTGTAACTCATAGATTTCTTCAAACACATAACTTTTACTTTGTTTTCTCCCATATTCTTCATCAAGTCTTCAATTGCCCTTGAACAACAAAAATACCTGCAAATGACTCAAAGAGATAATTAAAACACATAAATATCCTATAAATGGACACAAAAGGGATGAATTTAGATGCTCAAAATATTTACAAACTTAGAGCGATCAAGCGCACTGCTAGCCAGTACTTCACTAATATCTATAAGATGAGTAACCCTTCTATTTTGGATTTGGGTAGTATTCTGGATAATGTTGAGCCAAAATTGAGTCAGAATATGTCCAATTTTCTTAATAAAAGTTTTACTGGGGAGGAGGTGAGAAGGGTAATTTTTGATATGAACACTCCTAGGAGCAATGGTTTACCTGCTATTTTCTTCCAAAGGTACTAGGATTCCAGTGGTTCAATTATGGTGGAAGCTTGCTTAAGTGTCCTTAATAATGGTGGATCAGTGACAGGTCTGAATGCCACTATTATTATTCTAATTCGTAAGATCCAATGCCAGGAGAAAATCATGAACTATCGACCCATTAGCCTCTGTAACATTATCTACAAAGTCATTGCCACAACTATGACTAATAGACTCAAACATGCATTGGATGAGGTCATTTTTGAAACCCAGTGTGCCTTTATTCCTGGGCGGCTTATATCGGACAACACAATTGTTGGTTTCGAGTGCCTCCACAGAATGAAGCAAAGAAAAAGAAAGCGGGGATCTATGGCTATTAAACTCGATATGTCAAGGCATATGACAGAGTCGAATGGACCTTCTTGGAAGGGATGATGCGTAAATTGGGATTCTCGACTAAGTGGGTAAATTTGGTGATGAGATGTGTCTCCTCCGTCATGTATTCATTTTGCTTTAATGGGGATGTATGTGGGAACATCAAGCCAATCAGGGGCCCAAGTCAGGGTGACCCTCTGTCCCCGTTTCTATTTCTTTTGTATGCTGAAAGCTTAATCAATTTGATGAAAAAGGTCAGGAAAAAGATGATATTTCAAGCTTTAAATGCAGTAGAGTTGGACTCGTTATCTTGCATCTCTTCTTTACGGATGATAACTTAGTTTTCACCAAGGCTAATGACAAAAACTACATGGCTATCAAGACTATTCTAGATGAGCATGAGAAGGCTCGGTCCAGGCAATCAATTATGACAAATCGACCATGTGCATCAATCCCTCTTTTTTGGCTATGGAGGACGAACACCTTGCCTCTCTGATCGGTATTAGATTGGTTGAATGGCATGAAAATTACCTTGGGCTTCCCTATTTCACCGGTAGAAGCAAAAGGAAACTTTTCACAAATATTGTTGATAGAGTTTGAGGAAAAATCAAGGGTTGGGGAGAGAAATTACAATCGCCATGAGGCAAAAAAGTTATAATCAAAGTGGTCATTCAAGCGGTCTCATCCTATGCTATGATCATTTTTTGCTTCCTTAAAGGTCTAATTGTTGAAATTCACAAGATGAGTTCCGGTTTTGGTGGGGAAGCAAAGCGAACCAAAGGAAAATACATTGGTGCACATGGAAACATTTATGTAATCCTAAAACTGATGGTAGTCTCGGATTCCGTGATATTGAGATTTCTAACAAAGCCATCCTTGCCAAGCAATACTAGAGGTTTCTCAAGAGATCAGATTCTTTAGCTGCCAGAGTTCTTAAAGGATGTTACTACAGAGATGGCAGTTTTTTGGAAGCTAAGAAATATGGTTAAGGTTCTTATGTGTGGAGTAGCTTAATATGGGGGAAAGGGTTGCTAGAGAATGGTGCTAGATGTTGTGTGGGGAATGGAAAGTCTATAAAAATGTACAGAGTCAGATGAATCCCTCGGCATTCGACTGTCAAAGACTTTTCTTTGCCAAGGGTGGAATGTGAAGCTTATTGAGGATAATTTCTATCCTGATGATGTGAATGAGATCCCCTGGATCCCCATTAGCTGGGGCATTAAGGATGATTTTATTCTTTATAAAGGAAATGGTATGTATCTAGTAAAAAGTAGCTACTGGCTTGGAAGTAATCTTGAGAACAATCTAAGACCCTCTAATCCTATCATCTCTAACTCTTAGTGGTCATATTTCTGGAAACTCAAGACTCTAATAAAAATGAAGATTTTGGTTTGGAAAGCTTGTCATGATTGGATCTCTACCAAAGTTAGCATTGCTAGAAGAGGAATCCAAACTACTAACCATTATGACAACTGTATAACTTCGGAAAAAACCACCTTCCACGCTTTCTGGGATTGCAAAATACTAAAGGTTATTAAGGATGAATGGACCATCAAGAAAGGTAACTTGAGAGGTACTTTTATTGAGATGTTGTAGATGTGTGTTGCTAATAAGAGTTTAGTGGAGATTGAATTGTTTTGTATGGTGGTTTGGAGGATTTGGTTTAGCCGTAATTATATTCTCCATAGGCTTAGTGAATTCAGTCGAAAGGATGTGATTAATTGGAGTGAGGTTTTCCTGAATGACTGAAATATACAATCACGGTTAAATTGCCTATAGCTAACCAATAGGGGGGGTGGGGGTGAATAGGTTTTTACACATTTTTTAATTCCTTGAAACAATCCAATATTTGTCCCTCTAGATAGCCTCTATCAAAAGATTTTAAAGCAAATGAAAACACACATAGACTATTGACAAGCATTCTCAAATAATCAAGTCAAGCCAAAAGTCTATAACTTGCAAGTGAAGTAACAATAATTAAAACACAAATCAAAAAGTACTTGTATAAATATATACATTACTAAAAATAACGAGTACTAAATAGTAACGTATCATGTACACAATGTTTAATTTACAAAAAAAAAAGATATATACAACTATGATCAAATGAGTTGTTTGCATATCACACTTTTACAAATCTTGTCATCCAATGATATTTAGAAGAAATGATTCAAACAAGATTCTTACAAACACATACAAATATAAAGAGATAGAGTTAGAGATATTTGACATATGATTTTTACGTGGTAAAACCATTGAAGGGGAAACATCCACAGGTTGAATCAATAACCACCAGCAAACTATAACCCACTATGACGAATAAAAGATACACACTCAAAGAAGTGGCCAATCTTATGATACACTCTCCAAGCTATCAACTTCTATTCTACCATCTGGCCTAGTGAATCACTTTGCCTACTTCTTATCCAAGATGTGACTATCACACCTCTAGGAAGCAACTTCCTATCCAAAATGCTCATGCCTTTCGAAAGATTCCATGCATGACTATTCGGACCCTTCCGATCTTAGTCAAGACTTCTTGCTTAGCAATCCCGATTCTCCCCGATCCTAGCTCAGACTTCTTTGTTTGATTATCTGGATCCTACCCGATCCTAACTGTTAATAGCCATTTTTGGTAGGGGATTAAAGAGAAATTGTTCACATGTCTTCACCTGGTAAGATGTACCTCCTGATACTGGATAAGGTCTAGATGCTACGACCTACCCCGAGATACTGAGTCCTGTGCCACCTAAGTACCTCAACATCACTATCTGGAAGATGGTCAAAATTCACATCTCCAGGAACTACCAGGTACCAAGACAAGCTAGTATCCCAGTACCTTCTGCTTAGCACCCTAATACTAGGATGTCTACCTGGTGCCTAGGTACCTCGATGTTGTCTCGTTACCCTTCAAGGTACGTATCGTGCCTATTTAACAAGAATGAAGTGAACCGGAAAGCTCCAGCACGATTGGTCAGCAATACACAGAACCTGAATTCTTCTCCAAGCTGTACAGAATAAAGGGTTGACCCCTACCGCCATTAAAGCGCCATAAAAGAACAAGTCAACTATATCATCATTCACCCATATTTAAACTTAAACGGAATCCTGACGTAATCAACGGAAGCAATTCCCACGTGATTTTATTCCCTCCAACAACGTAAATCACTTTCGATAACATGGTCAATTAGTTGGTCTAAATTACAGGAATTTGATTGACAGATGATGAGGAGTTAAAAGGGAAGGTCAAGATCCATGCAAGGCATGGAAGATCAAAATCCTAAGTCTCGAAAGGCATACTAGAGATTTCAACCTAAGTTCTCAGTTCTGCAACCATAATTGAGTAAGATTATTGCCACTGTTGAGGGTATTTTCCACTTATTGACACGTACGAATTCACAATCTCCAGTGGTGTTTGTAAGTGGGAGAGATTGAGAGAAAATTCAATGAGATCACTATCATCATCACGATCATCACCATAATCATTGTACCCCTTTGTGTAATCATATCATTTGAATATTCAATAATACAGCTCCCTATTAGCATTCACGTTGCTTCTTTCCTCTTTCTCTTTTTCTGTCTCTCTCTCTCTCTCTCTCTCTCTCTCTCTCTTATCTCTCACAAATTTCCAAGGTACGAGATATCTATCCCGACTACAGTCTACCAAGACAGCTATCTTGAGGGTGTTAACTGAGATTCCTCATCCAGAGCAAATTTTCTGTTAACACTAACCAAGATTTCTTGTTTAGCTATCCAGATCCTCCCGATCCTAGCCAAGACTTCATGCGTTTTATAAGGACTTTCTAAGTATGATCATGAATGCAAAGCGCAAACAAGCACGTAACATAGAACATGATGATCAACATATTCTACGGAAACTAGAAATAAACAATGAGCACACAAAGTATGATTTTTTTGTTTGCAATCCTAAAAAAATGCAATCATACACATGATGCAAGTACATTTGAATAGTATGGATTAAGTACACTTTATGAGAAACTAGACATAGGTATCAAAGTACACAAAACAAAGTTGTCTAGTTACCATATATGAATAATATTCTAGAACATGTGAAACACCAAAAACACATTTAATTCCTAGATATATTCATGCAACTAAAACTTGAATCAAAGTATATACATTAAGTACATATTCAAGGTTTTAGTAACAAACAAAAAAAATGCTAGATTCACAAGATATGATCAATTAAAATGTAGCAACTATTTAGAGTATAGTTTTCTCACAATAGTCAATTAAAATCAAAATAGCTCTAAATACAAAATCAGATGTGCTAATCCTATATATGTTCAACTAAAAAGACCTAGTACATGTAAAAACTATTTATCATCAAAAACCAATTATTTAAAACACAAATAATCGTAGATTGATAGTTAGCACAATACAAAACACAAGCATGCTAAAACATAGGTTTTAAGAAAACCTAACTTAACATACATGTTTAGTCTAATCAATGTTTACACAAGTAGCATACACATATAGAAGAATAAAACCCAAGGTAATTGAAGGCTTTGAAGAACAAAAATCAAGAGTTGAATCAATACCTTAAGACAAATGTGCAGTTTCGGATTTTGGTGAAGTACCACCAGAAATATTGAACAATTGACCTCAAACTCTCTTAGAGATAATAGAGGACTCTCCTACAAAGATTTTCCAACTTGAATAACTCAAATCGGACTCTGAATGAGTGAGTTATGGTGTTTTGAAGTTAGAAAAATTGAGAGAATTTCTGCACTTGAGTTTTTCAAATTTTCTTCTTAGAAAGAAATGAGAAGGAATGAGATATTTAAATGAGCAGAAAAAAGAGAGGAAAGGGAGGACCAATGGCCACATGCCACCTCAGCTCCCTCAGGATGCACATGGCCATCTCGGGGGTAGAGGGCCTCTCTCATCAAGATAGCCACGCACCTCTTCGGAGATGGGTGGCAAATGCTCTTTGGCCATTTGCTTCCTTCCTTGCACTCCTTCGTGTCCTTTGACCGTTCTCCTGCCTTTGAACTCTGAATTAGAATCTGTCTTTGGATTATGAACTGACACTCTCTCACACATATGGATGACGGTAAAACTTTGTTTAAAAGGACCTTAGTTAATCTAAGAACCCAATGAACAAAACAAGAGAGGTAAAAGGCAAGATGGTGAGATTGGCATCGAGAAAAGCCAAATAATTGTGTGAAACACGAGTGGTGTGAATCAATTCTTTGAGAGAAACACATGAGGGAGTGATTGTGAGGTTGTTCTAACTTTTTTTTTCCAGGTTTTAAACATGTCTAATAAAGATAAAGAAGTGAGTTCTTCCTCAAATAATCAAGTGATTCAAGCAACGCAACAACAATTTGAACGTATGTTCAAAGTGATGGGAGATGTAGGAGATCATCTAGAAAGATATGATGAAGCAATTACCAGATTGCAAAGAGAACCACGACGTGGAAGACAACCAACCTTTGTCAATGATGTACATGATGGTGGAGAAGACATGGATGATGGCCAAGCTACCATCATTGGTCTAGACGTTAATCGTAGAAGACAAGCTAGGAGAGGACGTTTTGATGGTGTGGACCGAAACATAGGTACCTTTTTCTATTTGGAATGGGAATGAAAAGTGGAGCTGATCTTTGAATGTCATAACTACTCCGAAGAGAAAAAGGTAAAACTAGCTGCTGTTGAATTTTGTGATTATGCTATTGTTTGGTGGGATCAATTGTGTAAAGACAGACGTAGAAATGGTGAAAGATCCGTAGAGACTTGGTTAGAGATGAAACAAATCATGAGGAGGAGATTTTTCCCTAGCCATTACTATAAGGATTTGCATCAACGGTTGCAAACTTTGACACAAGGTTCCATGATTGTAGAAGAATATCACAAGGAAATGGAGATAGCCATGATAAAGGCTAATGTGGAGGAGGACCGTGAGGCCACCATGGCTCAGTTTTTGAGTGGGTTAAACAAGAACATTGTTGATCTTGTAGAGTTGCAACATTATGTGGAGATTGAGGTCATGGTTGGTGTGGCCATGAAGATTGAAAGGTAACTCAAAAGAAAAGGCATCATGTATGATTCAAAACCTTATTCAGGTTCTTCTTCTTCTTCTTGGAAACCGAATTGGAGTAAAAAGGATGATAAACCCATTGTTAAGCCTAAAATTGATGAAACTAAAAGCAAAAATGAAATAGGCAGTAAAGGTAGAGGTGAGAATCAACCTAATAAAACTAGAGGCATTAAGTGTTTTAAGTACCTTGGACATGGTCATGTGGCACGTGAATGTCCTAATAAAAAGGTAATGATCATGAGGGATGGGACAGTTGAATCAGAAAGTGAGATTGAGGATGAAGATGACATGCCACATTTAGAAGATCCTAGTGATGTAGAGTATGCTAGTAGAGAAAATTTGGTTGTACAACGCACACCTAGTTTGCAAAGTATAAATAATGAACATGGTGAGCAACGTGAAAATTTATTTCAGACTCATTGTTTGATTGCTAACAAGTTGTGCAATGTGATTGTTGATAGTGGAAGTTGTACAAATGTGGCAAGTACCTTGTTTGTGGAGAAACTGAAATTATCTACTATTAAACATCCAAAACCATACAAGTTACAATGGTTGAATGATAGTGGTGTTGTGTAGGTAAATTGGCAAGTGTTAATTTCTTTTTCAATTGGTAGATATAAGGATGATGTTTGGTGTGATGTGGTACCTATGTATGCTGGTCACATGTTATTTGGGAGACCATGGCAATATGATCGAAGGGTAATGCGTAATGGGTTTAAGAACCGTTATTCTTTGATCATGGAGGGACAGAAATACCAACTTGGACATTTGCCTCCAAAGACAATTTTTGAAGACCAAATGCGGATAAAACAGCAATATGAAGAGCTTGAGTCTTCATTAGCTGAAAATTTGGGAAGGGAGCAAGAAAGAGAGAAAAAAAAAGGTGAGTTGAGTGGTAAAAATGAGAGCAATGGGAAACACAAAGGGAGAGAAAACAAGGAAGGCTTGAGTGAAAGAAAAATGAGTGTTTATGCAAAAATGTGTGATGTGAAGAAAGCAATAACCATGAGGCAGCCCTTACTTGTACTTATTTACAAGGATGTATTAATTGTTTCTAACGAAATTAATAAGAGTTTGCCTAGTGTGATTGTTGATCTTTTGCAGAAAAATAAGGATCTCTTTCCTGAAGATGTTCCTAATGGTAATTGAACATCAAATTGATTTCATTCCGGGTGCAAGCATACCAAATAGGCCAGAATATAGATGCACCCCGAAGAGAGCAAGGAAATCCAGAAGCAAGTAAGTGAGCTTATGGAAAAGGGATATGTACGTGAAAGCATGGGTCCATGTGCGGTTCCTGTTTATTTCATACCTAAAAAGGATAGTTCTTGGAGAATGTGTGTTGATTATCGAGCCATCAACAAAATCATGGTAAAGTATAGACATCCTATCCTTAGGTTAGATGATATGTTGGATGAATTGCATGGTTCTTGTGTGTTTTCAAAGATTGATTTGAAATCTGGATATCATCAAATAAGAATGCATGAGGGTGATGAATGGAAAACCGCTTTCAAAACTAAACATGGTCTATATGAATGGTTAGTAATGCCTTTTGGCCTAACTAACGCGCATAGTATTTTTATGAGATTGATGAACCATGTTTTGCTTGCTTATATTGGAAAGTTTGTAGTAGTCTATTTTGATGATATATTTGTGTATAGCAAAAATTTAGACGAGCATGTAACACATTTAAAGGTTGTTTTTGATGTGCTTAGAAAAGAAAAGTTATATGCTAATCTAAAGAAATGCATTTTTTTCACTAATGAACTTACTTTTCTTGGTTATGTTGTTAATGATAAAGGAATACATGTTGATCAAGAAAAAGTGAAAGTAATTAGGGAGTGGCCACTTGTGTTAGTGATGTAAGAAGTTTTCATGGTCTTGCTAGCTTTTATAGCAGATTCATTAAGGATTTTTCTACCATTGCTGCACCATTAACTGAATGCATCAAAAAGAATTTGGGATTTAGGTGGGGTAAAGAACAAGATGATGCTTTTAACTTGCTTAAACACAAACTTAGTTTAGCACCTTTGCTTGCTTTGCCTAACTTTTCTAAAACTTTTGAGATTGAGTGTGATGAGTGGATTAGGTATTGGAGAAGTCTTAATGCAAGAGGGCACCCCCATTGCATTCTTTAGTGAGAAGCTAAGTGGAGCAAGTCTTAACTACCCGACATATGATAATGAGTTTTATACCTTAGTGAGTGTGTTAGAGACATGGAAACACTATCTTTGGTACAAGGGATTCATTATACACACCGATCATGAGTCCTTGAAATATCTCAAAGGACAAGGAAAGCTAAGCCATATGCATGCAAAATGGGTGGAGTTTATTAAATCCTTTCCATACATCATCAACTACAAACAAGGTAAGGAGAATGTGGTTGTCGATGCTCTTTCTAGAAGGTATGCTCTAATTTCTAAACTTGATGCAAAATTATTGGGTTTTGAGTACATTAAAGACTTATACAATTCTGAATTTGATTTTGCTAATGTTTATAGGGCATGTGAGCAAGGGGGTTTTGACAGGTTCTTTAGGCATGATGGTTTTCTTTTCAAAGAAATCAAATTGTGTGTTCCTAGATGTTCAATGAGAGAATTGCTTGTGAGTGAGGCACATAGTGGCGAGTTAATGAGGAAATTTGGAGTTAAAAAGACTTTGGGTGTGTTAAATGATCATTTCTTTTGGCCACACATGAAAAGAGACGTTGAGAGAATATGTGAGAGATGCATTACTTGCAAACGAGCTAAATCTGAAGTAATGCCTCATGGGCTATATACTCCTCTTCCTATACCTAGTGAGCCTTGGGTTGATATATCAATGGACTTTGTCTTGGGATTACATAGGTCAAAAGGGGGGAGAGATTCTATTTTTCTTGTTGTTGACAGGTTCAACAAAATGGCGCATTTCATTCCTTGCCACAAAACAGATGATGCAACATTTGTTGCGGGGCTGTTCTTCAGAGAAATTGTGAGGTTACATGAAAGTCCAAGGACAATTATGAGTGATAGAGATGTGAAGTTCCTTAGTCATTTTTGAAAAACGCTTTGGAGAAAGTTGGGTACAAAGCTGCTGTATTCAACCACTTGTCATCCACAAACAGATAGACAAATGGAGGTGGTAAACAGAACTTTATCAATGCTTTTGAGGGCCATAATTCAAAGGAATTTGAAGAATTGGAAGGAATGTTTGCCACATGTGGAGTTTGCTGATAATCGAAGTGTGCATGCTATAACAAACCATTCACCATTAGGAGTTATGTACGGGTTCAATCCATTATCTCCTATGGATTTACTACCTTTACCTTTGGAAAGAGC
The DNA here is from genome assembly GCA_032871835.1 of Dipteronia dyeriana. Lineage (NCBI taxonomy): Eukaryota > Viridiplantae > Streptophyta > Magnoliopsida > Sapindales > Sapindaceae > Dipteronia > Dipteronia dyeriana. Next base: position 25,277,333 of record CM065297.1, on the reverse strand, counting down.
TAATTTGGATGGTAAGCAAAAAGCTGATTTTGGCAAAGCCTTGCATGAAAAGGTGCGCACACAAATTGAAAAGAAAACTCTATAATATGAGAAGCAACACAACAAGGGCCGAAAGCAAGTAGTATTTGAACCTGGTGATGAGGTTTGGGTACACTTGAGGAAGGAAAGATTTCCTAACCAACGGAAGTCTAAACTCATGCCAAGAGGAGATGGACCATTTCGAGTCCTTCAAAGAATCAATGACAATACATACAAGCTGGAACTACCAAGTGAGTATGGCAATGTTAGTGCAACTTTCAATGTTTCTTATTTGTCTTTGTTTGATGTAGGTGATGAAGGTGCTGATTCGAGGAAAAATCCTTTCGAGGAAATGGGGAATGATGAGGACCAGCCAGTTGATCACCATTCGGCTAAGGTTGGAAAAGATCCAGATCCTTTAACCATTCATGGAGGACCAATGACAAGAGCTAAAGCTAAAAGGATGAAATAAGACTTAACTTGTTTGATGGAAAGCATTTGGAAGGAGCAAGCTAGTCAAGATTTGGTCAAGGTTCTAAGGATGCAAGAAGAGTATAAAATGGTTAACATGTTTCAAACAAGTCCAAATCCCGAAGACAAGAGTCCAGCCTTGTTAGAATGAAGTATTCTAGCCTATCTTGAAGAATAAAAGGCCATTCGGCCATGTTGGGTTTTGTGGGCCTATTTAATAATTAGTTTGGGTTTAATTATGTTGGGTTTTGTGGGTTTATTTTGTGATTAGTTTGGGTTTTAATTGTGTTGGGTTTTGTGGGCTTATTTTATGATTAGTTTGGGTTTTTGTGTTGGGTTTTATTTTGTTAAGTGTGATTTCATGTGTTCTTTGATTATGAATAAGGAGTTACAAAGGCTGAATACTTTATGGCCATTATTCATGGTCTAGATGTCATTTAATGGGAGGTTACACATTTAATGGGCATGTATATTTGTGTTGTATTGTCCTTGGCCTTTGTTCTATATAAACAAGACTGTTTTTTCTATGTAAGGGCAGAGATTTGAGTAATATAAACTTATTTGAGCACTTTGTGAGTGTTTTGTTTTTAAGTTCTTGCATGAACTGTGGAACTTATCTAGCTTATTCAGGTTGTGGCGTTCAACAACCTCAAAATCTATGTTTTGCCTTTAAACTTAGCAAACTTCATAGTTTGTGGCGTTTTTGGGAAATCAAAGTGTTGTTCTAATTAGCTTTTATCATCATTCCATTGATAAAGTGATTAGAATAGTTTCTCTTACTTGAATCTTGAACGATCGGGTTTGTTTCAATTAGTTGAAGGGTGTTAAATTGCATTCCATATGTATCATAGCTCTTTAGCTATTGGGGTGTATGGTTGCTAAGTTAATGATTTCCATCAAAAACTTTGACCAAAATATGAGAATTCGACTCAATACATGAAGACGAAGACAATGCATGGTAAGTGACTGGAAAGTTTCATAACTTCTTACTCAGAACTTGAAAACTAATGAATGTGTAACCAAAATGATCGAAACTCAATAAAGAATAATATAAGAAAAAATTCAAGTCTGAAGTCCATAAAAAATAAACAAACAAATACATGAACACACAAGAATGTCATTTCCTAGATATAGTTCTAGAACATGCAATTTACAAAATATGTCAATTTAAGTCTAATGACTGAGCATTCAATATGATGTGTGCGAATTTGTTATACTAATTTAGCACAATGATGCAGGGACAGTAATGTATGCAATGTGTGTATGTGCGCCTAAGCCTTGTAAGAGGAATAAGGTCTCAATATACCATTGTTAAACAATAGAACTCGTTCAACTTGAAGATTTCTCTTTGCTTGATATGTTGTCCTACTTTTTTGAAGCTTGATAAACCATGAATCCTAGAAAGCTTATCAATACAAATGAAATATTGTTTTGGTATGGAAATATACCAACAAGACTTAAGAACCTAACAATGACATCAATAACAAGGATTCGGGCATCAAATGCAGTCCTATGGTCAAAGAGAACAAGATGGTTAATAGATGGGTGCCTCCAATGGAGGGGATGCATAAAGCCAACTACGATGCTAATGCTGACAAAATCAGGGGGCGGATTGGCTTTATGGTCGTTATCAGAGACTGCAAAGGGAATGTGATGTCTTCGTGTGCTTGAGCAATGAAGGCTAACCTAAATATGAAGCCTACCAAACTTACTGAAATGTATAAAAGTATCCTTTTCAATTGTGATTGTATTCTAGCTCCTTGTACCTTTGACATGGAGGAGGCTAATGTTGTTAAATGGATCACAGAGAATGACTTGATCCTGGATGATATCGACTCTTTAAAGTCTAATCTGGATAGAGTGATTTTCAGTCACACATACAGTTATGCTAATTGAGTGGCATGGGGCCTTGCTAATTTTGTGCTCAAGAGTTTTGACGAAACCTATTGTATGGAAGATGTCTCAGATTGTGTGAGGAAGATGATGGAGGCCGATATGCCTAGCTAGGCTTTGTTCTGTTTTGTGCTGCTTTGGGTATCCTAGCTTTTGTGTGTTTGCTTTTGTTTCTTTCTGTATTGTTTTGTCTTGCCAGTGTTTAGTCTAGCTTCCTTGTTTTATATTTTTTTTTTGCATATTAGCATAAAAAAAAGGATTGTGGTCATGGTTTTGGTTGGGTGACACTTTTTCGGGAGAAAATCTTCAGTGTACCCGGTCACTGATAAGCTGACATATAAGCATATGTTAGTTTTTTAATTTTGTGTTCACACTTCTCCATCATTATTTTATAGGTAGGTTAACAATTAAAAATTTACTGTAATGAAAATGCATAATTGCTACATTAATTGTCATATTTCTAAATGTAAATTTATTGATTTTTCTATTATAGAATTTTTTTAGTTCTTTTTGGTCCTATCATTTTTTTTAGTTTGATTTTACCCGATACATACTTATGCACCGTCTTGTCGATGGCCAGATACACCCATCAATCGCACAACAACATCACCTAACTTTTTGTTCTTATTCACAATTTAGTCTTCACACCAAACTTAGTGGCAGCTTATGCTTCCAAATTTTTAATTAGCCAATTAGTCCTATGTTGAATGTGTATTCAAATTCTGTTGGCAACCAATATAACAAAAAACATTTATCAGGAATATATTTTTAACAAAAAAATAAAAGTATTGCTAGCTGCCTCTTGTGTATATTAAAAGGAGGTGGTGACATGTAGAATAATGATAATACTAATTCTAATTTAAGAACATATATATAGTTATGAAACCAATTTTACAGCATTATGAAATTGAAAGTCTAGTTGCTTTCACAATATTATGTAACTTATTAGAGCCGTGATCCCATACATTTTCTTCGTTCAATATGTTAGAAAAACTTGATTGGTCTTCGGTAATTCCTTTACAAAAATTTCAAATCCGTTTCGATTTATAATAATACAAAATACCAATGAAATATCCGGAATACAAAATTTGGTACAAAGAATCCTAGAATCGAGTTCCGTGTATCACACGGTGTCCTTAAGACAAATTCACCGTCAACATCGTATGTGTTTGACGTTTGTCTCACAGGATAAAACGATTCACAGTGATTGTGTATTAACACTACCACTATTAGCGAACTTAAATCGTGATCTGAACTTACCATAGAAGAATACAAAAGTGAAGAACATGAGCAAGAAGTTGTAAGGCATAAAAAAAATTTGAGTAATTTTTTATGTCTGTGTGTTTTCCGTATATTTCCAAGAATGAGAGATACTCAATATATAAGTCATTCATTATAGGGAGAATTCAAAGAGGAAATCAAGAGACATAATTGGAAATAATTCTCATTAATCATGGCAATTTTAAAAGTCAAAACCGTTTTGATTTAAAAAATTTAATGTTTTAATTAATCTAGAATTAATCAAAATCAATTACCATTAAATTGGTAATTACAATTTTTGAAATTCAAAACTTAAATTTTGATAATGACAGAATTAATTTTGATATTAAATGTCATTCATATATATATACTTAATCAAGCATTTATTTTCCCATCAATATTAATTTTGATAATGACAGAATTAATTTTGATATTAAATGTCATTCATATATATATACTTAATCAAGCATTTATTTTCCCATCAATATGGGACTCATTATTTTTTTTTCAAAATCCAACTGGTGTATTCCGAGTATCAATTTCTCACCCCTTTACCATTTTTCCAACACATAATTCCTATTGGCACGGATGTAAGTTACGGATTTAAGAAAAAAAAATTGTAGGCTTCTTATAGGGATGAATTCCGCATATATATATATATATATATATATATATATATATATATATATGTATATGTATATGTATGTTTGTTTATAAATTAAGGAATAATCAAACCATAGAACAAATTATTGTTTCTAACCAAATTTTAATGTTTTATTGTTTGTAACAAATCATCATAATACATTATTGTTTTCAATAAAAAAATACAAAACTACCCTTTTATCCTTTTTTTTCCCTTTTTTTTTTCTCTCCATTACTCATCTATCTCTATCACTCATCTCTATCAACCATCTTTTTATCACTCATATCTTTATCAAATCTTAGTTCTCAACGAAATTTTATTAAAAAATTAAAATTATTTTGAAGGAAAATCATAAAGAAACTAAGATCTGGGAAGAGTTTTTTAAAAATTTCGAGTTTGCGGTTGAATCTTTCCTCAAAACTTCAAGATTTGTAAATCTTCAATTTCAATATCATTATTGTGTTTCTTACATGATAATGTTGATGGGCCTTTGTTATTTTGTTTCAATTTTAAAGTTTTTTTTTGTGACAGTGGAAGAAACATCGATTTCGGTTTGAAATTATATTTCACGCAATGTGTCACAGTAAAAGTGATATAAGTTGGTTATTTCATATTTAATGTAACATATCACCTAATATTATGCAATCATGTATTTTTGAGGTACATGAGATATTTCATGTCCAACATGACATACATGAGACATTTCATATCGAACAAGACATATATGAGATATTTCATGCCCAACATGATATACATTGGATATTTCATGCCTTATATAAAATGCTGTATAAATAGGATATTTCATACCCAACATGACATATAAAGGATATTTCATGCACAACATGATATACGTGGGATATTTCATGTCTTGTAAGAAATACTGCATAAAGAGGATATTTCATACCTATTATGACATACATAAGATATTTCATGCTCAACATGACATACATGAGATATTTCATACAAAACATGATACACATGTGATATTTCATACCTTATATGAAATACTGCATAAATTGGATATTTCATACCCAACATGACATATAAAGGATATTTCATGCATAACATGATATATATGGAATATTTCATGCCTTGCATGAAATATTGCATAAGAGGATATTTCATACCCAACATGACAAACATAGGATATTTCATACTCAACATGACATACATGAGATTTTTAATGCACAACATGATATACATGAAATATTTCATGCCTTACATGATATATTTCATGTCTTACATGAAATACTGTATAAATATGATATTTCATACCTAACATGACATACATGAGATATTTCATGGACGACATAATATATATGAGATATTTCATGTCTTGCATGAAATACTGTATAAAGGGGATATTTCATACCAAACATGACATACATGAGATATTTCATGTCAAACATGACATTTCATACACAACATAATATATATGAGATATTTCATGCCTTACATGAGATATTTCATAAATAAGATATTTCATACCCAACATGACATACATAGGATATTTCATGCCCAACATGACATACATGAGATATTTCATGCACAACATAATATATATGGGATATTTCATGCCTTGCATAAAATATTGTATAAAGGAGATATTTCATACCAAACATGACATACATATGATATTTCATACCCAACATGACATACATGAGATAGTTCATGCTTTACATGATATATCCGTAGGAAATGTGAAATATTTGTTTTTCTTATAATTTTTTAATGAACTGATTTTTTTTTCAATTGTTAGTTTCTTTAATAACTATGAAAAGCTTTAGGTTAGCAATCAATTACAACGGTCGATGAGATGATTTAGATTATGTAGATGGGGAATTTATTGGGGAGTGGATGGAAAACAAGTTGTCATTAAATGAGTTGGTGGAGATGACATACAGATTGACTGGGATTGACAGAAGTATTTATGATATCATTCTTTATGGGGTGATTAAGTTACGATCACATTGGATAAAATACCGCGTGAAACGTGACAATAATATTGATTTTGTTTTTTGCGATGATTCACTGATCAAGGAGATTTATATCGATATGGAGAAGAGAGTGGGTGGAGATGGATGTGGAGATGGACATGTACACAAACTTCCACTATCGTTTTTCACGTATGATAATGTTGGATGTTACACTATAGATTCTTATACTAAGGATGAGAAATCAAAGGAGCATGATTATCCTAGTAGTCCCGTTGATACTTTTGTCAGAGTTGAGCAGGGTGCCGGTGTTGAGGATGGTATTGTAGGAACTATGAATTATGGTGGTTTTAGGTTACTTTTGGTGGTCCATCACATGATCCTTTTCCTGCAGTTCCGTCACGTTGGATCCTCCCTTGTGTAGGTCAGTATTCGTAAGTTTGACTTAGATATGTTTTCATGTGCTCATGCAATTGCAGTTTGCAGATATGTTCCTTTCCTAATTATTATGTGTTCATATGCGCATTCAAATGAATGATGGTAATAACTAATTTTCATGTTTTCCAGGCATACAAGGATTCCAAAAGAATGGCTATGCAGTGATTACTTCACAACTCAACGACTTCAAACAACATATGCACCTTCGATACACCTAGTACCTCATCCTTATAGTTCGGTCTTTCTAGAACATGTTAGTTCTTGCATTGTACATCCACCTGAAGAGAGAAGACCATCGGGCAAACTGAAAAAAATTAGGATACGTTATTCGTTAGAAGGGTCTGAAACAAGGGTATGTATCAATTGTGGAGATTCTGGACACAATCGCATCACTTGCATTAAGCATTGTCAAGCACCATCTATTAGCAAATCAAGTTTTTCATCAAATGCAAAAACCTCTGGTTCATAGGCAGCGTGCATATGGAAGGTGCGGGGTGCTTGGACATAATATTCAAACATGCTCAAACGTAAACTATGAAACTTTTATTTTATAACGTTACAACTTTAGTTGAGTTTTAGATGTTAACTTTTGAAACTTGTTGAGTATTGGTTGTTAGCAGTTGAAGCTTTTATTTTAAACTTTTTTTTAAAAGTAATTCATTGCAATTTAGATTGTTATTTATTGTGTAAAATGATGAACATGTGTACAACTTTTGTTCAAAAATTATGGACTTGGTTTGAGTTAAATTATTAAAGCATTGTTACAATCAATTCTTAATTTTACATTTGGGTATATGTATTGTGTTTAAAATGGAAGAGAGAATAAACAAAATATTGTACTATTATTTTGTGATGAAAAAACTGACAATTAGATTCTACATATGGTTTTTTACATTTAATTTGAATTTTCTCTGTTTACATAGCAACATCTTTCTAATGTCATTGACATGGCTTCGAAACTTGAAAAAACCATTCGCCAATTTCATTTCTAATGTTCTTCATATCGTCCTCTGTGGAGTCCATTTGTTAACATTTATCTTGAAGAATATTTTTGTAAATGAACACACCACAACTCCTCATACATTTACAAATAATAGTTGTCAATATCGATAAGTAGTAATAAAAGGTTGAAAATAAACAAACAAACATTAAAAAATATTCTCACGTGTCATGTTGTTGAGGAATCAAGTATGATTCAACAACATCAACCTCCAACTGCTTAGGATCGGATTTACATTGCTCATAATATCCAGTAGCACGAAATATACCAGGTAAAAATGAGACAAGTGACTTAATATGAGGTATCCATTGTCTCTGTTTGTTATTGTCATTCCCCTCTGTAATGAGTCTTAAATCTCAATTTTGTGCATGTAAAAGTTAAGTTCACATAACACCTAATGATAGGAACATACATAACAGTGTATCAAAATCTAAATTCCAAGAAATGAATATTAAAAACCTTAAACCTAAAAAATCAATTCTGAAACAAAATCAAAAGTATAAACATAATAAATTTACATGACTGTAATCAACTCATAACATACGGAGCACAGTTAGTCACTGAAATCTCACAACACTTACTAATATGACTTAACATCAGTGAATATGCTGCAAAAAAATAAAATCTATATGTTGATAAATGAACTCTGTCTACATATAAATCGGTAGTCAAAACGGTTCTGAATTTGGTTTTTTTAATCTTTTATTTGTACTAAAGAAAGTTTAATTTTGAAACAAAATCAAACATAATAAAATTTACATGACTGTAATTAACTCATAACATAGAATACAGTTAGTCACTGAAATCTCAGAACACTGATTAATACAACTTAACATCAGTGAATATATTGCAAAAAAAAAAAATCCACTACATGTTGATAAATAAACTCTGTCTACATATAAGTTGATAGTCAAAACGGTTCTGAATTTGTTTTTTTTTAATCTTTTACTTGTACTCATGAAAGTCTTATTTTGAACCAAAATCAAACATAATAAAATTTTTATGACTCAAATCAACTCATAACACGTATAACACGGTTAGTCACTGATATCTCACAACACTGAATAACACAACTTAACATCTGTGAATATGTTGTAAAAAAAATCCACTACATGTTGATAAATGAACTCTGTCTATATATAAATCGATAGTCAAAGCGATTCTGAATTTGTTTTTTTTATATATATATTTTAATTGTACCAATGAAAATCTAATTATGAAACAAAATCAAAAGTAGAAACATAATCAAATGTACATGACTCTAATCAACTCATAAACTAAACTTTGAATTTAACTGATTCTTTAGGCAAGGAAATAAGTATAAATTGTCTCCTCCACTTGAAGTTCCTATCTGTTATCAATTCAATGTTTTTATAGATTGCTGTGATGGAAGTGATGAGTATGATAACAACATCATATGTCCCAACGCCTGTGTCATGAGTGGGAATCTCGAGTACAAAATTGGAAATCATGTATTTACAATCAGTCATTTGGACTCCATTGATGCTAAAGAAACCAAAAATGATGTCAATTTGGAGGACTTGATTGAGAAGCTTAAAGGTATTGATTTGTTTGTGTCAGTTCTAATTCAGTTCAACAGTTTATGTGACTAAGTTTCAGCTAAATAATTCTAGGGTTGAAGATGTTATTAATTCTACAATTGGTTCTCATTAGTTTTGCTATGATTAATCATATAAATCTTAATTTACATAATAATTAGAGATGAACAAAAGATATCTTAATTTACATAATAAATTAGAGATGAACAAATAGGAATCCAAACATAAATTCAGTTAAAAAAAATAAAAACTTTGTACTGATATTCTGGAGACATAAAAATAAGCCTATTTTCTAAAACAAAAAATAAAATAAAATAAAAGAGAGAGCAAAACCAGTAGCTTTTGAATCCACAATGCATTGTTCCTTGCGTCTAGATCCCACAAAAGGATGAATTTACTTTTATAACAAAAATATTATGAACATGAACAATAATTCAATAATTCAATCTTTTGCCTGCACTATTTTTGCACAAATCAAGCATATACATGAATCTAAACTACCCCAATTACTCATGATCATAATCTGATAATCACCAAGAAAAGTCATAATCTTATAATCACCAACATTAATTGATATCACCAAGAAAAGCCAAAACCGATAGCAACAAACAACAACAAGCAACAACCCTAGCAAAGAAAAAACACAGGTTGCGCAATAGTTCAAACCAAAATAATCTGATAATCACCAAGAAAAGTCATAATCTTATAATCACAAACATTAATTGATATCACCAAGAAAAGAAAACATTATATAAACAAACCAAACATGAAACGATGAAAAAAAAAGGAGCAAGAAACAACCAACTGAAGAAACACCAGAAGACATAACAACCTACACCTTAAACAAGCACCAAACCAGATCAACACAAAAACAAAGCAGACATAAAATGACAAAAGAAACAAATGACTCCCCAAAATAGTACCTTTGTTTGCTGCATATAAATTAAACTTATAAACATAGATTGCGACACTTTTAATCAGATATATAAGCCTTTGTTTTCTCATTCAAGACTTTTAACAAACATCTAGTAGTCTCTATCAACCACTTCACTAAATGTTTTAAATTTAACCTATCAAATCAAAGAAAATTTTCATTGGTAATTGGCTTTTGTAAAAATCTCATTAATCAACAAAAAAATTGAACAAAAAATGTACCTTGAACAATTATATTCTAACTCAAGATGAAGTGGGTTGAAGACGGGTCAAAATTGGGTCACAAACGGGTTTTGTAACAAAAAGGTCAAGGTCAACCTAGGTCGTAGAAAAACACCTAATTCTTCTTCGTCTGCGTCGCACGATCCAATACCTTCCTTTCTTCCTTTCTTCCGCTCTTTTTCTTCTTCTTCGTCGGCAGAGTTGGGTCGGTGTCACCCTTATCTCATCGCCATTATACGGTTGCCCATCTATTCTCCGATGACCTCTGCCTCTCTCACTATAGTTGAAGACGATGTTTTTTTTCCTATTGATAATGACATTAAAAGAATTTAGGTTTATGTTTGTAAAAATAATAATAATTATTTTGGTTTATATTTATAAACAAAATTGATTTTTCTTTTAAAAAAATGGGCATTTTAAACTTTACAACTTACACCTGGTGAAAAACAATGATTTAATTTTTTTTTTGATAAAAAACAATAATCCATTTCTTGATTTGACTACTTTTACAAATGTCCCTAAATTAAATGTATCCTTGATGTTCTCTTTGAGAGTTGAGATCATTAATTAATGACAGAAGAAATAACTAATGCAACTAGGTGATAACATTAAGGTGGACAAAAAGGATTTAAATTATTTGTCAAAAAATGGCGTCCCAATTTGTGTCTAACCAACCAAATTGGAACATGTATATATATATTTTTTTACATTTAATTATTATTTTTTAAAAGCATGTGCACATGGTTCAATCTGATTGGTTAGACACAAATTGAAACACTATTTTTTTATAGGTGATTTGAATCCCAACATCAAACTCCAAATGAGAATGAAGAGTTCCCATTAAGTGCATTAAGTGATAGATGGTTAACTATTATTAGAGATCCCACATTTAAAGTACAAGAAAATAGTATGATTCCTATATTGAAAAATCATATAACAATACAATACTTATGGATGTCACAATCCAATAGATTAGTCTTTTGAGTTGTAGTTAAAAAATTAATATAATTTATGTGATATGGTGAATGAAATAATAAGAGCAAATTAATTGCCACATCATTTGAAAGATTGATGATGAGATACTGCTACTTGCTACCAAAATCATGCACTCCATATAGTGGTGTAAATCTGGACAGAACAGGCCAGCCCAAGTGATCCGGCCTGTCCAGGCCTGTTTTTGAAAACGAGATGTGCCATGTCCGAGCCTCGATTTAGTCCAACGAGGGCCCCGCATGGCACGTGGGCCCGTCTTTGGCGTGTCGTGCCGTGCCGTGCACGCAGGCCACAGCCCGACGGCCGGCGTGCCCTACAGACCAGACCTTAACTTTTTTTTCTTTTTTTTTTAGGTTTTGGGTTTAGACTTTAGGGTTTAGGGAAAATACATAATATCAAATTAACAATGCATTTATGTCAATGTAATTTTCGTTACAATTTGTTTATCCTTTTAATTGATTATTATGAAAAATAAAGCGTTTATTTGTCATTACAATTTTTTTAGTTAGATAAATTTATAATTTTTTATAGAAAAATACTAAAATAATGAAAAAAATGAATAAAGATAAAGTATTACAAAAAAAAAATATATAGATGAAGTTACGATAATATGAAATGAAGAATTATTTATTTATTTTTGAATTATGAAATTCATTATTATATATTTACATGATTACCTCATTGAAAAATGTACCAAGAAAAACCTAGTGGGATAAAAACTAGGCAAGGGAAAAAGAGTGCAATCGTATTACAACTTACAAGTACATGTACATGTAAAAGTATAACCTAGTTCTGGCCCTAACCACTACCGGAAGACTCATCAACATATAGATTGTTGAATTTATAATAAGTTAATTATTTACAGTTTGGTTTTGCAACCTTTTTTTAGCATGCTCCCAATCCCGAGGCTTGTTAATACCTCCATCATCTTCGGAGACAAACAACTTCTTCTTGGTTCAATTATACGTCCACTGGTGCTAAATGATTGTTCTGAAGACACCATGGACATATGGATAACCAGTACTTCATGTGCTAGGTGTGACAGAACCGGATACCTGTACCTATAGGTCTTCCACCATAACAACAATTAAAACTCTTCTTTGACTTTGACATCATCAAACTGTGCTTCAAGGTACCTATTCAGTTCGGCACAAGAAGATGGACCAGATCTTTACTCTGAAGAAGTACTTACTGATTTGTTCTTTTTTCACCATTTGAGAAGGCTCCAACTTGTTTGCTTCGGCTCTATCTCCTTATCTGCTGATTGGTGGGTGTCAATGTTGGCAAACCTGCGCTCATATATATGAAAAATTTTGAACAACTTGTTTCGAATGTCAGTAACCTGTTCTGAATAATCTATTGCCAAATTAGTACCGATAAACTTAAGCAAAAATTCTTAGCCAGATAATTTAACCCTAGGATCTACTATAACACTTAGGGCATAAAATAGAGGAATGTTAGCCTAATATTTTTTCAACTTTGTCTCCATGGCACTAATTGCAGGGCCTAGATGTTCATCTTCCCTATAACTGTTCAATGCTTCAAACATTTTCACTATTTGATGGATTGCCTGGGAAGATGTAGGGTAATAAACCCCGAAAAGAGTTATAGTGGCATTGTAAAATATCTTTAAAAATTGAACAAAAACCCCTGCCACATACCAATCATTTGAGGTATGTGCTTTTACTTCAGGACGACCAGTTTCAGCCAATTTCATGTTATAAAAACATGTAATGTTTGTATCATAATCCAAACAATTGTCCAGTATTTAGTAAGTAGAGTTCCACCTTATCGGCATATCAGTTTGGAATCGTCCATGTGTGAGACTGTTTAATGTACAATGTCTCTTGAATTCTTGGAATCTAGGATTAGAATTGCCAATCCAAGAAATGGCATCTCTGATGCGATATATTTGATCGCTTACCTGCTTTAAACCAGCCTGTATAACTAAATTTATGATATGACATGCACACCGTTGATGGAAGAAATAACCTTCATCTTGCGGGATATTTCTTTCAACAAACAATGCAGTAGAGCTAGTATTTGTAGATGCATTATCTAATGTGATAGAAAGGATGCGATGTGTGATTTCATAAGTTTATAAGACAGAAAGAATGACATTAAAAATATTTTTTACGGTATGTGCAAAATCCATAGGATGAAAAACAAGAAGTCTATTTGTTATCCTCCATTCAGAATCTAAATAGTATCTTGTGACACATAAATAGTCATGTTTGGAATATACATTCCAAATATCGGAAGTTAATGCAGCAGAGACACTTAGATGTTGTATATCAACAATCAAGTCATCTCTTTGGGTTTCAAACAATCTTATCAAATCGTTTATAGTGGTGGTTCTAGAAATAGTTTTAAATTGGGGTTTGAATGCAGATGTGATTAATTCTTGAAAAAATACATTGTCACCAACATTGATCGGTTGATCAGTTTGTGCAATGTATCGGAGCAATCTCTAGCATGGCCCTCGACATACCGCCATATCGTAACAGACCCGTTGTAGTTGTGTCTGGGTTGTAATGTCTACCTGTCCATGTGCAGACATACATTTGAGCATATGCCTTCTCAAATGACCAGTTCCCTTTCTACTTATGGCATAGTCCTTACGACAAAACTTACATTTAACTCTGTGCCCCGTCGTCCCTTTTGGGAGTGTCATTTAAACTATGTCGAAACACTGTCAGACATCTAATGTTTCGGCGGAACCGGAAGGTCCTGCTTGGGTTTGAGTCGGCTTAGAAAGATCAAATTCACCGTTCAGCATTCAAACCACTCGGAAAATAAGACTGCTAGTTATGATCAATTTCCTGAAATACAAATATTAAAATTAATACTACACTTAAAATTCATAATATGCTAACACCAAATATTAAAATTAACTACTACACTTAAAATTTATAATTTACTAACAAAAAATATTAAAATTCACTAATACAAATTAAATTGATAAATTTACTAACAAAAAATATTAAAATTCACTAATACAAATTAAATTGATAAATTTACTAACAACAAATATTAAAATTAATACTACACTTAAAAATCATAGTTTTCTAACAAAACATATTAAATTAACCACTACACTTAAAATTCATAATATACTGACAACAAATATTAAAATTTACTACTACACTTAAAATTAATAATTTACTAACAAAAAATATTAAAAATCACTAATACAAATTAAATTGATAAATTTACTAACAAAAAATATTTAAATTCACTAATACAAATTAAATTGATAAATTTACTAACAACAAATTTCAAAATTAATACTAAACTTAAAAATCTTATTTTGCTAAACATAATTGTTGATGTCGATTTCTGGATTATGTCAGAAAAGCCAACAAAGATAGGATTTCGGCTACTGATTCAAAGAGAAAGAGATTCAAAGAGAGTAATGAAGACAAGCTTTTACGTGGTAAAACTTCGATGACCGGAGAAACGTCCACGGGTGGTTGAAGGATCAACCAAGCCAAAATCCACTATGAAAATATGATGTTTACAAGCTCTCGATCTCTCTTTTTTCTTTTTGTATTTGCCATGATTCCTGTATGCTATTTTGCCTATCTCTTTTGGAACCAGATTATGGGTCTATTTATATTCTTATAGAACCCTAATCTGCTTTGTACAAGTAATACGAGATCTTTGTATTTAATTGTGATTCGGTTACTTGTTTGAGGCTGATTTGTCTTCTTTCCTGTTTCGAAGTATCTTATGGAAATCGAGTGGGATTCTAGTAGTGCAGTTCAATTTAGACTTGTTTCCTTATAAGAATGTAGTCTTCGTAAAGAAATCAGGTTATTTCCTGATCAGGGACTCTTCTAACTTAATGTTCCATTTTATTTGGGATTCCTTTCTGATGGATATCTTTGCGTATTTAATGACTTAATCCGTGTGAAATAAGCACCAAGTTCTTACTCGAGTTGTATTTATTCCCGAGTAAGAGCAATACCTGATGGTCCCGAGTAGCGCCGTTTGAGCCCGAGTGAAAGTGTTGTTTAACCAGTCCCGAGTGTTGTTAACTGATCCCGAGTAGGTTTCATTCAATATATGATTACTCAGGCTTTTTTCTCTTTAATGATGCCTCGTAGGATATTTCCTGAGTGCCCATTTAGGTGTCCACCTGGCTATTTTCTCCTTCCTATCAATGACGTGTATGCTTGGTAAAATTCACTTACGAAAATACCCCCTTAAAATATTTTTACCGAGTAAATTTCATTTCGGCCAAGAGTATTTTAATCGTCTTAATTTTTATTCGTCAGAATAGCCGTCTTGTCATAATGGCATGTCTTAATGGTGACTCTGTAATTTCGATTCGCTTCATCACACGAGATCTTAAATGATGGCAACGTTTTGAAGTTCTGACGATCGAGGGCTACTTCCTGTTTTGACACGCGTCCCTCGTCTTTTCGTTTTACGATATCATTTATGAGAAATAATTTTTACGTTTCCCCAAACGCTGCCTATGTCATCGAGTTTCGTCATAAATTTTTTCCCGCCTTAAAATCCTAGGGTTCCGTGCCGTCTCTTCTTAAAATTCTTTGCTGAGAGACATCGTTTGTTTATTCTCAACAAATTTCAGTAGAAATTTCTTTAATCTCATATTTCTTTTTCCAGAAGTTCAAGATTCTCCGTTTGAAGATCTTGCATCAATCTAAATTCAAGGTTAGTTTTAATGGGGCCATCTTCCTGCCATCGTCTCTTTAAAATTGCTTTTGATGCATTAGAACGTGGGGATTTCCAGTTAGTTTCTTGCATTAAACGATTACTGGGGGATATCCCAATAGATGAACCTCCATTCTTAGAGGTTGACGTTTCTAGGCTTCACCCTGACGTCACTTTCAGCCCTATATCGAGTTCTCCATCTAGTTCTGATTCTGATTCTGATTCTGATTCTGATATTTCTGATCACAGGGTATCTTTTCGAAGGATAGGTAAGCATCAGAGCAGAAGTAAGGTATACAAGCACGGCTCGAGCAGCGTTCAGACCAGGGAACAAACTGTTATCGAGGGTGACGTTGATGAAGTGTACATGGCGTCTCATCTTTCGTTTTCTGATACTCGCCTGAGTGGCTTTGATACTGAGCCGAATGTGGTCGGGCCAGCTGAGATAGAAAAATACCGCTCCCGATTCGACATGCCCCGATTCAGTCACTTTGGTTCCTGCGGGGGATAGAGCCGTATGGAATCCTCCTGAGGGTATGGTCGCGATTTATGAATCCATGCTTTGCTGTGGTGTCACACTTCCCCTTCATCCTTTTATTGCATGGTTTTTAGCAGAAGCAGGGATAGCCCCAGCTCAGTTGGCCCAGAATAGTTACAAAGTCTTGATGTGGATGTGGCACATGTTCAGTCGAATGAACCTTTCGCCGCCTTCCCCGAATGAAATTAGGCATTTCTTTACACTGAGGCAGGTTAGCAAAACAGGAACCTATTTTATTACGTCAACTCCATCGGACGGTTGGGTCCCCAAAGAAGCAAAGGTGAATCGGGAGGTCGATGCTTCTGATAACCCAAAAAAGAAGGGTTTTGTATGGGGATTCCCTACATCCAATAAGTTCTGGAAGAACAGTTGGTTTTTTGCGTGAGGGGCTCTCGAGCTCAACGTCACTGTTGAATCTGGGGATTCCCAAACGGTGTTGAGTGTTCCCCGTTTCTTCTGTTCCCCCGAAGCGTGGAACAGAAAAATAATTGATTATAATGATTCTGAGCTGAAGAGGCTGACTCGGGCAGCTGTTCATACTCTGGAGAAGAGGAGCAAGCGCTACCTTTTTAAAGAGGAGGATTTGATAAAGCTCGGCTTCTTCAGACAAATTTTAAGCCATCGCAGGCGATGTAAGTAACCCGGCGCTCTTTCTGTTGTATTTTTCTGCTTTTCATTTTCTTTTCTAACACGATTTTTTTTTTTGTGTTCGATACGGACGTTGTCAGCGATCTTCAGGCTCGCAAGGTGAAGGCGATTTTACAAGCGAGTAGAAAGAAAGCTTCCCGTAATTGCGATGAGGGTATTGCTCCACCCGAGCCTGATGAGGAAACCGATATTACTGAGGAACGAATTCCAGAGTGCGTTGTTCAGGGTGCTCAGCCTCCTACTCAGGATTCTGCTGGTCCAAGTGGCCAGAGTGAAGGCCAGTGTGAAGAGCCTGATGGACGGTTTGAAGCCGGCGATGGTGGTAACTTCTTGACGGATCAAGTGCCTGCAGGTGTCGAATTCTTTGTGTCTTTTCGGGATGATCCGTAGGAAGATCCTGCTTCTGATCTTAACTTCCACAGTTCTCGGGGTGAGAAGCGAAAGACAGTTAGTTCGCCGTCTCGTCCTCTCAAAATTCCTCGGTTAGTCTCATTTATTGACTCCTGTGACGAAGATGTTGCAGATGAGATTGCCTCGAGTGTTGGCGCTGGAGCATCAGTAGATGCAACCACTTCAGAACCGAGTAGGGCTTCTTCTACCTCCGAAGTTGGAGATATGGGGGCTGAACCTTCAGGGGTTCCTTCTCCATCCTTATAACCGAACAGGGCTTCTCTTGCCCCCGAGTTTGAAAATCTGGGAGCTGAACCCTCGGGGGTTCCTTTATTCCTTTCTCCCCAGGATATGTTACGGGAGATGTCCTCCTATAGGGCTTTTATCTGGGAAGACCGTTGGAGCAGCTTTCGGGATGGTTCCCTGACCGAACGTCTCTAAAATGTTTTTAACGGTGCATCTTATGTAAGTTGAATCTGACTCCTTTATTGTTTTGCTTCTGCCAGATTTCTAAGTATATTTCTTTACAGATGGTGGTCGAATTCGCTGAGCTTAATCAGACGCAGCAACATCAAGCAGATCGAATAAGGCGTCTAGAGGCTCAGCTGAAGACGAGTGAGGAGGGCCGTGCTCGAGCCGAGAAAGCTTACCAGCAGGAGGTCGGTTATGTACAAATATTTGCTAACCATTGTCTGGCGAAGAAGGTTGAAGCCGAGGACAAGGCATCTTTGGCAGATGAGAAGGTTGCATCACTTCAAAATCTTCTATCTTCTGCTGAAGAATCCATGCTCAAGGCGGAGCAGGAGGCGGAGCAGGCGAAGTCGGCGTATGACAAAAAAATCGAAGATCTGGAGTGCCAAGTGCTGACAGTTGAATCCCTTTCCCGAGAGGCCAGGTTGGAACTTGAAGTCCAAGGGGTGGATTGTTTTAAAAGATCCCCTGCTTACGATGCCCTACTTTTTCAGGAATTTCAACGTGGGCTAGTTTCAGCCGGCGAGTTCTTCAAAGTTAAGAATAGGGCTACTGAGAAGGCCCGAGCTAATTGGGAGCTGTCAATCAAACACCAAATGGACCGGTCCTTGGAATCTCTTCGAATTCAGATGAAGGAATGGAGAGCCTACTGCCGTAGTCAAGGCAAAGAGCCTCATCCCATGCATTTAGAGATTCCGTTCGAGCATTCTCTCTCGACATTTTATGCAAGTCAAGAGTCGTTGGAGGGTGTAGTCCCAGACGTCGGGCCTGTCCCGGGTGAGGATTACAGCCAGTGGATGGATGATACTGTCGACGATATCACTTGGCCGTTTAATGAGAGCCTGCTTCGTGAGTACGAGATGGTGCCAGATCCGAGTATTGGCAAAGGCTAGAAATCGTCGCAACTTTAATTTTGTAGAATTGTAGAAAATTTTGATTATTTTTTACTTTGTACAGATCCATTCTTTAAACTGTAACCATTCTTTTAGGAGCAATAAAATTCTATTTATTTTGAATTGAATGGTCTTGATCTGTTTATTACTGATTGTTGTCGAGTACTGTATTAAACTGGCTGATGTTCAGGTACCCGAATGACTTCAATTGCCAAGTATCTTATTAAACTGGCTGATTCGAGGTTCGGGTAACTTAACCGAGTATCTTATTAAACCGGTTGTTACCCGAATGACTTCAATTGCCAAGTATCTTATTAAACTGGCTATTTATTATTAGCCGAGTCATCTTGAAACAGGCAAGTTTGCACTTGTGTTTCATACCCGGTTGCTACCTGAACATTACATCAAGGCTCACCATGATCAAACGTTCGAGTCCTTACGCAATACCAAGGACGTCTCCCCAGTTTTTATGCGCAAGGGTTTGCCGAATCGCTGAGCTCTTTTTTTTAAAAAAGAAATTGCTTCAACCCAGCTACGCATTTCACCGGAATTTCTCCCGATAGCGTCTTGAGCATTTTTCCAGAGTTTGGTGTATCGGGTTTGCCTTTTTGCGAAGGTCATTTAGACCCTGCTCGGTTGGCATGCTCCTACGAGCTTCTCCGCCCATTCGGGATTTGATGGTCCCGAGAATTCTATTTGCATGTTCTTATTATCATGCTCTTTTTCCATATGTTCTTATTATCATATGCTTTCTTTTGGAAATCCCGAGCTAGATGCTTTTCTTTCGAAAATTTCTAGTAGTTTTATTTATTACTGCAAAAATCAACAAAGATTCAAATTACAGTTTAATATTTATCCTAACTAATATTGTCCTGACTAGAAAAAAGAACATGTAATTTTAAGGATAGAAAATCTTCAGATATTGGGCATTGCATGGTCAGGGTAAAACCCCTCCATTGGGTCGAGCAATCCAATAAGCTCCATGGCCAGCTATCCCCTCGATCTTGTATGGACCTTCCCATTTATCAACCAGGGACCCTGCGGCTTTATTTTTTGTGTTTAATGACATCTTCCTGAGCACCAGGTCTCCTAGCTGGAATTCCCTGATCTGATAATGAGAGTTGTAGTGGCGAGCCACTCTTTGTTGATATGCTGTATTTCTTATTCGGGACTTTTCCCTCTTTTCTTCTAGCTCATCCAAACTTTGTAGCAGCGTATCAACATTCTGTTCTTCATCGTATAGCCTGACCCGTGGTGACGCATACGATGTTTCTATAGGAATAACAGCTTCTGTTCCAAATGCTAAAGTATATGGAGTCTCTCCTGTTGAAGTCCTCGTTGTCGTTCGATATGCCCATGATACTTCGGAAAGCTTTTCAACCCAGCTTCCTTTTTTGGCATCCAGCTTTGCTTTGATGGTGTGCTTGATAATTTTATTTACTGCTTCTACCTGCCTATTTGTTTGAGGGTGGGCTGGTGTGGCATAATAATTAGCAATCTGGTACTTCTCGCACAACTGTCTGAACTTCAGGTTATCAAACTGGGTGCCATTATCAGTGATTATAGTGTCCGGAACTCCAAACCTATAAAGTATGTTTTTCTTTACAAAATTTGTGGTGTTAGCTTCTGTGATATGCACCAGCGCTTCAGCTTCTGCTCATTTTGTGAAATAATCGACAACGACTATGGCGTACTTTGCTCCATCCCCTGTCCTAGCTGGATTTGGGCCGATCAGGTCTAGGCCCCACATGGCGAATGGCCATGGGGAGGTGAGGTTTTTGAGTTTTTCTGGGGGTTGTCAGATATCGTTAGCAATCCTTTGACAGGTATTGCAACTTTCCGACCATTGCTGTACGTCTGAGAAAAGCGTAGGCCAGTAATAGCCTTGCCTGATTACCTTATGCGCCAGACTTCTACCCCCAGTGTGGTTCCCGTAAACTCTTCTGTGGATCTCTTAAAGTATTCGATGTGCATCTTCTTCCGGTACACATATCTGGAGAGCTCGGGAAAACCCCCTTCTGTATAATTCTCCTCCGATCATGGTATACCTAGCCGATCGATACCTGATGCGCTTTGCTAATACTGGATCTTTTGGGAGCACGCCTTCTTCCAGAAACCTTCTCAGCTAGACCATCCAACCGTCTTGCAGTGTTCAGATTTTTGAAATTTCCAAATGCTTAGGTTCAGCTGTACTCGATTTAAGTAGGTTTGCAACTGGAATGTTCTTTGGTCTGATTGAGGTTGTTGCTGACGCTAATTTAGACAATGTGTCAGCCTTTTCATTTTCTTCCCTGGGGATCTGAGCGATCTTGTATTCTTTAAATTTTTGGAGGACCTATTTCGCGATGTCACGGTAGGCTATCATTCCTTCATCTTTGGCATGGTACTCGTCCATAACCTGGTTGACAACTACCTGTGAATCGCTGAATATCTCAACTTCATCTGCCCCGAGAGCTTTTTAGACTCTGATTCTAGCTAACAATGCCTCGTACTCGGCTTGATTATTGGTTGCTTTAAAATCAAATCTCATGGCACATTCAACATCATCTCCTTCTGGTGTGTGAACTACGATCCCTGCCCCACTGCCATGTGTATTTGAAGAGCCATCAACATACAGTTTCCATGGGAAACTCTTATCCAAGAGTCTTTTTGCTTCCAGGTTTGGTTCTGTGAATTCGGCTATGAAGTCTGCCACAGCTTGTCCTTTGAGGGAGGTTCTGGGGACATAATGAATATCGAATTCACTTAGCTCGATTACCCATTTGGTAAGTCTTCCTGATATTTCTAGTTTTTGTAAAATTTGTCTTAATGGGCAATTGGTGAGAACCTTGATTGTATGGGTCTGAAAATATGGTCTCAACTTTTTTACAGCTGAAACCAATGCTAAGGCCATCTTCTCTGCCTGTGAGTACCTGGTCTCAGCCGGTACGAGTGCCTTGCTGGTATAATACACTAGTTTCTGCACTCCATCTTCTGTTCTGACTAAGACTGAACTTGCTGCAAGCTCAGTTATTGACAGATACAGCTGAAGTATTTCCCCTTTTTACAGTTTTGGGAGAACGGGAGCCTGTCCCAAGTACTCTTTTATTTTTAAGAATGCCTGCTCACACTCTTTATTCCACTCGAGTCCTTTCCCTTTTTTGATTATCTTGAAGAAGGGTGCGCACCTGTATGTAGCCCTTGAGATGAATCTTCCCAAAGAGGCTAAACACCCTGTTAAGCGCTGTACCTTTTTCAATGTTTTTGGTGAGGTCATTTCTTACAAAGCCTGGATTTTCTCAGGATTAACTTCGATTCCTCTTTGATGGACTTGAAAACCCAAGAATCTCCCCGAATGAACTCCGAATAAACATTTGTTCGGGTTTAATTTCATCTGGTATCTTCTCAGAACATCAAATGTCTCTCGGAGGTCCCAGACATGCTCATATGCCGAGACGTTTTTAGTCAACATGTCATCAATGTACACTTCCATGTTCCTTCCTATTTGCCGCGTGAAGATTTTGTTGACCAACCTTTGATACGTAGCACCTGTATTTTTTAAACCGAAGGGCAATACTGTATAGCAATATAAACCCTGATCCGTTGTGAAAGCTGTTTTTTCTTCATCAGCTTTGTTCATCCGGATCTGATTGTATCCCGAGTAAGCGTCCATGAAGCTGAGCAATTCGTGACCTGCTGTGGCATCTACTAGCTGGTCTATCCTTGGAAGTGGAAAGCTATCATTTGGACATGCCTTGTTTAGATCCATGAAATCTACGCACATCCTCTAACGAGGACTACGTTGGCGACCCACTGAGGGTAGCTGACTTCTCTAATTGATCCAGTGGCCAGTAGCTTTTCCACCTCTTGTTTGATTGCTTGACTTCTTTCAGGATTGAACGATCTTCTCTTTTGTATTACCAGTTTTACATTCGGGTTAACTGCGAGGTGGTGGGATATTACTCGAGCATCTATTCCGATCATATCTTTGTGACTCCAAGCGAATACAACTTTGTACTCTCTAAGCAGATTGGTTAAGTCTTGCTTGACTTTTCCATCCAAGTTGGCCCCAATCTTGATTTTCTTATCCGGTTCATCTTCTTCAAGTACTACTTCAACCAATTCTGTTTTGTATTCATTCGAGCCCTCCCTTGGATCCGGTTCGAATGACAAGGATTCTTTACACTGATTTGGCTGCATTATGGTGCACACTTGTTCAGTATCATGTTTGTCTCTGTATACTTACAGGTTTGCTCTTCGGGCCATCTCTTGGGATCCCTTGACTATCCCAACCCCTTGTTCTGTTGGGAATTTGATCATTAATGCATAAGTGGTCGTCACGGCCCTTGTTTTATTCAGGAATGGCCGGCCCAATAATGCATTATACGACCAATTATCCAAGTCAACTACCACGAAGTCGAGCAGGACAGTCCTCTGGCATGGTGCCGTTCCGATCTTTACGGGTAATTTTACCGTCCCAAGTGCCCTGACTTCTATCCCTCCAAACCCTCTTAATGGAGTATGGAAAGACTGTAAATCTTTTCGGTCTAGTCTTAGCTGGTCGTACACGGTCACGCTCAGGATGTCTGCTGAACTCCCATTATCTATTAAAATTCTTCGGACTTCCCTATGGCCAATCCGGGCACTTATAACCAAAGCGTCATTAGGTCGAACATCGACGCCATGGGAATCTGCCTCTGTAAAGACTATTGGGTCACATCCTTCCTTTACCCTTTTCGGGTCTGGCTCAACCGAGTTTACGTCGAAGTTATTCCTTGCTTCTATTGCTTCTCTGATTTCCTGAGTTCGTTCCCGGTTGCTTCTCCCAGTAGAGGGTCCTCCGAAAATTGTGTGTATTACTTGATTGGCTTCGGGACTGGTTCTTTGATTTTGACCAGGGTTGTGATCAACTTTGACTTCTCTCTTAGTTTCTGATCTATCATGTTTTTTCAAGATTACATCCCGCAGGTGCCCTTCCCGAATAAGAGTCTCTATGTAATCTCTGAGCTGAAAACACTTTGAAGTCTCATGCCCGGTTTTCTTGTGAAACCTGCAATACTTGGTTATATCTCTCCTGGTGAACTGTGATTGTCGCCGCGGTTCTTGCACCATATTCTTTTCTTCCAAGATGGCTAAAATTTCTTCTTATTTTTTCCAAAGAGGGGTGTAGTTGGTATATCTGCCCCGGTATTTCTCTGTGGACCGTTCGACATTAAGCCCATTACCCCCATCTTTGTTTTTCTCCTTACCGTTCCCTTTCTGTTTTTCCTTTTGATTCTGCCCCTTGGATTCGGTATTCTTCTGTTCGGGCTTTCCTCCATGCATATAGCTTCCTCATGTAGCTAACTTTTCCTCCTCGGCCAGAGCGTATCCTCCTGCCATATCCATCATGTCGGCATACCTAGTCAGCAGTGCTCTTCTCAAATCAAAGGATAGTCGTCCATTCTGCAAGTTATTGGTGAAGGCAACAATAATTGCTTCATCATTAGGACTGCCAATTTCTGATACTGCTTGGCCGAACCGGCCTAAGTACTTTTTTAATGACTCGTCCTTCCCCTGCTTTATTTGAGAGAGGTAGGACACCGACTTCTTCCTGTGAACATTGCTCAGGAAATGCCTTGAGAAGCTCCTGCTCAGTTCGCTGAAATTTTCGATGCTCGCCGGGGGTAGTCTTCTGAACCATCTTGACCCTATGTCCCCCAGTGTTTGCGGAAAGTTGAGACACAATAGGGGGTCACTGCTGAGCCATGACACTTTTATAGCGTCTAACGTGCTTCTTTGGATCTGTATCTTTTTTGAATTGCTCCACATGCGGCATCCTGAATCTTTCTGGGAAAGGGGTCCGCAAAATCTCCATGGTGAATGAACTGTAAGAGTCATCGTCGGATAGATCGTTATAGCCATAACGTCTGACCAGTGCCTCCATCTGTCGCCTGTTATTCTCGACTTCTCGAGTTAGGCTCTGGATCGTGACATCTCTGTACCCCATCGGACTTCCCCGACGGTTAAATTATTGGGTTATCGTCATTCTTTCCTCATACTCTTCACTTTGATGCCGGTCCTCTCGTGTGACTCCATGATGACGTTTGCGATGGTGTTGATCACTGTCTTCTGATGATGACCGGCCTCTGCGCCGATCGTATTTACGATGTTTGGCATGTACTGTTTGATTGTGGTCCAGCCTCTGGTGATGTTGTTCCTCTTCAAGTGTTTTATGTCCAGTCGGGTTGATTGGGGAAGAGTTCCTTCTGGTTTTTGGCATAGTTATTCCTGGCCCAACCACCACCGAACGGAGCCTTACGGGTGGAGGATTGGGAGTATGTGCTCCTGCAGCCAGTAGATCAATCCCTTCCCTTGCTGCGTCTGTCACCAATTGCTGCAAGGCCTCTTGGAAACGCAGTGTAAGATCTCTGTTGGTTGGAGGAACTTGCTGGATCCCTGCCAGGTGCGCAGGCTGGTTTTCTGTGTTTGCTGCAGGATCTTGTGACGTGTTGCCAACATGGAAATCGCCTGGTGATTTTTGGCCATTCCCTGAACTACTTCTGCTTCCTTCCATCGCTTTTAACAAGTTCAGAGGTTCGACCTCTCCTTCTAGAGCCAATTGTTGACGTCGATTTCTGGATTATGTCAGAAAAGCCAATAAGGATTGGATTTTGGCTATTGATTCAAAGAGAAAGAGATTCAGAGAGAGTAATGAAGACAAGCTTTTACGTGGTAAAACTCCGATGACCGGAGAAACGTCCACGGGTGGTTGAAGGATCAACCAAGCCAAAATCCACTATGAAAATATGATGTTTACAAGCTCTCGATCTCTATTTTTTCTCTTTGTATTTGCTATGATTGTTGCATGCTATTTTGCCTATCTCTTTTGGAACCAGATTATGGGTCTATTTATATGCTTATAGAACCCTAATCTGCTTTGTACAAGTAATACGAGATATTTGTATTTAATTGTGATTCGGTTACTTGTTTGAGGCTGATTTGTCTTCTTTCCTGTTTCGAAGTCTCTTATGTAAATCCAGTGGGATTCTAGTAGTGCAGCTCAATTTGGACTTGTTTCCTTATAAGAATGTAGTCTTCGTAAAGAAATCAGGTTATTTCCTGATTGGGGACTCTTATAACTTAATGTTCCATTTTATTTGAGATTCCTTCCTGATGGATATCTTTGCGTATTTAATGACTTAATTCGTGTGAAATAAGCACCAAGTTCTTACTCGAGTCGTATTTATTCCCGAGTAAGAGCAATACCTGATGGTCCTGAGTAGCGCCGTTTGAGCCCGAATGGAAACGTTGTTTAAGCAGTCTCGAGTGTTGTTAACTGATCCCGAGTAGGTTTCACTCAATATATGCTTACTCGGGCTTTTTTCTCTTTAATAATGCCTCGTAGAATATTTCATGAGTGCCCATTTGGGCGTCCACCTGGCTATTTTCTCCTTCCTGTCAATGACGTGTATGCTTGGTAAAATTCACATACGACAATAATATTAAAATTAACAACTAAGTATGCACATAAATTTATTAACTTACTAACTAAATAAAATTAATAACAATTAATAACTAAAGTCTATACATAAAATTATAAATTTACAAACAAAATATTTTCAACAAAAATAATAAGAAAAATGTACCTTTAAACTTTGGTGTGTTGGTGAAAATTTAGAGAATAAGATAGGAAATTAGTATTACAAATTTTGTACAGAGAGAGAAAGTAAGAATAAAAATGAATTAAAATGTGTAGAGAAATGAGAATTGAATAATGTAGAGATTGAGATTTGAGAGAATGAGAGAGAGTGAATGAAGAATGAAATGAATGGAAGTATTTATAGAAAAAAATTGAACTGTGGGTCAAACTAATATTAGAAGACTTTAGTGGGGTTTTGTAATTTTCTTTTTGCTCCAACGGTTGAAATTTAAAATTTAGCCATTGGAGGGATTTTTTTTTTTTACAAAAAACAATTCAAACGGTCGAAACCGGCTGGCCAACGTGCCACCCGTTGGGCTCAGCACGCCAGCTCTGCGTGTCGTGACAGGCCGGTCCGCTGGAACTGACCCCTATGGCACGACATGCGGCCCACCTACGTGCCGAGATTGGTCCGGCCGGCCAACTTCACGGGCCATGTTTGGTACGACCCACCTCTTTTCGCATGCCGGACGGACCGGCCAGTTTGGGTCATGTCCATATTTACACCACTAACTCCATATGTGATCCGGATGACTACCGTCACAACCAAAAGGCTGGCTAAAGTTTATATTTAAAAAATTATAAAAATGTTTACTTTGCCCACCAAAATGTTTTTGTTTTTCTATGCTGCAGGACTACCCTCAATTTTGATTTCTGGCTTTGCCCCTGCCGAGAGGTTACTTATGATATCAAACATTATATGAGCAACTCGAATATATACTTCTACAACAGTACACACGCCAACATGTTTTTAAAATTTAGAAAGAATATATACACCACTTGAACTATGAGAAATTATAAAGGTACATAGTTAACTATCATTACATTATATATATATATATATATATATATATATATATATAAATAATATTTACCGTCTCATGATTTTGATAAAATTATGGTTGCACTGCATTAAGATGTATCATGAACCATAAGAGGGCCGACCAAAATTTATTTCTTTGCAAGTCAGTGAAGAAGTAAAATTGACATGAATCTAAAGTCGGTTTCCATGGAATTCGTAACACACTTATACACAACGATTACAATAAAATATCAAAAATGAAATAAACAAATAGTATAATTAAAGACAGCTGCTTTGATACTATTCTTGAATCTTGAGTCATACTTTACTCCAAATTCAAATTAAGAACCTCCATTGAATATTACTAGTCTTTTGTGGCGTCCGTTTAATATTATTATTTAATTAATAAACTAATATATCCAACATTTTCGGTAGAAGATTTATTAGCCATCTTTATTTTATTATGTATTATATGGATTACATATATGTCTATATCTATAATAATATAGGGTAATATTAAATTTCTCAGTAAATTATTTTAAATATATGTATAATTTAAAATGATAATCTAATTAAAGAGATAATGAGAGAAAAAAATATATAATAATTTATTAAATGAATTGAATTGTCATATTGAATTATACATATTTTTAGATTAATTTATTAAAAAAAGTAATATTTTCTTATAGGTTGAATAAGCCTGTATATGAAATATACTTTTACTAGAAAAATATCAATAAATATATGCACCACTGTCTGTCAAAAGCTTGTTATCAATGATTCAAATATTCAATAAAAATAAGAAAAAGCAAAGAAATTACAAAAGGTAATAAACCGACAACCTCACGGTGAGGTCCTCACCTCCCATGTCCATTTCATTTTTTTTTTACTTATTATATAAATTTATATTTATTTTAATAGGAACAACTCAAACCCATAAACTCATAGTGTGAAAGATTTTATCACTAGATTATTTTCATCTCGTCAGATACGTAAAGTTATTTCTAAAAAAAATAAAGGAACATGTCTAATCGAACGTGATAAATAATATTGCAACAACATTATAGTAGTTATATTCCGAACATGATAAAATAGGGGTGTGCAAAAAACCATCAAACTGAACCAAATCGGTCAACCCAACCCATAAAGTTTGAGTTGGTTTGATTACAAATAAATAATATTGCAGCAATGCTATAGTAATTAAAGGTGGTTGGGTTTGAGGTTGAGTGAAATAATTCACTTATCCAAACCAAACCATATATTTTAAAAAGTAAAACAAAAATATAAAATTCAACTACATTTTCAATTTAATTCAGATTATATATATTATTGATTGATGTATTAGAGTTTCAAAATATAGATTTTGTTAAATATGTCTTTAATCATAGTATATATATAGTAATGCTAGACTTTCCAATTTTTTCAAATGGTGTTGACACGTGAGGTGTCATCTTCTCATAAATCATTAATATGCGGTGATTGATGTGATGTTGACACTTAATATGCCAACACCATTTGAAAATGAATTTGAGAAAATTTTTAGAAAGCTTATCAGTACTCATATGTATATATATAATTAATATTTTATGTTATGATTTATTTTTATTTAAATATATTTTATAATATAATATCGATTTTTTTTTAAGATCAAATCTAAACCGATAAATCCATCCAATTTTTTTTATTTGAATCAGTTTTAAAAATTAAATCGTTTTGATTTTGATTGAAATATAACCGAATCGATACATATTAATTTGATTTGATATTAATCTTTAATCAAATTCAAACCGAAAATGTACGACGCTATGACCAAATCCGATTGAGTAATTTCATATATTATTAATTGATATCAATTTAGAATTTGTCAGCTTCCATTTGTGCCACGTCAGATGGTACCCCACTCAAGGTTGGTCCAGTGATGAGCTGGCGAGAGATGGGACAGAGTTCACGGGGACAAAAGTGGCATAAAATACAAGGTAATATTGAATTCGGATTCGGGATTCGTGATTCGTGATTCGTGAACACGTTTTATCAAACAGAAACTACTATTCTTATGCGCGACCTTCTAGATGGCCATCGTCATCTTTTATTGAATTCAAACGACGACTTTCTAGAAGGTAATTAGACAAAGACTTTGATCCTCTGCAGCCAACTCTACGCCAACAAACACGCCTGGACCTATTTTGCATGTCCGAAAACGCTATACCAACTTTCAAATTTAAATTTACGATACGGATAAACCTGTTTACTGGCATTAAAAAAAAGAAACAAAATTTATTGACTTAAAAATGAAAAATGTACATCGACATTAATCGAAATCCAATACAAAGACTTCAACAGATAAGTAGATTAGCAAAAAATGAACTCCCATTCAAAAATGAAAAGTCCATTCAGTTTGACGAAAAGAGATAAAACTTTTTTCAAAGATGAATGATGACTCTTGAATAAAATAATCACAACAAAGCCAGACCATCAACGACTTTCCCATTTATTCAAATTAAATAGCACGAATCAAACCAATAGCCAATAATAGTTATATGGTATTATTATTTTTTTATTTGTGTAACACTGCCCAAATCAGAGAGCCTAACAATCTCCCTTGTATTTTGAATCGTCAAGTTCATCTTTAGGTTTGAATTTTATACCGACATGATCTTATCTAGATTCATAACATGTAAAAATTATATAAATATTATTTATAATATTGATATTATTATAATGAAATTTGAAGTAACGACTAATCCCTAATAAAACAAGAAAAGTATTCAAATGGCCTAATTAGAGATGTCTTCTAGATTGTAATATAATATTATTTTTTTTTCAAAAATGTCTTCTAGAGAAAAATGTTTTCTTAAAAAACAATCGACAGCGCTCAAAAGAATCGACTTGACCAGCCAAAAACTTGTTCTATATTATAAGCACCCACCTACTCTCCATCCACTTTCATCTCTCTCTCTCTCTCTCTCTCTCTCTTTCTGTGTTTTTCATTTCACCGAATTAGCAACATCACACAGCCAAAACGGTTTAAAGTGCAGAGACTTGTTGGCGCCAACAAAGCCTGAAGAGTTTGGCTTGTTTATCGCCAAAGGACCAAGATTCCATATATTTTATTTGTTTATATATTATAACGGTGGTTCTGTAGTTTCGTTGAGATTTGTTGGTCACAAAATAACTGACGCCTTCTGTGAATTGATATTTTTTGACATTTTGTTAAGAAACAAAAAAAAAAAGAGCAAGAAGCTGTGAATAGCTAGTATGGCAGCAGCTTTAGCTGGGGACGATCTAGCAAGGTCGTTGAGCAGTCGGCGGAGCTTCGCGTCCACCAGCCACCGCAGCTGGGTGGCGGCGGCGAGCTTCCGGGAAGCATGGAATGCACCTTCAGGGGTGTTCAACCAGAGCGAACGGCAAGATGACGAGGAGGAGCTACGGTGGGCCGCCATCGAACGGCTGCCGACATACGACAGGCTGAGGAAGGGAGTTATAAGACAGGTTCTTGATAATGGAAAAGTTGTTCACGGTGAAGTTGATGTCACCAATCTGGGCATGCAAGACAAGAAACAGTTGATGGAGAGTATATTGAAGGTTGTTGAAGAAGATAATGAAAAGTTTCTTAGAAGACTTAGAGACAGAACTGACAGGTTCATATATTTGTCTCCGTTTTTTTTTTTTGATCATTTTCATTTGAATCTGCGTCTTGTTAACAATTTTTTTTTTTTTTTTTTTTTTATTTTATTTTTTTAATGTTGAAACAGAGTGGGTATTGAGGTTCCAAAAATAGAAGTCAGATATGAGCATTTATCTGTGGAAGGAGATGTGCATGTTGGAAGCAGAGCACTTCCCAGTCTGATCAACTTTTACATGAACGCTATAGAGGTAATGGAAGATTAAATATTTTTGGTGATTTGATGTTGCATGTTTTTTCATGACAATAAGTAAATTTCTTGGAAACTTTGCAATTAGATACTCTGTTTTCAGGAGAGTACTAAATTTCAAGAGATTAAACAGATTAGATAGAGAATTTTGTTTTTCTTTAGTGATAATACCCCAAAAGGTAATTAAAAAAATTAATTAAAATGCAAAAGGTGGTAAAATTAAAAATCTTTAAAAAAATTTGGATCTCCATCTTTGAAGATTTATCACAAAAAAGGAAAAAAGGAAAAGAAATAAAAAATTTCCAATCTCAAAATTTCCAGATTTTTATATCAAAATAAAAATCCATTTTTTTTTCTTTCAAGAACAAAAGCTATAAAACATTTCCAGACTATCATCATTCTCATCTCTCCACTGCCATCATCATCCTTCAATCGCAAAATTTCCGGATTTTTATATAATAATTACTACTTTAAACTAATAGATATTTATATAACAATCACTTTTGAGTTTTGACTGATAATTAATTTAATTTGGGTTTTTTTGATGGAAAACAGAGCGTTTTGGGATTTGCTCATCTTTTTCCACATAATAAAAGAAAAATCCAGATTCTTAAAGATGTTAGCGGAGTCGTCAGACCATCCAGGTAATTCATGAATTGCTCTATGATAATTTCATCAAGAAAAGCTAAGTTTTGCAATTTGGCATAAAGAGTAATTGTTCCATTTTCAAATTGATGGACAATTTTCACCTGATGAAGTAGACTCCTTTCTTTTGTTCTCTCTAATGTGCCATAGATAGTATGAGTAACTCAAATATAAAATTTCAGGATGACACTTATTCTGGGTCCTCCAGGATCCGGGAAAACAACTTTGATGTTGGCACTTGCTGGGAAGCTTGGCGACGATCTAAGGGTGTGTTTATGATCTTTTTACAATTTCTATCTTTTGTTTGCTTATTAATTTGCATGAATTAGTAATATTTTCACTGTAATTTGAGACAATCTGCTCATATAAGTTGGGGTTTTGAACAGACATCCGGGAAAGTCACCTATTGTGGCCACGAATTGACTGAGTTTGTGCCTCAGAGAACTTGTGCTTACATCAGTCAACATGATCTTCATCACGGGGAGATGACAGTACGCGAGACATTGGATTTCTCGGGACGATGTTTAGGTGTTGGTACAAGGTATGAATTGCTAGCAGAACTTTCTAGAAGAGAAAAAGAAGCAGGAATCAAACCAGATCCTGAGATTGATGCATTCATGAAAGCCACTGCAGTGGCAGGCCAAGAAACTAGTCTGGTTACCGATTATGTTCTCAAGGTTTGTTCCACTTTTCATATTCGATTGTGTTCATTTTATTTTTGGTTTCAGATACTTGAAATTTTAGAAATCTTAACAGATACTTGGCTTGGATATATGTGCTGATACTATGGTCGGTGATGACATGAGAAGAGGTATTTCTGGCGGACAGAAGAAACGTGTGACTACCGGTATGTTTTGATTTTCAAATAAAAGCATTACCTAGGATAAGCATTTGTAATTAGACTCGGCAAGTCTTAAACAGTTCTTGTTCTAACTGATTTCAGGAGAAATGCTGGTTGGGCCTGCAAAGGTTCTTCTAATGGATGAAATATCAACTGGGTTGGACAGTTCCACCACTTTTCAAATTTGCAAATTCACGAAGCAAATGGTTCATGTCATGGATGTAACAATGGCCATTTCACTTCTGCAGCCAGCGCCGGAGACGTACAATCTTTTTGATGATGTTATTCTACTTTCAGAAGGTCAAGTTGTCTACCAAGGTCCACGAGAGAATGTGCTTGAATTCTTCGAATTCATGGGTTTCAAATGCCCAGATAGAAAAGGAGTTGCTGACTTTCTGCAAGAAGTAACTTCCAAGAAGGACCAAGAACAATATTGGTTCAAGAGAAACCAACCTTATAGATATGTTTCAGTTTCTGATTTTGGGCAAGGTTTTAGTTCTTTCCACACAGGCCAACAGATTTCATCAGAACTTAGGATTCCTTATGATAAATCGAAAGCCCATCCTGCTGCATTGGTGATAGAAAAGTATGGTATTTCAAATTGGGAGTTGTTCAAGGCAGCTTTTGCAAGGGAATGGTTGCTAATGAAGCGTAGTGGTTTCATCTTCATTTTCAAGAGTGTCCAGATAACAATCATGTCCATAATTGCATTTACCGTCTTCTTAAGGACAGAAATGAAAGCAGGAACTTTGGAGGGTGGACAAAAGTTTTATGGAGCATTGTTCTTCTCTCTGATTAATGTTATGTTTAATGGGTTCTCAGAACTTCCGATGACTATTATGAGGCTTCCTGTGTTTTTCAAACAACGTGATCACATGTTCTATCCTGCATGGGCTTTTGGCTTACCCATATGGCTTCTCAGGATCCCATTATCATTTCTGGAATCAGCAATATGGATCGTTATAACATACTACACAATTGGTTTTGCACCATCTGCATCAAGGTAAGAAGTTTGGATTATGTTTCGTGTTTCCATGTTTTGTTAGATCGAGGTAATATTGCTTAAAAAACTTTACTACTTTTTTTCCATTTAGGTTCTTCCGACAGTTCATAGCACTCTTCGGTGTACATCAGATGGCTCTGTCCCTCTTTCGGTTCATTGCTGCTCTAGGAAGAGTAGAAGTTATTGCTAACACACTGGGTACCTTCACTTTGCTATTGGTTTTTGTTCTTGGAGGATTTATTGTTGCCAAAGGTAAGTTGGTAGTTGTCAAAACAAGTTGTTTATAGTCCAATTTCTAGTGATGATCTTTTTCTTTAAATAGTATATATAGACTTCGAACATCAATTTCCTTTTCTGCCTGTAGATGGCATTCAACCAATTTCTAGTGATGATCTTTTTCTTTAAATAGTATATATAGACTTCGAACATCAATTTCCTTTTCTGCCTGTAGATGACATTCAACCATGGATGATATGGGGATACTATATTTCTCCGATGATGTACGGACAGAATGCAATGGTTATGAATGAGTTCCTTGATAAAAGATGGGACACGGTAAGATCTACCATAGTTTGAACATTGATACGTTAACATTTACTTTGTCAGCCAAATCTTATAAGTTTCATGCAATGCAGCCCAACATAGACTCCAACATTAATGCAAGAACAATTGGGGAAGTACTTCTTAAGGCTAGAGGTTTCTTCACTGAAGATTATATGTTTTGGGTTTGCATTGGAGCGTTATTTGGGTTTTCCATTCTCTTCAACGTTTCATTTATTGCTGCATTGACTTTTTTGAACCGTAAGTTCTCTCCTCTTTATTCAATAGTTTACCTAACAAGTCTTCACACAAAATGAATGAGTCACGTAACAAATCTCCACATTATTTTAAAAAATAAATAAAACAAGTCTCCACACAAAATGAATGAGTCACCTATACAAACCAATTAGAAACTCAACTTTGTCGTAACATCAACTAATAAACTGCTTTTATTTCTTTGATCATTTCTATTTTTAATTCTCCATCTACGTAAGAATATTAACTTATTGAATTAAGAATTATATGAATGCTCATTTATAAAAAGAAGATAGGTCCCATGGATATAAAAATCATTTACTCAATAGTCATATTGTTGGTAATCTTCGCATTGTACGTCATCTTTTAGGATAGGTGGTTGTGCATCTCCCTTCCACATTGGTGGTAAGGGATTCGAGTATCAATATATGCATTTTAGAAGCATGTATGGAGAGTTTTCTTTCGGTTTATGGGAATAGATATCCGGGGATTCCAACAATCCTATTATAATAGTTGTAATACTTCTAAAAAAAAAATCTTCACACTGTTTTGGTAATGGCCTATGCAATGCAATGCCAAAAAAGTGCATAGATTACCATCGATAGAACTATTTGAAGATTCCTTAGTTTGAATCCTGTCATCAATTTTCTTATTTAAGTTCATGTTTCTTGTATGTAAATTGAATTTCAATTTTGATCAACACTACTTATTTGGAAAAAATAATTTTAGCTATTGGTGATTCAAAATCAATTGTCGTTGAGGAAAATGAAGACAAGAAGAAAAAGAAAAGAGCCTCTGGAGAACATGGAACAGAAGGTTAATGCTCTTACTTTTTCATGTATTCCATTACATCTTGCTTGTATTTGTGTTAGGTTCATACACCATTGATATCATACTCTTCTTCTAAATGCATGAATTTTTTTGAACAATTACAGGTATTGATATGGCAGTGAGAAGTTCAGATGGAATTTTTGGTGCAGCTGAACTTGCTCCTAAAAAGGGAATGGTTTTGCCCTTCCAACCACTATCACTTACATTCAACCATTTGAACTACTATGTGGATATGCCTATTGTAAGCTCATCATCTCTATACATTTAACCATCTCTATATATTTAAGATTCTTATAAGGTGCTAACATCAAGACAAATTATTAATCTTGTGTCACAGGAAATGAAGGGTCAAGGTGTTGAAGAAGATCGTCTTCAACTGCTACGAAATGTTAGTGGTGCTTTCAGACCAGGAATATTGACGGCACTAGTGGGTGTAAGTGGTGCAGGGAAAACAACTCTTATGGATGTATTGGCAGGAAGGAAGACCGGAGGATATATTGAAGGAAGTATTAACATTTCTGGTTACTCAAAGAACCAAGCAACATTTGCTCGTGTTAGTGGTTACTGTGAACAGAATGACATTCATTCGCCATATGTTACTGTTTATGAATCTCTCCTGTACTCAGCTTGGCTTCGTCTTTCTTCAGACATTGATTCCAAAGCACGAAAGGTATGTTGAATTTCTTCTATAAAATTCTCTTCTCAAACTTTAAATGGAATCTTTCCATCCTTATCTCCAAATTTTGAACTGTTACCCAATGTTCCCATTGTGGTTAATATTTTTCTACTTATCCGATAGGTATTTGTTGAAGAAGTTATGGAGTTGGTTGAGCTCCAACCATTAAGGGATGCTTTAGTCGGCCTTCCAGGAGTAGATGGTCTGTCGACAGAACAACGGAAGAGGTTGACAATAGCTGTAGAGTTGGTTGCTAACCCCTCTATCATTTTCATGGATGAGCCAACATCTGGCCTTGATGCTAGAGCAGCTGCGATTGTAATGCGTACTGTGAGAAATACAGTGGATACAGGGAGAACTGTCGTCTGCACAATTCACCAACCCAGTATAGACATCTTTGAAGCATTCGATGAGGTAGTGCTCAATGCTTATAGATTTTGAGAAGTTTTTACATTTTATATTTTCCTTATTTATTTGTGATGCATGTATTCATAAGTCTATCTTAAATTGTACTTGTTGCAGCTACTGTTGATGAAAAGAGGAGGGCAAATCATTTATGGCGGATCCCTTGGTCGCCATTCTCACAAACTTGTAGAATATTTTGAGGTAAGCACCATCATAGTTTCGTATACCGTAGACAAACAAGGACTCATTCATTATGTCTCATGTCCTTATGTGTTTTTCTTATCGAATTGCCGATGAATTCTTTGCTTTGAAATTAAACAGTAAATAGAGCATCATCCTCGCTAAAGATTAGATTTTAAACTATACTTTTACAGGCTGTCCCGGGAGTTGCTAAAATTAATGATGGATACAATCCAGCAACATGGATGCTTGAGGTCACTGCTCCTTCAGTTGAGGCTCAACTGGATGTGGATTTTGCTGAAATTTTTGCCAACTCTTCTGTTTATCAGTAAGTCTTAAGTAGAATACATAATTTTGCCATTTTTTTTTTCATCTGTCCAAGGATTTTGAGTATCGTCTTAACTATATTCTTTATCAACACAATTCCAGGAGGAATCAAGAACTTATTAAAGAGCTTAGTGCTCCAGCACCAGGCTCTAAGGATCTTTACTTCCCAACCGAATACTCCCAATCGTTTCTTACTCAGTGCAATGCTTGTTTCTGGAAACAACAAAGGTCTTATTGGAGACACTCTAAATATAATGGTGTCCGGTTTATCATGACAACGTGCATTGCTGTTCTGTTTGGTCTTATCTTCTGGAACATGGGACAAAAGACGTAAGTTTCTTTTGTTTTCTTCCATTGTCTTTGATGGAAATTTTACGTTCTAGGTTTTAAAATGATTATAACAGATCCTTTATGACTTTAATATCTATTTGAATGTCAGATTTCCTTATGATGATAACTTGGGATACATTTTGGAAGTTAACTATTTTGTTTTACCTTATACCAGATCCAAACAACAAGATTTGTTCAACCTTTTAGGAGCCATGTATTCTGCTGTACTTTTCCTTGGATCCAGTAATGCTATGGGAGTGCAACCTGTTGTTAGTGTTGAGAGAACAGTTTTCTACCGTGAAAGAGTAGCCGGGATGTATTCTGCAATACCTTATGCATTCGCTCAGGTAACGAAGTAGAACAGAAACTTATAACATGTTTTTTTTTGGGTTAAAGCATTTACTTGTGAAAAAACACTAAAAATCTTGTTTTTTATTTGAAATACATATCAAGCCACTAAAAACTTGACTAATGAACTATCCTTAATTTTGCAGGTGGCCATAGAGATTATATATGTGACAATTCAAACTGTCATCTACTCTCTTATCCTTTACTCCATGGTTGGATTCGAGTGGCAAGTGGGAAAGTTCTTCTGGTTTTTCTACTTCATATTGATGTGCTTCATCTACTTCACAATGTACGGAATGTGTCTTGTTGCATTGACTCCGGGTGTCCAATTTGCTGCCATTGTTATGTCCTTCTTCCTTAACTTTTGGAATTTGTTCGCTGGTTTTATGATTCCTAGATCGGTATGTCACATCAAACTCGATATCTATCTATTTTACATTTATAACATATACCTTAAACTTTGCCCAATACATTACATTTGCTTCATTAACATTTAAAATGCATCAAATTTAGCTTACTTGAATTCCGAAACTTTTTCATTTTTCTTCTATGTCGGATAAAAGAACTCACACAAGTATGTTAAATTGCAGCAAATCCCTGTGTGGTGGAGGTGGTACTACTGGGGTTCTCCAGTGGCTTGGACATTATATGGAGTCCTAACAAGTCAAGTGGGTGACATAGATACTCCTCTACAGATGACTGGATCGGCTATTACTAACACCACAGCGAGGGGGTACCTTAAAGAGAGTTTTGGGATGGAACATGACTTCCTTCCATATGTTGCTATCGCACATGTTGGTTGGGTTCTTCTCTTCCTCTTTTTGTTTGCCTATGGCATCAAGTTCCTAAACTTCCAAAGGAGATAACCAGCTTGAACATTTTTGAACGTGATTGTCTTAGAATTATCTTTATCAGAGGAAACCTTTTTGTGTAATTAGTTAAGGGATGGAGGAAACAAAAGTTACCTCTTTTTAGCCTTTTTTTTTCCTTAACATTGTTATTCTTTTAATCCGTCATTATACGACAGTCTTGAAATTTATGTTTTCACACAAAGAGTTTGTAATTCAATTGTTTCTATATGTAAGTTTGTAGTACTATTGATAATGAGATTTTAATTGGAACATAAATAAATTGTAGTTTTGCTATATACTATATTGCATATTGGCATTTCATTTGAAATCAATGTATGTATGTAATGAGTAATGCTAGATGCCTTAATTTTTTTTTTCAAATTTCATCTCAAATGATGTAGCATGTGAGGTGTCAATGATTAACAATGAAAAGTGTATGTTTACTAAGGGATAATATCATCATTTTACACTTCCAATACGATTAATTTCTCAATTTACACATAGTTTATTTCGTTCGTTTAAATAAATGTGTTGTGTAGTAATCAATATATTTTTCATTGTATTTCAGAGGTAATTCGATCAATTCAGAATTATGAAGAAGTCAGATGGCAAAAAAAACATCGTTTTCAAGTTTAGAACGTCAAAAACCTTAGGAAGGCTACGAAGGGCATTTTTATAATTTTGACTATTCACTGTTCACAGTTGACTTTCACTGTTCACAGTTGACTTTCACTGTTCACAATTGACTTTAACTGTTCCTGATGATGTGGCACATCCCTATTGGACCAAACTGCGAGTGACTGTACACGCGGCTGTAGAGAATCACATTCTAGAAGTCGATGCACTATTCATAGTTGACTTTTTAGAAGATTTTTGAACGTTGACGTGTCACAATTCTATTGGCCTGAATTACGAGTGCACCGTACACGCGGCTGCAGAGAATCACATTCTAGAAGCCTGTGCACTGTTCACTAATGACTTTCATGGATACGTTTACTGTTCACTGTTCAATGTTTACTGTTCACTATTCACTAATGACATGGTAAAATCTGGACGCTCCATTCTAAATTCATCAGATGGTCAATTTTCATCCGTATTTTGTATAAATAGAGGACCTCTCCCCCCTAATTTACACATTCTGAATCCAAATATGATATTAAATTTGTAAAATTCTCTCTCTTTTGTTCTCAATTTCTCAGTGTAAATAAAATAGCTATTTCCTAGTTAAATTATGTCTGGCTAATTTTATTTAGCTAGGGCCAAAGGAGATACTGCTGGTATAGAAAATATGATCCAATTATGGTAATTTTATTAATTTTTTTTTGCTTTTTCCCCTCTGATCTTTGTGGAGTTTTTGACTTACTGTAGTCAGACAGATATTGTCAAGCACATTGAGTACTTTTATCTATATTTATGAGAGTGGTTTCTCCCATATGATCTTTGTGGAGTTTTTGACTCACTGTAGACAGACATATATTGTCTAGCACAATGGGTACTTTTGCACATATCTATCAGAGAGTGGTTTATCCGCTGTAATCTTTGTGGAGTTTTGTCTCACTGTAGACAGTCAGAAGTTGTCTAGCACAATGAGTACTTTTACCCACATCTATCAGGGTGTGGTCAGTGGAGTGGAATACCCTCCCATTAATTTGGACTAAACATTAATTATTGGATCGTATTTGAATTACCAACAGTGGATCCTTTAGCCCAAGTTTTAATTTTAATTGATTTACATTTTTTATAACAAGCTTATTAATTAATCTAGATAATTAATTCTACAAGGACAAGTGAACAACCTCCCTGTGGTTCGACCCGGTCTTACCAGTTAATTTATTACTTTGACACTCTTATACTTGAGAGTAGGAACACTTCTTTAGGACCTGTCATTCAATATCACATTATTCACCATATAATCTCATGATTTATATGATGCTAACACATCATTTGGAATTTTGTTAGAGACGTTTAGCATTACTCATATGTAATGTGTTGTGAAAATAAGCAGGTGGGGCTGGTGTTGATCTGTCTAAGGATGACAATGGGTTGGATCAGAACGAGGCTGGATCGTCATGCCCTAAACCCGAAACCTGATTTTAGTAAGTTGCCTCAAACCTGACTCATGAACCGAATTGGTTTGTGATTTCTACCCCAAACCCGTTTTGAATGAGAAGGAGGTGCCTTAAACCCAACCAGAATTGACCCATTTCGTTTAAAAAAGAAAGTGTTCAGACAATTAAATAAACAAATATGATCATACATTTGAATTTTATTAGGATATGAACTTAAATTTTAATAAAATACATTTAAATTGAAAAATATATTTAAATTTAAACATGTGTGCACTTAAATTTAAACATAATTGACACATAAATATTTGAATTTAAAGTTTAGAGTATACTTAAAATTCATATATAAACTTAAATTTAATAGAATATAACATCTAAATTATATAAACCTTAAATTTAAACATCAATACAATTAGACAAATATATCAAAAGATTATAATGTTTTTTTACCATAAAAGGATTAGATTGTTTTTCCTTTTAATTTTTATTTTTAAATAATTATATAAATACTATATCAATTGGGGCTGGTTAGGTTATAGTGGTTTGACTCATACCTGATCTGGTTGCAAACCGGGTCAATAATGTTTACTCCACATCTGACCTAAGTCCCGTTTTAATTGCTCGAAATCCGTCCAAAGCAGATCGGATCTCTTTTGATTTGGGGTGGATCGGGGATTTTTACAATCCTTATATCTGTCTCTACCGGCAACTCACGGAGGCCACCCCTGTGAGCCGCTACTCCACCACTTACCCTCTTTTAATAAATAAAAAACAATCGTCCACGTGCATACAAAACAAAATATCGGATCTTCTATTCCGTTACAAGCAAACATCCACGCACTCTCTCTCCACTCTCATTAAAAACTCGTTCAAAGTAGTTGGTGCCAACAAAGCCTGAAGAGTTTGGCTTGTTAAATGCCGAACGACCATAATTAATCCATATACATTTATTTGTTTATTTGTTCGGTTGATTCTTCTGTGATTTTTTTTTTTAACATTTTATTGGCTACTTAGCAAGAAACTATGAAAACTAGCTAGCATGGCAGCAACTTTAACAGGGACGGTCTAGCAAGGTCGTTGAGCAGTCGGGAGGCATGAAATGAGCCATTGGTGATGTTCAACCCGAGCGAACGGGAGGATGATGAGGAGGCACTACGGTGGGCGAATTATGAACGGCTACCGACCTATGACATGTCGAAGAGCAGGGGCGGAGGGAGAGGAGGGCTGGTGGGGGCCATGACCCCCCTCCCTCCAAAAAAACTCTAAAGTTCTTATTAACATAATTATAAAATAAATGAAAAGTTTAACTTTTTTTCACTTTGACTTCTCTAATATCTTTTGTTTTTATATATTGGCCCTCCCAATCTTAGTTAAGGCAGTTCAAGACTGGCCCCTCTAATACTTTGAAACTCCAATCATAGTTATAGTTCTTCTCTTGTTTTTCAATCAAGTTCAAGAGTTTAAACTTTTCAATTATTTTAACTTGGTTATGTATTAGGGGAATTACACAAACTTCCCCAGTCATATACATAATAGCACAGAAACCTATAGACAAATCATAATGACACTAGCACTTCCTTGACCAGTTGACCCATAGTTGACTACCGTTAGTTTGTGACTGATAAGGGACAATGACAATTTTGCCTTTGCACTTATTTTTAGAGAGAGTCAGTTGATGTAACCCAAGAGTGACAATTGATATAGTGGTTGATATTTTTTTTTTTTGAATAACAACAGAAACAATAGAAACAACACAAAGCAACTGAGACTAGTGGTGTAAAAATGGGCCTGCCGGTGACAGGC
This sequence comes from Dipteronia dyeriana, assembly GCA_032871835.1. Classification (NCBI taxonomy): domain Eukaryota; kingdom Viridiplantae; phylum Streptophyta; class Magnoliopsida; order Sapindales; family Sapindaceae; genus Dipteronia; species Dipteronia dyeriana. Next base: position 25,234,911 of record CM065297.1, on the reverse strand, counting down.
CGGTTCGGCCGGCCCAGGAAGTTCACGTGCCGTTCTGGGAACGGCCCATGAAGGAAGAGGGCCAGGCCTCGTGCCGGGCTGCTGGGAGAAGGCCTGGCAGGCCGGCCCGCCTGGCACCCCAATCCTGCGTGCCAGGCCTGTCGGACCGGCCTGACGGACGGATCAGCCGGTCAGTTCGGCCATATTTATTATTATTTTTTTTTCAAAAAACGTCCAACGGTTGGAATTGATTTCTAGCCGTTGGAGGAAATAAAAATTACCAAAACCCCCCCTACAATCTTTTAAATTATATTTTGACCCACAAATCAAATTTTTCTATAAATACTTCCATCCATTTCATTTTCCATTAACTCTCTCTATCATTCTTTCAATCTCTCATTCAGTTTTGTCACACTTAGCACGTGACATACTAGTTATTCTAGTGTCAACGGTGTCTTCAGAACAAGCTTTCAGCACCAGTGGGCGCAAAATTGAACCAAGAAGAAGCTGTTTGTCTCCAGAGATGGTGGAGGTATTAACATGCCTTCGGGATTGGGAGCATGCTAAAAAAAGGTTACAAAATCTAACTGTAGATAAAGAACTTAATCTAAATTTCGACAATCTATATATTGATGACCCTTCAGGTAGTGGCCAGGGCCAGAACTAGGTTATACTTTTACATATGTATTTATTATTTACTTGTAAGTTGTAAAACGGTTGCACTCTTTTTCCCTTACCAAGTTTTTATCCCACTGGGTTTTTCTTGGTAAGGTTTTTAATGAGGCAATCATGTAGATATGTATTACTGAATTCCATAAGTGAAAAACAAATAAATAATTAAAAAATTGTTCGTTCTCTTTATTCATTTCAAATCCTAATAATTGTTCGTTATCTTTATTCATTTTAAATTCTAAACCCTTAACCATGAACTATAAATCCTAAACCCTATACCCTAAATCCAAAAAAACGTGATTTGGGAAAAAAATTGGACCAAAAAACTAACCCGCCGGACCAGGCTCTTTAGGCCTGGCCCGCCCTGCCTATCAGAGGGGCCCGGCGGGCCTGCCTGGCACGGCACGGCACGCAGGCAAGGCCCGCCTGAGGCAGGCCGGCATGCCGTGCCGGGTCTGCTTCTCTGGAAACAGGCCGGGCCGGGCCGGCCCGCGACACCGTCGAGTGCCAGGCTCAGCCAAGCCTGTTTCCAGAAATGGACTGGCCAGGCTGTCCCTACTGGGCCGGGCCAGTCCATTTTTACACCACTAACTGAGACCACCAAATTACATAGGCACACCATCCGCGACCATTTTAGCAGCATATATAGGAGCATCCATTCAGAATTTGTGAAAAATATTTCAATTTTTTACTCTAAATTCCTTGCCAACCATTATGGTGCATACTTTGTCGTCCATTTATTTAAAAGTTGTCAAGACATTTGGTTTTCTCAATTATTTTCATTCATCAGCTCACCACTTACTAATTTAACGACAAATTCTTCGATCCAATCTTTTATTTTACGTGATCAAGTTCAAGAATAAGAATTGTTAATATGGTAAAAAGGTAACATTAAAAATTTTAGAATCTAAAGCCAACCCTGGAAAGTTATATTTCTATTGTTTTTTTTTTTAACTGCAAAATATAAACCAAAGCCAAAGGCAACAAGAAGCACATGCTACGAAAACCGTCCACTCAGAAGACAACCAAAAAACAAAACAGAAGAGGCAAGCCGTAAAACAGAACCAAGAGGAGGTGAACAGAACAAATTCAAAACAAAAACAGAGAAACAACGGTGATAGCACTAGCAAAAAAAGGGTTTGTGCGATTTCTTATAGATCTGGAAAACATGTGTTTAAATGATATTTCTTACTCTTACCATGCTTAGGGTGATTATGTTTTTTGGAAAAATTTAAACAATAGATTTTCACAATAGCATTTGAAACTACCATCAATGCAATTCATATCCCAAACAAAGAATTTTGAAAATGAAATTCAAATAGCATATGTTCCATATGTTTTGTCTACATAAGTTAAATAAAAGGAACATTAATATTCAACATAATTATGCTGCATATCTACCAGGTTTAACACCACGTTTCTACTTGCCTTGTACATATTACAACACATAAAAACATACATCCACAGATACACAACCTTGTGTAATTACATTTTGCACCATAAGTTGTAACTCATTTCTTCCTGGCAGTAACTTCACAAAAATACCAAAGATTTAGCTTTCACTAGTTAAAAATCTCAAGTTGTGAGTAACATTTTTGTAAGTTCCTCATTTTTTATCGACTTATTTCATTGACAGACCACAATTGGAGGTTTAAATATGTAAGGGTAGATTATGCCGATTTTGTTCGTGATCAAACTTAAGAGCACTTCAAAGGTATATCACTTAACACTTTGCTTAACTCTTTGAAGAGATTTAGTTATACACACACATGATTAACAATGAAAAGAGTATGTTTACTAAGGGATAATATCATCATTTTACATTTTCAATATGATTAATTCCCCAATTTAAACATAATTTCGTTCACTCGCTTAAATAAATGAGTTGTGTAGTAATCAATATATTTTTCTTAGTATTTCAGAGGTAATATGGTCAATTCAAAATTATGGAGAAGTCAGATGACAAAACAAACATCATTTTCAAGTTCAGAATGTCAAAAACCCTAGGATGGCCATGAAGGGTATTTTTATAATTTTGACTATTCACTGTTCATAGTTGACTTTCACTGTTCACTGTTGACTTTCACTGTTCACTGGTGATGTGTCACATTCCTATTGAACCGAATTGTGAGTGCACCATACATGCGACTGCGGGGAATAACATTCTAGAAGACTGTTGACTTTGTCTGTTGACTGATAACGTGACACATTTCTATTGAACCGAATTATGAGTGCACCGTACACGCGACTGCAGAGAATCATATTCTAGAGGCCGGTGCACTGTTTACTGTTGACTTTCACTAACGCGGTTACTATTCACTATTCACTATTCACTATTCATTGATGACGTGGTAAAATCTGGACGCTCCGTTCTAAATTCATCTGATGGTCAATTTTCATCTGTATTTTGTATAAATAGGGGATCTCCCCTCTAATTTGGACATCCTGAATCCAAATCTGACGTTAGATTTATGAAATTCTCTATCTAATGTTCTCAAATTCTCAGTTTAAATAAAATAGTTAGTTTCTAGTGAAATTATGTCTAGCTAATTTAATATAGCTAGGGTCAAAGGTGATACTGTTGGTATAGAAAATATGATCCAATTTTGGTATGTTTATTATTTTTTTGCTTTCTCCCCTCTGATTTTTATGGAGTTTTTGAGTTATTGTAGATAGACAGATGTTGTTTGGCACAGTGAGTACTTTACCCATATATATCAGAGAGTGGTCAGTGAGGTGGAATACCTTACCATTAATCTGGACTAAATATTAATAATTGGATCATATTCGAATTACCAACAGTGGATCCTTTAGCCCTAGTTTTAATTTTAATTGATTTATATTTTTATAACAAGCTTAGTAATTAATCTAGATAATTAATTCTAGAAGGACAAGTGAACAACCTCCTTGTGGTTCGACCCGGTCTTACCAGTTAATTTATTACTTTGACACTATTATACCTGGGAGTAAAAAAACTTCTTTAGGACGTGTCAAGTTTTTGGCGCCGTTGCCGGGGAAGTAAGTTCGCATTTTCTTTGTAGAGGTAATTTCTTTTTAATTTTATTTTAGTTTTGCTATTTTTTTTCTTTCTAATCTTCCTTGTTCTCATTTTGTATTTAGTTTTGCATTTTAGTCTAGATTTAGTTTGCATTTGCTTATAGATCATTAATTTTTGCAGATCAGTCCTTGTACCTCATATTTTCACTTTAGTCCCTAGATTTATATGTATTTACACTTTCACCCTAGTACTTGTATATATTTGCATATACACCCTTAGAAATTTGCATCTTAATTATTTTCACCATGTTTTCTTTTATTTTCTTCATTTTTATGTATTTCTCCTTTGTGAACCCTCATTAAACTTGCATGAGACGTTGGCCTCGAACATCTAACGGCAGGTTAATTAGGAGATCACAATCACCCACATTCACCAACAACATGGATGAAATCCCACTTAGACATCCACCAGGAAACCAAGTAGAGAACCTTTTAGACAACCTTGACAACATGTCTCAACACAACAACCATCCCCCTTATGTTGACTTTGACCAACACATTAACCCAAATCCACCTAGAACTCTAATAGGCTACATGAACCCCACACGCACTGGAGCATCTTCATGCATAGCTTTCCCACCAAATGAAGCACACTTTAATTTTAAACCAGGAATCATTCAACTTTTACCTAATTTTCACGGTTTTGAATCTAAAAACCCATTTTTGCATCTTAGAAAGTTTGAGGAAGTTTGTAACACTTGCACTGACCAAAATGTTAGCATGGATATAATCAGGCTTAAGTTTTTCCCTTTTCCTTAAAAGATAAATATAAAACTTGGTCACAAAACCTTAGGTCAGGATCAATCTGAACTTGGAATGATATGCAACAACAATTCTTAAAGATTTTTTTCCCACCTCATAGAACAAACTCTATTAAGAGGGAAATCACTTCATTTACCAAAAAACTCGGGGAAACACTTTACCAATGTTGGGATATGTTCAAGGAGTTTTTAAATGTTTGTCCACATCACGGTTTTGAAACATAGAGGATAGTGTCATATTTCTACGAGGGACTCACACCCCAAAGTAGACAAGTCATTGAGATGATGCGTAATGGGGAGTTCAGGGACAAAAATTTTGAAGAAGCACTTGACTACCTTGACCACATCGCTGAAAATGCTCAAAATTGGGACACCATTGGTTCCTATGAGTCCATGAGCAAACCAGAACCATCTCTATCTGGTGGAGGCATTTACAATCGTAGGGAATACCATGACCTTCAAGCTAGATTTGCATCCCTAGCTAAGAAAGTTGAAGCTTTAGAAATTAAAAAGAGTGAACATGTAAAATCTATACAAGAAATTGCATGCCATGTATGTGATTCTGATGATCATATCATTTATATTTTCCCAACTTTACCAACCTTAAAAGATTGGCTTCATGAACAAGCTAAAACTTTGCACACTTTCAACAAGCCAAATTCCAACCCATACTCACAAACCTATAATTCGTGTTGGAGAAATCACCCAAACTTCAGTTGGAGAAACAATAATCAAGCCCAGTCTTTACAACCATCAGGTCCATCACATCCAAAAATACACCATAATTTCAAAAACCCTCAAGGTTATGTGCCTTATGTCCCATAATCTAGGAAAAAACCTTGAAGACACTTTGCATTCATTCATTGAGAAGTAAGAAGCCATTAATAGCCAAACTGTACAAACCTTGACAGATGTTAAAGATACTTTGGCAAACATTGCATCTACACTCACCACCCATGAAAGAGATAAGTTTCCATCTCAACCACAACCAAATCCTAAGAGTCAGTCAAGTTCCTATGACAATGACCAACGTCCAGACCAAGTCAAATCAATTATCACTCTTCGTAGTGGTAAGGTCGTTGAAAAACCTATTCTTGAATCTGGTAAAAATGATGATGAGTCATTTTCCAAGAGTAAGGAAGGGGTTGATAAACTCGTTGTTGACGAAGAAATAATTGAATCCCCACATACACTCTCATTTTCTCAAGCTTTTAAAAATTCACAGAAATCGAAGCATCCCCCAAAGATTTTTAAAATTTTCAATTAGGTAAAAATCAATATCTCTTTGTTGGACACGATCAAACAGGTACCTTCCTATGCCAAAATTTTGAAGGATCTGTGCATTGTGAAAAGGAAGCATCAGGTAAGAAAGAAAGCCTTTATGGCTGAACAGGTAAGTTCCATTCTTTGCAACAAAAATGTTTTGAAATATAAAGATCCTGTCTGTCCCACTATTTCCTGCTTAATTGGTAATTGTAAATTGAGCATGGTTTACTTGACCTAGGTGCTAGTATAAATTTGCTCCCATACTCAGTTTATCAGCGACTTCAACCATATTTTGTCTTGCTGATAGGTCAATTAAAATACCAAAAGGAATAGTGGAAGATGTGTAAGTACAAGTCGATAAATTTATCTACCCAGTAGATTTTACTGTCCTGAAATTAAAACCCGTTGTGAATGAGCACAAATCAATCCCTGTTATATTAGACCATTCATTTTAGCTACTACTAATGCTTGATTAATTTCAGGAATGGAATAATGAGCATGTCTTTTGGAAATATGGAAATTAAGATGTTTTCAACATATCTAAGAAATCATTTGATGATGAATATGAAGATGAAGATGAATATGTAGACATTATTGAAACAATTGTTGAAGATCATGTTCAAAAGGATTCTTTTAACTTATCTGAAGATTGTTTGATCGATTCACCTGAGTCATGCATGCATTCACATCTTGATAATATTTTGCAGGTTGTCGAAGAAGAAGGAGACACTCTAGATTTTGAAGAATTGGAACAGTAAAATGATGAGCCAGAAGAAAAAAAACCTCAACTGGATTTGAAGCCCTTACCAGAAGGACTCAAATATGCTTACCTTGGAGACAAGGATACTTATCCAGTGGTAATCTCTTCTAACCTCATAGAAGAGTAAGAAAGTAAGTTGCTATATGTTTTAAAAAAATATAAGAATGCAATTGGTTGGACTTTAAAAGATTTGAAAGGTATTAACCCCTTGATTTGTTCACATCGAATAAATTTAGAGGAAAATGCTAAAACATATCGACAACCCCAAAGAAGACTTAACCCACACATGAAAGAAGTTGTCAAGACTGAAGTCCTTAATTACTTGACGTGGGAATTATCTACCCTATCTCTGATAGTAAGTGGGTGAGTCATACACAAGTTGTGCCTAAAAATCTAGAATTACTGTTGTTAAAAATGAAAAGGGTGAGTTAATTCCAACTCGTGTCCTATCAAGTTGGTGTATGTGCATTGATTATAGAAAATTAAATGATTCCACTAGAAAAGATCATTTTCCTCTGCCATTCTATGACCAGATTTTAGAAAGAGTAGCAGGATATCACTACTACTGCTTTCTTGATGGGTATTTAGGATACTATCAAATTCCCATTGCATTAGAAGACCAAGAAAAGACCACATTCATATGTCCTTTTGGAACCTTTGCATTTAGAAGAATGCCATTTGGTTTGTGTAATGCACCAACCATATTTCAACGATGCATGCTAATCATTTTTAGTTACATGACTGAACATTGTTTAGAGGTCTTTATGGATGATTTAACTATGTTTGGAAATTATTTTGATGATTGTCATAACTTGGAAAGAGTCTTGAAACGTTACACAGAAAAAATACTAGTGCTTAACTAGGAAAAGTGTCACTATATGACCACGTCTGGAATTGTTTTGGGTCATGTTGTGTCATCAAAAGGAATCAAGGCTGATAAGGTGAAAATTGAAGTCATTTCGAAGTTACTGTCACCACAAACAGTCAAAGATGTGTGGTCATTTTTAGGGCATACATGATTTTATAGGAGGTTTATTAAAGATTTTAGTGTCATATCTAAACCACTTTGTAACCTCTTATTAAAAGTTGCAAAATTTGAATGGACACAAGAGTATCAAGAGTCTTTTAAAAAGATAATTGACCTTTTAACATCTCTCCTATCATGTAATCCCCTGATTGGTCCTTGCCTTTTGAATTAACGTGTGATGCGAGTGATTTTGCTGTTGGAGTTATCTTAGGTCAAAGAAGAGAAGGTAGACCTTTTGTGATTTATTACACAAGTAAAACTTTGAATGGTGCACAAATGAATTACACCACCACTGAGAAAGAATTACTTGCTGTGATATTCACATTGGATAGATTTCGGTCATACTTGATTGGCACATCAATATTGTTTTTACTGATCACGTTGTTGTGAAGTATTTAATGTTTAAATAGGATGTGAAGCCAAGGCTGGTTTGCTAGATTTTGTTGCTACAAGAATTCAATCTCACAATCAAGGATAAAAGGGTGCTAAAAATTTTATCGTAGACCATTTATCACGACTCACCGCTGAATCGTCATTTGATAAAGCACCCATCAATGATTTTTTTCTTCATGATCTTTTATTCTCTATCACAACTATACCTTGGTATGCTGACACTGTTAATTATCTTGCAATAGGAATGATGCCACTTGATTGGAATACGCATGATAAAAAGAAAATTTTACCTATGTAAAACGTTTTTATGGGATGACCTGTACTTATTCAAGTATTGTCCTAATTAAATCGTTCGACGGTGTATTCCAAACAATGAGGTAAGTAGCGTCATTGAATTTTGTCATTCTGAAGCATGTGGTGGTCATTTTTGATCAAAGAAAACGTTTGTGAAAATCTTGCGGTGTGGATTTTATTGGCCTACCTTGTTTAAAGACGCACATGCAGTTTGTAAAACTTGTGAAAATTATCAAAAATTAGGATTCATTTTCAAGTGAAACATAATGCATTTAAACCCCAATCTTGTCATTGAAATATTTGACTGTTGGGGAATTGGTTGTATGGGTCCATTTCCACTGTCATTTGGATTTTTGTACATTTTTGTTGCCATTGATTATGTGTCAAAGTGGGTTGAGGCAATTCCTTATCGAAATAATTATCACAAAACAGTGATTAAGTTTTTAAAGGAAAATCTTTTGAGTCGATTTCGAATCCCTCAAGCCATTATCAGTGATGGAGGCAAAAAATTTTGTAACAGACCCTTTGAGTCTTTAATGAAGAAATATGGAGTCACATATAAAATTTCCACTCCATACCACCCTCAAACTAGTGGTCAAGTTGAGTTAACAAATAGGGAAAGAAAACAAATCTTGCAAATAACGGTTAACCCTAATCGAAAAGATTGGTTTCTTAGACTAAATGATGCACTTTGGGCTTACCACATTGCATTCAAAACATCGTTGGGTATGTCTCATTATCGTTTAGTTTATGGAAAACCTTGCCTTTTACCTGTTGAACTTGAGAAAAAAAACATATTGGGCCATTAAAGCTTTCAATTTTAACCTAAATGATGCTAGTGAATTGCGTAAGTTGCAAATAAATAAACTTGAAGAATTAAGAAATGATTCATATGAAAATGCAAAAATTCTTAAAGAAAAATCTAAAACCTTTCATGGCAAGCGAATTTTAAGAAGATCATTTGAAGTTGGTCAAAATGTTTTGCTTTATAATTCTCAACTTCATTTATTTCCTGGCAAATTGAAATCAAAGTGGAGTGGTCCATTTGATGTGAAACACGTGAATCCATATGGTGCCATTGACATTGAGAATAATACTAATGGTATTGTGTTTAAAGTAAACGGACAACGTGTGAAATCATTCTTAGAAATTTTAGATTTTCAAAAAGACTCTATCGTCCTTTTTCACCCTTGTTACAACGGTGAGTAAACAAATATCTTGCTTTTGACTTTATTTGTGTTTACAATTATTATTTTTGTTTTTGTTCTTGTTCGCTTTTACATTTTGAATTTTTATAGGATTAGTTTCTAGGTTCAATTTTTGCTTTTGCTATATAACCCCGGTTAAGTGGTGGATAACAGTACTCTGTGACAATTCAAGTCATTTTAACTCAGTTCCCCAAATAACTGATTCCCAAAAACAAGGCATGGACAAAATTTTCACAAACCTGCGAAAACATTTTCCATCGTTGCCTCGAAATGCTCTGAAAATGATTTACAAAGCACGGTCCGAAAGATTACGCTTACTGATGATGTACAACATTCTTGCTGATATTCGCTGGTTGATCGAAGCTATGGTAGGTCTAGCAGGTGAGTCTGCTGATTCATTGATATCTTACATGCCTGGTTTTGGAAGAAGTAACCTTGCAAGAAAACGAAGAGCTAATAAGTTAGGCGTTACTTGTCACAAATGTGCACGTACAACTTGCAACAGACATTGTCATTCTTTAGGAATGGTGTCTAATAATCGGGACGATAAAATTTTATTCATTAGGCATGGTTTGCGTAGGGATTCGTTGGATAATATCCTAACGACTCTTGATGTACATCCTAGTGAATATGTGCAAATGGCAATTGACCGATTATGGCCACAATTTCAAAAAGAACATGCACAATATAGTCTTGGGAATCAGACTTTAAAAGACCTTGTTTGCCAATTTATAAGAAAATTGGATGGGAAGTATATCCCTGACCCATAGAGGGCGTTGAAGCCGTTATTGGATGTAAAACCAGAGGAAGATGTGAGTCACAATCACAACTACCAGTAAATATCCTTTTGTTTTTATTATCTTTTTCCTTCTGTACTTAATTTCTTTTGCAATTATTGCTGTTTACTTTTGATTTTTGAACCATTTGGATATAATATCATTGTTAAATGCACTGCCTTATACATATATGTGTATCATTGCGTTACATTTTCAGGATCTATAAATACAAGCATTTGTTTTCCATTTTTGCTTAAAGCACTCATAAGCATTCAAAGAAAAATTCAGAGAGTGCATTAATGGCGTCACCTTCAGCAAAACGATTCACAAATATTTGTGTGTTTGGTGGCACTAATTATGGTAAATATAAAGAGTTTGTTGATGTTGTAACTCATCTTGATAAGGCTTTGGCTGAATGGAAAATACACCTAGTGTATGGAGGAGGTAACTTGGGATTAAAGGGGTGTGTTTCACGAGTTGCACGAGATAGAGGTAGTCAAGTTCTGGGTATTGTCCCAAAACCTATGGCCGCAACAGACATCATCGAAAAGACAAACAATGAAGAGCTAGTTGCTTCAGTTATGCCTGAAAGACTGACTACAATGCTACATCATGTTGATGCATTTATAGCTTTAACATGTGGTTTTAGAACCTTTGAAGAAATTTTTACAATGGCATCCTAGGTGCAACTACACATCCATGAGAAACCTATCGGTTCGTTGAATGTTAATAAATTTTATGATGGATTGCTTTCATTTCTTGATCATGCTAAAAAAAAATTATTACATTTCACCTTCAATCCGAAAAATCTTTATCTCAGCTCCAAATCCTTATGAGCTAATTGACTAATTACAAGCTTTTAAATATGAGCCAGATCCCTCAACCTCCAAAATAGATTGGTCCGTTGATGAAGTCGACAAGAAACACATAATTGATTTGAATCTCAATTTGTAATTATCCAATGTTTTTTTTTATGTATTTTATTTTCCTTTATTTTGTATTACTTTTGTTATTTTTGCTAGATTTTATTGTCTTTCAAGTTGTTCAGGTGATATCTTCTAAACCTTACCTCTTTCTAAAGACATTGGGGACAATGTCTCGTTCTGGTTGGGAGGAGGGGATAGTTGATGTTTTTTTTTTTAAAACTAACTTATGACCATTTTTTTGGGTGTAAAGATGGTTGAGTAATGAGTTCTTTCAATTGTTCATTAGACACATCTTTTAGTTAATTTTTCAGACTATTCATATTTATAAACTCTCCATTGTGATATTATTGACTAATCTTTTTGTTCATTTAGTCATCTTGAGAGATTTTTCAAATTATTTTGGACACACACACATTGACACGTGATTATGTGCAGTATGTTGAGATTTTGATATTTAAGTCTGAAACATCATTCAAGGGTAACAACCGAAGGCATTGGTCTTGCTTAAAAAATATATAATAATAATAAATAATAATAATAATAATAATTTTGTGTGTTTTGATCAAAACTCTTACTTAATAGCCGAGGCCTCATGCCTCAATAAGTATACAAATCGGTGGAGTCTTGATAAGAACAAAGTGCAGTTTCGTAGCCTCTTTAACTCGAGCAATTAAGTCCGAGGGGTGCTTCAATACCTAATGCCCTTAGATAAACTGGTCTGGGAGTCATTGACCCAAAGCTCGCTACAAGGGTTAAAGATAAAGCTTAAGAGAATTGGACTAATAAACATCTGCAATCCGAGTAATGAAGTCCGTAGTAGTGTTTCAACACTTAATGCCCTAAAGCCAATTGGTTTGGGAGTCATTGGCCTAAAACTTGCTACATGGATTAAAGATGGAATGTTTGTTTCCAATTTTGTTATATTTTCTAGTTTTTTTTTAAACAAAAAAGAAGAAGAGAATAAAACTGCTGCCTAAGGAAGAAGCCTTGATAAGATTTCAGAATAAAAACGTTGCGCTTGATTTCAATTGAATCTCAAAGTTATTGTGTTGATCTTTATTAAGCACAAGAAAGTTTGATTGATATCTTGATTGATGACTGGTTGTCAGAGGGTGAGAAAAGAGGTATGGGAGAGTTTGACTATTTGGTAGTTTTTTTGCAATAAGCTAGTTGGGGGTGTGATTGACATTGAAAAGTGTATGTTGGGATAATATCAACATTTTACACTTTCAATATGATTAATTCCCCAATTTAGACATAAAATGTATTTTTCTTTGTATTTCAGAGGTAATATGGTCAATTCAAAATTATGGAGAAGTCAGATGGAAAAAAAAAATCATTTTCAAGTTCAGAAAGTCAAAAACCCTAGGAAGGCCATGAAAGGTATTTTTGTAAATTTGACTATTCACTGTTCACAGTTGAATTTCAATGTTCATTGATGACGTGACACATTCCTAATGGACCGAATTGTAAGTGCACCGTACACATGACTGCAGGGAATCATATTCTAGAAGCCGGTGCACTGTTTATTGTTGACTTTCACTGAATCAATTACTATTCACTATTCACTATTCACTGATGACATGGCAAAATCTAGACGCTCCATTCTAAATTCATCCGATGGTCAATTTTCATCCGTATTTTATATAAATAGGGGGGCCCCCCTCCCAATTTGGACATCCTGAATCCAAATATGACCTTAGATTTCTAAAATTCTCTCTCTAATGTTCTCAAATTCTCAGTTTAAATAAAATAGCTATTTTATAGTTAAATTATGTCTTCTAATTTAATATAGATGGGGTCAAAGGTGATACTGTTGGTATGGAAAATATGATCCAATTTCGGTAAGTTTATTTTTTTTTTTGCTTTCTTCCCTCTGATTTTTATGGAGTTTTTGACTCACTGTAGACAAACAGATTTTGTTTGGCATAGTGAGTTCTTTACCCATATCTATCAGAGAGTGGTCAGTGGAGTGGAATACCCTCCTACTAATCTGGAATACACATTAATAATTGGATCATATTCAAATTACCAACAGTGGATCTCTTAGCCCAAGTTTTAATTTTTATTGGTTTATATTTTTATAACAAGCTTAGTAATTAATCTAGATAATTAATTCTATATGGATTAGTGAACAACCTCCCTATGGTTCGACCCAGTCTTACCGGTTAATTTATTACTTTGACACTCTTATACTTGGGAGTATGAACACTTCTTTAGGACGTGCCAACACACTTCATTCATGTTTTGTTCACCTTACATTGTGTTCCTTATTGCTTATATGTGTGCATCATTTACATATTGCACACACACTTACATGAATTAGTATTGACATGCATTTATTCTTTGTTGCTCTTGTGTGCATTCTTTCACAATCACACTGTCACTTTATTTCTAGAATTATGTGTGGTTTTGTGTGTTGTGTCCACGCTTGCATGATGTTGTGCTTGTCTTAGCGCCTTGTGTGACCATTTGAGAATGTTCCATTCTTCTCTAGGTTAAGTGTTAGTTTTGGTTTGGTTGTTTAGAGTATAGTTTCTAGTTTCAAAATAGTGGATTCAATGATTTAAATATTTTTCAAAACTAACCTTTGTATGGTCTTGTGACCATAACATTTTATACAAAGATTTAAAATAAATTTTGATTTTTTTTGTAAAACAAGACACCCATACATTTTCAACGGTATATTGTTCGTAATATTTCTTGACTGTTTGGATTGGTTTTAAAATTTTCAAAGTGACCACCAAAACAGGACAACTCTTTTGTTGTCCGTCTCTGACCTTTGGTCACTCAAGTAATCATAACTTTTTTTATAATGATCCAAATCATGTTTTTTAAATTTTATTAGAAATTATACTTCCATACCGTTCCATCGGTATATTATACGAAAGGTTTTGATGTAGTTTGTTCATGTTTTGGGGCGCTCAAAACTTGAGCTGTTGTGCTGTAGCGGCTATACACTTGTCCACCAGCGCATCCTCACCAGCGCACCTCGGATAGTACGTGTGCACTGGTCTTGGATTGTAGGTGTGTGCTGGTGTTGCGCTTGTCCACCAGTGTACCACACTAGCGCACTACGTGATTTCTGGGTAGTTTTTCCAAAACGACGTAGTCTTGCTTTGCCCAATTATATATGTTCTCTCTTCTTCCTCAACACTTTTATAGAGCTTCAAAAATACATTTTTATTGAGAGTTGTTGAATCTTAGAGAGAGAAGTTCCATGAACCCATTTTTACTCAACCAAACTTCATTCCATGAACATCTAGCATCATCATTGCATCTTCAATCATGGGTCTTCATGTTTTTCTTTGACTAGGTAATTTCTACATGCCCTAGAATTCTTTTGTTCATTCTTATGACACGTATGCCTAGGTTTAGTTTTATTTGGTGATTTATTGTATCATTTTGTGTTAAATGGTATTTATAACATGCATGAGTTGTTGTTTGTTGGTTAAGAATTTATGTTCATTGATAGCCAACATTTAGGACTATTTTGCTCCTTCCAGCTAAATCTATTTGCATTTGCATTTAGAGAATTGATATCTAGGATTTGCATTAATTGACATCAATAATCCTAGATAAGCTTAAATGTGTTAACCTAGTATTTTTGCTTCTAGAATATTTCCATATATTCAAATAGGTTGCATATTCTCTTTATGGTTGTTAAGCTTTGTGACTAAGTGTTTAGTGCATAAGCTTGATGGTCCAAGACCACTATTATAGGCCCGTTCGATAGAGTGAAAGGGTTAGTAATCGTGGATGGTGTGACGGGAGGTCAACCTAGGTTGTAAACTTTCATTCAAGTAGTGGATTTTGTTGGCTATGTGTGGCTAAGTGGTTAGCCCGTGAGTTTTGCCTAGTTAGAGGGTTTCTCACGTAAATCAAATACTTGTGTCTTTATTGTTTTATGCATAATTATGTTTGAATGCTTGACAATATAGGGTAATTTCATTAATATTGATTAATCGAAAAACTGGTAATTGATTCGATTAAAACCTATTCACTCCCTCTAGGTTTATTAGAAACACACTTTAAGGGAATTTCAATTTCCATACCTGAATTTGATCTAGAAGAACTCCCAATTAGTGGTGCATTATGGCTTGACTGTAGAGGAGCATTACATGTGATTGGTTGGGTTATTGTCCCACCAACTATGATGGAAAGAGTAGGATGTGTGCCATGTATTTTGCCAACACCTCAACTAGATTGAGCACCCTTAAAAGCATCAAAATGTTTCAATTATATAGGAAACATTGAAAATTATGCATTTATAATGTCACATTGAAATAAATATACCTGATTCCTTCCTTTTAGTGCTGATGTTGATGTGTTGCCCAATTCAGTTGTACTCTTCTTGGTGGTTTTTTTTTACATATTTTTTACCCTGAAGAATTTTTTTAATTAACTAATAGATACATGCATTTATTATTAAAATATAATTGCATATCTTACATATAGTTCCTTTAGTTTTGCTAGAACTCGCAACAGTTACAGCTTTATAGCTCCTGACATTATGGCCGAGTTCACCACGGTTTCCGCACATATTTCCAGAGTTTCTTGTCTTCTATCTGGGTTCATTGGCACCTATCTTCCTGTTTTTCATTGGCCTTTCTGGCAGTTTTTTCTCTATTGGAGGTAATACTTCAACATGTTGAACTTGTGGCCATTGGGTCTCATCAGGGATATGATAAATGACATATGAGTATGTCTTTATGTAAGCTTCGGTAGTCAAATATTTATGAACAAAGTCATTGATGTTCATCCTTCTCCCAGTGATTACCATGGCATGTTTACAAGGTATACCACTTATCTCCTATAACCCACTGTCACAACTCCAACTCTGAAAATCAACAATCAAGAACTTATGACCCTCCATAACTTCGTAAATGTCTGGACTAGCACAAAACACATTTACAAACCTCCAGTCATCCTGTCTTTCGGCCATTTTTTTTTTGTAACTTTTGGAGGCACCTTGGACCCATATATTCTAGCCTCTTCATGTCTCTAATTTATCCTTCTCAATAACTTTCTTCTTATGTTTTCAATTAATGTAAGGGTTGGATTTCCCCTGTACGTGTCCACCCACCCATTAAAGCACTCTGTGATGTTGTTTATTGTGTGCTCAGACTTCACATTCGGGTCAAAAGCATGGGCAACCCGCTATTTTAATGAAACTTTCATCATGTAAGTATAGGCTTATGGATTATAAGTTTTTAACTCGTTCATCGCTTCCATAAAATCTTTGTGGTTGTTGCAATTGGCTGCCTTCCATACGTGCATCCCATTTAGAGGTCCTTTGTGGTTTTTCTACAAGTTTGCAATTATGTGCCTCACACAAAACCTAACATTTCCAAGGTAGCCGACACACCTTTCTGCCTATTAGACATGAAGGTAATTTTCCTCTAGTCATTGAGGCCTATATAGATATACAATTACTCAAGAAACCATCCCTAGCTTTCTTCGCATTCTCTTTCAGCTACGCAAATGGCCAATAGAAACACACTATTATTAGCATCAACAACAATGGCATAAAGAAGCACTCCCTGGTGTCTCTTCTTTAGGTGACACCTATGTAGACCAATAAATGGTGTACACCCATATAAGAAGTCGGCCTTTTGTGCATAAAAACTTATAAAAAATCTCTGAAATCTTGTTGGTCCACCCAAATAACTGACAATGGTCCAGATAAACGCCATCGACCTTGGAGTCTTTTCCTTAACAACATATCCGTTTTTGTATAGTTTATCATAACACTTTTTGTACTCTAATTTGATTTTCTCCAACACACGATACTTGGCTCTGTACAAAGTGTATGAAGGAATTGTTATGCCATAGATTATGTGGATTTCCTTCGCCAATAACTCACTTTGACATATGGGTTTTCTTCAATGAAAATCTTAAACCTAGGAAGCCACCCAAACTGCATTGGCTTCTTGATTCTTACTCACTTTCTGGCAGCAATGTTTGTTGTGCAAAGTCTTGATCATGAATGTGGTTTTGTCCTCTATTAGACTTGCATATTCTCTATGAGCATTCTTCAGAAGAACAAAGTGCTGTATATCTATCTCTATCGTTCTTGATTCATTGCAATCGGAAGCCTTCTTGGACAACAAAGTTGCGCAGTACCCACATAAAGTGGTACAGGTCCTTTAAAAGCTGACCAACCTCCAAATTAACTCTCCCATTAATCGATGCCTTGAAAGGCCTGCCTTTTCTCATAGGAATTGGCTTGCTAATGACATCCTCATTTTCACTTGAATCCCCAATCATGAAATCATTGTCGCAATTAAAGCATGTTGCATTTGATAGCTAACTAGGAGAGCTATACAGTGCTCCTAATGACCTGGACCTGATTAATTCCTCCAGGAGGATTGCCTTAACTAGGAGAGCTACACAGTACTCCTGATGCCCTGGATCGAATTAATCCCTCCAGGATGATCACCTTGACCAGGAGAGCTACACATCATTCCTGATGCCCTGGATCGGGTTAATCCATCCAAGAGGATCGCCTTGACCAAAACAACTACACAACACTCCTGATTCCTTGGACTGGATTAATCCCTCCATGAGGATTTCCTAGACCAGGAGAGCTACACATCGCTCATGATGCATAGACTGGATTAATCCCTTCAGAAGGATCACCTTAACCAGGAGAGCACACAAAACTCCTGATGCCCTGAATTGGATTAATCCATCCAGGAAGGTTGCCTTGACCAGGAGAGCTACACAGCACTTTTGATGATCTGGATCGGATTAATCCCTCCAGAATGATAGTCTTGACCAAGAGAGCTACACAACACTCCTGATGCCCAGAACTGGATTAATCCCTCCAGGAGGATCGCCTTAACCAGGAGAGCTATAAAGTGTTTCTGATGCCCTGGACTGGATTATTCCATCCAGGAGGATCGCCTTATCTAGGATAGCAACACAACACTCATACTACCTTGGACCAGATTAATCCCTCTAGAAGGATAATCTTGACCAAGAGAGCTACACAACACTCCTGATGCCCTAAACCGAATTAATCCTTCCAGAAGGATCGCCTTGACCAGGAGAGCTGCATAACATTCCTAATGCCTTGGATCTGATTAATCCTTCCAGGAGGATCACCTTGACCAGAAGAGCTATACAACGCTTTCGATGCTCCAGACCGGATTAACCCACTAGGAGGATCGCCTTGACCATCAGGTATACACAACACTCCTAGTGTCCCATACTAGATTACTCCCTCTAAGAGGATCACCATGGTATTTCGATAATGATCGCCTCAAGACTAGAACAACCAAATGGCCCTCCTGCTACCCTGGTCGGGCACCACCCCTCGTCAGGAAGGGTCTGGTTCATAAGGTATAGTTTTCTGCCAAATCTCGAGACCAGAGACTTGTAAGGGAAGCCCCCTCACCACCCCAGATGCTTTGGTCAGGCAAAATCCCCAAGAAGGGTCTGGTTGAAAGTACATAGTTGCCTACCAGGCCAATGTTGTAAAGTGGTGGCCTTAGTTGCCCGTCACTTCTTCAAGACCAGGATAACTAAATCGCCATCTTGCTGCCTTGGCCTGGCTACCCCCCTCAAGAAGGATCTGGATAGCACAATGGCCTACCGGGATCATTTCGCCAGTTTGCTTAGGTACCAGGATTCCTAAAGTAGGATTACCAGATACCATAATTCGCCTACGTGTTTAGCCTGTATACCAGGGTTCCTGAAATAAGAAGCGCCTATATTGGCCATAGAAGCCTTATCCCAAATAATTGAGCAGTCCGGTTTTTCACATCTTACCTTTCTCGTTCATCAAAAGTTATACTGACTAGAGCACTGGGAGTTCCACCCATGGGAATATACCCATTTATGGTCTACCACCACTAATTTTGGCTTGTGGCAATGTCAAGTACCCGGATTCGCCTATGCTTCACCTATATATAAAAACCTAACATAAAAATGGCCTTGGTTGCCTATTTGTATCTTTTTCGCCTAAGTACTAGGACTCCTGATATTAGAATGGCTAGTACCCTGATTCGCCTAAGCCAATCATACTGGGAACAATTTTCATTTCAAGCAATGATTTCCAATAAGATGCGACAAACAAAATTCTTCAAGCATTACAAATCCTGACTCCAACCGTAACTATGTATCGGTGTTCAAGTCAAAGGGAATTTCTGTTAACAACCATTTTCGGCTAGGGTCTAAAGAATAATTTTTCATCTACCTAGTACCTGGTAGGCCTTACCCGGTAGAATCTAGATCGGGACCGGTACCTAGATACAGGGGATAATTGATACCATGGACTGATAAAAAGTTAGCACCACCTCCCACATTCTACCAGTTATCAAGCAGAACCGGTACCGTGGTACCTCCTACCTGGTACCTAGTTACCACGATACCTCCCGCCTAGAACCTAGGTACCACAACACCAGCCCGGTACCAGAGTACCGCGATACCATTTTGGGACATATCTAGGGTACATGTCTACCTGCCTAGTAAGAAGAATGGTATCAAGAAGGTACCAGCCTACCAGAACAAGGCCAACAAAAATAGACCAGTACATTAAGGTACCTCACTACTAGAATACACAACCAGAACCATAGTTTCTCCTCGAGAAGTAGATAACAATGGTAGCTGTGTTTTGTGGACATAATTTAGGCCAAGGCGAATCTTTTCTCTCTCTCTCTCTCTCCTGTTCTATCTGTTGTCGACCTCCTCATTTGTTCGTTCTTAGGCATATTCATACGTAGTCTAACTAGGTTGAACTCGTGATTCTCCCAGCATGAATCTCTGAATCAAATCCCTCTTTATCGGGTGAGATATTTTGTTTAAATGTCATTGACTTTGGCTTAACGACGGACTCGAGAATATCTAGGATGGAGATAAATTTGTTTCCTCTTTGGACCCAATCACTTGCCCTGCACATACCCAGTATTTCAATGCAAGTTGGAGAGTGAAAGTGATCTTGTGTACTGCCCCAGTGAGATGCATCATAGAGGTCACCAAATATGGCTTTCGCTATGGTGAGGTACCTCTAAGTTTTAGTCTTGGTACCAGGAGCTTGATCTGACCTTTCCAAGTCTCTTCTATAGCTTGAATTGACCATGTTAGTGCTCTTTAGTGATGACAGTGCTTTCACGAGCTTCCTTCTACCTGCTTAAATAGACTCAATTCTTTCCTCGATGAAATGGAGTGACAAGGTAGAACAAGCTCAATGCCTTTATGGACCTCTTTACACAACTGGGAAAGGTAGCGGTTTTTCTGGGGAGGTTGCGAGGTATCTTGACCCTGATAAGGCTAGGTCTCCTCATATCGACCTTGCTTCGGGCTCTTGTGTCGACTCAAGGAGCTTGGTCTGTTTGCGTCTGGTTTCACCTAAAGTGTGTCTAGAGTGTGGGCGACTTTGCCTTGCTTTTATAGGTTGTATGATAGCCCGACCCCAGGAACCCCGGTATCCTGTTGAATCCGGATGCTTACTTGGGGAGTAGAAAATTTACCTTTGATCCTTAGCTAAATTTGACTATTAACAGAAGTCCCCTCTGACTTTAACACGAATGATTGAGTTGGGTTGGAGTTAGATTTCCTATATTAATTGGGTAATTTTCCCTTTTCTTTCAGTTATCAGAATCGGGGAAAGAATCCTCTCATCAAATGTAAATGAAACGTGGCGAGTAAGGGTTGGTAAATTTTTAAAATAATCTGGCTGCTTCACGTCAGTCTCCGAGATCGAGGCAATCTTCATCGAAGATCTATCTTCCACGTTTGCTCTCGCCACTTATATCACAGATTACTGTTCCATTCGTTCCTATTTAAACCCAGTTGCTTTGTTGTTTTCTCCATGCTTTCTTCCTCTTCAAATTTCAAATTTTCAAAAAAATCTTTTCTTTCTTTGCCTTCTTGAGCAACACCTCTATCTCTCTTTCATCTAACTCAAAATCTTTCTCCACCATGTCAAAATCCACCGGTTATACCATAGACTTCTTGGTAGAGGGTGAAGAGGTCTCCAGTCTTGCTCATGGGAAATGAGCATGAAAAGACTTTGATAGCGACGACTCCCCTCCTAACCCACAACGTCGCTGATCGAATATGAACGTCTCTACTGGGACCAGGTTCTCGAACAAACTCGATGACCCTTTAAACTTTTTTAATGAAGACACAGATAAGGACCTGGGAATGCTACGGTTGGAAGTCAAGTCAAGGTTACTGGTACTCTTCCAGAGGAACTTCTCCCCTACGACTTCAAGGTCATCCCGGATTCTACCACTAACCCGAAGTCGATTGATAGTTTGAAGGCCACGTATGGCATCCTCGACAGTGTTTCCGTCTTCGTTCCTCCCAAGAATTATAATGTCTTCTCCCCTCCTAAAGGCATGCTTCTGATTCATGTCGCGGCCCTCGAGAACAGGGTCAGGTTCCTCTTCACTCCACCCTCCGATGGGCTCTCAAAGCCCTATAACTGCTCATCTCCAGTTAACACTTGGCTTCTAAAGACATCTAATCGGCTTTCTCATGCTCTGGAAGGAGAAGTGCGAGTTGAGCAAGGTCATCAGAGAGCGAGGAGGGGGGGGGGGGGGGGGGGGGGGAGCTGGCCTACCTCTTTTAGAATGGTAGCCTAAGGCGCTGGATATAAAAAACCAAGATCTGCACACTCAGGTGGCCAAGCTGCAGACCGAGGTGGATACCTCTTTCAGTGATGGATATTTTTAACGCCTCCTACCAAGCCACACATGTTCTCCCTTCTACCTTTGATCTGTCTATCATCGCCAACTGGGACAGAGAGGAGATTATGGACAAGGTCACAGAAATGTCTCTTCCTATCGGTAATGGTATGGGCCCTTCGAGTGTGGCTGGAACTGGGAAACAAGTAATGGAAGCAGATCTTCCTCTCCACCATTCAATCCTTTCGAGGTCGAGGCCAGAAGAGTCTTCTGACGGGGTCCAACCTATACAAACTGAAAATGATCCACTTGCCTTTACCAGCTTGGAGGCTCAGTTTGTCCACTCTGAGGAAGGTGCTCCAGCCATTATAGAGTTGGAGAGGGGTCTACTCGAGGTCTAAAAGAGAGTCGAGGATAGCCTTTGAGAGTTTGCTGGAGTAGGGTCAGGTGGTGAGTAAATGGAGATGGGGGTGAATGTTACCCCTCAGAATGCGGTCAATGTAGTCTTGGAGGAGGACTTTGCTAGACAGTCAGCTGGCATGCAACCCTAGGAAGATGGAATGGCAGGAGAGGACAACCAAGATGAGCAACCACTAGAAGGAAAGGAAATTGCCAGAGATCAGCAAGGAGGAGGAGGAGCAACTGGAGGTAACCTAGAGAACGCTGGAGCTTGATATAATCTAGTTGTGACCTTATCTTGATTGCCTAGAAAGGGGGATGAGCACCCCGCTTTATTCACGACCATCTTTTATCAATTCTTTTTTGTTCTTCTTTACAAATGTTGCCCGGAATTAGGGGTTGGGCTCTCTAATTAATGAATGTAGCCTTACAAGAGGATAGGCTCCCTTATCATTATTGAAAATTTGTTATGATTTCCTTCATGCTTGCTTTGATTGATCCCAGATCATGAATTTCAAACTTGGTTGAAAACTCCTTGCTCCACTCCTGACTTCGACCTAGATACGACCTTCATTGTAATCTTGACTTAATTAAATCTGGTCAAGGAAAAATACTGAATCTGTTAGGTATAAACCTATTAGCTGGGTAGACATTTAGCTTCAATTTTCAGAATCGGTAGGAATTCATATCTTGGGGAGGAGTCCCCTTGAATTGTGTCTCACACCTTCGATGATTCCTCATGCAAACTTTAACTAGATACTCTATCTCCCAGCATTGGGGGAGGTATCTTATCATGGCGGCCTTGATCCAACAGGCAAATATGTATTTATGCTTAGATCATTTTCGGGGGTGATAGCCTGACTGAGGCATCAGGAATGCCATCGAGCTTTTCTGGTCTCGAGATCTGGATGACAACTATGCTTTTATTCTCAGACCCTTCTTAGAGGTGGTAGACTGACTAAGGCATCCGAAATGCCATCGAGCTCTTCTGGTTTCGAGATCTGGATGGCAACTATTTTCTTATACTTAGACCCTTATTAGCGGGGGGTGGTACTCAACCAAGGCATCAAGGGTAGTGAAGGGGCTTCTTCGACTGATCCCTGGTCTCAAAGCGGTCATGGTGAAATTATTCATGGAGAATACAATCGGAGATGGAGAAATAAAAGCTCGTGGAGAATACAATCGGAGACGGAGAAATTAATAACAGGCTTTATTGATGATCAAAATGGAGTACATTGCTGTTGATAAATTTATTGCCACCTAAATCACGGTAGTTTGCTAAGGAGTTCCTTGCCTAAGGATAAAACTTTTTCAGATGTTGAGCGTTCAGGTATGGTCAATGGGTCGACCATCCATGTCTTCAAGTTTGAATGCTCCATTGCGGACCACTACTTTCACTAATTGTGCCCCCTCCCAATTTGGTCCTAGGACCTCATCCGACCTTATCCGAGAATTATGGGTTACCTTCTTGAGAACCAAGTTCCCTTCCTTAAAGCTCTTGGCTTTGACCTTTCTGTTGAAATGCTTAGCAATATTTCTTTGGTATACTGTTACTTTCTCGGCTACTCGGTCTTCTTTCTCTTCTAGAAGGTCTAGAATGGCTCGGAGCTTAACCTCATTGCTCTCAAGTTCAAAGTGTTATGCTCGATGGGAAGGACTGCTTCGACCCTGAAGGCTAGGAAATAGGGTGTTTATCCAGTAGCTATCCTTTTCATTGTTTGATACTCCCAGAGAACCACAAGGAGCTCCTCGACCCACTTGCCTTTCTTCTGTTGTAATTTCTTCTTTAACAACTTCTTGATGGTTTTGTTGGTGGATTCGACCAACCCATTAGTCTGAGGGTGAGCTACTGAAGCGAGCCTGAGGTTAATTCCCAAGCTTTCACAGAAGTCTTTGAATCAAGCATTGTCGAACTGTTTACCTAGGTCGGCTATTATGATGAGTGGAGTTCCGAACCTACAAACGTTGGTTTTGATTAATTTGGTTGTATTCTCTTTTGAAATTTGGGAGAGAGGTCTTGCTTCGACCCATCTTATGAAGTAATCAATTACAACGATAACGTGCTTAGCTTTTCTAGGTGCAGTAGAAGGCGGTCCGATCATGTCAATCCTTCATATGGCAGATGGGTAGGGAGAACTAATTGATTACATATGCTCTGGTGGTAGGTGGCTCAAATTCGAGGTCCTTTGGCATAGTTCACAAGATTTCACAAACATTTTCGTGTCTTGGTGATTAGTTGGCCAGTAATACCCCATACGAAGTACTTGATATGCTAAAACATCCCCACCGGTGTGATTCCCGTAGTTCCCAGAATGTACCTCTTTTAATGTCCAATTGGCATCGTCCAGATGCAGATATTAAAGCAAAGGAAGGGATTTTCCCCTCTTGTAGAGGTTTCCATCAATCAGGTAATATCAGACGGACAACCACTTGATTTTTCAAGCTTGGTCGGGGTCTTCGATAAGCTTTCCCTCCTGGAGATAACTGCTATCGGGTCTAATAAGGTAATCACTCAACGGGGCAGATTTCCTTTCCTACTGATATGCTAGATTAGGAGATCACCTAGAAGGGTACTGTCCTAGTTAGGGCTTGACCCCCATTCATAACTATTTTTACTAAGACGTTCGCCCGAAGGTTTTACTGTCGAGGTGTCGGCTCAATCTGGAAACCCTTAAACATTTTTCTGAGTTGCTGGACCAACTTCAGGTAGGAAACCATGTTGTCACCCAACCTTGTCTATCGATGCAGTGGAGGAAATACCTACTTCTAAAGAGATGACATGTATCCTTGAAGCTATGTCTGGTTTTGCTGAGATGGCAAAAGACCAATCTGCTCTTAAGGAGGTAACAGGTACCCATCCTTCCGTTAGGGAAGTGGTGGAGGGACAAGATGATCAAGCTCAGGTAGAGATATCTGCTGAGGTTGCACAGACTGAGGTAGAGGAGCAGGCTACTGGTGAATCCATAAGGGTAGTAGATATGTAGGTGCTACAAAATGGAGTTGGAGAGGGAGGCCACCAGGGGGAGTCGATGCGTGAATCAACCATCTGACACATTACTTTCTAACTATGTTGCCTAGAAATGGGGGTGGGCGCTCTGCTTGACCAAGAAAAACAACTGATGTTATTTTTGTTGGGATTATGCTCGATAACAAGAGTATAATAATGTATTTGACAATCTTTTCATATTAATAAAGTGATATATAGTTTAACAAATCTTATAGCATTTATAGTTTAATTATTATAATTGTCAAAAATAAATAATCATAAGGTCAAAAGACTATGAGAAAAGAAGAATTGTTCATACATCTAGATATGTATGAGGTAGACACAATTCTTTACTTCGTCTTGAATAATATTCACAACTTAAGATAAAGGTTGGGCGTCTTTATCTTGTCGAAGTTGTAGATTCTTTTGCTAGCTTTTGAGTGGGGTCATATGTGTTATGATGAGTCTAAAATCATCAAAGTGTGGTGTCTTTGGGAAAAAAAAATCAAGTGCACTAGGTGCATTGAATAAGATCACAGTGAAATACTTTATCCAAAACCGTCATTGGATAAAAGTTTTTCACTTGAAGACAATCAGAGAGTCTATCTCAACCCTGAGATAAATGACAGACTTATGGTTGCAAGTGTTATCATTTGAGCTATCAATGAGTACGATTATATAGCATAGTCTATTATCGATAGTTTTATGGTATTCATTTGTTAATCGATAGAGGACTTCATTTATAGATACGGACATCGTGACTTCATTTATGAAATGAGAGTAGAATATCATCTTTTGGATGTTTTGAGGTATTGGATATATAACGTTAAGTTTTCGATAGTGTCTATTGAAACATGGCTTCTGGACAAGTCAAAATATTCAAGTTCAAAATGTGGTCATATGAGTAAATATGGTAACTTGGAGAGCTATAGGCGGTCTATGAGCTCTTGGCGATTACTGATATTCTTCACGAGGATACACTTTCTCCATTAAGATTGTCTAGGGTATGAATGAAGAATATTAACTTATTCTATCTTTATTTAAGAGTTCAATTTTAGTTCTTTAGTGGAATGAACTAAAATTAATAGATCGGGTCTAAGTGAATCATTTGTTGATTGTGATTGGGCTGTGTCTACTGGAGATTAAATTTAGATAGCCCGCCAAGATCCTCAACCCACACGAACTTGCATGGATCACTTGATATTTTCTACTGGACCAATTTAGGGGAATTAAGGAATGTGGACTTGTTTCTTTTTGTAAGAATGGGTCTAGTTCACATGTGGAATTTTTATTAATGTCCACTGGATTTAATAAAATCGAAAAAATAATATAATGGCCCATATATGGTGTTGGGCGGCAAAGCTATATTGTTTAGCTTAATTATAATATTTTTATTTTATCATTTAATTAAATGGAAATTAATTAATTTGGTAATTAATTAATTATTTAATTAAAAGTCAAAATCATGTTTCTAGTAGGAGAATGTCTCCTAATATTAAACTATTGTTGGTAGTATAATGAATACTAAAGATTATATTTGATAAGTAGATAAATAAAAGGAATTATTTATCTAGTTAAATTAAGAAATCTTTAATATGGTTACAAATACACTATTGATTTGGATTAGGAGTCTTGGTGTAGGAAGGAATTCTTTTTGGAAAAAGATTCTAGGTCACCAAGTAAATCAACCTAAAGATAAGATTCTTACCCACCAAGTAAATCCTTCTTAGGAATGGATTTGTGATCCTATATATATATATATCTTGAATTTCGGCCAGCCCTATATATATGTAAGAGATTTCGTCCAGCATATATATATTATTTGAAGAGAATTCGGCAACCATAAGAATTTTGGGAGAAAAATTTGTTTTTACTCTAGAAAAAAATTCGATCAACTCTAAGAAATAGTGTGAGATTCGGTAAAGAAGAAAAGGAAGAAAGAACGTTTGGTTTTCGATAGTACACTAGTAACCTTTACATTAAATTTTTTTGTGTACAACATCAAATCATGGTTCATACGAGTTTCAATCAAATTGATTGATAATTCACAAGTGACCTAACGTTCTTTGTTTTCTTCTTGGAGGCTTATTGTGACTAACAAAGAAAAGGATTTTGTTTGTTTCCATCCTCAGGTATACAATTTTAGAAAGAGAGCCCACACTCCTAGGTGATTCTCGTTCGCGATTGGATTGGAAGATCTTGGGTATTTAATTTGGCGCTAGTTCAATCGTCACGAGAAAAAGGTACAATATTTTTTATATACATCAATTAATCTAGGGTTAAGGTTCTTGTTATTTAAAAGGGAATTTTTTTTATTTATACCGAAACCCTACTTTTTAATTTTTCACACTTCCGCTGCGCAATTTTCCCTTCAATTGGTATCAGAGGCTGGTTGTACCCTTGATTAATTGATGTATGTTTATGTGAATCTTTTTTTTATTGTATATATGCATGTTTTAGAAAGAGATGACACTCTAGGTCTTCGCATATATATTTACATTGGAATGTGTGGATATATATATATATGTTTTATATGTGGTTTGTTATTGCTCAATTTTGGTCATAGAATTTCAATGTATTTTTTTTTGGGATGGTAACAAGAAGGGTGGCCTATCATCGCAATAATTTCCTTCTTGGTAGTTGCTAAGTTTTTTTTTTTTTTTTGTAATAAAAAAATACTGCACTATGTTGTAATAAAAAAAAACTGCAGTATTTTTTTTTAAAATCTTCTGTAATACATTCAAGTATCGAAGGCTCGAATGTTTGAAGAATTGGGAGCAACCGAAACAAGTTTGGGACTGTGCGAGTCGTAACAACAAACGTGCGTGCGACGAGCACGCTGCCACATTTGTTATGGCATGGGCTGCGCATGGCAACCCTATGGAAACCATGGGCTGCGCTTGGCAGCCCGTTATGGGGTTGTGGCATGCACACGCCCCTGGGAAGGGGTCAAGGATGTGCATGCCCAAGGAAGGCAGCCGAGGGAGTCCAAACGACGAAGGTCGCATGAAGACTTGTTCTCCAAGAAAGGAGTTTTTTGTATTCCAGGACATGTAATTTACTTACTTTTGTAGGATGGACCCAAATTGTAGCTATTTATATTTTTGTAAATATTGCAATGTTTGTCGTTGTTTGATAACATGTCATATAGAATAGGAGTGCCGCTCATATATCTCTTTTGGTATGAACATGCATTGAACGATTTAGGTATCTAACTGGCATCTAGAGAACTTGGTAAATCATTCTATGGAATTCGATCACACGCCTTAAACAATTGAGTGAGAGAAGGTGTTTTGGAACACCTACGGCCTCCAAGTTTAGTTGAGCTTTATGTTTCGTTTAATAAACTCCCATGAGGTATTCATGAATGGAATTTAGGAAGATACTTCCTTACAATGATAAACTAGACAGTTAGTCCAAACAATATCTACTTCCAAATGAGGGATATTCGTGAGGGATTATATTAAAGGTCGATAACTTGGTAACACACTCAATGTAATTTTATTAATATCCTCCCAAGAGTTCTTGTTAATAAAATTGCAAGGCTAAAATTGAAAACGTTGGTTGTTATATTAACAATTAGGTGAGACCTAGTCCAACTAGTAAATGGTGCGAACTCCCAAGGGAGGCGCGACATTTATAGGAGTTGGATCAACCTTGATTTTTACGATTGAATTATTTATAATTCAAGATAAATATTCGAAAGTGCTTTATTATGATTATTTACTTATATAATTTTTGTTATTGTTCAGAAATCATGACCCTATCTTAAAGGACAATACTTTAACTGGTGATAATTATGTCACATGGAAAAGGAAAATTGGGCTTCTATTGCAATCCAAAAAGCATAAGTTCATTCTATGGACTCCTAAACCACCTACTCCTACTAATGAATCTACTCAGGAGCAAATAGATGCGTATCAATAGTGGGAGTCTTCAGATGAGATGGCAGAATGTTACATTATGGCCACCATCTCCGATGTGTTGCAATAACAACAAGAAGGAATGGAGACTGTTGCCGATATAATGATGTCTTTAAGGAGATGTTTGCTATGAGGTCCAGGATGACTAAGAGAGAGGCAGTGACTGCTTTCATGAATCTTAGGATGAAACCTGGACAGGCTGTGAAAGATCACATGATGAAAGTCATAGCACATCTCAACATTGCTGAACTTAATGGTGCTGAGATAGATAGTGAGACCAAAATTGACATGATTTTCAACTCACTATCAGATTCCTTTGATCAATTCAAGTTGGAATATACCTTGAATAATAAGAAATACACCTTGTAAGACCTGATGCAAGTTGTTCAAAGTGTCGAGAAAATCCTTACGAAAGGCAAGGGTTAAGAGATTCATACCGTAGGTAAAGTTGCTACTGTTAAGACCCGTAAGAAGGTCAAGAAACATCATAAGAAAAAGAAACTAGGACCTACCAAGAAGGAGACAAATAAAGTAACTAAGATCAAAGGGAAGTGTTTCTTTTGTGGTAAAAAGAACATTGGAAAAGAAATTGCCCAAAGTCTTAGAAAAAGAAGGATGAAGGTAATATTAATTATCTTGATTCGACCGGATATAAATATACCAAAGCATTTCTACAGAAAAAAGGCAGCATAAGGATAGATGATAGAGAAAAAGGGAGAGAGAAGGACGTCGGACCTAAATTCTGTGATCAGAACACGACCGTCGTGACATCCACTATTCGACAAGTACGAGGTTGCCACCTTCCTACGTTCTAGAGAGATAGTGAGCATATGAGAGAGAACCTTGTATTCCATGAGTAATCAATAATAAAGTCTCCACTTATTATTGTTATACAAACACTCGTGTTTATCTAAACAGGTTAGCTATCAAAGGTACCAACCCCGGCCATCACCTATGTAGTAGTGGTCTCGAGGGCGTTAGCTGTAATTCCTCACCCTGAGTGAATTTTCGGTTAACAGGTATCAAAGGTACCAACCCCGGTCATCACCTCCGTGGTAGTGGTCTCGATGGCGTTAGCTGTAATTCCTCATCCTGAGTGAATTTTCGATTAAAGCTTTTGGCGCCGTCTGTGGGAAACTCCCATACCACCATCTTTATGTTCATAAGTTTATTATTTTACAGAAGTCATAAAGCTTCGCTCCTTCCAAGGATAACCAGGAACATCGGGACAACCTTCTGTTGCGTCGACATGAAAGGTCCCGAAGAAAAGAAGAAAATCTGGGATCTAAAGCCAGGTCTTAGACCAGCCAGCCACTGTGCAGGCTTTGGATTCCCTATGGGAAACCAGGTCGAGCTTAACCAGCAAGCAGCGGCTTTAGTGGAGAACGTCCACCTTCAACTGCTCGCTGAGGGTATTACTATCCAGCAATCAAACCTCTCCAATCGAGTGGAGTCAAGCAGGCCTGGGGCTAGACAACCCGCCTTTGATCACTTGGGACCTACCTTTCCGAAGCCAGCTCGTAAGAGAACGGGACTCCCACCCTCGATCTGGGATAGGTTAGAGCCCATGCCCCTTGTTCCAGAAGTGCCACCGCACTACCATCCCAGGCAAGTCAAGTCTGCGGCAGATATCCTTCCCTGAGAGCTAAGAGAGTTTCTCCACCCAACGAATTCAAGGAGGGAAGCCTGAGTTAGAGAACAATAAAGTCAGCAAAGCCCCTAGGAAGACCCCCTCAGAAGAAGGGACCGGGTAGAGGTCGCTAGTTCATCAGAAGGATCCGATATTGAGGAGACTGAGATCAACTCAAGGAAACCCGACAGGAAACGCCTGAGAGACCAGTTGTCAGAGCTTCAGAAAGAGGTCCAACTGATCAAGAAAAGAAGGTATAATGAAGATAAGAAGGATCCTCTAAGTGAGATGAATGCTCCCTTCACCAGAAGGATCCGGGAGGTGAAGATTCCGCCAAAATTCAAAATGTCGACCTACAGTTTCCCTAAGACTGAGGATCCCTTGAGCCACTTAAAGAGCTCCGTTCAACAGATGGAGGTCTAGAACACGACTAGGGCCATTATGTGTCGAATGTTCCAAACTACACTCAAGGATTACGCTAAGACCTGGTTTAGAAAGCTACCTGCTGGCAGTGTAGATTCCTTCATGAAGCTGTCGACCGATTTCTGCTCATAATTCCAGGGAGTTAAGCCCCAATTGAAGGACCCAATCCATCTACAGTACGTGATCCAGGAAAGAGGGGACACCCTCCGGGCTTATGTCGAGTGTTTCCACACGGAAGTCATCCAGATGAGGGTCTTCACCGAGAAAGAAACCCTCGCCCACTTCTGAAGGAACTTGTGGGCATGCAAGCTTTTCCGTTCTTTTGCCAAGAGATCTTTAGAGACCTACCAAGAAGCCTATGATCGGGTTCTGGAGCAAATTAAGGTCGACGAACAACTCAAGGTCAAAATGGAACACGACGACATGAGAGCTGTAAAGCTACAGAAAAAGGAAGCTTCTAAACTTGAGCAAGCTCAGAAAAGCCAGAACAAACCCCCCAATAAGTCGACGTATTGCTTCCTTATCTCTCAACCCAGATTGGAAAAATATCCTGTAAAACGAACTCCTCCACGAGCTTCACCTCCTTCCAGGACAGTTGCCCCAATAGCTCGAGATGAGAGAGGGTATGATCGTTACACCCCCTTAAATGCTTCTCGTGGGACAATCTATCTCACCAATCAGGACAAGGGGTTGCTACAGAAGCCCGCACTTATGAAAGCCCCTGTTGATAAGAGGAATCGTTATAAGTATTATGACTTTCACGAAGACATGGGACACAACACTTCAGAATGCTACAGCCTGTGAAATCAGATTGAGGCTTTGATAAGGGGAGGATGTTTGGTAGAATTCTTACAGCAAATCAGGGATAACATTCAGACTGGACAGGAAGTACAAGTCAAGATCCGCGAGCACGTTGAGAAAAAAAAAGGGGAGCAAGCGGACCTGATGCAACAAATCCATCTGATATGTTTGTTTACGTTTGTGTTTGATTGTGCGTGGATGATGATTTCATCTTTTACTTGTGGGTTGTTGTTTATTAAGTGTTATGTATTTTATTTGTGAAAAGGATGGTGCTGGGTTAGCATAGCAGTGGTTTATTGTTGTTTGATGAATTTTACTTTTGAGTAAATTGTGAAAAGAGGTTTAGTTGTGAGAGAATGATAACATGAGTTGTAGTGCATGCCTTTGAACAACTGGCTATGTTTTGTTACATTTTTTTTTTGTAATGAGGAAGTTTTGAAAAGTGTGCTCATTTGTGTGAATTCATGTTGTATAACTATGTTAGGTAGCCTTGAGAGGATGTGATTGTTGGAGCAACCACAGGTTGATTTTTATGTTTGAAATTGCATTGTTATGTTAGAAATGATAAATAGTGCATCATTGGTTGAAAGTTGAATCCAAGGCATTAAATCCCAGATAGAGGTTGAGAGGAAATCCCTTGCCATGTCTTGATATTATGTTACATTGCTTGAAATTCCTTTACAGTGCTTTCTATTGCATGACAGGGCTTGAAATACATTTTCAGGGCTTAAGATCCATTTCTAGGGCTTGAAATCCTTTCTCATGGCTTTATATTAATGATTTCCCTTTACATTGCTTGAAATCACTTCAACATTGCTTGCAATCACTTCAACATTGCTTGAAATCCCTTCAGTGGTTGATATTCAATGTATCCCTTTACAGTTACCCACTTATGTGTACAATGCTTGATATTTAGTATTAGGGCTTGAAAGTCCAAATACAGGGCTTGAAATCCAATTCGGGGCTTGAAAATCATTTCTAGGGCTTTATATTTTCGTACATGGCTTGAAATCCCTTTATAGTGCCTTCTATTGGCTTACAGGACTTGAAATCCATTACTAGGGCTTAATATTAATGCTGACATTTTATAGTGATTTGTATTGTTGTACAGTGCTTGAAATCCTTTTCCAGGCTATTAGATATTAATGTTGACCCTTTACAGTGCTTTGTATTGTTGTACAGTAGTTGAAATATTTTCCAGAGGGCTTGATATTATTGTACAAGGCTTGAAAAGAAGTTTCAAGACCTGACATTAATTAATTTTTGTTTTGTTGTAAATCAGATGCATGTCGATCGTAACAAAAAAACTATTGTGGTATTGGACCACCAAAACTAGAGACACACGAGAATCAACTCGCAAAACAAGAAATATTTTATTTTAGATTTGAAGTTGGTCTTGACCCGTTGTGGCGTGATCGATATGTTTAGGCAAGGCCCATTTGGCTAGTACTTGGAAACTGTACAACCCGTTAAGGTGCCTGGGATGCTCATTTACAATCTTTTGAAAAGAAAGATTGTTCTTCCAAAACAGAAAACGAGGACGAAATCTAGTTTGGTTTGAGGCAGAACCAGGCTCAGTTTGGGAGACATGAATTATGTTTGTGTAGTGGCCTCAACATAGGCACACTTCCCGAAGTGTAAATACAAACAGGGTTAAATGCTTAAGGCTAACGTAGAGGGGGGAGGGGGGAGGGGGGAGGGGGGGGGGGGGGGGGGGGTGGGTGAATAGGTTAGACACATTTTTTGACTCCCTTAGAAACAAACAAAAGTTTATCCCTCTAGATTGCTTGTATCACAATATATATATTAATTAAAGATACTTAATCAATATATAAAACAAGTAAAGTGTGATACAAACAAGTAATTATAACACACACACAATCTATATTATAGAAAGGAAGTCAACTTACATAAAGAGTTCTATCCATAGTATTCAAATAACAAATACAAATACTAGAGAGATAGGGATAGAGAGAAGTTGACACAAGATATAACGTGGTAAACCTCCGAAGAGGAAACATCCACGGGTTAGCAACCCTTGGCAAACGAAATCCACTAGTAGATAAGACAAGTACAATTTCTCAAGTGACACCTTCACCTATAAACTACCCTCCTATCCTACTCATGAAGATGTCGCCCTCAAGCTCAACAATCCGAGGGCTCACACCTCTTGTCAAGACTTCCTCGCTCACCTTACTGGATCCTCACGACCCAAGGCAAGACTTCTTGCTCAACTATCCGAGTCCTCCCGACTTTAGTCAAGACTTCCTTGCTTACCTATCAGGATCCTCACGACCCTAGGCCAGACTTCTTGCTCGACTATCGGAGTCATCCCGACTCTAGCCAAGACTTCCTTGCTTGACAATCCAAGGTCTCACACTTCTTGCCAAGACTTCTTGCTCAACAACATAGGTCTCACACCTATTGTCAAGACTTCCTTCTCACAAGACATCTAGGTGATCATGAATGCAAAACGCAAATAAGCACAATACATAGAATGCTATGATCAATACAACCTATGGAAAATACTAGACATGAGCATAAATGCACAAATCAAATGTAGTCTAGTCAATCATGCATGTTTAATCCATATATGTCATGTAAGATATATTCAACATTAATCACAACCTAGATACATGCATAGATCTAAACTTGAATCACAAGATATGTTCAATTAATCACAAAATCAAGTTTAAATCACATAAACCAAAAACATGCTAAAATCATATGACAAAGTCATTTATATTTAGGCTAAAGTTCTAGAGCATATTCCTATTCATAGATTCAACAAAACACATGAATAGCTCAAAAGAACATAAGCACATGTATTAATGTGAGAATTCGGCCAAGAAAGCCTAATACATGTGAGAAACTATTTTTCATAAAATCAATCAATCAAAGATCATAAAATAGTCCTAGAATCAAAGCTAGCACAATACAATCCCAAACATGTGAAAACATAGGCAAAATCAAAACCTAACTCAACATGTAAGATTTCAATTGAAACTCAACCTAGCTTTAAAAGAGTTCAAAACTCAAATCAAAACACTCACAATACACATATATAAGTCTAAGAAAAAAACCTAAGGCAATTGACCAAGTTTTAAAAGAAAACTTTGAGAGAAAATCAATACCTTAGTTGATTTAGGTGCAGTCCCGTTTTTGTGTGTTTAGACTCTAAACACAGCAACTAAAATCACTCAAACCTTCATAGAAAAGATGGAGGATGAATAGACAAATACTCTCAACTTTAAATCATTCAAAACGGAGTTCAAATGAAGAAGTTATGGTGTTTGGAAGGTGAGAAAATGTAGAGAAAATTTTCTGCACACAAGTTTAAATTTCTTCTTAGAATGAAATGTGAGAGGGAAAGAGAATATAAAGGAGAGTGAAAATTGGACATGTGAAATGACCAAGAGGGGCAAGAAGCAGCCAAGCATTCTGCTGCCCGAGATGTTGCGTGGGCATCTCGGGGCAGCAAGCATTCTGCCCCGAGATGGCCACGCGCCATCTCGGGAAAGAAGTGCTGTGCTGACTTCTTTCTCCTTCGACCTTCCTTCGCGTTCTTCGACCGTTCTCTGGTCTCTGAACTCGGAATTTGAATCTGTTTACGGATTACAAACCGTAACTCTCACATGGACATGGAAATATAAGATACTGAACCCAGAAAATAATAATTTGACTCAATATACGAAGACGAAGACAATGTATACATCATGAGTTGAAAGTGTAGTATCTTTTGACTTAGAACTTGAAATCAATAGTATGAGTAATCAAAATGACCGGAACTCAATCAAGAATGATTTGAGACTAAATTCAAGTTCAATATCCATGTTATATAAACATATACACACACAAACACAATTCACATTAGAATGCAAACTACATAGAGATAGTCTCCAATCATGCATTTTCCAAAGCATGTTATTTCCATACCAATGCATGAGCATTCATCTTCAAGTGTGTGAATATGTTATACATGGTGCACAATGATGCAGGGACACATATGAATGAATTGTATGTGTGTGCCTATAATAGTACACAATGATGCAGGGATACAAATGTATGAATTGTGTGTGTGCATAAGCCTTGTAAGAGAAAGATAAGGTCTTAGTATACCTTTGTAGAAC
Source organism: Dipteronia dyeriana (assembly GCA_032871835.1). Classification (NCBI taxonomy): domain Eukaryota; kingdom Viridiplantae; phylum Streptophyta; class Magnoliopsida; order Sapindales; family Sapindaceae; genus Dipteronia; species Dipteronia dyeriana. The sequence goes on along the minus strand of CM065297.1, from coordinate 25,198,863 downwards.
CATATTGCATCCTTTCTCTTTGAAGACTTTGAACTTGCTTTGACTTGTTGTTCATTTTTCTTTGAAGATTGAATCATCATGAAACTAACAACTAAATCATTACAAGTAAACATCATTTTGATTTGGAATTAATGCCAACACAAACTAAAACCTAACAATCTTCCCCTTTGGCAAATTCCATGTTAAAACACCTATACATTTACTACAAATATAAAAATCAAGATAGGTCACAAAATCACTCCCTCACATTATCATGAGTAAGATTCCTATAACTAATCTTCACCAACTCTTAAACTTCAACTTGATCTTTTCTTGATGCAACCTACAAATCATCTCAGAGCACAATGCATATACAAGAGAAAAACAACAAATGACTACATATAATATGGATAAGAATATACAATTAAGTCCACAAATACATGTATCTCCCCCTCAATACATGCCAAAATAAAAGAATTCTTAACCAAATCTTAAGACTAATTATTACATGCCATTGAAAGTTCAACGGCCGTCACCTTTGATTTGAATCTCTTAGGAAGAGACCTAAGGATTTTCCAATTTAAACACTCTTTTGAGATAGGTATTCCAAGTGCTTGACATTGGTTAGCAATGTTAAGAAGCCGAAATTAGAAGTCTTCAAACTTTTCTTCTTCACCCATACTTAAACCTTCAAATTGTGATACAACATTTGAAGCCTCGATTTCTTCACCGTTAAGGTTCCTTCATTAGTAACTTAGAGAGTATCCCAAGCTTCCTTTGAGGATTCAGGATTTTGAATGTAGGAGAATTGATGCCCATCAACTCCTCCAAATATGGCATTCATAGCACGATGGTGCCTTTTAGCAACCTTAAACTCATTCGTTGTCCATTCACTCCTTGGCTTGAGTATCATGGTTCCATCCTCTTGAACCTTGTAAGGAGGACTATAACCTTCTTCCACTACCATCCAAGCCCTTTTATCAATAGAGGGGATGTAGGCTTTCATCCTCAACTTCCAATACCCATAGTTAGTGCCTCGAAGTATTGGTGGCCTAGTATTTGAGGGTCCTTTCGCCATTACATCATCTTGTAAACCCATGACTTCTTTGCTTAACAATCCAAGGTCTCACACCTCTTGCCAAGACTTCTTGCTCAACAACATAGGTCTCACACCTATTGTCAAGATTTCCTTCTCACAAGGCATCTAGGTGATCATGAATACAAAACGCAAACAAGCACACAACATAGAATACTATGATAACCACATCATATGGAAAATACTAGACCTGAGCATAAATGCACAAATCAAATGTAGTCTAGTCAATCATGCATGTTTAATCCATCTAGATCATGTAAGATATATTCAACATTAATCACAACCTAGATACATGCATAGATCTAAACTTGAATCACAAGATATGTTCAATTAATCACAAAATCAAGTTTAAATCACATAAACCAAAAACATGCTAAAATCATCTGACAAAGTCATTTAGATTTAAGCTAAAGTTCTAGAGCATATTCCTATTCATAGATTCAACAAAACACATGAATAGCTCAAAAGAACATAAGCACATGTATTAATGTGAGAATTCGGCCAAGAGAGCCTAATACATGTGAGGAACTATTTTTCACAAAATCAATCAATCAATGGTCATCAAATAGTCCTAGAATCAAAGCTAGCACAATACAATCCCAAACATGTGAAAACATAGGCAAAATCAAAACCTAACTCAACATGTAAGATTTCAATTGAAACTCAACCTAGCTTTAAAAGAGTTCAAAACTCAAATCAAAACACTCAAAATACACATATATAAGTTGAAGAAGAAAACCTAAGGCAATTGACCAAGTTTTAAAAGAAAACTTTGAGAGAAAATCAATACCATAGTTGATTTAGGTGCAGTCCCGTTTTTGTGTGGTTAGACTCCAAAAATAGCAACAAAACTCACTGAAACCTTCAGAGAAAAGATGGAGGATGAATAGACAAACACTCTCAAATTTTAATCACTCAAATTAGAGTTCAAATTAAGAAGTTATGGTGTTTGGAAAGTGTGAAAATGTAAAGTGAAAATTTTCTACACACAAGTTTAAATTTCTTCTTAGAATGAAATGTGAGAGGGAATGAGAATATAAAGGAGAGGGAAAATTGGACATGTGAAATGACCAAGAGGGGCAAGAACCATCCAAGCATACTTGCTGCCCAAGATGGCACCTGGGCATCTCGGGGCAGCAAGCCTTCTGCCCTGAGATGGCCACGCGCCATCTCGGGAAAGAAGTGATTTTTGACTTCTTTCTCCTTCGACCTTCCATTGCGTTCTTCGACCGTTCTCCTGCCTCCAAACTCGGAATTCGAATCCGTTTGAGGATTACAAACCGTAACTCTCACATGGACATGGATATATAAGATACTCAACCTAGAAAATAATAATTTGACTCGATATATGAAGACGAAGACAATATATACAACATGAGTTGAAAGTGTAGTATCTTTTGACTTAGAACTTGAAATCAATAGTATGAGTAATCGAAATGACCGGAACTCAATCAAGAATGATTCAAGACTAAATTAAAGTTCAATTTCCATGTTATACAAACATATACACACACAAACACAATTCACACTAGAATGCAAACTACATAGAGATTGTCTCCAATCATGCATTTTCCAAAACATGTTATTTCCATACCAATGATGTGCATTCATCTTCAAGTGTGTGAATGTGTTATACATGGTGCACAATGATGCAGGGACACATATGAATGAATTGTATGTATGTGCCTATAATGGTGCACAATGATGTAGGGACACAAATGTATGAATTGTGTGTGTGTGCCTAAGCCTTGTAAGAGGAAGATAAGGTCTTAGTATACCTTTATAGAACCATATTGCATCCTTTATCTTTGAAGACTTTGAACTTGTTTTGACTTGTTGTTTATTCTTCTTTGAAGCTTGAATCATCATGAAACTAAACAACTAAATCATTACAAGTAAACATCATTTTGATATGGAATTAATGCCAACTAAACTAAAACCTAACACGAAGGGTTTAGAGAAAAGAAAGTAGTGCGTGATGATTCTATTTTGGCACGATAGTTTGACGATTGAACTGTTTAAGGCTACTTTAAAAAGGATCACAACTGTAGAGGGTGATGACGTACTGAAGATGGGATACATATTAATGGTGTTCTAGTTCTTCAGGATTGATGAAGCACGGACAACCATACCTGGTTAGCTGTTGTCTTTAGTAGAGGACGCAAATGAGTTTGAAAGTTTTCCTTGGGGCTCGTACATATAAGATGCCACAATGTTTTGGCTCAAGAATGCAGCCGGTAAACACCTGAATAGGTTGAGAGGTGATGGCTAGAAGAATGAAGATAATGAAGATAAGAAGGAAGAGAATGAGAAAAAGAATAAGAACCAGAAGAAGAAGAATAAGGAAGAGAATAAGAGGAAGAAAAAGAAGGCAATGAAGGAAGAGGAAGAGAAGAATGAAGGTAATACGAAGAAGAAGATGAAGTAAGAGAATGAAGAGGAGGAAGAAAAGAAGAAGAATAAAAAAACTGAAGTTAAAGATGGAGAAGATATAGAAGAAGAGACAAAATGAGAATTATAAGCCAGAGAAGGACAATGAGCAGAAGAATGATTCGAACTATTTCACATTCAACATTTATGAATTTCAACTAGCATTTCAGGTAATGGTTTCAAAATTAATCCATATGTAAATAAACCTTATTGGATTTCTGTTTCTGTAATTGTATATTTTTTAATTGTATAGGTTTGGGTCATTGAACGGATTACCCATTTAGAAGGTCGCGTAGGAAGTCGGATTGGAACAGGGTTCCTAAGATATAAGAATTGGGATTTCAATACAAGGGTTTTAAATGTTGAAAGGCAATTCAGTACAATGGTGTTTATTTGACTTCATGTGTATTTTGCTTCTAGGTATCTATATTTATATAGTTATATCTACTTGTTTTTTTTTAATATGGGTTAACATTGTTTATTTTTTTACATGCAGACGCCTTTGTTCCCTTGGAAGGTTTACGATTATGAAAAGTCAAGTGATTACTACAAATCAATGAAGGTGGAAGACTTGTGTTCAAGAAGAGAAACAAGTAAGAAAAAGAAGAAGTTGGGGGAGCCTGCAAATGAATATGATGTGGAGAACCATGGAGAGGCAATGGAGAAGGGCGCAACTAGTCTAATGAAATCGAAATCTAGAAACTCAGATCGACCATCATCTAGGAAGTGGTTGTTCCATGGACACGATTGTAAAACCCCAAATGTACAAAATTATATTTTGAAATATAACTTGTAATTGAAATGAGTGTGTGGCATTGATTCATAATATACTCGAATGTTATAATTTGTTAGTTAATTTGTAGAATGTACTAACATGTACTTAATTTGGATTTACATTCGGAATAACATGCATCGGTTCCGCATAATATTTCGAACATGTATTCAGCTATTATAGATGCAATCAAGCAAAGTGAGGACCAGACGATATCCTTTTGTAAAGAAAAATTCAGAAAGATTCGAGATGAACTGAAGCTTGGAGATACTGCAGTGGGAAAATCAACATCTGAAAAGGAAAGAGTAAGCCAAGATAAAGTTGTGGACGATATGGTAAGTTTTTTTACCAAGTAAGTTTGTAATCTACATTGAAATATGTTATTGTTAATACATATTCTTTTGTTTTGACCGTAGGATACCGGTGGCAACAATATTTTCTCATGGGTGAAAATTTTTGATGATGGGGATGGACAGTTTCACAATACTCCTAGGCATGAGAAGTCTGAGGATGAGTTTGAGAAGGAGAAGGTTGTTAGCGAGGGTGGTTTGGAAAAGGTTGAGCCATTGTCGGAGAATGTTGTTGGTGAGAGTTGTTTGGAACAGATTGTTGGCTCCCCTGTCGTGTCTGAAAAGGTTGATGGTGACATGGTTGTGGAGGAAAAGGTTAAGACATCGCTGGAGAAGGTTGTTAGCGAGGCATGTGTGTTAGTTCAGCCCTGCACAGATAATATCACAGTTCAGCAGCCCATTAATGTAGATAACTACCCTTTACCGGCTATGAACGTGGTTCTTCCAAACCCAACACTCAGTGTTATATTTATGGTTGCGCCTGACCCTAATATGTGTTACAAGAATAACCACCAGAAAAGAGGTCAAAAGCGGTCAAGGTTCCTCGGAAGCCCCTATGTTGATCCCATGTCGAAGAAGAAAAAGAAAAGCCAAGATTCGGGTGAAAATTTAAATGATGGGTATATTCGGTTCATGTCCTATTTGAAGAAGAAAGATCAAACTATGTAATGGTCCATTCCTATTCTCCTATATTTATCCTTATATATTGTATTTAAATTTGATTTATGTTCTAAAAATTTTATTTAAATTTACCAAGTGAACAGTGTCTATACTGGGTAAGTTTAGGAGATGACTCGTGAAGACTTCAACGAATTGGTCAAACATACAAAACGGTTATCTAACATGGTAATGTAAAAAATTTCAGGTCTTGTTACCAAGCACACATTAAAACAGAGGTATTTAAATAACTTTTTGGATGTTCTTTGGAAGAGGTGTTCCCAAGGAAAGGCTGACTACTGTCATGATATCGAGTTAGTCCCGACCGCATTCTTCGTAAGTGCATTTAACTTATATCTTTCATATCAGGCTACCTAAAGTCAGGCGGACTAGGGTAACTCAAGTATTTGTTGTAAGGACCTTGTTTTATGATTGACTTATTTCATGATAAACAACACCACATTTGGGATGATTGTGTAATGGGTAACTTAGGTCCTCATTGGAAAGCTTCCAAGCATGTCCATGACTTCAAGAGCAAAAGGTATATTCACTTGACTTTGTCTCTTGAAGAGTTTAGGTGCACACACACACCTCATGCCTTCTTTGTTGATCTTGCATTTGTGCTGATATTGTTTATATGTGTGCATCTCTTCACAATCACACTTGCACTTCATTTGGAGATTTAAGTGTGGTATTGTGTTGTGTTCGCGCTTGCACGATGGTGTACTTGTTTTAGCGCGTTGAGGGACGATATGAGAAGGTCTCACTCTTCTCTTGGTTTGGTTATATGGAGTAAGGTGTCTAGTTTCAAAAGAGTGTATTTCAATGATTTAATATTTTTCAAAACTGACCTTTGTATGGTCTTGTGACCATATCTTTTTATAAAATGACTCAAAATGAGTTTTAAAATTTTTTTGTACAAACTAGACACCCATACCTTTCCAACGGTATATTATTCGTAATATTTTATGACCGTTTGGATTGGTTTTGAAATCTCCAAAGTGACCACAAAAACAGAGCATCTCTGTTGTTGTTCGTTTCTGACCTTTGGTCACTAAAATGACCATAACTTTTTCTAAAGACATCCAAATTATGTTTTGTAAATTGGAGTAGAAATTAGACTTCCATACCTTTCCAATAGTATATAATACGAAAGGTTTGGATGTCGTTTGGTCATGTTTTGGGTCGCTCGAAGCTCGTGCTCTTGTGCTGTCTGGCGTGTACCACGGCCCAGACCGCTTTTGGTGCCATACCTAGCCAGCGACCTAGGCAGCGGTAATGTCCATCCATGCAATGCTGCACAGACCGTGGTCTGAACACTTGCCTAGGCCGCGGCATGCACAACGGTCGTGACGAAACTTTGTTTTCTTCATCCAAAACGATGTCATTTCAATTAGGCATTATAAATACATCCTTAACTCATCTTCTTCATTTTTAATGACTCTCAAAAACGAACCCTAGAGTAAGAGAGAGAGTTACTTTAGAGAGAAAGCTTCATTAAAGCTTGATTAACTCTCCAAACCCAAAACCCATCTCCATCTTGCATCATTCTTCATCATATGAGCAAGGGTGTCCTTGGTTTCATGACTAGGTAAGTAAGAACTTCATTGAATATCTCTTATTGTTCTTCTTACTCTAGATTAAGTGTTTATTGCATGATTAAATACCTAGACTCTAGTTATTGCATATATTTAAGAGTCTTGATAACATGATTGGGTTTGTTTGTTGATAGCTTGAATTTAGGACATATTTTTCCCTTCTTGCTAAGTCTCTATGCATTGCATTTAGACATTATTGATTAGCTCATATTAATTGCATTTTGATGATTTCATTAAGACCATGCCATGCTTAATGACAACATATGTTGAAATGGTCTTGTTTGATAACTAGGATATAATGTTTCATAACTATATCTAGTTAAGTCTTTATGAACATTCATTTAGACATTGATATCTAGGAATTATACTTAGTGATATTCTTAAATTCCTAGATAAGCATTTAGTGTTTTGCCTAGCATTATTTGCATGTTTGAATATTTCATCATATTCACATAGGTTGTTGAACTCTTCATTGAGTCAAGTCTTGTGGCTTCGGTGTGAAGTTGCACAAGCAAGAGAAGTCTTGCAACCAAGGGTGGGTTGACAAGCAATTGGTCGGGTGCCACTGTAAAAGGCCCAAGGGGGTAGAGTAGGAGGCGTTCATGCCAAGAGTAGTGTATTAGGGGATATCACTAAGGACTGAACCAAGAGTAGTGAGTGGCGGTGTCCATAGCCTGAGGTTGTCGAGAGTGAGAGTCTGAGAATCACTTGAGGGTGTAACCTTTTATTCATATAGTGGATTTCTGTGACCGAGTGTGGTGCACTTAACAGCCGTGGTTTTTCCCATTTGGAGAATTTCCACGTATACATCTTGTGTTATTTATATTTCCGCATCTTACACTTGATATTGTATGTTTGTTATATTGGGTGAATTTTGAATATTGACTAATCAAGAAAAATTGGTAATTGACTTGATTAAAACCTCCCCCCCCCTCTAGGTTAGACACACACGTTTTTAGGGAACTTTCATTTGTATTTTGTAAACATGCTCATTTGGACATGAAGTGGAAAGTTGTAAAGGGGATGTTGGACAAAGAAAGTGTTTTAAAAGCATTTGAGGTGCATGAGAAGGAAAGACTTGAACAACAAACAAATGAACAAGCTGGGTTGAAGCAAAAACAATCGAAATTTTTTGGCAAAAAGAAAAAGGATCCTGCAGCCCCCGCCGTAGCAGTCTGGGAAGAATACCCCGAATACGATCCCCTATCTTTCTGCCTTGACAATGATACCCTAGATTATGTTGCATGCAGTGAGTTTCTATACAACGAACCTCGGTGGATTGTGTAGTCGGTAAGTATCTAACACGTTCAGGTTTCATTCATATTGTTTTAATAATTTGTATTTTTATTTTACAACCAAATGTATTGTATAAATAGGTGTTGATCCCTTACAACACCACCGATCACTAGGTTCTGTGTCAATTCATTTTGAAAGAAAGAAAAGTTCTTATGTATGATTCATTTTGGCCACGTAATGAAAAAAATGACTGATTGAAAGACATGTGAGGCTTACTTTATTTGTTACCTCAATTCAGAAGCATTCTAACTACTATGAACAAGTGAGGATGCCTCATCACACTACTACAGAAATTATCATATTGTCCTTGCTTTCTTAACAATCTGATAGGTACTTAATTTTCTTTTGGTCTCGTACATATTCAATTGCATAGCAGTTCCTGTTCTTTATTATGATACTAATATTTATGATTGCATTTTGATTTCTTGTAGCTTGAGTTACGGTGCCTTTGTTTTAAAATATGCAGAATTGTTGCTATCTGGAGTCCCTTTATCATCATGGACGGAGACCTTTGGACAAAAAGATATTTCAGCCATACATGAGTCAATGGCACTTGATATTTCCGTGAACGACGAACTGTGCACTCTCTTGTAGTACTCTGAACAGGATGTTAATATGTATATGTGATTTGGTAGTTGGTAGTTGTATTCATGGTTTGGGGAGATGGTGCTTTTTCTGTTTTCAAGTCTATGTATAGAACTTGTGGGTTATTGGTGTGCTTTAACTTTACAGCCATTTAATCGTTGTTTTGGCGCCTAGGAATGACTGTTCTAGGGCCCTATGATCAATATTTTGTAGTCCATAAGTAAATATTATAGAGCCCAAGAATATTTTGGAGCCCAAACTAAAATGTGAACCTTTTGTGAATGCTCATGTTTGGATTAATATTATTTCATCAATTTAATTCTTAATTTGTTTATTGTTCTTAATTGCTTGACTCTCATTAGTTTTAATATTTATTCACACCATAGACCAAGGGTGGATAATTATTTGGCATGATTTTACGGTTAAGACTATCTGAGAATTAGGATTAGAGTATAGACCAAACCTAACCTTGATTAATGCTCTGTTGAATGAATGAATTTTATTTTTAGCATAGACCAAGCAAAGTATAGAATTTGGTTCTTATTTCTTGCACTTAACGGGTTTCCGATCATTGTTCACACCATAGACCAAGGGTGAATAATGGTTGGAAATATGTGACTCATCCCGCGATCATATATTAATAGTCATATTAAAGATAAAGAATGAACCCTTGAATTGATTGAATTTTATTTACAAATTAATTCCATGCATTGAGTGTTCATAATTGGGGATCATTGATGATCTAGTGCTTTCTCACCTTGATCACAGCCCAATCTTTGCAATTGCTGTCATTGTTTTAATTTAATTTAGTTTTTAGTTTAAATCAATCAACATCAATCTTTTGGTTACTTTCAATTTAGCTTTAATTAGAATTAGATTTAATCAGTAAATCTCTAGTCCTCGTGGGAATGATCATTACTTGTCGTGTATGATATCTTCACGATTCGTGAACTTGCAAGTATTGTTTTTATAAAACACGAATTTACACATCAGAAGCTTGGCTTCCCATATCCTTTTGGTAAAAGGAGCATTCATCTCGGTCAAGGGATCCTTCTTGACCTCCCTGTGTTTACCCTTCTTCAATTCCTAGATCTCCCTTCGCATATGTGCCAGTTGATCCCGTAGGTGCTTGTTTCCAGCGTTCTTGGATTCGACCTAAGAATCCTCGTTGTTAGAGCCCTCAGTGGAGTTGGAGGTCTCATCCATGTTTCCCTCGGGGGTGAGATCCCTCCTGGCACTTCTCTGGCCACCTCTTGCCTCCGGTCTAGGCTCTCTTCTTGTATCCGTTGGTCTAACTAAGTTGCAAGGTATTTCCTACGGGATATTAGCGGTTGACTTCACTTGTCTAGGCTGATAATGGGCTGGCCTGAGCGGTTCCAAGGCTTTGGTTCCTAGCCAATCTTGGACCGGTGAAGAGGGAGGGGGGAGGAGGGAGGGGGAAGTGGGGAGTGGTAGGCTAACCTATCACGGACTGGTACTGGTGGTGGTGGCCCCAATTTGTCGAAAGCAATGGTTCTGGCCCCTAGCTGGTTTGACTCCTCACGGTTTGACTCCTCTGGGTAGCATGGAATATAAGGTTTATGCCTTTGACCTTTTCCTATATTCCATTACATCTGCTGGTACTTGTGTTTGTTATAGATATATTTGTTTGCCTTTATTGATTACATTTCTCATTATATCCCATTCGTTTCCATATTTGGTTTGCTGAGAGCCAATATTTGATAGTTGATTACTCTACCACCTTTTCCTTTAGGAAACCATTGTTAAGTTATAAGTTGTTTGATACAGAAAACCTAGTACTTAATTTTCAAAGCATTGATTCAAATAAAAATAACTAAATGTAGAGTTAAATAAAGGGAACATGTTGTTATCAATGATGAGACATATTCCAGTTAATGTCCAATATCCTTTGTTGTTCCCACTTCGTAAAACGATACAAATACATAGCTTGCTCCCTAGAAAAGCACATATGACCATACTAATTTGATTGTTATCATACTCTTCTGAAATTCATAAAAAATTATGAACAAATTCCATTGATATGGTATTGACATGGTAAAGAGAAGTTCATAAGAAAGTGTCGGTGAAGCTGAAGGTGCTCCTAAAAGAGGAATGGTTTTGCCTTTCCAACCACTATCACTTTGCTTCAGCCATATGAACTACTATGTGGATATACCTGCTGTAAGTTTATCATCTCTATACATTTAATCATCTGGCATCCACACGAGAGATCTTGTATGAAAAGCCTTTTTTATGTGTGTGTGTGTGTGTGTGTGTGTGTGTTTGAAATTAAACCACTGTAGAGTGACTTATCCTATAGGTCTCTTCCATGCAATCGCAGTCATGACAATTGGGAGATTATGAAAGAACTGTCCATATTCTAATGCTTACAATTCATTATTTTTGTTGATCAATTGTTAGAGATTAGAACTTCATTTTGTTCTAAATGTAACTTGAAATTTCTTTTTGGCATTGTTAAATAATAAATACCATATGCACATGTTTGATGTTATGAATAACTTAAGATTCTTATGATGTACTAACACCAAGACAATTAAGTACTATTGATCTTTTGTGCCAGGAAATGAAGAGTCCAGGTGTTGAAGAAGATTGTCTTCAACTACTAAGAGATGTTAGTGGTTCTTTCAAACCAGGAATATTGATAGCACTAATGGGTGTAAGTGGTGCAGGGAGAATTGGTAGGTTGGAAGACCAGAGGATATATTGAAGGAAGTATTAACATTTTTGGTTACCTAAAGAACCAAGCAACATTTGCTCATGTTAGTGATTACTGTGAGCAAAATGAAATTCATTCACCATATGTTACTGTTTATGAACCTTTGCTGTACTCAGCCTGGCTTCGTCTATCTTCAGACATTGATTCCAAAGCACGAAAGGTATGTTGAATTTCTTCTATAAAATGGAAGTCATCCATCATTACCCCTAAATTTTGAACTATTACCTAATATTCTCATTGGGTACTGTAGGTATTTGCTGAAGAAGTTATGGAGTTGATTAAGCTCCAACCATTGAGGAATACTTTAGTCGATCTTCAAGGAATATAGGGTCTTTCGACAAAACAACGGAAGAGGTTGACAATAGATGTGGAATTGGTTGCTAACCCCTCTATCATATTCATGGATGAGCCAACATCCGGCCTTGATGCTATAGCAGCTGCGATTGTTTTGGCATTGTGAGAAATACTGTGGATACTAGGAGAACTGTCGTCTGCATAATTCACCAACCAAGCATAGATATCTTTGAAGCATTCGATGAGGTAATAGAATTTCTCAAGATTTTTTTCATTATATATTTTTCTTATTTAGTTGTTATGCATGTATTTATTGATCATGTTACAGCTCTTGTTGATGAAAAGAGGAGGGAAAGTCATTTATGGCGGACCCATTGGTCACAATTCTCACAAACTTAAAGAATATTTTGAGGTAAGCAATGCTATAGTTCTGTATTGCTTTGAAAAACAATGACTCATTCATTATGTCTCATGTTCACACATGTTTTTCTTATTGAATTTCGGATGAATTCTTTGTTCTGAAATTGAACAGTAAAGAAACTAATATGTATATCCGATTACGGGCCGTCCGAGGAGTTGCTAAAATTAATGATGGATACAATCTAACAACATGGATGCTTCCTTTGGTTGAGGCTCAAATGGGGATGGATTTTGCTGAAATTATTGCCAACTCCGATCTTTATCGGTAAGTCTTACGTGGATTAAATAATTTTACCATCGTTTGTTTTTTTTTCATATGTCTTAACTAATTCCTTTCTTCACAATTTTCGACGGAATCAAGAACTTATCAACGAGCTTAGTACTCCAGCATCAAATTATAAGGATCTTTACTTCACAACTAAATACTCTCAATCGTTTCTTACTCAGTGTAATGCTTGTTTTTTGAAACAACGAAGTTCTTACTGGAGAAACTATAAATATAATGTTGTCTTGTTTGTAATGACAGTATGCATTGGTGCTCTATTTGGTATCATCTTCTGGGACATGGGACAAAAGACAGAAGGTTGTGTTTGTGATGGAAAATTTGCATTCTGGGTTTAAATTGGATAGATATGAAATTCATATCTACCCAAATGTTAGATTTTATACTGATGATAACTTGGGATACGTTTTAGAAGTTAACAATTTTGTTTTGCATTTTATCATATCCAAGCAACAAGATCTATTCAACCTTTTAGGAGCCATGTATGCTGCTGAGCTTTTCCTTGGAGCAAGTAATGCTACTTATGTGCAACCTAGTGTTAGCGTTGAGAGAATGGTTTTCTACCGTGAAAAAGTGGCTGGGATGTATTCTACACTACATTTTGCATTTGCTCAGGTAATAAAACGGGACAGGAAGTTATTGTTTCCAAACCAAGGATAGTTGAAGTTTTAGCCAATAAAAAGCTATTAAAAACTTGACTAATGAACTATACTTAATTTTACAGGTGCCCATAAAGGTTATATGTGTGATAGTTCAAACTTTCATGTATTCTCTTATCCTTTACTCCATGATTGGATTCGTTCTGGTTTTTCTTCTTCTTATTGATATGCTTCACCTACTTCACAATGTACAATATGAGTCTTGTTGCATTGACTCCGACAGTCCAAATTGCTACCATTCTTATGTCTTTCTTCCTGAGCTTTAGGAACTTGTTCGCTAGTTTTTTGCTTCCTAGATCAATATGTCATATCAAACTTTATAGCGTATTCTATAAACTTTAGCTTGAACATCACAGATAATCCTACCTTGTTTATGAAAATTTTCTAATGTAGTCGGAATAAAGAACTCACACTTGCATGTTTAATTGCAGTAAATCCCTATATGGTGGAGGTGGTTCTACTGGGGTTCTCCAATGGATTTGACACTATATGAAATCCTGGCAAGTCAAATGGGTGACGTAGATGCTCCTCTGCATATACTTGGAGAGGATAATATTACAATTACAGTGAAGGGGTACCTTAAAGATGGTTTTGGGATGGAACACGACTTCCTTCCTTACATTGCTATCGCACATGTTGGCTGGGTTCTTCTCTTTCTCTTTTTGTTTGCCTTTTGTATCAAGTTCCTCAACTTCCAAAGGAGATAACTGCTTTGAATATTTTGAAACATGATTGTCTTAGAATTATCTTTACCAGAGGAAATCGCCTTTCCTTTTTTCCTTTAGCATTGTCATTCTTTTAAGCCGCCATTATACGACAGTCTTAAAATTTATGTTTTCATACAAAGAGAGAGTTTTTAATCCAAATGTTTCTATACAAGTTTGTAGTACTACTTCTAATGATAATATGATTGGAATTTAGATAAATTGTAACTTTGCTCTGTTTTATGGCATTTTGGCATTTCATTTAAAACCAATGTATATACGTGGTGTGCAAAAAAGAAAGTAGGTTTTTTTTTTTAGCTTTTGGAAGTAAAAGAGGATCCCCATTAAGGCTCCTTATATTTTCTTTACATTTAGGGAATTTGGTGTACTTGTTACAAATGAGGACCCATATAAGGAGTTAACACTCTAAGAAGCCTCCCTAAAAATGTCTCCTTAGTATTTTTTCTTTAATTTTAATTAAAAAATATTAAAAAAGAATTGAAAAGTGAAGAAAATGGTTACTTGAATTTGGACTATTGAATATTAAGGTGGTGGACTCATATTAACCACTCAAATTAATTGAGGAGTGAAAAAAATAAATATGGAGGAAGCCTTATCTCCATAAGTTAGGGAGGCTTTAGTCAAAAAAATAATTTAAGGAGGGAAGTAGGGATGTTGTTGGAGCAAATTCAAGTCCTGCCTCCCTATTAATAGTCAAAGATGTGTTGTTTTTTTGTTTATTGAGGATGCTCTAAGTCAGAAGTAATAGGAGTCAATAGCATCTTCTGAGGTGCTTTTTGTGGGACTACCTCGAGTTAATATTTAAGTTTTAAAAGCACCAAAGAGAATAACCAACAAAAATGCCATTGACTTCATTGTTGGGAATTTGAACCGATGAATGCAAAAACGACATGCCTAATATTTGCCCATAACTATTAGCAATTGATGTAAAAACTAAGATGAGAGAAAATAAACAATCACACAACACAAGATATACATGAAAAACCCTAAATCAGGGAAAAAAATCACGGGCTGTCAATATGACAGAGAAAGTTCCACTATATGATAAATTGTTTCAACTATATACTCAAGGATTCTCTCTCTTCACAACCCAAAACCCAAACAACCGAGCCTTACCAAGACTCTAAGCTCACAACCAAGCTTTTCATCATGGCTTTCAGCTCACAACGCTCACATTGTCCTCCTTCAAGTATACCCCCTCCTAAATATCCCCATAGGTCTCCCCTAAATATCTCCCATTGATCTTCCTCTTAATCCTTAGATATTCCATGGATCCCTCCTTGGATATTCTAAGGGGTCTCCCCCCAGATGCATCCACTATTTGATGTTACAAGTGTTCTTTTTGCTCTACAAAAAATAATCTAGTTACAAGTCTTCATGTAAAGAGAAATCATTTTCCTTCAAGCACAATAACTTCTAGAAACAAATTACTTCCTTTTCTGCTAGGAAATCCCGTTACATGCATGCTTATGATTGACTATGATTTGGGTTATGGTTGCGCACCAACTTCCTAAACCGTTACAAATCACCTTAAATTACATTGCTCAGAAAACCATGATCCATATGCTAAAATGAACACGAAATCGTTGTCTAGCCATCGTACCACTGCCAAACCCACAATGCAATGGACAACGCTTTTGAACCGTTGTCCTCACCGCTGTCAAACCCATACACAATTGACATTATTTTTTTATTGGAATAGGATCGATGTCCCATGCAAGGCTCATCGTTGATGTCTCTAAGGCATAGTGCTCCATAGACCGTTGTCTAATGCACAGCGTTAGGGACATCGCCTTTCAGCTTTTCAATTCTTCAAGGTATTGACACCTCTATCAAACACCATATCTAACTTCCAAACATTTCCCATGTCTCCAAGAAGTCTTACATCAGTTGAGCCTCATTTGGTTCTCATTGGGTGCACTTAAGAATACGAGCTAAAACCTAACAATTCTCCCCTTAGGCTTGAATTCTAAAGACCTTTGTCCACAACCACGACTCTTCATACCAAGAATCACCATACACTACCATGAGGTATATCCATATAGGAACGAACCATCCTAAGATTTCATCTTGTTCTGCAACCATATTGAAATAATCTACTAAAGTTATGGTGTAAATCCTTATGTCATTACTAAGGAGTTCGTCAGCCATCGACATCCTAGTCCACCCATACACCTTGCATCACATTCTGACTGATGCCTATGTACAAACCTTGTGGACCACTAGCAGCAACATATCTTCTCCATAGCTAGAAGAGAAACATGCCAAAAGGATAAACATGTCCTTACATCATCCAATCTAGAGAAATACTTGTTGTTAGTATGATGAGTACTTTGTCGGATAAGCTTCACACCACACAAGAGACTTTGAGCATTTATGAGTTTTTTTTAATCACTTTGTGTAACCCTCCATGACTCATATTTTCCTTCACTAGCCAAACTTCTCCTCATCAATATTCTTCCTTTCATCAAACTCTACTGAGTTCGAAACTGCTTTCAAGATGTATCTCCTTTTGCTAAACCCAGACAAGGAAACCATGAATCATCATCCCAATGCCCCCAAGTCCTCCATACGATCTCCTGTAAAGGCTGGACACCGCCATCACCAACCATGGCTCTGATACCCGTTAAACGACATGCCTGATATTCACCCGTAACTCATAGCAATTAACGACTATAGAAGAAAAATAAGATGTGAGAAAATAAACAATCACACAACATAAGATACACTTGGAAACTCAAAATCAAAGGAAAAAAATCATGGGCCGTCAGGACGACAAAAAAAGTTTCACTGTATGATAAATTGTTACAACCATATACTCCATGATTCTCTCTCTCACACTGGAATAGTGTCGTTGTCATTGCCACTGTGCATTGCACATCGCAAGGAACAACACTGTTATCTCTAAGGCACATCGCTCCCTAGACCGTTGTTTGATGTACAACGTTAGGGACATCGCCCTTCAGTCTTTTGAATTCTTCAAAGTCTTCACACCTCCCTCAAACACCATCTCCAACTTTCAATCATTTCCTAGATCTCTAAGAAGTTTTACGTCAGTTGAGTCTTGTTCGGTTCTCATTAGGGTCACTTGAATATAAACCAAAACCTAATATTCATTTTCTTTTTTTTCCTTCACTTTCTCTAAAGAAAAATAACTTTTTTTAGTCTCTTTTTCTCAATGAAAACTAAAATTCTCTCAAGAAAATTACAGAGGAAATACGATTTTCTCTCTCTTTGTTAGTTTTGAAACAAAAAAGAAGAATCGATGGGAGGGAGGAATTAAAAAATTGCGAAAGAACATAAAAATGAAGAAAACAATTTGAATTTTTTTTTTTGAAAATTGCCAAAAATGATGCATTTAAACTATTGATTTTTGTTTTTATTATTTTCCCATAAAATTATTGTTTTTAACTATTCATATTAATTTCTTTTCACCAAATAACCATCCAATTACATTGATACCTTTCTTTACCTTTTCTTCAACCTAGCATACCTCTTTATTCTCTCTCTCTCTCCATACATTCTCTCGCTACAGTCAAAATCTACTATATAAAATCTTCATTTTCATCGAATTGTTATCAAACAACATTTTTGTATTGAGAAATCAATGAAATTCTTTACTAGAAATCGATGAAAAATACGATGAGGCGCTACGGACGGCTGCCATCAAACGGCTGCTGAAGTATGACAAGTTAAAGAAAAGAGTGTTAAAACACGTTCCTGATAATGGAAAAGTTGTTCAAGGTGAAGTTGATGTCACCAATTGGAGCATGAAATACAAGAAGCAGTTGAAGGAGAGTTTGAAGAAGATAGTAAGAAGTTTCTTAGGAGACTTTGACACAGAATCGACAAATCATATATTTTTCTCAGTTTTTATTTACTCTGATTTTCGATCAAGAATTGTTTTTAGATAAAATCGGATTGGTCTGGACGAAAAGAGCATCACAAACGATAATATGCCAAATAAACCTCAGAAAAAACCAGATATAGATAGAAGTTCGATATGAGAATTTACATGTGGAAGGGGAATTGCATTTTGGAATCAGAGCACTTCCGACTTTGATCAACTTTTACCTTAACAATATAGAGGTAAGTTTTTTTTTTTAATACATAAAAGCATCTCCAATGCTATTATGTATTTGGACAAAATTTAGTACCACATAAGATAGAAAGATAAGATAAATAGATAATGAGGTAGAAAAAACTTCTCCAATGCAATTATCTAACTCTAATATAGAAGTGATGCGACATAATTTTTTTTAGAGATTACGGAGGTGAGTTTCTCGGTTTAGAAACTCTCCTAGAAACGCTGACTATGATTTTAACCATTTCCATTTACCACCAATGATATTAATGGTAAAATAAATGAGAAGAGAGATTGAGATAAATATTATATGGTGATTGGTCATATGGTGGATATATATATATATATATAAAACTCACTATCAAATCTTTAAAATAAATATTTTAATTTACATATTATTTAATGAAGTCAATATCACATATTCACCGATTTCATACACGTGAAACTAACTAGTATTATTTTACAAATACACTAGTTTCGTACACGTGAAACAAGTTCATTTAAATACTTTACTTAAACAAATTCTTAATTTTTTTAATCTGAGAATTTAATTGAATAGTTGGTGTGCAAGACACACTAAAACTTCTTTTATCTTTCCTATCAAATTAATTAGGAGAGTGTGTGACAAATGTTTTATGATGATTGGTTCAAAGTTGAGGCATATTACTCATTAGATAGTTGGATTGGAGATGAGAATATACATTTCTCTAATTTCTTTACCAAAGTGGATCCATACCGAATAAAAATTCATATTATCATCGTTTAGAAACTCAAAAATTCATATTTGCATTGGAGATTTTTTAAGAGTACCAGAAGATAAAATATCTCTAGTGTTGCGCGTTTTTTCATGACAAGTTTAGATTTTGAATGTAATAGCTGTATTTTTCAAACAGAATTAAATCAAGAGAGAAATAAATTCTTTCTATATTAGTTAGTCAAAACAAAAATCTTGCATGGGATAATAGCAAATGGAGACAGATTTAAATCTTAATAAATGGAGTTTCCATTCTAGAGTGATTCCTTAATGAGTTAGGGTTTTGAATACTCTTGTTTTATATATGCACCTTATACAGAAGATCAGTCTCCTTAAAATATTAAGGGAATCGACTGTAGTTTTTTGGCAGAGGGTTCGTGTGATTTTTGGTGTTTAGATGTTGAGCTAAATTCTTATAGGGTTGGAGGTAAGTAAACTTATTAATAACTTATTACGTTTTCAAATGTGTTTATGTTAAGTAAATTCATTGGTGGTGTACTACATTTTATTTTTAAAATTTAGAATTACTAATATAATGTATATTCACTGTTTCCTGTTTCATTGTTATTTATTTATCATGTTTCAGTAATATTATTTTGATAACAAGTTTATATATATGAAACGTTTTGAATCAGTTCCTTTTTAAAAAGATATTCAAGAATTTATTAAATTTCTTTTAAAACAGATTTAGATCAAATGACCACTGTTATATATATATATAAGGGCGAAGCCAGGATTTCGGTTTTGGGGGAGGGCAAGACAAAAACACATATTCAAATTAACGCATGACAAATATATTAAAATTTAAAGTACTAGTTATTGAAAAAATCAAATGTAATAGCATCTAGTCCCATATATAATGATACAACAAATTAATTAATAAATCAAATATATACCGGTTTTATGAATCAAAATGAACTGATTACTCTTTTAAATCTCCAAAATCAATCAAATCTATACTAAGTTTTAATGTGATTTATGCATCAAGAAAAAAAAAAGTTTCAATATGATATTCCTTTCAATATACAAGATTAAAGAGTTTGTAAAAAAGTCATCTTCTAGATGTTGACGAAGATGAACAAGCTTTTGAGGTCTTAATATGTCAAACAACATTAACTTTTTTTTTTATCGTATCTATTTATTTATCTATTTATACGAGATATTTTTTTTGAAGTTTTTCGCAATTTGTATGATTCAAGCCGCATACTTGAGAGTCACTTACCCAAGCCCTATGCCCATTTGCCATCTAAGCTACGCCTCTGAGGGCTAAACAAAATTAGCTTATAATAAAATCGAAATAATTTTAAAAAATAAACGTTTAAATAATAAACCAATACAATAAATATAGCAAAATCATATTAATAACCTAAGAAAATAACAAATACAAAACTGAAAAATAAACCTAAAATATTTATTAATTTGTAATCTTGTAACTGAAATTATTTGGATAGATGAACGGTAGAATGAGAAGAATTTATTTGCAGTACAAAGAATAAAATTGTTTAAGGGAAAGACTAAAAAAGAAAAATAGAAAAAGAAGTATATATATGATAGACTAATTGATGATGTATAGGAAATCAAATCCAAAAGCAATATATTTTCTTTCTTTTATATGTAAAATATAAAAACATAAAATTAGATATAAGTAGGTTTTTCCTTATAATTTATAACAATAATATTTTTAAATATAAAGTAACAAGATTAAACATTTATCGTTAAAAAACAAATAAGATTAACTGATGCTGTAAAAAACATGACTGACAGTGAAATATATAGCTAATTGAATATATAATATTACAATATATTATTTTATAAAGGAATTTTACTTAAAATTTGTAATTTTTTTTTAAGTTGTGGGGGCCATGGCCCCCACCGACCCCACTTTCCTCCGACCATATATATATATCATGTCCTTTAAATTTATTAATCGTTTGTGGTTTGTTCATCAACATGTTCGGAATGCATTCTATAACAAGTCGATGAAGACATATATTTTGAAGAATAGATGTATTGTTTTAAACTAGTGCTGTAATTATTGATCAGCCCAAGACAGGCCAGTCCGGCTGGTCCGCGAAACGAAACGAAACGGTCCTTGCCAAGCAGGCCAGTGAAGGAGGCAGGCCTGGCCAAGGCCCGGTCCGTGACATGCCACGTGTCGAGCCTCTGGTATCAGGTCCGGCGGGCCGGCCCTCCAAGGCACGCCTAGCCGGCGTGTCAGTCCCTTGGACCGACATCCCGGATAGGCACGTTGGTCCATCAATTCAACCATTTTTTTAATATTCCCTCCAACGGTTGGATTTTGAATTTCAGTAGTTGGAGTCTCTGAAAATTACAAAAAACCCCTAAAATCTTTCAAATTAAATTTTGACCCAAAAATCTAATTTTTCTATAAATACTTCCATCCATTTCATTTTCCATTCACTCTTTCTATCATTCTTTCAATCTCTCATTCTCTCAAATCTCAATCTCTACATTCTCCAATTCTCTACACTTTTTCATTCAATTTCATTATTACTTTCTCTACAAAATTCTCTAAATTTTCCACCAACACACAAAATTTTAAAGGTACAATTTTCTTATTACTTTTGCTCAAACATTTTTTCATAGTAAATTTATATTTTTATGTTTAGACTGTAGTTACTAAATTGAAACATTTTTATTTAGTTAGTTAATTTATTAATTTTTGGGCTTTAATATTAATATTATTTGTTTAGTATATTAAGATTTTTAAGTTTAGTAGTAATTTTAATATTTGTTATTAGTAAATTTAGAAATGTAATTTGTATTATTGAATTTAATTTTTTTAATAAGTTAATTATGAATGTTAAGTGCAGTAGTTAAGTTTAATATTATTTGTTCATAAATTATGAAATTTTAGTGTAGTAGTTTATTTTAATTTTTTTATGAGTATATTATGAATTTTAAGTGTAGTGGTTAATTTGAATAAATTTTATTAGTAAATTAAGATTTTTATGTGTAGTATTTAATTTAATATTTGTTGTTAGTAAATTTATCAATTTAATTTGTAGTAGTGAATTTAATATTTTTTGTTAGTAGATTATGAATTTTTAGTGTAGTTATTTATTTTAATATTTTGTGTTAGTATATTATGAATTTTAAGTGTAGATATTAATTTAAATAAGTTTTATTAGTAAATTAAGATTTTTATGTGTAGTATTTCATTTAATATTTGTTGTTAGTAAGTTTATCAATTTAATTTGTAGTAGTGAATTTAATATTTTTTGTTTATTTAATTTTTTTTTTTGAAGTAAAATAATATTTTTAAGTGTCGTATTATTTTTATTAATTATTGTTAGTAAATTAAGATTGTTAACGGTAGTAATTAATTTAAAAATATTTTGTTAGTAAATATTGATTTTTAATTTGACTATTAATGACTATAGTGCTCATATTTTTACTTCAAAAAATGGGTAATAACCAACAACCTTATTTTTCGGAGGGTTTGAACATGCTCAACGATGAATTTGATATTTCGGAGCGAACCCATACTCAAGCGGGACCTTCTGGTTCCGCCGTTACACCAATATCACGTGCCAGAAAATTAACATCAGATATGTGGCAGTGTTTCAACATAGACCAAATGACACTCCCAGACGGGACGTCCGAGCCTAGAGCTAAATGTAAGTTTTGTCTTAAGGATTATGACACAAGAAGGAGGGGAACCAGACATTTGAGAAGGCATATGCACAAATGTGTGCATGCTCATGGACAGGTAGACACAACTGCAACGGCACCCATACGGGTCCGTTACGACATGGCAGTTCGACACCATGCATGCTAGAGAGTGCTTGGCACGATACATTGCACAAACTGATCAACCGATCAGTGTTGGTGAGAGTCCATTTTATAAAGAATTAATCACATCTGCATATAACCCCCAATTTGAACCTGTTTCTAGAACCACCACTAGAAATGATTTGATAAGATTGTTTGAAACCCAAAGAGATGACTTAATTGCTGAAATACAGCATTTAAGTGTCTCTGTTGCATTAACTTCTGATATTTGGAATGCATGTTCCAAACAAGACTATTTATGTGTCACGAGACACTATTTAGATTCTAACTGGAGGATAACAAAAAGAATTATTGGTTTTTGTCCTATGGATTTTACACATACTGCAGAAAACATTTTTAATGTCATTATTTCTGTTTTAGAAACTTATAAAATCACTCATCGCATCCTTTCGAACACATTAGATAATGCATATGCAAATACTAGCTCTATTGCATTGTTTGTTGCAAGAAATATCCTGCAAGATGGAGGTTATTTCTTCTATCAACGGTATGCATGTCATATTATAAATTTAGTTGTACAGGCTGGTTTGAAGTAGGTAAGCGATCAAATAAATTGCATCAGATATGCCATTTCTTGGATTTGCAGTTCTAATCCTAGATTAAGTGAATTCAAGAGACATTGTAAATTAAACGGTCTCAAATCGCGATAATTCCAAACTGATATGCCTGTAAGGTGGAACTCTACTTATTTAATGTTGGAAAATTGTTTAGAATATGATACAACCATTACTTGTTTTTATAACATGAAATTGGCATAAACATGTCGTTTTGAAGTAAAAACACTTACCACAGACGATTGGTATGTGACAAAGGTTTTTGTTCAATTTTTAAAGATTTTTTACAATGCCACTGTAACTCTTTCCGGGGTCTATTACCCTACATCTTCCCAGGCAATCCATCAGAAGGTGGAAATGTCTGAAGTGTTAAACAGTTATAGATAAGATCAACATCTAGGCGCTGCAGTTGTTGCCATGGAGATAAATTTGAAAAAATATTGGGCTACCATCCCTCTACTTTAAGCCTTAAGTATTATAGTAGATCATAAGGTTAAATTATCTGGTTTAGAAGTTTTGCTTGAGCTTATTGGTACTAATTTGTCAATAGATTATTCAAAACAAATTACTGACATTCGAACCAATTTGTTTGAAATTTTTCATATTTATGAGAGTAGGTTTGGCAACATTGACACCACCCAATCAACACAACCGGAGACAGAGCCGAAGCAAACAAGTTGAAGCCTTCTGAAACGGTGAAAAAAAGACAAATCAACAAGTACTTCTTCAGGGCAAAGATCTGACCCATCTTCTTGTACCGAACTGATTAGGTACATTGAAGCACAGTTCGATGTTGTTGAAGACAAGGAAGAGTTTGATTTATTGTTTTAGTGGAAGACCTATACGTACAGATATCCAGTTCTGTCACACTTAGCAATTGACGTACCGGTTATTCTCATGTCAACAGTGTTTTCAGAACAAGCTTTCAGCACTAGTGAACGTATAATTGAACCAAGAAGAAGCCGTTTGTCTCCGGAGATGGTGGATTTATTAACATGCCTTCGGGATTGGGAGCATGCTAAAAAAATATTACAAAATCTAACTGTAGATAAAGAGTTTATTCTAAATTTTAACAATCTATATATTGATAACCTACAGGTAATGGTCAGGGTCAGAACTAGGTTATACTTTTACATATGTATTTAGTATTTACTTGTAAGTTGTAATACTATTGCACTCTTTTTCCCTTACCAAGTTTTTATACCACTGGGTTTTTCTTGGTAAGGTTTTTAATGAGGCAATCATGTAAATATGTAATACTGAATTCCATAAGTGAAAAATAATTAAATAAATAAATAAATGTTCATTTCATACTTTTGTAATTACATCTTTTTTTATTATTTTGTATTACTTTATCTTTACTGAATTATTATTTTTCATATTAATTATTTCAAGAGATAAACAAATTAATTTCAAATTACATTTATATAATTGAATTGTTAAATTGATAGAACAAGTAATTTTGTTGTATATTATTTTATTTTCCATAAACCCTAAACCCAAATTCCAAAAAAACTTAATTTTTAAAAATTGGTTTCGAAAATGATTATGGACCAGGCCCGTGGACCGGCCCGGTACGGCCCTCCTGAAACAGGCCATCGGGTCAGGCCTGGTCCGGCACACACAATGGTGCGTGCTGGACCAGGCCCGACCCATTTACGAAAACGGGCCTGCCCAGGCCGTGCCTAATGGGTCGGACCTAGTCCCAAATTACACCATTATTTTAAACACTATTTTACAGCCTGAAATATTTTAATACAAAAATGTACACGTTGGACAAGTGTCTTTTACTAGAAAACTTCAGCGATACTTTTTTTTTTAAGGATTTTAAATGCTGAAAATACAAGTCCAAACGTTATCAGAATTTTGTGATTTATTTGATAGAGCAAATGATATTGGAAAATTCTGAAACATTTTATGTAGTATGTTATTGGTGTCTAGTTTCATATTCTAAAATTTCATAATTTTTAGAATTGTATTCGTAGAGTTTTTGATTTTACTGGTATAAGTTGTTTGTACTAGTTGCACTACCTTGAAGTATTTGGGTCAGATCATCAGGTAACGGGTGACACTATTAGAATTATTTGGACCGAGTTACCAGACTACGGTTGACACTATTCGAAATTATTTGGGCCGGATTAACGGGCCACGAGTGACACGAATTATAATTATTTAGCTCGGTCACTAGGCTACAGGTGACACTAATTGGAATTATTTGGGCTAGGTCACCATGCTACGGGTGACACTATTCAGGATTCGTGACACTATGATAAATGAGCTATTTGTTTACGTATTGTTTTATAAAATGGTTAATTCGTATTGATTATTTTCGTCTGTTGATTATTATATGATTAATAATAAATAAATAATCAAATTATTATATAGTATTCAGATTAATACCTTTCATAGTCGGAAATCTGAATCAAAGCGGGATCGTGAACGGATTGCATCACTGGTCGGAGAACGATCAGGAATCGAAATCCAAAAATTTTCCTCAATTCACTGTGCAATTTGTTGTTCATCGGAAAAGCCCAGCAAAAGCAAAGCTAAATAAACCCACATTTTATGTATATCACCCTCTGCTATTGTATTCTCTAAGCAAGTTAGATGAGATAAAAAATAAATAACACGCTTTACTATTTATAGGGTCTAGAATTCTATCTGGATGGATATATGATATTCAAATTTAAATGATATTTAAATTTAATATCTTTTATCTCATTTATCCCTTTATCTCATTTTATTTGATTGTTTGAATTTAATTGAACAATCAATATAATTCAAATTCAAACATCAGGTGGTTTGATCCATATTAGTAATTCTCAAATAATTAACTAATAAATATTGGAACCACTTGAGTGTATTCAAACATCTCCCACTCGTACAAGTGGAACAATGTAAACTTTACAGAGTCATGTTTCTCAAACTTTTGGGTCTAATCATACATCATTCATACAAGCAAACGCACAGTGTGACCAATGAATAATTTTTCTAACTGCATTGAAGCATGCAATTTAATATCTCATATATCAACTTTATTGTTCATGTGTTTCGTAGATTTAATTTTCATTCATTAGTTCAAGCATCCTTAACCCCTCTATATACAAAACTATGCTTGACTATTTCAAATCTCTATGTACTCACAATTGTATTCTTGTCAAACAATACAATTGGTCAACTGGTGAATACAAAAATTTATAAAGAAACATTAAATCTTCCCATCAAACACTTGTATCTTAGTTTCAAAATATATTTTTTCCTAGTCGTGCAATCCTCAAGGAACTTACACATTGAGGAAGCAACAATTTATTCACTCATTTTCCTTAATGGCCATATAGCACACGTTGTATTAGACACGTGTTATAGCGAACTTCATTCTTTATAAAGAATGCATATATCTAAAATATTATTCACTGTATAGATCTAAGTCCAGTCACTATCGACCGCCTAACCTCAGTTCTTAAAAGCTTGCTTACTATGAGCACCAAATAAGATCTCACATCTGGCTTAATCAGGTTTCATAATTATGGGGTATATCATGATTGGATCTAAAATTACAAAAATTTTAAAACAAATCTCATATTGACTCAGTCAAAACGACATACTCATATATATAAATATAAATATATATATATATATATATATATATATATATATATATATATATATATAAAAGCTCTATGAGAATGAAATATCCATTTTATTCTCTTCTATATATGTGTCTCATCTTAGCATGCTATCTTAGCACTTAAGGCGATCACACGTGTAAGAATAGTGATGACAAATTTTCATCACCTTTATGTGTGTAATTATGCTAACATAATGAGCAATTTGCCGTACTTTTAAAGTATGTCATATTAATCCTCTTGAAAACATTTCGATGTTTCAATCTAGGATTATATTGGTATTCACTCACCAATCTTGTGGCATAAATGATATTGGGTCTTGTACACATCACAATGTACATAAGACTATACATGGTGCTAGCATGAGGAACTTGCTAGCAATTTCTTGATCATGTGGAGTTTCAGGGCATATATCAAGGCTAAGAGTTTGTGATTTTACGATAAGAGTATTTATGAGCTTATAGTTGCTCATTTTAAATCACTTAAGAATCTTTCTAAGATATAACTCTTGTGACAGAGGCAGAAACTTTCTTAAGTAATTTTAATCAACTTTCACTCCTAATATATAAGCGACTTTGCTCAATATCAAATTTCAATGAAATTTAATAATAACCATTTCATTATAGTTTTACAAACTCTTCATTAACTTTAGCCAAAACATATCGTCCACATATAATGATAATAGCAAAAATTATCTTCAACTCATTTGATGTACATATGACTTTCTTCAGTCATCATCAATCCGTAGGACATTACAGCTCGATGAAATCAAAGATACCATTTTTTAGGGGATTGTTTCAAACCATATATTAACCGTTAAGTAGGTATACTTATGCGCTTTTGACCATTTGAAACAAAAAATTTACAGGCATGTTCCATGTAAATTTCTTCCTTACATTCTCCATTGAAAATTACCATCATTACATCCATTTGATTTTGATGTAATTTCAAGTTTATATGTGTGACAAGTGCTAGAATAAGGAATACGGGATAAAAAAACTTTTCTTCAAGATAAAAAGTTTCTACATTTGTGACTAATCCCGCCTTATACCTCTGAATAGTGTTATCCGCCTTACGTATGATATGTGGAACCTAATTGTTCACAATGGTCTGACAACCAAGCGGTGAGTCATTCAAGTTTCAGACGTTATTACTTTCTAGACCCCATCTCTTCTTCGATTGCTTTTATTCATAATTTCTTAGTAGATGAAGCTATAGCGTAATTTAAAAAAACTTGGCTCATCACTACCAAGTAAAGCAATCATAAAATTCTCCCTTTCAATCTCCAAAAGATGACATGGGATAACTTTACGATTATTGAGTCCATTTTTGTTCATCCCCTTGAGGGTGGGTGAGCATTACCCCCCTCCTATATGGATGACATGTGTCCATAGAGAGGGTAAATTTATCCAAACGCTGTCATCTTTTGGAATAAATTTACCCCTCCCTGGACATATGTCATCCATGTTAGGTCCTAGGGGAGATTGTTAGGTCCTAGATTTGTGTTGGCTTGATTCCATAACAAAACTTCATTTCTTTGTAATGTTTAGTTGCTTAAGTGGTTCATGATGATAAGAGCTTCAAGGAAGAAAAGCAACTTCTCATGATGAAAAGTTCGTCTTCAAGAGGATTGGTACTATTCTTGGATGCTAAGGTATCGAGATCCTTCTTCCTCTTGCAAGGCATAGACACACACACACAATTCATTCATATGTGTCCCTGTTTAGTTGTGCATCTTTAAATGCGCACACACACACAATTCATATATTTATGTCCCTGCATCATAGCGCATCATTTGGTATAACACTTTCACACACTTGAAGTTGAATGCTCATGCATTAGTTTGAAAGTAACATGTTTTGAAAAAATGCATGATTGGAGACTATCTCTATGTAGTTTGCATTCTTGTGTGAAATATTTTTGTTTGTTTATATGTTTGTAAAACATGGATCTTGAACTTGATTTTAGTCTTAGATTTTTCATGATTGAGTTCCGGTCATTTCGGTTACTTATTCTATTGATTTCAAGTTCTAAGTCAAAAATACTACACTTTCAACTCATGTTGCATACATTGTCTTCGTCTTCATATATCGAGTCGAATTATTATTTTCTGGGTTGATTATCTTATATGTCCATGTCCGTGAGGGAGTCTCAGTTTGTAATCTTTAAATGGATTCAAATTCGGAGTTTGGAGCCTAAAGAACGCGAGGAGAGCGCAAGGGGTGAGGTGCGATGGCTTAAGCCATCATCATGCACCAACCCGAGATGACGTGTGGCCATCTCGGCCCCAAGAGTGTTCTGCCCCGAGATACCCATGTGCCATCTCGAGGAGACACTATGGAAAAAGGGTGTTTTGTTCATTTGGTCTTTTCACTCTTTAAAACCTCTCATTCCTTCTCATTTCTAAAGATAATAACAAGTTGAGAAATTGAAGAACAAGTGCAGAATTTTTCTCTCAACATTTTGATTTTTGTTTTTGTGATAACTTCTTCATTTCTACTCCGAATCACTTGATTCAAAAACCGATTTCGAGTTTCTTGAAGATTTCTACAAACCTCAAGCATTTACAGAACCAAAGGATGTCTACATGTTTCGTTGTGATCTGATCTTCAGTTCGTGATTGCATCCTTGTTGGTAAAATCATCTTCTTCTTAGTTTTCTTCTTAGATCTTCTTATTGATTGATGTTATTTGATTAAGAAGCATGACTTGGATGATTTTGATATCATTTTGTGGTTTGTTGATTCAATTTTCAAGTTTAGCTAGATTTGTGATATATTGAATGATTTGTGCTAAACTTGATAAACATGAATTTGTTTCTAGAAATCCTTTGTTCTTATGCTTGATTGATTGTTTCTAGATCTAATTTCATTTTTCTAAGAACTAGGTTTTGTTTCAATTGATGTCTATATCTTCATATCTAAGTTCTTAGTTGATAGCATGCTTAAGTTGTCTAGATGCACTTTTGATTGATCTTTGAAAGCATAATCTAGTCATCTAGTTGCATGTCCATAGAATTTGTTGATCATCATTTTCTATGTTGAGTGCTTGTTTGTGTTTTGCATTCATGATCACTTAGATGCCTTGTGAAGAGGTTGAAAGTCTCATATCTTAGAGTGATTCTTTGATTTGAGCAATTGTAAGTCTTAGCTAGAGTCGGGAGGACTTGGATAGCTAAGCAAGAGGAAGTCTTGACAGGAGGTGTGAAACCTCGAATTGTTGAGCAAGGAAGTCTTGGCAAAAGGTGTGAAGACTTGGATTGTCAAGCAAGGAAGTCTTGGCTAGAGGAGTGAAGCCTTGGATAGTCAAGCAATAAGTCTTGCCTAGGATTGGGAGGATCCGGATAGGTGAGCAAGAAATCATCCTAGAGACAGGGGGTCTTGGATAGGAAGTCGGCTTAGTAGATCACTAGGTTCAAGATAGAGTGAGAGTGAGAGCTTGTAGAGCATGTGTAATTGCTTGAGTGTGTAACTCTATTTGAAATAGTGGATTTGCTTTTTCCGGTGGTTGTGGAATCAACCCATGGATGTTTCCTCTTTGGAGTTTTACCACGTAAATATTGTGTCTTTGTTTACAATTTTCATTAAGCATTTAGAATTGCATTGTTTTTAAAATAAGATAAAAATTGGAGCATATACCTATTCACCCCCCTAGGTATATTCACACTATAAAGATAAAGGGAATTTCAATTGGTATCAGAGCTGGTATGTAGACGCACTTAGATAGATCTTCTTTGTAGTGTTTGTTATCTTCATTTGTTTCATCATGATTAAAGAAATGTATTCTTTTATGGCTTCTTTTGTTGAAGGTGAGTCTATTGACTTAGAAGATCTAAAGATCAAAGATCTTATTCAAGAAAATGAAAGGATCTCTAATATCAATAAGTCTCTCACTAAGAAGTTAGAAAATCATGATTGTAGCTCAAAGTGTGTTATTGATCTTAATGAAAAAATTATTAATCTTGAGAAAAACTTGATTTATAGCAATGATAGATTAAGTATTTTGAAGCATGAAATTGAGCAAAGAGATGAATCTCTTGATCGTGCTAGGAGAATTGAAAATGTGCTTAGAGAAAAACTTAATGAGCATGAGAATCAAGAGAAAGTGTTTAATGACAAACTTAATGAGGCTAAAGAGATGATTAACAAGATGTTATCTAGCTCTAACAAAGTGAAAGCTCTCATTAAGGTTGGAAAGCCTTCAATCGACAAAAGAGGTTTAGGATATGTTAATGAAAAATCAACTCCTTCATCTAACAAATCTACTTTTGTCAAAGCTTGTAGCAATTTAAATGTAGGTACACTCTCTAACGGTAAAGCCATGAATGCTACCGGAGGTGCCTCAACATCAACAATGAAAGTCAAGGAAAAGACTCAACATTGCCAAAGACAAGCTACATCATCATCAAATGCAAAAGGCAAGACATCTAGTGTTGCACGCCAAAGAGGTAAAAATGTGAGAAGGCAAAATGAGTTGAATGCTCAAGCAAATGGTAAACTTCTCAAATTCATACCTATTTGTCATTATTGCAACATGGTAGGACACATAAGACCTAGATGTTATGAATACATTCGTAAATGTAGAATTTCCAATGATTTGCACGATATGTCTTTGAATGGTCCTAGGCAATCATCCATGTATGTATCTAGAATTAGACCTAAGAAGACCTTGGAAAAGCATGTTGAGAATAAATGTGTTGACGATTTGTTTGTTAAATCTAGTGTTGTGCCTCGTTCTACTATGCATAAGAGAGTTGATAATGTTTTGTTTGATTTGTTTGAAAATGTGATCAATGGAGTCAATGTGCCTAAAAACAAGTCAAAGCATGTTAATAAAAGTAGGAATGAGAAACTTGTCAAGAAAGTTTGGGTCAAGAAAAATATGCTTTAAGAGCTAATTCATCCTATTGTTGGTACCTAGATAGCGGTTGCTCTATGAATATGACCGGTAACAAGGAATTCTTTAAGAATCTTGTTATGAATGATGGTGGATGGGTTACATTTGGTGATGGCACCAAAAAGAAAGTTCTAGGCAAGGGAACAATTTGTATCCCCGGATTGCCTAAACTTCGTGACACCTTGTATGTAGATGGTCTACAAGCTAATCTTATAAGCATCACTCACTTGAGTGAAAATTTTAAAGAAGTTAGCTTTAACAAGGATGTGTGCACGATAATTGATAAAAAGGGCAAAATTGTTTTGAAAGTCAAAAGGTCTTCGAACAATTGCTATTGTTTAGAGGTTAATCCACTAACATGTAATATTACACATGAGTGCAACAAGCTTGAATTATGGCATGAAAGATTGGGCCACATGAATTATAAAGATTTAAAGAAGCTTGAAAAATATGACATTGTTAGAGGTCTTCCTAGTCTTGGTAAGAAGTTTGATGGTGTTTGTGAACCATGTCAATTGGGTAAACAAACCAAAGTGTCTCATAAAAAGAACACTAATTTTGCTACCAAGAAGCCCTTAGAACTTGTGCCTATGGACCTAATGGGACCAATTCAAACCGAAAGCATAAATGGCAAGAAATACATTTTTGTATGTGTTGATGACTTTTCTCGGTTTGCTTGGGTATATTTTCTTAGAGACAAGACTGAAACTTTTGGTTACTTTAAGAAGTTTTGTAATCAAGTTCAAAATGAAAAAGGTCTTGGAATCAAGAAAATATGTCGCATTAGGAGTGATCATGGGAGTGGATTTGAAAATGCTAGATTTAGTGAGTTTTGTGATGATTATGGGATTTCACATGAGTTCTCGACTCCTAGAACTCCTCAACAAAATGGTATTATTGAGAGGAAGAATCATGTCTTGCAAGAGATGGCTAGGGTCATGCTCAATAGCAAGAAAGTCCCTAGAAATCTTTGGGCCGAAGCAGTCAATACCGCGTGATATTTCACTAATAGAGTTTTTAGAAGGCCCGACGCAAAACAAACCTCCTATGAACTTTGGAAGGGAAAGAAGCCCAATGTGAGTTACTTCCACACTTTTGGGAGTAAGTGTTTTATTTTGAATGATAGAGATCACTTAGAAAAGTTTGATGCTAAAAGTGATATTGGTCTCTTTCTTGGGTATGCTAATAATAGTCGTGCATATAGAGTGTTCAACTTGAAAACTAAGACTATTATGGAGTCTATTAATATGAAAATAGATGATCTTAGCATGCTTGATTTGTGTGATAAATATGGTGTCAATGAACTTAAAGAACATTTGTTGAATGACACTAAAGCACCTATTGATGTGAGTCTAGTCATAATGATGATAATGGTAGTGTTGCTAGAGAAGAAAGTCAAGAGTTAGAAAATGGTTTAAATGATGACCAACAAGATGTTTAAAATTCTAATTCTAGACTTAGGAACATGCATTACCAATAAGACATCATAGGTGATTTGAATGAAGGGGTTAGAACTAGAAGGCAACTAGCTAACCAAATTTCATATGCTTGCTACACTTCTCAAATTGAGCCCAAGAATATTAATGAAGCAATTATTGATGAATATTGGGTTAATGCCATGCAAGAAGAACTAAATCAATTTGAGAGAAATGAAGTGTGGTCATTAGTTCCTACACCAAAAGATATCAATGTGATTGGTACAAAATGGGTGTTTAGGAATAAGACCGATGAATGTGGCAAGATTGTGAGAAATAAAGTAAGACTAGTGGCTCAAGGATACACTCAAGATGAGGGTGTAGACTTTGATGAGACTTTTGCACCCGTTGCACGTCTTGAGTCCATTAGACTTTTGTTGTCCATTGCATGTCTTAAGAAATTCAAATTGTTTCAAATGGATGTCAAAAGTGTTTTTCTCAATGGATACCTTCAAGAAGAAGTGTATGTTGAACAACCAAAGGGTTTTGTAGACCCACACTCTCCTAATCATGTGTTTAAGTTGAAAAAGGCTCTTTATGGCCTTAAGCAAGCCCCTAGAGCTTGGTGTTATAGGTTGACTCAATATCTTATTGACAACCAATATAAGTGAGGTGGTATTGATAGAACATTATTTGTCAAGCATTATAATAATGACATTTTTGTTGCACAAATATATGTTGATGATATAGTGTTTGGGTCTACATGTAAAACCAAGGTTGATGATTTTGTGAATGTTATGTAAAAAGAATTTGAAATGGGTATGGTAGGTGAACTCAATTACTTTCTAGGCATGCAAGTGAATCAATCTAGCAATGGTATCATGTTGTCACAATCTAAGTATGTTAGAAATCTTGTTAAGAAATTTGGCCTTGAAAGTGGAAAAGAATTTGAAACACCTATGAGTACAACTTTAAAACTTGACAAAGATGAAAAAGGAAAAAATGTTGATCAAAGTTTCTATAGGAGCATGATAGGTAGCCTTCTCTATCATGATTGGTTTATTCTATTCCTTTGATACTAATGATATTTTTGTTGGCTATTGTGATACGGATTGGGCGGGAAACATTGATGATTGTAAAAGCACATCGGGCGGTTGCTTTTACTTGGGGAATAATTTGATTGCTTGGCTAAGCAAGAAACAAAATTTCGTCTCTCTTTCATCATCCGAAGCCGAGTACATTGTGGCCGGAAGTGCTTTCACACAACTTCTATGGATGAAACAAATTCTCAAGGATTATGAGATAAATCAAGGTAAAATGACTCTCTATTGTGATAATATGAGTGCCATTAACATCTCTAAAAATCCGGTTCAACACTCACACACAAAGCATATAGACATTAGGCATCATTTCATTAGAGAACTTGTTGAAGATTCAACAGTAACTCTTGAACATATGCCTACTAAGAATCAACTTGCGGACTTGTTCACAAAGCCCTTGGACAAAGAGAGATTTGTATCTCTTAAAAGATCCATTGGCATGATTTGTGTTGATTAATGCTTGATAAGCAAAACTATATTGTATATCTATTTCTTTGAGAGGTACTCATGTGAGAAGTAATGATCTTGATAAAATAGCTTTTATTGCTTCTAGATCATGCACTTAAGTTTTTGTAATTTTTTTTTTAAAAAAAGTGCACAAATGCTTCTCTTATATGTTTAAGTTTGAGTAATTGAGTTTGAAAGCATGTAGATTATGGATGCATTTTGAATTTCATTATCTAGTACATGATAGATGACCTATGGTTTGTATCCATTTTGCTTCGGCATCTACATAGAACTCACCGAGCACCTTCATGAAAAGGGCTACACACCTTGGTTATGAAGCCACCCAATGTAGGAAAGGGCTACGCCATTGTGATGAGTGAAAGCCGTCATGAAGAGTATATGTTTTTGTTAGAAAAATCAAAGAAGTGTTGAAAAAGAATCAATTAAAAAAAAATTATTTGATTCAAAGCCTAAAAAGAAATGGAGGAAGGCTTAAAATGGAGTATAGTTGAAAATTGTGATTGCTCGGGTTGAAAAACAGAAATGGAATGACGAGCCACATGCACACACACGCTCACATGTTGAAATCTATTCTCTTTAAAGCAAAAATCCGGATGATAATCGGTTTGACCTTGATTGGAAAAGCTTTAGATGGATAGGTGTTGAAATAGTTTGCATGTTGATATCACAATAACTCCTTTTATATATGTTTGAAGCATTTTTCACACACACACATTTTTGCTTAATGTGCTTGATTCATTAGCAATGAGAGATTATTTTTGAGAGAATAATGAAAATCTATGATTCTCTTGTTAACTTTGAAAAAATAATGGTTTACTATCTTTTATTGCTTGAAATGTGTGATTGTGTGAGTCCCTTGTGAATAAGTTACCTTGCTTATTAATATATGGAGCATATGTTAAGGGGGAGCTTAGTTTGTTAAACATAGTTCTCTATACAACTTGTTTTCTCACGATCTCATGATTTCATTGTGCATCCCTTATACCCTTGTAGACATTTTCAATTGGCATTTATCTCTCTAGGTTGTGTAATATGTTTTTGCCTATTCCTTGTTAAAAAGGGGGAGAAAGTGTTTCATCACCATGTTATGTGCTTTTGTTATAAAGGGGAGACAATCCATTAAGGGGGAGAAATTTTGTCTTAAGGGGGAGAAAATTTTTGTGTTTGCACGAGATAAGAAGTGTTAAGGGATCTTTTGTTTGATATTTGTATATTGTTTGTTTATCTCACATATCTTCTTTGTAGAATATTTCTTTTGGTTGTTCTTGTCTCACGGGTGCTTTGAATGTGTGAAGATATTCTTTAAGATTCATGAAGACATTTTAGTCTAGGAATATCTCTTTGTAATGTGAAGATGTGAGAATGCAATCAACATTGATTATGAGAGATCATTGTATGGTGAGGTAGAGGTTTTGTCATGGAATAGCCAAAGGGGGAGATTGTTAGGTCCTAAGGGAGATTGTTAGGTCCTAGATTTGCGTTGGCTTGATTCCATAACAAAACTTCATTCTTTGTAATGTTTAGTTGCTTAAGTGGTTCATGATAATAAGAGCTTCAAGGAAGAAA
Source organism: Dipteronia dyeriana (assembly GCA_032871835.1). NCBI lineage: Eukaryota > Viridiplantae > Streptophyta > Magnoliopsida > Sapindales > Sapindaceae > Dipteronia > Dipteronia dyeriana. Next base: position 25,162,704 of record CM065297.1, on the reverse strand, counting down.
AGAAACTTCTCATGATGCAAAGTTCGTCTTCAAGAGGATTGGTACGATTCTTGGATGCTAAGGTATCGAGATCCTTCTTCCTCTTGCAAGGCATAGGCATAAACACACAATTCATTCATATGTGTCCCTGCTTAGTTATGCATCTTCAAATGTGCACACAGACACAATTCATATATTTGTGTCCCTGCATCGTAGCGCATCATTTGGTATAACACTTTCACACACTTGAAGTTGAATGCTCATGCATTAGTTTGAAAGTAACATGTTTTGGAAAAATGCATGATTGGAGACTATCTCTATGTAGTTTGCATTCTTGTGTGAAATGTGTTTGTTTGTTTATATGTTTGTATAACATGGATATTGAACTTGATTTTAGTCTTAGATTTTTCATGATTGAGTTCCGGTCATTTCGGTTACTCATTCTATTGATTTCAAGTTCTAAGTCAAAAGATACTACACTTTCAACTCATGTTGCATACATTGTCTTTGTCTTCATATATCGAGTCAAATTATTATTTTATTGGTTGATTATCTTATATTTCCATGTCTATGAGGGATTCCCGGTTCATAATCTTCAAACAGATTCGAATTTGGAGTTTGGAGACCAAAGAATGGTCGAAGAACGCGAGGAGAGCGCAAAGGGTGAGGTGCAATGGCTTAAGCCATCATCATGCACCAACCCGAGATGGCACATGGCCATCTCGGCCCCAAGTGTTTTCCACCCCAAGATACCCATGCGCCATCTCGGGGAGACACTAAGGAAGAAGGGTGTTTTGGTTATTTGGTCTTTTCACTCTTTAAAACCTCTCATTCCCTCTCATTTCTAAAGATAAGAACAAGTTGAGAAATTGAAGAACAAGTGCAGAATTTTTCTCTCAACATTTTGATTTTTGTTTTTGTGATAACTTCTTCATTTCTACTCCGAATCACTTGATTCAAAAACCGATTTCGAGTTTCTTGAAGATTTCTACAAACCTCAAGCATTTACAGAACCAAAGGATGTCTACATGTTTCGTTGTGATCTGATCTTCAGTTCGTGATTGCATCCTTGTTGGTAAAATCATCTTCTTTTTAGTTTTCTTCTTAGATCTTCTTATTGATTGATGTTATTTGATTAAGAAGCATGACTTGGATGATTTTGATATCATTTTGTGGTTTGTTGATTCGATTTTCAAGTTTAACTAGATTTGTGATATATTGAATGATTTGTGCTAAACTTGATAAACATGAATTTGTTTCTAGAAATCCTTTGTTCTTATGCTTGATTGATTGTTTCTAGATCTAATTTCATTTTTCTAAGAACTAGGTTTTGTTTCAATTGATGTCTATATCTTCATATCTAAGTTCTTAGTTGATAACATGCTTAAGTTGTCTAGATGCACTTGTGATTGATCTTTGAAAGCATAATCTAGTCATCTAGTTACATGTCCATAGAATTTGTTGATCATCATTTTCTATGTTGAGTGCTTATTTGTGTTTTGCATTCATGATCACTTAGATGCCTTGTGAAGAGGTTGAAAGTCTCATATCTTAGAGTGATTCTTTGATTTGAGCAATTGTAAGTCTTAGCTAGAGTCGGGAGGACTTGGATAGCTAAGCAAGAGGAAGTCTTGACAGGAGGTGTGAAACCTCGAATTGTTGAGCAAGGAAGTTTTGGCAAAAGGTGTGAAGACTTGGATTGTCAAGCAAGGAAGTCTTGGCTAGAGGAGTGAAGCCTTGGATAGTCAAGCAAGAAGTCTTGCCTAGGATTTGGAGGATCCGGATAGGTGAGCAGGAAATCTTCCTAGAGACAGGGGGTCTTGGATAGGAAGTCGGCTTAGTAGATCACTAGGTTCAAGATAGAGTGAGAGTGAGAGTGAGAGCTTGTAGAGCATCTGTATTTGCTTGAGTGTGTAACTCTATTTGAAATAGTGGATTTTCTTTTTCCGGTGGTTGTGGAATCAACCCATGGATGTTTCCTCTTTGGAGGTTTTACCACGTAAATATTGTGTGTCTTTGTTTGCAATTTTCATTAAGCATTTAGAATTGCATTGTTTTTAAAAGAAGATAAAAATTGGAGCATATACCTATTCACCCCCCCCCCCCTCTAGGTATATTCACACTATAAAGATAAAGGGAATTTCAGTCTATGCAGGAACGGGTTAAAGGGGTGAGCAGAAGTGAACTCACGATTATTTCGACAAGTTGGTAAATTATCACGGCGGCTGAGTCAACAGTTGTTCCACTCTTACTAGGGATGGAAGATCCAGGTAAACCACTCCCACTAGGGATGAAGAATCCAATTAGATCCCAATTTACATGGTAAATTGTCATGGTGGCTGATTCAACATTTGTTTCACTCTCATTAGGGATGGAAGATCTATGCAGACCACTCCCACTTGAGATGTATGAACCAATTAGATATTAATTTACCTCCACTAGTGTTTTCACATAGATTATCTAATAAAATCAAATATCTATAACAATTCTACTTCTACTACGAAATCCATTTTCTAAACTAATGGCTTCTTGTGATTCTAATTCAGACACACTTCTATCTGATTATAAACCATAGTTTATACATCCTTTGGAATGCATAGAGTATACAATAAAGATACATTTTCTCTTCTAGCATCCATTTTCTCATTTCTATAAGATGAATTATTAACATAACTAGCATACCCTCAGGGTCACAGATTAATCAGACCTGGTTTTCTACCTGTCCAAAGCTCATAAGGTGTGGAAATGACTGATTTAGTAAAACAAGGCTAAATATGTAGGCAACAGTCAATTAACTTGAAGATTTACTTATGCCATCTTTGACCTACCCATTTCCAACATTGTTTTATTCATTCTTTCTAGCAAACCATTTTTCTACTGAGACCTAGGAATAATTAAATATCTTTTTATACCCTTCTTGTTAAACAGTTCCTTGAAATGTTTAGAAAGATAAATATTTACGTCCTTAATTCATTCTTAAGAATCAACTTTATCATCTATATGATTATTAACCTAACTGAAAACAATATAAAGCAATCCAATGTTTTTGATTTATAGGAGATCAAATAGACAAAACTGAGACTTCTAAAGATATTAATGAATGTTACTAGATATGACGTTTCATATCTAGGTTTTATGTTCATAATCACAAATGTCGTAACAAATTAATTTGCAACGGAATTTTAGATCTAGTTCCTTTACTAAGTAGTTTTCAAGTTGTTTTTCTTTCTAGATAATTTGCATGACTTTTTAGATAAATGAGCGTAACTAGCCCTCTCTGGCTAATCTACCCATTCTATTTAGTCCAACATGACTTAGTCTAGCATGCCAAAATCCCAGTATCATCATCATCATCATTACAGACATGTTGTTGGTTCCGGTTCGGTTTCGATGATTCGGTTCCCTTTTGTTTTCTTATATTTAATCTTGTCTAATAAAAAGAAATAGACATGTAAAATTGTAAATGCATTTTATTGGGTCACCTAAAAATAAAATAAAATAAATAAATGAAAATTTTAAAAATTGAATTAGAATAAAACTAAAAAATGTAAAATTGGCATTGCACTTAATTTTTTCCCACAATTAAGTTGCCTACGTATCCTCCTGGGGTTTAGAAGAATCAAAGGCCACGTAGTTGTCTTATCTTTTATTACAGGTTAGGTGATGACATGGACTAAACACTGTTATGATCATTTGTTCCACTTTCAACTTTAGGTTGGTCATCTTTGAAGAAATCGTAGAGTTTCTCTTGATCGATTTCTTGTTGTCTATTTTACACCTTCGTCCAATCATCAATATAAGCTTGTATCTGAATTGATTACATACTTAAAAGTGAACGCCTGAAGTCAAGAATATTCCGACCGGCGTTGAACTATTGTTCTACCGCCACCATAAAAACTGGTGTTGAAAAAATTTGTTTGTCTGTCATAGTCAAGATTGGAAAGTACCTTTCATACTCATTCCACCAGTGTAGGATATCAAATTTTTTAACTTTAGTGTCTTCTATAAACTCAAAAGAGGTACCTAGATAAGATTTAAGCTCGGAATACGTGGCATCGCTTGATGAAGAAGAACATCATAATTTTTTTATTTTGGATAACGGATTATACCCTAAACTCATAAATCTAAAGGATGATGAGGAATGAAATCTATAGGATGATAAGGAATGAAATCTATAGGATTTGTGGAACGTCTATGTTAAGTGATAAACCATAAACTCTAAGATATTCAGCATATAACTCATACAATAATGTCTTAATTCTAGAACAACAATTATCAACATCATAATCTATTTTTAAACCTTGTTCTTAGTAAGCAGATAGGTAATTAGACAAATTTTCTAATTAACAACATGTATCAAAACACATGGCAATCAAATAAATATTTGGAAACTCCTTATAATATTATAATCATTTAGCCTTCATAGTAGTATCGAACTCCAGTAATTATGGGTCAGATTCACAATGAGCAAAGGCACCAGTAATATTAAGACTCTCAATAGTAAATAAATTAGTTGTAGGATATTAAACACTAGACAAATTGTTAGTAACAGTATTAAAAAAATTTGACAAATGACAAACATTGTTACAAACATCCCAATGACTTTGATAAAGATTAATGTAACTAATAAATCTCTATAATCATAACTTCTAGTAAGCAATTTATAAGTAGAATTCCAATATGCTGGAACGTCATGAGGAAATCTAACGATACGCCTACCATTTTGTTTATAATATGTTGCCCATGCTTTCGTTGTAGAAGAATGTATCCACAAAAAAATTAAAGGCTTCTTTACTAGGTTGAATAAACTGTTAAAGAGTTTCTAATTTTGTTTTAACACATAAATTTAAAACATGGCATGTACATCTATGTTGAAAAAATTTACCACAAGGATAAGGTTTGCATAACTCAATTAAAGTAGAAATAGCATCAGTATTGTTAGAAGCATTATCAAAACCAATTGTAAAAATTTTATTTTCAACTTTATAATTTGCAAAAATAATTCTAAGCGGTCTAAAAATAATAGCAGCTATGTGTGCATCATCGAAAATTCTAAATGCAAGAATTCTTTTTAGATAGTCCATACATTATCCATATAATAGCAAATGACACCCAAGTATGAATGCATTCTCCAATGGTCACTCCATATGTCGGCACATACGGAAACACGACAATTATATTTTTCCAACTTTCTTTTCTCTTTGTCATAAATATTTTCAAGTGTTTCTGTGAGCATAGCTCTAGGAACACGACATGCAGCAAGATTTAATGCTTGTTGACAATACTTAAGAAAACCACCTTTTTCACCAACACTAAATGATAAGTGTTCTACGGCTTGTTTTCAACGCTATATTTAAATAATTATTAGTTAGGGGTAGCGTACCTGGAAATTTGGGGTTGTGAAATCGATCTGGCATGTGCTTCTGGATGATTGCTCATTACATGCTTCCGATATGTGCCATATCCTCTAGATTTGTGCCACTTAAATACTTTTTTTACAGTAATTGCAAATCACTATGGTGCTTCCATCTTCTTGCGTAACTTTCTTCATATGGAGTACGAAGAAATTAGATTTGGCGTGCTTTTGTAACTTCTCTTTTTTTATGTAGATGAAATTCAAAATTTGGAGGGAGATCCGATATATTTTCTAATTGGCTTGTCAAATTGAGGGTGGAATCAGGATCGGGTTTAGAAATTATTAGAGGGGGATGATATTGAGGAGAGTTTAGGCCTAAGTCTTCAGCATAGACTCGGCGTTGTAGATAGTGGCTATAGGCTCTATCGTTAAAGCAGAGATTATCCATCATACGACCCATACCTCTCATCAAAATGGAACATCTAGAACCATCACCACTTCCACTTGCCATTTAAAAAATTGAATTGTAAAATTCCATGAACAAACAATGATAAAAAAATGATGGAAATAAATGGTTGGAAATAAGTTTGGTAGAGAATTGGTAACTTAATAGTTAGTAATTGCAAATCAAATACATTTGAAACTTAGTAATTGCAAATTAAATAAATTCAAAATAAGTTAAATTGTAAATAAAATAAATTGGAAAATTAGTAATTGCAAATAAAATAAATTGCAAATAAAACAATCGCGGATAAAATAAATATTAATAACTTAGTAATTGATTAGGAATTGGAAACTTTGAGAGTTGGAAAAAAATGCACCGTTGGAGGCCCAACAGACTGTTAACGTCAGCAGCCATTGAGCCTCCAACGGTTCAACCCGTTTTTTTATATATAAAAAAATTGTGTAACCGTCGGTTTGAACCGGGCGGTTCCTTAAAAAAAGGAATCGAAGCAGGAACCTCGCTGGTGCCGGTATCCGTTCCAATTTGGCTTTTTCCGGTTCTGGTTCAAGTTTTACTGGTTCGATTCAGGTTTTGGTTGCCAGTTTGAACCAAACCGGTGTCAAGTCTACATCATTATCATAAGATGGAATAACTGAAAAAAAAAACATAATTAAAAACCGTCCAAACTGACGTATAAAATTATAAAATCATTCAACAACTATCAAATACATTATGAATATAATTAGCTAGAATAATATTCATACAATCATCATGATTATTAATGATAACTTAAATCAAGGATGACATCCACAAAGACTAAATTAAGTTAGATCTCAAGTGTATATTAGAACATCATGGAGTAAAATTTAAGTCACCATCCAAACCCAATCAGTAGTTATTTGATTCCAAAAATGTTACCACACATATACCTTATTTCTATTAGTCTAGCTTTACTCCATATATGCTTTGTAGTTTCTTACTAAATGGTATATTTTATGTAACTACAGTCCACTAAGAACGAGATTCAGAAAGAAAATACCTAACTGGAAACTTAGGCATAACTTAATAGATTCAGGAGTTTGAGTTTTACTCTTTTTGACTTAATTCCTTCATGAGTGAAAATGACCCAACTTGTCACAAATTGTAACAAGTTAATTTAATATTGTATATTCTCAATTTGGAACCCATGTTCCTCTAGCATATTCCAATCTACGATTTATTATGGCTATGATTAGGACATGACCCTTGTTTCGATTCAGTCCAGTTCTCGGTTTCGATTCGGTCTAGCTTTCAGTTTTGAATTGATGGTTCCGGTTCCATGGTAACTAGAACTAAAACTGGAACCTGGTTGAGGGAGGTTCGGGTTCCTCGGTTATGGAACCTCCTTGTGGGAGGTTCTGATTCCCAGGTTTTTGTCTAGTTCCTAATTTTTGGTATGGTTTCGACGGTTTATAAGGTCTGGTTCAAATTTTTAAAAAATAAAAAAACAAACCCAATCATCGAAACCTCACCTTCATTGGATATCCATACCAGTATACTAGTATACCACCACCCATTACCAAAACCTAACCCCAATCACAAATCCCAAATCACTACCCAAACCCAACCCAACCCAACCCACATAAAATCGTAAATCACCTTCATTAGTTCATCAATTATCATCTCATAGATCTCACACAAATCATTAGAACACAAACAACAAAGGAAGATAAGAACATGGGCACCCAAACAAGCGAAACAACAACAGAACAAAGAAGCACAAAGCAACAACCAAGAAGCCAACATAGCCAAAGAAACACCAAAAGAACAACAACATCAACGATCAAAATCAATCATCTCAACCTGTTACATCGAAGAAATCAAAGAAGAAGATATCGAACATCGAAGAAGAGATCGAGAAGAAAAAAAGAAATAAAGAAAGAGAGAGAGAGAGAGAGAGAGAGAGAGAGAGATAAGAGTTCTGAGAGATAGATAAGTGAGAAGAACTGAGATCTGAGAATTAGTAATTTAGGATGTATATAAAAAAATTTAAAAATATTTGAAAGAGAATCGCCAGTTCTAGAACTGAAACCGTTGGTACGATTTCAGTCTGATTCTAGAATTTTATGAACCAGAATCGGAACCGAAACTTGCCCAATACCAGTTCAGATTTCGAAATCAAAAAAATGATTTTGGAATTGAAAAATTGATTCCGTGTTGGAACTGAACTGTGGTCATGTCTTGCTATGGCTAGATCCTATTCACTTTCATTCAAATTAAATTGGCTTGAAGCCTAAGCCGCCTCTAAGCGTTCATAATATGTCATATAGAAATTGGTAGAAAGCCTAAATTGCCTCTAAGTGCTCATCTTCCACTACCAAAATAATGTGATATGTACACGTCAAAATAAATTTTTATATGTTCCAACTATTAGAAGAGATCAGATCATTTAGTTTGTACATCTTGTTTTATATCATTATCGGAGGCTGCCATTTATTTTGATTTTTTGGCGCTTTCTATAAGTGCTCAAAAACTTGATACTAAACCTACTAAAATTTTGGTATTCAAAATATTACAAAAATTGCCTTTCAAGCCAAACCCTTGAAGGAAATCCACATCACATAAACACTTATGTACTTATCAAACACACATGAGTTACTATTCAAGCTACTTGGCAACATAATACGAGTAATTTAATTTCTAACTTGATAAACCTTCACATCTTGTATGTCGAGCAAAAGTACTATGCCGAGATTCAATCATAATTCATGTTATAGTCTAAAGTGCCTCTTACTCTTTGAAGATATACTAAATCTCATTGTGTCAAATCTCATAGATTACACATTTCGGTTTATCACTTTCAATTTGGCCACAATATTTTAGTTATAAAGATTATATTTTATATTAATATATGTAGAGACATACAATCTACTATGAAAGCATATTAATTTCTAAAAATACATACATTTAATTTTGGACAAACACAGACTGAAAATATGATAAAATAATTTAAGGAGCATAATCGAAAAGTCGTCGAGGTTTATAATCACCATCTGTTTTCAAAAGTTTAATTATCATTAGTTTAGTACTTTACGTAAAATTCTAATTCTAATGCTATATTTAACGATTTAGAATTCTTATAGTTTGGTGATCATATAAACAACAGAAGAATACAACGCACAAGTCCTAAAAATATCATTTAAATTCAAACCAGTTTTTCTAAATTTTTTTACTAAAAATAGTTTAAAAAAAGTATCTTCCAAAATATGGGACTTTGCATGTTGTTCTTTCTTCTATCTCATATTCATGGATCACCACAAAGAAAGACTTTCTCAGTCTTCATAACTCATCTAACAGCCATTTTCTCGAGTCTTGGTCCTCTTTCGCGTGTGCAACAATTCATGTGCCAAACACTATTTAAATGTGAATGCTTAATGCAGTAGACTGCCTCATATTCGTGAGGATGTGGCACTCCTCTACAAGTTCAAGCTCACACGCAATCTAACCAAGTGACATCACGATACCCTACTCCAGCTTTTCCAACCTTATAAATCTAACAAGACCTAACTCTTCGGGAAATTTCATTAAGAGACTATCCACTGTATCTCTCAACATAAAAAGCACGAGTCCAATTTGACACGGTCATATGTCATTTATAAGATTAATAAAATATTCTATATTAAGACATCTGAGACGATGTCGGATTAATCTCAAAATTTCTAAGTCAATTAGGCTTACTTTGGCATTGTTGTGCTATAGGGGGGGGGGGGGGGGGGGTGCTTTTGGTTATGCTTGGGGAGAATTGGTTTTTGATTTATTATGGGAAGAATCACCTGAGTGTTTGGTAAACTGATTTTTGAAAGTGTGAGAACAAAAAGCAATTTCAATATGTTACTAGAAACGTCAAATAAATATTTAAGATTCATCAGTAGAAAAGTATGTGAGAAAAATTCAAGCAATTCTATAGAACATTCATCCACTTAATTTATATTCATTTTTCTTCAAGAATTATGTTGATTTATGATTAGGCCAAACAACACCAATTTGCCCCACTCCACAACTTTTTTTCCATAAGTTGTACTCGTCGAACAAATAAGATGAATAAATATTAAACTACAAACCAAAATAAATAAAAAGCAAATAGCAGCACATGGTTTTACGTGGTAAAACCCCAATGTGGAGAAACATCCACAGTTGTCGATACCGGCGAGAGAAGAAGAATCCACTAGTAATCGAAAGAGTACATGCACACAGTCACTCTTGCTCTCTCTCTTCTATCCTTGGTTAACCTTCACCCTTTTTGGGTGTTATTTAGGTCTATTTATTCATGTATAGGACCCTAATCTTGACGTACAAGTAAGGGAAGTTCCCATAATTAAATAAAAATCTAACTTATTGGAGTCGTGTTTCCTTCCTTCCTTATCTCTCGTTGATTGTGTTATGATTGTATTAGGTCTCTTGCCTAATCTGGACTTTGATATCTACAAGGAAACTTACTTCCTCATCAAAGTGTGCTTTTAGACACCTTATTTAAGTAGGATTCATTCTTTACATGCTTTGGGTCATGACTTCAATAAATCTGAACGTTGTCCACGTGTCACGCAACCGACCATTTGTTGAACCCAACCAGACCTGCTTTTCCCCAACCGATGATCTTACCTGATCACAGTCTTTACCCCGACCATCTTGACAGCCCCGATCGGGTCTTCCATTCTGATTATTTGTGTTGTCTTGGTCGGGGGTTTGACGAGTGCTCTTTGGTCAACTTGGGTTTATTCAATCGGGTTATCTTTTATTGATGTGGAAACGTCCAAATTTTACCAATAACAATACCCCCTTAAACTTACAAGACCGAGTATCTCGTTCCAAATGGACCTCACTCGGTGAAGTGTGTTTAATGTGTTCTTTTTTCTTGTCTCGTAGCCCATTAATGCACATTTATTGCTTCACAGCTAAGCATCGGTGTCAATCACGCCTATTTGGGCTGACGCATCCATTAAGCCATCTTTTTGAATTTCGAACGGCATGTGGTTTTTTATTGGCGTGCACCTACTTCTACTCTCGTCTGATGATGTGTGTATACTCTGATGATGTCATCTACTTCTATAGGATCATTTCACTTCCCACGACCTTACATATCCCTTTCGTGGAGAAAAACCCTAGTTCTTCTTTTCTTCTTCAAACTTTCACTCCCTTCTTTTCTTAACGAACTGTTTGAATTTTCACCACATCCATTTATATCTCAAGTATGGATCCGTCTCTCCGGCATCAATATTTTAAACTTCTCATGCATACTATTGAGGCTGGCGATAATGAGAATATCACTAGGCTTGAATCTATACTTCGGGGTCGTTGTCAAGCATATACTCCTTCATTTCAGCCTATTGTTTAAAATGTAGATTATTTTATGGCTCTTTCTAAATTTGTACCATCATTTTCTAATGCTTCTGGTTCTGCTTCTGTTAATATTTTCCCAGATATGTCAAAGACAACTAGCATAAGACAAGCTACCAGGGGTTCTCCAAAAGAAATTGTCCATCTAGCGAATGACTTGAAAATAGTTTCGCAAATGCCAAGGATGAAAGAGGTCCCAAGGGAACGGTGGGCACGTATGTTGAGATTTATAGCCGATCACCCTTGTGCTTTCAATTTCGAGATTAACATGGTGGCAGATGATGAGCTTGAGAAGTTTAAGGATCGGTTCGACCTTCTACATTTGGTGTAACTATCTTGCATCAATGAACGTTTATGGAATCCTCATTGCGGTGTGATCGTTGTCTATGGGGCCATGTTGTTCTCTGGGGTCACTCTCCCTATTCAGCCCTTTATTTCCCAATTCATGACAGATGTATTGATTGCCTCCGCTCAGTTAACCCCCAACTCATACCGGGTGCTGATTAGCTTGTGGCACCTGTGGAAGAAAATTGGGGCCAAGTATCCCCCGACCACTTAAGAGATACGTAATTTTTATACCCTGGGGCGACCAGATACTGGAGGGACCTTTTATCTTTAGTCGACCTTCAAGCAACTAGATTCCCCATAGGTATAATGGCAAGCCTACTCCTTCCATGCATAAGGATCATAAGGGTTTTATCTGGGGATTCCCTTCACCGAAAAAGTACTGGAAGAATAGTTAGTTTTTTGTCAATGGCTATTGGGGTGAGACAGTGGTTGCTGATCCCACTCATCGGCTGGCTCGAAGCAATGTCCCAAGGCAGTTCTATAGCCCCGAGCTATAGAACAAAACTGCGCATGTGATGACCAGGGACCAGACCAATACTATTGTGAAGGCAGCTCAGACTTCTTCGGAGGTCAAGGATCACCACAATTTGTAATCGAATAAGGAGTTGATCAATGTGGCACTTTTGCTCAAGATTTTTGCCTATCGCAAAAGTTGTAGGCTCTTGTTTCTATATTTCTTAGTGCTTTATTTATATGTACCTGTTCTTACTGCTTTTCTTCATGTTTGTCTTTTCAGTATTCGAGGTGGACATCGTTCGCTAGTGAGCAGGCTGAAAATGCTATGAACCTTGATCGGGTGAGCCAAAAAGTTACTGCTGATCAAGTGGCTCAGGGAATTGCTCCCCCCGAGCATGACTTGGTGGAGCATATATGAGTCTAATCATGATTCTTTGGCAATTTCTGCTGGACTAGCCAAGATAAGCGGTCGTGAAGTTGCTCTACCTCGAGGTGGTTGGAGAGGATCTTTAAGAGACAGATCTGGCCAGGTACAATCTGCCCCCTAGGAATCTGATCGAGAAAGGTCTAGTAGAGAGAGATCAAGGAAAGATAAACCCACTAGGGATAGGCCAAACAAAGATGAACCAAGTAAGGTCCAATCCCGTTAGGTAGAATCGGGTGAAAAGACCACTGGCAGTAAAGTTTCTAAGACTGTGAAGAGGTCTTCCACCCCTAAGGCCATTCGTAAAAAAGGTAGAGGCTTCACATGATGTTGATCTGTTACCATCCGACCTAGAGATTGGCCTCATCATTCTCGATGAAAAAGAAGAGGATGATCAAGAGACCTTGACTTTCCTAATTTTACGAGAGTAGTGGTCAAAGAAGAGGGGCGATAGAGTTGCCATTGTAACTTCTTCCCTTCCATCCAATCCGGTTAAAGCTATTGATCTGGTCATACCTCTCACTTATCCCGAGTCTTCTCAAGTTCAGACTGATCATCCTTCCTCAGTCTGCTCACACATGGTCTATGGAAGTCTCTCATGCAGTTCTCTATTAAACGTCATATATTCTTTACTGACTCTAATTATAACGATGGTGGGCTTAACTTGGAGGAGCAATTTATTGATGAATATTTACTAGACATTACTGAGGAGCAAGTACTCCTCCTGGTGCTCAAATCGAGGATTAGAGCCGCAGTTAAGCTGGCTGAAGATGTAGAGGTGAGCCAGCTAGGGAATGTCTCCTCCATCGCACCTCTCCATTCTCTTTCGCATGTCGATGTAAGTAAAGTGAAGGTCAAGCCCCTGAGGGAAAGGATTTAGGAACCTCTACAAATATCTCTTAGGTTGGGGAGGGTTCTGTTATTTCAAGGGAGTAAACTGTCACAAACCCAACCCTTTTAACGACGCCTCTGACCACTTCCACTTCTGGTCACGATCTTCCTACTACTTCGATTCTCTCATCTGCTCTTATTTCCAGATCCTCCCCTTGTCCTCATTCAAGTAGCTCTCATGTTGATCCTCTCTCTATGCTTTGATCGATGTTAGTTGGCGATGGGTACATTGGTGATGGGTACATTGGTGATGGGTACTAGAAAGAAGCTAGAGTTGTAGTGTCTCTAAGAGGATCTGCATGATCTTCAACAATGGAGTCTTTGTAAGTGCTTTCTATATCATCATTTACCTGTATTTTCACCAACTTTCCTAATTCCATTAGGAATCAAAGGATCAGGTGGAGACACTACTATCGATCCATCAAAAAGGATCCCCATCTTATGCACTTAGAGCTTCCTTTGGTGTCTTCCCTGGTGGTTTTCCATACTAGCAAAGAGAGTGGTGCCATGATCAAGGGGGTTGATGTTGGCCCTTTTTTAGGCACAGACTATTCTCCATTCATCGTCGATGACCCAAAAGATCACATCACTTGGTGAGATTTTGGAGACCTAAGCCAAGACCATAAGGGTGGTGACCTTCCACCTGGTGGATCTGGGTCTGGAAGCCCTTATAATACCCCAGATGCTTAGCTAGTTCTCTTTACCACTTGCCACCGTTAGCTGTTTAGCCACTGTTTTTTAATCTCTTCATTTTCAATGTAAATAACATCATTTTAACATATACATAAACTCATTTTCTGTCGTTTCTACTTAAGCAAGCAACTTAGCATGGATTTTTCATTTCATCTAATAACCGAGATAATCCAAAATCTAGGCCAAAATAGGTAACTAACTAAAAACTGGGTAACTTATGAATGGCTACGGCCGTTTGTTATCTTGAACTATACATGTCTCGCCATGTCGAACTAATCATCTCGGTTATGACCGGACCTTTCATTTATAGTGAATCTTCCTACAATTTAATCCTACTGTTATGCTGAATCGAATGATCAATTTTCTGAACAAGTATGTTTACCTTTGCCATTGCTTTAGGTTAGCTCGAACTGTGTGTATTACTTTACACCGAGCCAACTGTCTCGGTTGAGACCATACTAGCACAATTGGTTACGACTACTGCTTAGCCTAACATTTATTTTTTAACCGCGCCTGGTTTGGATGCATCACTACAAACCCGGTTTATCTTGCTTGGCTAGAATTTTTTATTATCTCGAACTATATTATGTCTATCGCCCCTACTTTGGCCAAGTAACTTTATATTGCGAGGTTTGTCATAATCCCTCATTTGGGCAGCGTCAGGGAGAACACTCATGTTAGCAAATTGATTACTCGAACCCCGACCAACTCATTACTCCCATTTTTACGTCAAGAAGTGCAATTTCATAACCCATTTGCATGGTATCTAGTTTTTAGACTCCTGTCTATTATCTGTCAACTAAGTCACATAGACGTCTCCCAATAGTCTGTTAATCAAGATTAGTTGTAATGGGGCATCTTATATTTCTACTAACTTTATATGCACTTAACATTTTGCCTATTTCTGAGTAGAAATATTTATCCCTCAGTCAACTTTGGGTGTATCCCATCAAGTGTATATGACTTAAAGACGCCCTAACAGTGCTTTATTGCACCCAGTTAGTTTCGGTGAGTGTACGTTGTCTCTACAACATGTGTTTTTGGCCCCTCACTGGGCCTCTCGGGCACATCTAACTGCACTAAGCTATTTTCTAGGTGCCCCGAGATTGCTTTTGTGTATGAAAGCAAATTTAGATCGTTATTCCTGGCATTTGAAATTATTCCCTCACAGGTTTTTATTAAATGCTAAAATGAAACATCAAACGATCAGCTAATAAAACAAATGTAATTTCATGCTAAAATGAAACATTAAAAAATAGCAAACTCCTAAGGGTAGAACATCTTCAAGTACTGAGTGTTGCATGGTCTGGGGAGTTTGCTCCCTTCTGGTCGGGCAAAGCGATACCATGGTTGACCAGCCCGACCACTCATATGGCCCTTCCCATCTATCTGCCAATGCCTCAGCTGATTTATCTATCATATTGGGTGATACTTTCCTCGAAACTAGATCTCCAAGCTGGAATCTCCTCACCTGGACATGTGAGTTGCAATATCTGGCCACCCCTTGCTAATAAGCGGTGTTTCTTACTCTCGATAGGTCCTTTTTTTCCTCTAGCTCTTCTAAGTTCTGTTCCAGCATTTCAACATTTTCTTCAGGATGGAAAAGTTGCACCCTTGGTGAGTTATGAGATATTTCAACTGGGATCACTGCCTCTGTTCTGAATGCTAGTGAATTGGGAGTCTCTTTTGTCGAAGTTATTTCCACGGTCTGATATGCTTATTGAACTTCGTGTAGCTTGTCTACCTAGTTTCCTTTCTTAGCATCATGTTTTACCTTTAGGGTATGCTTGATTATCTTGTTTATTGCTACTGTCTAGCCATTGGTCTAAAGGTGAGATGGTGTAGCATAATAATTTTTAATACCAAAATCCTGACACGTGTTCCTGAAGTTATCATTGTCGAACTGGGTCCCGTTGTCTGTGATTATTGTATCTGGGATCCCAAACCTATAGATGATATTCTTCTTTATGAAACTGGTTGTGTTAGCTTCGGTTATATGTACCAATGCCTTTGCCTCGACCCACTTTGTAAAGTAATCTACGGCTACAATGGCATGCTTCGCTCCTCTATTGGTTATCGTTGGCATTGGGCCGATCAAATCTAACCCCCACATGGAAAATGGCCAAGGTGACGGCAGGTTCTTCAACAGCTTAAGGGGCCTCTTGATGTTAATAGCTATCCTTTGGCAGCCACCACATTGATCCGCGACTGCCCAGGCATCTTGACATAAGGTCGGCCAATAGAAGTCTTGTCTGAGTGTTTTGTGTGCTAGGCTTTTACCTCCTGACCGATTCAAGAATACTCCCCCATGGACACTTTCCAATATCCGCCTGTCTTCTACTGGGCAAACGTACCTCTGTAATGCCTTTGGAAATCCTCTCATGTACAACTCTTTTTCAGCTATTGAGTATTTGGCTACTCTGTACCTGAGACATTTTACCTCAATTACTTCCATCGGGAGTGTCCCGTTCTCTAAGTTCCCTGATCGTGGTCATCCAAGTGGCTTGTTCATCTTCTACTGCTCTTACCTCCAGCATTTCCTCTTGATCCTCAGTGTTCAATTTCTCGAGGTGAGCAAATGGGATGGCCTTTGACCGTATACTAATTTTGACAAAGCATCTGCCTTCTTATTCTTTTCCCATGGGATCTGAGTAATCTTGTACGCCTTGAATCTTCCAAGTAACATTCTGGCGATCCCTAGATATACAGCCATGTTGGTGTTGTTGGGTTGGTATTCATCCAAGATTTGGTTTACCATTACCTGTGAATCACTAAATATCTCCAACTCGTCTGCCCCTAAGCCTGCGAGCCCTGAGTCCTGTAAAAAGTTCCTCATACTCAGCCACGTAGTTAGTGGCTTTGAAGTCAAATCATAGGGTACATACTACCTGGTCACCTTCTGGTGTGGATATAATTATCCCAGCCCTGCTGCCGTGCATGTTTGATGATCCATCCACATGTAGTTTCCAGAGGAATTCTTCATTTTCTTTTAACATTATGATCACTTCGTTGTTTGGTTCAGTGACTTCAGTAATCAGATCAGCCACTACTTGTCCCTTTATTACGGCCCTTGGCAGATATGCTATGTCAAATTCACTCAGCTCCACTGCCTATTTGGTCAATCTTTAGATACTTCAGGCTTAGATAGAATATGTTTCAGCGAGCAGTCTATGTAGACCTCAATCTTGTGGGCTTGAAAATATGGTCTCAACTTCCTCGCCGCAGTCACAAGTGCAGTGCCATTTGTTCGGCTGGCAAGTATGTTGTCTCAACTGGTAGCAAATCTTTGCTTGTGTAATATATTGGCTTTTGTACGCCCTCATTCAACCTGACCAGCACTGACCCTGTTGCCACAACTGTTACTGATATGTACAGGTAAAGCACTTCTCTTTCAAGAGGTTTAGATAGAATTGGTGCTCTATCTAGGTACTCCTTGATCTTTCTGAATGCCTGCTTGCACTGATCATTCCATTCTACCCCCTTGCCTTTCTTGATCACCCTAAAAAAGGGAAGGCATTTGTCTATTGACTTGCTTATGAATCGGTTTAGAGATGCTAATCAACCTGTTAGCCTTTGAATTTCCTTCAATGTCTTCGGGGATCTCATCCCTTCCAACACCTTTATTTTTTCTGGGCTTACTTTGATTCCTCTATAATGAACTTGAAATCCTAGGAATCTGCCTGAGGGCAACCCAAACACACTTTTTTGGATTGAGCTTCATGTCGAACTTCCGTAACACTTTGAATATTTCTTTGAGATCCTCCACATGCTTTTCGGACGTTGTACTTTTTGTCAGCATGTCATCCATATACACCTCCATATTTCTACCAATCTGTCAGGCGAACATCTTATTTATCAGTCTCCTGTAGGTTGCCTGGCATTCTTAAGTAACAGTGTAACCTCTGATCAGTTGTGAAGGATGTTTGGTCTTCATCGGGTTTGACCATTTGAATCTAGTTGTATCTCGAGAAGGAATCTATAAAGCTTAACAATTCGTGACCAGCGGTTGCATCCTCCAGCTGGTTGATCCGAGGCAAGGGAAAAATATCCATCAGACACACTTTCTTAAAGTCGGTGAAATCAATACTCATCCTCCACTAGCCATCCTTCCTCTTTATCAGCACCACGTTTGTGTTGGGATTATGCTTGATAACAAGAGTATAATAATGTATTTGATAATCTTTTCATATTAATAAAGTGATTTCAAGTTTAACAAATCTTATAGCATTTATAGTTTAATTATTATAATTGTCAAAAGTAAATAATCATAAGGTCAAAAGACTACGAGAAAGGAAGAATTTTTCATACATATACATATGTATGAGGTAGACACAATTCTTTAGTTGGTTTTGAATAATATTCACAACTTGTTAGGTTTATGAGTTATGTTGGCATTATTCTATATCAAAACAACATTTCCTTTGTGTTGTTTAGTTGTCTAGGATTCATGATGATTCAAGCTTCAAAGAAGAAATGACAACTATTCAAATAAGTTCAAAGTCTTCAAAGAGAAAGGATGCAATATGGTTCTATAAAGGTATATTAAGACATTTCCTTTCTCTTTCAAGGCTAAGGCACACACACACACAATTTATACATTTGTGTCCTTGCATTAGCGCATCATTTGGTATAACACATTCACACACTTGAATTTGAATGCTCATGCATTGGTATGAAAGTAACATGTTTTGGAAAATGCATGATTGGAGACTATCTCTATGTAGTTTGCATTCTTGTGTGAAATGTGTTTGTTTGTTTATATGTTTGTATAACATGAATATTGAACTTGATTTTAGTCTTATATTATTCATGATTGAGTTCCGGTCATTTCGGTTACTCATACTATTGATTTCAAGTTTCGAGTCAAAAGTTATGATACTTTCCAGTCATGTTGTGTACATTATCTTTGTCTTTGTATATCGAGATGAATTCTTATTTTTTGGGTTGAGTATCTTATATGTCCATGTCTATGAGAGAGTTATGGTTCGTAATCCATAAACAGATTTGAATTCTGAGCTAGGAGGCCGGAGAACGATCGAAGAACGCGAGAGGAGTGCAAGGGAGTTGCACCATGGCCAAAGACCATCAATTGGTGCAAGCCCGAGATGGTGCGTGGCCATCTCGGCTGCAACTCCTTGCTACCCCAAGATGCCCATGTGCCATCTCGGGGAAACATTCTCAAAGGGGTTATTTTGGTCCTTTCATGCTCTTTTGTTCCCTCTCCTTTATATATCTCTTCTCTCTCTCATTTGAATCCAAGGAAGAAGAAAATGTAGTGCAGAAAATTTCCAGGTTTTTTCTCTCAACTTTGAATCACCATATCTCTCTCATTTCTTATCTGATTTGAGTGATTCAAGTTGGAGAAGTTTCGTATTGAAGTCCTTTATCATCTCCAAGTAACCTTGAAGTCATTTGTTCAAATTTTCTGGTGGATCACACCATTTTCGTGACTGTACTTGAAATTGACAAGGTATTGGTTTATCTTTTGATTTCCTTCATTCTAATGTTCAAATACCTTGGGTCTTCTTCCTACTTGTGTGTATTTGTCTTGAAAATATGTTGATTAGTGATAGATATTCAATTAAATGCTAGTTGTGCTTAATTGGAAACATGATTGTTAGTTAGGTTTCAATCAAACCTATGTTTTCACATGATTGTGAGTTGTATTATGCTAGCATCTTATCTAGGACTATTTGTCCTTTGATTGACTTTATTTTCATGATTAATAGTCTTATCATGTGCTAGAACTCATCTGTTGAATAGATATAGGATTAGCACATTTGATTTTATATTTAGAGTCTATTATAGTTTAATTGACTATTTTGTGAATATATGCTCTAAATGATTGCTAGAGATTTGATTGATCATATCTTTTGTTTCTAGCATTTTAGTGTTAGTACTAAAGACTTGAATATGTACTTCGTGAACATGTTTATTTCAAGCTTTAGCAACATGAATAAAATCTAGGTTTAAAGTGTATGTTTGGAAATTTGGCATGCTCTAGATTTTTATTCATGCATAAGATCTAGACAATCTTGTTTTGTGAACTTTATTGTCTATGTCTAGATCTTCATGGAGTGTACCTGATCCATACATTTCATATTCTCATGCATCATCTTGTGTGGTGTCACTTTTGGATTATAAACTAGAAAATATGCTTTATGTGCTCATTGATTAATTCTTGTTTCCATTGAATTTGTTGATCATCTTATTCTATGTTGCGTGCTTGTTTGCGTTTTGCATTCATGATCACCTAGATGCCTTATGAAAAGGAAATCTTGATAATAGGTGTGAGACCTATGTTGTTGAGCAAGGAAGTCTTGGCAAGAGGTGGGAGACCTCAGATTGTCAAGCAAGGAAGTCTTTCCTAGGGTCGTGAGGATCCGAAATGGTGAGCGAGGAAGTCTTGACTAGAGTCGGGAGGACTCGGATAGTTAAGCAATAAGTCTTGCCTTGGGTCGTAAAGATCCGGAAGGGTGAGCGAGGAAGTCTTGACAAGAGGTATGAGTCCTCAGATTGTTGAGCATGAGGGCGACATCTTCATGAGTAGGATAGGAGGGTAGTTTCTAGGTGAAGGGGTCACTTGAGAGATTGTAATTTTCTTATCTACTAGTGGATTTTGTTTGCAGACGGTTGCTAACCCGTGGATGTTTCCTCTTCGAAGGTTTACCACGTTATATCTTGTGTCAACTTTTCTCTATCCCTATCTCTCTTATATTGATAATTGTTATTTAAATAATATGGATAGAACTTTATATGTAAGTTGACTTCCTTACACAATATTGTTTGTGTATGTTAGATAACTTTGTATCTTGTGATATTCCATTCAAGTTGTAAAGTACCACATTGTAATACTCTAAGTACAACTTATGGAATTTTGTCTACATTGAATATATTTGTTTATAAGATACATTGATTTTTGTTGTATGTTTTATAGACTAAGAGTGGAGATTTGAGCATACATGAATATATTGTTTTCTCATAACAATCATGTTGAATGTTAATTTGTATGCTTGTCAAGGTTTTGTCACTAGTCTTGAAAGATTTGTCAAAAGTGAGAGACAACCTATTCATTCCCCCCCCCTAGGTTGTTTAGTATTTGTACATATTATTTTCACAACTTAAGATAAAAGGTTGGGCGCATTTATCTTGTCAAAGTTGTAGATTCTTTTGCTAGCATTTGATTGAGATCAAATGTGTAAGAATTCTGCCAAGCGTTGAGAAAAGAAGAAACGATTTTGTTTTCGATAGTACACTAGCATCCTTTGCATCAAAAGGGTTTTGTGTACAACATCGAATCAAGGTTCATGTGAGTTTCAATCAAATTGATTGATAATTCACAAGTGACCTGACATTCTTGGTTTTTCTCTTGGAGGATTATTGTGACTAACAAAGAAGAAGATTTTGTTTGTTTACATCCTCAGGTATACAATTTAAAGAAAGGGAGTCCACACTCCTAGGTGATTCACGTTCGTGATTGGATTAGAAGATCTTACGGATTCAATTCGACACTAGTTCAATCGTTATGAAAAAAAAAAGTACGACACTTTTAATATACATCAATTAATCTAGGGTTAAGGTTCTTTCTTTTAAATGGAAATTTTTGTTAAAATATACTAAACCCTAATTTTTTACGCTTCCGTTGTGCGATTTTCCCTAGAATTGGTATTAGAGTCAGGTTATACCCTTGATTAATTGACATATGTGTACATGAATCTTTTTCTTTTATTGTATATATGCATGTTTTAGAAAGAGATGGTAGTCTAGGTATTCACATTGGAATGTATGGATATATATATATATATATATATATATATATATATATATATATATATATATATATATATATGTTTTATATGTGGATTGTTTTTGCTCAATTTTGGTCCTAGAATTTCAATGTATTTTGTTTTGGGATTGTAATAAGAAGGGTGACCTATCATCGCCGTAATTTCCTTTTTGGTAGTTGCTAAATTTTTATTTATTTTGCTATTGTAATAAAAATACTGCACTTTATTGTAATAAAAAAAATAAAAAAAACTGCAGTATATTTTTTATTTAAAATTCTTCTGTAATACATTCAAGTATCGAAGACTCGACGGTTTGAAGAATTGAAAGCAATTGGAACAAGTTTGGGACCGTGCGAGCCATAGCAACAAACGTGTATGCGAAGAGCACGCGGCCACGATTGTTATGGCATGGGCTGCGCACGACAGCCCTATGAAAGCCCTGGGCTGCGCATGGCAACCCTTTATGGGGTTGTGGCATGCGCACGCCCATGGGAGGGAGCCAAGGGTGCGCACGCCCATGGGAGGTAGCCGAGGGAGTCCAAACGACGAAGGTCGCGTGAAGACTTGTTCGTCAAGAAAGGAGTTTTTTATATTCCAAGACATATGTAATTTACTTGCTTTTCTAGGATGGACCAAAATTGTAGCTATTTATATTTTTGTAAATATTGCAATGTTTGTCATTGATTGATAACATGTCATATAGAATAGGAGTGCCACTCATATATCTCTTTTGGTATGAACATGCATTGAATGGTTTAGGTATCTAATTGGCATTTAGATAACTTGGTAAATCATTCTTTGGAATTCGATCACACGCTTTAAATAATTGAGTGGGAGAAGCTGTTTTGGAACAGCTACGGCCTCCAAGTTTAGTTGAGCTTTATGTTTCATTTAATAACCTCCCAAGAGGTATTCATGAATGAAATTTAGCAAGATACTTCATTACAAGGATAGACTAGACAATTAACCCACACGATATCTACTCCCAAAGGAGGGATATTCGTGAGGGAATATATTGAAGGTCGATAACTTGGTAACACACTCAATGTGATTTTATTAATATCCTCCCAAGAGTTCTTGATAATAAAATTGCAAGGCTAAAATTGAAAACGTTGGTTGTTATGTTAACAATTAGGTGGGACCTAGTCCAACTAGTAAATGTTGTGAACTTCAGAAGGAGGCGTGACATTTATGGGTGTTGGATCACCGTTGAATTTTTACGACTAAATTATTTTATTTTATTCAAGATAAATATTCAAAAGTGCTTTATAATGATTGCTTGCTTATATAATTTTGGTTATTAAAAAGAAATCATGACCCCATCCCTAATAAAACATCCTAAAAGATAATGCTTAAATTGATGATAATTATGTCAAATGGAAAAGGAAAATTGGGTTGTTGTTGCAAGTTAAGAAAAACCATAAGCTTGTTCTGTCTATTCCTAAAACACCTACTCCTATTAATGAATCTAATGAGAAGCAAAGTGATGAGTATCAGTAGTGGAAGTCTTCAAGATGAGATGGCTAAATGTACGTTACATTATTGCCACCATCTCCGATTTGTTGCAACAACAACATGAAGGAATGGAGACTGTTGCCGATATAATGATGTCTCAAGAAGAGAGGTTTGCTATGAAGTTTAGGACAACTAAGACAGAGGCAGTGACTGCTTTCATGAATCTTAGGATGAAACCTAGACAGGATATGAAAGATCATTTGATGAAAGTCATAGCATATCCCAATATTGTTGAACTCAATGGTGTTGAGATAGATGGTGAGGCGAAAAATTGACATGATAGTCAATTCACTGTTGGATTACTTTGATTAGTTCAAATTGCACTACACCTTGAACAATAAGGAATACACCTTCCAAGGCCTGATGCAAGATGTTCAAAGCACTAAAATGATTCTTTTGAAATGCAAGGGTCAAAAGATTCATATGGTTGATAAAATTGTTATTGTTAATACCCGTCAAAAGGACAAGAAACAAGAGAAGAAAAAGCAATTTGGGTCTACCTAGTGTTAGGTTTTAGTTTGTGTTGGCATGATTTCCATATCAAAATGATGTTCACTTGTAATGACTTAGTTGTTTAGGTTCATGATGATTCAAGCTTCAAAGAAGAAGAAACAACAAGTCAAAGCAAGTTCTAAGTCTTCAAAGAGAAAGGATGCAATTTGTTTCTACCAAGGTTATACTAAGACCTTATCTTTCTCTCACAAGGCTTAGGCACACACACACATATCATACATTTGTGTCCCTGCAATGTTGTGCATACACATACAATTCATTCATATGTGTTCCTGTTTCATTTTGCAACATGTAAAACACATTCACACACTTGAAGATGAATACTCATGCATTGATTTGGAAATAACATGTTTTGGAATATGCATGATTGAAAACTATCTCTATGTAGTTTGCATTCTAGTGTGAATTATGTTTGTGTGTGTATATGTTTGTATAACATGGATATTGAACTTGGATTTAGTCTTAAATCATTCTTGATTGAGTTTCGGTCATTTCGGTTACTAATACTATTGATTTCAAGTTCTAAGTCAAAAGATACTACACTTTCAACTCATGTTTCATACATTGTCTTCTTCTTCGTATATCGAATCAAATTATTATATTCTGGGTTGAATATCTTATATTTACATGTTCATGCAAGAGTTACGGTTTATAATCCGCAAATAGATTCAAGTTTCGAGTTCGAAGGCCGGAGAACAGTCGAAGAACGCGAAGGGGTGAGAGGGAAAGATTGCTTCCAAGCAATCTTTCCCGAGATGGCGCGTGGCCATCTCGGAACAGAATGCTTGCTGCCCCGAGATGCCCACGTGCCATCTTGGGCAGCATGTATTCTTGGGCTCTTAAGGGTATTTTGTTCTTTTCATAATTCATTCTTATCCCTCTCCTTTATAATCTCTTTCCCTCTCACATTTCATTCTAAGAAGAAATTCAAATCAAGTGTGCAGAATTTTCTCTCTAAATTTTCTCTCTAAATTTTCTCATCTTCCAAACACCATAACTTCTTCATTTGAACTCCAATTTGTGTGATTCGAAGTTGAGAGTGTTCATCTATTCATCTTCCATCTTATCTCTGAAGGTGTTAGTTAATTTTTCTGCTTTTGTTGGTGTCTAATCATACAAAAACGGGACTGCACCTAGATCAACTAAGGTATTGATTTTCTCTCTAAGTTTTCTTTTAAAACTTGGTCAATTGCCTTGGGTTTTCCTCTTCTACATATATTTGTATATTGTGAGTGTTTTGGTTTGTGTTTTGAACACTTTCAAAGCTAGGTAGAATTTCAATTGAATTCATTCATATTGAGTTAGGTTTTGATTTTGCCCATGTTATCACATGTTTGGGATTGTATTGTGCTAGCTTTGATTCTAGGACTATTTTGTGATCTTTGATTGATTGATTTTGAGAAAAATAGTTCCTCACATGTATTAGGCTCTCTTGGCCGAAATTCTCACATAATACATGTGCTTATATTCTTTTGAGCTATTCATTTGATTTGTTGAATCTATGATTAGGAATATGCTCTGGAACTTATGTTTAGATCTATTTGACATTGTCATATAATTTTAGCATGTTTTAGGTTTTTGTGATTTAAACTTGATCTTGTGATTTGTTGATCATATCTTGTGATTCAAGTTTAGATATATGCATGAATCTAGTTTGTGATTAATGTTGATCATATCTTACATAATCTAGATTGACTACTCATGCATGATTAACTAGACTATATGTGATTTGTGCATTCATGCTTATGTCTAGTATTTTCCATAGGATGTGTTGATCATAGCATCCTATGTTGTGTGCTTGTTTGCGTTTTACATTCATGATCACCTAGATGCCTTGTGAGAAGGAAGTCTTGACAATAGGTGTGAGACCTATGGTGTTGAGCAAAAAGTCTTGGCAAGAGGTGTAAAGCCTCTGATTGTCGAGAAAGGAAGTCTTGGCTAGAGGTGTGAAGCCTTGGATAATCGAGCAAGAAGTCTTGCCTAGAGTTGGGAGAACTCGGATAGGTGAGCAAGGAAGTCTTGACTAGAGTCGGGAAGACTTGGATAGTTGAGCAAGAAGTCTTGCCTTGGGTTTTGAAGATCCGGATAAGGTAAGCAAGTAAGTCTTGACAAGAGGTGTGAAGCCTCAGATTTTTGAGCATAGGGCGACAACTTCTAAAGTAGGATAGAAGGGTAGTTTCTAGGTGAAGAGGTCACTTGAGAGATTGTACTTGTCTTATCTACTAGTGGATTTTGTTTCCCGGTGGCTGCTAGTCGGTGGATGTTTCCTCTTCGGAGGTTTACCACGTTATATCCTATGTCAACTTTTCTCTATCTCTTTCTCTCTAATATTTGTATTGTGGATAGAACTCTTTATGTATGTTGACTTCCTCTTTATAATATAGATTGTGTATATGCTACAATTACTTGTTTGTATAACACTTTACTTGTATTTATATATTGATTAATTGTCTTTAATTAATATATATATTGTGATACAAGCAATCTATAGGGAAAAACTTTTGTTTGTTTTTAAGGTAGTCGAAAAAGGTGCCTAACCTATTCACCCCCCCCCCCCCCCCCCTTCTAGGTTAGCCTTGAGCATTTAACCGTGATTGTATTTTCAATTGGTATCAGAGTAGGACACTAGATTGCACTTAGTGTGAGTCCGGGGTGATACTTTCACGGTTTTTGTAAGGCGTTTGAAGTCATGGGTTTACAAGATGATGTAATGGCGGAAGGAGCCTCAAATACTAGGCCACCATTACTTCGTGGCACTAACTATGGGCTTTGGAAGTTGAGGATGAAAGCCTACATCCGCTCTATTGATAAAAGGGCTTGGATGGTAGTGGAAGAAGGTTATAGTCCTCCTACCAAGGTTTTAGAGGATGGAACCATGATACTCAAGCCAAGGAGTTAATGGACAACAAATGAGTTTGAGGTTACAAAATGGCACCATCGTGCTATGAATGCCATCTTTGGAAAAGTTTATGGGCATCAATTCTCCTACATCCAAAATCTTGAATCCACAAAGGAAGCTTGGGATACTCTCCAAGTTACTAATGAAGGAACCTTAACAGTGAAGAAATCGAGGCTTCAAATGTTGGCATCACAATTTGAAGGTTTAAGTATGGGTGAGGAAGAAGAGTTCGAAGACTTCTAATTTTGCCTTCTTAATATTGCTAACCAATGTCAAGCACTTGGATTACCTATCTCAAAAGAGCGTTTAAATTGGAAAATCCTTAGGTTTCTTTCTAAGAGATTTAAATCAAAGGTGACGGCCATTGAGGAAAGCAAGGATGTGGATAGTATGAACATTGATGAGTTGCTTGGGTCTCTCCAAACTTATGAGATGTGCTTGAAGCCAAAGATCAAGAGTAAGGGAATTGATGCTATTGAGGAGGAGAGTGATGATGAAAATGAAGAAATGACACTCTTGGTTAGAAGGTTCAAGAAGTTTCTAAAGAAGAATGCCAAACCTAAAGGCAAGTCTTCTAAGGAAAAAGGAGTCAAGAGAACATCATCTCCAAGGATTGTGAAGAATAGTCAAGCCATAAACAAGAAAGAGGTTCAATGCTATAATTGTCAAGGTTTTGGTCACTTTGCTAATGAGTGCACCAAGAAGCCATCTAAGAAAGACATGAAAGGCAAAGTGTTGGCGGCTACTTGGAGTGATGATAATTCTAGTGACAATGAGAGCTCTAGTAGTGAGTCTTCAAGTGATGAAAAGTTGGTGAGCAACTTTGTAGCTCTAACGACTTCTCATTATTCACTAGTACAATATCTTTGAACAATAATCTTGATGCAAATCATGATGGAAGCTCTAGTTCCATTCCTACTAATCTTGAGTTGTTGAAAAAGATAGAAAAGCTTGAAGAAGCTAGAGACAATGCTCAAAGAGAAGTAGTTGAGAATGATGATTTGATCAAGAAGCAACTAGATGAGTTTGTGGTTGTTACTCGTAGACTTCTTGGTGAAAAAGGTGTTATTATGAAGAAGTTTAGAGAACTTGAAATGATTAACATTGAGAAGGATAATGTGATATCTTCTTTGAAGAAGAGAGAACAAGAATTGATGGAAGAGATAGACACGGCTAAGGAGGCTATCAAGGATTTAGTGAATGATTCGGTTAGTGTGTCTAGTGTTAGGAATCTTGTTAACTTTCATAGTGGTGAAGACGACTTGGTAGTTAAAGAGGAGCTCTTGGAAGCACCACTTCCTACACACTTTGATGAAGTCGTGATTGATAAGAAACCACACAAGAAGAGAAGATCAAAAGCAAAGAAGAAGTTGGTGAACAAGGTATCTTTGCAAACTCCTAGTGAAGCTAGTTCAACTCCAAAAGGTTCAATCTCATCTTTTATTCCACTTTTCCATTATTGCAACACAATAGGTCACATTAAGCCTAGGTGTTATAAATATATTGAAAAATGCAAATTAGGAAATGAATCTAGGGATAAGGAGATTAAACTTCAACTTGAACATGCTAAGGTCTTGAAAGTTGAGAAACATGATAACTTTGCTAAGCATGAGAAAAATTTATGGAGTAGAAAGAATTCTAATCTTGTTCAACTTGAGAAAGCTTGTGCAGAAAATATTAAGGAAGAGTGTGTTAATGATATTCTTGTTAATCAAGTCATTGAAGGACTTTACTCTAGATTTAACATTGTTGTCAAGGATGATATTGGAAATGTTTGTGTATGTACACCCAAAAACAAGTGGTTCAAGGGTGAGTGCTCTTATCACTAATATAAGAAACACATGTGTGATAGCTTTGAGGCTATATATCAATTGTGTTGAGAATTCTTGCTTGCTAGCTTTGAATACTCCATGTATTGATATGAACTTGGTTATCTCACATCATGATTGTTATGATGGTCAAAATTTGTTGATTAACTTTGAAGAAGTTCTCTTGTTATATGTGTTGATTGAGTTGAGATATTATCCTTTTTATACTCTTGTTGTGAAACATCATCAACTTGGTGTCATGAGGACATTCAAGGCAAGAGTGCTCATAAAAAGGGTGGAAGTATGATATTTGGTGAATATAATGTGCAAAAAGGTATCTCTATACTCTAATGCATATTCTCTTAGATATTCATCTTTTGACTCAATTTTTTACATACATCTCATAGCATGTCATATTAGAGAATTTTGTATAGTATACATATTGTTCTCATTGACATTTCTATTTTAGGATCTAATAGCGATATTATTCACATTGATCTTAACTTTGATGATTGTTTGTGTTTGGTATATTGAGTGGCATTACTTTTGAAAATATGAGCTTCATATTCTTTGAAAGCTACTCATTAGAGAAGTAATGATCTTGAATAAGTCTCTACTTATTGCTCTTAGATCATGTGCTTATGAGCCAAAAAATCTTGATTTTCTAAAAATTGCACCTTGCTTCTCATAATGTTTTGATAATAGGTTGAGTTTACTAATATGTAAACATTGGATACATCTTGAAGTTTTTGTGCTTAAGTACATTTAAAATGACCTATGGTTAGTATCTATTTAGCTTCGGCAATTACATAGTACTCAATGAGCACCTTCATGAAAAGAGCTACACACCTTGGTTGTGAAAGCTACCCAATGTTGGAAAGAGCTACACCATTGTGATGAGTGAAAGCCGTCATGAGGTGAATTTTTGTTTATGTAAAAAAAAATGGTAAAATCAAAGAAGTGTTGAAATGAAATCAATAAAAAAAAATATTTGATTCAAAGCCTAAAAAGAAAAGGAGGAAGGCTTAAAAAGGAGTTTAGTTGAAAATCAAATGAGCTCGGGTTGAAAAACAGAAATGGGATGACGAGACACATGCACACACACGCTTATATGTTGAAAATCTATTATCTTAAAACCAAAAAATTTCGGATGATAATCGGTTTGACTTTTTATGGAAAAAGCTTAAGATGAATAGTTGTTGGAAATTGTTTGCATGTTGATTATCAAACTACTTCTTGATATATATTTGAAGCATATCTCTCACACACACACTTTGTTTATGAGTATGATGATATCTTTACAATTGTTGAAGAATTATGAGAGAACTTGAAAAATCTTTGTCTATCTCTCTTAGCATATGAAGCTTATTTTGTTGATAGTTCTTCAAATTGCTTGAATGTGTGATTGTGTGAACTTTCTTGTGAACCTTATGCTATCATGAATCTTAGTCATGGCATTTATCAAGGGGGAGCATTGTATGCTAGACATTGTTCTCTTTTATGATATGTTCACATGTTTCATTTTGTTACATGTTGGCATATTTTAACTTAATGATACTTGTAAGATATTACTCACTATCTTTGTCTTGCATGATGATTCATTCTTAAGTCATATGTCATTGTTTTATATATTTGTGACTAATAAGCTTGCTTTGTCTTTCACTCACTTTTGTATGTTTATAGCATCTTATTTCACAAGAACAAATGGGAAGAACTAAAGTTACTAGAAGTGGAAATCAATTGAATCCCATTGTTAAAGCCAAGTCAACCTCAAAGAGATCCAAAGCTTCAAGGTCAAAGGATTTAGGGATCTTTGCAACTAAGAAGATATTACAAGAGAGAGGCATTCACTTAGGTAAATGTAAAGATTCTTATGTTCTTAAATGCATTAAGGATAGAAATTGGGAATCTTGGGTTAGCATGCTAGGAATAGTGAATGACAGTAATGTTAGAGAATTTTATCATGAATATAGAGAGAGTGCCACCTTATTGGATGCTTTGATGGATGTTAGGGGTGTTGTGTTTAGTGTTAACCCGGTAAACATTAACAAGTTTCTTGGGCTATCTAGTGATATTGATTCAAACTTTCTAGATGTTGATACCATTGAGAATCATAATATCATGGGTAGAACTCTATGTGACAATGCTTCTTTTGAGTGGAAAGGTAGAACATATATTAGTCAACATGAGTTAACTAAGGCAAGTGCATTTTGGCATCTTTTCTTTTGCACAAATATTATTGGATCTTCGAATTCAACCGAGTTGAATAAAGACAAGATCAAAATAGTATATGCCTTAGTGACTAATCAACCTATAAACCTTGGGGATTTGCTTATGTTTTATTTGGATAATGCGGCTTTCTCAACTAGAGGAGATAAAAAGCTTGCATTACCGGGGTTTATAACTTCTTTGTGTTTAGCTCATGGTGTTCAAAGTAGTGGAGATGATATGTTGGTACAACCCTTGGAAAAGTATAATGATAAACGTGTGTCATACATGTCATATAAGGATAAGGGTAAGACATGTGATACTTTTGGACTTTTTAGTTCACAAGTTGATTGTCAAGAGACTAGCATAAACATTCTTCCGGATTGGGCTTTGCATTTGAAGAAAAAGGTTGCTGAGCATAGTGCTATAGTTGAAAAACAAGATGCTAGAATAAAAGAGTTGGAGGAGTGTATTGCATCAAGTTCAAGACCACCTCTCAAGCATTATGTTAGGTCAACTACACGCACATCTTTCTTTGGTGGATCTAGTAGCTAGTATTTGAGTCTCATGGTATGTTTCTTATCTTTTGGCATCATTTCATGTCAAAAAGGGGGAGAAAGAGTTGTTATGAATTGCTAGTTACTTATTCCTTTTTATGTTGTTTTTGTGAACTTTTAGACTTTCAATGGCTTGTAATAATTAGTCTTAAGATTTGGTTCAGAATTCTTGTATTTGGCATGTATTAAGGGGGAGATACATGTATTTGTGGACTTAATTGTATATTCTTATCCATATTATATGTTGTCATTTGTTGTTTTTCTCTTGTATATGCATTGTGCTTTGAGATGATTTGTAGGTTGCTTCAAGAGAAGATCAAGATGAAGTTCAAGAGTTGGTGAAGATTAGTTATAGGAATAATACTCATTGTAATGTGAGGGAGTGATTTTGTGACCTATCTTCGTTTTTATATTTGTAGTAAATGTATAGGTGTTTTGACATGGAATTTGCCAAAGGAGGAAATTGTTAGGTTTTAGTTTGTGTTGGCATGAATTCCATATCAAAATGATGTTTACTTGTAATGACTTAGTTGTTTAGGTTCATGATGATTCAAGCTTCAAGGAAGAAGAAACAACAAGTCAAAGCAAGTTCTAAGTCTTCAAAGAGAAAGGATGCAATTTGTTTCTACAAAGGTATACTAAGACCATATCTTTCTCTTACAAGGCTTAGGCACACACACACATATCATACATTTGTGTCCCTGTATCATTGTACACCTTTAAAGGCACACACATACAATTCATTCATGTGTCCCTGCATCGTTGTGCACCATGTATAACACATTCACATACTTAAAGATGAATGCTCTTGCATTGATTTGGAAATAACATGTTTTGGAATATGCATGATTGGAAACTATCTCTATGTAGTTTGCATTCTAGTGTGAATTGTGTTTGTGTGTGTATATGTTTGTATAACATGGATATTAAACTTGGATTTAGTCTTAAATCATTCTTGATTGAGTTCCGGTCATTTCGGTTACTCATACTATTGATTTCAAGTTCGAAGTCAAAAGATACTACACTTTCAACTCAAGTTTCATACATTGTCTTCGTATTCGTATATCGAGTGGAATTATTATATTCTAGATTGAGTATCTTATATGTCCATGTCCTTGTGAGAGTTATGGTTCGTAATCCGTAAACGGATTCAAATTCCAAGTTCGGAGTCCGGAGAACGGTTGAAGAACATGAAGGGAGCGCGAGAGGAAAAGATTGCATCCAAGCAATCTTTCCCGAGATGGCGTATGGCCATCTCGGGACAGAATGCTTGCTGCCCCGAGATGCCCACGCCCCATCTTGGGTAGCATGCATTCTTGGGCTCTTATGGGTGTTTTGGTCTTTTCATAATTCATTCTTACCCCTCTCCTTTATAATATATTTCCCTCTCACATTTCCTTCTAAGAAGAAATTCAAATCAAGTGTGCAGAATTTTCTCTCTAAATTTTCTCACATTCCAAACACCATAACTTCTTCATTTGAACTCTGATTTGAGTGATTTTAAGTTGAGAGTGTTCATCTATTTATCCTCCATCTTATCTCTGAAGGTGTTAGTTAATTTTGCTGTTTTCTTTTGTGTCTAATCATACAAAAACGGTACTGCACCTAGATCAACTAAGGTATTGATTTTCACTCTAAGTTTTCTTTTAAAACTTGGTCAATTGCCTTGGGTTTTCTTCTTCTACATATATTTGTATATTGTGAGTGTTTTGATTTGTGTTTTGAACACTTTCAAAGCTAGGTTGAATTTCAATTGAAATCATTTATATTTAGTTAGGTTTTGATTTTGCCCATGTTATCATATGTTTGGGATTGTATTGTGCTAGCTTTGATTCTAGGACTATTTTGTGATCTTTGATTGATTGATTTTGAGAAAATAGTTCCTCACATGTATTAGGCTCTCTTGGCCGAAATTCTCACATAATACATGTGCTTATGTTCTTTTGAGCTATTCATGTGATTTGTTAAATCTATGATTAGGAATATGCTATGGAACTTATGCTTAGATCTATTTGACATTGTCATATGATTTTAGCATGTTTTAGGTTTTTGTGATTTAAACTTGATCTTGTGATTTGTTGATCATATCTTGTGATTCAAGTTTAGATATATGCATGAATCTAGTTTGTGATTAATGTTGATCATATCTTACATAATCTAGATTGACTACTCATGCATGATTAACTAGACTACATGTGATTTGTGCATTCATGCTCATGTCTAGTATTTTCCATAGGATGTGTTGATCATAGCATCCTATGTTGCGTGCTTGTTTGCGTTTTACATTCATGATCACCTAGATGCCTTGTGAGAAGGAAGTCTTGACAATAGGTGTGAGAACTATGGTGTTGAGCAAGAAGTCTTAGCAAGAGGTGTGAAGCCTCGGATTGTCGAGAAAGGAAGTCTTGGCCAGAGGTGTGAAGCCTTGGATAATCGAGCAAGAAGTCTTGCCTAGAGTTGGGAGAACTCGGATAGGTGAGCAAGGAAGTCTTGACTAGAGTCGAGAAGACTCGGATAGTTGAGCAAGAAGTCTTGCTTTGGGTTGTGAAGATCCAGATAAGGTGAGCAAGGAAGTCTTGACAAGAGGTGTGAAGCCTCGAATTATTAAGCATAGGGCGACAACTTCTAGTGTAGGATAGGAGGGTAGTTTCTAGGTGAAGAGGTCACTTGAGAGATTGTACTTGTCTTATCTACTAGTGGATTTTGTTTGCCGGTGGCTGCTAGCCCGTGGATGTTTCCTCTTCGGTGGTTTATCACGTTATATCCTGTGTCAACTTTTCTCTATCCCTATCTCTCTAATATTTGTATTGTGGATAGAACTCTTTATGTATGTTGACTTCCTCTTTATAATATAGATTGTGTATGTGTTATAGTTACTTGTTTGTATCACACTTTATTTGTGTTTATATATTGATTAATTGTCTTTAATTAATATATATATTGTGATACAAGCAATCTAGAGGGACAAACTTTTGTTTGTTTCTAAGTGAGTCGAAAAAGGTGCATAACCTATTCATCCCCCCCCCCCCCCCCTCTCTAGGTTAGCCTTGAGCATTTAACCGTAATTGTATTTTCACCTAGAAGAAGGCCAAGATAGTAACCAAGATCAAAGGAAAGTGTTTCCTTTGTGGTGAAAAAGGATAAAGGAATAGAATGAATGTGAATGAATTCAACTTGCGTTTAGGCAACAGAGCGTTGGTGTCTGCTAGTGTAGTGGAAGATATTAGAATCAATTTAGATTCTCATAGGCATATAGATTTAACAGACATTTATTATGTACCTCAATTCAAGAAGAATTTAATTTCAGTTTCTTGTTTAAATAAATTTGGTTATTCGGTTACTTTTAATAACGCTTTTATTATATATCTAAGAATGACAAAATTATTTGCAAAGGTACATTGGAAAACGGTTTATTCTATTTGCATAGAAATATCTCTCACTTGTTAGACACAGAATCAACGGAACCTAATTATAAAAGAGTAAAAGTATCAAAAGATGAAACCTACCTATGGCATTTGCCCCTAGGTGATATTAACCTAAATAGGATTAAAATATTGGTTAGTGATGAACCTCTAAGTGACTTAAAGGTTGATGATCTACCAACTTGTGAATCTTTTTTGGAAGGTAAAATGACCAAAAGGTCGTTCACGACCAAAGGCATAAGAGCCATCGAATGCTTAGGATTGATACACACTGATGTGGGTGGTCCTATGAGCATTCAAGCTAGAGGTGGATATGAGTACTTCATCAATTTCACGGATGCTTACTCAAGATTTGGCTATGTGTATCTCATGAGACATAAGTCAGATGCTTTTGACATGTTCAAAGCATTTAAAGCTGAAGTAGAAAATCAGCTTAAGAAACGTATAAAAGTCAGCTTGAGAAACGTATAAAAATCTTATGGTCTGATCGTGGTGGAGAATATCTATCAAGTGAGTTTTAGCAACATCTTATTGATAATGGGATAATTTCTCAGTTTTCTACACCAGATACACCTAAACAAAATAAGGTGGCAGAAAGGAGAAATAGAACTCTTTTGGACATGGTTAGGTCTATGTTGAGTTATTCAACGCATCCTAATTCCTTTAGGGGATATGCTTTACAAACTGTCATGTACATTCTAAACGATGTACCATCTAAGTCGGTTCCTAAAGCACCACATGAATTATGGACCGGGTGAAAGCCTTGTTTACAATACTTAAGAATATTTGGATGTCCTGTGCACGTCATAAAAGGAATGACAGAAAAGATGGAGTCCCGTTAAGAAACATTCATATTTGTAGGGTGTCCAAAAAGAACAAAAGGATATTATTTTTATAGTCCTTTAAATCTTAAAGTATTTGTTTGGACAAATGCTAAATTTCTGGAAGAGGACTATATGAATAATTTGTGCCTAAAAGTAGAATTGTCTTAAATGAGCTTTCAAGAGATTCAATTCCATAAGATGTTTCACAACCTAGCCCAATTGAAAGTTCTGCACCAACACAAGAGCAACAATCTACCAGATAATATAACTTGCTTCTCCTAAGCCCTTATTATCAAATTGTCTTGCTAACCATTCTTTTACTGATGTCAATACACGTACATCATTTCCGATTAGTAGTATATCATCAACGTAAAGAACTAGGAAAACTAACTTGTCGCCTTTAATCCTTTTGTATACACAAGGTTTATTAAGGTTTTGAATAAATCCAAAACTTTTCACAGCTCGATCGAACCTTATGTTCCAGGATCCGGATGCTTGCTTCAATCCATATATGGATCTCTGCAACTTACATACCCTTTCCTCTTGGCCTTTTTCAATGAATCCTTCTGGTTGCATTATATAGATGTTTTCGTCAAGATCTCCATTAAGGAAAGCTGTCTTGATGTCCATTTGCTAAATCTCTAGGTCTAGAGATGACACAATGGATAAGAGTATCCTAATGGATTTAAGCATGGCTAAAGAAGAGAAGGTTTCTTCATAATCGATACCTTCCTTCTGTGTATAACCTTTAGCTACCAATCTAGCTTTAAAGGTTTCCACCTTTCCATCCTTTCCTCTTTTCCTCTTGTATACCCACTTGCACCCAATGAGTTTTACCCCTTCAAGCAAGTCTACAAAAGACCAGACTTTGTTTTTGAACATAGATTCAATTTCAGATTGCATTGCCTTTTGTCAATGGCGACAATCAACATCTTTCATTGCTTCCTTGTACGTATAGGGATCATCGTCATCCGGAAGATTCTCTACAGATTCTCCTAGACCGATGTATCTCTCGGGTTGTCTATTAACCTTCCCAGTACGATGAGGTATGGTAGATTGTTGATCTTATGTTGGTACGGAACTTACAATTGGGCTTGGTAGTGAAACCTCTTGTGGAATTTTATCTCCTGAAAGCTCATTCAGGACAATTCTACTTTTAAGCACAAAATTATTCATATAGTCCTCTTCCAGAAATTCAGCATTTGTCGAAACAAATACTTTAAAATCTGAAGGACTATAGAAATAACATCCTTTTGTTCCTTTTGGATACCCTACAAATATGGATGTTTCTGAACGGGACTCAATCTTTTGTCATTCCTTTTAACATGTGTGCAGGACATCCAAATATCCTTTAATGTTGTAAACTAGGCTTTCACTCGGTCCATAACTCATACAATGTTTTAGGAACCGACTTAGATGGTACATCGTTTAGAATGTACATAACAGTTTGTAAAGCATATCCCCAAAAAGAATTAGGAAGCGTTAAGTAACTCAACATAGACCTAACCATGTCCAAAAGGGTTCTATTTCTTCTTTCTGCCACCCCATTTTGTTGAGGTGTACTTGGTGCAGAAAACTGAGAAATTATCCCATTATCAATAAGATATTGCTGAAACTCACCAGATAGATATTCTCCACCACGATCAGACCTAAAAAAATATTTCTACTTCAATTTTAAATGGTTTGAACATGTCAAAAAATATCTGACTTATGTCTCATGAGATACACATAGTCAAATCTTGAGTGATCATCCGTGAAAGTGATAAAGTACTCATATCCACCTCTAGATTGAATGCTCATAGGACCACACACATCAGTTTGTATTGATCCTAAACATTCGATGGCTCTTATGCCTTTGGTCGTGAATGACCTTTTGGTCATTTTACCTTCCAAACAAGATTCACAAGTTGGTAGATCATCAACCTTTAATTCACTTAGAGTTCTGTCACTTACCAATCTTTTAATCCTATTAAGGTTAATATGACCTATGCGCAAATGTCATAGGTAGGTTTCATCTTTTGATAATTATACTCTTTTATGATTAGGTTTCGTTGATTCCGTGTCTAACAAGTGAAAGATATTTCCATGCAAATAGAATAAACCGTTTTCCAATGTACCTTTACAAATAATTTTGTCGTTCTTACTAATAATAAAAGCTTTATTAAAAGTAACTGAATAACCAAATTTATTTAAACAAGAAACAAAAATTAAATTCCTCTTGAATTCAGGTACATAATAAACATTAATTAAATGTAAATGCCTACTAGAATCTAAATTGATTCTAATATCTCCCACTACACTAGTAGACACTAATGCTCCATTGCCTAAATGCAAGTTGAATTCATTCTTATTCAGTCTATTATTTTGACCCTTTTCACCACAAAGGAAACATTTCCCTTTGATCTTGGTTACTTTCTTGGTCTTGTTCTAAGAAGACCCAAGTAGCTTTTTCTTCTGTTGTCTCTTGACCTTCTTACGGGTCTTAACAATAGCAACTTTACCTACGATATGAATCTCTTGACCCTTGCATTTCACAAGGAATTTCTCGGCATTTTAAACATCTTGCATCAAGCCTTGCAAGGTGTATTCCTTATTATTCAAGGTATAGCCCAACTTGAATTGATCATAGGAATCTGATAGTGAGTTGACAATCATGTCAATTTTGGTCTCACAATATATCTCAACATTATTCGGTTCAGCAATGTTGAGATGTGCTATGACTTTCATCATGTGATCTTTTACACCTTGTCCAGGTTTCATCCTAACATTCATAAAAGCAGTCACTGCCTCTCTCTTAGTCGTTCTAGACCTCATAGTAAACATCTCCTCTAGAGACATCATTATATAGGTAGCAGTCTCCATTCCTTCATGTTGTTGTTGCAACACGTCAGAGATGGTGGCCATAATGTAACATTTAGCCATCTCATCTGAAGACTCCCACTGTTGATACTCATCTCTTTGTTCCTGAGTAGATTCATTAATAGGAGTAGGTGTTTTAGGAATAAACAGAACAAACTTACGGTTTTTCAACTTGAAACAACAACCCAATTTTCCTTTTCCACTTGACATAATTATCATCAGTTAAAGTATTATCTTTTAGGATGTTGATTAGGGATAGGGTCATGATTTCTTTAAAATAACAAAAATTATATAAGTAAATAATCATGATATAGCACTTTTGGATATTTATCTTGAATTATAAATAAAATAATTCAATCATAAAATTCAACGGTGAGCCAACACCCATAAATGTCACACCTTCTTTGGGAGTTCGCAACATTTACTAATTGGACTAGGTCCCACCTAATTGTTAACATAACAACCAACATTTTCAATTTTAGCCTTGTGATTTTATTAACAATAACTCTTTGGAGGATATTAATAAACTCAGATTGAGTGTGTTACCAAGTTATCGACCTTCAATATAATCCCTCACGAATATCCCTCATTTTAGAGTAGATGTCGTTTGGGCTAATTGTCTAGTCTATCCTTGTAAGGAAGTATCTTTCTAAATTCCATTCATGAATAGCTCTTGGGAGGTTATTACACGAAACATAAAGCTCAACTAAACTTGGAGGCTGTAGGGGTTCCAAAACACATTCTCCCACTCAATTGTTTATGGTGTGTGATGGAATTCCATATAATGATTTACCAAGTTATCTAGATGCCAATTAGAAATCTGTATCATTCAATGCTTGCTCATACCAAAATAGATATATGAGTGGCACTCCTATTCTATATGACATGTTATCAAACAATGACAAACATTGCAATATTTACAAAAATATAAATAGCTACAATGTTGGTCCATCCTAGTAAAGCAAGTAAATTACATGTCTTGAAATACAAAAAAACTCCTTTCTTGGCGAACAAGCCTTCACGCGACCTTCGTCATTCGGACTCCCTCAGCTGCCTCCCAAGGGCGTGCGCACCCTTGGCTCCCTCCCATGGACGTGCGCAGCCCACAACCCCATAAAGGGCTGTCATGCACAGCCCATGGCTTCCATAGGGCTGCCGTGTGCAGCCCATGCCACAACAAACGTGGTCGCGTGCTCTTCGCACGCAAGTTTGTTGCTACGGCTCGCACGGTCCCAAACTTGTTCCGGTTGCTCCCAATTCTTCAAACCTTCGAGTCTTTGATACTTGAATGTGTTGAAGAAGAATTATAAATAAAAAAATACAGCAGTTTTTTTTATTACAATATAATGCAGTTTTTTTTATTACGACAACAAAATAAGATAAAAAACTTAGCAACTACCAAGAAGGAAATTATGACGATGATAGACCACCCTTCTTGTTACAATCTCAAAACAAAATACATCGAAATTCAAGGACCAAAATTGAGCAATAACAAACAACATATAAAACATGGATATATATATATATATACTTATCCATACATTCCAATGTAAATATATATGTGAATACCTAGAGTGTCATCTCTTTCTAAAACATGCATATATAAAATAAAAAGAAAAAAATTCACGTACATATACATCAATTAATCAAGGGTACAACCAGGCTCTGATACCAATTGTAGGGAAAATATGCGTATCGGAAGCATGAAAAAATTAGAATAAGGGTTTCAGTATAAATAAATATTTTCCCTTTTAACAACAAGAACCTTAACCCTAGATTAATTGATGTATATAAAAAGTGTCGTACCTTTTTCTCGTGACGATTGAACAAGCGCCGAATTAAATCCACAAAATCTTCCAATCCAATCACGAACGTGAATCACCTAGGAGTGTGGGCTCCATTTCTTTAAATTGTATACATGAGGATGGAAACAAACAAAATCTTTTTCTTTGTTAGTTACAATTATCCTCTAAGAGAAAAATCCAAGAACATCCGGTCACTTTTGAATTATCAATCTAATTGATTGAAATTCGCGTGAACCCTATTTGATTTTTGTACATAAAACCCTTTTGATATAAAGGATACTAGTGTACTATCAAAAACAAAAACATTCTCTTTTTCTCTTTTCTCCTTAGCTAAATTCTACACCCTATATCTATGAGTTGATCAAATTTTGTCTAGAGCAAAAATAAATTTTTTCTCCCTCAAAATTCTATCGTGCTATGCCGAATTCTCTCTTGAAAAATACCTAGCTTACCCGAAATTTCACTCATAGAAACATAAGGCTGACCGAATTTATCAAGGTGGTATTTATAGGATCACAAATCCTTTCCTAAGAAGGATTTACTTGGTTGTTAATAATCCTTTCCTTAGATGAATTTACTTAGTGGTTAAGAATCCTTTTCAAAGAAGAATTCCACCCTTAGGTAGATTTACTTGGTGACCAAGAATTCTTTTCCAAAAAGAATTCTTTTCCAAAAAGAATTATTTCCTACACCAAAACTCCTAATCCAACTCAATAGTGTATTTGTAAGCATATTAAAAACTTCCTAATTTGATTAGATAAATAATTCCTTTTATTTATCTACTTATCAAATATAGTCTTTAATATTAATTATACTACCAACAATAGTATAATATTAGGAGACCATCTCCTACTAGAAAAAATTTTTTGATTTTTAATTAAATAATTAATTAATTTCCATTTAATTAAATAATCAAATAAAAATAATACAATTAAGCTAAACTATATACCTTTTCCGCCCAACACCATATATGGGCAATTATATTATTTTTTCTATTTTATTAAATCCATTAGACCTTAATAAAAAGTTCACATGTGAACAAGACTCATTCTTACAAAAAGAAACAAGTCCACATGCCTATATACAATTCTAGATGGACCCCTAAATTGGTCCGGTAAAATATATCAAATGATCCATGCAAGTTCGTGTGGATTGGGGATCTTGACGGGCTATCTAAATTTAAGCTCCAACAGACACAACCCAATCACAATCAACAAATGATTCACTTAGATCAGATCTATTAATTTTAGTTCATTCCCCTAAAGGACTAAAACTGAACTCTTAAATAAAGATAGAATAAGTTAATATTTCTCATTCATACCCTAGACAACCTTATTGGAGAAAGTGTATCCTCGTGAAGAATATCAGTAATCGTCAAGAGCTCATAGACTGCCTATGGGTCTCCAAGTTACCAAATTTACTCATATGACACATTTTTAACTTTGATATTTTGACTTGTCCAGAAGCCATGTTTCAATAGACACTATTGAAAACTTAACTTTAAGATTTAATATCAAATACCTCAAAACATCCATATGATGATATTCTACTCTCATTAAATAAATGGAGTCATGATGTCCATATCTATAAATAAAGTCCTCTATAGATTAACAAATGAATACCACCAAACTATCGAGGATAGACTATGCTATATAATCATACTCATTGATAGCTCAAATGATAACACTTGCAACCATAAGTCTATCATTTATCTCAGGATTGAGATAGACTCTCCGATTTTCTTCAAGTGAAAACTTTTATCCATGACGGTTCTAGATAAAGTATTTAATTGTGATCCAATTCAATGCACCCAGTGCACTAGATTCTTTTTCCCAAAGACACCACACTTTGATGATTTTAGACTCATCATAACACATTTGATCTCATTCAAATGCTAGCAAAAGAACCTACAACTTTAACAAGATAAAGGCGCCCAACCTTTATCTTAAGTTGTGAATATTATTCAATACTAACTAAAGAATTGTATCTACCTCATACATATCTAGATGTATGAACAATTCTACTTTTCTTATAGTCTTTTTACCTTATGATTATTTACTTTTGACAATTATAATAATTAAACTATAAATGCTATAAGATTTGTTAAACTAGAAATCACTTTATTAATATGAAAAGATTTTTAAATACATTATTATACTCTTGTTATCGAACATAATCCCAACACCTCTGTCATGGCATACGCTCCCACGTAGTCTACTATGCTTGCATATATCGTCAGCCCCTTTTATCTCAAACCTAAGTTTAAATGGCTATGTTGTAGACTGTACACAAATGTTGACACCACCGCATCATCATTAGAATCCTGCTCTTTAGAGCTAGGTAATCCTTTAGCTTCTCAGCATTCCTTTGCTTAAAGGTTGACAAAGCTGATATGGACTTCATTCGCTGGATATTTCCCATAAATTGCTTGGCGAAAACTTGTACCAATTCCTTAAAGTTTCGGACGAAGCCTGCTGTCAATCATTCGAACCACCTGGATCATTGGTCCCCCAAAGTCTACGGGAACATTCGGCATATGAGGGCATCATCATAGTCGTACTGTGCCATTGCACTCTGATATCTTCTTACATGTTTTTACGGGTAAGTATTGGCCTTGAATACTTCCATATGCGGCATCCTTAATTCTTCTGAAAATTGAGCCCGCCTTATAGAGTTAGCAGACGGACTTCCAACACTTGCAATCAGTAGATTCCTCAAGTTCTGCCTTCGTTTAATGGCCTCTATCCTTCTAAGGAAGACTTCTCGTTCACCTTCCGGCTCTCCAAGCTCAACGAACCTCCCACGGATAATGAGCCAATATAGATCCCTGAGAATTTATCCGCTAATCTGGGCACCGATGGTATCACATTCAGTCGTGGGGGCTGGTTCTCTGCGCCTCCTAGAGGCGGTTTCATTGTCACTCAAATTCGAGTGGAACATTTTCCTCCGACCATTATACTTACCTACCCGCTTGGGGTATGCCTCCATTCCATCACACCTCTCCATGTCTTCCCGTGAACTAGACTTCCTGTGTTCCCCAGCTTCCCCGTCTTCTTGGCAATCACTTATTTTGTGAGAATGCTCCATTTTCTCATAGCACTCTGCCCTATCTCTTCCGAATTTCTGGGGTGCTTCTAGAGTTGTTGTAACTATTTCGGAGCATACTTTGGGATCCTGATCCACCACCGGCGTAGAGAGTTGGTATGGTGAGCTCAAATTGGAAGTGGTTGTTATGTTGGTTCCTTATCTAGCAGTGTCGTCAATGACTTTCTGCAGGGACTCCTGGATTTTCCAGAATGCATTTAGGGAAATACTTGTGGTTACACCCGTAGATGTAACAACGTTAGGCCTAGTTGATGGCGTGGTCCTTGAGAACGGATCTTCTCCAATAGCGTTGTCATCAACAAGATTGGCGACATTAGCATTGTGTGGAGACAAACTTCTGTCTCTGCAAGTGACCATGATATTGCCTCTCAATAACCTTTCTCGGAGTTAGCTATCCAAGCTCAATGCCTGTAGAGGTTCGCACCCCTCCTTCTCGTGCCAATTGTTGGGGGCGATTTTTTGATCAACCACACGTCGAATAGATAATTTGAATAAAAATTAAACTACAAACCAAAATAAATAAAAAAGCAAATAGCAACGTAAGGTTTTACGTGGTAAAACCCCAATGCGGGGAAACATCCACGATTACCGGTACTAGCGAGAGAAGAAGAATCCACTAGTAATCAAAAGAGTACACGCATACAATATCCCTTGCTCTCTCCCTTCTATCCTTGATTAACCTTCACCCTTTTTTGGTGTTATTTATGTTTATTTATACATGTATAGAACCTTAATTCTTGATGTACAAATAAGGGAAGTTCCCATAATTAAATAAAACTCAAACTTATTGGAGTCGTGTTTCCCTCTTTCCTTATCTCTCGTTGATTGTGTTTTGATTGTTTTAGGTCTCTTCCCTAATCTGGACTTTGATATCTACAAGGAAACTTACTTCCTCATCAAAGTATACTTCTAGGCACCTTATTTAAGTAGAATTCATTCTTTACATGCTTTGGGTTGTGACTTCGTTAAATATGAACGTTGTCCACGTGTCATGCAACCGACCATTTGCTGAACCCAACCAGTCCCACTTTTCCCTGACTGATGATCTTACTTGATCACAGTCTTCACCCCGACAATCTTGATAGCCCTGATCAGGTCTTTCAGCCCGATTGTTTGTGTTGTCTTGGTCAGAGGGTTTGACGAGTGCTCTTTGGTCAACTTAGGTTTATTCAATCAGGTTATCTTTTGGTGTCATGGCATCGCCCAAATTTTACCAATAACATAGTCGAATGTTTATAATCTTCTATCATATGGATTAATGATTGATTTTTCTATATCAGTCATTAATCAA
The DNA here is from genome assembly GCA_032871835.1 of Dipteronia dyeriana. Taxonomy (NCBI): domain Eukaryota; kingdom Viridiplantae; phylum Streptophyta; class Magnoliopsida; order Sapindales; family Sapindaceae; genus Dipteronia; species Dipteronia dyeriana. The sequence continues at coordinate 25,118,146 of CM065297.1, read as the reverse complement.
TAAACAAAAAAATATATATTTAATTTTTGAAACATACCCGGATTGTTAGTGTGATACTGTGATGAAGATGTTAGATTTTGAGTGATAAAGATGAAGTTGTGTTGTAGAGAGAGAGGAATTACGAAGAACGAAGGAGAGAGAGATGAGATTCAGGTGAGGAGTGAGGACATGTTTGTTATTTTGGTAAATTTCATGAAAGGTGAGGGATTAAATAGGAAATTTGATAAAAATTCATTAATCTTTAATCTCCTCTGCGTTTTCATTACTGTTTCCCTAGAAAGTTGTTTTCTAAAAGCAACAAAAACTAGATTCTCAAAACTATTGTGGGGGAAACCAAAAGTAATCAAAAACACTTCCCATAAATTTTACCAAACACCCTAGACTAGACATGACGGCGGTTTGGTTCGAACTAGAGAACCAAAACTAAACCGAACCGTAAAAATCAAAATCAAAACCAAAACCAAAAATTCTGGTTCCGGTTTCAGAACAGAACCCGAACTGGTAGAGGAACAGTTCCGGTTCTGGTTCCCATTTTTATAGAACCAGATGGTTTGAACCGGACTATAACCGACAGTTCCGGTTCAGTTGGAATCGCCCGGTTCCTTTTTTAAAAAAACTGATCAGATCTCACTATCTCTCTTATTCTCTGATATCTCTCTCTCAATTTTTTGTCTCTCTCTCATAGGCCCCTCGGTCCCTCACCAGATCGAAGAATCGATCATCATTTCCTTCTTTCTTCTTTCTTCTTTTTCTTTCATCTTCGACCCACTCACCAGATCGATCTCATCTTCTTCTTTCTTATTTCATCTTCTTTCTTTCATCTTCTTTCTTTCATCTTCATGACTTTGTCTTCCTCGGTTTCATCTTCTTTCTTCTTTCTTCTTTCTTCTGCTTGGATCGAATGAGAGAGGGATGATATTGGGGGTTGTCGCCAGTCGGTGGATGTTTGTGATTGAGTTTATGTGGTGGTGTGTGTGTGTTTGAGTTTTGGCTAGTTTGATTTATGGGGTGTGTGTATGATTTGTGGTGTACTGGATTGGTTTGATTTGGGTTTGAAGCTTGAATCGATGAAGATGATTGAAAAATATGATTTCTGGTTTGTGGGTTTGATTTTTGGTATACTGGAAACTGATGAATGTGATTGATGAAGATAATTTGTGGTATGTGGTTTGATTTGTGGTATGTGGTTTGATTTGTGGTATATGGATTCTGGACTTGACGATTGGTTTGATTTGGATTTGTTTTTTTTATAAAAAAAAAAATAGAACCGAACCACCAGAATCGTTGGAACCGTACCATAACTGTGGGTTCAAAAACCGTACTCAAGAGGTTCCGGTTTCGATTTCGGTTCCGATTTTGGTTCCTCAGAAACCGAAACTGTCGTTTCGAACCAAAACCGGAACCGGCGTCATGTCTACCCTATACCCATTTAGGAATCACTTTTGACCTTAAAAACAGTTTAGGTAGCATTCTCAATCTGGGCCTTAGAGAAATTGTCTATAATGACCTCATACATTTACAAGGTACATGAAATCTTTCATTTCCAATCGCATAATTGATTAGACAGGGAGTCTTCTAATTGAATGCATTTTAATTTAGCTAACACTGAAGCTAAATTCCATTGAATTCCCAACACTTTATTTAAAATTTATATTTTCCAAACACAAAATAGCTAGGAAAAATATTTTTCTTTCTTTCAAATATATTTTCCAAACTTAAAATAGCTGGAAAAATATTTTTCTTGTTATTCAAAATTTTCTTTAAAATAAAAGAAGTGAACAATTAACAAAAATGTTTTTCTTGAAAAATAAAATAATTTAATTATTTTGAGAAAATGGAAGAGCAACCGGCAACAAAAGTGAGTTATGAGATACAATCACATGCAATGCATGCATTGCTTGGTGTGTGTACAAACGCAATGAATACTCGCTAGTGGTGTGTTTCATGTGCCATGCATGCACTGGTGGCTGTCGGCCGTCGGTGTGCAACTTGCATGTAGCCTAGACATGGCCACAGTTCCGACCGGTTCCTATTTCGGTTCGGAACCGTCAGTTTCGGTTCGGGTCCAGTTCGGCCAGTTCGGTTCCTCTTTTTTTTTATAATTTAGCATAAGAAAAATAAATATAAATATAAATATATATATATTCTGGAACCGGCGGTTTCGAACCGGAACCGAACCGCGGTTTTTTCAAAGAAGGAACCAGAACCGAACCGCTTCCCCACGGTTCCACTGCTACGGTTCATTTCACACGGTTACGGTTCGGTTCTACGGTTCAAACCAAACCATGGTCATGTCTAATGTAGCCATGCCACTCTGCCAGGTGAATGTGTGACATGCACCACTCAAGAATTGGCACGTGTGATTACCTCACATGTAAGGGGAGAAACCTATGCATTGTGATGTCAGACGCATCAATAGATGTGTGTAGTACACGCACCGGCCTCCGTAACTTTGTTTGACGACCAGAGCATCATGTTTCGATTGTTCACGTAGTTATGAATTCAAATATATGCCTTCGTTTAGTATTTTTGGATTGGTTTTGTTTAGTATTTTTTAGATTGGTAGTGAACTACACTCATCCCAAACCAAATCCCGAAACTATTTCTAAATTTTGATCTCAACAGAAAAACTGTCTATGCTAATCAGAATTACGAATAAGACCTATAACTGGAAATTTTTCGAAAAACTCTTTCAAATGGTACCACGATCGTAGAAAATAAAAAAAAACAATGGGTAGTGAGTTTTTAACCGATTACAGTTACGGGTGTTCACACAAAGATTTTTGAAAAAAAAAATCTTTCATAAATGCTTTTGAATCATTATAAAAACTTCCAAAATAAATTATTGCACATATAAACACCCGTACATTCTAGAAAATAAATTCAAACACATCTGGTGTTATGCCAATTTTGTGTTCATTTATCTAAAAAAAAAATTACATGGTATTCTACCAGAATACAAACTCAACCTGGCTCTGATACCAATACTAATAGTAAATATATAATCAAATAATTACATAGCATTCAGATTAATACCTTCCAAAGTCGGAAATCCGAATTAGGGTCGATCTTAGGGCCGGCCCATGGGCCCAACTAACCTAGCATTTTGCTAGGGCCCCCAACTGATTCAATTTTCTTCTTCTTCTTTGGGGGCCAAAACCCAATATATTTATATATAAACAGGACCCAATTTGAAAAGATTTGGTTCATCCCAATGTGGTAATGAATCAATTCAATTAAAAACAAAAATTCAGGTCCACAATCCAAATGCCCAATAAACTTAGTCTTTGTGATTCACTAATTCTGATTTCTAAACACAACTAATTTATTTAAAACAAAAGTAAATTTCTTTACTCACTTTACTTACTCTTTCTGTCTTTCGGTCTTTTCTATATATATTTGGTTGGCTTCTCTTTGGTTCGTTTTACTTCTAGCTTACGTCTTCCTGCTTTGTGTTAGTGTGTTGTTCTTTGTCAATATTGAAGAATTAAAGATTTAAAGGTATGATTTTTGTTTTCAATTAATTTCTACATGTTGATTTTGATTCATCTTTTAATTATTTATTTCATTTACAATAGTAGAATAATATGTGTGCAGTATTCTGTGTAATGGCTGAATCGGTTTAAATTAATTTAGGTTTAATTTTTTTCCTTAGTTCTTCTAAATACTACCATGTTTTGCTTTGAAATAATTTATCCTATAATATAGTCATGTAGATTACGGCTTTACGGGTGCTATTTTGAATCTTCTAGCTTCGATTCTTTTAATCTTTTTGCACAGTGTCTCAGGTCTCTTTAGTAAGCTGAAGAATATTGTTCCAAAGTCTATTTTGAGTATCATTGTTTATTTGTAGAAATTTGGTAATTAGAGCATTGGATATGGACACTTATTCAATGTATTTTAGTATGTGTAATTGTGTAGTCAATTTCCACGATTTCTAAGCTTTTCTAGTTCAAACAAAATAATCTTGTATTCTTGAATCTTGACATTCTTGTTATCATTGAATACTTGAATTAGTCAATTAGACAATATAATTATATAATATGTTATTTATGTGTGTCAATGTGTTAATGTGTTAATGTGTGTTTAGATTTAAGTTTTATCTAACATATTTTATAATATATTTTAGGTAAAATCTTGATTTTTAATTAATTATGACGGGTCAGCGGAAATATGACTCTGGAAGCCAAACAAGAAAGACGTGAAATAATGTGTACAAGGTTATACTAAACAACCTAGAGGAGGGGGTGAATAGGTTGTCTCTCACTTTTAACAAATCTTTCGAGACTAGTGACAAAACCTTGATAAGCATACAAATTAACATTTAACATGATTGTTATGAGAAAACAATATATTCATGTATGCTCAAATCTCCACTCTTAGTCTACAAAACATACAACAAGAATCAATGTATCTTATAAACATATATATTCAATGAAGACAAAATTCCATAAGTTGTACTTAGAGTATTACAATGTGGTACTTTACAACTTGAATGGAATATCACAAGATACAAAGTTATCTAACATACATAAACAATATTGTGTAAGGAAGTCAACTTACATATAAAGTTCTATCCACATTATTCAAATAACAATTACCAATATAAGAGAGATAGGGATAGAGAAAAGTTGACACAAGATATAACGTGGTAACCTCCGAAGAGGAAACATCCACGGGTTAGCAACCACCGGCAAACAAAATCCACTAGTAGATAAGAAAAGTACAATCTCTCAAGTGACCCCTTCACCTAGAAACTACCCTCCTATCCTACTCATGAAGATGTCTTCCTCATGCTCAACAATCTGAGGCCTCACACCTCTTGTCAAGACTTCCTCGCTCACCTTACCGGATCCTCACGACCCAAGGCAAGACTTCTTACTCAACTATCCGAGTCCTCCTGACTCTAGTAAAGACTTCCTCGCTCACCTATCCGGATCCTCATGGCCCTAGGCAAGACTTCTTGCTCGATTATCCGAGTCCTCCCGACTCTAGCCAAGACTTCTTTGCTTGACAATCCAAGGTCTCACACCTCTTGCCAAGACTTCTTGCTCAACAACATAGGTCTCACACCTATTGTCAATACTTCCTTCTCACAAGGCATCTAGGTGATCATGAATGCAAAACGCAAACAAGCACGCAACATAGAATGCTATGATCAACATATCCTATGAAAAATACTAGACATGAGCATGAATGGACAAAACAAATGTAGTCTAGTCAATCATGCATGTTTAAATCATTTAGATCATGTAAGATATGTTCAACATTAATCACCACCTAGATACATGCATAGATCTAAACTTGAATCATAAGATATGTTCAATTAATCACAAAATCAAGTTTAAATCACATAAACCAAAAACATGCTAAAATCATATGACAAAGTCATTTAGATTTAAGCTAAAGTTCTAGAGCATATTCCTATTCATAGATTCAACAAAACACATGAATAGCTCAAAAGAACATAAGCACATGTATCAATGAGAGAATTCGGCCAAGAGAGCCTAATACATGTGAGGAACTATTTTTCATAAAATCAATCAATCAAAGATCATCAAATAGTCCTAGAATCAAAGCTAGCACAATACAATCCCAAACATGTGAAACACATAGGCAAAATCAAAACCTTACTCAACATGTAAGATTTCAATTGAAACTCAACCTAGCTTTAAAAGAGTTCAAAACTCAAATAAAAACACTCACAATACACATATATAAGTTGAAGAATAAAACCTAAGGCAATTGACCAAGTTGTAAAAGAAAACTTTGAGAGAAAATCAATACCTTAGTTGATTTAGGTGCAGTCCCGTTTTTGTGAGTTTAGACTCCAAAAACAGCAACAAAACTCACTGAAACCTTCAGGGAAAAGATGGAGGATTAATAGAAAAACACTCTCAACTTTGAATCACACAAATTAGAGATCAAATGAAGAAGTTATGGTATTTGGTAGGTGAGAAAATGTACAGAGAAAAATTTTCTGCACACAAGTTTAAATTTCTTCTTAGAATGAAATGTGAGAGGGAAGGAGAATATAAAGGAGAGGGAAAATTGGACATGTGAAATGAACAAGAGGGGCAAGAAGCAGCCAAGCATGCTTGCTGCCCGAGATGGCATGTGGACATCTTGGGGCAGCAAGCCTTCTGCCCCGAGATGGCCACGTGCCATCTCGGGAAAGAAGTGCTTTGCTGACTTTTTTCTCCTTCTACCTTCCTTCTCGTTCTTCCACCGTTCTCCGGCCTCCAAACTCAAAATTTGAATCCATTTACGGATTACAACCCGTAACTCTCACACGGACATGGACATATAAGATACTTAACCCAGAAAATAATAATTCGACTCGATATATGAAGACGAAGACAATGTATGCAACATGAGTTGAAAGTGTAGTATCTTTTGACTTAGAACTTGAAATCAATAGTATGAGTAACCGAAATGACCGAAACTCAATCAAGAATGATTTAAGACTAAAATCAAGTTCAATATCCATGTTATACAAACATATACACACACAAACACAATTCACACTAGAATGCAAACTATATAGAGATAGTCTCCAATCATGCATTTTTCAAAACATGTTATTTCCTTACCAATGCATGAGCATTCATCTTCAAGTGTGTGAATGTGTTATACATGGTGCACAATGATGCAGGGACACATATGAATGAATTGTATGTGTGTGCCTATATGGTGCACAACGATGCAGGGACACAAATATATGAGTTGTGTGTGTTTGCCTTAGCCTTGAAAGAGTAAAGAAAGGTCTTAATATACCTTTGTAGAATCATGAAGCACTTATCTCTTTGAAGACTAGAACTTGCTTGAATAGTTGTCATTTCTTCTTTGAAGCTTGAATCATCATGAATCCTAGACAACTAAACAATACAAAGGAAATGTTGTTTTGATATAGAATAATACCAACATAACTCACAAACCTAACAAGATGAAAGAAAGAAGAGATATGATGATACAGTCTTTTGCAAGATCTATGGATAGGTAAGTAAAAAGAAAACCAAACCAACCTGAGCAAAAGCATGTGAATGAGAATGTGAATATGAATGTGAATACTAGTTTGGATGAGAATAATGCACATGATTTGAATAAGAACGAGCATGTAGATGTATCGAACAAAAATATTGATGATTTCAATGATAATATAGAAGATTTGAATGATTTGAATGATAACGAGCATGTAAATGGGCTGAACAAAAATATTGATGATTTGAATGATAATATTGAAGATTTGAGTAAGAATGTAGATGACTTGAATGATAAGATATATGATTTATGTGATCTTGGAAACCAAAAAATCAATATATCTCTAAAAGAAAGAGATTTGATAATAGAAATGGGTCCCGTAAGAGTTACTAATTTCGTATATCTTATTAAAAATAATAGAAGTTTTAATGATAAATATTACACTCGCTCTTTAGCAAATGGGAAGAATCACGATAGGCCTTGGCTAGTGTATTCACAATTAAAAAATAAAGTCTTTTGTTTTTGTTGTGTATTGTTCAAGAAAGGGTTGTCAAGTCCTTTAACTAGTGCAAATCAATGGTACAACGATTGACGGAATATTTCTTGTAGACTAATGGAGCATGAAAATAGTGGTAGTCATATGCTTAGCATGAAATCTTGGATTGAAAAAAATTGTAACAATTGATGTTTCACATGAAAGAGCCATTAGTAAAGAGAAAGAATATTGGAAAGATGTTTTGAAGAAAATTATGAGTGTTGTCAAAACTATTGCTATTAGTAATTTGGCATTTCGTGGAGGAAATGAGAAGATTGATGATTGTAATAATGGAAACTTTTTAAGAATTATCATAATGATTACTGAGTTTGATCCGTTAATGCAAGAACATCTTAGGCATATTCGAAAGAAAGAAATTCAGTATCATTATCTTGGCCATAATATTCAAAATGAGATGATGCAATTGTTAGCTGGTGAAGTGAAAAACATAATTCTTGAGATTGTAAAAAGTGCTAAATATTTTTCAATCATTCTTGATTGTAATCCAGATGTTAGTCACGAGGAACAAATGAGTCTTATCTCAAGATGTGTCAATGTTTCTACAAGTTTGATAAAGGTGGAGGAGTTCTTTATTATATTTGTGAAAGTGGTTGAGACAATAGGAGAATCGCTTTTCAATACACTTGATTTTAATAATGTGCGAGAGGGCAAGCCTATGAAAACGGTTCTAACATGAAAGGGCAAAATAAAGGAGTACAAAGTAAAGTTATAAGAGAGTATCCTAGAGCATTTTATACTCTATGTGGAAGTCATTCTCTTAATCTTGCAATTTTTGATATGGCTATGAGTTGTTTTCAAGCTAAGTCTTTTTTTGAGATTGTGCAACGAATTTATAAATTATTTTCAGGTTCAACTAAACGATGAGAGATTTTGAAGAATCATGTTAAATATTGTGACGGAAAAGGTCTCACACTTAAATTATGGTCGGAAACACGTTGGGAGAGTCGCGTTTCTAGTGTTAAAGCAATAAGATTTCATGCTTCGCAAATAAAAAATGCATTGATTCATCTAATGGAGAATAGTGATGATGCTGCCACAGTGAGTGATGCCTAGTCGTTAGCAAAGTGTCTTAAGTTTGATTTTCTTGTTGGCATGGTTATTTGGTATCAAATATTGAATAAGGTTAACAAAGTTAGTAAAGTACTTCAAAAAAAATTATATCGATGATGTTATTTCTCTCTTAAAGGGTCTTATTTTGAAGAATACAGAGAAAAGGGATTTGATGAAGCTATGATTGAAGCTGAAAAAATTGCTTTTGAAATAGAGATTAAATATAAATTTCATGAGACACGTGTTCGTTCTAAAAAGAAGTTTTTTGATGAGAATGCTAGTGATGAGCCAATACAATCAATGGAAGAAGGATTTAGAGTTATATATTTTTTTTATCTATATTAGATAATGTTATTTCTTCTTTGAAGAGTAGATTTGAGCAATTTCAAAGATATGAGGACACTTTAGGATTTTTGTTTAACTTGAGTAAATTAAGTTCTCCAGACAATGAGAGTTTGAAGTTTTCTTGTGATGCTCTTGCAATTTGTTTGCAACATGGGGATAATTATGATATTGATGCAGATGAGTTGTTTTCAGAACTACAATTGTTAAGAAAATCGTTACCAGAAGGCACAACGAAAACTATTGAAGTCTTGAAGTATATAAAAACATTCACATTTGCTTCCCAAATGCTTGGATAGCTTATAGAATGTTATTGACTATACCAGTTACATTTGCTACTGCGGAGAGAAGCTTTTCAAAGTTAAGTTGATTAAAAATTATCTTCGGTCAACAATGTCACAAGATAGGTTGAGTGGATTAGCTATGTTATCTATCGAGAAAAAAGTTTTAGCTAATCTTGGTGGTAGTAGTATAATTAGTAAATTTGCACTTCAGAAAGCAAGAAGAATAGAAATGTAAATAATGTTTTGTTTTTATGTTTTTAGATACGATAAATCTTTTTTGTTTTAATTTATATGGAATACAATATATTTGGTAAATGAACAATTATTTATTAATTTTTTTATTTTAATTTTATAGTGCCCCGATTTTTGTTAATATCAAAAAATCGCTCGGGCCCTAAAATATCTGGAGATGGCCCAAATCCGAATTATGAGACGGAACCGGGATCGTGAGTGGGTCACTGGTCAGAGAACGATCATGGTTTGGAATCCGGAAAGTTCCCTCAATTCACTTTGCAAATTGTTTTTCATTGGAAAAGACCATCAAAGGCAAAACTAAAGAAACCCACATTTTGTGTATATCACTCTTTGATATTGTAAGATCTGAGCAAGTCAGATGGGATAAAAAAAATAGGGTTTAGACTTCTATCTGAATGGATATATGATATTCAAATATTTAAATTTAATATATTTTATCTCATTTATCCCTTTTCCACCATTTCAAATAACCTTAGGAGAGGTGGACCCACGACAATACTCAATGCGTTAAATCCGACCATTCTTATTATCCCTCATTAATGGTCATGACAAAAAAAGAATAAAGAATGGCAAAACTTCTTTAGCGATGCCCACAAGAAGCGCTTCTAGCAATGATGAGCTTGTATCTTTGACCATCTCCAATATATATGCCAATGTCAATGTTAAATTTGGCATAAAAAATAATAAAATACTATATTTGACATTTTATTTTACTATTGTACTCCAATACATAATTCTATTTGAAATGCTATTTTTATTTTTTTATTTAAAATTATAGAAATCAATAAATATAATTAATACATTCAATTTATATGATATTTTTTATTATTTAAAATTATGAAAATCAGTAATTAATGCATTCAATATTGTTATACAATGACATTTTTGTAAAAAAACAACATTTATTGCTTTACCAAATTTGACATATGCTATTCTTTATACTAAATTTGTTACAAAGAATAGCATATGCCAAATTATAGTATTAGCACACTCAAATAGCATTGCATTGGAGATGCTATTAGTTTGTTATCTCATTTTATCTGGTTGTTTGAATTTAATTGAAATATCAATATAATTCAAATTCAAACATCACGTAGTTTGATTCATATCAGTAATTCTCAAATAATTAACTAATAAATATTGGAACCACTTAAGTGTATTTCAACACCATTAAGTCTCTTAGTTTGTTATCTCGTTTTATCTTATTATTTGAATTTAATTGAATTATCAATATAATTCAAATTCAAACATCAGGTGGTTTGATTCATATCAGTAATTCTCAAATAATTAATTAATAAATATTAGAACCACTTGAGTGTATTTCAACACCGTTAAATTATAGAGCATCAAATTATGATTTTATTTAAAAGATCCTTTGATTTATAAATGTCTATTGCTAATGAATTTCTTATGATTTCAGATTATGAATATATAAATGATTTATAAAGGTTGTTCCATTTGTTATAATGATATTTATTATATGGATTGTATTAAACGTTATTTTTTAAGTTTTGTTAAATATTATCTTAATTGAATTCTTTCTAAAAGTTTATGACCAAATTTTTTGAGCATAAAGATTTTACAAAGACTATTTTATTTTATATGTTATATACGAATTTACTTGCCGAGTTGATGGTTCACCCATCGTCACCAACATTTGGCATATTAAGTTCTTAGATATGGAAATGATGGAGTTTGTGTAAGCAATCTTAGAGATATGTATTGCAGATTTTTTTCATATACATATGGGTTTAAGGATTTATTACAACATTAGGCTCTCTTGATTTTAGTAAAATGAATGGTATTATATTTGAGTATTGTAATTTGTGGATATATTGTTGAAGATTTTAATTGTGAATATTTGTGAATATAAGATTTTTGTAATATTCTAATTATGTAACATCTCAGTTTGTTTGGCCACGGATTTAGAGTGTTATAAACTAGTATCATAGCGATGTCGATTATGAAGACTAGGTTATGATTTGGTATTGATTTGTGGACCCAACGGACCGGGATGTTATGTAGAATGAGAAGGTATGTTTCCTAACTGTAATACCCCCTCAAACAGGTGTTTAGGGGACAATAAACCAAATTGTTTGCAAATAAATGAGAGTTTGGGGGATTTAATGTCTAAAAAAGTTTAAAGGGTAAAATGCAAACTTGTGTTAAGTTTAGTGGGACTTGTGCAAATAACCCCTTTTTTAATATCTTTTTTAGTAAATATTTTTATTGTGTTTTATTAAATTTCCATATTGAACTTTTTTCTTCCTTGTATTACTACGTAGATGAAGAACTCGTTATTTCCTTTAAAAAAACTACTTTTGTAATTATTATATATTTTTTGTAAAAAAAATAATAACTTGATATTAGATTATTAGATGGCAATTTGGTAAATAAATAAAGGGTAATTTAGGAAGTTAGTGTTTGGTTTGATTTGTAAATAAATAGAAAAGGATAATGATTGGGTGCTGACCGGTCATCACCCAAGATACTGACCCATCAATTAGGTGTTGACACATGGCCCATTTTATGTAGAATGCAATAAGATAAATATAAAAAGTAAGAGAAAAAAGACCATATGTCAACACCCAATTGGTAAGGTCAGTAGCATGGGTGCTGATCGGTCAGCATCCAAGAATTATCCAATAGAAAAAGTAGGCCATTTATAATAGCTTCAAGTTTGATGTAGAGAAGTAAAGGTTGTCCACATGTCACATTATAGAGAGAGTGAGTTGAGAGAGGGGTTAAAACCTACTCAACCCCCTCCCCCCTCCCCTCTAGGTTGATTTAGACACGCATTATTTATTTTCAATTGGTATTAGAGTGGGTTCCTAGATATACTTAGATGATCCTTGCTCTTGTTGTGTGTATGTCCTGTATTTTTGCATTCATCTCAGCCATACCCAAACAATATGAGTGGGAACGGAGGTGGACATGAGGGAGCTTCAAGCATAAGACCCTATTTGCTCAACTGGTTGAACTATGCCTCAGGGAAAGGCAAGATGAAGTCTTACATTTTCCAAATAGATGACCGAGCTGGGATGGCATTAGAAGATGGCTACACTCCTCTGGAAAAGACTCTTGAAGATGAGAGTGTGGTTTCTAAGCAAAAGTCGAAATGGACAACTTAAGAGTTTGAAGCATCCAAGTGGAACAACAAGGCAATGCATGTTATTCTTTGTGCAATGGACAACAACCATTACAAGTTGATCCAAACAACTAGGATTGCAAAAGAGACATGGGAGATTCTAGATATAGCCCATAAGGAAACCGAAGTGGTTAAGGACTACAAGCTTAAAGTCCTTCAAACATAATTTGAGAAAATTAGAATGGAGAATCATAAGTGCTTCAACAACTTCCAAGTAAAGTTGATGGACATAGTGAATCGAAGACATCAACTAGGTGACCCATACTCAGATAGAGGGATCAAGCAAAAGATCATGAGGTCTCTTCTTGAGAGGTTCGAATCCAAAGTGACAACTTTAGAGGAAAATAGTGACTACGAGACAATAAAGCCGAGTGAAGTGATTGGAAGACTTCTAGCCTATGCGTCTAAAAAGGCTCATTCAATCACACCTTCTAAGAAGCAAAAGAGCATTGCCTTGAAGACCTTTAAGGTGGGAAAGGAGGAAGAAGTTTCAAATGAAGAAATAGCTTTAATAGCAAAAAGGTTTAAGCAATTCATGAAGTTTGAAAAGAAGGACTTTAGTTCCAAAGGAAAATTTGTGATGAAGAAGACTCCTTTCAAGAAGGTGGAGTAAACTCAGGTGAAAGACTTCAAAAAGGGTATTCAATGCTACAAATGTTATGGGTATGGTCACATTACTCCCGAGTGTGCTAATTTGAATAAGAAGAAGAAGAAGAAAGGAAATACTATGGCAGCTACTTTGAGTGATAGTGAAAACTTAGAAGAGGAAAAAAAGTCTTTAGATGATTAAGACCAAATTGACAACTTCGTTGCCTTCTCATCATCTCACAATGATAAGGAAGTCATTTGTGACAAAAAAAAGAGGAAGATGACAAACAAGAAAAAGAAGATGACTCAAGTGATGAGAGTACTTCATCTAAGTCCAAGCATGACTTTGATGAGGAGATGGACTATGAAGACTTCATGTAGTACTTTGAGAGTTCAGGATTGAAGAATAATAAGAAAATTCAAAGCTAAAAAGGGAGAACCTTGAATTGACTTCCAAGATGACTCACTTGAGTGAGGAAGTGAAAAGAGTAAGAGGAATGGTAGAAAGTTTAAAATTGGAGCTAGTCATGGTCAAAAAGGAGTGAAGAAAGTTTGAAGAAGGAGCTTAGGGAGGCAAAAGGGTTGATTGCCAATATGGCCTCGGAACTGAAAAGCTTAACAAGATTCTATCAAGTAGGAAGAGCTCTAGTGATAAGATGGGTTTGGGATATGTGGAAGACAACAACATTTGTCAAGAGTCAAGTGATTGAAGAAGTCCAAATCCCACAACCACCAACTAAAAGGGTTAAAATTAGAGAATCCTCCAAACATGTTCAAGCCAAGGTTCCAACAAAGGCTTAAGCTAAAGCTCAACCACAACAAGCTAGATCAAATCAAACAAGACCTCTACATCCAAGGATCTCTCAATCTCAACAAAGGATTCTACATATTCAATCAAGAAGAAATGATATCTTGACTCAACCACAAAGGAGAGAGTTGGCTTAATATCAAAGGACAACTCAAAGGAGAAGGAAGCCCCAAAGGCTTGCATAGAGCTATGGTATGAATTCCTATTTCACACCTACTTGTCATTATTATGGTATTTCTAGTATATTAAATTATTAACCAAAAAATCGTTGGGTAGATTTTTGATCAACACTCTCAAACTGTAACTTGGGAGATCACAGTCAGATTGGTACCTCTAAATACCGGGATTTTATATGAATAAAATGAGGTTCAATAAATAGAAATATTGTTAGAGATTTGTTTATTGGTGATATATTTTTTCCTAATACAATGAAGGTAAGATTTTCAGTCTCTCTCTCTCTCTCTTTTTACACAGCACGTGATGGCGAACTCGTACACGTCGATAAGTGAAAATTTCACAGCAGGCGATGGTGTCCCATTTCTCTTCCTTGCAATTTTCTCTCGATTTCTGGCCCTTTTTCTTCAACCATTTTCGTCATATTTAAGGTCTCTAATTCATGTTGTCAATCCCAAAATTTTGGTCAATTAATATGCAATTATCCGAAATCTCATTTTGGCGTTGATTGAGGTTGTATGTAAGTGCGAGAATTGTCCCTTGAATCAAGTTATAGTTCCCAAATTAGTAAACTCTAATTAGGTTAACTATTTTAATTTCATTTATGGCGCTTTTAATGGCTAGAGAGGTTAGCTTTCTTTCTTGGTTGGTTTGAGACGAATGTGGGCTTCATACCTTTGGATGTAGCTCTGTTCTAAGTTCCTTGGTTTACCAGTCCACTCTTGATAGGGCGGTGTTCTCCTTAGTGTGCAAGAGCTTTCTCGTTATTTTTCTCCATGATGGATGGATGGAATATACTTAATGGATAAGTCCAGGACAGGTATCGTGGTATTTGGATACCAGGTAACTGGTGACGCGGTACCGTTATTGTTTAATACCAAGGAAATGACATGTTATGGCATCGAGTCTCTCTAGATCATGGCATCAGTGTTTCTCGATATCGAGGAACTGAGATGGTCCTGATCCAGGTCCTATCAGGAGTCAGCTCGATGCTTTGTCTTCTTCTATAGTGTCCTACTTCAAGCAGCTTTGGTGGGGGAGGAAAATTCATCTTTGAACCCTTACTAAAAAGGTTGTTAACAGAAGTCTTCCCTGACTTGAACACCGGTACCTTGTTGGGTTTGGAGTCAAGATCAGTAATGCTTGAAGAATATTGCTCATCGCTTCTTACTGGTATCCTGTATCTAGAAAAAAATATTCTTTTAGCACACTTCAATTAATGGGTCTTCCACGCATCTAGTCAAGAGAGGCTAGCCAACTTAAAATAAAGATTTTAACGATGCACGTTTCTCGAAACTACCTTTCCCGCTTTCCAATTATCTCGTTTCATTAATGACCTTCCTTTTCTTTTCTAAGTAACAACCTTCATTTCTTATTTATAACTTAACCCATCACCCCATTTTCTCACAAGTCACCCACATTGCGTCTTCCTTCTCAAAGAAAGAAAAAAATCCCCAATCACTTTGTTAAACCCTAATCTTCTTCTTTCCTTCAATCTTTAATCATGTCGTCTAATAGTTTAGAGAAAATATTTTAGTACAATGATAGTGATTCGACCGATAGCTTAAAATTGTCTCTCAAGCGGAATAGAAGCTGAGTAAAGGGCGACGACGGTGAAGGCTTTGTTAGGTTTCAACACCGTCGTTCGAATAAGAATGTGGCTATCAGGGTGGGATTCAGCAACAACACCGACTCTCCGGTTGATGTACTCTATGAGGACTCTACTGTCATGGTCGGTGATACAGGTGGGAGTGGAGCTCTGGCCGGAGATGTCACAACCGTGACTGGCAGAGTACTCACTCTTCATAGTGATTTTTGATACGTCCCTGATTCCACCTACACAACTGACACCATCGAACGCTTGAGAAGGGATTATAGGATCTCGTCTGATATATTCCTCATTATCCCATGCTAAGGGTATGACATGTACTCTTTCTCTTCAAACCAAATTCTCATTCATATCTCCGCCTTCGAGTATGGGTCAGACTACCACTTCATCCAAACCTTCATAAGGCACTCTATGCCTTTCAACTTGCTCCGCTTCAGCTAACACTAGGGTTTTTAAGGAACCTAATGGGATTTCTAGTGCTTTGGAGAGAGCAATGCGAGATCGATCATGCTACCAGAGAGATGGGCCTTAACGAGCTTCGTTATGTTTTCCAGATCATGGCAATGGCTCCTAGTCCCTAGGGTCAATTTTACATGAGGCCCAACAACCCTCTAAATTTCACAGGTCCCGGAGCTATGAAGAAAGATAGCTCATGGTGAAGTGAATGGATCGTTGTACGAGACGACTAGGGTAGCTCACTCCATATTTGGGGATCCAAATTCTAGGTCCCTACACGGTACAGTATAAAGATCAGGTGGGAGAAGGGTAGTATTTCTACGGAGACAGAGGGTAATTTGAAAAATATCATTGATCGGTTCTACCAGAATCTCAAATTCCCTACCTCTCACACCTTTGAATCAGACATGGTAGATTTCTACCTCCAGATAGTGCACGTTTCCCCAAGTAGATAGATTTTGTTTATTCCTTTGCTTCATTCTCACTTGTGAGTATTTGGTTGATGTTAACTTTTCTTCGAATAGTTTCTGCAGTGCCTCTACCAGTCCAGGATCTATCTTGCTATCCTATTAATCATCATCATTTTTCTTCTCACCATGCTTCTCCTATTATTCCTCCATCTCACACCGATCATACTCTAGGGTCATACCTCATCTATACCAATCCGACCTGTAGCGAATATAGACCCAGTACAGTCAAGATCTCTCTTTCGTCCTTCTTCATCAGCTCACTCCAACATGGTTGAAATGGAAGCTAGGCTTGCAAGAATTAGGGGCTCTCCTAGCCAGGTACAAAGACAAACCCCCATCGCTCCCCTTGCTGGATCTTCATAACCAACCCCTTCTTCTTCTTCTTCTGATGTACCTGTTGATTGCCCAAGTAGGGTGGATAGGGAGAAAAGTTATGATCCTACCACTGCTCCTTCCAATGTTCCCCATGTTAGGCTTTAGATTTGTATTGGCATGATTCCATAATAAAACGCTATTTTTCTGTATGCTTAGTTTTTTAGGTGGTTTATGATTGGATCGGGCTTCAAAGAAGGAAAGCAACTTCGCATGCAAAGTTCATTTTCAAAATGATAAGTGCTTACTTGGATGCTAAGGTATCAAGATTCTTCTTCCTCTTGCAAGGCGTAAGCGCACACGCACACACATTGCATCCATATGTGTCCCTGTATCATTGTGGCAAATTTATATTACACACACACACACACACACACACTTATTGAAGTATGCACATGCATTGGATTTAATTTGACAATTTTTGAGTAATTGCATGTTCTAGGGCTATATCTAGGAAATAGCATACTTGTGTATTTTTGTGTTTATTTATTTGTATTTTTATGGTATTGGACTTGAATTTGTGCTCATATTATGTCTTGTTGAGTTCCGATCATTTCGGTTACTCATTCATTAAGTTTCAAGTTCCGAGTAGGATACTAAACTTTCAGCTTCTTTATCGTACATGGTTTTCGTCCTTGTGTATCAAGTTGAATTTCATATTTTTTATGAAAGTTTGTTGACGTCCTTGTGCATGAGGGAGTCCCGATTCGTGATCCGAAGATAGATTCAAATTCAGAGTTCAGAGGCAGAATAATGGATGAAGAACAAGAGAGACACAAGAAAGGGAGCAAAAAGGAAAAAAAATGTCAAATTGCAATTGCCCCATGGCTGTGTAGGCGCGTGGGCACCACACCGAACTCACACCTTTGTCCATGTGTGTGAAACGGTGAGCTACACGCCAAAATTCAACTAATGATTTATGGGATTTTATTATATGTATTGCATGCACATAGTGTTTGGTGTGCATGGTCAATCAAATCCATGTGGTGTCTCGTGCTTGATCTCCTATTGGTCATATAACAGTTTTCTTCTATGAGCTCACCACACTGGATAACTCTCTCTTTCTTTATGTCCCCTCTTGTCACCAAAATTTCAATTTGAAGAAGAAAAATGTGTGCAAAAAAAATTCTCTAAAATTTTCTTAAGTTCTAAACACCTTAACTCTTTCAAATCAACTCTGATTTTAAATTTTCCAAGACGAAATTGTTAGTCTTGAAGAGAGGAACATTTCCCAAGCATTTTTTGAGTTAAATGTGTCCAGAATTTTATGATGATCTGATTTCTTCTAGTGTGTCATTATTTGTAAGTGAATTATTTTCTTTCTTTTCTCTTCTATGATAAACTTGATGAATCTTCTTAGTTGATGAGGGAAACATGATTAAAATGATTTTGATTCCGATTTTAGACTTGTTTGATTGGTTTTCGAGATTTGCTATTGTGTTTTTTATTGAACATCTTCTAAGCTAATCTTGAAGAACATGAACTTGAATCTAGAATGTCTTTGTGTATTTGATCTTGATTGTTGATTTCTTGTTACATGTTCATGAACTAGGATATCTTGATTGTGATTTCTATCATCTACATCTAGTTCTTATTTTGTTGAATATGTTGAGAATTTCAAGTGTTAACTTGTTCACTTGATTTCAAAGCTAGTTTTGTGATTTCTATTGAAAACTTATTGTTCTAGCTTTGATTGACATGTTTGGGTTTCTAGATATTTTTTGTGAATGATTTTGAATTTCTAATCTAGATTGCCTCTCACATGTTCATATGGATTAGTTACACTTACTTATGAGCTTGATTTGTGTAATACTAATTATTCATAGAGTGTGTTTGATCAACTTGCTCTATTTGTTTATGTTTGCACTACACTTACATCATTGCCTTGCAAAAGGTTGAAGTCACTTGTTGAAGTGAGTGAAGCTTTGACTTGAGTATGGAGTCTTAACTAGGATCGAGGTGATCCGGATAGTTAAGCCTGGAAGTCTTAGCTAGGATCGGAGTGATCCGGATAGCTAAGCATGAAGTCTTGACTAGGATCAGGGTGATCCAGATAGTCAAGCAATGAGGCAACTCTTTCATTGGGTAGGATAGAAAGGTGGCTTTATAGGTGGATTGGTCACTTGAGAGATTTTACTTTTATCTTACTATTAGAAGTTGTTTTACCGGTGGTTGTGGTATCAACCTGTGGATGTTTCCTCATTTGAGGTTTTACCACGTAAAACTCCTTTATGTTGATTTTAGCATTTTATTTTTTTACTTTCTTTGACCTATCTTGTTTCATCACTTGCTTGATTGAATTTACTTTGACTTGTTAAAGGTTCTAAGTGTGCTTAAATTGGTTGTGTGAAAAAAGAAGTGCAAGAATTTGAGCATATACCTATTCACCCCTCCCCCCTCTAGGTATATTTTACACTATAATCGGTTAAGGGAATTTCACCCCTAGCTCGACCCAGTTCACGGTTAAGGAATACCAATCAGGATGAAGTCCTGTCTCGGTTCAAGATAGCGTGCCCTGGTAGTAACTTGCAAGCAATGACCTCGATGGTCATTGACTTCCTGATTACCAAAAAATCTACCCTGAACCTCTCTTTTTCCCTTTGCGTTTTGCAGGCTTCAAGTCACAGTGGCGATGGGCCAGCAAGTAGCAACTCTTTAGAAGCAGGTCAATGTTACCATGACGGAGTGTTAGGTTCTTGAGTCTTTTGTTGGCATAATTCCATATCAAAACAACATTTCAATTGTATTGATTAGATGTCCTCGTTTTATTGGACAACAAATCAAGAAAAGTTAAAGTCTTCAAAAGAAACGAACTTCATAGCTTAATAAAGGTATAACAAGAACTTATCCCTCTTACAAGACTTAGGTGCACTCACACAAATTGCATCCATATGTGTCCCTACATTGTTGTGCCAAATTTATATTACACATACAAACGCTTATTAAAGTATGCACATTCATTAGATTTAATTTGACAATTTTTGAGAAATTACATGTTCTAGGATATATCTAGGAAATGACATACATGTGTTTTTTTGTGTATATTTGTTTGTATTTTTATGGTATTGAATAGTATTCCTTATTCAGTTTCGGTCAATTCGGATACTCATTCATTAAGTTTCAAGTTCCAATTAGGAAGTGACGAAACTTTCTATGTCTTTATCGTACATGATTTTCATCCTTGTGTATCAAGTTGAATTCCATATTTATTGTAAAAGTTTTATTGACATCCTTGTGCATGATGGAGTCCCGGTTAGCAATTCAAATTCAAAGTTTGGAAGCCGGAGAACAATGAACATAAAGGTGCGCGGGGGAGTTGATGTTGCCAACTAAGAAGGCAAAGCACCTCTCCCTATAGAGGCGCGTGGCCTCCACGGGAAGAGATGCCATTTACCCCCATGGAGGCCATGGGCCTCCACGGGCTGCAAAGGTGGCACCTCTTGATTGGTCCTTCATTTTTTATTTTGGTTTACCTCCTTCAAATATCATTTTCCCTCTCATTTCATTCAAAGAAGAAAAACTTGGAAAACACTTGTGCAGAATTTTGTCTCAAACTTTCTCATCTTCCAAAGACCATAACTTTCTCATTTAAACTCTGATTCAAGTGATTCAACTTGGAGATTGTTCATTGATCAATTCTCTATCATCTCTAAGAATTTTTGAGTCATTTGATCAATTTTTGAGGTGGCTCTACACTAAAAAAATGAGACTGCATAGTTTTTCTTGAGGTATTGAATCTTCTCATGAGTTTTGTTCTTAATAGTGTTCAATTACCTTGGATTTTCTTCTTCAATACATGTGTATGATGTATAAAGTTTGATTAGAGTTTTAGGTTGCATTTGATTTTTCGTCCGAATACTGAATAGTACTGAATTATATTGAAGACTGAATAGTGACTGAAAACTGAAAACTGAATAACATGCTTGATTTTTTTCACTGAAAACTGAATATAAGTGATAAGTTGTTTGTTTTTTTAAATTATAAATATCTGAAAATAAATACTTTTACATCTATGCCCTTTCAACTATTATTTGTTATATATTTGTATTTTAACATGTTCAATGTTTTGATGTGAAATTACAATAATATAATTATACATTTATAATAAAATCAATATGATTTATCAACGTGAACATACCATATAAATATGTCACAAACAGACATAATTCAATTATACATATGTAAATTAACAAAATTAGTGTTGAATTTGGGAGTATCTCATCTAGACATATAGAGATGATATTGTGGTGCTTGAGACACATGTAAACTGTATATAGTTTATGGTTAAGTTGGTTTAAGTTTGTTTGTAAAACCAGATAATTTTTTTTTTAAAGTGTTGATTTTCTCTAATCACATAATATAAAACTAATCAAATTATGAGAAAAAAGACCTTACCATAATATAAATTGAAGTCGAAATGGGTTTGATTACAATTAAAAAAAAAAGTTGGATTCAAATGGAGATTTGGAGTCTAGAAAAAACTGGGTTTTATGGCTGCTAAAATTATTTAAATAGTGAGAAGAAGAAAAATATTAATATGGTTAGGGGGTGTGAGAGAAGATAAAACAAGAAATAATATAAGATTTGTGAGGATAGATTTGGAAGTTATAAATTAATATATATATTCAGTTGATTTGTTGTTAAGTGAAAAGTGAAAAATTTTCACTTTTCATAACCAGTGTTTTAAGAGCTCATTCAATGATTTTATCACTTAAAAAATCAAACAAAACAACTTAATGTCACATATTAAGTGTCATTAAGTGTTAAGTGGAAAAATCAAATAGACCCTTAGACTATTAAAGCTAGATTAAATTGATTAGAACCTTGTATATGGAGTTAGGTTTTCTTTAAAACCTATGTTTTCACATGTTTGTGTTTTGTATTGTGCTAGCTTTCTATCTATGACTATTTGTACTTCAATTGATTGATTTTGATAAGTAATAGCCTCTACTTATGATATGTCTCATTAATTGATTATATCCATGATTAGCATAATTTCTTGTATATATAGAGCTTAATAGGTTTGTATTGAATACTTTGTGAATATGTGCTCCAAATTTCTTGATAGAACTCTTATTGAACATATATTGTGAATCTGGCATGATTTTTTTTATATACTAAATCTTAAATATGTGCTTAAATGTATATGATTGATTCACGGTGTAGTGACATGATTAAATCTAGAAATTAAATGTGTTTTGGTGTTTCACATATTCTAGAATATTTATTCATGCATAGTAACTAGACAATTTTTTATTTGTGAACTTTCATGCATATGTCAAGTTCCCATAGGATGTGTTGATCATCATATTCTATGTTTCGCGTTTGGATGTGTTTTGCATTCATGATCACTTAGAAAGTCCTTATAAAAGGCATGAACTCTTGGATAGAGTCGGGAGGACTCAGATATTCAAGCAAGAAATTCTTGGTTAGAGTTGGGAGAACTCGGATAACCAAGTGAGAAAGTCTTAGCTAGAGTCGGGAGGACTCAGATAGCTAAGCAATAAGTTTTGACTAGGATCGAGAGGATTCGGATAGGCAGGCATGGAATCTTCCTAGAGACGGAAGGTCTTGGATAGGAAGTTGATTCCTAGAGGTGTGTTAGGCACATCTTGGATAGGGAGTAGGTAAGGTGGTTCACTAGGCCCAAGGGTAGGATAGAAGTGATAGATTGGAGAGTGTATCATGGGATTTGGTCATTTCCTTGAGTGTGTATCTTTTTTTTCTTCATAGTGGATTTCATTTTGCCGGTGGTTGTGGATTCAACCCATGGATATTTTCTCTTTGGAGGTTTTACCACGTAAAAATGATGTGTCAAATGTCTCTATCTCTCTCTCTTTATATTTTGTATATATGATCAATATATATTGTTTAAGATCTACATTTCCTTACATCTTTGTAAACAAGATTTTTGTAGAGAAAGAGATGCACATATTATTTGTTGAATCAACATTTGTCCCTTGTATGTTTGTAATGTGTGAACATTGTATCTTGTGATATTCGATATCAAGTTGTAAAGTTCTACATAGTCAATTTACATTGTAATAATCAAAGTACAACTTGTGGAATTCGCTTTACATTGAATATACTTGTATTTTTATAAGATACATTGTTTCTTGTTTTGTATATGTGTTTGTAAGATTCTTGTTTGAATCATTTCTTATAGATATCTTTGGATAACAAGATTTGTAACAGTGTGATATGCAAACAACTCATTTGATCATAGTTGTATATATCTTTATTCTTGTAAATTTATGTTTGTAGAATAATGGTGGTGTATTGAGCATACATGTGATAATTGTTTTTATTAATAGTAAAATTTGGCCAGGGGTCAAAGAGAAATTTTCCACTCTCCCAGCCCAAATCGAAGCCTAAATTCGACATTCATGAAACCACGGATGTACCATAAAACTACCCCGCAGAAGCACGGAGGGATCACCGGGCTTCAAAACTATCAGGGAAGAAGCTAGGCACGACCAGGTCGAGCCCCCACACGAACACTTGAGTCTGGGCTTCTCGAGGTCGCCTACTTGAGAACCTCGATTCCTGGGGATAGGCTCCTCAACCACCCCGTGAAGGCCAGGGGGTCACCAAGCTCAAGAAACATTCAAAAGAAGCCCAACAAGCAAAGCAAGCCCCCTCTGGGTTAAGGCTTTTAGAGGTCAAACATAATTCATGGCCTAAACGAGAAGTCCACCAACCTCTCCAGGAGCCCGCTGTCTCCTCCACTATATAAGAAGGAAGAAAACCTCTAAATAAATCAGATCATGTTACCTCATAGGAATGACTTCTAGGGTGTCCATTCCAAGCCTATGAAAAAGGAACTAAGCATAGATCTAGCTTGCTCTACAAAAACTACGAATGGCTAGCTCAGCAACCTCCAATGAAGAATCATGCCGTAAGTACGCATATGAATATATCTACATAACAACCAGCCTTTACATGCAAGTCAAGAGTTTGATTTCAAAAAGGAAGTAAACTTATCTTCTTCAACAGTATCATCATTTCCGCTGTTTACTCGGAGTCAACAACTTTCAAATAATGGATCTCGCCCGATAAAAAGATGGTAGGTTCAGAGAATCAATGCGGGAGATACATCCGTTCAAAGTGATTCGACCATATAAAAATATACCAAAACATTCCGACAGGAAAAAAAAGGCAGCATAAGGATAGACGACAGAGAAAAAGGGAGAGAGAAGGATGTCGGACCTAAATTCTGTGATCAGAACACGGCCGTCATGACATCTACTATTGTACAAGTACGAAGTTTCTACCTTCCTGCGTTCTAGAGAGATAGTGAGCATATGAGAGAGAACCTTGTATTCCATGAGTAATCAATACTAAAGTCTCCACTTATTATTGTTATACAAACACTCGTGTTTATCTAAGCAGGTTAGGTATCAAAGGTACCAACCCCAGCCATCACCTCTGTGGTAGTGGTCTTGAGGGCGTTAGCTGTAATTCCTCCCCCTGAGCTAGTTTTCGGTTAACAGGTATCAAATGTACCAACCCCAGCCATCACCTTCGTGGTAGTGGTCTCGAGGGCGTTAGCTGTAATTCCTCATCCTAAGTGAATTTTAGGTTAACACTTTCTGACACTGTCTATGGGAAACTCCCACACCACCATCTTGATATTCATAAGTTTATTGTTTTACAGGAGTCATGAGGCATCGCTCCTCCCAAGGACAACCATGCGTATCGGGACAACCTTCTGTTACGTCGACACGAAAGGTCCCGAAGAAAGAAAGAAAATCTAGGCTTCATAGCCAGGTCCCAGACCAGCCAGCCACTGTACGGGCTTTGGATCCTCCTATGGGAAACCAGGTCGAACTTGACCAGCAAGTGGCGGCCTTCGTGGAGAACGTCCTCCTTTGAATGCTTGTTGAGGGTATTACTATCCAGCAAGCAAACCTCTCCAATCGAGCAGAGTCAAGTAGGCTCAGGGCTAAACAACCTGCATTTGATCGCCTTGGGACCTACCTTTCCTGAGCCAGCTCGTAACAGAACGGGACTCTCACCCTCGATCCGGGATAGGTTAGGGCCCATGCCCCCCGTACCCGAAGCGTCGCCGCACTACCAGCCCAGGCAAGTCAAGTCCGCGGCAGACATCCTTTCCCAAGAGCGGGGAGAGTTTCTCCACTCAACGACTTCAAGAAGGGAAGCCCGAGTTAGGGAAGAAGAAAGTCAGCAAAGCCCTCAGATAGACCCCCTCAGAAGAAGGAACCGGGTAGAGGTCGCTAGTTCATCAGAAGGGTCCGATAGTGAGGAGACTGAGAGACTAGTTGGCAGAGCTTCAGAAAAAGGTCCAACTAATGAAGAAATACAGGTACAAGGAGAACAAGAAGGATCCTCTAAGTGAGATGAATGTTCCCTTCACTAGAAGGATCCGAAAGGCGGAGCTTCCGCCAAAATTTAAAATACCGACCGATAGATTCTTTGAGACTGAGGATCCCTTGAGCCACTTGGAGTGCTTCGTTCAACAGATGGAGGTCCAAAACACGACTAGGGCCGCTATGTGTCGAATGTTCCCAGCTGCACTCACGGATTACGCTAAGACCTGGTTTAGAAAGCTACCTGCTGGCAGTGTGGATTCCTTCACAAAGCTGTCGACCGATTTATGTTCACAATTCTAGGGAGTTAAGCCCCGTTTAAAGGACACAATCCATCTACAGTACGTGATCTAGGAGAAAGGGGAAACCCTCCAGGCTTATATCGAGCGTTTCCATCAGGAAGTCATCTAGATGGGGGTCTTCACCAAGAAAGAAACCCTCACCAACTTCAGAAGGAACTTATGGGCAGGAAAGCTTTTACGTTCTTTTGCCAAGAGACCTCCAGAGACTTACCAAGATGCCTATGATCGGGCTCTGGAGAAAATTGAGGTCAACAAACAACTCAAGGTCAAAATGGAACACGACGACGTAAGAGCCGTAAAGCGACAGAAGAAGGAAACTCTTACCACCCAATAAGTTGACGTATCGCTTCCCCATCACTCAACCCAGATTGGAAAAATATCCTGTAAAACAAACTTCTCCACGAGTTTCACCTTCTTCCAGGACAATTGCCCCAGTAGCTCGAGATGAGAGAGGGTATGATTGTTACACCCCTTTAAATGCATCTCATGAGACAATCTATCTCACCATTCGGGACAATGGGTTACCATAGAAGCCCGCACCTATGAAAGCCTCTGTTATAAGTATTGTGACTTTCACGAAGACATGGGACACCACACTTCAGAGTGCTACAACCTGCGAAATCAGATCGGGGCTTTGATGAGGGGAGGATGTTTGGTATAATTCTTACAGCAAATCAGGGATAACATTCAGACTGAACACGAAGTACAAGCTGAGATACGCGAGCACGCTGAGAAATGAAAAGGGGAGCAGGCGAACCTGATGCAACAAATCCAGATAATACATACCATCAGCGGAGGGCCTACTCTGGCCGGGACCTCCAACAATTCCAGGAAAAATCACGTAAGAAAAGTCCCTCATTTGGACAAGGGGCAGGGTATCTTCAAGGTCCACCAGAGTCTGACCAACCCCTCCCAGTTGTCAAAAATCATTTTCACCGAAGCAGAAGTCTACAACATTGTGCAGCCTTATGAAGATCCTATGGTGATCACGGTACAGATTGCCAACTGCATGGTACAACGTGTGCTGGTCGACACAGGCAGCAGCGTCGATGTCCTATTTAAAGACACCTTGGAAAAACTAAACTGGAAACAATAGTGTTACAATAGTTGCACTACCCTGCTATACTGGTTTACTAGGGACTCAATCATACCCGTGGGATCAAAAATCCTACCAGTGATCATTGGAGTCACACCTCTCCAGCAGAATATCATGACAGACTTCGTGGTGGTGGATACCCTATCGGCCTACATTGCAATATTAGGGAGACCGTTTTTATCATCCTTGAAAGAGGTCTTATCCATATACCACAACGTCCTGAAGTTTCCAGTAGGAGAAAAGTTGGGGGAAGTTCGGGGTAATCAGCAAGCAATCAGAAGATGCTATGCAGTGTCTGCTAACCCAACAACTCTAGCAAAACAGTTGGCCTAGGTGACAACAATCCAAGATGGGGCAACTCCTATATTGACCCTAGAAGATGTAGGGCCCATAAATCACCCCGAAGGTGACCCCGTGGTGCCCGATGAGGAAAAGCAGAGAAGGGAATGAGCCAGCGGCCATCCATTGGATAAACTAGAAGAGATTTCTGTCCGAAAGGACGATCCCTCGAAGGTCGTCAGAATCGAAGCCACCCTTGAGCCGGGAGTGAAAGAGGGCTTGATCGGGCTCCTCACAAAGTTCATTGACATTTTTACATAGAGTCACGATGAGATGCCTAGGATCCCGATGACTGGGATCCCGATGACTTTGGCTGCTCACCGACTAGCGGTGGATCCGACCTTCAAACCCATCAAACAAAAAAGACTGCACTTCAAAGCTGAAAGAAATGCGGCAGTCCATGAAGAAGTGGACAAGTTGACCCGAGCAGGCTTCATCAGAGAGGCACGTTACCCCGAATGGATTGCCAACGTGGTCATGGTCACGAAGGTAAATTGGAAGTGGCACATGTGCGTCGATTATACTGACCTCAACCGAGCATGCCCGAAAGATAGTTTCCCTCAACCAAAAATTGATCAGTTACTTGACTCCACCTCTAGAAACAAGCTTCTGAGATTCATGGACACGTTTTCAAGGTACAATCAAATTATGATGCACCCCACCGACCAGGAAAAGACCAGTTTCATCACCGGGCAGGGTCTGTATTGCTATAAAGTGATACCTTTCAGGCTTAAAAACGCTGGAGCTACGTACCAATGGTTGGTTAACCGGCTGTTCAAGTCTGAAATTGGAAGATCAACGAAGGTATACATCGATGATATGATCACCAAGTCATCAACTTCCAAAGGGAACTGGATGACCTCCGCAGAACCTTCATAATCTTAAGGGGGAACCAAATGAGATTGAACCCCTCCAAATACACCTTTGGGGTGACCGCGGGTAAGTTTTAGGGCTTCATGGACCATGAGAGGGGCATAAAGGCTAGCCCGAAAAAGATTAAGGTCATCCTGGATCTAGAGTCCCCCACGTCACTTAAACAGGTTCAAGTCTTGACCGGGCAGGTAAGAGCGTTCAATAGGTTCATTTCTCAGTCAACCGACAAGTGTCTCCCATTCTTCAAAGTCATTAAGCAGGGAAGAAACATTAAATGGGACAAGGAGAATGAACAAGCCTTCAAAGCCTTGAAAAAATACATGTCAAGCCCTCAACTACTGGTTAAACCAAGCCTTGGAGAAGAGCTACAAATTTACTTGGCCATTTCAGAAACTGCGGTAAGCGGGGCCTTGGTCAAGAAATGTGGAGATAGGGTCCAATGGCCTATCTACTACCTGAGTCATGCTCAAACTAAGCTCGAGAATAACTATACCCTTTTAGAGAAGCTCGCTTATGCCTTGGTAACCTCGGTAAGGAAGCTTTTTCCCTACTTCCAAGCTCATTCAATAGCAGTAGTGACAAATCAACCCCTCTGTCAGTTTTTACAATGGCTGAATGTATCTAAAAAGGCTGGTTTTATGGGCCCTGGAGCTCACCCAGTTTGATTTAAGGTATAACCCTAGGACCGTAATTAAAGCTCATGCTCTAGCAGACTTTGTAACAGAGCTATCAATGCCCCCAGGCCAAGCGACCTCCGCAGCAACAGACATAGCCCCTGAGAAGATTCCAGAATCAGGCAGCTGGCCGGAGGGTTTCAAGTCATGGATCCTCTACATTGATGGAGCTTCCAGGTAAGCTGGGGAAGGAGTGGGCATAGTTCTAATCGATCCAGAAGGAACTAAGTGTTGCCACTGCTTCAAATTTGAATTTAAAGCAACTAACAGTGAGGCAGAATATGAAGCCTTTTTAGCCGGAATAAAGGCAGCCGCAAAGCTCTGGGTTGATTACCTGCGGGTTAGGAGTGACTCGTTGCTCATAGTCAACCAAGTCTCTAGGGATTATCAGGCAAAAGAGGATAACATGATTGCCTACCTAAAGCTAGTTCAACAACTTATGAGCAAATTCAAAGGTTTCAGGATTAAGCAGGTACCTCGACAACAGAATCGTCGAGCTGATGTCCTGGCCAAGATAGCTGCAAACGGTGGCCAGACCTTACCCCAAGGGGTCCCTCTTCAAGTGATTCCCCTACCTAGCACAGTGGCAGGTAAGGAGATTTATACCCTGGATTGGTAACCATGCTGGATGGACCAGATAGTGGATTATCTACAATAATGGAGACTTCCCAGGGAGCCTGACCAAGATAGGAAAGTCAAGAGGCTCTCGGGCTAGTATTGTTTGGTGGATGAGTACTTATACAGGAGGGGCAGATCCCTTCCTTTACTCCGATGTTTACACCCTAAGGATGCCAAATGGGCATTGAAAGAGGTTCACTCAGGGGAATCCGGGAACCATATTGGTGGGAAGGCACTGACATATCAGGTACTCCGCATAGGGTACTACTGGCCAACCATCCATCAAAATGCAAGGATCTTGGTACAATCATGTGAAGCTTGCCAGAAGACTGCAAACCTGAGTCACCTACTGCCAGAGCGATTATCATCCCTTAGCTCACCATACCCCTTTACCATATGGGGAGTCGACTTGATCGGACTGCTCCCAACTGCTCCTAGTCAAGCCGAGCATGCTATCGTGGCAATCGAATACTTCACAAGATAGGTTGAATTTGGACCACTCTCTCAGATATCGAAAGAAAATACAACTAGATTCATCAAAACTAATGTGGTTTGTAGGTTCTGAACCCCTTTTGCCATTATAGCTGACCTCGGTAAGCAGTTTGATAATAACCGCTTCAAAAACTTTTATGATGGCTTGGGAATCGACTTAAGGTTCAATTCAGTAGCCCACCCCCAGACTAATGGGCTGGTGGAATCCACCAATAAGACTATAAAGAAGTTGTTGAAAAAGAAACTACAACAGAAAAGGGTAGATGAGCTGAGGAACTTCCTGAGGTTCTCTGGGCTTACCTCACTACAAAGAGAACAGCTACCGGGGAAACGCCCTACTCACTAGCCTTCGGGGTTGAAGCAGTGCTTCCCATTGAACACAAACTAACCTTCTTTAGAGTCCAACATTTTGAACCGGGGATCAATGAGGATAAGCTTCAAGCTAGCTTGGATCTCTTGGAAGAAAAACAAGATCGAGTAGCTGAGAAGGTAGCAGTTTACCAGAGCAGGATTCCTAGATACTTTAGCCAGAAGGTTAAAGCCTGAAACTTTAAGGAGGGGGACCTAGTTCTCAGAAAAGTAACGTTGAATACCAGGAAGAGGTCAGACGGGGTCTTGGGGCCAAACTGGGAAGGGCCATACTTGGTAAAGGTGTTGGCCCGCAATGGGGCGTACAAACTTGAAGACATGAATGGTCGACTCATCGATCATACCTGGAATGCAGATCACTTAAGAAAATTCTACTCCTGAATAGGGGACTCATGAGCAGGCTACCTCCACCTAGATCTTAATCTCCAGCAATAATGTACTCTTCTCTTTTTATCAATAAAGCCTTTTTTTTCTCCATCTTCAACTATGTTCTACAATGATTTAGGTCCACATGGGTCTAATTGCATGAATGTGTTAGCAATAAATACATCATATTTTGAGGCTGATGATAGTTGATATTACAATGAATTCCTTCATTCATGAGGTTGGTAGTAGTAGTATTTACAATCAATTCCACCTAGCTTGAGGGTGTTAAATTTCCTTCTGGCTTGGGGTTCATAGTAGTTGTGGTTACAACCAATTACTTCATGTGTTGAGGTTGATAGCAATTATGGTTAAAACCAATCCATTCATTGTTAGGATTTTTTTTTTGTTAATTGCATTTATTGATCTTGATGAAATTCACATATGTGCTAGAAAAATAACATTTATGCATTTGTGATTCATCATCTTTATCATATGTCTCTTTATGTTTTGTTTTTATGTTTACTAACTCACTTTGATGTTTTTCCACTCATATATTGTTTGGTGTTTTAGTGAAGCTATAGACAAAAACAAAGTTTCTGAGGCTATTCCTACTATTAAACCCATAGATAAACACAAACCTACATCTTCAACCTCTAAAAAGACCAAAACCAATAGATTGAAAACCCTAGTTGTTGTGGAGACTAAGAAACTCATTCAAGATAGAGGTGTAGATTTGTGCGAATGTTCCTACATTTATCATGTTATCTTTGAAAGGCAATGGGATAAATGGCTAAATACAATTAGAGTTGTCCATGAGAGCTTAATTAGAGAGTTCTGTCTTGAGTACAAGGAAAGTACAACTTTTGAAAATGCCTTGATGAATGTTAGAGGGAAAACCTTTAAAGTCTCCTCGAATAGCATTAACAAATTTCTTGAACTTTCAAATAAGATTGAGTCGGAGTTTCTTGATGTGGAGACATAGAGCATTTAGATTTGATAGGGAGAACTCTTTGTGATGATGTTAGTTTTGAGAGGGGAAAGAAAGCTTACATAAGCTAAAGTGATTTGACCAAGGTAAGTGCCTTTTGGAATCTCTTTGTATGTGCAAATCTTGTTGGATCTACAAATGCTTCCGAGCAAAACAAGGAAAATACCAAGATTGTGTACACCTTGGTTACTAACAAGCTCTTAAACCTTGGTGATCTTTTAATAGAACACATTAAGAGTACGACTAGTTCAACAAGATTGGACAAAAAAACTAGTATTTCTGAGGTTTCTATCACATTTTTGTATGGTACATGGTGTTCCTAGGTTGGATGATTATGTTCTTTTGCCTCCCTTGGAGAAATTTTATGAAAAACAAATATCTTATATGTCTTACAAAGAAAAGGGAAAGGTTAATGACACTTGTAGGGATTTTGGTGAAAATCAAGATTCAAATGTGGTGTCAAGTGCAAGCATTCTACTGGATTGGGCTATGCAACTACATGAGGGGATTTTGACAAAGATTGAAGCTAAATGCTAAGGTGGAGCAACAAGAGCAAAGGATGGAAGTATAAGATCAAAGGATCAAAAGCTTAGAGGAAAGACTTTCTTCAAACAACACAACCATCAAGCATTATGAAAGATCAACAAATCGAAGATTTTTCTTTGGTGGCACTAGTGGCTAGCAAAGATTACATGATCTTGAGGTATCACTTTATTTTCTTACTTTTTGGCTTCATTTCATATCAAAAAGGGGGAGAAATATATGATATCTACTAGCTCATTTGATCTTTTTTTTTTGTTATTTTTGTTTAATTGGTATCTTGAACTTATAGGACTATAATATTCTAAAAACTTGATAAGATATGCATCTATTTAGGGGGAGTATATATATCCTCTAGGGCTTTATTGTTTCAACTCAATCAAGTACATTTTGCCATATATTTTCTCTTATATATATATATATATATATATATATATATATATATATATATATATATATATATTGTTCTTCAAGTTGATTTTAGGTGCCATGAAGAGAAGATCAAATGAAGAAGTTCAAGACTTGTTGAAGATTAGTCTAAGATGTACAAACTCATTGTAATGTAAGGGAGTGATTGTGACCAATCTTTATTTTGTATGTATTAGTTTTTACATAGGTATTTTGAAATGGAATTTGCCAAAGGGGGAGATTGTTACGTTCTTTAGTCTTTTGTCGGCATAATTCCATATCAAAACACATTTCATTTAAATTGATTAGTTGTCTTGGTTTATCAAACTTCAAGGAAGATTGGACAACAAATCAAGCAAAGTTGAATTCTTCAAGAGGAACAGACACCATTACATAATAAAGGTATAACAAGACCTTATTTCTCTTACAAGGCTTAAGTGCACACATACATATTGCATCCATACGTGTCCCTGCATCGTTGTGCCAAATTTATATTACACATACACACATTTACTAAAGTATGCACATGCATTAGATTTAATTTGACAATTTTTGAGAAATTCCATCTCCTTATTTGAGTCTTCCTCCTCCTTCTCAAACTTGGAGGTCTTCAAAGAAATGCTCTTTTGCTTTTTCATAGGTGTAGGAGTATGAGTCCATCTAGACTCATAAGCTAGAAGTCTTCCAACGACTTCACTTGGCTTCATGTTCTTATAGTCACTATTCTCTTCAAGTGCCTTTGATTCAAATCTTGCCAGAAGCGGCCTCATAATCTTTTGCTTGATCCTCCTATCTGAATAAGGGTTACCAAGTTGATGGCTTTGATTGACTATGTCAATCAACTTCACTTCAAAGTCATTGAAGCATTCATCCTCCTCCATCATAATGGTCTTAATTTGCATTTGAAGGACTTAGAGCTTAGAGTCATTGACTACTTCGGTTCCTTCATGCGCTATATCTTCATTCTCCCACGCCTCTTTAGCATTCCTAATTGTTTGAATCAACTTATACTGGTTGTCATCCATGGCACATAAGATGGCATGCATTACCTTGTTGTTCCACTTGGAGGCTTCAAACTCTTATGTGCTCTATTGAGATTTAGGCTTGGAGACTTCACTTCCATCTTTGGCGGTAATTGTTTGAGGCATGTAGCCATCTTCAATTTCCATCCATGGACAGTCATCTATTTGGCAAAGGTATGACTCCATCTTGCCTTTCCATGAGGCATAATTCACCCCTATTAAGAAAATGGGCTCTTGTGCTTGAGGCTCCTTCATGTCCACCTCCATTCACACTCATAGTGTTTTGAGAGCCTGAATGCATGCAAGGTGTTGAGAAGGTGTTAATTACCTTGCCCTGCTTCTGCGCGTAAGGTACCTTGACCAAGAGGACCTTGATACCTCGCTACGTATACTCAGATTTGGACCCCTGCTTGAAGGCTGGAAGATGGAAAATTCTTTTTTGGTCCCTAGCCAAATTTTGCTATTAACACAAGTCCCATCTGACTTGAACACCGATACGCAGCTGGGGTTAGAGTCAGAATCCTGTACTACATTAAGAATTATGATTGTCGCTTCTTACTGGTAACCAGAATCGCTCATAGTGCTTGGCTTAACGAACCGGGGTACTAGTCATTCCTGCTTTAGGAATCTTGGTACATTAGGCGAAGAAGATCCTGGTAGGCAACAAAGGCCACTTTCTTACCAGGTCTTTATACATAGGCGAAATATAAACGAATTCGGCATACCTGCAAAATAAATGAGCAATGGGGAACCATAGAAGGGGACATTCCCTTTGTGGAATTTCTGACGCTCTAGTCAGTGTAAAATTTGGAAAGCGAGAAAGGTTACAAACCGTATTGCTCGATCATGTCGGATGAAGCTCCACTGGCTAATCTGAGAGCCTGAAATTTATGTTCCTAGAATTGGTAAGCAACTATGCCACCCAGACATTTCCTAGCGGGGTTGGCTAGACCATTACAGCAAGATGACCTTTTAGTTGTTATGGTCTCGTGATCTAGCAGGCAACTATACTCTTACGCTCTGATCCTTTTTGGGGAAGGTCAGCCGACCAAGGCATCAAGAACGCTAGCTACCCTAGTCTTGGGATCCGAATGGCAACTATACACTTATACTCAGATCCTTCTTGGAAGAGGTAGCCTAACAAAAGCATCAGGAGTGTTATCTAGCTATTTCCTGATCTCAAGGCGATCAATGTCGAAATACCATGGCGTTCCTCCTGAAGGGATTAATCCGGTCCACAACATCAGGAGGGCTATCTGGCTATACCCTGGTATTTTGATCCAGATGGTAAAAATGCACTAACATTCGGATCCTTCTTGGGGGAGGTCATCCGACCAAGGCATCTGGAGCGCTATCTAGCTATATCCTGATCTCGAGATCTGGATGGCAATAATGCTCTTACACTCAGACCCTTCTTGGGGGTCATAGCCCGACCAAGGCATCAGAAGCGCTATCTACCTATTTCCTGGTCTCGAGATCTGGATGGCAACTATGCTCTTACACTCAGACCCTTCTTGGGGGTCATAGCCCGACCAAGGCATCAGAAGCGCTATCTACCTATTTCCTGGTCTCGAGATCTGGATGGCAACTATGCTCTTACACTCAGATTCTTCTTGGGGGTCGTAGCTTGACCAAGGCATCAGAAGCGCTATCTAGCTATATCCTGGTATTTTTTATCCGGATGGCAACTATGCTCTTACACTCAGACACTTCTTAGGGGTCGTAGCCCGACCAAGGCATCGGGAGCGCTATCTAGCTATTTCCTGGTCTCGAGATCTGGATGGCAACAACGCTCTTACACTCAGACCCTTCTTGGAGGTCGTATTCCGACCAAGGCATCAGGAGCGCTATATAGCTATATCCTGATATTTTTTATCCTTACGGTAACTATGCTCTTACACTCAGACCTTTCTTGGGGGTCGTAGCCCGACCAAGGCATCAAGAGCGCTATCTAGCTATATCCTTGTATTTTGATCCGGATGGAAACTATGCACTTACAATTGGATCCTTCTTGGAAGAGGTCACCCGACCAAGGCATCAGGGGTGATGAGGGGGCTTCCCCGATCAATCCCTGGTCTTGAGATCTGGATGGTAACTATGCTCTTACACTCAGACCCTTCTTGGCGGAGGGTGGCCCGACCAAGGCATCAGGAGCACTACCTAGCTATTTCCTGGTCTTGAGATCTGTATGGCAACTATGCTCTTACACTCAGATTCTTCTTAGGGGTCGTAGCCCGACCAAGGCATCAAGAGCGCCATCTAGCTATATCCTGGTATTTTTTATCCGGATGGCAACTATGCTCTTACACTCAGACCCTTCTTGGGGGTCGTAGCCTGACCAAGGCATCAAGAGCGCTATCTAGTTATTTCCTGGTCTCGAGATCTGGATGGCAACTATACTCTTACACTCAGATTCTTTTTGGGGGTCGTAGCCCGACCAAGGCATCAGGAGCGCTTTCTAACTATATCCTGGTATTTTGATCCGGATGGTAACTATGCACTTACAATCAGATCCTTCATGGGGGAGGTCACCCGACCAAGGCATCAGGGGTGATGAAGAAGCTTCCCCGATCAATCCCTGGTCTCGAGATCTGGATGGCAATTATGCTCTTACACTCAGATTCTTCTAGGGGGTAGTAGCCCGACCAAGACATCAGGAGCGCTATCTAGCTATATCTTGGTACTTTGATCCGGATGGCAACTACACACTTACAATTGGATCCTTCTTAGGGGAGGTCACCTTACTATGGCATCAGGGGTGATGAGGGGGCTTCCCCAATCAATCCCTGGTCTCGAGATCTGGATGGAAACTATGCTCCTACACTTAGATTCTTCTTGGGGGTCGTAGCCCGACCAAGGCATCAGGAGCGTTATCTAGCTATATCCTGGTATTTTGATCCGGATGGCAACTATGCACTTACAATCGGATCCTTCTTGAGGGATGTCACCCGACCAAGGCATCAGGGGTGATGAGGGGGCTTCCTTGATCAATCCTTGGTCTCGAGATCTGGATGGTAACTATGCTCTTACTCAGACCTTTCTTGGCGAGGGGTGGTAGCCCGACCAAGGCATCAGGAGCATCATCTAGTTATATCCTGGTATTTTGATCCGGATGGAAATTATATACTTACAATCGGATCCTTCTTGGGGGTCAAAACCCGACCAAGGCATCAGGAGCGCTATCTAGCTATATCCTGATATTTTGATCTGGATGGCAACTATGCACTTACAATCGGATCCTTCTCGGGGGAGGTCACCTGACCAAGGCATCAGGGGTGATGAGGGGGCTTCCCCGATCAATCCCTGGTCTCGAGATCTGGATGGAAACTATGCTCTTACACTCTGACCCTTCTTGAAGGGAGGTGGTACCCAACCGAGGCATCAGAGGTAGTGATGGGGCTTCCCCGACTAGTCTCTGGTCTTAAGGACATCACTGTCAAAATATTATGGCGATCCTCCAGGAGGGATTAATCCAGTCCAGGGCATTAGAAGGGCTATCTAGCTCTCCTAGTCAAGTCGATCACATGAGATCTATTACGGATACAGAAATCGAAGGAGGTGCAAACTCATGCCGAGCCGATACGAAGTTATATCAATGCATTGTGGTATTGGTTGATAACCAGTCTCGCTCTAAGAGCTTTTTCATGAGTAGAATCTCTTGAGATGATCTGCATTATGAATGTAGATAGTAGAATGGCTCTCCGTAAAAGACGTTTTTAATTGCGAACTAGGGGAAATGATATCACGCTGGGGTCATCGCCCCTCTCACTGGAGTACTGAGAAAATATTGAGCTTCTAGTCCCTAAGTGATGTAACCGGTTTGGAAGTCCGTTTTGGGTAGATGAGAGTTTTCAACAATCGTAATAGAGCTCCAGACCCCATTGTGAACGAATCAAGACCTTTGGGTGCTCCCCGAACGGATCGAGACCACAATGGCTTACTAGGGCATTAGAAGGCCCAGTACAAATGGAGAGGAGCCATCGGTATGATAATCTTTGAGAGCAATATGGTGTTTGCTAAGGTCGAGCTCGTGCAAGCCAAGGAGGATGGTTACTTCTTCACAACTTTCCAGGTAGAGCTGGCTCTACTTTTCCCATTTGACTTAAGAGTCATTGATGGACGGAAAAGGGAGGGGATTAAGAAGAAAGTTGCTGAGATGGTTGTGTATGTTCCCATCGTAGCTGGCAAGTCTTGAGTTGTTGAAGCAGACCCGGGCTCGAAATCCTATAGTGCAGTAGATGATCAATCCGAAGAGGGAGCTTCTCCCTCAAATAAAAGCCACAGCTGAGGTGGTTGTTTATATGGTAGGTGAGCCCCGGTTGATCTAGAAGTAAATGTTTTGGATGGAGAAAACTTCTCTCAGGGGACGTCATACCAAAAGGAGAAGGAGCTGACCACGGTAGTGAAGGGCACAGTTATTCTAAATGAAGACATGACCAGAATTGAGGCAACCATGTCTAATATGCAGGTAACCCGGGAGTGGATCCAACATGCATATGATGTGGAGAGACTCGGGTCCATACATCGTGCCATGTGAGGATTGCTCTGAAGAAGGAAGTAAACTCTTGAAGGAATGGTTTAAACTCTGCATGGCAGCGTGGCACTTTGGAAGCCAATGTGGGTACTTCATTTGATAAAGAACGCTTCTGTGTTGCTTGCTAGGTAGCTCATGCTCTTCTTCCTTCTGACCTGATCATCATTGGAGGATGGATACCTTGAGTTGATCACAGAGAAAGCTGAGAGTTACCTAGGTTCGCTCCTACTGAAGCCGGACCTTATTGAGATGATGGATGCACAGATGATGAGGAGGACTTGGTTCCCATTTCTGCTTTCATGTCTAGTCGTATTGGGGTAGGAACTACCTTGAAGTCCTCTGCTGTTGTAGATGCATGGGGGGCTCCAAGCCTACCTAACTCTTCATCAGAATCATCCAAAGTAAAGGTCCAGTTTGATCTTTCCAAGGAAATGGTGATTTGAACTGGTCTAGCAGATATGGGTTGCTACAGAGGTTATAGATGCAGGTGAAGCTTTAAACCTACTTATCTGTCCGTCTGAATCTGTCAATGGGGTAAGGATCTAGATTGCCCTTACCCAGGAATGGGAGGTCCATACTGAAGCCATAGTGATGGAAGAGGTCCCGATCAATCCAACTGAAAAGGTAAAAGATCGAGTTGATTCAGGCAAACACGACTAAGATAGTGGAGCTGGCTCCGAGGTAGCAATGCTAGGGGATGGTGGTTCTTCCTCTACCCAAGCAACAATACCAGATAGGAAGGAGTTGCCACTGTTGATGAAACTAACCTGGAGGTGGACGGGGACCACGGTAGCTCGCTAGGGCGATGAATGGCCTGGTACAAATATAGTGGAGTTACTGGTCTTGTACTAGATATGTGGAGGCTTTAGGACTTACGGTGGTGATGTTTCTGCTCCTGAAGCTTTCCAGACACATAGGTGGCCTTACTGAATATAGGAAGCCTCTTAGCCCATCTCGAATTAACTGGGACTCCGGTGGCTTACTAGGGTGTTGAATGACCCAGTATGAGTAAAGTAGAGCCACCAGTATGATGCTCTTCAGGAGCAGGTTAATGTTACTAAAAGGAGGAGATGGTTACGATAATGAGCGGAGCGATCGTCCTAACCAAAGCCATGACCAGAGCTAAGGCAACCGCAGCTGAGATGTAGGTAAACAGAGAGCGGATACAGTATGCATATGATATGGAGAGACTCAAATCCGTGCTTCGCGCCTTGTAAAGACCGCTCTGAGAGAGATCATGGAGAATGCTGAGAGTTTATTAGGTCCACTCTCACTGAAGCCGGTTCATCTCGAGCCATAGGGTGCACTGATGATGAGGAGGACCTGGCATCCATCACCACATTCATGCCAAAATGCACTAGCGTAGAACCTATCTTGAAATCCCCGATAGAGAAAGAGAGGTCCGTATTGATGCAATAGTGGTAGAAGTGGTCCCGATCTATCATGTCGAAGATAATGTGGTCAAGGCTGACTCATGCTGATCCAATCAAGGTAGTGGAAGCTAGCTCCGAAGTAACAGCGTTAGTGGATGATGACCCATCCTTCAACCAAGCAATGAGACTAGGGAAAAAGAAGCTGCTACTGTCGAAGAGACTAACCCGAGAGGTAGATGGGAACCAAGATAGCTCGCTAGGGCGATGAATGGCCCGGTACAAATGGAGTGGAGCTACTGGTATGGTACTGGTCCAGAGGCATGTTTGGGATCCAATGAGTCAACAGCAACCGAGAGTAGGCTATAGACCATGCTGGAATGAATTGGGACCGTAGTGACTTACTAGGAAGCTGGATGGTCCGATAAAAATTGAGATGAGCTACCTGCTTGGTACCAGTCCAGAAGCTTGCTTGGGATCTAGGGAGTCCCCAGCAACTGAGAGAAGGCTTTGGATCACTCCGGAATGAGCTGACAGCTTAGTGGCTCACTTGGGCGTTGATCGGCCCGGTATAAGAAGTGAGAAGCCATTAGGCTTTATAGCGGGGATGCAACTCCAAGGCTTGCTTAGGCATGAAGGAGGCCTTACCAAAATGTTTGAAGCCTCCGGGATATCTTTGATCAGATAGAGCTTCGGTGGCTTATTAGGGCGATGAATGGCCCGACACATATGGAGCTAAGCCACTGGTCTTGTAGCGGTGGTACTGCTCCAGAAGCTTGCTTAGACAAGTTGGATGCCTTACCAATAGTGGGAAGCTTCTGGGAACTCCTCAATCAGATCAAGCTTTAGTGGCTTGTTAGGGAGATGAATGGCCCGGTATATATAGAGTGAAGTTACCGGTCTGGTACTGGTCCAGAAGCATGCTCGGGATCCTAGAATTCCCCAACAACTAAGAGAGGGCTCTGGACCCTGCTGGAATGAACTGGGAACTCAATGGCTCACTTGGGTGTTGACCTGCCCGGTAAAAGAAGTGAGAAGTCACTGGGCCATGCAGTGGGGCTGCTACCCTAGAGGTTTGCTTAGGCATGTCGGAGGCCTTACCAAAATGTAGGAAACCTTTTGGCTTTCCTAGATTAGATCGGGCTTCGGTGGCTTGTTAGGACGATGAATGTTCCGGTATATATAGAGCGAAGCCACCGGTCTTGTAGCTGTGCTACTGCTCTAGAAGCTTTCTTAGGCATGTAGGAGGCCTTACCAAGAGTTGGAAGCTTCTGGGAACTCCTCAATCGAATCAAGCTTTAGTGGCTTGTTAGGGAGATGAATGGCCCGGTATATATAGAGTGAAGCCACCGGTCTGGTACTGGTCCAAAAG
The DNA here is from genome assembly GCA_032871835.1 of Dipteronia dyeriana. Classification (NCBI taxonomy): domain Eukaryota; kingdom Viridiplantae; phylum Streptophyta; class Magnoliopsida; order Sapindales; family Sapindaceae; genus Dipteronia; species Dipteronia dyeriana. Next base: position 25,077,360 of record CM065297.1, on the reverse strand, counting down.
CATGCTCGGGATCTTAGAATTCCCCAACAACTAAGAGAGGGCTCTAGACCCTACTGGAATGAACTGGGAGCTCAATGGCTCACTTGGGTGTTGACCTGCCCGGTAAAATAAGTGAGAAATCACTAGGCCATGCAGTGGGGCTGCTACCCTAGAGGTTTGCTTAGGCATGTCGGAGGCCTTACCAAAATGTAGGAAACCTTTTGGCTTTCCTAGATTAGATCGGGCTTCGGTGGCTTGTTAGGACGATGAATGTCCCGGTATATATAGAGCGAAGCCACCGGTCTTGTAGTTGTGCTACTGCTCTAGAAGCTTTCTTAGGCATGTAGGAGGCCTTACCAAGAGTTGGAAGCTTCTGGGAACTCCTCAATCGAATCAAGCTTTAGTGGCTTGTTAGGGAGATGAATGGCCCGGTATATATAGAGTGAAGCCACCGGTCTGGTACTGGTCCAAAAGCATGCTCAGGATCTTAGAATTCCCCAACAACTAAGAGAGGGCTCTAGACCCTACTGGAATGAACTGGGAGCTCAATGGCTCACTTGGGTGTTGACCGGCCCTGTAAAAGAAGTGAGAAGTCACTGGGCCATGCAGCGGGGCTGCTACCCTGGAGGTTTGCTTAGGCATATCGGAGGCCTTACCAAAATGTAGGAAACCTCTTGGCTTTCCTAGATTAGATCGGGCTTCGGTGGCTTGTTAGGACGATGAATGTCTCGGCATATATAGAGCGAAGCCACCGGTCTTGTAGCTGTGCTACTGCTCCAGAAGCTTTCTTAGGCACGTAGGAGGCCTTACCAAGAGTTGGAAGCTTCTGGGAACTCCTTGATCGGATCTGGCTTTGGTGGCTTGCTAGGGCGGTGAATGACCCGATAAACATGGAGCGAAGCCACCGATTTTGCAGCGTTGCCACTGCTCCAGAAGCTTGCTTAGGCATGTAGGTGGCCTCACCAATTGTAGGAAGCCTCTGGGAACTCCTCGATCGGATCCGATTTCGGTGGCTTGCTAGAGCGATGAGTGGATCGGTACACATGGAGTGAAGCCACCGCTATGGTACTGATCCAGAAGCAAGCTTGGGATCCTTAAAGTCCCCAGCAACTGAGAGAAAGCTCTGGACCCTCCTAGAGTGAACCGAGAGTTCAGTGGCTCACTTGGGCGTTGATTGGCCCGGTGCACGAGGCGTGGAACCACTAATCTTCTACTGGTCGTGCTGCTCTAGAAGCTACACAGCTGAGTTGGCTTCTTAGATTCATGACTCGACCTACTACCGCTACCTAGGAGCTTCTGAAGGGTGGATACGATGACATGAAGGGTCCCGTATGACCAGGTCCAAGTCCAACGGATCTATTAGATAAGAGGTCTACCGGTAGTAAAGCAAATCTTTTGTAAAGAAGTAGGAGAAGTGCGGTTATACTGTATAGGAACTCTCGATGTATCAGAATGGTTCAGCTATATATGAGATCTTCAAGCAGGGAGCTACTGTATTGGAGCTCCATGATTATCTGAGCAGGTTCGCTTTATAGGAGTAGCATAATGAATTGGTTCCACCCGGAATCCCACGTACCATATTTTCTCCATAATGAACGAAACTCGTTAAATGATAAAATGAGCACCACATTCGATGCATAGGCGATATAAACAAGTATGGAGAAAGGACATCGTATATAGTAAATGATATTCCATGAATAATGAATCTGTTACCTCAATAGTATAATGATACTCATGTAGAGACATAGAGGCTTTCATAAGGGGTGTGGAAACTTCTCTCAGACGGTGCCAGAAAGTGTTAACCAAAAATTTGCTCAGGGTGAGGAATTACAGCTAACACCCTTGAGCTCACTACTAGGGAGGTGGTGGCCGGAATTGGTACCTTGTACCTTGGAGAGATCTTATATGAATATGGAGTACGGAGCGGTAGGTAGGAGAGGAGTCATCCCAGTCATCAGGCTTCATGGTTGGTAAGGGATGAAGGGAGCTCGAGGTTCCCTTACTGGTATGAAGGGGTTGATCTTGGTCCTGGTCCTGGTCCTGGTCCTCAGTCAGGATCGGAGCCCATCCTGGTACCCAGAGCTCAGTTCTAGAGCCCGTCCTAGTACCCAGAGCTCGGTTCTGGAGCCCGATTCCTTCCTGTAGTTCCCCGAAATATATAAAAAGTAAGAAGGGGGGCTTATCTAGCTCCAGTATCGAAGAGCTTGATTTTTTCCATAGAGAGGATGCATGAAGGCTCATCGACTCCTTTCAAGCTGGTCCGGGTGGTTTCTCCTCATCTTGATGTGCGACTTTGGCATGTAGATGGTAGGATAAAAGTGCTAGGTCCAGTGAGGTAGGGATCTAGCTTGCACTCATATACGCATGCATAATACATGAGATAAATAAAAGAAAGACAAGTCTTATGTAGAGGGGGGTGGACTGACCAAGGGGGAAAAAGCATCACGAATGATCACATGCTGAAAAACCCTGAGACAGTATCCAGTGGAAGGAGGAATACCCTTCCTTATGTATATATCAAAGAATGCTCTAGGGAGCTTACAACAATGGATAAATAATACAACCATGGTGCTTCGGAGAGCTTACTACAATGATCGAGTGTTTACCGATACCGGTATAATCCTGGTAAAGGTACAAATATAATGACGATGTAGAGAGAACTTTAAACGAAGCATGTAGACTAGCCTATGGCTGGTCGTTTTTGGGATTAGAGATGATATGTCTGTTCTCGGATGACCCCCCTCATCGATGCTATTACAGGTGTATTTATACATGGTGTAACTACCTTAGCGCGTAAGTCCATGAGTTTTGAATTGTTCTTCTTTCCTTATTGAACACAATTCTTCATTTAATGTAGTTGATCGGATTGTAGCTAATATCTTGGAGAATATGTGTTTGTTTCCTCTTCGGACTCTTCCTTTCTTGATATGTGGGATTTTCTGTTGTAGTTGACTCTCAATAATCGGTTGTGGAGGATATCTTAGAGGCAAAGGTATTTGTTTCCTCTTTGGACTCTTTTACTATTGATAGCCATTAAAGAGTTGAATATTCTCTCATTAATGGCATTGATCATCTCATTAATAATGTTGACTTCCTCCATTAATATAGTTGACCTTATTAATAGGGTTTCCTCCAATAATATAGTTGACCTCATTAATAGGGTTTCCTTCATTAATACGGTTTGACCTCATTAATGGTATCGTAAGTGTCATGAAGGTCAACTCTATCTTCCTACGCTATTTGGAGGAGAGCTCTGGTTTTATATGCTACTTCGGAGAGGTACTTTATAGAGGTTACCTGAGGTGACGCTTGATATTTCTTAATGGCGAGGTACCCTAGGTTCCAGTACACTGGCGGGGTCCCCAGAAGAGCTAGATCGATCTTGTTGGTCTTCCCATGGAGCTTGTGCTAACCATTTTAGGGGCGAAATATCTCATAGGGTTCCAACCTTGTAGCTGAAGCTTGGTTGAGCTACGTCGAGCTTTATCATGGAGCTCAACCTAATTATGCAGGATTCATGGCGGGGTAACGGGCTTTAATTCAAGAGCTTGAATGCATACAAGGTGTTGAGAAGGTGTTGATTACCTCGCCCTGCTTCTACAGGGTTGTAAGGTACCTTGACCAAGAGGACCTTGATACCTCGCTACGTAGACCCGGATTCGGACCCCTGCTTGAAGGCTAGAAGGTGGAAAATTCTTCTTTGGTCCCTAGCCAAATTTTGCTATTAACAATTCTAAATACACAAATGCTAGGTCAACACATTTAATGTTTTTTTAATCATGGATGAAAGATTCAAACAATCCTAGATATCATGTTGCTATATGACATACATATAACTTAGCTATTTGAAATAAAGTCAAACCTAGATGTAATAGCTATCACAATACAAAACTCAACAATCAACACAAAAAATCTCAACTTGTAGATAAAAACTTAGTCTAGATGCAAACAAGTCATAAAAGAGATTTTGTTAAGCAAGAACACTAGAATGAATGAAGATGGTGTTCTACTGACCAAGTCATGTGTGATGATGAAGACTCATGCTAAAACACATCCTAGATGAAGCTAAATGATGTTTGATTCATGAATGAATGATGGGTATTTGGATTTTGGTCAAGAAAGATTGAATCTTGATGGCTTTTCTTGCAAAAATCTCTTGAGCTATATATATTTAATAAAAATGAAATTTGAAGCTCTAAAAAGGCTAAGAAGGGGAAAGGATTTATATATATGAAGCTCTACGTCAAATGACAATGTTTTGGGCTAAGCCAACAAAATCCCGTCATTACTGTTATTTATCCCTCTTCTCGGGCAAGTTCTGTAGACCGCGGTAAGCACAACGGTGCACTCATTGGGCAACACCGCGGTTGAGACCATTGAATAGGAACAGGCACACGCCACGGTACAAGCAATAGAGACCTTCTGGAGAAGATCGCGGTAGGAACCGATGTGCAAGCATGTGCACCAGCTGCGGTACCCTACGCGTGAAACCTCTAAAACGAACAGCTGTTAGGACAGTGATTTAGACAAGTGCATAGCCAACAACATGTACAGCGGTTAAGAGAAAGAATCTCTTTTCCAGGCATTTGAAACACCCTAGCCTATGTGACTGATGTGCAAGTGTGGAGTGTGATGAATGACATAAATGCACCAAGACAAAGGTATGCAAAAAGCATGAAATAAAATGGAATTCAATGCAGAATAAGTAGTAATACATGTAATTGAGTGTGTGCAACTAAATCTCTTGAATTATGAGTAGAGTTAATTAATCTTCCTTCCTTAAAGTCCTTAAAGTCCAATGGCATTGATGATGGAGATTCTTCAAATCATAAGTTGCCTTTTATAATATTGGAACCCAATTGTGATTTTATCAACGAAATAAGTCAATTCTAAAGTGAGGCACTTACAGAAACTTTGCTTGAGTTTATCGGTGCTAATTTGACCGTAGATTATTTCGCCCAGTTACTGACATTCAAAATTAGTTGTTTGAAGTTTTTAGTATTTATGAGTGTAGGTTTTGTGGCATTGAAACGCAACCATTAGCAGAACCGGCCACACTCCCGTTGAAGACAAGTTGGAACATTCTCAAACGCCGAAAAAAAGACAGCGCATCAAGTTCATCCTAGCAAGTTGCTGCAACTTCTGGTGCTGAACTGAACAGTTACCTTGAAGCTCAGTTCGATTCATTCGAAAACACGGAGAAATTAGAACTATTGTTATGGTGGAAGACATATAGCCACATATATCCATTCCTGTCACACCTAGCACGTAACGTACTCATTATCCCCGCGTCCACTGTTTCTTTAGAACAAACATTCAACACAAGTGGACGTATAATTGAACCAAAAAGAAGTTCTTTGTCTCCAGAGATGGTGGAGGTATTAACATGCCTTCGAGATTAGGAGCATACTCGAAAGAGGATGCAAAATGAAATGGTAGATGAATAATTTATTCAAAATTTCTCCAATTTATTTGTCGATAAGAGTTCCGGCAGTAACCAAGTCCAGGACTAGTAGTCATACATGCACATTTACTTATAATACAATAATACGATTGCACTCTTTTTTCCTTACCAAGTTTTTATCCCACTAGATTTTTCTTGGTAAGGTTTTTAACAAGGTAAACATGTAAATATGTAGTATTGAACGTCTGAAATAAATAAATATTTCATCATTTCATATTTTCATAATTGCATAATTTCATAATTTCATAATTTTCATCTATTTTTATTTTCTTTAATCTTTAATCTTTATTTATCCTTTGTATTATTTTATCAAATAAAATAATAAATCTATCTATTTTCTACATTTTTTTCTTAGACTAAAATAATAAATATGATAAACAAATTACAAATTAAAATACATAAGTTAAATTGTTAAAAAAATATTATTGTAATAACAATTAAATTTAAATAATTAAACAAATTTATTTATTTTTAAAAAATTGGAAATGGATTTGGCCTGGCCCGGCCCGTTTGGCTCGTTTGAGTCGGCTCGCGTATGGGTCCGGTGGGTCGTGCCTATCTGGGCCAGACCGACCTGTTTTGCCACCATTAGCTGGAGGCGTGATGTTAAATACCCCAGTTGAACGAGTAGGGGTGGGCACGGTTCGGTTCGGTTCGGTTCAGTTTTGGGTAAAACCGAACTAAACTGAAAATATTTCAGTTCATCCACATTTAAATCGGTTTAAACCGAATAAGAAATGGGAACCGAACCAAGCTGAACTAATTTTAAACGGTTCAGTTCGGTTCGATTCGGTTCAATTTGGTTTTATGCCTAATGGGCCATATAGCTTCTATTTTTAAAATTAATGGTTGTTGGATACTAATTTTGACAACCCTAAAGCCATAAAACTCAAATCAAACCTAACTTAAAAATATATTTAAAAAATTAAATCATTTAAAAACATATTACATAATAATAAGTTAATAACAAATCCATTCTAAAATATAAAAAACATATTAATACATTCTAAACTCCAAAATTAAAATTCAAAAATAAGTTAATAATAGTACATTACATAATAATACCTCCCAAAAATAAATAATCCAACTCCAAATCAAAATTACAACTAAAATAACTCCAAATCAAAATTACAACTAATCAAGTAGTCAACTAAAATAACATTTCAATTATACTTTCCACACCACATTCCACAATCCACATACATAAAAAAAATGCATTCCATTTTGTCACTCCTCCAGCTGCCTATAGATAAAAAAAATGAAAAAGGATATATATGCATTTGTCACTCAATGTTTGTGCAATTATGCGCCATAGAAACAAAAAAAAATATAGTGAACAATTATGCATATACCAACAATTAAAGGCTTACCTTCATGGCTTCATCAATCAATCTACAATAGACAAATAGGTTGCAGAAAGTCATAGAATGGATTAAAGGCTTTGAAATGGATTTTCCTTAATCTTTAAAAATTAAAAATGAAGGTTGTTTATGTTATCGTAAAAGAGGTAACAACAGTACAATCTACAATAGACAAATATTTTCATAAATTGAGAGAGTCTGCAAGTCATAGAGCATCTTTAAAGTAGAGAGACTATCATTCTCTCAAAAACTAAAATTTATCCAACCCCACCATATATATGTCACGAAAAAAAACCTCAACAAAGCCACTCCCTCAAGGAAACATGAAAAACATAAACCAAAAACCTCCCAAATTATAATTACATAATAATACCTCCCAAGAATATGAAACAAATTACCAGTGGCTTTCACAAGATTCACATTTGCAAAATGATTGGAAAGAAACCCAAAATAAGGTATATTAATATATTAACAAAATTAAAATTACCTATCTAATTTTCTCAACTCTTGTTGCAACAATGAAATCAGGAAGTTGGAATGGTTGCTTCTCAATTCCACGCTTCCCCTGAAAAAAAACAAAAATTCAAAACCTGATGAGATACAAATAATTTCACACACAAAAAGAACTGCAGCCAACTCATATCACTTCAAATATATATATAAAAATCTTTAGGCGAATCTAGCCAGAGCATTAGACACAATGGAAAGGCATCTGAAATTACAAAGCAGATTAATTAGCACCTCAACATTGAACAAATCACCTATATCTAGAATGCAAAGGTATGCCATTCTACTCCCAATTAAAGCATCAGACAAGTATCTTTATCCCAACCCACACTAGAAAACATATTTAAAACAAAAATCATTCAACGGTCCTCTTTGCAAAACACATTCATGTCTAGGCTCCATGGTTGTCACAGCCGCTACCCTGCAAGAACCACATATATACATATAAGGGAAATCTTATCGACGTGATTTTCCTCACCCCTTCCCTAAATCCCTCACGTTCACTAATCATTATTCCCATCAGTATTGCATGCATATTTTAACCCAAATTAGTCAGTTTTTAGCAGGAACCACTGACCTGCAAAAATTTCCTCTTCTGACACCAATGCCTCGGCTCAGGAACAGTATTTCAATATGCTTTCAAAAACACCAGCAGCTTAGGGTCTGCAGCAGTCGCATCCCACACCTAAATATCAAATATATGGATAAATTAGTCACCTTGAAAACAATATATATATATATATATATATATATATATATATATATATATATCAAAATCTACAAGAGGATAGCAAAAGTATATATAGAAACAAAAATCTTGCTAATGACTAGGTAATCAGATTGACATCACAGAACTATAACTATATCTACACTTATGCTTGAAGTATATATAAAAACAAAAAATTTGAAACCGTCATGTAATCAAATTGAAATCATATAAAACTCTTAAGATATATGCACTTGTACTAGTGAAACCGTCATTTACCTTGCTCTCGTTCAAGTAGATCGGACAAGGTGAAGACGAGCAAATCGAACGTTGAGGAAGTGAGGCTTTGGCTTTTGGCTGAGCAAATATGACCAGCAGATCAGATGTTGAGCAAATCGAAACACTGGAACAGAGTTGAGGCTTTGGCTGGCGGCTGGCGGCTAGCGAAGAAGACGAGCAAACCAGAAGTGAAACACAAAAGGAAGACAAGAATAAAATTAGAAGAAGAAGAAGAAGAAGATGAAAATTAGGAAAAGAATAAGCAGATCGGTTGTTGTAGTTGTACGATAAGAAAATTAGGAAAAGAAGAAAACAAAGAAAGTGACAAACATTGTAGTTGTAGGAGCAGATCGGAGGTTGATGCACGGAATTGATGAGCAGATCGGAACACTGGAAGTCTGGAACGGAGTTGATGAACGCTGATGAGCAGAGTAAGAGAGGTTACGTGTGTGTGGTGAGAAGTCTCGAATGAAAGACAGAAAGAGCATTAGAAAATTTTAGGGTTTTTTTTTCTTTTATAACCGGTTTATTTGGTTCAATCTGGTTTTTTAAAAATTAAACGGTTTGAACCGAATAAAAATTCGGTTTTCAATTTTTAAACCGAGTTAAACCGAGTTAATTCTACGAAATGAACCGAACCGAACAGAACATCTTTTTTTTTGGTTCGATTCGATTCGGTTTGCAACTTAGTGCCCACCCCTATGAACGAGCTCTCATCGAGCGAAGCAGAGACAAATTAAAGTTGATTGAGTAATGATATTGAAGAATATGTAGTTTGTGGAGTTGACACTGTTGGGGTTTATGCCCTAAATATGTAATTTGTAAATGGATTTATAAAATAAATAAAAAGAAAAGTTCAATTCATTCTTGTTATGTTATTTATTTTATAAACTCGTGCATATATTTAAATATCCAAGATTGCCAGATGTAATCTCGAATTATGTATATGAGTGTCATATACGGATGGATACAGTAAGAGACGTGCAATCTAAAGAGTCCATAGATAGCAAATAAAGTTGGGTAATTTATTTGTGGTTAATCTATAGTTGCGGTCCATTCCGTAATGTACGATGATTCTATTCTGAATCATTCATATGAGATATGGGAATGGAGGCACCTTGTATGATGTGATCATATAGGACTGGATCATGATATATATGAATCTCTCACCAAGATCCGTTTACCGATGAGATTCATATATATATCAACTAATGATGGCTATATATGGGTGATCTTAATCATGAGTGTCTTATCGACTCATTCAGGTTAAATCGTAGTCTTTGATATACCATGGGTGAGATCAGATGCATTTCCTGATCAATATACTTCGTATGTTGGGATTACGGTTTGGCTTGTGGCTGGGAAGGTTTGTACACAATAGTGGAATCCACTCCTTCTTGTGAGAAGTAGATGGTAGTTCCCTTAAAGGCTGATACGGGGCTTGGACAATATGAGCGCTCTCCTAATTCCGTGAGGAAATAGGATTTATTGTTCATTATACAATCAATGGTACTTAAATGATATATGTAATTAGAGGGGTATAACGGACATTATGACCCAGCTCTAATTATGAACTACTGTGGAGGATCACACCATGTGTAATAGTTGTATCGATGGACACCGAGTTGTATCGGTCTGTGTAAAAGCGTCTACAGTTGAGAGAGTGCAGCTTCGGGTTTTTAGTGGAATAACACCGGAGTTAATAATCAAAGAATATTAATTAAAGAGTTTAATTAATGATTCCGATGATTATTGGAGCTCAAAATACTGTGGGTCCATTAGATCCCCTTGCTAGCCCGATCGATTTAGGTAACAAGGGTCACGGTTAATTAATTGGATTGTTCAATTAATTGTGTTACAAAAGTGGCACGTATATATTCGGGAATTAATTGAATAATGAGATTATTTAATTAATGAATGTTAATAGTTAAATTAATTAAATAATTAGATTATTTAATTATATTGATAATTATGAATTATTAATTAACTATCAATTAGAGGGTGTTAGTTGATATATGGATTTAGGTGAGGATTATTTTATTTTACTAAATCATTTATCTAAGTATTTGAATTTAAGTTTATATTTAAAATACTTATTATCACTTTTAATATATTAGATATATTTGAAAAAGATAATTAAAATATATATATCAATTAATAACATAGGAGATTGCATTGAATGCAAATTGGTGTGTACACATGAAACATTAGACAAAAAAAGAATTTATATAGGATGCAAATACTTGAATACACAGTAAATATATATAAGAATGTTGTGCGGTGTATATATATAGATATATTTATGATAAGCTGGCGATTGAGTTTATATATATATATATATTTGTGAAAAAGAGCATGCGAAAAAGAAATATATGTGTGCATGCGATTTTTCACTGATGCTTTAGCTGATTTTGTTTTTTAAAATATATCACGTTTTTTAAATGCATTTATATATCTATAGTATGTATATCTGATACACGCGGAAAAAGGAAAAAAAAAACATAATTTCTCACATGAGATGCAATTCATGTGTACATAAAATCAATACACTAGATTGAGAAGAAAGTTTCTTCAAGTATTTTTCTACATTCTCCGTTCTAGTTCCTGAGTCCGTGACGCGTCCACACGCAATTACCAGATCCAGGAGGGAGCGAGGAAGATCGAGTGGTTCTGACAGGAGCATATCGAAAAGTCAAGGAGCCTCCAAACGTTGATAAGATTTTCTTCTTCTGATTTTTGTTGATTACAATTTCCTGTGTTTACATATTGTATATATTAGTTTCGAAAAATAATTACGATCAAAAGTTCATTGATCCCAGATACAGATATGATCTGTATAAAATTTTAAAATATAGTTTCGCTGCGTGACCGATGAATGGGGTTCCAACAGGCACATGTTGAGAAACAAAAATCAAGGCAAAGATTGGTTGTCGAATGGTGTCTTGCGGTATGCGTACGTATTAATCTACATGCATGCAAGAGTTAGACGGTGTTAAAGTAGGACGATCAAATGGGTGTCGAATCCAACGGGTGCATTTGGAATATCAATTTTACCAATATGGGATTTATTATTTTCCAATTCAACGGGTGTATTTTGAATATCAATTTTTCATTCATCCCGTTTGCACGATATAATACCATTTTGCCTCCTCAATGCTACATGTCAGCCCAAATTTGTATACTTTTTGTATACTTTTCTCCTGCCTCTTTTAGAGTTGTGCTTGAACTTTTATCAATCAAAGTAGAATTTGTAGTCTTAAAGAAAAAATATTTTTTCTTTTTTTTAAGAACAGAGATTGGGGAGGATAAGCAGGCCCTCATTTTTATGGAAAGCCAACCACACTTTTTTTTTTTTTTTTTTTTACAATGGAGATTGGAGAGGATAAGCATGCCCCCATTTCTTTACAAAGATTCCTTGGACATAATCATTTGACAACATCACATAATGCTTTCAGATTTTTTAACCTTTTTAAATGATTTAGCCTTGTTGTCACAAATTTCATATATAAATATAGGATTTGGATCTAAGTTTTTTAAAGCATATGACTGGCTGTTAATAAAGTTTATGAAAATCAATTACATCTTAATCAATCATTCATTACAATGTTTATATATCATGAGATGAGATAAAAAAAAAATCAGATTATTAAAGGATCTGAATTCATAAATATAATGAATACTTCTCGGACCTGGTTTTCAAGTTTTTCTTCGGATCCTAAAATTTTTCACAATTCTAACACGTGGGAATTTTTAGGACCTTATAACAAATTTCAGATCAGATTAGAGAAGGACTCGAAAATCTAAATATGATCATCAACGGTTGATTATTGGATAAGATGGTGCATGTAGTGTGGATTTGAATGTCTCTCACTAAATCTTGAATTATTCTAATAAATAATAAATCAACCATTGATTTTTCTGCATTTCTGCTACTGGTTGGCTCATTTTATAGGTCTTTTATGTATGCCACGTCAACATTGCACAAGATGAAAAACAAGCAACAACATTGAACAAGAACCGTTTCACAGATCCTTATCTAACTCGCACAAATGTCGAACTCCGACCCAAGTACAAATCACCTAACAGTCATCTGCATAGGCGACATACATGGATACATCTCAAAACTCCAGAAACTCTGGACCAATCTTGAAGCCCTCATCGACCCATTACACTTCAACACCGCTCTCGTCATTTTCTTGGGCGATTACTGTGACCGAGGCCCAGACACACGTCAAGTGATAGATTTCCTGATATCACTGCCAACAAAATACCCAGAACAGAAACAAGTCTACTTGTCCGGAAATCACGACCTGGCATTCTCGGCGTTTGTTGGGGTCTTGCCAAAGCCGATTGACGGCGCAGAATTCAAGGAGGGTTGGAAGGAGTATGAACACAATGAAGAAAGAGAAGGTTGGTTCAATGGTGATGGATATGAGAGCATGCACTTACAAGGAAGAAGGTGGGCTGGTGACATTAAAGATAGATTTAATGTTGCTAAAGGTTTCGAATATAAAGGATCTATTTATGATGCTGCTCCCACTTTTCACTCCTATGGTGTTCCTCATGGGTCCGCCGGTATATATGTTTGTATTATTATTATTGTTTCTTTGTTTGTTTTCGTAATTTTGTGATGATTCGTTTTGTTGGTAAACAGGGGACTGAAAAATTAAGCTCAATGGCTCAACTATAGTATTTAAGACATGGGATTAGACGTGTTAACAAGGTTTTTGAGTTCAACTGGTGTGTTTTTGTTTATGATAATGGTTTTTAGCTGTTATGTTGGAATGCTTATGTTATAGGCTTATAGCTCATGTGTTAGTTGTAACTTGTAAGTATGGTCTTTCATATAATTTCATGGTGATTGGTTTTGTAATTTGTTAGTAACCAGTGGACCAAAATCAGAAGCTTAAGGGATCGGCTATAGTATTTAAGACATGGGATTAGACGTGTTAACAAGGTTATTGAGTTCAACTGGCGTGTTTTTTTGTGTAAGATAATGGTTTTTAGTTGGAAAAAAAATAGTTGTTATGTTGAAATGCTTTTGTGCTTAGGATTAATATGATTCTTGGCTATTTCTAGTGATTTTAAGTCTTCCTGTGTTAAAGGTTGTAGTGTGTGAGAAGAAGCAATGAAGCATCATTCTTGTCATGTAATTGTTAATGGATTATTGCATAAATGTTTATATAGTATTTAGTTCAATCGATCTTAAGGGGTTTCTTTTATCTAACAAGTACTATTCTTTTGCTGTGGTATATTTTAAATTATGAAAAGAGAGAGATTGTTGTGTGCAGATTTGGTTAAGGCAGTTCCTGATGACCACAAGAAATTTCTGGCTAATATGGTTTGGATCCATGAAGAGGTAAGGCTTTTTTATCTTTCCATGTTTTTCATTTAGAAATCTCATCATCTATGGACGTGTTCCTATTAGTTAAAAGTGGTATTCTTTATGTTTCTGAAACAATAAATTCAAACCTACTGTTTGATGTGAACAATTAGTGGAGAGGCCGAAGCTTAAAGGATGTCAACAATGTATACTTTTTTTCAGGATGATGTCTCTATAGAGACTGATGATGGAATAAAACACTGTAAATTGATTGCTGTGCATGCTGGTTTAGAGAAAGGGAAAAATGTCGAAGCGCAACTGAAACGCTTGAAAGCCAAGGACACCGGGGTGTCCAAGGTAGAAGCTCTCAGTGGACGGAAAAATGTATGGGATATACCACAGGTGATTGTCCGGTGTCTCCTACTATTTATTGTGTGCACTTTTAACTGAACTTTCTTTTGTTGAGCTTTTCCATCATAGTAAATGCTCCTTCAGTCACAAAATAGATATATTACTAAATGATGCTATCTTGAAATCTCAACAGGAACTAACTGAGAAACCAACCATTATTGTAAGCGGCCACCATGGAAAACTTCACATTGATGGCCTTAGGCTCATTATTGATGAAGGCGGTGGACTACCAAATAATCCAGTGGCTGCAATCGTTCTTCCCTCAAAGAAGATCGTGCGTGATACCGATAATGTGCTGAAAGAGATTTGAGTCTGTGAGAGAATAATAATGAATCAACTATATGCCTTTTGAATTTAGCAAAGCATATAATCCAGTCATGAAATTCAGTTTTGATTGAGCACATGGAGATGACAAATGAGCATTTTACATTGGAGTAAAGTTTCTGGTAATCACTCGTTATACCATTAGATGTCGTATCTCAATTATAGACTTTCTGAAGAACAGACTAAAACTCTTCCATTGCAATCCTTGAAATTTATGTTTTCATACCGTGAGACTAAAGTATATCAATAATACGCAGAGCAGGCATTAAATTGCTGATTTGAATTTACTTATGGAGACTTAGAACACGTTTTAGTTTAGTTGTTTCAGGGTTTCTTGGGAAATGAGAGGCATATCTTCGATCACACTTGTATGTTAATGCTTTGTTTCACTTAAGTGAAACTTTGACAAATCTGAATCAAACGAGGTTCTGGAAATGGAGCCATGTAACTCAGTAACTCTGGATCCAGCACTGCTTATTCTTACTCAACGAGGTTCACAAGTTAGTATGAGTCTGGGTAAGAAAAGTGAAACATTGGACGTGATTCAATCCATTATTATTGTAAAGTTTGACGTTGAGTTTACCTCAGTCTCTTTTAATCTTATTAAATCATGGATCAGTTCGATCGTATGCTCAAGGCTCATGAAATTTTACATAAGTTAGAGAAAAAGCAACCTAATTAACAGTTTCAATAACTGATGCGTGTGATTCAAGCTTCCAAGCTAAGTTATGAGGATTTAGGAATAGACTTATAGATTACATAATAAGGGTGTTGATATTGTCACATATCAATATGATTTACGCACCAGTATTTTATTAAAAATTTGGGTTAATTGCAACAATGCCTTTTGAATTATACGTAAGGTAACAATGTGCCTCCTGAACTTTTTTGTGGAAACATAAGGAAATGTCTCTTTTTATGTTTGAAAGAACAAAAATGTCCAGTCATGTTTTTCTTGCATTTGTGTCCCCTTGAGCATGTGAAATGACGAGAATACCATTTTAAGTGAGATTTTAAATATTAAACCCTCTGAAGAGAAGATTACCGAATTGTTCTAACACCTCAAAAGGGATAAAGCAAGAATACCAAATTGCCCTAAGCCCCAAACTGTGGCCTTTTGTCCAAAAATCAAATTTAAAACCTGAAACCCACCATTTGAGAAGAGAGAAAGCTCCGAGTCGAAGAAATCAAAACACCAACTCGCCCGAGGTTTTAGAATAGAGAACCAAAGAGTAAAATATCTGTCTTGAAGAAGAAGAAGAATCAGAACATCAACTTTAAGAAGAGATAAACGGAGAGTATAAGAAGGGTCTTGAGGGAGAAGAAGAAGAAGAACAGTCGAAGACCGAGACCCAGAGCCTCCCCGATGTTTTCTCCTTTTCTTCTTCATTCCTCGTCGAGTTAAGAGAAGTCGCCTCTGTCGCAAGTAAATGTATTCATTCGTTTTCTCCTTGTCTTCTTCATTCCCGTGGCTTTTTTACCTCTGATATGTTTATTTGCGTCTGTGTTTGATTGTGCGTGGATGATGATTTCATCTTTTACTTGTAGGTTGTTGTTTATTAAGTGTTATGTATTTTATTTGTGAAAAGGATGGTGTTGGGTTAGCATAGCAGTGGTTTATTGTTGTTTGATGAATTTTACTTTTGAGTAAATTGTGAAAAAAGGGTTAGTTGTGAGGGAATGAGAACATGAGTTTTAGTGCATGCCTTTGAACAATTGGTTATGTTTTATTACATTTTTTTTTTTGTAATGAGGAAGTTTTGAAAAGTGTGCTCATTTGTGTGAATTCATGTTGTAGAACTATGTTAGGTAGCATTGAGAGGATGTGATTGTTGGAGCACCCACAGGTTGATTTTTATGTTTGAAATTGCATTGTTATGTTAGAAATGATAAATAGTGAATCATTGGTTGAAAGTTGAATCCAAGGCATTAAATTCCAGACAGAGGTTGAGAGGAAATCCCTTGCCATGGCTTGATATTTTGTTACATTGCTTGAAATCCCTTTACAGTGCTTTCTATTGCATGATAGTGCTTGAAATACATTTTCAGGGCTTAAGATCCATTTCTAGGGTTTAAAATCCTTTCTCATGGCTTTATATTAATGATTTCCATTTACATTGCTTGAAATCACTTTAACATTGCTTGCAATCACTTTAACATTGCTTGAAAACCCTTCAATGGTTGATATTCAATGTTATCCCTTTACAGTTACCCATTTATGTGTACAGTGCTTGATATTTAGTATTAGGGCTTGAAAGTCCAAATCCATAACTTGAAATCCAATTCGGGACTTGAAAATCATTTCTAGGGCTTTATATTTTCGTACAGGGCTTGAAATCCCTTTACGGTGCTTTCTATTGGCTTACAGGACTTGAAATCCATTGCTAGGGCTTAATATTAATGCTGACATTTTATAGTGATTTGTATTATTGTACAGTGCTTGAAATCTTTTTCCATGTTATTAGATATTAATGTTGACCCTTTACAGTGCTTTGTATTGTTGTACAGTGGTTGAAATATTTTTCCAGAGGGCTTGATATTATTGTACAAGGCTTGAAAAGAAGTTTCAAGACCTGACAGTAATTAATTTTTGTTTTGTTGTAAATCAGATGCCTGTCGATCGTAACAAAAAACTATGGTGGTATCCGGACCACCAAAACTAGAGACACGCGAGAATCAACTCGCAAAACAAGAAATATTTTATTTGAGATTTGAAGTCGGCCTTGACCCGTTGTGGCGTGATTGATAGGTTTAGGCAAGGCCCCTTTGGCCAGTACTTGGAATTGGTACAACCCGTTAAGGTGCACGGGATGCTCATTTACAATCTTTTGAAAAGAAAGATTGTTCTTCCAAAACAGAAGACGAGGATGAAATCTAGTTTCGTTTGGGGCAGAACCAGGCTCGGTTTGGGAGACAGAAATTATGTTTGTGTAGTGGCCTCAACATGGGCACACTGCCCGAAGGGTTTAGAGAAAAGAAAGTAGTGCGTGATGATTTTATTTTGGCACGATATTTTGAAGATAAGAGTTTGACGATTGAACTGTTTAAGGCAACTTTAAAAGGGATCACAGCTGCAGAGGGTGATGACGTACTGAAGATGGGATACGTATTAATGGTGTCCTAGTTCTTCAAGATTGATGAAGCACGGACAACTATACCCGCTTAGCTGTTGTCTTTATTAGAGGACGAAAATGATTTGAAAGTTTTCCTTGGGGCTCGTACATATTAGATGCCACAATGTTTTGGCTGAAGAATGCAGCTTGTAAACACCTGAATAGGTTGAGAGACGATGGCTAGAAGAAAGAAGATAATGAATATAAGAATGAAGAGAATGAGGAAAAGATTAAGAACCAGAAGAAGAAGAATGAGGAAGAGAATAAGAGGAAAAATAAGAAGGCAAAAAAGGAAGAGGAAGAGAAGAAAGAAAGGAATACAAATAAGAAAAAGAAGTAAGAGAATGAAGAGAATGAGGAAAAGAAGAAGAATAAAAAAACTGAAGTCAAAGATGGAGAAGATACAGAAGAAGAGACAAAATGAGAACTATAAGGCGGAGAAGGACAATGACCAGAAGAATGATTCGAACTATTTCACATTCAACATTTATGAATTTCAACTAGCATTTCAGGTAATGGTTTCAAAATTAATCCGTATGTAAATAAACCTTATTGGATTTCTATTTCTTTAATTGTATATTTTTTAATTGTATAGGTTTGGGTCATTGACCGGATTACCCATTTAGAAGGTCGTGTAGGAAGACAGATTAGAACAGGGTTCCTAAGATTTAAGAATTGGGATTTCAATACAAGGGTTTTAAATGTTGAAAGGCAGTTCAGTACAATGGTGTGTATTTGACTTCATGTGTATTTTACTTCTAGGTATCTATATTTATATAGTTATATCTACTTGTTTTTTTTTTAATATGGGTTAACATTGTTTATTCTTTTACATGCAGACGCCTTTGTTCCCTTGGAAGGTTTACGATTATGAAAAGTCAAGTGATTACTGCAAATCAATGAAGGTGGAAGACTTGTGTTCAAGAAGAAAAACAAGTAAGAAAAAGAAGAAGTTAGGGGAGCCTGCAAATGAATCTGATGAGGAGAACCATGGAGAGGTAATGGAGGAGGGAACAGCTAGTCTAATGAAATCGAAATCTAGAAACTCAAATCAACCATCATCTAGGAAGTAATTGTTCCATGGACACGATTGCAAAACCCCAAAGGTACAAAATTATATTTTGAAATATAACTCGTAATTGAAATGAGTGTATGGCATTGATTAGTAATATACTCGAATGTTATAATTTGTTAGTTAATTTGTAGAATGTACTTAATTTGGATTTACAGTCAAAATTACAGGCATCGGTTCCGCATAATATTTCGGACATGTATTCAGCTATTATAGATGCAATCAAGCAAAGAGAGGACCGGGCGATATCCTTTTGTAAAGCAAAATTCAGAAAGATTCGAGATGAACTGAAGCTTGGAGATACATCAGTGGGAAAATCAACATCTGAAAAGGAAAGAGTAAGCCAAGATAAAGTTGTGGACGACATGGTAATTTTTTTTGCCAAGTAAGTTTGTAATCAACATGATTGAAATATGTTGTTGTTAATACGTATTCTTTTTCTTTTGACCGTAGGATACCGGTGGTAACTATATTTTCTCACGGGTGCAAAATTTTGATGATGGGGATGGTCAGTTTCATAATACTCCTAGGCATGAGAAGTCTGAGGATGAGTCTGAGAAGGAGAAGGTTGTTAGCGATGGTGGTTTGGAAAAAGTTGTTGGCTCCTAATTCATGTCTGAAAAGTTTGATGGTGACACGGCTGGTTTGGAAAAGGTTGAGCCATTGTCGGAGAATGTTGTTGGTGAGAGTTTTTTGGAACAGATTGCTGGCTCCCCCGTCGTGTCTGAAAAGGTTGATGGTGACATGGTTGTGGAGGAAAAGGTTAATACATCGCTGGAGAAGGTTATTGGTGAGGCATGTGCATTAGTTCAGCCCTGCACAGATAATATCACAGTTCAGCAACCCATTAATGTAGATAAGTACCCTTCACCGGTTACGAACGTGGATTTTCCAAACCCAACACTCAGTGTTATATTTATGGTTACGCCTGACCCTAATATGTGTTACAAGAATAACGACCAGAAAAGAGGTCAAAAGTGGTCAAGGTTCCTCGGTAGCCCCTATGTTGATCCCATGCAAAAGAAGAAAAAGAAAAGCCAAGATTCGGGTGAAAATTTAAATGATGGGTATATTCGGTTCATGTCCTATTTGAAGAAGAAATATCAAACTATGTAATGGTCCATTCCTATTCTCCTCTATTTATCCTTATATATTGTATTTAAATTTGATTTATGTTCTAAAAAATTTGTTTAAATTTACCAACTGAACAGTGTCGATACTGGGTAAGTTTAGAAGATGACTCGTGAAGACTTCAACGAATTGGTAAAACATACAAAATGGTTATCTAACATGGTAATGTAAAAATTTTCAGGTCTTGTTACCAAGCACACATTAAAACAGAGGTTTTTAAATAACTTTTTGGATGTTCTTGGAAGAGGCGTTCCCAAGGAAAGGCTTACTACTATCATGATATCGAGTTAGTCCTGACCGCATTCTTCGTAAGTGCATTTAACTTATATCTTTCATGTCGGGCTACCTAAAGTCAGGCGGAATATGGTAACTCAAGTATTTGTATTTTGTAAACAGGCTCATGTGGACCTGAAGTGGAAAGCTGTAAAGGGGATGTTGGACAAAGAAAGGGTTTTAAAAGCATTTGAGCTGCATGAGAAGGAAAGACTTGAACAACAAACAAATGAACAAGCTGGGTTGAAGCAAAAACAATCAAAAAAATTTGGCAAAAAGAAAAAGGATCCTGCAGCCCCCGCCGTAGCAGTCTGGGAAGAATACCCCAAATACGATCCCCTATCTTTCTACCTTGACAATGATACCCTAAATTATGTTGCAGGCAGTGAGCTTCTATACAACGAACCTCGGTGGACTGTGTAGTCGATAAGTATCTAACACGTTCAGGTTTCATTCATATTGTTTAAATAATTTGTATTTTTATTTTACAACCAAATGTATTGTATACATAAGTGTTGATTCCTTACAACACCGGCGGTCACTAGGTTCTGTGTCAAGTCATTTTGAAAGAAAGAAAAGTTCTTATGTATGATTCATTTTGGCCACGTAATGAAAAAAATGACTGATTGAAAGAAATCTGAGGCTTACTTTATTTGTTACCTCAATTCAGAAGCATTCTAACTACTATGAATAAGTGAAGATGCACCATCACACTACTGCGAAAAATATCATATTGTCCTTGCTTCCTCAACAATCTGATGGGTACTTAATTTTCTTTTGGTCTCGTACATATTCAATTGCATAGCAGTTCCCGTTCTTTATTATGATACTAATATTTATGATTGCATTTTGACTTCTTGAAGCTGGAGTTACGGTGCCTTTGTTTCAAAATATGCAAAATTGTTGCTATCTGGAGTCCCTTTATCATCATGGACGGAGACCTTTGGACAAAAAGATATTTCAGCCATACATGAGTCAATGGCACTTGATATTTCCGTGAACGACGAACTATGCACTCTCTTGTAGTACTCTAAACAGGATGTTAATATGTATATGTGATTTGGTAGTTGGTAGTTGTATTCATGGCTTGAGGAGATGGTGCTTTTTCTGTTTTCAAGTCTATGTATAAAACTTGTGGGCTATTGGTGTGTTTTAACTTTACAGACCAGTCATCGTTGTTTTGGCCCCTAGGAATGACTGTTCTAGGGCCCTATGTTCAATATTTTGTAGTCCATAAGTAAATATTATAGAGCCCAAGAATATTTTGGAGCCCAAACTAAAATGTTATAGAGCCCAAAAAGCTATTTTTTGTGGCTTAGGATGTAATGTAATAGAGCCAATAATGTAACTTTTGGAGCTCATGAATATATCATATGCTGGACTTTAACATCTACCTACAATCTAGCTCTACTTTAATATTATTAATTCACTAATTAACTAATATTATAGCTAACTTAATAATACACTAATAAAAAAATGACATGAATAATGTATTATTAAAACATTAATGAAACATACAAAATAACTTAATAGTACAACAAAAAAACATTAGGCCTGGGTCTAGGACTTTACATTAATGCAAATCATAATAAAACCAAAAAAACATAGCAGGGCGACTGTTATTGGAAATGATGGCCCACCCCAACTTGCAATCATATTAACGAAAATGGGGGATTTGTTGTTCTTCCTCCCTCCTCTCTTTCTCTTTTCTGTTACGACGAACCCTAACCCTAGAGTGTTCTTTTACCTAACCATCGGTCACCATCCGGCTGGTAGAATGGAGATATTCGTAGACAGTACCCCAACAACAGTTGAGAACTTTCAGGCTCTTTGTATCGGAGAGAAAGGGATCAACACGATTGGCAAACCACTCCACTACAAGGGATCAACCTTCCATAGCATGGTACCCAGGTACATGGTCCATAGAGGAGACATCACTAACGGAAATGGAACCGATGGTGAATCAATAGATAGCCTTACTTTTGCCAATGAGAACTTTGTGAAGAAGCACATTGATCTCGGTATCCTGTCATTGGCCAAAACCGGGACAGGAGGCAACGGGTCCCAGTTCTTCATCTGTACCAGCAAGGCCGAGTGGCTTGATCGCAAGCAAGTCACCTTCGGTCACACAGTTGAAGGATTTGACGTGTTGAAGGTCGTTGACAAGAGCGGTTCCATCTCCGGCTTGACATCGAAGGTTCTAATGGCGATTGATAGTGGGGTATTGTGCTAAAATGTTGCCAGTTGTTATAGTAATGTTGTTTTGGTTGTGTTTGTTTTTTTTATTTTAATTGTTAGTTGGATTTTCTGTTGAATGCCTGTAATCTATGATGAATTGTTCTATTATGAAGCCCATGATTTTAAGTTTTGGAACACAGTTGTTTGACAGAATTAAATGAATTGTGTTGTTTTAGAGCCCAGGAAAAAAATATGATTTGCACACATCTGTTTTTCCTTCACAAATTTTGAATTGTGTTGTAGAGTGTGGGAAAATGTAAACACTAGCCCACATTGTTAAAAATTAGACCTAATTAAATGGAAAATGATTACATTACACCTTACACCGAATAATCCCATCTCAAGGCCTCAAGTGAAATGTTTTTGGGCTTCAAAGTCATATACCACTGCGGGCAACAGTTGGATCCCACTCTGGATAAAATGTTGTCTAAAAGGTGGACCACAACTGGATCCAACAACTCTATAAAAGAATACAACTGGGCTGCCACAGAAATTACTGGGCTTGAAGGCTTAATATGGACTTGATTTGGGCTTCAGAACCAGTTATTCACCCTAAATTATTAGCCACAAGTCCCTTTATAATTTTTGGGCTTCAAAAATTATTTTCGACCTTCAAGAAATATTTTAGAGCTTCAATGTCTTGTGTTAGTGCGTCTATGATGTGGGTCTCTTCATTTTCATTCTGATCGAAATGGCCCAATATGGAAGGGACATAGGTGGGCAATATATAACAGTTGGTTTGGGTCATCTAACACAGGGGGGTTGGTTGGGGCCAATGGAAAATTTGTAAACATTTCTCAGAAAATATAATTAAACGGAAAAAGACTACATTTAAGCCATGTATAGTATTTCAGGGCTTCAAATTAGATGTTAAGGCCTCATATGAAATGTATTTGGGCTCCACAAGTATAGACTTATTGTGGACCACTGCTAGATCTCACTCACGCATGAAAGTGGACCACAGGTGGATCCCACAACTCTAGCAAATGGTTTTTATGTAACACATACGGTCATCTTCACAAATTCTAATTTCTTCCTATCCTCCATACTATTTGCCTGAATGTCATGAACAAGTTGGATCGTATGTCTGCATTTGAAAGCTATTATATTGATAAATCTGGTGCAACAGAAAATAAGGTTTTTATATCTGAACCCGTAATGTCAAAAAAAAATTACTGTTTACATACCTTATTGTTTTGTTATTGGGGTAACTGTTGGAAAATATCTTAGGCAGATTGTTTTGGAGGGGGTTTGTTTATGCTAGTGCATTTGGAGGGGTTTGTTTATGTTTACGTATATTTATGTGTATAAAATACTTATGTGTTTGTTCACGACACCCTTCGTTGCCATTTTTGATGAATGAACCCTAGTTTTTGGTAAGTCTCGATTTCAATGGAACTGGAAGATGAAGTTTTGGAAATTGAAATATATTTTCGTAATTGATATAAGAAAACGCGGAACAACATCATAATCATTACAATAAAACTGTGGACTACATCAAAAAAAAATAGAAAACAAGAAAATGTGATCAACAAGCTGAAAATACACGGTTAAATGCTCAAGGCTAACCTAGAGAGGGGGTGAATAGGTTAGACACCTTTTTTGACTCCCTTAGAAACAAACAAAAGTCTTTCCCTCTAGATTGCTTGTATCACAATATATATATATATATATATATATATATATATATATATATATATATATCAATTAAAGAAACTTAATCAATATATAAAACAAGTAAAGTGTAATACAAACAATTAATCATAACACATACACAATCTATATTATAGAAAGGAAGTCAACTTACATATAGAGTTCTATCCATAGTATTCAAATAACAAATACAAATATAAAAAAAAATGATAGAGAAAAGTTGACACAAGATATAATGTGGTAAACCTCCGAAGAGGAAACATCCACGGGTTAGCAACCACCGGCAAACAAAATCCACTATTAGATAAGACAAGTACAATCTCTCAAGTGACCCATTCACCTAGAAATTACCCTTCTATCCTACTCATGAAGATGTCGCCCTCTTGCTCAATAATATGATGCCTCACACCTCTTGTCAAGACTTCCTCGCTCACCCTTCCGAATCCTCACGACCCTAGGTAAGACTTCTTGCTCAACTATCCGAGTCCTCCCGACTCTAGTCAAGACTTCCTCGCTCACCCTTTCTGATCCTCACGACCCTAGGCAAGACTTCCTTGCTTGGCAATCCGAGGTCTCCCACCTCTTGCCAAGACTTCCTTGCTCAACAACATAAGTCTCACACCTATTGTCAAGACTTCCTTCTCACAAGGCATCTAGGTGATCATGAATGCAAAACGCAAACAAGCACGCAACATAGAATGTTATGATCAACACATTCTATGGAAAATACTAGACATGAGCATGAATGCACAAAACAAATGTAGTCTAGTCATGCATGTTTAATCCATCTAGATCATGTAAGATATATTCAACATCAATTACAACCTAGATACATGCATAGATCTAAAACTTGAATCACAAGATATGTTCAATTAACACATAATCAAGTTTAAATCTCATAAACCAAAAACATGTTAAAATCATGTGACAAAGTCATTAAGATTAAAGCAAGATTTCTATAGCATATTTCCTACTCATAGATTCAACAAAGCACATGGATAGCTCAAAAGAACACAAGCACATGTATTATTGTGAGATTTTGGTCAAAGGGATCCTAATACATGTGAGGAACTATTTTTCACAAAATCAATCAATCAAAGATCATCAAATAGTCCTAGAATCAAAGCTAGCACAATACAATCTCAAACATGTGAAAACATAGGCAAAATCAAAACCTAACTCAACATGTGAGATTTCAATTGAAACTCAATCTAGCTTTAAATGAGTTCAAAACTCAAATCAAAAAAATCACAAGACACATATATATGTTGAAGAAGAAAACCCAAGGCAATTGACCAAGTTTTAAAAGAAAACTTTGAGAGAAAATCAATACCTTAGTTGATTTGGTGCAGTCTCGTTTTTTGTGAGATTAGACTCTAAAAACAGCAATAAAACTAACTAAAACCTTCAGAGAAAAGATGGAGGATGTATATAAAAACACTCTCAACTTTTAATCACTCAAATCGAAGTTCAAATGAAGAAGTTATGGTGTTTGGAAGGTGAGAAAATTTGGGAGAAAATTATGTACTCAAATTTTGAATCTCTTCTTAGAATGAAATGTGAGAGGGAAGGGATATATAAAGGAGAGGGAAAATGGACATATGAAATGACCAAAAGGGACAAGAAGCAGTCAATCTTGCTTGCTTCCCGAGATGGCGCGTGGGCATCTCGGGAAAGAAGAGCTTTGTTGTCTTCTTTTTCCCTTGACCTTCATTTACGTTCTTCGACCGTTCTCCAGCCTCTGAACTCGAAATTCGAATCTGTTTAAGGATTATGAACCATAACTCTTTCACGAACATGGACATATAAGATACTTAACCCAAAAAATAATAATTCGACTCGATATATGAAGACGAAGACAATATATGCAACATGATTTGAAAGTGTAGTATATTTTGACTTAGAACTTGAAATCGATAGTATGAGTAACCGAAATGACCAGAACTCAATCAAGAATGATTTAAGACTAAAATCAAGTTCAATATCCATGTTATACAAACATATACATATACACATACAAACACAATTCACACTAGAATGCAAACTACATAGAAATAGTCTCCAATCATGCATTTTCCAAAACATGTTATTTTCATACCAATACATGAGCATTCATCTTCAAGTGTGTGAATGTGTTATACATGGTGCACAACGATGCAGGAACACATATGAATGAATTATATGTGTGTGCCTATAATGGTGCACAATGATGTAGGGACACAAATGTATGAATTGTGTGTGTGTGCCTAAGCCTTGTAAGAGAAAGATAAAGTCTTAGTATACCTTTGTAGAACCATATGGCATCCTTTCTCTTTGAAGACTTTGAACTTTCTTTGACTAGTTGTTCATTCTTCTTTGAAGCTTGAATCATCATGAATCTAAACAACTAAATCATTACAAGTAAACATCATTTTGATATGGAATTAATGTCAACACAATCTAAAACCTAACACAAGCCCCGGCTTTTGTCTAGAGAGACGGTGGAATATTGAAGTCCAACAAGTTCTTCTCCATTTTTTCAACAAGAGTGTACAGTCCATCGAGTTCATTGTCTCTTATCTCCAGTTGAACATGTAATTTAAGTATTTGTGCTTTCAGGTTCTCGACTTTTCTCAGCAACACTTTATTATCAACAATCATGCCGTAATATTTGTATGCTCTTCACGGATGGTGTTCTCTGCATTTGCAATCCGTTCCCTCTGACATTTGAAATTTGATTCTAGCCTGTTTGTTTCATCAGGTTAGTTAGCAACAATTTTCATTTAGTTGTTGTTTTCTGCCATTGTATGATAAAAAATAAGAAACTAACAATATAATTAAGGAACAAAATGGCCTACAGGAGGGTATTTATATTGTATGAACAGGCGTGACAACTTTAAATGAAAAGTCACAACGGTATTTGTAAAGGTCTAGTTCCATTGAAGAGTCATATGGGATTGTGGATGTCTTTTCATCATCTCACCTCCTAAAGCATGCATGCATTGTTCATAATGCAGCAGACACCATTAATGTAAATAGTCCCTACTTAATTAAGTTTGTTGCCAAAAATTGCCAAAAATTTAAGTTTGTCTTGACATACAAAGGTCTAGGCTTTTGTAACAAATTAAGTTTGTTGCCAAAAATCACAAAAAAATACAATTAAATAGAAAAATAATAAATCAAAGCCCTATAAAATGTTTATGGGCTTCATAACCGATTACAGAGCCTTATCTAGAATGATTCTTGGCTTCAAAAACGATGTCACTTTTCTTCGTTGTGGGACACAGCAGAATCCCGTCACGTCCAACATTGTGGACCACAGATGGATCCCATAAAGCCACCAAAGAATGTAAGTGGGTTGGCATTTAATGTGACGGGTCTATAGGCTTAATCTGGGCTTCATCTTGCCCAACCAGCCACCTATTAAACCCACATAAAGGCCCACACTCCTTTTCCTATTAATGGGCTTTATATATGTTTCCAGGGCTTCAATGTCTTGTGTTAGTACATGTAATGATGTGGGTTCATTTTCATTCCGATCGAGACGGTCCAAAGTGGAAAGGACGAAGGTCGGTAACTTATTATAGTTGCTCAGGGACCATCGGATGTTTGAAAAATATTCGTTGACCAACTCCATTACATTTGGTTAGTATCAATTCAAAAGTAGTATAGTGCTCGATGACATTTGTACTACTAATGTATATTTGCATGACTAAGGCTTCCCATACGCGATTGGGTTTGTTTTGGTTTCGAAGTTGCAGTTTGTTACCAAATATTGTCTAACAAATTGTTAAAAAGGTTTGGGGAATTTTAAAAATCGCTAAAAATACAATTAAATGGAAAAATAATAAATCAAAGCCCCGTAAAGTGTTTATGGGCTTCATAATCGATTACAGGGCCTCATCTAGAATGCTTATGGGCTTAAAAATCGATGTAACTTTCCTCCGTTGTGGGACACAGCTGGATCCCACCCACTTCCAGCATTGTGGACCACAGCTGGATCCCACAAAGTCACCAAAGAAAAAAAGTGGGCTGGCATTTAATGTGATGGGCCTGTAGCCTTAATCTGGGCTTCATCTTGCCCAACTAGCCACCTATTAAACCCACATAAAGGCCCACACTCCTTTTCGTATTTACAGGCTTCATATATGTTTCCAGGGCTTCAATGTCTTGTGTTAGTGCATGTAATGATGTGGGTCACTTCATTTTCATTCTGGTCGAGACGGTCCAAGGTGGAAGGGACGAAGGTGGGCAACTTATTATAGTTGCTCACCACCATCGGATAGTTGAAAAAATATCAGTTGATCAACTCCATTACATTTGGTTAGTATCAATTCGAAAGTAGGATAGTGCTCGATGACATTTGTACTACTAATGTAGATTTGCATGACTAAAGCTTCCCATACGGGACTGGGTTTCTTTTGGTCTTGAATTTGCAGTTTGTTGTCAAATGTTGTCTAACAAATTGTTAAAAAGGTTTGGGAAATTTTAAAAATCGCCAAAAAAATACAATTAGATGGAAAAATAATAAATCAAAGCCCTGTAAAGTGTTTATGGGCTTCATAGACGATTACAGGGCCTCATCTAGAATGATTATAGGCTTCAAAAATGATGCCACTTTCCTCCGTTGTGGGACACACCTAGATGCCACTCACGTCCAGCATTGTAGACCACAGCCGAATCCCACAAAGCCACCAAAGAATGAAATTGGGCTGGCATTTAATGTGATCTGGGCTTCATCTTGCCCAACCAGCCACCTATCTAACCCACATAATGGCCCACACTCCTTTTCATATTTCTGGGTTTCATATATGTTTCCAGAGCTTCAATGTCTTGTATTAGTGAATGTAATGATGTGTGTCCCTTCATTTTCATTCCGATTGAGACAGTCCAAAGTGAAAGGGACGAAGGTGGGCAACATATTATAGTTGCTCACCACCATCAAACGATTTAAAAAATATCTGTTGACGAACTCCATTACATTTCGTTAGTATCAATTCGGAAGTAGTATAGTGCTCGATGATATTTGTACTACTAATGTAAATTAATTTGACTAAGGCTTCCTGACCTCACCAAGAACAGTGAGACCCGGAACCAATATAAGGTAGTAAGGATCGTTTTCTAATTTCAGATTTATATATATATATATATATATATATATATATATATAAAAAGAAAATTAAAAATGACCGTGACCCGTTATCTATATGGAGATAAGAACTAACGGTATCATTAAGGTTGTAATCGCCACACTCAAGAAAAAGAAAAAAGGTAAGTGACAAGTCAATGTTTGAACGCCACAAGGTAGAACCTTGATAAGTTCATAGTTCATTGAAGAACCAAGAGAAAACGTTCTCTAAAATTATATTTCAATTCAAGTCTAGTATAGTCTTTAAATTACATCAATTCGTCCCTTTTATACTAAAATATCTAAGTCCTAAAAAATGAATAAATATTCAGTAATTAATGTTTTACAATCAGGAAAATAAATGCAAATAAATTTAGGAAATAACTGAAGACTAAAAACTAGAAACTAGTAGATTTGCTCCTTATTTGGAAAGTTGAATTCAGAAAACAAATCAACTCTTTATTTGGGGAAAATAAATAAAATAGAGAATATGCTAAAGTAGGAAATATACTGAAATTCGAACTGCTCAGCTCAAGTCTTCACGCAATAAGATAGATGGCCAAATTTGGACTTGTTGTGATTTGTTTCGGAGGACGGAGTCTTCATAGGATCTGTAGAGCTTGTCTTGGGCTATCCGGAAACATATTACAATTGACGATCCGAATTCAGATACTCTATAGAGGCCAATGAAGTAGCCCGGATTTGGTCTTCATGTGGGCCGAATTTGGACTTTAGCAATTTAGAATCAGCCCATCATTAAATGCTTCTTTGATCCTCTTGCCTCCTTGTAATTGGCCCAACTGGAATATACAATGGATCATTTGGTGATGCTTCTTAATTCTCATCACTTTCCATACGCGACTGGGTTTCTTTTGGTTTTGAAGTTGTAGTTTGTTGCCAAATGTTGTCTAACAAATTGTTAAAAAAGTTTGGGAAATTTTAAAAATCTCCAAAAAATACAATTAAATGGAAAAATAATAAATCAAAGCTCTGTAAAGTGTTCATGGATTTCAAAACCGATTACAGAGTCTCATCTAGAATGATTTTGGGCTTCAAAAATGATGTTACTTTCCTCTATTGTAGGACACAGTTGGATCCCACTCACGTCCAGCATTGTGGACCACAGCTAGATACCACAAAGCCACCACAGAATGAAAGTGGGTTAGCATTTAATGTGATGGGTCTGTAGGCTTAATCTAGGCTTCATCTTGTCCAACCAACCACCAATTAAACCTATATAAAGGTTCACACTCCTTTTCATATTTATGGGCTTCATATATGTTTCTAGGGCTTCAATGTCTTGTGTTAGTGCATGTAATGATGTGGGTCCATTCATTTTCATTCCGATCGAGACGGTCCATAATGGAAGGGACGAAGGTGGACAACTTATTATAGTTACTCACTACCATTGGACGGTTGAAAAAATTTCCATTGACCAACTCCATTACACTGTGTTAGAATCAATTCGAAAGTACTATAGTTTTCGATGACAATTTGTACTACTAATATAGATTTGCATGACTAAGGTTTCCCATACGTGACTAGGTTTCTTTTGGTTTCGAAGTTGCAGTTTGTTGTCAAATGTTGTCTAACAAATTGCTAAAATGGGGGAATTTTAAAAATCGCCAAAAAATATAATTAAATGGAAAAATAATAAATCAAAGCCTTGTAAAGTTTTTCTGGGCTTCATAACCTGCCTCATCTAGAATGATTTTGGGCTTCAAAAACGATGTCACTTTCCTCCATTGTGAGACACAACTGGATCCCACTCATGTCCAGCATTGTGAACCATAGCTGGATCCCACAAATCCACCAACATAATAGGTTCAACATTAGGTCGTCTTCACAAAGTCACTTTTCGGAAATCCTCCAAACCAGTGGCCACGTCTACACCACCCCACCGACTCTTCCATTATTTTGTTTGGTTTGTCATTTACTCATCATCTTGAGTCAATTCTCTAGTTACTTGTGTGTTTTTCACATTTATTCATTGTGTTGTATGAAAGGGTGAAGAAATCGGTGTATGTTGTTTTCAAAGGCAGGAAAACTGGTGTATTCAACTCTTTGCCTGAATGTCAGGAACAAGTTGATGGATTTACGGGTGCATCTTTCTAGAAATTCAATACGGTGGATGCCATGGGAAGCAATCTGAAGCCATGTCATTAAGCGTGAAAAGCAGTCAATTGATACATCTGGTACCAGAGAAGATAAGGTTATTCACACTCAACCCGTAGAAACGAAAAGCCTCCCTCTGTTGGTTATATACCTTATTGTTTTCGTTATCGGAGTGATAGTGGGCAAATTTCTGTGAAAGGTGTTTTTGAGGGGTTGTTTATGTTTATGTCCAGTTAAGTGTATATGTTAAATATGTGTTTGTTCAAGGGCGATGATTTGTCTTTTGTTATAAAGTAAACGTAGTTATTGGTAGATCTACAATTTGCAACGGAACTGGCAGATGATTTGTACACAAATGAAAATGAAATTTGTAATAACGATCAAACCAGTAACATATCAAATAATCAGTGGACAATATTTGTAAGAAGATAACACAAACATCAAACTGTGAACACCCGAATCTTCCATCATCATTCTAAAGAGACGGTGGAATATCGAATTCCAACAACTTCTTCTGTAATTTTTCCACAATAGTATAGAGTCCGTTCAGTTCATTGTCCCTTTCCTCTATTTGAACATGTAAATTGATTATTTCTGCTTCCAAGTTATCAACTTTTCTCACCAACATTTCATTCTCAACAGTCAAGTATCTAGCATTAGCACGCTCTACACTGATGGTTCTCTCTATATTTGCAATTTGTTCCCTCAGACATTGGAAGATACACTCTAGCCTGTCTACTTCATTTGGTTACCCGACAACAATTTTCCTTTTGTTGTTGTTATTTTATGTCATTTTATGATCAAAAAAAATAAACCAAACAATATAAGTGAAGAACAGAATGATGTAGGGGGTATTTATATTGTATGAACCAGCTTTACAACTTCAAATGAAAAGTTACAATGGTAATTGTAAAAGTCTGGTTTCATTGAAAGGATGAAAAGTCACAAGAGTGTAAAAGTATTGTTCATTGAAAGGGAAGATTTGGGATGCCTTTTCATCACCCCCCCCCCCCCCCCACCCCACCCCACCCAACCAAAATGCATACATGCATTGTTCATAAAATGAAGACTCCATTAATTACTAGCTCCCCTACTTATCTACTTATACCCCATTTCATTTAACACATCAATATTGAAATTAATACTATTAATCAAAATAAAATACATCAATTAAATAGTCCATGTTCAGTACTGTTGCGTGACTAGTGGGCTGGTTAATATACAGAGCTTAACAAATAAATATTCTTTTTAGGCTTAACGCCTTTTGGAAATAATTTATAAATTCAAGCCCTGTCCTGCATGACTTATGGGTTGTATCATATATAGGGCTTCACAAATAAATATTCTTTCTAGGATTACATACATAGCTCAGGATTGATAGAAATAATTAGTAAACTCAAGCCCTGTCTTGTATGACTTATGGGCTCAATAATCTATAGGCCTTTCAAAATCAATATTATGTCTTAAACCATTATTGCATAATAAAAATATAAACAACCCAAATACCAATATCACACCAACAGAGGTAATGTTCAATTATGTTCATACTAAACACTGGACCATTATTCAATAAAAAGACCACAACCACAACAACATTCCATACTACACCATTGACAACTTCCCAAACCATTGACAATATACTAGGCTGCTCATGCTTCTGAACTTAAAAAGAATTGTAACAACTGCACAAACCATTAACAATCTACATACACCACACCAACATAGCTTACAATCACCACACCATTATAACAACTTCCTTTGGGTCCTTCATATGAACCTACAGTGAAGGTGTTTTTGCATGCAACAGCAAAACCGTAAGCAACTGCAGGCTCTGAAAGAAATTATAAAAAATATATATTTATAAGGAAATGATGAGTCTCACCTATACCTAATAATCAACAGGGGTCTTCATTGTCTATGTCAGTGTCATCCAAGTTGAGGTGGGGTGCCAAACTGAGGTCGGGTGTGTGATTCCGGACACTTAAGCTTGTTATGTCTTTCTTTCTTGCACACCCTACAATAACATGATTTTTTTGTTAGTTTCCCTGTGCTACAAGATGGGTTTGTACAACTTTTTTTATTATATTCTTTTGCCCATAGTGCCCACACATTTGTTGCTTTCATTTCTCCCCAACATAAGATTTTCGATTATTCTTTGGTCTTCCTGTCAATCGCTTTTTTTCCATGGCAATACAACACGGTTACAAACATCATCAGTAATGTCCCACACTTCAGGATTCGGAACAGTGTTCACAACCATGGTGTTATCCTGTTTCAGTCATCCTGTTGTGAAAAAATCAGAACATAATACGTTGATGGGCATACCTTTCGGCCTGATACAAAAGACACAAAGATTATGTAAGCATGTGTACGTTGCAAGACTGTTATAAAATGTAAATTGAAGAATATGGCTATAAGCCTATAAGGCAGTTATAAAATATAAATAAACATTATGTGACCATACGTTGCAGCAGTCATGGCATGGATACAAGGCAGCTCATCTAGGTCTTATTCACAGCATGAGCATGAACGATGTTTTATGTAGATAATTGCTTCATTCCAATGGTCTTCTACCTTGAACCTATTGAAGGCAATTGGGTGAATCTGACACCTTTGCAATGATAATACCTTGTCTTTGATGTGTTGGTCCACATCCTCAGTCAAGAATGAGGGTGTTTATCTTGCATTGCATCAATGATCGTGAAACCAATGTTACAACAAATCTCTGATAAATTCGGTAATAGATATGATAGGCAACTTTCAGATTGCAAGTAGACAATAATTCATGTACTCTGCAATGTTGGTTGTCATCATATGGTACCTCTTCCTAGGGCTATGTACACGTGAACTTTAGAATGGATAGATTTCATCTCAGCCATTAAGCTGTCGAATTCCTCAACAATATATGCTTATATAGCACGATAGTAAAGATTAATCACTTCACCTCGCTTCCTACAATGTTGTTTCAGATTAATGGCCAAATGGTATGCACAAACCCAATGTGTTGCATCAGGAAATATTGGTTTCATGCTAATAGAGATACACGTGTGCCGATCTGAAATTATCAACATAAGTTCGGGTTACAAGATCACCCCGCGAAGTTGCTTCAAGAACCATGTCCAGGACTTTGAGCACTCGGAATTGGCAAACCCAAATTCCAAAGGGTATATCATCTCATTACCATCCTTGCACATCGTAACTAACAAGACTCCCCTGGTCTTCGACCTCAAGTGGGTCGCATCCATGGCAATAACCTGCCTAATAATTGTATTAAATCCCTCTATACAAGCTCCAAGTGCCATGAATCCATATTTGATCGGTTTTTCCTATTGGTTTCAATCTTCATTATCATCCCTGGATTACATTTTTTCAACATGTGAAAGTATATAGGTAACATCTTAAATGACTCCCATGGATCACCGGAAACATTATGCAAAGCGCAGTCCTTAGATTTGTACACTTTATTGTATGAGAGGTTTATGTCGTGTTTATCCCTCATGTCAGTCATTATATCTTTAGGATGGATGTGGCGTCCTGGATTCATAAACTTTCTTGAGAACAGTTGCCCTATTATCGGGGCACTTACACGATAAAAATCAACGTTGTAGTTTCCATTATCACCATATGTGTGCTTAGAGTCAATAGACGTAACATTCCAGTAGATCCCATTTCTCGACTTCCCTACCCTAAAAACCCATTGACAATCTCTCTTTTTACATATTGCATCGAATCGGATATGATTTGATCGTCGAACATTATACTCAAACCTCTATGCCAATGCATTCATTCCTAGAGCCCCTTTCAATGTTTTCTTGTCCCTAAACATATATCCTTTGAATATTGGACCTACGTTTTCATTGTATTCAAACAATCGTTTTGATATAACTAGTTGAATTGAGTACAGTTCTGACCCCGGTATTGTCCACCGTGTCATCGAAGAGGGTGTAGAACTGTTACGTGCTCCATCTGTTTCAGCTTATCTACAGTTTGTCCATGTTTTCCTATCACTGCTACACTCATCCTCATCCTCTGTATCAGAGGTTTTAGAAAATTCAAAATCAGCTACCTAATCCTATAAATGCTTGTTAGTCAATGCTGGAGTCCTCTAATCTTTCTCAGCAGATGTAAATCCAGGGAAAAACACTAGCCCAAATGGTTGGCTGCTACCACTCATTGACTTGAAATATGGAGTGTCAATTGGGGATTCTGAATTACTATAGGGTTTAACAGCCGACAGTATACATGAGTGTATTGTTGTATTTTTTTCACTTCGGCAGAATATGAAATACATTTTCAACTGCCTTTGGCTGTACAAATCTTTCAATGACTTCGGCCTTAATTTCAGTCCAGGAGGAATGATTATGCAAAAGCAAAGTGTCGCTCATAATGGATAATGTCCAACTCCCTTGCACAATTATAAGGTCTGCACTTAGCCTTATTTGGAATCTATCACTGCTAACCCCTATCCGTTGACATATTGTTTCCAACATTTTACTGTATTTATATTCATCGCATGCAAAGGTAATTGGACCCATCATCTGGTTATCAATCCAATGTCTATCACAGTGCACTATAAAGCCATCCATATTATATACACTATGAAAATACTTTGAAGTAAAAAGGTTATACAAATGAAGAAATGTAATAATAAAAGAATAACAAAATGACATTTTCAAATCTCTGGAACAAATTTCAGAACATATAAATAGAAACAATTGGTTTTAAATCTAACCATTTATAACCTGTAGCCAGTTGGTAAGTAAAACAATTGATTTTAAAGCCCGGGTCATGGAATTTTAAGGCCATGGACAATTAAATTTAAAGCCCTATATATTGATTTTCAGCCCTGTAAAAGGATTTCAGGCAATCAAAATGTATTTCAAGCCATACCACAAGGGTTTCAAGCCTTGAATAGAGTTGTCAAACCTAAAAAAACCAACACCCCCATAAGCCATAATGTCATTCATTAAACACTCGACACACAACCAATCATCACAACCAACTAAATACTCATCATAATCAACCAATACATAGGAGGTGTCATTCATCTTCTCTACCCAAGACAACAAAAGACAACACCAACAACAATGTTTCATATGTGTTCTGTTGTTGAATGTGGTTGGAATATTTATGTCCTTAGAAATCAGGCAATATTGGGTTGTAAAGTATTCGTTCTTCCCTTTCCAACCTTGTTAGTTGGCACAAATTAAACATTCTCATAAATTGACTTTCTTAATGATACAACCTCTTTTTCTAGTTGCTTGAAATCATAATTGTTAGGATTATGCTCGATAGCAAGAGTATAATAATGTATTTGACAATTTTTTCATATTAATAAAATGATTTCTATTTTAACAAATCTTATAGCATTTATAGTTTAATTATTATAATTGTCAAAAGTAAATAATCATAAGGTCAAAAGACTATAAGAAAAGAAGAATTGTTCATACATCTAGATATGTATAAGGTAGACACAATTCTTTAGTTAGTCTTGAATAACATTCACAACTTAAGATAAAAGGTTGGGCGCCTTTATCTTGTCAAAGTTGTAGATTCTTTTGCTAGCATTTGAGTGGGATCAAATGTGTTATGATGAGTCTAAAATCATCAAAGTATGGTGTCTTTGGGCAAAAAAATCTAGTGCATTGGGTGCATTGAATAGGATCAAAATAAAATACTTTATCTAGAACCGTTAATGAATAAAAGTTTTCATTTGAAGACAATCAGAGAGTCTATCTCAATCCTGAGATAAATGATGGACTTATGGTTGCAAGTGTTATCATTTGAGCTATCAATGAGTACGATTATATAGCATAGTCTATCCTCGATAGTTTGGTGGTATTCATTTGTTAATCGATAGAGGGCTTCATTTATAGATATGGGCATCGTGGCTCCATTTATTGAATGAGAGTAGAATACCATCATATGGATATTTTGAGGTTTTGGATATTTTGAGGTTTTGGATATTAAATATTAACGTTAGGTTTTCAATAGTGACTATTGAAATATAGCTTCTGGACAGGTCAAAATATCAAAGGTCAAAATATCAAAGTTCAAAATGTGGTCATATGAGTAAATATGATAACTTGGAGAGCTATAAGCGGTCTATGAGCTCCTGGCGATTACTGGTATTCTTCACGAGGATACACTTTCTCCAATAAGGTTGTCTAGGGTATGAGTGAGTAACATCAACTTATTCTATCTTTATTTAAGAGTTCAATTTTAGTTCTTTAGTGGAATGAACTAAAATTAAATAGATCGGACCTAAGTGAATCATGTGTTGATTGTGATTGGGTTGTGTCTATTGGAGCTTAAATTTAGATAGCCTGCCAAGATTCCCAATCCACACGAACTTGCATGGATCACTTGATATATACTACCGGACCAATTTAGGGGTCCATTTAGAATTGTATTAAGGCATGTGAACTTGTTTCTTTTTGTAAGAATAGGTCTAGTTTACACGTGGACTTTTTATTAAGGTCCAATGGATTTAATAAAATAAGAAAAATAATATATGGCCCATA
Organism: Dipteronia dyeriana; assembly: GCA_032871835.1. Lineage (NCBI taxonomy): Eukaryota > Viridiplantae > Streptophyta > Magnoliopsida > Sapindales > Sapindaceae > Dipteronia > Dipteronia dyeriana. Next base: position 25,039,780 of record CM065297.1, on the reverse strand, counting down.
TATATGTGTTGGGCGGCAACGCTATTTAGAACAACTTAATTATATTATTTTTATTTTATTATTTAATTAAATGGAAATTAATTAATTTGATGATTAATTAATTATTTAATTAAAAGTCAAAATCTTTTTCTATTAGGAGATGCTCTCCTAATATTAAACTATTGTTGGTAGTATAATTAATATTAAAGACTATATTTGATAAGTAGATAAATAAAAGGAATTATTATCCTAATCAAATTAGGAAGTCTTTAATATGGTTACAAATACACTATTGAGTTGGATTAGGAGTCTTGGTATAGGAAAGAATTCCTTTTGGAAAAGGATTCCTTTTGGAAAAGGATTCCTTTTGGAAAAGGATTCCTTTTGGAAAAGGATTCTTAACCACCAAGTAAATCCATCTAAGGATAGGATTCTTAACCACAAAGTAAATTCATCTAAGGATAGAATTTGGTCTCCTATATATATATACTTGTAAATTTCGACCAAGCATGAATTTTTGGTGTGAGAAGTTGTTTTTTATTTGTTTTTTATTGTTATAAAAAAAACTCCGTACAACTCATCGTGTGAAGAATTCGGCCAAGCATAGAGAAAAGAGGGAACGTTTTTGTTTTTGATAGTACACTAGTATCTTTTGCACCAAAAGGGTTTGAGAATTTGGTCTCCTATATATATATATACTTGTAAATTTCGACCAAGCATGAATTTTTGGTGTGAGAAGTTGTTTTTTATTTGCTTTATATTGTTATAAAAAAAACTTCATCCAACTCATCGTGTGAAGAATTCGGCCAAGCATTGAGAAAAGAGGGAACGCTTTAGTTTTCGATAGTACACTAGTATCCTTTGCATCAAAAGGGTTTTATGTACAACATCGAATCAGGGTTCACGCGAGTTTCGATCAAATTTATTGATAATTCACAAGTGACCGGACGTTCTTGGTTTTTTCTCTTGGAGGATTATTGTGACTAACAAAGAAGAAGATTTTGTTTGTTTCCATTCTCAGGTATACAATTTAAAGAAAGGGAGCTCACACTTCTAGGTGGTTCACTTTCGTGATTGGATAGGAAGATCTTACGGATTCAATTCGACGCTAGTTCAATCGTCAGGAAAAAATAATGTACGATACTTTTTATATACATCAATTAATCTAGGGTTAAGGTTCTTGTTATTTAAAGGGAAAAAAATATTTATAGGCAAACCCTAATTTTTTTAATAAAATTTTCTCACGCTTCCGTTGCGTTTTGAACCGTTTTTTCCCTTCAATAATAACCAAAGAATAATGATCATCAAAAATATCATAACCTCATTCTCAACTATGGAAAAAATCAATAAAAATCTGTAACATATTTCGAAGGTTCTGATGCACAGATTTAAAGAAACACTCACCTACAGCCGATGGATTCATTTCACAATTCGAAACCTCACACTGAGCTAATCATTCCTTCCTCAATCAGTATCGCCTTGCCTTCAATCTACAAGTCACAACTAGCAGCTACGGTATCTTTACCTTCAATTCAATCTATCTCTGCCATTACTCAAAATCATGCTTCAACACGAACTTTTGAAGACTACAGAGACAAACCCATCATCCCCCGTCGTCCTCATCACCTTTATCTCACTTTATCTCTCTGTTTTTAGGGTTTCTATCTTATTTTTGGAATTTCTCTGTTGAAAATACTTGATATAGAATTTTCAATGAATATGACCAATACTTATGCCACGAAGATGTGGAGAACTGAAGATAGGGAAGAAAAGAGAAGAAGCGAAAGATGGAGATGAATGTGACGGAATTCAATTGGGCTCGTGGAAAGCAGGGAAGGGAAGGGAAGGGAAGGGAATGAAAGGGAAGGGAAGGGAAAGGTAATTTCAAAAAATAGAAATATTTAGGGGTATTCTTGATATTACGCCCCCATTTATGTGGAAAGGGTAATTTAGTCCAATAGGGGACATTGTTTCAATACTGGACACTTTTGTAACAAAAACATAATGGGGACATTTTTGTTCTTCCAAACATATAAAGAGACATTTTTAAAAATTCCTAACTTTTTTTTTACAGTAAACTCCTTGAACTTTCATTTATTAAAAGAAGTTAACAAGATAGTAACAAAACTTTATTTCCGTCCATTTTTTGTCACGTGGGTTCATACCAAGGGGTAAATCTAGAATAACATAAATGGTTAATTACACCAATGCCTTTGAATTACACACGAGGTATGAACCTTTTTTTTTTTTTTGCTGTAAACCCTTTGAACTATAGAAAAGTGATAATAATGGACGAATGGAGACGAGACCCACTTTTCGTCAACCTTCTCGTCATATGCCTTGCATGTGTAAGGGAAAAATTGGAATAAAATTGTGAATGTTTATTTATAAAGATTATTATATTAACAAAAAGTAGTATATTAAAAACACACACACAAAAAACAAAAAAAAATCCATATCCAATCATCCAAACAAACTAGATTCCATCTTCTTCTCCATTTGTGAAATGTTGAAATCTCATCTCCTTTTCATTTGTGAAAACCCATCTCCATCTCCACAAACTTCATCTTCTTCACTTGTTTCTTACCTGAATCATCCCTCTCTCAATGTCTACTTCTCTCTCTCTCTCATGGGTTTTAAGCAAAATGAAAAGACCTTTAATGATATAATCAATCGTAATCAAAAATCCAATTTGAAATCTCATCCCACCCATCTCATTTTTCCATAACTCAACCACTTCTTTCATGAATCTCTGCTAGAAATCTCATCTCAAACCTATGTGATAAGATCAAGATCGAGAGAAAGAGATCCAACCCCAACTCAAAAATCAAAAATCGAAGGATTTACCATCGATTTCTTCAAAAATCCAGAAATTCGACGATTCGACCCATGAAGACCCAAAACTCAACGATTCACCGATGGATAAAGGTGATTCACTGATGGATCCTAAGAAAAAGTAGCAGATAAATGGAAGATCTGTCAAGATCCATTTGTTTTTAATTCAGTTATTAATATTATTTTTTGGAATTATATGAATGGTTTTTTTGTTGATTTGTTTGATGTTGGATCTAGTGTGTGTTGAAGTGGGTGTTTGATTGTATAAAACAATTGTGGGTTTTGTATTGAATTCAATTTCAACGATGGTGGTTAGGGTTTGAGTTGGTGATGATGAAGATGAAGATGATGTTGGTAATTTCGATTTGGGCGGCCACCAGATCTGGGTTTATTTTTCATTTTTTTTCATTAGGTGAAGATCTAGATTGGATCTCCACATTTAAATTTAAATTTTTTTTAAGAAAAATATATATATATAAGACAACTGTCAAAATACGAAGAAGAAGAAGAAGAAGGTTTGGAAAATGGGATTTTAAATTGGGAAATACATTACAGTAATTTTTTTATGTTATTCCATATTTGTCTCTTGGCACAAACCCACGCGAAGAGCACGTGACAAAAAAAATGGGCGAAAATGAAATCCCGTTACTATTTCGTCAACTACTGCCAATGAATAGAAGTTCAAGGGGTTTACTGTAAGAAAAAAAAAGTTCAGAGACACATTGTTACCTCGCGTATAATTCATGGGGCATTGGTGCAATTAACCTTAAGATGTTATTCAAGATTTTCCCTTGGGTACGAACTCACGTGAAGAGCACGTGCAAAAAAAAAGAACGGAAATGAAGTTCTGTTACCATTCCATCAATTTCTATCAATAAATGAAAGTTCAAGGGGTTTACTGCCAATAAGAATGTCTAGGCGGCACATTGCTACCTTGCGTATAATTCAGGGGACACTGGTGCAATTAAACCTGCGATGTTATTCTAGATTTGCCCCTTGGTACGAACCCACGTGAAAAGCATGTGACAAAAAAATGGACAGAATTGAAGTTTCATTACTATTCTGTCAGTTTCTGTCAATAAATGAAAGTTCAAGGGGTTTACTGCCAAAAACAATTCAATAGGCACATTGTTGTCTCGCGTATAATTCAGGAGAGATTTGTGCAATTAACCCTAAAATATTTTATTACAAAAAAATCCAACACAAATTAACTAATAAGGACTAAATACTTTAATTAAAAACTAAATTTAATAACATAACATAATCGTTATCAAATTTATATTTTTAAATTTTTTTCGTTTGTATTCTTCTATTTTCATTTTTGTGTGTAATATTAGAGTTGGAATTAACATATAATAGAAAGAAAAAAATCTATAAAAAAATCAATCGAATGTAATTTTCTACAATTGCATTCGAAATATACAAAATAAACTTAACAATTTTTCTAATTCAAATAATTCCAAACAATTGCTTTAAACTTTCTAAGTTGATGTTCTAATTCAATACTTTGTCTCTAACGAAATAAAATGTAAAGAAATCATATTAAACAAATCTATCACATAATAATAATAATAATAATAATAATAATAATAATAATAATAATAATAATAATAATAATAATAATAATAATAATAATAATAATAAAATAAGTAAGTAAATAAGAGTTGTGTGTATTAAAACCTATCTTATTTATATAAATACCTAAAAACAGTAGTAGATAGAGCTTTGAACATGATCAAATCAGGTAAGTGAGTGTAGCAAGTACAAATTTGGATACCAAAAATAAACATTAAAATTTCAGATTTAAATGTAAAATTATTTTACAAAAAAAAAAAAAGTTCATTATTAGGTAGAAATTACTAAAACTAACCACATATAATATGGAAAATTCGTTTTTAACCACAAACGAAAATTTATTCATTAATAACCATTTTTAAAAAAAATTACTTGAATACCCTCATATGAAAACCATCCTCAAACACTCTTTTTCTCTTTTTCTCTTTTTCTCGTTTTCTCTTTTTCTCTTTTTCTCTCCCCGATCTCTCCCTCTCCCCATCGATGTTGTGACGGTGATTCATCACCGGCACCATCGCCAAGGCTGGCGAATCGTCACCGGCCTCTTCTCTCTCACACCAAACCTCTTTTTCTCTATCATGCGCCTCTCTCTCCTCTCTTTCTCTCTCTCTCCCTCACCTCCCTTTCTCTCTCACTCGATATCGCCGGCTTGTCGGAGTGCCGATGTGCTGTCGCCTGGGCTTCACGACCATCCAGCATCACCGTCGAGCTCCCCCTTCACCGATGATGTGATATGTAGAAAAACGAGGAAGAAAACGAAAAATATAAAAACCTAGAACATTTCAAGTTTTAACATTTCAATTTAGTCAAGATTTCAAGTATCAAGATAAAATGAAAAACCTAGAAACTCAACATTTTCAGTTTTAACATTTCAATTCAGTCCAGATTTCAAGTTTCAACATTCCAATTTAAATAAGATTTCATGTTTTTAGGCAAGATTTTAAGTTTCAAATTTTTAGTCGTGATTTCAAGTTTGGTTCCAGATTTTAGTCATGATTTCAGGTTTGCTTCCAGTTTTAAAGAAAAAATCAAATCCATGGGTATTTTTATAATTTATGAACATATACTGAATTAAAAAAAATGGTTATTAACGAATAAACAAAAGTGGTTATAAACGAAAGTTTAATATTTCTGATGGCTATTTTTGGTTTTCTCTCCATTATTATTACCTCTTTTTATGCGATCATGTATCATTACTGCTTAATCTTAGATTGGATGACATATCACTTGTTGAATACATACATCAACACTATAATTTTAACTAAAACCGGAAAAAAAATACTTTTATATAAATTTTAAAAAAATACCAAAGTTATTTTACGATGAGTAATACCCGAAACCCTTTTTTTGATTGCCACGGCTGACCTGAATCTGGAATTTTAAATATGAAGTCAAACGAATATAATTCAATACAAAACAAATATGAGATAGTATAAAGAGAGACGCGTGATAATGTCTTGCAATTTGTATTACATGAACTATACAAATATATAAAAAATAAAATAAAAATAAAATAACTCAAATACCCAAACCAAATCACATGTTCACTTACATTTAGAACCTACCATGTAGATCTATTAATCCTAAATAGGAACTAAAAAATAATACAATGAAATATAACACAACAAAATATAAACATTTAAAAAAAATTGAAATATAAAAACGTGAAATCGTAGATAATGAACCTTAGTGGCTTTTATAGGCTGTGAGGATTTGGTCATATGGTGACCGAAAGAGGAGGAACCCAAAGATGTCATATAAACATCGGTGTTAGAGTGTTTGAATTGAATGATCCTAAAATGTCATATAAACATTGGTGTTAGAGTGTTTGAATTGAATGATGAACAAACAAAGAAAAAAACATAGCAAAAGAGAATAAGAGTTTTTGACCTTTTATTTTTGGTAGAAATTATCGGGATGTTCAAACTCAACAAAAATTATATAAAAGGTAACAAATGTCCATTTTTATTTTATTTTTTTACTAAATTGGACATGAAATGTCAACTTGTGATTTTTTATTTTTAATTAATTAATGAGATAATGAATAAAAATGAAAAGTCAATTCCATAACAAATGTCCCTTAAAAGAAATTCCCAAAACAAATGAAATAATGAATAAATTCTCTTATTGAACTTAAAATAAAATAACTTACCAAATATTATAATTATAGGTAACTAATTAACAAATTTTTTTTTGAAATTTTACAATACTTCAAAAAAAACTAATAATTTATGGTTATTGGAAAAAAAAATTTCCTTTTTCTCTTAAACTTACCAAATATTGTAATACTTCAAAAAAAAATCAATTTTGAGATTGGTTAAGAGAATTTATTCACTAAACTATTAATTACGTGATTATATCTTGATTCAAGAAAAAAAAATATTAAAAAATATTATAATTAATAACTTATCAAATAATATAATGTAAATTATGAGACAAGATCCATGGCCTCAATTTTTTAGATAAATTTTAACATACTTTTATAGTCTTAGGATCTAATGATATTGGAGGGGTTTAGATTTGATGATTTATTCACTCTCCTCTGGCTCTCTAATTAATTCTTGAATTGAATTTAACCCATCTCCCTCTATTAAATTTAACCGTTTTCTCTCTCTTAGCAATTATTTTTCTTCTTCTTCTTTATTGTTCCCTTCCAGTTATAGAGCGATGATATGCCGATACAAGGTGCTAGCAGCAGATTTTCTCTTGTGTAAATCTTCTACTACTCATATATTCAAACCTCTCTTCATGAGCTGGGTTGAGAAACTACATATTTTATTTTACCATTCATGCTCTAGATTTATTTGAGTTTTTCTCTGATAGGCACGCAACTATGGGTATACTTATAACATTTATCCACCTCATCACTTTTTATTAAAAAAAAATATTTCAATTTGGTCAAATAATACTTACATGGTAAAAAGTGATAAGGTCGATAAGTATACTATAAGTATGCCCACAGTTGTGTGTCTACCAGAGAAAAATTCAAATTTAACTATCTTAATACTAGGGATGAGCGTAGAAGCCCAATGGGGCGGGGGAGAGTACCCCCACCCCAACCCCCACCCCCATTCCTCAAACCTCCCCCCACCACCTCTCCCAAAATCCATTTGGGGGGGGGGGGGCAATGGGGGGGACGTTTTGGTGGGAGGTTCCCCCACCCCTACCCCCAAAACCCATTTCCCCCATTTCATTTCTTTTTCAATTCTAAATTTCAAATTTTTAATCCGAAAAACAATAAAAACATAATAAAAATACAATACAAAATCCAAAATACAATACAAAATTATTACAAAATACAATCTGTTCTTATCAATACAAAATAATTGTATAATACAATTGGTTCTTGGCTTGAGTTAGAGACGGTGCCCTCGTTTAAATTTACTAGGGTAGGGTTAATGACTTGACTCTTAAGTTTAGATTTACTAGTAATACTAACCTAACCACCGACTAGTGAGTCCGTGACTATTGTAGTCAATAATCATGTTAATTTTAATACTTTAATATTATAATTTATAAAAATATATATATATATATATATATATATATATATATATATATATATATATATATATATTATTTTTGGGACCCAATGTTGTTTTGGGTTTAGGAGGAGGTACTCCCACCACCTCTCCCAAAATATGTTTGGAGGAGGCAAAGTTTGCCCTCACTCCCACCTCCAAAATCCATTTGGTGAAAAATTTACCCCCAAAACCCCATAGGGGCCCGTGGGGGATGGAGCCCCATAGGGAACAAACAACCCTTCTTAATACTATCACATTTTTTTTTGTACAGTTGATCTAATAAGAATATCCAATAAAGATTTATTTTTAATCCTTGAACATCTCCAGAAGGCAAAGCATTCTTAAAAAATAAAAACAATTTTGTAACTTCAAAAAAAAAATGAAGTGAAATTTTTTGATATGATTTAAAATAAAGATTTGTTTTTAAAAAAATTAAGATGTGAAATTACATTATTTTATTTTTATTTTTCATTTTCAAACAGATGCCGTAGAAGTAAAAAAAAAAAAGTTAAAAGCTAAAATGTATAAAATAAACTTTTGTGTTTTTAATAGGGAATATGTTAACACTATTTCAAAAAGAAAATAATACTTAATAATTAAAATCAATTATGAAATTAGTTAAGAGAATTTATTCTATTAATTATGTGAATGCCTTTTGATTTCCTTTTGATTTTTGATTTACAAAAGAAATTATACTATTAAAAATTATTACAATTAATAACTTGCCAAATATTATAAAATATATTTTAGAGATAACTAATTAACAATAATTGTTTTTTTGAAATATTACGACTAATTAACAATACTTAAGAAAAAAAACTAAACTATACGAAATTTATGGCTTGTTGTAAAAAAAAAGTATAGCTTCCCTTTTAAAATTACCAAATACTAAAAGGTAAGGCTTTAAAAATAAAAATAAAATTAAAAATTAAAAATCTATTATGAGGTTGGTTAGGGGAATTTTTTTACTATTCCATTAATTACTTGATTGACTCTTGATTACCAATAGTTTTTTATTTAGGAAAAAAAATATAATATTAAAAATTATTACAATTAATAACTCATCAAATATTATAATTTATATTATATAGATAAATAATTAACAATACTTAAAAAAAATTAATGTGAACTTATGGCTTGTTGGCAAAAAAAAATTATAGCATGTCTTTTAAAGTTACCAAATAAAGTAATACTTTCAAAAAAATATTAAAAAATAAAAATCAATTATGAGATTTGTTAAAATAATTTATTAACTATTTCATTAATTACGTGATTGCCTCTTAAATATCTATATATTCTTTATTTATAAAAAATAAAATTATTAAAAATTATTACAAATAATAACTACTTAGTAGTTATGAAAAAAAAATTATGGCTTGTCTTTTAAATTTTCCAAACAATGTAATGCTTCAAAAAAAATATTCAATATCCCATTGATAATGAGATTGCCTTTTGATTACCTATTAGTCTGTCAAAAAAAAGAGCAATATATATATATATATGGCATGTATTTTAAACTTACCAGTAATACTTAGGGGGGTGTATTGAATTAGGATTCTCGAGGACATTTAAAGACTTTATAAATCTAGGTATATTCAATTTGGACATTTAAAAACTTTAAAAGAGTCTATATTAATCTAGTGGTATTCAATTCGGATTTCTATGGACTTTTAAAGAGTATTTTCAAATCCAGATGTATTGAATTGAGACATTAAAAATGTCTATAAAAATCAAGGTGTATTCAATTGGGACAAGATTTTAAAGGATTTTTTTAAATCGTGGATTTTGGTGGACTTTAGCTTTCAAAATATACAAAATCTTGCTAAAACCCTTCTATTTTGACAAATGACCATAATTGGTAAATTTATTTGGGTAGCTTTTTCTATCTAGAAAATTATGAAATTTTTTATTCAGATAGAATGTTATGTCTAATATTAATCTGCAAAATTTTGTGATTTATAAATAAATATAAAAACTGTTATAAATTGTGGAGTGGACAAATGTCAATATTGATTTTAGTTGGACAGATTCGAGAAACAAGAAAACAATAAATGTTTTCATATACAAATGATCATGGATTAAATTGATAATTTTACTGTAGCATATTCTATTTGTCTAGATTATCAATATCAAATTTTGTAAGATTTAAAGTTGTAGAGAATTAATTAAAAATCGTGGATCAAATGGTGGTCAGTTGTGACAAAGTTTGGTTTAAGGTTATGCTTTTTTTTTCAATATTTTATATGTATCTTTGCTTGGTTATTCAATTAGTTGATTATTGTTTATTTATATGATTAGTTGAATATACAAATGTTTTATTATTGTTTGTTTGGTTATTCAATTAATCCATTATTGTTTATTTATATTCTTTCATAGTTATACTACTTAATGTTCTTTATACTATAGTGTGAATGAAAGATTTACTTCTTTTTGGGTTCATATATCTATTTATAGAATGAGAAATTTGCTTTATTTTAATTCATATTTTTTTGGTTTATATTTCAGTTTGTTTTAAGTAGTTCAGTGATTATAACTATTAGATGGTTAGTTAATTTTCTTACGTGCTTATTATAAATTATATTTGAATGTCTCAATCTATCTATAATAGAAGCCTGAGATAACAAATCCATAAAAGTATGAGATAGGTGTCTAAACAAAACCATAAAAGTCTAAGGTAAATTTGTAAACAAATCAATGAAAATCTATGTAAATTTATAAAAGTCCGTAGAAATCCATAAAAATCTGTCATTTAAAAAATGTCTTTAAATGTCCTCAAGATCATAATTGAATCACCCCCTTAAAAAAATAAAACTTACAAATAAATTATGGGATTGGTTAAAATAATTTATTCATTATCAAATTAATTACGTGATTGCCTCTGGATTATCTGTAGATTTTTTATTTATGAAAATTAAATTATACTATTAAAAAATATTACAATTAATAACTACTTAATAGTTTTGGCAAAAGAAGTAAGAATTTATGGTTTGTCCTTTAAACTTCCCAAATAATGTAATACTTCAAAAAAAAAATTATTCACTATCTCATTGATTAAGGAATTGTCTTTTGATTACATATTGATCTGCTATATATATATTGGTTTTCTTTTAATCCTACCAAATAATGTAATATTGCCTCTTGATTTGTGATTTATCGGAACACCTCTTGATTGCTTCTTGATTTGTGATTTATGACAAAACCTTTCACACCCATACAAATTTTCAATTAACGATGAAACCTATTAAAATTGGTGAGATTTTGAATTTATCAATTTATTAATTAATTGGTTAAATAATAATGGGTAGTGTTAACCTTTGTCTTTAGGAAAGACGATACTATATCTATCGTTTGACGAATATAATACTAAAATAAATGTACCAAATATTTGATAGAATTTTAGGGTTGACTTTCGACATTACTGCATCAAGATGAGCCAAAATGGTGTTTTATAGAGACAACCCTGAGAAACTAACAGACATCATGGAAGAATCTGTCAAGTTACCAAGTCTGGATTATAAGAAGTACAAAACACCCGTACATTATATTCAATAACAACACAGAAAAATAAAATAAAAATGATGGAGGATGCATCAAAATGTAGAAAAAAAAACGCATAAAAAGCGATCTAAATTTTTTTCTCGATATAAAATGGACTCTTTATCCTCTCATATTCACATAAAACTCCAATGAACAAAACACTCATAGCCAAACCCTTATTTACAATAAGTTGGACGCTAGAATTGGTTAATGCTGTAAATTCTTGTTTTTATGAACCTAAGCGCGTTCAGAGATCGAGGACCTTGTAATGAATTCTTTTAGAACTCTTCATATTACCTTACATTAGTATATAACTAATTAGCAATATATATTAAATAGGACAATTCATATTATGCAAGGCCGATGAACCTAGAAAGCCAAAGGTTTTTTAATTCAAAAAAATTGAAGAGTTTTTAATTATTGGAGAATTAAAATGAATATAAAAAAACTATATATAATTTAAAACCAATGCTTCCAAATAAATAAATTAATGCATTTAAATCTAAAGTTATAAAAAAAAATAACAAAGAAAAGGGAAGAGATATCAATTAGTTATTATAATTAAGTAATAAATATCTTGAATTTAATTACAAAGCACTAAAAAAAAAGAGTAGAAGAGAGGGAGACGAAAAAATGGGGGAGGTGGGAAGAATATTATGTGTTTATTTGGTTGAGCTTTCTACAGCTCAAAAGGTCTACAAATGTCTATTTAAACTTTTTAGAGTTATTTTGTTAAGCTTTTGAGATCGCCTATTTTAAATTCAGTAGAGGCTAATAGAAGGTAAAAACTCATGGGGAGGAGCTCCTATAAATAGATATTTAAAAAAAAAAATTCTACCAACCAAATAACTATAATTTATTTTTAAAAAAAAAAACTCTATATCTAATAAATCTTTTACCAATAGAGATTTTTCAAAAACCCAACCAAATAAGTTCTAAATCTATATACCTATTATTCTGGTTTTGTTAACATTGATAGAATTTAAAGCATTTATATCTAAAACTCTCTCACGGCGACACGTGGCGTTATGAGGGTCGGTTTGTATATATTATATAGATATAGATGTACATCCATTATTTACATCTATCACATCTTCAACTATATTAAATTCTTTATTTTTTAACCAAATAAATAAAAGAAAAATGAAAGCTTAAGCTAAACCCTTTTTTTTTTTTTTCTTTTAGGAAAAGAAACAAGTCGCCTAGTGGCTGTGCAGTGCGATCTCAACAGCCGACTCCATCTAGGATATTTTCAAGCAATCCCTAACTTCACCACAGTCATTTCCAGTGCTCATGATTCATTAAGACTAAGGATTCAAGTTCATGGCCAAACCATGAAAAAGGGTCACAATGAATTAAATTCCGAAGTAAGACTCTATTGTAAATTCAAAAAAAAAAAAAAAAAAAACAATAACTTCTCCAACACTAAAATCTGACAAAAGCCTAGTGAAACTACAATGATATTGTGAGATTTTTATGCGAAATTAAAGAATATCGAAAACATAATAGGATGACCCAAATACCCAGACACTTGGAATGGCGACTGTCCATATCATCGTTCTAGTAATCAGCCTATATGGCCCGCTTAAGACTTAGGTAGGCCTGGCTGCCGCGAGGAAGGCCTAGACCTTCCTAGATGGTCAAGCTCCAAGGCGGGCTAGGCGGAATCAACGTCGTTGACTTCACCCGTCAATTTTTTATTTATTTTTTCCAAAACGATACCGTTTTGGTCCAAAATGGCATGGTTTAGGCTTATTCGGCTTCACGGCTCAGGCATCGGTCGACGCCTAACGCTTACTAAAACACTGGTCCATATAAAAATAAATACATACAAACATCTATATCTATATAATATATAATAACTGACCCTCACGGCACCATGTGGGAGCTTCAACATTAAATTCTATATAATATTTATATTTTTATATTCATTTCTATATCTATGAATATCTATATATATATATATATATATATATATATATATATATATATATATGAATCAATTTTTTCAATAACTAATTGAATTAATTAATTACAATGAATAATTTTTTCCCTCATAACTCAAAAGCCATTTCCTCTCCGTCAATTCTCTTTATAAAACCACCTAAAATATCTCATGTTCTTATCACTATCTTATGTCAATTATTATTTTTATTATTATTCCGGTTGCACAAATAATTGTTTGATCAGCTTTTTACCTAATCCTTTGAGGGATGCGAGAAGTAACGGTTATACCATATGTGAAATGAAACGTGACACCAACTGCTTTAATAGAACTTCGACACTTAGTATGTGAGTACTCTAATTAATTCATATATAGTAGAGAATCCTTATTTCGATATTTTCTTTTCATAAACCAAACTTCTAGATTATTATTATTGTTGTTACAATTGTGTTTATTTGTTATTGTGTAGCCAAGCCACACAATACCCCATGACAGGTCGAAGTAGAAATCCAGAGCAGCAGAGGGACACATGTGATGGAAAGTTGCATACATGAACTATTTTCAAATGGATCGATGAAGATTTCATTTATATTTCTTTCCTATATTTTGTATTCTAACTATATAATTTTTCAAGTTTCTTCCTTGAATATAATTATCAGTTGTACTTTGTCCATATAAGAATTATTATTAATTGTGCATATATGTGAGTTTATTCTTTGAAATATATCCATGTGTTGTTTGGTATTGAGAATATAATGTTCTTAAGCAAATCACTAAGAAAATAAACAGTAAAAGTTGACCCTCAAGGCGCCACGTGTTGCTGTGAATGATCTTTAACTTAAATGCATTACAAACCGAATGAGTATGCAGTCTGTCCTAATTGACTCCTTAATTTAATATAAAATTAAATATATTTCTATTAATAAATATTTTTCTTTTGGTATTCTTCTGACTAAACATAGCTTTAGCCGTTAATTATATTTTTCTTTTGAAACTTAACCATTAATGAGTTGCTTTGGACTTTTGGCTGTTTATTATTAGTAGTATTCTTATTATTATCATTATATATAAGGAATCTGGACATTTTTATACTCCTTAATTTAATATAAAATTAATGGGTTAGGTAATATCAACTTCAAATTTTGACTTTAATTTGTGACTTCAACATTCATCTATCCATTTTCACTCAATCCAAGGGTTGTCATTAATCTTTAATTCATTTACTTTTTCCATTATTGGATTGAGTGAAAATGGATGGATGGATGTTAAAGTCACAAATTAAAGTCAAAATTTGAAGTTGATATAGTCTAACCCAAAATTAAATATATTATTATTATTAATAAATGTTTTTTTAATGGAATAATTATTTTTTCTTTTGGTATTCTTCTCAAATCAAGAGTCGATTAAGAGACAATCCCATAAATAAATCACAAATTTAGAACCAATCCCATAACTAATGGTATAATGATTAAATTCTCTCAATCAATATCATAAATAATAATTAATAAATAAAAACTTTTTCAGTTCTAGCGTTCCTCACTTTTAATTTCTTTTAAATGAGCAGTATTAATAATATTTTATTTTTTACATTAATAATTAAAACAATACACTAACATTAATTGATTAATCAAATTAATCAATAATTTTGTAATTGTAAAATCAAATTATTTATATATATATATATATATATATTAAGATCTCTAAAATCTGAATAAGCTTCACAATTAATTGAAATTTAGTATTAGGTAGGAACGTTTTGATCATCAACCACAAATCAAAAGTCAATTAAGAGATAATATCATAAATCACAAATTAAGAAGCAATCATATAATTAAACTCTTCCGTGTAGGGAGCATTAGTTTGAATGTAATTAATCGGATGAATATTCAATTTGGCCTAATTGATTCCTTAATTTAATATAAAATTAAATATATTCTAATTAATAAATGTTTTTCTTTTGGTATTCTTTCAATTAAACAAAGCATTAGCAATTAATTAGATTTTTTAAAATTTTAACCTTTAATGTGTTGTTTTGAAATTTTGGCTTTTATTATTATTATTACTCTCATTCTTATCGATGTATATAATGAATCTGGACAATTTTATACTCCATAATTTAATATAAAATTAATTATATTATTATTAATAGTTGTATTTTTAATGGAATAATTGCTTTTCTTTTGGTATTCTTCTCAAATCAAGAGTAAATTGAGAGACAATCTCATAAATCTCAAATTAAGAAGCAATCCCATAATTAAATGGATAATGGTTAAATTCTCCTAATCAAACTCAATTTTTTTAAAATAAAAACTTTTCCTATTTTACTGTTCCTCACATTTAATTTCTTTTTAATGGGATGTATTAATTTTATTTTATTTTTACATCAATAATTAACATATACACTAATATTAATTGATTAATCAAATTAATTAATAATTTTGTAAATGTAAAATCAAATTATATATATATTAAGATTAATGAGAATTGTTATTATTAAATCATATAATTTTCCTTTAATGTTTGATGAATATATTATCATATCTGTGTTTAATTGTTTATAAAATAAAGTATAATGGAGTCTCAAAGTGGAATAAAACTTTTGCTATTAAATAGTTATTAGTAATCATAATAAATTTTAATAATTTTTTATTTCATAAAGCACGTATCAATAGATAATCAAGAGATAATCCCGTAATTAATGGAATATTGAATAATATCTGTAAACTAATATCATAATTGAGTTTTAATTATTAAGTATTATTATTATTATTTGAAGTATTACATAATTTGGTAAGTTTATAAGACAAACCATAAAGTTTTTTTTTAACAAAAGTTATTATGTAGTTATTAAGTGTAATAACTATTAATAATATAATCATTTTTCATAAATCACATATCTTTAGGTAATCAAAAGGTAATATCATAATTAATAGGATGGTGAATAAATTGATTTTTAAATATTAAGTATTTTTTTTTAAAGTATTCTATTATGTGGTAAGATTAAAAGACAAACCATTTTATTTTTTACCAACAAACCATAAATTCTTATTATTTTTTTAACTATAATATATATATATAATCTTTGGTAAGTTATTTTATTTTATTTTTTATTCATTAAGAAAAATTATTAATTATCTCATTAGTTATGGAATTGACTCTTCATTCTCTTCATTATCCCATTAATTATGAGATTGATTATTGATTTTTTTATATTATTAATATTTTATCTTATTTTGAAGCCTTAACATGCAACGTGTCGGTATGAGAAGGCTTAATTATTACTTAGTTTTTTTAAAATAAAATTATATTCAACTATTCAGTTTTATATTTTTCAACTATTCATTTTTTTTTTCAATTAACTATTGATTTTCAGATTTAATGAGAATTATTACTATTATTAGATCATATATTTTTACTTTAATGTTTGATGAATAATATATTATCATAGAGTTTCAAAATACCACATGCTAAAGTTTAACATGACCATTAATTAATTTTATCTTTGAGATGTCAAGAAATAAATCTAGAAAAATGTCCCGTGATTGTTTTTCATCACCAATGCATCTAATATCTTAGACCAATAAATTAAATCATTAAAATATTATTGTTTTACATTTTATAATTCTCACACATCGTGTGGGATGTAATATATATATATATATATATATATATAATAGCTTTTTCTCCCACCTTTGATGTGGTTGAGACACGTGGCAATCATAAATGTTATTTATATATATATTTTTTAATTTTAATTATATCGTATCGTATCATATCATATCATATTATATATATATAATAGCTTTTTCTACCACTTTTGATATGGTTGCGACACATGTTAATGATATGAAATTTAATATTATATATAATAATAATCATATCATATATCTATATAATATATAAAAGTTGACTATCACCACACCACATGTCGATGTGAGGGAGCTTTGATATTTAATTTTATATAATATCCTTTAAAAATTCTAAAATTATATAAAAATTGACCCTTATCGTACCACATGTCATCATGGGGGAGTTTTAGTATTTAATTCTATATAATATCCTTTAAAAATTCTAAATAATATATATATATATATATTATATTCATTTCACTCACAAAAGAACAGGCAATCAAAAGTCAAGCCCATAAATCACAAATCAATAAAAAAAATCAAGAGACAATTCTATAATCAATTGGATATGAATAAATTCCATTAAAAAAGCTCATAATCAATGGGATAATGAATAATTCACTTCACCAATCCATTAATTAATTGAAAATAGTAATTAACTTATATTCATTTCAATCACAAAGGAAGAGGCAATTAAAAGTCAATCTCATAAATCACAAATCAATAGAAAATTAAGAAATAGTCCTATAATAAATGGGATATGAATAAATTCCATTAACAAATCCCACAATCAATGGGATAATGAATAATTCTTAGCAATTCAATTTTTCAACCCTTTATTTTCCGTCCTTTCATTTTTCATTCAATCTATAATTCAGTAATCAAATTTTCATCAAATCTTTCAATAATCTAGTTCAAATCTTTCAAAATTTCGAACTAGGGTTCTTCAAATGGCTATAAGAGCATCTCCAATGCAAGCGTGACTTATAAAAAAAAAATACCACGTAGGATTAATAGACATTCTGTTAAAAGATTTTTCTTCAATACAACCGTACATATTCAATTTCAAGTTGACGTGACAAAAAAAATATTAGACGTTGTCAACATGACCGTCTACTTTCATACGGTCTGTTGCATAACCCTTTTTAGATTGATTCATAGCATTCCCAAAAGACTCTTCGAATAAGATATTTGTTAAAAATAAAATAGCCACATCAGTATATTTTGCTCCAACAAACTCTTCAAATAAGATTCTTTAAATAAGATTTTGTTTCTCTCTCTTCAATATTGAAGAGTAATTTCTCTCTCTTCAATTATTATTATATTATTTTTATATCATATCATCATTAATACTTGACATCTATATTCTTTACATCTTTTTAATTAAATTCAATTAATATATAATAATTTTAATTTATAAATTTTATTATCATAAAAATTATACCATTATAAAAGTCTCATCTAGATCTTTAAAATGAGACTAATATTGAATATTTAATAATAACATAATAATAATATAAAAGTTATTGTTTATAGCTTGAAAAAAATGGAGGGTAATTAGATTTGTTGGTATGGGGGGAATTTTAATGTTTTCATTAAAATAATATAAATCTATTTCTAACGAGAGTCTTTTGGAAGGGTTCTTCTTTTTTCACTCCTCAAATATAGGTAAACAAATAAACATTTGAAGAGTGAAAATAGAAGAGTCTTTTGGTGATGCTCTCAGTAAACATTTAAAATTGACATCAATTTTTCATCTATTTTTTGTAAGAAAATAAAATAAAAAAATAAAATAGGAAATAAAATTGGACATGTTATTAAAACAAAATGTGTTTTAAACAGAAGTATTAAAGATCAAATTTTAAGTTGATCGTCTATCAAATCCATATTTATACCATTTATGAAGCAATTATCTTGACATTATTGTTATGTCAACAATAATTCATAGACAAGACATTTTCGCATTGGAGATGTTCTAAGTTGGCTCACATAATTCAATCTCTTAAGGTATCTCTGAATTTTTTTTTCCTTTACTTTTTGGGTAGGATATTACTTGAATTCTTGGGTTTTTGAATTTCATGTTATGTTCATGTGTTCGTGTTGATTTAATAGATGATATTTAAAGATATTTCGGATGGTGATCATTGAATGACCGTGGTTTCGATGAAGCACATCATTCAAACCTTGTGTACATGATTACTACAAATGAATTATATATATATATATATATTGATTATTGAGTTTTAATAAAATCTCTTTCATCAGGAACTGAATCAGAGGTTTCCAAAGTTTCATCTTCCATCCATGATTGTGTGTCGCGTTATCTACATTTAGAGGATGGTATTTTCTGCTCTTCAATTTTTATTTTTCTTTTTAATTTCATTGATTTTTTGTTCTGGATAATTGCTAAGAAAACGAGGAAGAAAAAATAATAATAGTATTTTGGATCCTTTGTAATTATACTCATTCTTATATATTTTGTTGGACTATGCAATTGAGCTTTCTATTGTTTTTGGTAATTGGTTGGCAAATTGGCTATTTTTGAGAGAACTGATTTTGAATTTTTTTTTTTTCATTTGTTTGCTGAACAACAAATAAAGGAGGTTTATACACAAGTTACTTTGTTGCCAAATCAAATGTAAGAAATGATGTGTCGGTTTTTATTGTTTATTTAGGATTAATTAATCTCCATGGTAAGGTCTAACTTTCAGTGAACATGTTATTCGATTTGGGTATTCTATTCTTATTTTATTTTATTTTATATAAATGTATATAAATCATGTAATACAAATGACATTTTATTCTTTTCACAATAATGCAAGAGTTATTTTTTATTATGTATTATTATAGAAGTCACATTAGAATGTTGTTTTTGTTGTTTTTTTGTACTATATTTATAATTTTATTTTATATTATTACATGTATAACAATGTCATTATATATCATATTGCTATTAATTACATCATAATAATAATATATTTCATATAATAGTCCATATTTATTGTTGTTAATTAGTTTCAAAATATGAAGAATCACTATTAATTATAATATATAATATAATAATATGGACAATCCTACGAAATTTATCCTATTTATTTTATTTTTAAAAATAAATTATATCATATTCATATTGTTTTATATAATATGATGATATGAATATATAATATGATGTCTCTGTTTAATGATATTAATTAGTAATATAATATGTTTAGCTTATATTATCGACATTCAAAAGACATTAATATTATTTATTACAAAAGATATTGATTAATTAATTAATTAATCATATTTGGTTAGTTTTATTATATAAGGCTGTCATTTCTTTGGCTGCTAAAGACTCCAATTTACAATAT
The DNA here is from genome assembly GCA_032871835.1 of Dipteronia dyeriana. Classification (NCBI taxonomy): domain Eukaryota; kingdom Viridiplantae; phylum Streptophyta; class Magnoliopsida; order Sapindales; family Sapindaceae; genus Dipteronia; species Dipteronia dyeriana. Next base: position 25,019,403 of record CM065297.1, on the reverse strand, counting down.
AGAAGTTAATATGCGAAGTGAACATGTGATAACAATTTCAGGATATATATTTCATGTTTAAAAATAGTGGTAGGCTTTTGCAGGAAGGGGTTCGTAAATTATATTAGTAGTCAAATTTTTTAATGTATTTTTCTTTCTAACATTTGTTAATTTCAATTGTAAGATTATATTTGTCGTATGTAAATTTTATTAGATGTACACGTCATTGACAAAGAGGATAAAATTGACAGGTGGACATCCGAATAAGCATTCAGAAAATATCCCGCAAGATACCTCCAAAGAAGAGGAACCCGAGTAAATATAAAAATAAGTATTGAGCAAAACCTACTCGGGATCAATTGACGCCATATTCTACTCGGGATCAGTTAACGTCGTTCGGGGTTTACTGACGTCATGTTCTACTCGGGATCAGATGACGTCTTTCGTGACCAGCTAACATCATGTTCTACTCAGGACGAACATGATGAAACCCGAATAAAGAAACCCAACACATAACTCATACACGAACCAAGAATCATGTTAAAATACGTAAAGATATCCGCTTCAAAGAAGAATTCCAAGATGAATAGAATACCAAACAGGAAAAAAGTTCCAAATCAGACAACGATTTTATTTCTTCAAAAAGACTACGTATTAATGAGGAAAAAAGTCATAACTGGGCTATATCACTAGAGTCTCATTCGATCTCTATGCAAAACTCCAAAATAGGAAAGAAGACAGACTACTCCAAACAAGTAACCAAATCATCGCTAAACACAGGAATCTTTCATTACTTGTACAAAAAGAGGATTAAGGTTCTATGTACATATAAATAGACCCATAATCTGGTCATAAAAAAGATATAGCAATATACAGAGAGAAAAAAAAGAGATCGAGGGTTGTAATCTTTATTTCGGCAGTGGATTTTGGCTCGGTTGATTATTCAACCACCCGTGGACTTTTTTCCAGTCATCGAAGTTTTACCACGTAAAACTTGTGTCTAATTACTTTCTCCTTCTCTCTCTCTTTGTGATCACGGCTAAAATCCAATCTTGCTGACTTTTTTATACATCCACAAATCGACATCAATAATTGGCGCTAGAAGGAGGGGTTTGAACCTCCGATTTAATTAAAGGTAATGACGAGAAGCAGAAACAGTTCTGGGGATATCCAAAAATCTCTAGATAATGTCCATATTGGCAGTAGTTCACGAGATCTCACCACAACCACCGAGAACCAACCAACATCTCTGGTGGGGATCCAACAAATCCCTCCGACCAGCAAAGATCTGACCGACGATTCTGTGAGGCACTACAACAGCTGGTGGCGGACGCGGCAAAGGAAGGAGTTGATCTACTAGTTACAGAAAAGACGCGACCTCCTAATCCTCCACTTATAAGGCTTCACTTGGTTATAATTGGTCCAGAACCAGATGCACCATAAACTGGAAGGAACTCCGTTCCAATTAGTCAGGTTGGACGTGAAACATCTGAAGAGGAGCAACCACGCCAAAGGTAGAGCCATGATCAGATAGCCCATAATAGACACTGCAAGCATGACCGACATAGGGATCGGTCGTCATCAGAGGATAGTGATTGGCACCATCGTAAGCATCGTCACGAAACCGTACGCTTCCAAGGACCAACCCGTGAGACTCGGCGACAAAGCGAATAGGAGCTTGAAAAAAGCATGACAGTCACTCGACGGTTTAACCATCATGGATACCTGGTGGGAGATAGAGACATCGTGATTCAGAGCCTGACTCGAGAGGTTGAAAACAATAGGCGTTAAACGGACGCATTGGTTAGACGTTATGGGTACAATGATTTGTCCGACGATGATTCTGATAGTCCATTCATTAGGGACAGCCTGCGAACCTCATTCCCAGAAAGATTCAGGATGCCGCACGTGGAACAGTTCAAGAAGGATACGGATCCTAAAGAACACATCAAACGGTCTATGCCTCAACTTTCCACAAACTCTAGGAGACACAAGCTCAAGATGGTTCGGAAGGTTGCCCCCAACAAGCATCGGAAGTTTCAGTGAATTAAGCAGAAGCTTCTCAGGACAATTTCTAGGCAACGTTCACATGAAAAAATCAATGGCTTACCTTTCTCAACTGAAACAAGGGAAAGATGAGTCGTTGAAAAAATACCTAGGAAGATTCGGTTAGGTGATATCAAAAATCGGTAGTGCAAATGACGAAGCAATAATTGCTGCATTCATAAATAACTTACAGAATGGACGGCTATCTTTTGACTTGAGAAGGGTCCGTCTAACCAGATATACATATATGATGGACATGGCAGGAGGATATGCACTGGCCAAAGAAGAAGAGTTAGCCACGGGAGGATGCTATATGAACGGAGGAAAACCCGAAAATGATGCCGAGTTAAAGATACAAAACCAAAAGGGAAAACAAAAAGGAAACGACAAAGAAAATAGCAAGGACGGAGGAAGTGGACGTAATGCTGACCAGACCACGGAGAAATTTCGAGGAAAATACGCAAACTACACCCCTCTCCAAAAAAAGCAGGAAGAAAATAATCTGGTAAAAGAGCCACGCCGACAGTCTCAGTTTGCCCGGTAAGATACAACCAAATACTGCAGATTCCACAAGGAAACCGGTCATGAGACTTCCAAGTGTTATCAGCTCAGGGATTACATAGAAACCCTCATTCGGGAAGGACACTTACATGATATAATCTTGAAAAGGGATGAGAGGCCAGAAACAAAGAAAGAGACCAGGGTCGATCATAGCTCTGGTCGAAACCAAAAGCCCAGCCCCAAGGCCAATGAAGTAATACAAACAATCTTTGGAGGACCATCAACTGGAAGAAGTAACCGAGAACGAACACAGGAAATCAGAGAAGCGGTGGAGGCAAGACAGAACTTTGACTTGAACTCAGTCGAACCAGACCCGAAAAGGGTAAATGAAGGATGAGACTCAATAATATTAACAGAAGTTGACTCGCATGGGGTCGATGTTCGACCAAACGACGTCCTGGTCATAAGTGCCAGAATTGGACATAGGGAAGTCAGGAGAATCTTAATAGACCATAGAAGCTCGACAGATATTCTCAATGTAGCTGTCTACGATCAACTCAGATTGGATCGAAGGATTTACAACTTTTTCATACCCCACTCAGAGGATTTGAGGGAGTTGAGGTTAGGGCTCTCAGGACGGTAAAGTTACCCGTAAAAATTGGAGTGGCACTGTGTCAAAGAACAGTTTTACTCGATTTTGTAGTGGTAGACTTAGATAATTGTCCATATAACGCATTGCTAGGTCGGCCATTCTTGAATAAAACAAAGGCTATAACAGCTACTTATGCCTTAATGATCAAATTCTCGATCGAACAGGGGGTCGGAGTAGTCAAGGGGTCGGAGTAGTCAAGGGGTCCCAGGAGATGGCCCGAAGGGCTAATCTGTCGGTTTACAAAGATAGAAACGACGGTGAACAAGTATGCACCATAACACAGCCAAGTCAGAATAAAGAGTCACTATCATTTGAATTTGATCCGAGGGAAGAACCAAAAGAGTCCAAAAATGAACCGGTCGAAGAATTAATTTTGAAAGAAGATGAACCAGATAAGAAGATCAAGATAGGGGTCAATTTAGAAGGGAAAGTTAAACAAAGCCTCACTAATCTGCTCAAAGAATATAAGGACGTGTTCGCTTGGAGTCATGAAGACATGTTCGGGATAGATGTCCGAATAATATATCACCATCTCGTGGTAGACCCGAATGTAAAACCAGTAATACAAAAGAGAAGGTCTTTCAATCTCGAAAGAAGCCAGATAATCAAGCAGAAAGTGGAAAAAATACTCGTTGTAGGGTCAATTAGAGAGATTAGCTACCCTCAATGGGTAGCTAATGTGGTCCTCGTCCAAAAGAAAAATGGTCAATGGAGAATGTGCGTAGATTTCACAGATTTGAATAAAGCATGCCTAATAGGCAATTTCCCACTGCCAATGATAGATCAATTGGTTGATGCTACATCAGGTCATGAATTACTCAAATTCATGAACGCCTACTCAGGATATAACCAAATCCGGATGAACAAGGCTGATGAAGAAAACACGGTATTCACAATCGATCAGGGCTTATACTGTTACACAGTAATGCCCTTCGGATTAAAAAATGCAGGGGCAACATACCAAAGGCTGGTCAACGGAATCTTTGCACGACAAATAGGAAGAAACATGGAAGTCTACATAGATAACATGTTGACCAAGAGCATCTCGGCAGACCAGCATACTTCAGACCTCCGAGAGACGTTCGATGTTTTGAGGAGATACCAAATGAAGCTGAATCCAAACAAGTGCTTATTCGGAGTTCCTTCAGAAAGGTTCATGGGTTTCTAAGTTCACCAAAGGGAAATCGAAGTAAATCCTGAAAAGATCCAAGCCCTACAGAAAATGACCTCACCAAGGACGCTAAAAGAAGTGCAGCGCTTAACAGGATGCTTAGCTTCTTTGGGTAGATCCATCTCAAAGGCCACAGACAAATGTGCTCCCTTTTTTAAAGTGATTAAAAAAGGAAAAAGACTTGAATGAAATGAAAAATGCAAGCAGGCATTCTTAAAAATCAAGGAGTACCTAGGGCAAGCTCCCATCCATTCAAAACCAAAAATGGGAGAGATACTCCAGTTCTAGTCAGAATAGAAGGTGGAGTACAGAGGTCAGTGTAATATACCAGCAAGGCATTTCTATCATCCGAAACTAGGTACCCGCAGATAAAAAAAATGGCTCCGGCATTGGTTTCAGCAGCAAGGAAGATAAGGCCATACTTTCAGGCTCATGCAATTCAGGTTCTCACCGACTGCCCACTTAAGCAAATTTTACAGAATCCAGAAATTTTAGGAATACTAACCAAATGGGCAATCGAGCTAAGTGAATTCGATAACCAGTATGTCCCCAGGACATCCCTCAAAGGCCAAGCAGTGGCAAATTTTATAGCAGAATTCACATAACCAAACCTGGAAGCAAAAAAGATGTTGGGCAAAAGTTGCCCATGGAAATTATATGTCGATGGCTCTTCAAACACTCACCACAGCGGGGCAGGGATCGTAGTATGCACCCTGGAAGGAGATGATGTCGAGTGTGCCATGAGATTTGACTTCAAAGCAACAAATAATCAAGACGAGTACGAGGCTATATTAGCTGGACTCAGAGTCTGCATAGCCCTTGGAGCAGATGAGGTCGAGATATTCAGTGACTCACAAGTAGTTGTCAACCAAGTCCTGGATGAATACCAAGCCTGAGATGAAGGCAAAATAACATATCATGACATAGCAAGACATCTCCTTCAGAAATTTAAAGAATATAAGATTGCCCAGATCACCATGGAGGAGAATGAAAAGGCAGATGCCTTGTCCAAACTAGCATCAACAACGACCACAATCAGGCCAAAAACTATTCAGGTCACACATCTCCTCAAACTGAGCACAACTGAGCCAAAAAACTTTGAAATCTCAGAAATCCGAACATCGACAGATGGTTGGATAACTCAGCTAAAAAGGTTCCTGGAAGAAAGCGTGCTCCCGGAAGATCCCTTACAAGCCAAACGTATCAGGTATCGGTCAACAAGATACAAATTGATCGGAGGAGAACTATACATAAGGGGGTTTTTCCGAACACTCCAAATATGTGTATCAGAGGAAGACGCATGTCAGATATTACAGGAAATCCACGGGGGAGTTTATGGAAACCATACTGGGGGTAAAAGTTTAGCACACAAGGTTATTATTGGCCCACTTTATTCTCAGATGCACAACGATGTTCGGAGAGCTGCAATACTTGTCAAAGGATTGCCAATGATATCCGACAACCCCCTGAACAACTTAGAAACCTTACGTCCCCATGACCATTTGCTATGTGGGGCTTGGATTTAATTGGCCCAATGCCAGTAGGGACAGGGGGTGGAGCGAAGCATACAATAGTAGCCGTTAACTATTTCACGTAGTGGACAGAAGCTGGAGTCTTAGTGCATATCACAGAAGCAAATACCACAAATTTCGTGAAGAAAAATATACTTTACAGGTTTGGAGTCCCAAACACTATCATCACTGACAACGGCACCCAGTTCGATAATCTGAAACTCAGATAGCTGTGCAAAGAGTACCAAATTGCCAATTACTATGCCATACCTGCCCACCCTCAAACAAACGGGAAAGCTAAAGCAATAAACAAAATCATCAAGCATACACTCAAAGCAAAGCTAGGTGCCAAGAAAGGAAGTTGGGTTGAAAAACTTTCTGAAGTATTATGGGCATATCGGACGACAACAAGAACTTCAACAGGAGAGACTCCATTCACTTTAGCATTTGGAACAAAAGTTGTTATCCCCATTGAAACATCATATGCATCACCCAGGGTCGGCCTATACATTGAAGATCAGAATGTTGATATGCTGTTACAAAGTCTAGATGAGCTAGAGAAGAAAAGGGAGAAATCCCGAATACGAAATATGGTATATCAACAAAGAGTAGCTCACCACTACAACTCTCATGTTCGAGTCAGGAAATTCCAACTAGGAGACCTGGTACTCAGAAAAGTGTCGCTGAATACAAAAAATAAAGCTGCAGATTCCTTGGTTGACAGGTGGGAAGGCCCATACAAAATTGAAGGAGGAGCAGGCCATATAGCATATTGGATTGCACGACCAGATGGATGGGTCTTACCCCGACCATGCAAGGCCTAATACCTGAAGATTTTCTATCCTTAAAATTTTGTTTCCTTTTTTAGTTAGGACAATTTTAATCAGATCAATTATTAGCTTTGGAATTTAAATCATTGTTGGTTTTGCAGTTATAAATAAAAATCAAACTCGGGATTTTTGAAAAATAAAGCATATGATAATAAGAACATATGAAAGACGAGTATGATAATAAGAACATGCAAATAGAATACTCGAGACCATTGATTCCCGAATGGGCGGAGAAGCTTGAAGGAGCATGCCAGCCGAGCAAGGTCATTCGACCTTAGCAGAAAGGCAAACTCGATGCACCGGATTCTAGAGAACGGCTCGGGGCGTTGTCGAAAAAAATTCAGGTGAAATGCGCAGCTGTGTTAAGCGGTTCGAAAAGCTTAACGATTCGAAAAGCTTAACGATTCGAAAAGCTTAACGATTCGAAAAGCTTAACGATTCGAAAAGCTTAACGATTCGGTAAACCCTTACACAGAAAATCGGGGAGACGTCCTTGGTAATGTGTGAAGACTCAAACATATGATCATGGTGAGCTTTGATGTAATGTTTGGGTAATAACCCGAGTATGAAATACAAGTAAATCCACTCGTTTGTTTCAAGATGGCTCGGTTACCATAAGCCAGTTTAATAAGATACTTGGCGTTGAAAGTACCTAGGTAACGAAACCAAGTTTAATAAGATGCTCAGTGAAGTTACTAAGATGAAAATAGCCATTTTAATAAGATACTTGGCACAAAGAATTGCATTAGCCAGTTTAATAAGATACTTGGTATAAAGATTGCATTAGCCAGTTTAATAAGATACTTTGCACAGATTACAGTAGCCAGTGTAAGATCAGGCAGTGATTGCGTTAGCCAGTTCAGTAAGATACTCGGCATTAGAAGCAACTCCAAATAATAAGACAAGTTAGATAAGATACTCGGTATTCGGTACTCAGTGAAATTTCTTGAGCAATGAGCTAGATTAAACCACCCGGTTTTTTGAATTACAGTTAACACGAAATCTCATTGATAAAAATCTTTAATAAAAATCTTTACAAAGGTGAATCTTTACAAAATTAAGTCAAGGCTGGGAGAAGGATTTGAAACTCTTACCAATGCTCGGGTCGGGCACCATTTCGTACTCACGGAGGAGACTTTCATTTGAAGGCCAAGTAATTATGTCTACTAAATCATCAATCCATTCACTATAATCTTCTCCAGGGATCGGGCAAACCTCAGGCACCAAACCTTCCACGCTAGGCTCCTAACTGGCATAAAAAGTTGAAAGAGAGTGCTCTGATGGAACCTCCAAATGCATGGGATGGGGCTCTTTACCTCGACTGCGGCAATAAGCTCTCCACTCTTTCATTTGAATCCGAAGAGATTCCAATGACCGATCCACGTGGTTCTTGATCGACAGCTCCTAGTTGGTTCGGGCTTTTTCAGTTGCCCGATTCTTGACCTTAAAAAATTCACCAGCTGAAACTAGCCCTCGCTGAAATTCCCAACGGAGAAGGGTATCATAAGCAGGGGATCTTTTAAAACGATCAACCCCCTGGACTTCAAGTTTCAGCCTGACCTCTTTAGATAGAGACTCGACCGTCAAAGCTTGGCATTCCAAGTCCTCGATCTTCTGTTCATATGCCGACTTAGACTGCTCCGCTTCTTGTTCGGCTTTGAGCATCGATTCCTGGACAGAAGACAATAAGTTTTGAAGTGACATAGCATTCTCTTCTGCCAAAAAAAGTTCTTTCTTCAGCCTCCACTTGCTTTGCCAAACAATGGTCTGCAAACACCTGGGCAGAGCCCACCTCCTTTTGATAAGCCGATTCGGCTATCCTCACTCTCTTTCAGTTGAGCTTCAAGACGCCTTATTCGATCGGCTTGATGTTGTTACGTCTGAACCAGCTTAGCAAACTCGTCCACCATCTATAAGAGAGTTTTAATTAAAAATCTAGACAAGATAAAAAAAATAGAGTTGGGAATAAAACTTACATAAGACGCGCCGTTGAAGAAATTCTGAAGACGGCTCGTTCAAGAAGCCTCCCTGAAATGGCTTCAGTGATCATCCTTGATGAAAGCCTGACTAGATGACATCACCCTAAGCATATCCTGGGGAGAAGGATAGAAAGGACCTCTCGAAGATTCAGCCGTTACATCTTCAACTTCGGGAGGGAATGAGCCCCTATAGGGTCAGAAGTCTCCGCACCCGCTGATACTTCAACATGAACGTTCAGGGGAATCACGGCCTTGGTATCCTCATCACTTGATTCAAATGATGAAACCTCCCAAGGAACCTTATAAGGACGAGCGGGAGAGTAGACCTCTTTCCGTTCTCAGCCCGAGAACGGTGGAAGCCAATATCAGCTGACGGGTCTTCCTGTTCATCATCCCGGAAGGACTAAAAAATGTCAGGATCTATATTTACTTGTCCTTCAAAGGTTCGGCACTCAACCACTCGGTAGGAACCTCAACCGGGGAGCTCGACTCACCAGGCCCCTCACCAAGACCATCACTTTGCCTCACCCCATCTTCAGGCAATTTCTGAGTATGGTCAGCTGGGCCGCTCAGACCACTAGATTCCCCAATGGTTGACTGGATGACTTCCTCTGGGACGTACTCAGTGATCCCTGCTTTAGCCTCTTCAGTTTCATCATCCGACTCAGGCGGGGCGATACCTTCCTTGCTTTGACGAGAAGCTTCTTTTTGGTTCGTCTGAAGGATTGATTTCACTTGGCGAGCCTGGACGTCGCAGACGATGTCAGAGTCATACACTTAAAACGATAAAGAGAATCAAGTCAGAATATAGAAGGCAGAATAAATAAAAAATAATAATAAGAAAAAAAAAAGGGTGGGAAGACCACTTACGTCGTCTGCGATAGCCTGAAATCTTGCTGAATAAGCCAAGCTCTATCATATTCTTCTCACTGAAAAGATAAGACCTGCTCCTTTTTTCCAAAGTACGCACTGCAGCCTGAGCAAGTCTGGTAAGTTCAGTATTAGAGAATTCAAGTTTTTTCTTGTTCCATATATCAGAGGAACAGAAAAAATGGGAAACTTTTAGCACCGTCCGAGTCTCCCCAGTCGAAAGAGTAACTTCAAATCTAAGGTTCCCCCAAGTGAAAAACCAACTATTCTTCCAGTACTTGTTGGACGAAGGGAATCCCCATACAAAGCCCCTATTTTTGGCATCATCGGAGGTATCAACTCCCCGATTCACTTTTGTCCCCTCAGGGACCCAGCAATTTGACGAATTAGACATGAGAAAATAAGTCCCTGGCAGACCAGATTGCCTTAGTGTGTAGAAGTGCTTGATTTCACTCGGGGATGGCGGCGACAGGTTCATCCGGCTCCACATATGCCACATGCACATCAAAATCTTATAGTTATTCATGGCCAGTTGGGCTGGAGCAATCCCTACTTCAGCCAGAAATCAGGCAATAAACGGTTGAAGAGGAAGAGTGACGCCGTAACAAAGCATGGACCTATAGATCGCCACCATGCCCGGGGGAGGGTTCTATACGGCTCTATCACCGGTAGGAGACAGAGTAACTGAGTCATCCAAGTCAAATCGAGCACGATATTTCCTGATCTCATCTTTTCCGACCACATTCAGTTCAACGTCATACCCACTCGGGCGATCGACAGAAAAAGAGAGACGAGATTTTCTGAACTCTTCTTCAACGTATTTCTCATCAATAATATATTCCCTGATCTGGACGCTGCCCGAGTTGTGCTTATGGACTTCATTTTTACTTTGATGTTTCCCCATCCTCGATCGAAAAGGTACTCTGTGATCAGAAATGACAGATTCAGAACTAAATGATTCAGAACTATATTCAGAACTAAATGATTCAGAACTATATTCAGAACTAAAACGGGCGTCGGGGTAAAGCTCAGAAACGTCAACATCTAAAAAAAGAGGTTCATCAAGGGGGATTTCCCCCAATAATCTAGGAGCGTCAGAAACCAGTTGAAAATCTCCTCGATCAAGCGCTTCGAGAGCTATAGTAAAAAGAAGACGACGGGAAGATGGATCCATTAAAAACTAACCTTTTGAGTGAAGAAACCTGTTGTAAAAACTTCAACGGAGAATAAAGATTTTCTGCGCAAAGAAATCTGGGTTGAAATTTTTTTGGGTTTAGTCTCTAAGAATAAACCAGGGCAACTCCGTTCAGTGGAACATTTAAAGGGACAATAGCATAAAACCCAAGGATCTCAAGAAGCGGGAAAAATCAAAGACATATTTGATGACGTAGACGGTGCACTAGGGAACGCGTAAGTCGTTTCTCATAAATGGCATCGAGAAATGAAGTGGTAGAAGACAAGTGTTAAGAGAAGAACTGACCAAGACCGTCGGACTCCAAAATGTCGCAATCATTGAGATTTCGTGTGAGGAGACAAATTGAATTTACATGGTCACCATTAAGACACATCATTATAACAAGACATTTACTCTGGCGTTAATGAGAAAAAATTGAAAAGTTGATTAAAACACTTTTTCCCGGAACAAAACCCTATTCGGCAAAAATATTTTAAGAGGGTATTGTCGTATGTAAATTTTATTAGATGTACACGTCATTGATAAAGAGGATAAAATTATTGATAAAGAGGATAAAATTGACAGGTGGACATCCGAATAGGCATTCAGAAAATATCCCGCAAGATATCTCCAAAGAAGAGGAACCCGAGTAAATATAAAAATAAGTATTGAGCAAAACCTACTCGGGATCAATTGACGTCATATTCTACTCGGGATCAATTGACGTCATATTCTACTCGGGGTTAGCTGACGTCATGTTCTACTCGGGATCAGATGACGTCTTTCGGGACGAGCTAATATCATGTTCTACTTGAGACAAACATGAAGAAACCCGAATGAAAAAGCCCAGTACATAACTCGTACACGAACCAAGAATCATGTTAAAATACGTAAAGATATCCGCGTCAAAGAAGAATTCCAAGATGAATAGAATACCAAACAAGAAAAAGGTTCCAAATTAGGCAACGATTTTATTTCTTTAAAAAGACTACACATTAATGAGGAAAATCCTAACTGGACTATATCACTAGAGTCCCATTCGATCTCTATGCAAAACTCCAAAATAAGAAAGAATACAGATTACTCCAAACAAGTAACCAAATCATAGCTAAACACATGAATCTTTCATTACTTGTACAAAGAGGATTAAGATTCTATGTACATATAAATAGACCCATAATCTCGTCATAAAAAAGATATAGCAATATATAGAGAGAAAAAAAAAGAGATCGAGGGTTGTAATCTTTATTTCGGTAGTGGATTTTGGCTCGGTTGATTATTCAACCACCCGTGGACGTTTCTCCGGTCATCGGAGTTTTACCACGTAAAACTTGTGTCTAATTACTTTCTCCTTCTCTCTCTCTTTGTGATCACGGCTAAAATCCAATCTTGTTGATTTTTTCATACATCCACAAATCAACGTCAACAATGTCATTAACAGTTGTCACAACTGGGTTAAAAAGTTGATATAAGAGAAAATTGAAGAAATAAAAGTATTGAAAGCAAAAATAGAATGATATAAATAAATTTTAAAACATAAAGCAGATATAATAAATAAAAGTATCTAATTTTGATGTGGTAAATAAATAAAAGTATCTAATTTTGATGTGGTTGCACGTGGCACGCATTAATTGTTATTTAAAAAAAAACATTTTTATTATTTATATTTCCAAGTTTACTGGATTTTGAATTGGTTAATATCAGTAATTGATTAAGAAAAATCTATGGATTAATATGAGAAAACCAAAATTATGAATTCATTGTTTTTAATTTCATTAAAATCATTTTCCGTTTTCCAAGTTCAATAGTTTTGACTTAGTTAATATAGTAATTGATTAATATAAGAAGAATATGAATAATTTATGGATTAATACGAGAAAACAAAAATTAGCCATTTAATGTATGAATGTACCAAGATCAATGGTGTTTGACTTAATTAATATCATGAATTTTAACATAGTTAATATCGGTAATTGATTAATATAAGAAGAATAAGAATAATTAATGGATTTAATTAATTAGTTAATATCAGTAATGCATTCAATGTTATTAATTTTTTAAAATTATTATCCATTTACAAAAATTATATTTTCAATGGATTTGACTTAGTTAATATAATAATTGATCAATGTAAGAATAATAAAATAATAATAAGCATAATATTTTAAATAATCTTACTGAACAAGCTCGTGTATGGCACAAGTTGACACACTAGTAATATATAAAAGTTGACTCTCACATTGTCACGTGTCGCCATGAGGAAGCTTTGGATTTAAATACATTAATCTATACAATTATATATATTAGTAATATCTTTTTTTTAATAAATTGAAAATTCTATAAAAAAATTCATAAATAATAATGATTGTTTTGGATATCATCAATTGCGCTTTTGATCTTACCCAAACAATTTTTATATATAAAGATAAGTAGGATGACCGTGTGGAGAAACAAAATGCTACACATTATGGGTAAGTTAGAAACCAAGGAGCAAGACTCAGGTTATGACAACTCTCAACTGCTACATAGATGATAGCGCACATACACCGGTATGCAAAAATTGTTATGTCAATTCGATAAAATTACTATGTATCGTTGTTTGTCTATTTTTTTTTTTATAAAAATTGTTAAGTGAATCGACAATCAGCAACCACCCCGGTGGTTTCCTCACCCAGCCGTGAACCAATTCACGTCGTCGACCACTGGCCACCAAGACCATCACCATGAAAAAATGCATAGAGATTATACAGAGAAATAGAGAAGAGATACGGGGAGAAGTAGCTTGAGAAATAAAGATGGAGATTTTGAGAGAAACACATTAAAATGAGTGAGAAAGGAATCTGTAAAAAAGAAATATAAAGAAATATAAGGAATGAAGAGTGACTTTGATAAGATGATGTAATCGTAGTTTTAAATACACCACATGGATATATTTTTTTGTTTATTTAATTCAATTTTTTAAAGAAATTTATTCAAATTTAATAGAGTATTAAATAGTTTTAAAATGTTGAATTGATTAAAATTATTCAATAAGTGTCTATATTTAAATTGATAAGTGCACCCGCTACTTAAAAATTGATAATTTGGCTTTTAAATAAATCATTAAATTTAATTATAAACCCTAAGTCCATGGGTTGGGTGCCTCGGGCTATAGCCGGGCAGCCTTCTGATTTTTTTTTTTGATATTTATTATTAGTTTATTGTATAAATGTCCTTTAACCTTCTACTATTTGTAAATTAATTTTAAATTCAACTAATATTATTAATTATCCCCTTGAACATAACATTATTCACATTGTCTTTTTATTTTCATCCGACATTATTTTCATAATTTACTTTTAATCAATGTTATTTTCATCCTCTACTTTTAAATTTTTGTAATCTATTTATGATATCTGTTCATTTGTTAGGGCTGCGATTTATAGAACTTTAACCTTAAATTATTTAATTTATAGGTTTTTAGTACGTTGAATGCTTAATGATTAACCTGTTATAACTCAAGATCAAAAGATAATAATAAAAACCAAAAGTTGTTACCTATTCTAACTCAATACAAAACATTGCATGTATTAAGTAGTTATTACAAATATATAAATTTATGCTCGTGTTATATAAAATATTCACATTAATTTTGTTCTAATTGTTAGTTTAAACATTTCATATTCACCCAGTTTTGTTCCGATTGTTAGATTAAACAAGTTTTAAAAGTAAATTTTCATATTTGTTAAATCCATATATATATATATATATATATATATATATATATATATATATATATAAGTATAGCCCGGGTAACAAATAATTTCTGGATCCGCCTCTGCCTAAGTCTATTCTCATGCATATTTTGTTTTAAAAGGAAATGCACACATTGTTTTTAACGGTTTTTTTTTTTTGCTTTTCTGTTTTTAACCTCTTTGTTTTCTTTTTCTTTTTAGTTTTTTTTAAATGTATTAAATATGCATTAAATACACAATGATTATATTCAAAAATAATTTTTTTTGATTTTTAATTATTCTTATAAAGGGTTATAAATAAATATTTGTCAAAACAAATTAAAATATCAATTGTAATAATAAATTAATGGTAATCCATTTTTTTATGGAACTATGGTAAATTTTTAAAATATATATTAAAGATAATATATTAATGATAACATAATAAAATATTAAAATAATAATATATAATCAAATATTAATGGTAACACATTAAAAACATTAATTATTGCATTCAATCCTTTGAATTCTTTTTATAAATATATAAAATTCACTCATATTTTTTTATAAATGGTAATTAATAAATATTTTTTGTAAGAAAAAAAAATCAACTACTCTTTTCATCTTCATAAAAGACTTCAATTTTTTTTTATTGAATCATTTAGGACAGTGACGCGTGGGATTTTTTTTTCTAGAAATGAGTATATTAAAAAGATTGAATGTCTTTAGAAAATAAATATAAAAAAATAAATTAATTTATCAATAGGCTTGACAATAACCTCCATGATTTTTTTTTAAAATTGAATAGTTCAAACAATATTTTTATAATAAACATTTTTTTTTTATAAATACAATAGTGCTAGTCAACCCAAAAATTTAGCCTAAATTTCAACCTATATGATGTGACAATCGATTTTTCATTAACCATAGCATCCCATGTTTTATGTAGTGATGACAACTCACTTGCCACATTATTTGGGTTGAAATTTAAGTTAAATTATTTGTTGTCAAGCACCACTCAAAACAAATTATAAAAACGGTAGTTTCAAGTAAATTGGAGTGTATTTATATATTTTAAAAACAGTTTTTTTTACTGTTTTTTATTCTTTCTATTTTTAACTTTTCAATTTTCTTTTCTTTTTTATTTTTTTAGAATATATTAAATACACTATAATTATTTCCGAAAATAAATGTTTTTGAATTTAATTATTCTTATAAATGATAATAAATAAGTATCTTTTAAAACAAATTAAAAATATCAATGGTACTATCAAAATAATGGTAATCCGTTTTGTATAGAATTAATGGTAAATCTTAAAAACATATAAATGGTAATAGATTAATGATATTATAACAAAAAATTGAAATAATAAGTTTAAATCAAATATATTGGTAAAAAATTAAAAACATTAATTATTACATTCGAATTCAATAGATTCTTTCTCTAAATATATGAAAATTCACTCACATATTTTTATAAATGATAATAAACATTTTTTTGTAAGATAAAAAAAATACACTACTATTTGTGTATCTATAAAAGTCTTCACATTTATATTTATGTTATTGAATCATCTATGTGAAGGAGTGAAAAAATATATATTTAGAAATGAGTTTATTTATAAAAAAAAATGGAACCCACATTTCGTGGAGGTTTAGATTTAAATGCATCAATATTTCAATTATTGTGTGTGTGTGTATATATATATATATATGAGTAATGCTAGACATCCCAAATTTTTATCTCAAATGATGTGGCACGTGAGATGTTAACATCACATCAGTCAACTCATAATCTCATGATTTATAAGATATTGAAACCTCATGTGCCACATCATTTGGGAAAAAAATTGGGACCTCTAGCATTACTCGACAAGCAAAGAAATCTTTTTAAAGAGGTGAAGTCTTAGATAGGAAGTCAGCGTAGTAAGTTCACTAGGCCCGAGGGTAAAATAGGTGTAGATAGCTTGGAGAGTGTATCTTGTTGATTGTCGTTTGATGTGTATCTTCTATTTGTCATAGCAATTTGCGTTTGTCGGTGGTTGTAATATCAACCCGTTGATACTTCATTTTTTGAGTTTTTACCACGTAAAAATCTCTTGTTTTGATCTTGCATTTTTAGTTTCTTTACTTTAACTTGTATTGTTTTTAATACTTGCTTGATTGAATCTACTTTGACTTGCTAAAACAATTTACTTGTTAAAGACTCTAATTGTGCTTAACTTGTTTATGTGAAAAAAGGTACAAGAATTTAAGGATAAACCTATTCACCCTCTAGATATAATTTACACTATAATTGGTTAAGTGAATTTCATAGGACTCAATGATTACATTTCTTGATTGCATTTATTGTTCTTGCCATATTTTATGACAACTTGTGTTGATTAGGCATCGTTTGATGACTAGGTTTTAGACTTACATATCTTATTCTAGTTACATCTTTATGAACATTCATATAGACATTCTGATATCTAAGATTGTTTGATTGCCATCATAAATCTTTAGATAAACATTTAGTGTTGCCTAGCATTATTTGTATATTACAATATTAATATATATTTCACATAGGTTGTTTATCTGTTCACTGAATGTTAAAACTTGTGACTATGGTGGTGCAGTGCATAATCATTAGTCTGAAATCACTATACAAGACCCGCGGGGTAGTAGTGGTGGGTTAGTGACAGAGACTATTGTGACCCTACCTAAGTTGTAAACATCATTACATATAGTGAATTTGAGGACCATGTGTTGCTAGATAGTCCATGAGTTTTACCCAGTTGGTAGCGCTCTTCTGGATAGTAAAGCGGTGTGGGATGCAGTTGAGGCATTGCCTGAGGCGTTGTATGAACCGTGAAATATAACAAAAGCACGACTGGTATTCATAGCATGCGTGTAAGAGATCTACGTGCGTGCGTTCCTGCTTGCATGCATGCTTGCGTGCACTTTATGTCTCTGCGTTAAGGTGCATATGTTTTGTGTGTGCATGCTTGCTTGGGTGCGTGCATGTGTGCATTCTACGTACGTACGTGCGTTCTGCAAGCGTGCATGAGTTTTTTTACATGCATGTGAGCGTGCATGCATACTTTTTGTGTTTGCATGTGTACGTGCTTGCGTGCTTACGTGCGTGCATGCGTGCATTCTACGTTCTGCATTCTGCGTGTGTGCGTGCATGCATAAGTGTGTGCATGTGTACGTTCTACGTTTTGCATGAGGACATGCATTCTGCATGCGTTAGTTCGTGCGTGTGTGTTTTACGTTTTGACCGTGTGCGTGCATGTGTGGGTTCTGTGTGCGTACATTATTATTTCCTTTATTATCTTTATTTTTTAATATGATTAAAAATTATTTATCTTTTGGTATTCTTCTTACTAAACTATTTAAATATATCATTAAATTAGTAAATATTTAAAATTCTTTCGGTATTCCTAAAAAAATCAATACAACAACACATCCAATTTTATTGTTGCATTTATTAAAAATTTAACGGTTGATAATTAAAAAAATTGAAACGATTGGGTGCTAAGTTATATATTTTAGTAGTGAATTGGAAGAGTAATTACATTGGTTATTCTGCTCTATTATTATAACCAGTAAGGAATATATTAAATCTCATTAATTATCTAGGAATATATTAAATCTCATTAATTATCTCCATATTTTTCTAATATCTTTTCATTATTTTCTATGAATTTATATTCTCAATAGTAATTAAACAGTCCTATCGATAACCTATTTTTCTAAAAAATAAATTCTCTGTTAAGAAAGTTTATGTGAGCCATGACAGGACAAGACGAAGAACAATTGGAAAGAGCACAAAGAGTCAATAATGAATTCAATTAGAGACGTCACTACCCCGACGATTATCTCACTCCGCTGTGAATCAATTCACGTCGTCGACCACTAGCCACCACACAAAAAAAGCATAGAGATTTTACAGTGGAAGAGAGAAAAAGATATAGGAAGAAGAGGCTTGAGAGAGAGAGAACCAACTAAAAATAAATGAGAAAGAAATCTGTTAAAAAAATATGAGAAATGAAAAGAGATCATAAGATTGAGAAGATAATGAGAGAGTGGGATAAATATGGTAATTAATATACCACATGATTTTTTTATTTAATTCAATTTTTAGAGAAATTTATTCAAATTTAATAGAGCATTAAATAGTTTCTCAATTTGTGCCTATATTTCAATATCAATTGATAAGTGCACCTGTCACTGGAATTAAAAATTGATAATTTGACTTTTATTAAACAATTAAATTAAATTTATGAGTGGTGCTATTGGCACACCCACCACTGAACTATTTATGTTCCACTTTTTAAATTATTTAGTATTCTTTGTTTTATTTTATCAAATTACTTAAATAGGCATACATTTTTTATTAAAAAAATTCTTATGCAAACTAAAACTAATAAAACCCCATTTTCCTAATTTCAAAACCTTAATAACAAAAGCTTTAATGACATAGATTATTTCAAATCATCAAATGTTTACTCTTTTTATTTATATTTTCTTTTAGATCTTGATCTCATGTTTCTCATGTTTAGTATTTATTGATTTATTACTACATTTGTTTATATTTTCTTTCAGATCGTGATCTCTTGATTACCATATTTCATTAGTATTTATTGATTTTATTGTTTCACATGTATGTTTTATTTTTCTTCTCAAATTTCGGATCCATGTTTGCTACTCTTTTTTTTTTCTTTCGGTTTATTTTATTTCAGATCTTCCAGATATACTATAATTTGTATCAATTCTTTTGTAGTTTTTATTTCGGATATTTCAAAGTTAGTTTAATGTTATTCATATATAAAAATAACGAAATTGCACCAAGAAAACATAATCTCTAACAAAACAAAATCATACCTCAATTGTTAAAAAAAAACCAACAGACGATTAATATCACATAATCTTTCTCTAGATATGCTTTCACAGTTGATAGTTAATAATTAAAGTAGACTACTGAGTGAATTTTCTTTCGTGGATTGTTTGGCTGTTGAGAAAATTTGTTTAGGAAAATATCTCGTAGTAGTTTCATTGGTTTTTGTTCAGAATTGTAAGTAAAATTCTATATTTAATCTGATACTCAATATTGATTTGAAGCTGTAAATTTGGTTCTTTAATTGATTTATCGAATTTAGTACTCTTGCAATGAATATTTCTTTTTTGTTTATTTTTTCTAAACTGAGAATATGTATTTGCCATGAACATTTCTTTTGTCATTTCATAACAATGAAAAAAGCAATGTAGATTTTTTTTTAACTTACAATCTTATATGCTTCACGGGAGGTATATTGCCCAGTAGTGTGTTCAAAACATCTGCACCCAACGCAGTGTCCATACGACTGAGAATGAAAGAGAAATATTGAGTGATAAATAAAATCAAACA
Source organism: Dipteronia dyeriana (assembly GCA_032871835.1). NCBI lineage: Eukaryota > Viridiplantae > Streptophyta > Magnoliopsida > Sapindales > Sapindaceae > Dipteronia > Dipteronia dyeriana. The sequence continues at coordinate 24,999,585 of CM065297.1, read as the reverse complement.
ATTTATAGTCATATATTGCTAGTGAACAATAATAAATTAATAATAATACAAGTACAAAGAGTTAAAACTGACCCGTCCAAGAAGGTTATTTGTCCTTTGATAATGCTCGTACCGAAAAATGTCATTGGGGTAGAGTGAGGCAGGGAATTTTGTTGAGTGGAGTAATGAGTTTAAGCAGTAATCTCGTTTGTTTTCGTTGGGTTTGTTGGTCTTGTTTTGTGGTCTGCTTGTGTTTTCTGTTCCAGCTACATATGTGTGTTGTTGTACTCTGCTTTGCATATTTTCTTTCATTTTGTTTTGGTTAGTGTTGCCTGGTTTGGTGTTGTGTAGCTAGTGGTGTCTTCTGCAGTGTTGTGTTGGTGCTTCCTCTTATATTCAATAAACTTTAACGTTAAAAAAAAAAGAATGATATACCAGTCATGTTCTTATATTCCTATAATACTGCAATGGTCATAATAAAAAAAGTTGTCTTACAATGAGTAAAAAGGTTCCCTTCCCTTCTTGATATATATATATATATATAAATATTATTCAAATCGGTCCGCACTGATAAAATTTCAATTTTAACACAGAAGTTATGTCTTTATCGAGAAACTAATTTGAAGAGAAAAGCTCACTAATTTGACTTATCCGCATAACTAAAATTTGACAAATTTGGACATGAAATGCTTTATTTAGACTGTAAATTGATGAAATCATTTCATAAATTTTCTACCTTGTCCGATTTATTGAATTGAGTTATTCAACAATGAATTGTATATAGGTCTTTGTTCACAAGATATGATAATAAATCATCAATGGATGATTTATAATTACCCATTTTTTCAAGCTTGTATTCATTATCCGTAGGACCATAAAATACCGACCACTTTGATTTTATATTCTCGACCCGCCTCCAGGATCATTTTGATTGATTTCACCTGATATGTCTTCTATACTGATTTTGTTCTATTGCAGAATGAAAAAGATCGAAGAATATGAGAATTGACAATAGAGCTCAACAATGACAGACAACAAAGTAAACGTCAAATTGTAGCAACTTGAATATAGAGTCCATGATATAGTCAAGAACATAAGAGAACTTGAAGATGAGCAACAACTCAAGGATCCAGATGGTGGATTTGTTTAGTTGTTTTTGCTAGAAGTTAGTAGGTTTAGAAAACTTTGTTTGATGTCCCTTTCATATCAGATTCTTTATTCAAAAGGAAACAAGAAGTATGCTTTTTTTATCTTCTCATTTCAATCATAGCAAACACTTGTTAAATTGGCATACTTGGTAGAAACTCATACTATGAAGTTTCACATTTTGATGTATAAATATAGTATTAAATTTTTCTTTATTTTTCTCTGATGGTTATGGTAGGTTATTGATTTATTTGTGACCATGTTTGTCAGGTCAAGCATCACTGATATGTAATAATACTGGAATGTTAACAAATCTTTATTTGAAATATAGAATTGACATGTAACATTCGAAATAACTGGCATGTAGCATTCAAATTTAAATAAATGGCATGTAACTTTGTTAATAACTAGCAGGTAACTACATAACCAGCAGGTAACTACATAACCAGCTAGCATGTAACAATACTAGAATTTGATTAGTGAACTAAATTCATTCAATACTGGAATTATTCATTCAATAAAGTCTACAATTAACTTGTAACTTGACATACGATTGACATATAACTTGAAAATCGACTTCCAAGTTACATGTCGGTTGATTTTCAATTTACATGTTAGTCATATTCAAGTTACATGCCAGTTAATTAAATTTAAAGTTACATGCTAATTAGTTTCCAACTTCCAAATAAGCATGTAACTGGAAAATTGATATCCAAGTTACATGATTGTTGTGTGTGATGATTATAGTATTTGAAGCAATTTTTTCTCTAGCATCAATTATATAATTTGGAATTGCTATTTAGCATTTTATTGAACTGGCATGTTAGCATGAACTGACATGATCTTGTATATACAATCATGTAACTTCATTATTACATGTAACTTCTAGCATATAAAACTACTGAAATTTCATTTTGAAATCGGTCTTTCAAATATGGTAATTAAATGAACTGCATGTAACTTCATTATTAACTAGCATGTAACTTCATTACCAACTGGTATGTAACTTCTAGCATGTAAAACTACTGGAATTTCATTTTGAAATCAGTCTTTCAAATATGGTAATTAAATGAGCTGGCAAGTAACTTTATTATTAACTAGCATATAACTTCATTATCAACTGATATGTAACTTCTAGCATGTAAAACTACTGAAATTTTGTTTTGAAATCAGTCTTCCAAATATGGTAATTAAATGAATTTGCATGTAACTTTATTATTAATTGACATGTAACTTCATTACCAACTAGCATGTAACTTCTAACATATAAAACTACTGGATTTTTGTTTAGAAATCTACTTCACAAGAGAGATATAATCCATGAAAGAGAGAACGTAAATCTTACAAGTTCTCCAATAGACTTGGGGAAAAAAAATTATTTAACAAAATCACACGAGACAATTGATTAACTAAACATCTATATAAAGATGTATCTACTCGATAAATTTCTCATATGAGCAATGAGATTGAGAATCCATGATTGTATCATAATCTATATGGTCAACTTGAAACAAAATTAAATAGGTAGGTGAATTTTAAAGATGTGCGCAATGTTATGAGAAAAACAAAAGCTATTTCCAAGTTTTGGTCCTACTTGGATCTGGACATATCTAATATCCATGTAGCATAAAGTGTCTTTCTAACAATAAGAAAATCAACAACAATATTAAAAGAAAGCATTTGCATATTATCCCTGACTTGATTAAATTAACAAAAATACTATTAACAACAGATAAAAATATTCGTGTTGATTTCAACATATTTGCATTGATTTCTAATCTTTGACTGTAATCTTTCAACATATCATACTGATTTATAATCTTTACATCTTCACATTTTTTGGCTCCGGATCTACTTCACAAGAGAGAGATCTAATTCATGAGAGATAGAGAGACACACACATAAAATTATTGCTGGGTTTCAGATCTAGATGAGCAGAAATGTTGAAATGTTGACGAATAAAAAATTATTCTTTTCAGCAGAAAATTTTAGACGGTGGTTGTCTTCTTCACAGTGGTTTTCTTCATCTTCACGGTGATCTTCTTCTTCTTCACAGTAGAAATTTCTTACCTAGAAATTTCTTACGATTTCGTCTTATCGTCGTCGTTGCCACTTGGTCTTGCCCATAAGCGAATAGAAATGAAGTTGATCTTGCCTAGTTCGTTTGATTTCAACACACAAAGAGAGAGAGAGAGAGAGAGAGAGAGGAGAGAGAGAATATATGAAATGAAAAACAAAATGGAGGGACTTGGAAATAAGAGAGATGAAAATTTTGGGGGGAAATTTTGGGTGAAATAATGACAAAAGGAAGGGTATACTTGTTGGTTCAAGCCTAAAAATGATGAGTATAATAAAAAACAAATATTTGGCTAAAAACAATAAACCGATAAATTTTATGATCATTTCTTGTAATTTCCTCTTTTTAAAGCCTTAGATGAATTTAGAACATTTTCAATGCAAGAGTAGTTTGTAAAAAAAAAAAAATACTAAATAGACGGTCTATTAAAAAATGTATCTCCAATGCAATTGTGTATATTCAACATCACGCTGATGTGGTAAAAAAAAATAGACATTGTTAACATGACTGTCTACTTTCAGACTGCCTGTTTCACAACTATTTTTTCAGTTTATTCAGCAAGTTAATATTTAAAATTAATATTAAATTTCATCTATTTTTGGTATGGAATTAAAATAAAAATAAAAAATGGAACAAAAAATTAGACACGTTATTAAAGTAAAAGATAATTACCTCGGTGACCATCAACTCTTGTCACCACTATCAAAATGGCCACTGGATGAGGAATTGGTTTCAAAATCACCAGTTTTAGTAAACAATGTTACACTAATGACCATTCCATTCAATTCCATCCAATTCCATCCAATAAGTGGCATTTTGGTAAATAAGGGGATGCCATTAATTTATTTTAGATATTTTTTGGAAATCAAATTTTCTTTTGTTTTTTGAAACAAATAATTATATTTAGTGCATGTATATACTTATAACATATATATCAAACATGTATATATATATATATGTATGTATATAAAATTCTTTTTTGAAAAGATTAAAATTCTAAAAGTATATTTGAGATAAGTTGAAAAGAAATATATATATATATATATATATATATATATTTGTGTGTGTGTGTGTGTATGTGTATGTATGTATGTATGTATATGTTTGGGATGTGATATACGTATATACACACATTAAATATAATTATTTGTTTCAAAAATCAAAAGAAAAAAATGATTTCCAAAAAATATATAAAATAAATTAATGACATCCCCTTATTTACTAAAATGCCACTCATTGGATGTGATTGGATGAAATTGGATGGGATTGGATGAAATTGGATGGGATGACCATTAGTGTAACATTGTTTACCTAAAATGATCATTTTGAAACCAATTCCCCATCCGGTGACCATTTTGATAGTGGTGACAAGAGTTGATGGCCACCGAGATAATTATCCTTTAAAATAAATGTGTTTTAAATAGAAATATTGGAGACCAAATTTTGAGTTGATTGTCTATCAAGTATATCTTTATGCTATATAGGAAGCAAATCTCTTGACATTGTTGCTATGCCAACGATTTTTTATATGCAAACCACTTTTGCATTGGAGATGTTCCTAACAGTTAAAGCCTTAAATTTTTTAATTCTTATATAGGTCTCGTATATTTGTTAACGGTTTTGATTTTTTTTAACGGTCTGGATAACTACTTCCACAAATCGGAAGAAAACTCTCCACACAGAATTAAAAAATATATATGGTGGACTCAAACCTCTCATCACCACTTTTGAAGGGAGATGCACTACTAATTATGTTAAAAAGTAACGTGCTTTAACGGTTTTCATTTAGAAAGCTAATTGAATAATTGAGAAAGTTAGCAACTTCCACGAATTAACCAACAATACAATAAGTTAAAGAAATTAAAAGTAGAAAAATATGAATAATTCTATTTTCTTTTTCAAAATTCTCGGCTGCTATGTTGCTACAAGTTAAACTCACAATTTTAATTGGTCCAAAAATTCCGGATTGATAGAAAAATCTAAGATGACAAATGAGATTCTACGGGCCTTGTCCAATTGCTCGATCGGCCATGTTCTGATGTGTAATGCGACGGTTCATGGTTTAGCCAAGTAAGCTCCGACTCTCGTTTCAAACAATCGTTGGTTTAATGTGTGCCCTCCCTGCGTGGAGCGGTTTGTTTCTTTAGAAAAAAAAAAAAGGAATGGATCTCCGTTTGGTATATTCGGTCACCAGGTGCTAGTTGTTCGTGGCACTAGTGTTGCCTACTTTCTTCAATGATAAACAACCACTCACCAGACGACATGCAGGTTGGTTGAAAGAAGAACGATCGATGGACATGACACGTGACATCGACTGCCATTAGATATATTTATAAGCTATAAATATTGTAAAGATTTGCAAGAAAATGACATGTACTCGTCACTCATCAGTCATCCGGATACGGGGAATGTAACTCCAATTTAATGGGTCTCCACACACAGGAATGCTGGTCAGAGCATTAGAGCTTTCATTTTGAAGTATTAAAAACCACCGAAACAAGTGACCCGGTGTAATAACATGTATACTTGATTAATGATATTCGAAACACACATGTGATCAAGATACAATAATTCTTTTTGCTTGTTGGGTCAATTTTTTTTATAAAAATAAAAATTAATTAACTTACCAATTTCAAGCGCATTAGGTTAGTGAAACATGTAATTAGGTTACCTTTATTTATGAATATTTTATTAAATTAAAATGTTTTTTGGAATAATTATAATTTTGACAGAAATATTAATTTCATTATTGTCATATGTGAATTTTATCGTACGCACACGTCATCAACAAAGAGGATAAATTGCCAGGTGGACATCCGAATAGACATTTAAAAAATATCCTACAAGACATCGCTGAAGAAGAGAAAACCCGAGTAAGCAGATGTTGAATAAAACCTACTCATGGTCAATCAACGTTATATACTACTCGGGATCAGTTAACGACACTCGGGATCAGTTAACGACACTCGGGACCAGCGAGTATAATCCTTGCTCGGGATAAATATGAAGAAAACTGAATAAAAAGTCTAGTGCTTAGTTCATACGGATTAGGTCATTAAATACACGAAAATATCAATATCAATATCAATAAGGGATCTCAAAGAGAACAGAATACTGAGCTGGATGGGTTCCCAATCAGACAACAACTTTATGTCTTTAAAAATACTACGCTCTTATATAAGGAAATAAGTCATAATTGGACTATATTACTATAGTCTCATTCGATCTCAATATAAGGCTCCGAAACAGGAAAGAAGACAATCAGCTTCAAACAAGTAAATAATTGCAATTAAATACAAAGATCTATACAAAGCAGATTAGGGTTCTATAAACATATAAATAGACCCAAAATCTCGCCAAAAAGATATAGACAACAATCATATAAAAATACAGAGAGAAAAAATAGATATCGAGAGCTTGTAACATTATAAATTCATAGTGGATTTTGGCTCAGTTGATCATTCAACCACCCGTGGAGGTTTCTCCGGTCATCGGAGTTTTACCACGTAAAAAACTAGTGTCTTGGTTACTTTCTCTTTCTCTTTCTCTTTGAAAATCACAGCAGAAATCCAATCCTTGTTGGCTTTTCTGATACAATCTATAAATCAACGTCAACAACTGGCGCTAGAAGGAGGGGCTTGAACCTCCGATTTGATTAAAAGCAATGACATGAAGTAGAAGCAGTTCCGGGGATGTCCGAAAATCTCCGGATAACTTCCATGTTGGCAGTACCTCGGGGGATCTCGCTGCAACAATAGAAAATCAACCTACATTCCTAGTGGGGATCCAGCAAGTTCCCCCGACCAGCAGAGACTTGACGCAACGCTTCTGAGAGGCGTTGCAACAATTGGTGGCAGATACAGTAAAGGAATGAGTTGATCTACTGGCTACAGAAGCACAAACTCCTAACCGCCCACCTACAAGGCTTCGTTCGGTGGTAGAAGGGCCAGAAATAAATACACCAGAAGTCGGAAGGAACCCTACCCCAATCAATCAGGCTGGATGTGAAACACCTAAAGAGGAACGACTACGCTAGAAGCAGAACCAGGATCAGACAGTCGGTACTAGACACCGTAAACATGACGGGTACAGGGGCCGGTTGTCATCAGAAGATAGCGATCGGCACCATCGCAAGCGTCATCATAAAATCATACGTGAAACCCAGCATCAAAGTGAAGAACCTGAAAGAGGAATGACAATCACCCAGCGGTTCAACCATTAGGGAAGTCCGGTGGGAAACAGGGACATCGTAATCCAAAGCCTAACTCGAGAACAATAGGCGACAAATGGACGCACTGGTCAAACGTTATGGGTGTAACGATTTATCTGATGACGATTCTGACAGTCCATTCATCAGGAAAATCTTGCGAACCCCATTCCCAGAAAGGTTCAGGATGCGGCACGTGGAGCAGTTCAAGAAAGACACAGACCCAAACACAAAGGAGCACGTCAGACACTATAAAAGTGTTATGGCCCAGTATGCCCATAGTGATCTCTTACTGTGTCTCAACTTTCCACAAACTTTAGGAGACATGGGCTTAAGATGGTTCGGGAGATTGCCCACAGCAAGCATTGGAAGTTTTAGTGAACTAAGTAGGAGCTTCTCAAGGTAATTCCTGATCAATGTTCACAGGAAAAAGTCAGTGGCTTACCTTTCTCAAATAAAACAAGGAAAAGATGGGTCGCTGAAGCAATATCTGGGGAGATTTGGCCAAGCAGTATCAGAAATTGGCAGTGCAAACGATGAAGCAATAATTGTTGCATTCATCAACAACCTGCAGAATGGACGGCTATCTTTCGATTTAAGAAGAGCCCGTCTGACCAGATAAGCAGATACGATGGACATGACAGGAGGGTATGCATTAGGGGAAGAAGAAGAGTTAGCCACTGGAGGAAGCTACATGCATGGAGGAAAACCTGAGAAGGACGCTGAGTTCAAGGTACAGTATCAAAAGGGAAAACAAAAAGGAAACAGTAAAGAAAAGAGCAATGACAGGGGAAACGAGAGTAATGCCAAAAAAACCACGGAAAAATACCTAGGCAGATACATCAACTACACCCCTCTTCAGAAAAAACAGAAGGAAATCATGGCCATTCTGGAAACAAAGAATATGGCACAAGAGCCACGCCGTCAATCTCAGTTTGCTCTGCGAGATACAACCAAATACTGCAGGTTCCACAAGAAAACCGGTCATGAGACTTCCAAGTGTTACCAGGTCAGAGATTACATAGAAACCCTCATTCGGGAAGGACATCTAAAGGATGTGATCTTGAAAAGGGATGAAAAATCAGAAGCAAAGAAAGAGATCTGGGCCTATCACAGCTCTGGTCGAAATCAAAGGGCCAGTCCAGAGGCAAATAAAGTAATACATACGATCTTTGGAGGACCATCCACTGGAAGATGTAACAGAGAGCGAACTCAGGAAATCAGAAAAGCAGTAGAAGCAAGAAATAACTTTGATGTAAACTCGGTAGAGCCAGACCCGAAGAGGGTAAAGGAAGGATGGGACCCAATAACATTCACAGAAGCAGACTCAGATGGCGTCGATGTTCGGCCAAATGACCCATTGGTCATAAGTGCCCGGATTGGTCACCGGAAAGTTAGGAGAATCCTGATAGATAATGGAAGCTTAACAGACATTCTAAATGTAGCCGTCTAAGATCAACTCAGGTTAGACCAAAAGGACCTACAGCCCTTTCATACCCCACTCAGAGGATTCGGGGGAGTTGAGGTCAGGTCACTCGGAACGGTAAAGCTACCTGTGAAGATTGGAGTGGCACCTTGCCAGAGAACTGTATTGCTCGACTTCGTGGTGGTAGACTTGGACAATTGGCCATATAATGCACTATTGGGATGACCATTCCTGAATAAAACTAAGGTCGTAATAGCCACTTATGCCTTGATGATGAAATTCTCGTCCAAACAGGGGTCGGGGTAGTCAAGGGATCCCAAGAGATGGCCCGAAGAGCTAAACTGTCAGTATACATGGACAAAAATGAACAAGTTTGCACTAAAACACAGCCGAGTCAGAACGAAAAACCACTATCATTCGAATTCGATCTAAGGGAAGAGCCGAATGAATCCAAAACTGAACCGGTCGAAGAAATCACCTTGAAAGAAGATGAACCAGACAAAAAGGTCAAGATCGGGGCCAACCTGGAAGGAAGAGTCAAACAATGCCTCATTGATCTACTTAAAGAATACGGGGATGTGTTTGTTTGGAGTCATGAAGACATGGTCAGGGTAGATGCCCGAATAATATCTCACCATCTCACAATAGACCCAAATGCAAAATCGGTGATACAAAAGAGAAGATCATTCAATCTCGAAAGAAGTCAGTCAATCAAACAGGAAGTAGAAAAGCTACTCGTTGTAGGATCGATTAGAGAGGTCAATTACTCTCAATGGGTGGCTAATATAGTCCTCGTCCAAAAGAAGAATGGATAGTGGAGGATGTGTGTAGATTTCACAAATATGAACAAGGAATGCCCGAAAGATAGTTTTCCACTTCCGAGGATAGATCAGTTGGTGGACGCTACATCAGGCCATGATTTGCTCAGTTTCATGGACGCTTATTCAAGATATAACCAAATCCGGATGAACAAGGCTGACGAAGAAGAAGCAGCGTTCACAACTGATCAGGGTTTGTACTGTTACACAGTAATGCCCTTCTGATTAAAAAATACAGGAGCAACATATCAAAGGCTGGTCAACAGAATATTCACACGACAAATTGGAAGGAACATGAAAGTATACATTGATGACATGCTGACCAAGAGCATCACGGCAGTCAAGCACATTTCAGACCTGCGAGAAACATTTGATGTCTTGAGGAGATACCAAATGAAGCTAAATCCGAACAAGTGTTTATTCGGGGTTCCTTAAGGAAGATTCCTGGGTTTTCAAGTTCACCGAAAAGGAATCAAAGTCAACCCCGAAAAGATCCAGGCCCTGTAAAAAATAACTTCACCGAGGACAATCAAAGAAGTACATCGCTTGACAGAATGCTTAGCTTCTTTGGATAGATTTATCTCAAAGGCCACAGACAGATGTGCACCTTTTTTCAAAGTAATTAGAAAATGGAAAGGACTTGAATGGAATGAAGAGTGCGAGCAGGCATTCTTAAAAATTAAAGAATATCTAGGGCAGACTCTCATCCTTTCAAAACCTCAGATGGGGGAGACACTCCAACTGTACTTATCAATTACAGAACTAGCAGCAAGCTCAGTCATAGTCAGAACAGGAGATAGAGTACAAAAACCAATATACTACACCAGCAAGGCACTTCTACCAGCTGAGACCAGATATTCACAGGCAGAAAAAATGGCCCTAGCACTGGTTTCAGCAGTAAGAAAACTAAGGCCGTACTTTCATGCTCATACAATCCAGGTTCTCACCGATTGCCCATTGAAGCAGATTTTAGGGAGATTAACCAAATGGGCAATTGAGCTAAGTGAATTCGATATCCACTACATCCCCAGGACATCTCTCAAAGGGCAAGTAGTGACAGATTTTATAGCAGAGTTCACAGAACCGAACCTGGAAGCAAAAACAAATGTTGGGTAAAAATTTCACATGGAAACTGTATGTTGATGGCTCTTCAAACACTCATGGCAGCAGGGAAGGGATTGTGGTATACACTCCAGAAGGAGATGATGTCGAATGTGCCATGAGGTTTGACTTCAAAGCAACCAACAATCAAGCCGAGTACAAGGCATTACTAGCTGGACTCAGAGTCTTTATAGCTCTCGAGGCAGATGAGGTCGAGATATTCAGCGATTCACAGGTAGTTGTCAACCAAGTCTTGGACGAGTACCAAGCCAAGGATGAAGGCATGATAGCCTACCGTGACATTGCAAAACAGCTCATCCAGAAATTTAAAGAATATAAGATTTCTCAGATCTCTAGGGAGGATAATGAAAAGGTAGACGCATTATCCAAGCTAGCATCAACAACAACCACAATTAGGCCAAAGACTATTCCGGTTGCACATCTCCTTAAATCGAGCACAACTGAACCAAGAAACTTTGAAATTTTAGAAATCCGAACACCGCCAGACGGTTGGATGACTCAGCTAAAATGGTTCCTGGAAGAAGACACTCTCCCGAAAGACCCCTTACAAGCAAAACGTATCAGGTATAGATTAGCAAGGTATACATTGATTGGATGAGAACTATACAGAAGGGGGTATTCCCAAATACTCCAGAGATGTGTGTCAGAGGAAGATGCATATCGGATATTACAGAAAATACATGGAGGAGTTTGCAGAAACCACACTGGGGGTAAAGGTTTAGCACACAAGGTACTCAAGCAAGGCTATTATTGGCCTACTCTGTTCTCAGATGCACAGCAGTGTTCAGAAAGTTGCAATACTTGCCAAAGGATTGCTAATGACATCCGACAGCCCCCTGAGCAGCTCAGAAACCTCAAATCCTCATGGCCATTTGCAATGTGGGGTTTGGATCTAACCGGTCCAATGCCAACCGGGACAGGGGGTGAAACGAAGCATGCCATAGTAGCCGTTGACTATTTCACGAAGTGGGTAGAAGCTAAAGCATTAGTGCATATAACAGAAGCAAACACCACAAATTTCATGAAAAAGAATATACTTTATAGGTTTGGAGTCCCAAACACTATTATCACTGACAATGACACCCAGTTTGATAACCTGAAATTCAGACAGCTGTGTAAAGAGTACCAGATTGCCAATTACTATGCCACACCTGCCCACCCTCAAACAAATGGGCAGGTTGAAGCAGTGAACAAAATCATCAAGCACACACTCAAAGCGAATCTAGATGCCAAGAAAGGAAGCTGGGTTGAAAAGCTTCCCGAAGTATTATGGGCGTATCAGACAACAACGAGAACTTCAACATGAGAGACTCCATACACTTTAGCGTTTGGAACAGAAGTTGTTATACCCGTAGAAACGTCATATACATCACCCCGAGTCAGGCTATATGATGAAGATCAGAATGTTGATATGTTGTTAAAAATGTCTAGATGAGCTAGAAGAGAAAAGGGAGAAGTCCCGAATACGAAATATGGCATATCAGCAAATAGTAGCCCGTCACTACAACTCTCATGTTCGGGTCAGAAAATTCCAGCTAGGAGATCTGGTACTCAGAAAGGTGTCATTGAACACAAAAATAAAGTTGTAGGTTCCCTGGTTGATAAGTGGGAATACCCGTACAAAATTGAAGGAGTAGCTGGCCATGTACCGTATTGGATTGCACAGGTTTTACCCCGACAATGCAATGCCCAATATCTGAAGATTTTCTATCATTAAATCATTTTTTTGTTCTTTTTTCTAGTCAGGACAATTTTAGTTAGGATGAATATTAGCTGTGGAATTTAAAAACTTATTGATTTTACAGTTGTGAATAAAAATCAAACTCGGGATTTTCAAAAGAAAAGCATCGAACTCGGGATTTCCAAAAGAAAGCATATGATAAATAACATATGGAAGACAAGCATGATAATAAGAACATGCAAATAGAATACTCGGGACCATTAAATCCAGAATGGGCGGAGAAGCTCGAAAGAGCATGCCAGCCGAGCAAGGTCAAATGACCTTAGAAAAAAGGTAAATCCGATGAAATGCGTAGCTGTGTTAAGCAATTCAAAAAGCTTAATAATTCGACAAACCCTTGTGCATAAAAACTGGAGAGACGTCCTCGATAATGTGTAAGGACTCAAAAATATGATTATGGTGAGCCATGATGTAATGTTCGGGTAACAACCGTGTATAAAACACAAGTATAAACCTACTTGTCTGTTTTAAGATGACACGGTTAATAATACTAGCCAGTTTAATAAGATACTAAGCATTAAAATTATTCGGGTGACAACCGGTTTAATAAGATACTCGGTGAAGTTACCCGAACATCAGAGTTAGCCAGATACTTGGCATAAAGATTGCAATAACCAGTTTAATAAGATACTTGGCATTATTCGGGTGACAATCGGTTTAATAAGATACTCGGTTAAGTTACGCGAATGTCAGAAATAGCTGGTTTAATAAGATACTCAGCAATCATAGTCAAGTTAAAGAAATTTCACGAGCAATAAAATCAAACCAGGTTCAAAAAAGCTACTCGGAATTTTATTGATCTGTCAAAAGAATTATTACAAAGTATTCTTTACAAAGAATTGTTAAGTCTACAAAAAATCCTATCTACAAAAATCAGGATTGTGAGGATTTGGAGCCCTTGCCAATACTCGGGTCTGACACCATCTCGTATTCACGGAGCAGGCTCTCATTAGAAGACTAATCAATTGTGTCGGCCGAATCGTCCATCCATTGGCTACAAATCCCCTCTTGGGATCGGCCCAATATCAGGCACCACACCCTCTACGACTGACTCTCCATTGGCGTAAAAAGTCGAGAGGGAATGCTTAGATGGAACCTCCAAATGCATGGGATGGGGCTCCTTGCCTCGGCTGGGGCAGTAAGCCCTATATTCCTTCATCTGAGTCCAGAGAGATTCCAAGGACCGATTCACATAATGTTTGATTGACAGCTCCCAGTTAGTTCGGGCCTTCTCAGTCGCCATATTCTTAACTTTGAAGAATTATCCAGCCGAAACTAGCCATCGCTGAAACTCCCGAAGGAGAAGGGCGTCGTAGGCAGGGGATCTCTAAAAACTATCCACCTCTTGGACTTCAAGTTCCAGCTTGACTTCTCCGGACAAGGATTCGACTGTCAGAGCCTAGCGTTCCAAATCTTCGATTTTATGCTCATACGCCGACTTGGACTGCTCCGCTTCTTTCTCGGCCTTAAGCATGGATTCTTGGGCAGAGGACAACAAATCTTGAAGTGATGTTGCCTTCTCCTCTGCCAAAGAAGCTTTCCCCTTGGCTTCAACCTGCTTCGCCAAATAGTGGTCAGCAAAAACTTGGGTAGAACCAACCTCTTGTTGATAAGCTGTTTCGACCCGAGCACGTTGATCCTCGCTTTCTTTCAGCTGAGCTTCGAGACGCCTTATTCTATCGGCTTGATGTTGTTGCGTCTGAACCAGCTCAGCGAACTCGGCCACCATCTACAAAGTAGTTCGATTAAAAATCTGCCAAACAAACAAACAAAGCAACTGAAGGAAGTTAAAGATAACTTACATAAGATGCACCGTTAAAAACGTTTTGAAGACGTTCAGCAAGGGAGCCATCCCGAAAACAGCTCCATCGATCGTCCCCGATAAAAGCTTGACCAGATGACATCTCCCGCAACATATCCTAGGGAGAAGGATGTGAAGGAACCCTCGAGGGTTCAGCCCCTAGATCTTCAACCTCGGAAGGAGGGGAACCCCTGTTCGGCTCCAAAGCCTCGGCATCCGCCGATGCTCCAACATCAACACTCGGATGAGTCTCAGCCACAATATCTTCATCGCTGGAGTCAATGAAAGAGACCACCCAAGGGACATTGAGATGATTAGTTGAAGAGCTGATTGCCTTCCATTTCTCACCCCGAGAGCGGTGGAAACTGAGATCAGCTGCGGGATCTTCATGAGTATCATCCTGGAAGGCTTCAAAAAATTCAGGACCTATGGGTACCTGTCCCGCAGAGGTATTACCTCCATCACCGGCATCAGTCCGCCAGCAAACTCCTCACCAAGACCTTCACTCTGCCCTTGCCCGAAGTCATGCAGCTGAGTATTGGTCGGGCCACTTGGACCACTAGTTTCCCCAGCTGTCGATTGAACAACATCCTCAGGGACATCTTCGGGAACTTGCTCTTCAACCGTATCAGTCTCCTAGTCGGACTTAGGCGGGACGATGCCTTCATTGCCTTGACGAGAAGCTTCTTTTCGACTCGCCTGAATAAGTGACTTCACTTGGCGAGCCTGAAGATCGCAAACGATGTTCGTATCATACACTTAGAAGAAAAAGGAACCGCGTCAGAATGCAAAATAAAAAATATATAACAATGGAAAGAAAGGTTGCAAAAATCACTTACATCGCTTGCGGTAGCCCAAAATTTGTTTGAAGAAGCCGAACTCTATCATCTTCGTCTCAACAAAAAGATAAGTCTTGCTCATCTTTTCCAAAGTGCGAACTGCTGCCCGAGTAAGTCTGGTTAGCTCAGTATCGCTGTAATCAATTTTCTTTTTTTTCCACATCTCGGGGGAACAGAAGAAACGGGGAACTCTCAACACCGCCCGAGCATCCCTTGATCTAAGGGTGACTTCAAGACCGAGGCTCTTTTTGACGAAGAACCAACTGTTCTTCCATCATTTATTGGATGTAGGGAACCCCCATACAAAACCCCTCTTGTTAGGGTCATCAGAGATATCAGCTCCCCGATTCACCTTTGTCTCTTTGGAGACCAACAGTCTGATGAATTAGACATGAGGAAATAGGTTCCTGTATTGCTAGACTGTCTCAACGTAAAGAAATGCCTGATTTCATTCTGGGAGGGCGGCGACAGGTTCATCCGGCTGTACATGTTCCACATGCACATCAAGATTTTGTAGCTGTTCGGGGCCAGTTGGGCCGGAGCAATCCCTGCTTCAACTAGAAACCAGGCAATAAATTGCTGAAAAGGGAGAGTGATACCACAGCAAAGCATGGATTCTTAGATCGCCACCATGCTTGGTGGAGAATTCCAGGCGACCCTATCACCCGCTGGAATTAGAGTGACTGAATTGGGCAGATCAAATCGGGCACGATACTTCATTATCTCATCTGGCCCGACCACATTTGGCTCGGTGTCGAACCCATTCAGGCGTTCAGCAAAAAAAGTAAGACGAGACACCCTGAACGCCTCTTCGACATCATTCTCGTTAACAATCTGCTCCTTGATTCGAGTTCCCCCCGAATTGTGCCTACAGACTTCACTGCTGATTTGATATTTTTCCATCCTTCGAAGAGGTACCCTATGATCAGAAATATCAGCATCAAAACTAGATTAAGAACTGGATACAGGACTAAAAGTGACGTCAGGGTGAAGCCCAAAAACATCAACTTCTAAAAATGAAGGTTCATCAGCAGGGATTTCCCCCAGTAATCTTCTAATGCAAGAAACCAACTAGAAATCTCCACGTTCTAATGCATCAAGAGCGACATTAAAAAGATGATGTCGGGAAGATGGCTCCATTAAAACTAACATTGAATAAAGTTTGATGCAAGATCTTCAATGGAAAGTCACGACCTTCTGCATAAAGAAATCTGGGTTTAAGAATTTTTTTCTGCTGAAAAATCTTTAAGAATGAACCAACTGTCTCAGTGAAGAATTTAAAGAAATAAAAGCACGAAACCCTAGATCTCAAGGCGGGAAAAAACAATGATAAGGATTGATGACGTAGGTGGTGCATGGGGAAGCGCGTGGGTCATTTCTCATAAATGATATCAAAAAACGAAGAGGCAAGGGACACATGTCAGAAGGAGAAGTAGCTTTCACCGTCAAAACTCTAAAACGTCGTCATCATTAAGACACGTCATTATGACAAGATATTTACTCGGGTAATGAAAAGATATTGAAAACTAATTAAAATACTTTTACCCGAAGAAACCTTGTTCAGCAAAAATATTTTAAGGGGGTATTGTCATATGTGAATTTTATCGCACGTACACGTCATCAACAAAGAGAATAAATTGCCAGGTGGACATCCGAATAGGCATTCAAAAAATATTCTACAAGACATCGCCGAAAAAGAGAAAACCTGAGTAAGCAGATGTTGAATAAAACCTACTCAGGGTCAATCAACGTTATATACTACTCGGGATCAGTTGACGATACTTGGGACTGGTTAAATGACGCTTCTACTTGGGATCAAATGATGTTACTCGAGACCAGCGAGTATTATCCTTGCTAGAGATAAATATGAAGAAAACTGAATAAAAAGCCTAGCACTTAGTTCACACGGATTAGGTCATTAAATACACGAAGATATCAATATCAAGAAGGAATCCCAAAAAGAACAAAATACTAAGCTGGAAGGGTTCCCAATCAGGCAACAACTTTATTTCTTTAAAAAGACTACACTTTTATATAAGGAAATAAGTCCTAATTGGACTACATTACTAGAGTCTCATTCGATCTCAATATAAGGCTCCGAAACAGGAAAGAAGACAATCAGCTTCAAACAAGTAAATAATTACAATTAAATACAAAGATCTATTACTTATCCAAAGCAGATTAGGGTTCTATAAACATATAAATAGACCCATAATCTCGCCAAAAAGATATAGACAGCAATCATAGAAAAATATAGAGAGAAAAAATAGAGATCAAGAGCTTGTAACATTATAAATTCATAGTGGATTTTGGCTCGGTTGATCATTCAACCACCCGTGGACGTTTTTTCGGTCATCGGAGTTTTACCACGTAAAAAACTCGTGTCTTGGTTACTTTCTCATTCTCTTTCTCTTTGAAAATCACAGTCGAAATCCAATCCTTGTTGGCTTTTCTAATACAATCCAGAAATCAACGTCAACAATTATTTTCCAATCTTTTTTGATAACTTATATAAAGAAATATCATTAACCTCTATGATCTAATAATTTTGGAACCATATAAAATCGACCATTTAATCGAAATATTAATTAATTGATAATTAATATTTATTAATTTGTAAAATTATTGTATGTATATATGGACAACATTACCAAGATTTCATCATATAGCAAAGTTAACGATCTTTGATTAATTCTAGTCCTATCTTTTTAATTACAATAAAAAAAGGCAATTACCAATTAAGTTCTGGACATTTTTTAAAATTCCAATTTGTTTATGATTTTTACAAAAGTGATCAAATTGGTCCTTACACTTTTTCCAAGTGCCTAATTAGTTCCTCTAACTAAATTCCGTCAGTTAATATTAACTGCATAGCGATAAAATTTTACTTTATTCCTAAAAATATAATAATGACACATGCACAATTTTTTTAAACACATATATTTTTGGGTTTTCAATTTTTAATAATTTTGAAATAATGCTTATATATTATTAACAAAAGAAAATTAATAATTATATAAATATAGTAAAATACTAAACTAGAAATGAATGGTAACTTCCTTTATAAAATAAGGATATAATTGATATTGCCTTAACAAAATATTTTTAGATTTTTTTTAGATAATTTTAATTAAAAAAGATACATATGGTGTTTCATTAATAATATTTTTAGATTTTGTTGTAGTTATAATGGTGATTTTAATGTATAAAAAAATAAAATAATTTTGCTATAATACAACAAATAAATGGTATTTACGTACTTTAACTAAAATTGTTTGAGGGACTAATTTGGTTATTTCTAAAAAGAGAGAGACTAATTTGGCACTTGGAAAAAATGTGAGGATCAATTTGGTCACTTTTACAAAGTCGCACACAACTTGAAATTTTACAAAAAGTCCAAGACCTAATTGGTAATCGTCCGAAAAAAAAATTGTGAATCTTTTTTATTATGTCTTATACATTTTTATATTGTAATTTTCATAATCCTATCAGTAAAAACAGTTTTTAAAATTAATATAATCATATTAAAAAGCTTTTTTTTTTTAATTCATACCAACTTTTATTTATAAGTTATAAAAGATCCTTTAGAGAAGTTTTCCAAATGTGCTTTTATTAATTTATGGAGGTTATATTTCAAATTTTTTTTTTGACATTGTTAATCTATTCACACATCTAGAACAAGTTTTTATTTTTGAAGCTTTTAACATCGGTAAGATTCGAGCGACTTGGAGTCATTTACCTAGACATGACGCCGGTTTCGGTTTCTAGGGGACCATAATCGGAACCGGAACCGGAACAGGAACCGAAACAGGAACCGGAACAGGAACAGGAGCAGGAACCGGAACCGAAACCGGAACCGAAACCTCTTGAGGAAGGTTTCGGTCTAGTTTCGGTTTTGATTCTGGTTCCGATTCCGGTTCCGACGGTTTCGACGGTTCCGACGGTTCCAAGGTTTGGTTATATTTTTTTAAAATAAAAAAACAAACCCAAATTCTCAAATCTCAATCTCTAATCACGATTATCACTTTCATTAGTTCAAAGTTTCAAACCCAAGTCAAACCAACACACCACAAGTACAAAATCACACACAATACACCACAAATCAAACCAGTCAAAACTCAAACACACATACCACCACAAGCTCAAAACCCACCACCACCTAAACTCAATCACACACATCCATCACACCTGCAACCACCATCGACAGTCGACCACCCTAAAATCCCCAATCTCATCTCACTCGTTCAATCCAAGAAAGAAGATGAAGAAAGAAGAAAGAAGAAGAAACCAGGTGAGGAGGTAAGGAAGACGAAGAATTGAAGAAGAAAGAAGAAAAAAGAAAGAAGAAAAAAGAAAGAAGATGATGATCGATAAGAAGAAGATGATGATCGATGATGGTGACTGGTGTGGTGAGAGAGAGATATGAAATATATAGAGAGAGATCCGATGATTCTGATAAGATAAGATGATTTTTTTTAAAACAATCAGATATCAGATGATCTCAAAGGCGGACCCAAAAAATATTTGTTACTCGGGCTAAACTTAAATATATATATATATATGGATTCAACAAATAAAAAAATTTTCTTTTAAAAACTTGTTTAATCTAACAACCGGAACAAAACTGAGTGAATATGAAATGTTTAGACTAACAATTAGAACAAAATTAATGTGAATATTTTATATAAAACATGCATAAATTTACATATTTGTAAAAACTACTTAATACATGCAATGTTCTGTATTGAGTTAGAATTGGTAATTGCTTTTGGTTTTTATTATTATCTTTTGATATTGAGTTATAATAGGTTAATCATTAAGCATTCAACGTACTAAAAACCTACAAATTAAGTAATCTAAGGTTAAAGTTCTATAAATCACAACCCTTAACAATTAGAACAAAATTAATGTGAATATTTTATATAAAACATGCATAAATTTATATATTTGTAAAAACTACTTAATACATGCAATGTTCAGTATTGAGTTAGAATAGGTAGTTGTTTTTTGTTTTTATTATTATCTTTTGATATTGAGTTATAATAGGTTAATCATTAAGCATTCAACGTACTAAAAACCTACAAATTAAGTAATCTAAGGTTAAAGTTCTATAAATCACAGCCCTAACAATTGAACAAATATCATAAATAGACAACAAAAATTTAAAAGTAGAGTATGAAAATAACATTGATTAAAAGTAAAGTATGAAAATAATATTGGATAAAAATAAAAAGGCAATGTAAATAATGTTATGTTCAAAGGTATTTTTAGTAATATTAGTTAAAATTAAAATTAATTTACTAATAATAGAAGGTTAAAGGGTATTTATGCAATAAACTAATAATTTTTTTTTTAAAAAAAATCAAATAGCCCGGGCAGCCTTCTCATGGGTTCGCCCATAGATGATCTCATCTAATTTTAAAAATATATATATAATTTTTTTTTTAAAACTGAACGGTTCGAATCGAACCGGAACCGCCGATTCTAGTCCAATACAAACCATCCTTTTATGAAAATATGAGAACCGAAATCTGAACCGTCCCTTCAACGGTTCCAGAATAAGTTTTTACGATTCGATTCTTCAATTCTTCTATTCGAATCGATCGGCTGTGAAATCTATATTTACCTGAGCTTTAAACTCATTCCTTTATTGATTAAGCTATATTCCAAAGACCGATTATAAAAAAAAATACCAAGGACCCATTTCATATTTTCATCGAACAAATACGGATGTTTACTTGAAAAAGCTGAAGTGGCAATGTGTGATTGGTGGGTGGAAGATAAAGGAACACTTCACGGAAGAGGAACAGTAGCACATAAAAGGACCTTTCTCCGATTAAAGAAAGTAGAAACTCCAAAATGGTCAATCAATTCAATAGGCCACAGTGCCAGACTGGCCCACACATGACACATCCCACAGCCTTTCGTTTCTCATCTTGATCACATTTTTTTACATGAACAGAGTCCACGTGTCGGGCCAACAGTTAAGAATGATCCTCATAGGACCCACCTAACCCTTCCCCATGCAACTCTCCACTCTACACGTATCACTTCAGCCTTACAAGTTACAACTAATAATAATTATGCATTCAAAACTCTCACTGATTTTTTTTTTGTAACTTCACTTCAAACTTCTCTCGGTGCTTCGAATTCAGCGAATAATCTCCAGATCCATCTGGTCAAGTGACATTTCTTGCTTTTATACTCTCTGAAAATAGAAATCCCTAGAAAATGGTTTATGCGTCCGGTGTTCGGTTTCCGTGTGTGCCGTCAGTATATAAGTCGGCTCAATCGGGCTTCAATGGTGATCGTAGGATCACAAGCCTTTGTCTCTTCTCCAAGAAGGACTCGTTTTCACGTAATTTATCTATCTCTCGATTGTGTGTGTTTTTTTGTTTAAATAATTTCTTTGAGATTGATTATTTGGGCTTGTCTGTTGGTTGCCTCGTGATTTTACTCGCAGGCTGTTTATAGAACCAATTCAATCTGATATTATTTGATTATAGAGGTTTGAATGTAAACGGTGATCGAATTAGTTCAGTGAACTGATCAGTGTAAGTAAGCAACCGACCATCTGGTTACTAGCTCAAGTGCTTAACTGTGATAGACTAAAGTAATAATGAGTTCGAGTGGAGGTTGATTGTCATTAGCTAAGCTCTTTAAATTGACCGAAGGGAAAGCAGAATTGGTGTCATAGTACTTGAAGAAGAAATTGTTTATAGATCCTCTTTGTCGTGTCCTGTTCTAGGAGGCAAATGTTTGAAGCAATGATTGTAGCGTCTACGGTGTTTATAGTGATTACAGGTAATTAAAGGCATCTAATCTGGTAGAATTTGGGCACTGCAGAGGCAACAATGTGAAACATCTCCTCATAGGAAGTTGATTTAAGCACTGAGAGGAGTCAAATTTAGAGAAATTAAGTTATTGTTGGATAGTGCTAAGTTCGAATTAGTGGTTACTGTCACCAATTAGTACAACCTAATGTTAACTTCGACTTCTTTTTTTGTTTGTTTCATTTCCTCGCTCTTTCTGCTTCAAAGAGCAATATGATCCTCAGCTGACCTGTTGGATTTTTAGGGGCGACACCATGTCTTGGACTGTTTATATTTCTATTGGCACAGGGGCTCTCTTTTTTGGATTTTCTTCATTATGATAATTTGAATTATCTGAAATAAGATTCCTAGCACTCATACGTCGGTTGGTCTTTTTATCATGTGAATGGAGCGATTATTTGCTTATGCAATTATGGTGAATTATATTTTTCGTTTATATTTGGATGTGTATTCAGTATTCTCTAATTTAATGCTTGTTTCTAGGGAAGGTCTTTGCTGGAAAGTCTACATATGATCATGACACCTCACATTTGAAAGTTGCTGCATCTGGGAAAGTCCTTGTTCCTGGAAGCCAGAATACTGGCGCTTCATCTTTGACTGATCAATTGGAAACTCCAGAGACGGTATCAGAAGACAGTGAGGTTTGTGACTTTGTGATTTTCTTGTACACATCACTAGTTGTTGTTATATGTATGGCATGTGTTGGTGGTTGCAGAGTTATATTTTCAAGTTAAATACGGATGTGTATATGCATGTATATATATGGATGGCATGTATAGATATACTGCAACATTATGGTATTTACGTTCTAAGTAATGCATGATTTGTTCAAATATGTCTAATCGTGTTCTCATTGAAGAAAAATACCTACAAGTTTCTTTAGTAACTTCTTGCTCCACAAACGTTTTATTAATGACATAACTTATCTAGTGGTTAAAATGTGAGATATTGTAATGTATTAACCTTAAATTGCATGCATTCATCCAGTTTATGTAGTAAATAGAGAGTTAACCTTATTATTGGACTCAATAAACTAGTTTGGACATCTTTTATCTTTTTTGAAGATCCTAAGAATTGAGTTTAGCATACAAATTATTTTTGTATGTTTTTGTAGTGGACTTCTTGTCTACAATTTGTAATTTTCTTTTCATTAGTAGAATTTTAAATCTTTTTTTCCCATAAAAAAAAGAAAGTAGACTGGATTGTTTGTCACATAATTATCATAAAATAATATATAATTCTTCATTTGATATTTGAACGATACATATATGTGTTTGCATACCCGAAAATACTCATAATAGGTTTATTTTCTGCTGAATGGATTTTCTTTACCTACTGTCATTTTTGTCCATTACATTCTCGTTTCAGGTACTTCTTGATGCAGATAGTCTTCAAATGGAAGATTATGAGAAAGTTGAGATTGAAGATCAGGACCGTGTTTCTTCTTCAGTTGCAAGTGATAATGAGAATAGTGAGAGTGAGGAGCCATCTGTTCCTTTACATGGGAATATAAGTACCAAAAAAAGTGAAGCTAAAACGGATGATGAACCACGGTCTGTTCCTCCACCTGGCACTGGGCAGAGAATATACAAAATAGATCCAATGTTGGCAGGTTATCGTGAACATCTTGATTATAGGTGAGCTCACTTTTATTCTTTACTGATACAAGTATATTTAGTTTGTTTGAAAGGCTCAGTGATATAGGGTCGAAAAGGTAATGGGTTGATAATTGCTTTAGCTTGTTGCACCTGAATTTCTACCGAGTAAATTTCTCCATCTTTGTATGCATTGTGGTCATCTTTTGGAGCGCCATTTGGAGCGCCACTTGCTATTTTACTGTCATGTGTTTGCTTGGTGTTGTCTGTTAGTGTGGAGATAACAAGTCCTTCATCCTGCACAAGTACACCCGGGCTTGGACTTCATTCCCTCATTTTATGCTACTGTCATATTTTCTGACATAGTAATCTGTAAACTAAGTTTATTAATGACTCCTTATTTACATTTATTTCTCATTCACATACATGTACTCTGACTCACATCCTCAAGCAGATAAATGACCATGCATAGATGCATAATCATATGCTTGCATGTGCATGATTGATTATGCAAAGCATTTTACCAAATGAAAGATTTTTCTACAGGATGTTATAATCTGGTTAGTTTATTATTTGCACCTTTTTAATGTTTTCCTTTGATTTAATTTTTTTGTCAATCTATGCATCAACTTTTCTTGTTTCCTTTCCTTTCTTGAATATGAGTCCAAGGTAGGTCTAACATTATCCTATTATTGCAGATATGGACAGTACAGAAGATTGTGTGAGGAAATTGACAAATATGAAGGTGGTTTGGAGGCGTTTTCTCGTGGCTATGAAAAGTTAGGCTTCATACGCAGGTATCACGTTCTTCCAGACTCTAGAGATTATTGCCCATTCAATTGTTTAATGCAATGCATAGAGATTGTAGCTTCCAGTGTGTGATCACTATTTTATATTTAAATGTAATATGCTCTTATGTGTCTTCCTCATTTTTATTCAAATGAACAACTGATTACCGGATGAAAAGATCAAATGAAGTTGATATGTTGTGCACTTGTGCTAAGAGAAGAAAAGGTGATATGCAGGTGATACACACATGTACACATTACATTTCCTAGCATTTTCATCAAAACCTTATACTGTGGTGAAACTGGAGAGTCATTTTTTTTCAACTTCACGGTCTGGCATAAGAAGTGTGATTTATTAACATCAATTTTGGCCATTGTAATTTTTGTTGCTTGGGAGCCAAATTCTTATGATTTGTGTTGTTAGACATGTCTTACCTCTCCTGGAGTCTCCACCGATCAAAGGCTTGCCTAATACAAATCGTTCCATGGGTTGAGGAACTGACAAATATTACCCTTTTTGTGCCATAAGAAAGTGATACCTCTGCTTGCATTAGAAATGTTCTTGCAATTTGCCAATCAACTATGGAAATTATACATTATATTAATATTTTATGCTTATGAAATTTAGGAATACCTTATAGGTCTAACAACAGACTGGTCAACAAAGCAGAACTCAAAGAAAACTTGTGCTGTCTTGTAGAATTATTCCTATGTAACTCCTTTATGGTGGCACTTTTATTGAGTTTATGAGTTCATCACTGTAGAGTTAGACTTCTTTCCCACTTATAATGGTTTCTTTGTGATTATTGTACTATTTCCATAATTTTTTTTCTTAAATTGAGTTTATGTTCTAGTCAAAATTTACGCATTCTCCTGTCCCCAATCAAGTTACTGATTAAACTTTGACTGATTTTTCAGTGACACGGGTATAACTTATAGAGAGTGGGCACCTGGAGCTAAGGTTTGTTTTGATTGAGTTATTAGATTTTATATGTTGATCTCATTTTCTCAACAAGGGTGCTGCTTGTTTGGCTAACAATTTCTCCTTTTTATTTTCTTTTAAAAGAAACAAAATGAACTTTGTTATCAAAGGTTAAAATATTAGGGTGGATTGCTGGTCCACCTACTGTGAAAAATTTGAAAAAGAAAATCTGAGACTGTATAAACTAATAACCAATAACAAATGCATGATTACCTACCAGGCCAGTAATTTCTCAACATGATGGTAATGCGTTTGAGTTTATTTTGGAATTCTGATCTGCTAAGACCTATATTTAAAAATAGTTGGTTTTTATACCATTATATTGTCCTGTAATTTGTGTTAAACTGTTTTTTATGTTGATATATGAGAATGGAAGAATGAGGTCAAGACTATTGAACACAATTTGCTCTATTATGCAAGGGATTATGTATATGATGATATCATGATGTTATACATTATGAAATGATCTGAACCCTCCTGTTATGATCTGACTGCTCTGTGCATTGAAACGATTCACTATAACTCTTTATAACAGTAATTCTGCTAACTTGACTGCAAATGTGGTTTTGATTATTGAACTGTTCCTTCCTTCAAATCTTCCACTGATTGGATTTTCTTGAATATATACTTTTAATAGACATGTAAACTACAGTGGTATTGTTTCTTTTCTATAATGTATAGTGAGTGTATACTTCATCTTTCAGTCAGCATCATTGATTGGAGACTTTAATAATTGGAACCCCAATGCAGATATTATGACCCAGGTATGTTGTCTTTTCTTTTGTAACCATAAGTTCTAGCTGCAGATTGTCTCTTCTTAATTGCACCGACTTTGTGTAGCAGTTGTTCCATCTTGGACATAAAATTGTTACATAAGTGCTTAATACAATAAGCTACAATAAATTGTTTGTTTGAGTGTTACTTTGTTTGGTCGGGCTAAAATTCTTTTCTCTCTTATATTAATCTAAGATTGTATCACTAGGAAAGGTACTTTACGTCGTTACTTATAAAAAATACAAAATAAAAAAAGGATTCCCTGTGTTACTCACTTTAAAAGATGGGGTTGATACAACATACATCTAATTTTTTTTAGAGATTTAACTAATTCATTTTTTGTGGTGGAAGTCCCTTGCAAATGATATGCCTACTGGGAAATTATGTTTCTTTTTGTTTGCATTTACATGATCTCTCTCTCTCTCTCTGTGTGTGTGTGTGTTTGTGTGACTCTATCTCCCACTACCCCTCCTCTTCTTAACTATGAAAAAAATAAGGTTCATGGAATTAGGGCCTCAGGGAAATTGCTATCTGGATCAGTGGAGTTGATAGGTACACAAGTCAATGTGCAACTTAGGGATTGAAGATTAACTTTGTGACTATTTCCTCACAGAATTGTCATGTGACTCATTGATTTGGTACTGGAGATGATTTGAGACAATTTTCCTGAGGAAGTTGATCATTTTGGTGTAAGAGGTTCAAATATCACAGTATAACAATATCAGTATGTCACCTCAATGAATTAGATCAATCTTTGACTTGCGATGTAGCATTGACAATTCTAGTGGTTGATACTTATAACAGTTTAAGTTCTGCAAGTGGCTTTTTTTTATATAAAGTTTAAGAGATCTCACTTGCTGAGTTGGCTAGTACAGATTGCTAGCTTAGGAGCCTGATTCTGCTTATCCCACATAGGTAAGCGGCTATGGAGATTCCCATTGAAATTCAATTTCCTTTTGCATGCTGTGATTAGAAGCAAATAGGACTTTCATAAGAATGTGTGGGACGTTACAGATGTTTCTTAAGAGAAACTCTCACTGTCCTTGGACTGTCATATTCAAGATTTCAAGCCTCTCTCTTTGGTGAGGTTGAAAGTTGGTAAAGGCAATAGAATCGGATTTGTGAAAATCTTTGGTTGGAGAGGCAGCTTATAGTGACTTCCCTGCACCTATGGACTTTCTGAGAACAAATATTTTCTTATTATCAAGGTGGCAGAGGTTCTTCCTCCAATCAGCAGGTTGGAATTTTAGTTTTAGGAGGAACTTAAATCATAGTGAAGCTAATGTTTTGTTGAGTTGTTGGCACTTTAGAAGGGGTGTATATTGATATAAATAGAGATGACAAGTGATTTTGCCAGGGATTTTATCAGTAAAAATTTAAGTTACCTTATTGATGATTCTCATTTCGCTCTCCTTGCAGCCTAACAAAATTTAGGTTTTTACCTGGATCTTTAGCCCATGGGAGGATACAAGAAACTGGTTCTAAATGAAAAAAATCCACGAGTATGCTTATAACCCCATTGGTGAGTGATGTGTAAAAAGGATCTAGAGCATAATTTAATCATTCCTTCTGTCTTGTGGCTTTCTTCTAGGGAACAGGTTGATTCTAGAAGCTAAGCTATATTGGTCTAGACCAGCTAAATGTTCTTCTGTTTTTTTGTGGAAAGTTTGGCTGCTTTTGGAGGAGGGAAGAAGGAAGCAGTGTTATGGAGATGTGCTGCGCTGTCCATTTTGCGGGTTATTTGGCAAGAACGTAATAGAAATATTTTTGAAAAATATCAAGGAGATGGAAGTTCACTCTCTATGGGATAAATCTCATTTTTAGTCATCTCTTTTGGCTTCTGCTTCCCTGGCTTTCAATAATATATTTTTTTTCCAAGAAAATTGTATGTTGTGGTGGCCTAAAGTTTGATTTTTATTTCTTTTTCGGTTGTATTCTTTTTGGAGGTTATTTTGTGCCTTTTCAGCTTTAGGCTGTTGATTTGTATAATTCAAATCTTTCTCTGAATAGATTTTCCAGTTTCGGATTTCTAAAACATAAAAAGACAAGGCAGTACCATTTGTGCTGATAATAAAAATAATGAAACATCCGCCAAATTCACAGTATAAAATGACTAATTGGTCAATTATTACCTTATCATAAAAGCCCAAAATTAGGGGAAGGATAATACTGTGTGTTAATAATTTGATGATGATGGCTTTGGGAATCAGTGACAATTAAGTATTTTCATCTTGTATGTGAGTTTCTTTTCTTTTTTAATGACTAACACTTCATGAAATTCATCCATCATATGCGAACAGAATGAATTTGGGGTATGGGAAATCTTTTTGCCGAACAATGCTGATGGTTCATCGCCAATTCCCCATGGTTCTCGTGTAAAGGTAACATTACTTGTATATAATTTTGAAGTGTGGCTGTGCAGCTTTTTTTTTAATTTATTATTATTTCTTATTTGTTTGTTAGATTTGTTTTTCTTCTTTTCAAAGAGAAATGAAAAGAAATCATTTGCCTTTTTTTTTTCTTTCTCATTATTAGACATGTTTATTGAACAATTAGGTTCCAACATTGTACATACTGAAAGTGTTTATAAAGTATGCCGAATTATATACTTGTAGCTTCTTCTTCTTCTTTTTTTTTGGTGGAACTTTACCGGAGAAGATTGTTATGATATTTCTTACAATGATAATCCTCTGATAAAATGGGAATATCATATGCTTTTGGACAAATTTTCCACTAGAAAGAAGTAGACTTTTGCAACACAATTGTATTACTGTAGGTGCATTTGCAAAAGTAGTAGTTAACTTCCTTTAAAAAAAAAGTCTTAGTTAAGTAAGTGAGTAAAAATATTTATGATTTATAATGATAAACACGTAACCACAAATTCTAAAATGTGGTTTAGGCATGGAGATTTTCTCTTAATGGTATAATTAGATCAGAAATCGGAATAAAAATAAAAGGGTCATGAGAGCAGAAATACTTTTTTGGTTTTGATATGTGAGGGCTGAATTTGCCGTTAACTATCTTTATCCCATGGTATTACCTGCAATGAGAAGGGACCATCATCCATCTATATGGAACCATCAGTGTCTTAAGATATGGGGAAGTTTCAGTTTCTAAAACCACTGATCTCAGCTCTGTATGCATGAATTCATGTTCAGTGTTCATAGAATGATTTCTTTTTTCCTGTGGAAAGTTTGGATGTCCTTGAATAATGGTATTACTATGACCTTGTAAACTTAAAATTAGTACATCTTTAGCTTCTGGAGCTTTTCTCCAACTTTCTAATTTTGTTTTAGCTCTATATATTCTTTCCTTATCTTTATAATCTCTATACTCCTTTTGAGTCATGAATTCCTCTTTTTTCTAAGTAGTCTTCAATTCTAGTGGTAGTTGGGAGACCTTCTATGTCTGGTACCTTTGATCCACTACCTTCTCCTATTTCTGTTTTAGTTCTGTCTTCACCTACATATATCTCATCTTCTATATAGTAGATTTTTATTGACTCTTCTTCGCTTTGTTTTTCATAATCTATCCTATCTTCAAGAATTCTTCCCACTTCATCATCATCTAATTCTAGGTTATTGCAGATTTCTTCTGGTAAATAATCTGAGGGTTTGCTAAATAAAAGATTTAAGATGGCTTCTTTGTTTTCTACTAAAGTTTTTCCTTTATTAATAGGTTGATCCATTGTTAAACTTTAGTCTTCAAATTCTTCTTCAGTTATTTCAATATTACCTTGTTCTTTGTAATCTTTAAACTTTTGAAAAGCTTGATTATTTTTATCAATATATATAGTGCTATCTTCTGGGATTTCTATACTTTGTTTTTCTAACTCAGGTAGCGTCCATTCCATTCCTTTTAATTCACTACTGCTTAATTTTTTAGGGATTTGCATTTTTACATAATCGCTATGAAAATGTTCTACTATGCTTCTATTTATAAATCTAAACTTCTTATGGTATTTGTTATAATATCTTCCTAAAACAAATATTTTTATCCTAAGATTCTTATATTCTGCATTCATGTCAAAACCTTTTGTTTGTATACTTAATTTTATTTTTCTACAAAATTCATTTATATCTATATCAATATCTGGGAGGCATTCCACTACTGCTACTTTATTTCTTAGGTATACTTCAGCTGTTGCTAATTGTGCTTGGGTATGATTGCTAAACCTACCATCATATAAATATAAATGAGCCTTTGTATCTAGTCCTGCTCTTGTCTGACTAAGTATCCCAATAATTATTACTCCTAAATGTATTGAGGAGAACCAGTTCTTTTTTATTTCCTTTGCACTTTAGGGACTTATTAGGGTAACTTCTTCTCTATTTTTTACTACTGCTATCGTAAATTCATCTTTGTATACCTACAGACTACTTTTCAAACTATCTAGTAACCCTTCTTTATATAGGTTCTTTTTCTGAACTTGCTTAAATCCTACTTCTAGCATTTTATCTACATCTTCTTCTTGGATTAAATCTTCTGTTTTTTCAATAATTTCTTTACCTTTATTACTATAATTTAATTTATTTCTTACTCTATTAGCAGCCGATTGCTTTACACTAGAAGTTCTTACTAGCTCCATACTATTTATTTTTAGATCTTAGATTTATTTTCGGTCCTAATATGTCTCCTATCTCTACCTTCTTTCGCCTTTGCTTATAAATTTTTCTAAACCTTTTTGAGCTATATCTTTTAGGGCTATACCTTTTCTCTCTTCCACATCCTAGAGTTGGTACTTCATTTAAATCAACACACATCTTACTAAATTGAATTTGATCTGGTCACCTAAGCTTTTCTTCATCACACATTTCTCTTATTCTTTTTCTAACAAACTCTACCATAGGGATAAATGAAACTTGCCAAAATAATCCTTCTTTGGTTTTTTCTTTAAACCATTTATCTTCATCTACTCAACAGTTTCCTGCCATGTAGAGAAGATTCCAGTCCTTCTTCCTTTAAAAACAACATAAAAACCAAATTTATTTATTTCGGAAAAATGATGACCCAAAATATTTAGGGACCGGAGGAAACCTTTATTATCATTTCTAAAGAACCAAATATTATTTAAAATAGCTTGCTGGACTTCAGTAATTTTTTCTTTTACTTGTGTTAAAGGCTGAAAAGGGACTCCTGGACAGTAGTTAATAGTATGATTTCCTATATTAACCTTTTTACCATTATTGCTTTGAAAGGTACTTCTAGAACTTTCTTGACTATCCTTTGAGCTTCCTGCCATACCTGCAATTATCAACAATCTATTAGCCTAGAGAGAATATCATCTATAGTGTTATCTTTTCCACTTATATGCTCAAACTCTGCTTTATATCCTCTACCTGTTAATGTTTCTAGGAAACCTATCCATCTTTTACTAACAAACGAGTTTTTCTTTTCAAAATTCTTTTTCTGTACTTTTTTATAAAACTCTACTATATTATTGCAATCAGTTCTAACTGTAAAGGACCCACTTTGTATATATATATGAAACTGATTCAAAGAATTTATTATTCCTAAGATCTCTAATTCTGTACTAGATCTTCTGGACTCTACTAGATCTTCTGGACTCTACTTCTGTAAACTTTCCACTGGCATACATAGCTATCTCTTCTGTATTCTTTTGACTGTTCTTTGTGGGCTTTTGAATTAATATACCGGCCCATCCTTTGCTACTAGCATCATATATCCTGGTCTGGTTTTGACAGATACTTTTTATTGTAAGAGTTTTTTTTTTTTTTTTTTTTTTTTTCAATTTAATTGGATAGTAAGTATGATTTAGAACTGAACTAAAACACTTGTTTTGGTAGCTGAGATTGACAAACATTTTCCCCCGTGTAAAGTTTTATAACTGTCACGACTGTGTCAAACTGTCAATTATCATGATCCTAAAATTCCATGGTTGTCAACATTAATCAAGTCTTCTATCATGTAATTATAGATTCGCATGGATACTCCATCTGGCATTAAAGATTCCATTCCCGCTTGGATCAAGTTTTCTGTACAAGCACCAGGTGAAATACCGTACAATGGCATATACTATGATCCACCAGAAGAGGTATGGATGGCTTTGCAATCTTTTCTTTCTCTAAGTTTTGCCAAAAACTTTGAGAAACTTAATGATTTTGAACAACATGCCTCTAAATATTATGGAACTTTTTGTGATAATTCTAGGAAGAAATGAAGATAGAAATTAGTAATTACAATAACCAGGGTGCTGCCCTATAATCACCTTTGATTATTCCAAAAATATTTACTCCTGTAGTCCTGTTTACATGTTATTTCATAAATATAATATTTTGAATTATTAGTACCTTATAGGCTGCTTTAAATGTCCTCAGATGAACTATTTGATAATTATTTTATGAATTTTATTTAATACACAGGATGGTAGTAGATTTCCATCTTTATTTTTGCATCTCTGATTCTTTGTAGGGATTTTTGTATGCCCTGCTATGTTTGTCCTCTGTGTTGTTTTCTCCTTTTGTGGAATGCTTGCTCACTCATGTATATGTTTTCAATAGTTCATAAAAAACAAATTTCCTGAATTAATGATGGTCATTTATCTATCTACAGGAAAAGTACGTATTTCAACATCCTCAGCCAAAGAGGCCAAATTCACTTAGAATTTATGAGGCGCATGTAGGAATGAGTAGCAAGGTCTGCATCTCTCTTTACTCTCTTGTGATGAACTGTTAGTGGCACTTGATTTATGTCAGCCTTGAGTCATTGCAGTCACAAGTCGCTGGATTTTGTTCTTTTCATGTTAATCATATGCTATATCAGAATCTTAACATAGAACTTAAAAAACAATGTCAGTGGTTCCTGGGTATATGAAAAAAGATTAAAAAAATTAAGAAATTACTTTAACCTCTGTTTTTTTATAAGGGAGAAGCTTACTAAGAGGTCATGAGACAAAAAATAAAAAAATAAAAAAATTGAGCAATAATCTCATCGGTATTGCAGTTTACAATCCAATTCTTCTATCATATTGCAACTGTCACTCTCACTAAAAACTGTGAGAACTCTATAATTTGAGCATCTCAAAGGGCAGAAGGCTCTCCACTTCCAGGTCAGGAAAATGTGATTTTTCTTGTTTTGGTTGTGCATTATCCCGCAATACTGAGTTGGCCTATGTTATACTGAGAACACCAATCAAAATTAAGCTTGCATAAAATATTTGAGGAAAATTATTCAGGCCTTCCTCTCAATCCTATCCACCTTCCAATTTCCAAATACTACGAACCAATCAACTTGCTAGGTAGATGCCAAATAGTTGCATCAAATGTTTCTTTTCTCTGCCAATTTCATAGTATTTTTAGAGATTAGTAGATTTCTCTCTCAAAACAATATAACCAGAAGCTGACCACTTGGCATTTCACTCTCATCATGCCCTCTTACGTAAAAAAAAAAAAAAAACCCTTAAAGCAAAAGGAAATGAAATTTTGTAAATGTCCTTATTTGTACTAGTTTTATGACTAATCCTTTCAAAATTTGAGTAGCATTTTACTTGTAATTTCCCCTCCTTTATTAGTTTTCTAATCCAAGTTTATAGATGACATATTCATTGTTTTAGAATGATATATTGGAATTATATAGAAGTTACATAAAATTTGGTCTCCAAATTAAGTTGTTATATAACTGGAATTAAGGGCCCCAATTGGAAAATTCTGAGTCCGTCCATTATAACTTCTTCCATCATACTTAGGCTACAATAAATAAAAGTTTTGCGACTTCTCAAAGAAGACGCAACTTGTTTTATGTCCATGCACCATTTTTATCAAAACTTTTCTTGATTTTTAGTAAACTATTTCAATTTTGGGTATTTTCATTTCAAGGAGAATATAGTGATGATCCATGGATCTGTTAGATTTATAGTTTCACAAGTAGATTGTTAATATGTCATTCTGCATCTATCAACTTTCATTTATCTGCCTTTCGATATTTTTCCTATACAAGTATTGGTCTAATAATTTCCGGATGCAAAACTTTTATCTTTTGATTACTTGCTTTATTTAACATCACTGCATCACATTTCCTTTTTTTTTTCGAGTATTTTTCATCTTTTTGTGCATAATAAGATTCAAACAGTCAAGTATGAAAGTAGATGCCACATGCTTTCTTGAATGTCTTCATTTAACTTCAACTCCTTGGTGTAGTGTGGTTATTTCCATGTTTTCTTCTTCTCACCATCTTATTGACTATGAAATGCAGGAGCCCGTTATAAACACATATGCCAACTTCAGAGACGAGGTGCTTCCTCGCATTAAAAGACTTGGCTATAATGCTGTTCAGATAATGGCTATCCAGGAGCATTCATATTATGCTAGCTTTGGGTACTTTCTTTTCCAGAACAAGCTCCATATATATATTGTGAGTTTTAGTGAGAAATTATGTATTCTCCACTTATTATACAACTAAAGGAAAAATGCCAATATAAATACAACCTGTTAGCTAACAGCCCTAGCAAACTCAGACCCTAGATAAAGATTATCCTACTAGAAATCTGAATGAAACCTTTACCTATAGAAACTGCTTAAGGATGAGATTTATGGAAACAGACTTCCTCAATCTCTTATTCAAAGATAAATACAATAATTTAGATAAAGATAATGATTAATACCAGCACCCCTCCTCAAGTTGGGTTGTAGATGTTAATTTGACCCAACTTGTGACACAGTTCTTCAAAGTTAGGCCTAGGAAGAGCCTTTGTAAGAATGTCTGCTATTTGGAATACTGTAGGAGTGTAGACCAATTTGATTGACCCTTCTTCTAGTTTCTCTTTGATAAAGTGTTGGTCAATTTCCATCAAAATCATGACGGACATGATTTTTAGCTATTCCTATAGTTTCTTGATTGTCACAGAATAGCTTTATAGGACCATCAATAGGAATCTTCAGCTTCATTAGTAGTCTTCTTAGCCAAATTCCTTCACATATCCCATGGGCCATTGCCCTAAATTTTGCTTCTGCGCTGCTCCGTGACACCACTGCTTGTTTTTTACTTCGCCAAGTGACAAGATTACCCCAAATATATGTACATTACCCAGTTGTGGACCTTCGATCTATTGTTGATCCTGCCCGGTCAGCTTCCGAATACAAAGCAATGTCTCTGTTTGTTCCTTTCTTAAAATTAAGACCTTTACCTGGAGTCATTTTTCAGGTACTTTAGAATTCGATACACTGCCTTAATATGTTCCTGAGTAGGGTTGTTCATTATTGACTCACTATCGACTACGAAGCCAATGTAAGGTCTAGTGTGTGAGAGGTAGATTAGTTTAGTGACCAACCTCTGATATCTTCCTTTGTCTACTGGAGCACTGTCTTCTATAGATCCTAGCTTGGTTGTAGAGTCCATTGGTGTGTCTGCAGGCTTGCAACCGGTCATTCCTGTCTCCTTTAGCAAGTCTAGAACATACTTGCATTGAGAAACTAAAAGCCCCCTTTTTGATCGAGCAATCTCCATAACCAGGAAAAACTTTAAACCACTGAGATCTTTGATTTCAAATTCTGATGCTAGGAATTTCTTTAGTCTTCAAATTTCATTCTCATCATTGCCATTGAGGATGATGTCATCTACATGGACTATGAGTACTGTTATTTTTCCTCCCAATGAATGTTTCACAAACATTGTATGATCAGTTTGACATTGTACGTAGCTGTATTTTTTTACTGCTTTAGTGAACCTAACGAACCATGCTCGTGGTGACTGCTTTAGGCCATACAAGGACTTCTGAAGTCTATAAACTTTGTTGAGGTTTGTGTGTCTCAAGGCCAGGAGGAATTTCCATGTACACTTCCTCCTCTAGATCACCGCTAAGAAATGCGTTCTTAACATCTAACTGGTGCAATGACCAGTCCAGGTTTGCTGCCAAAGATAGGAGTACTCGAATTGTGTTAAGCTTAGCCCCTGGTTCAAAGGTTTCCTGATAGTCTATTCCATAAGATTGTGTGAACCCCTTTGCGACTAGGCGAGCTTTGAATCTCTCTACACTTCCATCAGCCTTGTGCTTTACCGTAAATATCCACTTACACCCCACTGTATTTTTCCCTTTCGGTAGGTCTGTGAGTTCCCATGTCCTATTTTCTCTAGAGCATTCATTTCTTCCCATACAGCAGCCTTCTATTCTAGAATCTTAAGTGCATCCTGTATACTGTTAGGTATTTGAACTAATGAGATGTTAGCCACAAACCCCTGAAAGCTAGGTGACAGCCTTTTGTTGGAGATATATTTGCATATAGGATAGAGGGGATTATTTCTGCATTCTCACCCCTTTCCTTAATGCAATAGGTCTGTCATCATCATTAAGTCTGCTCTAATTCTTGACTAGTTCAGAACTGATAGGAACTGGAACACCTTCAGTTTGTCTCTGTTTCAGTTTCAGTTTCCACAACAGTATCTTGGACTTGATAATTAGGTTCTGACTCATGGGTCGGCTTAAGAGGTGTTTGGTGCTCTATCCCTTCTTGTGTCGGTTTCATCCTTGTATAGACAATGAGTTCTTTGTGTTTAATAGACTGTGTATGTTTAGGAGACTCACGTTGAGTGTTGTGTTGACTTGGTCTGTCAGGATTAAATTTTCTGGTGGTATTTTGATGATTTTGGTTACTTGGAGATGTGGGAGAGGTGAGATGATTAGATGACTCTAGAGTTATAGTTTGATTAGGACTTGGTGACTTGTGGGAATGTGATTTAGATTGATCAGATGACTCTAAAGTTTGATTAGGACTTGGAGACTTGTGAGGATATGACACAAGAAGAGACTTTCAGGGGTAAAGACTTTGTGACTCCTACAAAGTCTTGAGGCGTCTGCCCCGAGCAGCTCTTTTGAGGCTTACACCTCTGAGACATACCGCCTCTAGGCGTATGAGGCTTACGCCTTAAAAATACCCTGTTTTTGCACGTGTTTTTGATGTTTGGTTGGTTGAGCCTTGAATTTTTCGAACTCAGAATGGTTTTGTGCCCGTTAATTAAAAAAAAAAACAGTGATATAACAACATAAAACACATGAAAATAAAATTAAGAAACCTAGCCCAACAAAGAAGTGATGTGAGGATAAGGAAGAGCATGGTTTTAAAATAATCGGTTAAAAAAAATATCTCGAGTGCGTCTGCATAGTGCAACCAAACTAATCCAATCTTCATAATCCAATATGAAGATGCATTGATAATGTTATAAAGTTGGTTTTGTTTTAGTTGGGAATAGATTTAACTTTAAGACTAGTTCAAAATTTTTTAGTTTGGGATGAGAGGATTCATGGTTTTTAGTCTTTTGTCTTATGACTTTGTTATTAATTTTCTTTATTTTGAACTAAATTATGCTGTGTGTTTTTATTTGATAGTAATGTTATTGATATTTTGGTATGAATTATGAAATATGAATTTCTAGTTTCTTTTTTAATTTTTTTAATTTGTTATTATTAATTAATTGAGGCTTACGCCTCATGAGACAGTGGTCAACCGCCTCGAGGCTCGATTTCGTGTTTCAAAACCTTGACTAGGACTGTATGACTCAAGAGTTTCCCTAAAAACAAATTCTTCTCTCTCATTCACCCCCCCCCCCCCCCCCCCCCCCCCCCCCCCCACCCCACCCCACCACCACCACCCCGGCCCCGCCCCGCGGCGGTGTAGGATAATATGGTTGCATTTCATGAAACGTAAAATCCATAGTGATATAAAACTGTTTAGTATCCGGTGAATAACACTTGTATCCCTTCTATGTGGGAGAGTATCCCACAAAGATCCCTTTTATGGATTTTGGATCTAGCTTACTCCTATGTTGTTGGTGGATATGGATGAAGGCAGTACAACCAAATATCCTTGTGGGAAGATTAGAGAGAAGATGGGTTGTTGGGTAGGCTTCTGCCTGTTAATAAGGTTGGCTGCTGTTAGGACAACTTCACCCCACAAAAATTTAGGTACATTGGCTGAAAACATCAAGGATCGGGCTACCTCAAGTAGGTGTCTGTTTTTGTGCCATGAGACTCCATTTTGTTTAGGAGTCTCCACACAAGAGCTCTGGTGTATAATCCCTTCACCCAACAGATAATTCTGAAGGACAGAATTAAAGTATTCTTTCCCATTATCTGTTCTTAAAACTTGTATCTTGGTTTGAAATTGGTTTTTGATCATACGATTGAAAATTTTAATTATTTGACTTACTTGGGACTTGTCTTTCATTAAGAAAACTCAAGTGATCTGTGTATGATCATCTATGAATGACACACCACCGAGCTTCAATGATGTTGTTGACCCTAGATGGGCCCCAAACATCACTGTGAATAACAATGAATGGGTGAGAAGATTTGTACACATGTTTTGGAAATGGTTGTCGGGTATGCTTGGCTAATTGACATATATCACACTGGAAAGAATCAGGATTCTTATTAATAAACAAAGGAGGAAACATTCTTTTTAGATACATGAAGTTTGGGTGACTCAGACGATAATGCCACAACATAACATCACTCTCTTTATTGACTCTAGAACTGACCTGACTAAATTGACTCACTTGACTCTTAAAAGACACAATCTGTTGATTTTGTTTGTCTATCTGGATGTTTTGAGCTTGAAGGATATAGAGTCCTGAGCACACCTTAGCACTGCCAATCGTCTTCCCCGAATTCAAGTCCTGAAATTCACAACATTAGGGAGATTTAGCAATACTATTCAGTACTTGTGTCAGTTTGCTGATAGATAACAGATTACAATCTAAATTAGGTACTAAGAGCTCAGTATTAAGAGTTATAGTATCTGAAATTACTATTGTTCCTGTACCCGCCACCTTAGATAAAGACCCATCTGCTATACGTACAGTAGAATTTCCATAGCATGGACAATATTTCTGATAACGTTTAATGTCTCTAGTCATGTGGTCTTAAGCCGCAGAATCTACAATCCACATGCTGGAGTTCTCCTTTTTCACATTTTGGGCATTCAAGATTGTACCTTTTTGTGCTAGGAATCCAATCCCAGTTTCGGATGTAGTGTTTTGCACAGGCTGGTTGAACATTTTCTGTAGGATTTCCATCTGTTCTCTGCTGAATACACTTGATTCTCCCTTTGTTTGGTTGTCAGTACCAATCACCATATTCCAGCATCTGTCTCTTTCATTTGTGAACCGGGCCGGCTTCCAATCTGCTGGCTTCCCATGGATTTTCCAACATGTTTCCTTGGTGTGACCTGGTCTGCGGCAGTGTTCACACCATGGTCTCCCTTTTCGCTGTCGATTGTCACCAGCATAGGTTTGAATTCCCCTACTTGCAAGTGCTGAACTTTCTGGAATTGGAGAAGAGTTTTCTGGTTTTACTTGCTTTGCCATCATAACTTTCTTTCGACTCTCTTCCCTTCGAACCTCAGAAAATACCTCTCGAATTTTGGGGAGTGGTCGGGTTCCTAGAACCCTTCCTCTTACTTCATCCAGATTTTGGTTTAAGCCTAGCAGAAACTTAAAGATTCTCTTCTGCACCACTATCCCCTTGTACACGACTTCATCTTTGGAACATGTCCACTGGTATTTCTCAAACATGTCTAGCTACTGCCAATAGCGTGAAAGAGTGTTAAAATATTGGACAACAGAGAGATCTCCTTGACGTAGTTCATGGAGGGTACTCTCAATTCCAAACAATTCTGACATGTTATCATTGTTGGAATAGGTTTCTTTAGCAGCCTCCCAAATCTCCTGTGCAGATTCATAGAGTAGGAAATTCTCTCCAATGTCATTGTTCATCGAATTGATGAGCCAAGACATCACTAGGTTATTCTTGTTTTCCACTGTTTGTATGTTGGGTCTTCCTTCGCCGGTGATTGAGCAATTCCGGTGATGTAGTCATCCTTTCCTTTCCCACATAAGAACATAGACACGGACTGGGACCATTGGAGATAGTTATGCCCGTTCAACTTATGACCGGTGGTAATGGGCATATGAGGATGATGGATTATCAGAACCACCACCTCCATTATTGTTATTTGATGTGGCAGGTTCTGGATTAGAAGTGACTTCTGTGGATGATCTAGGAGTGGCCATCACGTATTTGGTCATTTGGGATTTTTAGGTTTCAGAGAGTGCTCTGATACCATGTTAGTTTTAGTGAGAAATTATGTATTCTCCACTTATTATACAACTAAAGGAAAAATGCCAGTATAAATACAACCTCTTAGCTAACAGCCCTAACAAACTCAGACCCTAGATAAAGATTATTCTCCTAGAAATCTGGATGAAGCCTTTACCTATAGAAACTGCTTAAGGATGAGATTTATGGAAACAGACTTCCTCAATCTCTTATTCAAAGATAAATACAATAATTTAGATAAAGATACTGATTAATACCAACATATATATATATATATATCATTGTTTATATTTGTTAAATTGTACCACAATGTGCTTTTGTTTGTGGATTCACTTAGTATTATCATTGCATACTTTGTATTTGTTAGTGGCTCAGTGGCTCGTCCTACGACTGATGCACCTGCAAGTTATTTTTCATGTGATGCAGGTACCACGTCACAAATTTTTTTGCTCCCAGCAGCCGTTGTGGAACTCCTGATGATCTCAAGTCTCTTATAGATAAAGCTCATGAGTTAGGCCTGCTTGTTCTCATGGATATTGTTCATAGGTACTAACTAAATTTAAAGAAAAATTTATGGTCTGAAACTGGCTTTGTCATGTTGTGGCATCTTTACAATACAATTTGTTCTGTGTTGGAATTCTGAATTACGTGTGTATGTCTGTGTAGGCTTGTATAATTATTGTAGGTTTTTTGTTTTTCTTGTGAACCCATCGTCCCCTTGAAAATTGGCTGCAATTTCAAAACTGTTACACCTATATAAACCAGTTATATGGTAAATGTTTTATGGTATCTAGACAATCTGTACCTATAGCTGATTGTGTTGAAGTCAAAAGTCATTCTCATGATACTGAATGGCTTACCTGAATTAAGCAATTTGTAAGGTAGCCAGGTTCTCAGCCTGGGGCTATTAGTCATTTCTCTTTCTTTTTCATATATGTAAATGGAGTCCCAACTTAGAGAATCTCTGCAGATGGTGGTGTGTTAATAACTAAATGGTTATCATCTTTGCCTGTCCTCTCTCTCTCTCTCTCTCTCTCTCTCTCTCTCTTTCTTAGTGTGATGCATTAGGGCTCAACAAATCAAAATGAAGCGTTTAAGGAACCAATCTTTTAACTCATAATGGCGTTTTTGTCTGATTGATGTGGTGGCAAACAAACTCTTAAGTATTCGACAGAGATTGTTTTGTAAATCAACTTTGGTGTTTTTCAATCAGTTTGTTCCAGTAATCAAGTCTTGATCTATTATCACTTTCTTGTATTTTTTCCGTAGTTGCTAATTTACTACTATTCTTCTGTTATCTGACCGCTAATTTTATTGGATGCAGCCATGCATCTAACAATGTTTTGGATGGGCTGAATATGTTTGATGGAACTGATAGTCACTACTTCCATTCTGGGTCACGAGGTTATCACTGGATGTGGGATTCTCGCCTTTTTAACTACGGAAGTTGGGAAGTATGAGCTTTTGTCAAACTTTCAAGACATCACAATGTGTTGAATCTTTTCTTTGGTTTTCCCCCTGCATGCTATGTTTGGTTGGACTAATTCTTTTGCATTGATATAGGTATTAAGGTATCTTCTTTCAAATGCAAGATGGTGGCTGGATGAATATAAGTTTGATGGCTTCAGATTTGACGGTGTGACTTCAATGATGTACACTCACCATGGATTGCAGGTATTAAATGAGTGCTTTTGGAAATGATCCACATTTTTCTTGAAGAGGTACATTGACTAGTTTTGTCATTCAGTAGTTTTCAAAGTTGTGAATTTATTAATATGTCAGCGAGATGAGCATAGCGGTTATACTTGGTTCCAAATTAAACTCAACAAAGCCCCACCTAACAAGCTATTTTGGTATAATGGGTTCTCTAGAATAGTTTAAAGTGACTTTCTCGTTAAACGACCACTTAAAAGCTTAAGTTGTTAGAGAATAGTTTGGCAATATATTTTAACCTTGCTCGTCATGTGGGTCTCACTCCCCTTTCAATTGTGAGCCTGACGTGTATGGTAGTTCTAGAGGTTTTACGGTTAAAACTATGAATACTCTGCTCTTATACCATGTTAAACCAATTACTCAACTGCCTACACTATCAGATAATGGTTTAATGATATGTAAATTAATATATTAAGGGGCTAAGCTGGTCTTCACATGAACTTAAGTCTCTGAGTCGGTTCCTTCCACTCTCACTACTTATATTATCTATCGTTTGTTAGAATGCAGACAAATTTATTCTAATCTTCTCTGTCATCTGAAAAATAGTATAAATTTGCTTCTATGTTTTTTGTCTATTATTTTCTTTTTTATTCCAAAAAATAGTGATATCGTTACCTCAACATCTCCGGGGAGCGTGTACAACAAAATAGTAATCTTAACAATTAAATCGTTTGGCATTCTACTATTATATTGACACTCTGATTTGTTTCTTGTACTGTAGGTGGCATTTACTGGAAACTACAATGAGTACTTTGGATTTGCAACCGATGTAGATGCTGTTGTTTATCTGATGCTGGTCAATGATATGATCCATGGGCTCTTCCCTGAGGCTGTTTCCATTGGTGAAGATGTATGTTATATTTTCCCCTTGAAGTCGTGTTGAGCATCCTCTGATTTTAGTCTTATATTTCTTCCATGAATTCTGAATGCCTATTCAACTAAAATATTTTAACAAAAATACTTGTGATACTGGGTGAAGTTAGCAAAATGATTCTTCAATATTACTGTGTAATGTATGTTGAGGATGTAGCAAGTGAAATGAGAGTTCATAGAAAATGCTGCATGCATAGACTTTCTCCATGTGCTTATGTGTTTTACTTGTGTCTTTGTGTGTACATGCACTGCTTGTTTACCACTTTTCTACCGTGCATCACCACTACTCCCTTGTGACAGTTACTGTGTGTCACATGTTATATCTCATGGTCGTAACTGGCCACTTTCAGGCACCTGAAAACTAGAATAGTTTATTTCCAGCAAGTGATTAAGTACATTTAGTTACCATATTCTATGATGGAGCGTACTTGGGAAAGATTTAAGTACTTCTAAACTAGAATAACCTTTGGCTTGGACAACATATTCCGAAAATTTTGTTCACCTAGAAGTAAAATAAATAACTTACGTAATCTTTAGAAATTTTTGAAGTAATTCTTAGCTGCATAAATCTGCATGCACGTGCTTCGCATAACGGTTGGGGGGTGGACACAAGAGTGTGGGTGTGTAGGTGGCCCCAAGGGGTTGGCATAACGGTTGAGGGGTGGACCTTTTAAACAAGATGTCAAGAGTTCAATACCTTTTGGGGCCACCTACCTAAAATATTAACGTTGTATGAGTTTCATGGTTACAAACATTGTAGGGTCCGGTAAAAAGGTGCTTATTGTTTCTCTGCATATAAGATTAATTGAGGTTTAAATTTTTTTCACAAGATATTGTACTCTTAAAACAATATGTTGGAATTTATCATATTCTACCTTGTACCAATAAAACCGTCATTTGATTAACAATGGATTGTACCAATAAAACCGTCATTTGATTAACAATCTACCGTCATTTGATGAACAATCTATTGTACCAATAAAACATTATTTGCTTAACAAACAATTGTACCAATAAATCATTTTTTGATCAACAATCAGTGTCATTTTAAAGGTGACCAAAACCTATTATTACCATTCAGTTGTGCCCAGATCTTGTGTTGCATCTGCTGGCAACTCTATTGCAAGATCTTTTTAAGTATTTTGCAAGGGAGGAAAGTGAACAGTAGCTGAGATGAACTCACACCAGCTTGAGAAAACAAAGATTGAATACATTGAAATTCTACAAAAGACATGGTTCTGTCGCTTAAAATCTTTTATTTCTATGCAGGTTAGTGGAATGCCAACATTCTGCATTCCTGTCCAAGATGGTGGCGTGGGATTTGATTACCGTCTGCACATGGCTGTTGCTGATAAATGGATTGAACTCCTTAAGTACGGTCCTATTAGAATTGAAACTATTTGTGGCCACTCAACAAAGTTAAAGCTTGAATTTGTGCAATTTCTTGACATTTTCTTGTCGTGGTACTCTTGCAGGAAAAGGGATGAAGACTGGAAAATGGGTGATGTTATACACACACTCACCAACAGGAGGTGGATGGAGAAGTGTGTTGTTTATGCTGAAAGTCATGACCAAGCTCTAGTTGGTGACAAGACAATTGCATTCTGGTTGATGGACAAGGTCATGTGTGTTCTTATCTACAAATCGTTCTTGCAAAAAGTCATACTTGTACCTTTACTAGTTAAAGGCTACCGGAGTTGCAACATGGTTACATAGCCAATTTTAACATGGGTTGAGCGGTTACTAACATGGTTACAAATCCAATTTTACCAAGAGTGCCCATGTTTAAGTCCTCTCATATGATTATAATTGAAATTATTATGTTTTTAAGTTTAAGCTTGAACCACGTGGCAAGCTATTGGTCTTACATGTGAGCGGGTGTATTGGAGTGTTGAAATACTATTGTTGGGCCTAT
This sequence comes from Dipteronia dyeriana, assembly GCA_032871835.1. Taxonomy (NCBI): domain Eukaryota; kingdom Viridiplantae; phylum Streptophyta; class Magnoliopsida; order Sapindales; family Sapindaceae; genus Dipteronia; species Dipteronia dyeriana. Next base: position 24,954,888 of record CM065297.1, on the reverse strand, counting down.
TTGAATTTATTATGTGTTTTTGTTTGGGCTTGAACCATGGGGGTGGGGCGTGTTGAATGTGATTGATTCTATTGCATGTGTGTTTAGGTTTGAGCTACGTGACAAACCTGCTTGTCATGCACATGAGGGGATGTATTAGAGTGCTTAGATATTATTGTTGGATTTTTCTTTTTGTTGAGAAAGAAGTGAACGCCATACTCTCAGTCATGTTATATCCAATGTATTCTATAAAACATTGTGCATATTTAACACACATTCAAAGATCAATTTATGGCATTTGATTCAGTAACATAAATTGATAATATTCTTGAACGAATTCATTTTTGAGATTACCCTTATCTTTGTATTTGTGTGCATGTGCTCATGTTTGCGGGAAGCATGTATCCTTCTGGATACAAAATTGATTTTGGCTTCAAGATGTGGTGTTCATTTTTTATATTACAAAAATCTACATAATATCACCATCCTTTTTCTTTGTTGCTTTCTAATTTCTAGCATTATGACACTGTCATTGTATATCCATAGCAATGTTGTGTGATATCATTGAATAATATGTCTGGTGAACATTCAGTTTTATGGCTCATATTTTTGGAATCATTCATCTTAGATTTTATGCCTATCTGCAGGATATGTATGACTTCATGGCTCTGGAAAGACCATCAACTCCCCTTATAGATCGTGGAATAGCATTGCATAAAATGATCAGGCTTATTACTATGGGATTAGGTGGAGAAGGATATTTGAACTTCATGGGCAATGAATTTGGGCATCCTGGTAAAGTCAAATAGTTATTAATGTTCTCAAATCATATGCGTCTTTTTGTCATATTACTGAAAAAGCTTTTCTTGAGTATGAATTTGATCATTCTCAAATGACATGATGCTACACTTTGTCATTCTTTTGTTTATTTAGAGTGGATAGATTTTCCGAGGGGTGATCAGCATCTTCCAGATGGCAGAATAATTCCTGGGAACAATTCTAGTTATGATAAATGCCGGCGTAGATTTGATCTTGTAAGTTTCTCTCAGGAATGGAATGATGTGTTGTTTGCTAATTTGAAGGGTAAATCAACCCACGATTTTGCTTACCTTTATGTTGCATCACAGAAAGTTGAGGTCTTTATTATTGATGCACCACTAACTAAGACAAAACTTGCATGTAAGACATGGTGATAGAGTGTACTGGGAACCAAGTGCAAAATTCTTGTAGACTAATTATTAGTCTGAAATAATTTCCAAAACAATTAATATATGGTGCTGAAGAAAAACACATTTAACTTGTGCTAAATACATACAGATAAGTTTTGGATATTATTTGCTGAGGTAAAAAAAAAAAGATTTTTGAATATCCCTAATGAAATCCTCACTTTCCAATTGTTATGCCTTAGCAAATAAAGTGCCAAACTGTCAACTAACTTTCTTAGGATGAGGCTCTGATGACATCTTTTTTATTTTTGCAAATTGTTGGTTATACACCCAGGGGGATGCAGATTATCTAAGATATCGCGGAATGCAAGAATTTGATCAGGCAATGCAGCATCTTGATGAGAAATATGATGTAAGATCTAATTGAGCTTAAGTATGCATTTTGGTTGCCAATGGATTGGATCAAGAGTTTTCATTAATATAGCTAGTTATTACTTCTTTGGCTTTATTGGTTCCTTATTACAAATTTTTCAGATTTAAGAGTGAACAATACACTGGTTAATTGTTGATGCAGTTCATGACTTCGGAGCACCAATATATATCACGGAAGGATGAAGGAGATAGGATGATTGTCTTTGAAAGGGGAAACCTGGTTTTTGTCTTCAATTTTCATTGGAGTAATAGCTATTTTGACTACCGAGTGGGCTGCTTGAAGCCAGGGAAGTATAAGGTATAATTCTCAATTCTGTGCTTTTCAGATTGCCATTTTCTTAGCATTGACCCATTTGTATAATATAAGCATTTAGTTTTTGTTCATCAGGTATCATATGTATATATCGCTTTTAAATTGGTTAAAGAAACGTGCTAGGATAGATTATCATCCAATAATCTGAAAGTGTTAAAACCCAGGTTAACACTTTTCTGTATATTTTAAGCAGTTTCATATTTTAATTGTTAGATGTATGGGCATTTGTAGTACTAGATGGTGTACTCTCCAACATTTCTGCCAATTAGATGTTCCATTATAGACTCATAACTCGTGCAAGCTTGTCAAGAAATCAGCTCATGAGGATTTTAATTAAGTTCAATCCCAGAAACTTGTATGTGCAAATTTCTAGGCTTTGGAGGATAACCTTTCTAGTTTTTGGCACCCTTACGCCATGTCCCTCTTATCTTATATTCACAAATGACACCTGTCTACTGTCATTTGTTTGCATCTGGTCTCTGATAGTGACCGATAGATTGTTTAACCTTGCCAATATTAGTTTTAATCCACAGAGACAAATCAAGTTTTAGAGGTTCAGCTTGTCTGGTTGCTTTTGAATTTATAGCTCTTTAATATATTGAGGTTAGGGTTTGTGTATTTTAACTTAATCCAGAAAGTCTTCAAAAGAAATACAACATGGCCTACTTGCACACCAAACCGAGCAAGAATGCATACCAAACAATTAATACCCCTGACAACAGTATCGTTAGAATAAAATAATACATGAACAATATCCCAAGCAAGAACCTATCGACACAAGTCCTAGGATTTGTGCATACATCTAACAGACGTGTGGAACCTCATGACTATTTTAATCACATACAATACTGCCATTGAATACAGATAAATTCAACACTTTGCACTGGACCTCAGAAGAACTCTGATGAATCCTATAATTTATAAAATCCATTACCAACTTAACAGACTGTCAGCTCATTAAGAATTAATTTTCTGAAAATAAACTGGGCCCAGCTCAATTAGAAGCTGTTGCCACTCCCACTTACTGATAGATTTTTCCTTCTCCATGCAGCCTGACCTCATTATATTTTACTGTTTATATGGCCTAAATTTTGAGCACGTGTACTCATTATGAGGTGGTTATATTTCCCTTTATTTGCCCTACTCTACTGAATTCTCAAATAAGTTTTTTATTGCTCTGCCTTCTTCATGCTTCCAATGACCAGCACTAATAAAATCTTCATTCCAATTACATTTTTCGTTTTCCAATCTCCCCTTTGTTACCTGTAGACAAACATTTTACTCCACATCAGTCTCAGCCACCTTCCAGGTCACCTCGGGAATATCATGTCAAGATATATGGTAATCCTTTGCTATCCCAGTTAGGAACTTCCCAACAGTTTGTGTGGATCCTATTAGCTCTTAGTCAAGCCTGGTAGCTCTGCAGCCACGTGAACCATATCTCATATATTTTGGACAGGAAAATTTTCTTTTATAGCAGTCAACTTATCAATAAGCAACATCTTACCCGTTGAATGTCCAACACTGCTCATATTAATGTGAGAAGAGCGCAACCAAAAATTCAAATTATGTAGTCTAATCCAATGGTTCTTTAGTTGAGGACATACTCGGTGTCCATGGCTTCATGATAATTTTGATTTGTGCTTATGAGGTCAATAGTCTTTGTTTTGTTTCTACAGGCCTTTTAAGTTCCATCCCAAACTTGCTTCCTTGCTTCAGTGTGACAAATAAGCTATAATCTCCGTGGATTATGGCTTTTATATTTTGCCGATTAGCCACCATCGTTAAATAGGTCAAAATTATAGTCTAAGGACCTGATTTGTGACAAAAAATTCATCTCAGTTGATAATAAACTGAGCTGGCTTTGATAATTCTAAGAACAAGTGAAAATGAAGGTTCAAAGCACATTCAAAGAATGTTATCTGCTGTAAAGTTCTCTTTCAAATTACATCATGATCATTCAAGATATAAACATATGCAACTCAGCCTTTAGCCTTTCATTACTATAATCTTGAACAAAATATCTCTAGGAAATCACTATTTCATACATCTCAAGTATACGAGTTGAAGTGACACAAAATCATCTTTGAAGTTACTTTTCGAGGCACCTAGAGGTGGGTGAGTCGTCATGATTCATGATGATTTATTTACTGAATTGTGGAGAAGGTGCATGCCTCGAAGATAGGATGCCTTTTAATGAACTGTGATTTCATTGTTCAAGGCATGGGGCATTGGTGAAAGACCTTTTTGTGCAAAACTTTTTATGTTGACGCTAGTGCATACAACCTTTGCCATATTTTTTCTTCATTTTTTTTTTCTTATTGTTTTGCTTTCTTATATTAACCAAAGACCACGCTTTTTCAAAATTTATGCAAGTTTATATTCCAAATTATGTTGTGATCTCTCTTCCAGATTGCCTTGGATTCAGATGATTCCCTTTTTGGGGGCTTCAATAGGCTCGACCATACTGCTGAGTACTTCAGCTCGGTAAGAAACTCACCCAAGGACAATGCCTGAATTTGTCATTCTTCTCCTGCTCTTGCTCATCGTCACCATCATTCTTCCTCACCCTTTGTTAGTTATAAGAGGTTTTAAATAAAATGTTTACTTTTGCAGGATGGATGGTATGATGACAGGCCCTGTTCTTTCTTAGTTTATGCACCATCTAGAACAGCAGTGGTCTATGCTCTTGTAGACGATGAATTGGACCCTGTTGAGAGCTGAAATTAATACACACGTCCATCTGATGTAAGAGTGACTCTAGAGATCCCTTCGCTGTGCTTCAGCATTCCACGTTCCAATTTGAGCATCGAAGTGCAGGGCAAAGTTATTTCCAAGTTTTATTGGCATGCTTGGCAGTTTTACGACTACAGGTCTGCAGCTATGGGGAAATCAAGATTGAGCAAGAGCATTTTTGCAAAATTATTAATTCATGTGGACCTTAGGATACCAATCTTTTGTAAACAAGTAACAAATTTCCTTTGGCATTCTGTAAATGATTTTGTGTATCTTGCAAGCTAAATTATCGTCAGTGGGAGATATTGGCTAGACACGTTTTCCGGTGAATAGCAGACAATGCCCTGTTCTTTTATAATCGAAGCTCCTTCAAGCCATGCATCCAAGTGAAGGAGTTGACTATCCTTATCAGAAGTAGACCTGGCAAAGTTATCCATTGAACCGTAATTGTTACAAGTATTCTTCTAATTAATTTAAAATTTACATATTTTTTTCAAACTAATCGTGTCAACTCGTCAATCCGTTTATAAAACCCGATGTAATCCGTTTATTAAATGGGTTAATCCATTTACCAATAAAAACCCATTTAGTTTCATCAAACCCAATCTAAATTTATTGGGTTTGTCGACCTGTCTTATTGTGATTCAAATTACCAGGTCAAAAATTCAGAAGTATTCAACGGACCATATCGTTTGCTATTAGTCTATATATCAAACTCGTACCTCAAATCATTATGCCGTAACATTAGTTTCTGTTTTCAAAATCAAATCTACCAAAATACCTTCTAAGATCTTGTTTGTAATGTCGAAGAAGAGAGTGGTTGTTATGTAGTCATAAAGAAATTGGTTGTGTATGATACATCCATGAATAATAATGTTTTTGATCCATTGGGTCATTTATTAACTTGATCCAACGGTTCTGTATTAATTAAAAAAAGAAGAAGCTTTAAACCTAAAAAAGAACTCTAACCGGTTTCAAGTTGTCTGAGACAATATTTATCTCCTTCCTCTATTGACTTCCCTTCTTCTCAGTTTTCTTCTCACGTTTTTCTTCTCAATTTGTCTCTCTGTGGCTTCCATGTCTGCTTCGACCACTGCCGTTGGCTAATCTCCACCTCTGTTTACAGATCACCACCTCTGCTGTCGCTAACACCACCATCATCACTTCCATTCTTCCCAGTTCTGAGTTCTAATTCTCATGCCACACCATCACTTCCGTTCTTCTCAGTACTGAGTTACAGTTCTGTCGCCAACGCCACTGGCCCACCACCATCACTTGTAAGTTTGAAATCGATTTTTCTCAAAATATTTTGATACCAGAAATTTATATATTTATATGTTTAAAGTTGTCAAATTGTTTTGGTAAATTTTGTTGCCCATTAATTGTTTTTCCCAATTTTAGTTTATGCTATTGTAGTCCATCAATTCTTGCCTTTTACGACATTGTTTTAGTCCAATTTTCTTTTTTATTTTGCCCAGTTTAACTACAATGAAACCACTTGTTCATCGATCAATATTCAATAACTTCTATCACTGCATATCTATTTCATCACGAAAATGACAGGAGAAGCAATGAACCTGAAAGCGTATCCACTAGTCGGTTCGCATATGAAAATTACTATTCTAGATCTCGTTCAACAAGCCGCCAATTACAAACAGCTCAAGAAGAGGGCTAATGAAGTGACCAAGACTCTAAACAGGGGTATTTTCGAGTTCGTTGTGATTCTTTTTGGAAAAGGATTCTTGATCACCAAGTAAAACTACTTAGTGATAGAATTCTTATTTGAAAAGGATTCATAACCACCAAGTTAATCTACCTAAAGATAGGATTCTTGTCCATCAAGTAATCTTTCTTAGGTAAGATTAAACTCTCCTAAACTATATCAAAGAAGGGAATTTCGTTCATCACATGTATTATATAGGATAGGATAGATTTCTTTTTAGATAAGGATTCTAACTACCAAATAAATCTACCTAAGGAAAGGAGTCTTGCCAACCAAGTGAATCCTTCTTAGAAAAGGATTTATGAACCTATATATATATGTGGATGATGAATTCGGTCAGCCCTAAGGCATTAGAGAGGAATTTCGGCCAAGCCATATTTTTCTTAGTGAAGAATTCGGCTATCATAGAATTTTGAGAGAGAAATATATGATTTTGCTCTAGACAAAATTCAATCTTCTTTAAGCAATAGCGTGTGAATTCGGCCAAGTAGAGAAAAAAGAGGAATGTTTTTGTATTCGATAGTATACTAATATCCTTTACATCAAAAGGGTTTTGTGTACAACATCAAATCAAGGTTCACGCGAGTTACAATCAAATTGATTGATAATTCACAAGTGACCGGACATTCTTGGATTTTTTCTCTTGGAGGATATTTGTAACTAACAAAGAAAAGATATTTGCTTTGTCTCCATCCTCAGGAATACAATTTAAAGAAAGGGATCTCACACTCCTAGGTGATTGGATTGGAAGATCTTGCGGAATTGATTCAGCGCTTGTTCAATTGTCACGTAAAAAAAGGTACGATACTTTTATATACATCAATTAGTCTAGAGTTAAGGTTCTCGTTGCATAAAATGGAAAATTTTTATTTGTACGCAAACCCTAATCTTTTTTTTCTCACGCTTCCGTTGCGTTTCTAAACCGTTTTTTCTCTACAGTTGGTATCAGAACTTGGTTGTACCCTTGATTAATTGATGTATGTACGTGAATTTTTTTCTTTTATTGTATATATGCATGTTTTAGAAAGAGATGACACTGTAGGTATTCACATATATATTTACATTGGAATGTATGGATATATATATATTTATATGTGGTTTGTTATTGCTCAATTTTGGTCATAGAATTTCAATGTAATTTTGTTTTGGGATTGTAACAAGAAGGGTGGTCTATCATCGACATAATTTCCTTCTTAGTAGTTGCTAAGTTTTTATTTTATTTTGTTGTTGTAATAAGAAAAAAAAAATGCAGTATTTGGTTATGTAAATTCTTCTGTAATACATTCAAGTTTCGAAGACTCAAAAGTTTGAAGAATTAGGAGTAACCGGAACAAGTTTGGGACCGTGCGAGCCGTTACAACGAATGTGCGTGCGAAGAGTGCGCAACCACGTTTGTTGTGGCGTGGGCTGCGCACGACATCCCTTTGTTGTAGCCATGGGCTGCGCATGGCAGCCCTTTATAGGCTTGTGACATGCGCACGCCCATGGGTAAGGGCAAGGGGTGCGCACGCCCGTGGGAGGTAGCCGAGGGAGTCCGAAAGACGAAGGTCACGTGAAGACTTGTTCGCCAAGAAAGAGTTCTTGTATTCCAAGATAAATGTAATTTACTTGTTTTTCTAGGATGAACCAAAATTGTAGCTATTTATATTTTTGTAAATATTGCAATGTTTGTCATTGTTTGATAACATGTCATATAGAATAGAAGTGACACTCATATATCTCTTTTGGTATGAACATACATTGAATGGTTTAAGTATCTAAATTGACATCTAGATAACTTGGTAAATAATTCTTTGGAATTCGATCACACACCTTAAACAATTGAGTGGGAGAAGGTGTTTTGGAACACCTACGGCCTCCAAGTTTAGTTGAGATTTATGTTTCGTGAATAACCTCCCAAGAGGTATTCATGAATGAAATTTAGCAAGATACTTCCTTACAATGATAGACTAGACAATTGGCCCAAACGATATCTACTCCCAAAGGAGGGATATTCGTGAGGGATTATATTGAAGGTCGATAACTTGGTAACACACTCAATGTGAGTTTATTAATATCCTCCCAAGAGTTCTTGTTAATAAAATCACAAGGCTAAAATTGAAAACGTTGGTTGTTATGTTAATAATTAGGTGATACCTAGTCCAACTAGTAAATATTGCGAACTCCCAAAGGAGGCGTGACATTTATGGGTGTTAGATCACCGTTGAATTTTTACGATTGAATTATTTTATTTAATTCAAGATAAATATTCAAAAGTGCTTAATCATGATTATTTACTTATATAATTTTTGTTATTAAAAATAAATCATGACCCCATCCCTAATCAATATCCTAAAAGATAATACTTTAACTGATGATAATTATATCACATGGAAAAGGAATATTGGGTTGTTGTTGCAGATTGAAAAGTATAAGTTCATTCTATATATTCCTTAACCACCAAACTAATGAATCTACTCAGGAGCAAAGAGATGAGTATCAGTAGAGGAAGTCTTTAGAAGAGATGGCTAAATGTACGTTACATTATGGCCATCATCTCCAACGTGTTGCAACTGCAACATGAAGGAATTGAGACTACTGCCGATATTATGATGTCTCTAGACAAGGATTCATATGGTTGGTAAAGTTGCTACTGTTAAGACCCGTTAGAAGGTCAAGAGATAATAGAAGAAAAAGCAACTTGAGCCTTCTTAGAAGGAGACCAAGAAAGTAACCAAGATCAAAGGAAAGTGTTTCTTTTGTGGTGAAAAAGGTCAAAGGAATAGACTGGATAATAATGAATTTAACTTGCATTTAGGCAATGGAGCGTTGGTGTCTACTAGTGTAGTGGGAGATATTAGAATCAATTTTGATTCTTATAGGCATTTAGTTTTAATAAACGTTTATTATATACCACAATTCAAGAGGAATTTAACTTCGGTCTCTTGTCTAAATAAATTTGGATATTCGGTTACTTTTAATAAAGGTTTTATTATTAGTAAGAATAACAAATTTGTTTGCAAAGGTACATTGGAAAATGGTTTATTCTATTTGCATGGAAATATCTCTCACTTGTTAGACACAGAATCAACGGAACCCAATCATAAAAGAGTAAAATTATCAAAAGATGAAACCTACCTATGGCATTTGCTCCAAGGTCATATTAACCTTAATAGGATTAAAAGATTGGTATGTGACAAACCTCTAGTGACTTAAAGGTTGATGATCTACCAACTTGTGAATCTCATTTGGAAGGTAAAATGATCAAAAGGTCATTTACGACCAAAGGCGCAAGAGCCATTGAATGTTTAGGATTGATACACACTGATGTGTGTGGGCCTATGAGCATTAAAGCTAGAGGTGGATATGAGTACTTCATCACTTTCACGGACGATCACTCAAGATTTGACTATGTGTATCTCATGAGACATAAGTCGGATGCTTTTGATATGTTCAAAGCATTTAAAAGCTGAAGTAGAAAATCAGCTTGAGAAACGCATAAAAATCTTGAGATCCGATCATGGTGGAGAATATCTATCTGGTGAGTTTCAGCAATATCTTATTGATAATGGAATAATTTCTCAGTTTTCTGCACCAGGCACACCTCAACAAAATGGGGTGGCAGAAAGGAGAAATAGAACTCTTTTGGATATGGTTAGGTCTATGTTGAGTTATTCAACGCTCCCTAGTTCTTTTTAGGGATATGCTTTACAAACTGCCATGTATATTCTAAACGATGTACCATCTAAGTCGGTTCCTAAAACACCGCATGAGTTGTGGACTGGGCGAAAGCCTAGTTTACAACACTTAAGGATATTTGGATGTCGTGCGCACGTGTTAAAAGGAAAGACATATAAGATGGATTTTCGTTCAGAAACATGCATATTTGTAGGGTATCCAAAAGGAAAAAAAGGATATTATTTTTATAGTCCTTCAGATCTTAAAGTATTTGTTTCGACAAATGCTAAATTTCTAGAAGATGACTATATGAATAATTTTGTGCCTAAAAGTAGAATTGTCCTAAATGAGCTTTTAGGAGATACAATTCCACAAGAGGTTTCGCAACCAAGCCCAATTGTAAATTCCATACCAACACAAGATCAACAATCCACCATACCTCGTCGTAGTGGGAGGGTTGTTAGACAACCTGAAAGATACATCGGTCTAGGAGAATCTGTAGGGAATCTTCCGGACAACGATGATCCCTATACGTACAAGGAAGCAATGAAAGATGTTGATTATCGCCATTGGCAAAAGGCAATGCAATCCGAAATTGAATCTATGTTCAAAAATAAAGTCTGGTCTCTTGTAGACTTGCCTAAAGGGATAAAACCCATCGGGTGCAAGTGGGTATACAAGAGAAAAAGAGGAATGGATGGAAAGATGGAAACCTATAAAGCTAGATTGGTAGCTAAAGGTTATACAAAGAAGGAAGGTATCGATTATGAAGAAACCTTCTCTCCTGTGGCCATGCTTAAATCCATTAGGATACTCTTATCTATTGCAGCATCTCTAGACCTAGAGATTTGGCAAATGGACGTCAAGACAGCTTTCCTTAATGGAAGTCTTGACGAAAGCATCTATATGATGCAACCAGAAGGATTCATTGAAAAGGGCCAAGAGGAAAGGGTATGCAAGTTGCAAAGATCCATATATGGATTGAAGCAAACATCCTGATCCTGGAACATAAGGTTCGATCAAGCCGTTAAAAAAGGTTTTGGATTTATTCAAAACCTTGATGAACCTTGTGTATACAAAAGGATTAAAGGCGACAAGTTGGTTTTCCTGGTTCTTTAAGTTGATGATATACTACTCATCGAAAATGATGTAGGTGTATTGACATCAATAAAAGAATGGTTAGCAAAACAATTTGATATGAAGGACTAAGGAGAAGCAAGTTATATTCTTGGTATCCAAGTCATTAGGGATAGAAAGAATAGAACGATTGCATTATCTCAAGCTTCATACATAGATAAAATCTTGTCTAGGTTTTCCATGTAAGATTCCAAGAAAGGTATGTTACCTTTCAGGCATGGAATCAAACTTTCGAAGGATCAAGTTCCTAAGAATGAGCATGAAGAGCAATTCATGAGAAGGATTCCGTATGCTTTGGTAGTTGGAAGTCTCATGTATGCAATGCTCTGCACTAGACCAGATATTTGTTTTGCTGTGGGCATAGTTAGCAGGTTTCAATCTAAGCCTGGACTTGATCACTGGACGACAGTCAAGCATATTTTAAAGTATCTTAGGAGAACGAGAGATTATATGATTGTATGCTCTGGAGGGGATTTAATTCCCGTTGGGTATACAGATTCTGATTTTCAGTAAGATTCTGACTCCAGGAGATCGACATCAGGATCTGTGTTTACCATTGGAAGAGGGGGAGTCATATGGAGGAGTATCAAGCAATCTTGTATTGCTGATTCTACCATGGAAACCAAGTATGTTGCCGCATGCGAGGCTGCTAAAGAGGCTGTTTGGCTCCACCAATTCTTGATTGACTTGGAAGTGGTTCATGATGCGAATAAGCAGATCACTATCTACTGTGACAATAGTGGAGCAGTGGCTAATTCGAGAGAACCAAGAAGTCATAAGAGAGGGAAACACATTGAAAGAAAGTATCACCTTCTAAGGAAAATTGTGCATAGGGGTGACATGACGATTATCAAGATCGCGTCAACAGAAAATCTAGCGGATCCCTTTACAAAGGCTTTTCCTCAAAAGAGTTTTGATCGGCATCTAGAGAACATGAGGATGAGAGATATGACACATTTGATATAGAGCAAGTGGAAGATTGTTAGGATTATGCTCGATAGCAAGAGTGTAATATTGTAATTAACAATCTTTTCATATGAATAAAGTGATTTCTAGTTTAACAAATCTTATAGCATTTATAGTTTAATTATTATAATTGTCAAAAGTAAATAATCATAAGGTCAAAAGACTATGAGAAAAGAAGAATTGTTCATACATCTAGATATGTATGAGGTAGACACAATTCTTTAGTTAGTCTTGAATAATATTCACAACTTAAGATAGAAGGTTGGACGCCTTTATCTTGTCAAAGTTGTAGATTCTTTTGCTAGCATTTGAGTGGGATAAAATGTGTTATGATGAGTCTAAAATCATCAAAGTGTGGTGTCTTTGGGCAAAAGAATCTAGTGCACTGGGTACATTGAATAGGATCAAAATGAAATACTTTATCTAGAACCGTCAATGGATAAAAGTTTTCATTTAAAGATAATCAGAGAGTCTATCTTAATCCTGAGATAAATGATGGACTTATGGTTGCAAATGTTATCATTTGAGCTATCAATGAGTACGATTATATAGCATAGTCTATCCATGATACTTTGGTGGTATTCATTTGTTAATCGATAGAGGACTTCATTTATAGATATGGACATCGTGGCTCCATTTATTGAATGAGAGTAGAATACCATCATACTGATGTTTTGAGGTATTGGATATTAAATCTTAACGTTAAATTTTCAATAGTGTCTATTGAAATATGGCTTCTGGACAAGTCAAAATATCCAAATCAAAATGTGGTTATATGAGTAAATATGGTAACTTGGAGAGCTATAGGTTGTCTATGAGCTCTTGGCGATTACTGGTATTCTTCACGAGGATACACTTTCACCAATAAGGTTGTCTAGGGTACGAATGAGTATCATCAACTTATTCTATCTTTATTTAAGATTTCAATTTTAGTTCTTAGTGGAATGAACTAAAATTAAATAGATTTGACCTAAGTGAATCATTTGTTGATTGTGATTGGGTTGTGTCTATTGGAGTTTAAATTTAGATAGCCCGCCAAGATCCCCAATCCACACGAACTTATATGGATCACTTGATATATTCTACCGGACCAATTTAGGGGTCCATCTAGAATTGTAATAAGGCATGTGAACTTGTTTCTTTTTGTAAGAAAAGGTCTAGTTCATATGTGGACTTTTTATTAAGGTCCAATGGATTTAATAAAATAAGAAAAATAATATATGGCCTTTATACTAGGCATAGGCGGCATAGGCTATGGTTAATAGCTTTAATATATTATTTAATTAAATGGAAATTAATTAATTTGTTGATTAATTAATTATTTAATTAAAAGTCCAAATCTTTTCCTATTAGGAGATGGTCTCCTAAAACAATACTATTGTCGGTAGTATAGTTAATGTTAAAGACTATATTTGATAAGTAGATAAATAAAAGGAGTTATTTATCTAATCAAATTAGGAAGTCTTTAATATGGTTACAAACACACTATTGAGAAGGATTAGGAGTCTTGGTGTAGGAAAGAATTCTTTTTGGAAAAGGATTCTTGGTCACCAAGTAAAACTACTTAGTAGTAGAATTCTTATTTGAAAAGGATTCATAACCACCAAGTTAATCTACCTAAAGATAGGATTCTTGTCCATCAAGTAATCTTTCTTAGGTAAGATTAAACTCTCCTAAACTACATCAAAGAAGGGAATTTCTTTCATCACATGTATTATATAGGATAGGATATATTTCATTTTAGATAAGGATTCTAACTACCAAATAAATCTACCTAAGGAAAGGATTCTTGCAAACCAAGTGAATCCTTCTTAGGAAAGGATTTATGAACCTATATATATGTGGATGATGAATTTGGCCAGCCCTAAGGCATTAGAGAGGAATTTCGGCCAAGCCATATTTTTCTTAGTGAAGAATACGACTATCATAGAATTTTGAGAGAGAAAAATTTGATTTTACTCTAGACAAAATTCAATCTTCTCTAAGCAATAGTGTGTGAATTCGGCCAAGTAGAGAAAAATGGGGAACGTTTTTGTATTCGATAGTATACTAATATCCTTTACATCAAAAGGGTTTTATGTACAACATCGAATCAAGGTTCACGCGAGTTACAATCAAATTGATTGATAATTCACAAGTGACAGGACGTTCTTGGATTTTTTCTCATGGAGGATATTTGTAACTAACAAAGAAAAGATATTTGCTTTGTCTCCATCCTCAGGAATACAATTTAAAGAAAGGGATCCCACACTCCTAGGTGATTCATGTTCGTGATTGGATTGGAAGATCTTACGAAATTTATTCAGCGCTTGTTCAATCGTCACGCGAAAAAGGTACGATACTTTTATATACATCAATTAATCTAGGGTTAAGGTTCTCGTTGCATAAAAGTGAAATTTTTTATTTATACGCAAACCCTAATCTTTTTTTTCTCACGCTTCCATTGCGTTTCTAAACCGTTTTTTTCCTACAGTAACAACATCAGGTGTCCCCCTGTGTCGTAGGGGGGGGGGGGGGGGGGGGTAGTACAAATTGGAAGTCAAGTATCTAAAATCGGTAATTTGTACTCCATTGCTGCAAAAGAAACAAAAAATAGTGTCAATTTGGAGCTTGATTGAGAAGCTTAAAGGTATCGATTTGTTTGTGCTAGTTCTAATTCAGTTCAACAGTTTATGTGAATAAGTTTCAGCTGGATGCTTCCAGGTTTGAAGATGTTATTAATTCTACATGTGGTTCTCATTTGTTTTGCTATGATTAATAATATAAATCTTAATTTACATAATAATTAGAGATGAACAAAAGATGATTAATCATATAAATCTTAATTTACATAATAATTAGAGATGAATAGAGAGGAATCCAAACATAAATTCAGTTAAAAAAAAAAAACTTTGTACTGATTTTCTGGAGTCATAAAAGTAAACTTACTTTTCTAAAACAAAAAAATAAAAAATAAAAGGGAGAGCAAAACTAATAGCTTTTGAATCCACAATGCATCGTTCCTTGCATCTAGATCCCACAAAAGGATGATTTTACTTTTGTGACAAAAATATTAAGAACATGAACAATAATTCAATAATTCAATAATTCAATCTTTTTTCTGCACTGTTTTTGTATAAATCAAGCATCTGCATGAATCAAAACTACCATAACTAATCATGATCATAATTTGATAATCACAAAGAAAAGTTATAATTTTGTAATCACCAACAATAAATGATATCACCATGAAAAGCAAAAACGCAACAACAAACAACAAGAAGCAACAATTCTAGCAAAGAAAAAACACAGGTTGCACAACAGTTCAAGCCAAAATAATCTGATAATCACCAAGAAAAGTCATAATCTTATAAACACAAACATTAATTCATATCACTAAAAAAAATAAACAGTCTACAAACAAATCAGATGGAAACGAAGAAAAAAACAGAGCAAGAAACAACCAACTAAAGAAACACCAGAAGCAGAGCAAGCACAAACACAACAACCTACATTCTAAACAAGCACCAAACTAGATCAACACAAAAACAGAGCAGACACGAAATCAAAAAAGAAACAGATGACTTCCCATAATAGTACCTTTGTTTGCTGTATAAAAATTATACATATAAACATGGATTGCGGCAGTTTTAATCATACATATAAACCTTTGTTTTCTCATTCAAGACTTTTATCAAACATCTAGTAGTCTCTATTAACCACTTCACTCAAGCTTTTAAGTTTAACCCATCAAACTAAAGAAAAATTTCACTGGTAATTGGTTTCACAAAATTCTCATCTATCAATAAAAAAAATTGAACAAAAAATATACCTTGAGCAATTATAGTCTAACTCAAGTTGAAGTGGGCTGAAGATGGGTCAAAATTGGGTTACAAACAGGTCGAGGTTAACCTAGGTCGTTGGAATGTTCGGTTGTCGAATCGCCGTCGAAAAGCACCAAATTCTTCTTCGCCGACGACGCACTATCTAGTCCCTTCCTTTCTTCTCCTCTTTTTCTTCTTCTTCATCGGCGTTTGGTTAGTTCAGCCATCCAATTCTTCTTCGTCGAAGTTTGGTCGGCATCACCCTTATCTCGTCATCATCACGTGGTTGCTCACCTCTTCTCCGGTCACCTCTGCCTCTCTCACTTTAGTTGAAAACAATGGTTTTTTTTTCTATTGATAATGACATTAAAAGAATTTAGGTTTATTTTTGTAAAAATAATAATAATAATTTTTGTTTTTATTTGTTGACGTATATTTCTTGATGGTCAATAAAGTCTACAACGCTGGATTAGATTATGACCTGTTAAAAGAGAAAGAGTATGAGAATACAATTGATATTGTTATGACACGAGTATACGTGGTAAAACTCTGTTGATCGGAGAAAAATCCATGGGTGTTTGAATGCACAACCAACAAATCCACTATTGAATGAAAAATTACACCTCTCGATCTCTTTTGCCTCTCTTTCTTGGTGATTTCTTTCTGTTCTCTATTTTGTGTGTTCTTCTTGTTTTACAGTGAGATTATGGGTCTATTTATATGTGCATAGAACCCTAATCCTTGTTACATATAAGATGTGGTGATAGTGTTTAATTAGAACTGGTTGCTTGTTGAAGTCATCTTCGTCTTCTTTCCTGTTTCTGAGATCTTATGGATCGAGTTTGAATCTTCATGGGATTCTAGTTGCATAGTCTGTTTAGGACTTATTTCCTAATCGGTGTGCAATCTTCTAGAAGAGTAGAGTTATTGCTTGATTTGGACTCGTTTCCTGTTTGGTGTTTTATCCTTCTAGCAACTTTTAAGTTCTTTCCTTCTCTAATACAGGGGAATGAAATAAGGATGTTTCCGTATTGGAGTATGATTCTAGATTCCTTCTTTGGGCTCATTTATTTTTGTGGATCACATATCTCTCGACAACTTATTTACTCGGGCTTCACATGGTGTCCTAAGTAAAGCTGAATGTATCGAGTATTTGTATTCGACCTTACTCGGGTTCCCGTGTCTGGGCGATACCACTAATTATGTTTTTCAAATGCCAGCCTGGATATTTATTTGGCAATTTTCTTGGGAGGTTGTCTTATCCGTCAATGACGTGTACATTTAATGAAATATACATATATCAATACTCCTTTAAAATACTTTTGCCTAGTAGAATTCATTTTGGTGAAAGTATTTTAATCACTTTACCTCCAATTGTCTTCTCGTCAATTCCTTCATTAATGCAGGAATAATAATTCTTAATCAATTCGTAACATTTATGACGTGTCTTAATAGCAACCATGTATGTCCAATTTGTCTCCTCACGCGAAATCCATGTGATTGTGATGTTCTAAAATTCTGACAGCTTGATATGTTTTCTTCATGACACGTGTCCTTTTATTGTTTGGTATATTTGTTGGCATTTAAAAGATACAACCTGCTGATTATCTGATATGCCGCTTATGTCATCAAACGTCCCTCTTTGTTAATCTTCCCGCCTTTCCATACCCTAGGGTTTCGAGCTTTTGATCATTAAGCTGTTTATTAAACTGACGGGGCTATTTCTCGTTATCCTTACAAAAGGAAAAGATCCAGGCTTGCTTCTGTCTTCCTGTTTACTTCCGTACAGATCCATTTTTCACTCTTTGTTGAAGCTTTTCTCCAATCTTCTATGTCTACTTTTAAGGTCAGTTTCCATAGATCCTGTTGCATGACGTCATCTTTTTGTTATAGCTTTCGATGCACTTGGGTGTGGAGATACTCATTTATCCTATTTTGTTTACAAATTTTTGGGGGAATCACCTCTTGACCAGCCTTATTTTTTGAATGTTAACGTTTTTGGGCTTTATCCTGGTGTTCCTTTTAGCCCTAGCTCTGAATATTCCTCTAGTTCCGAGTCTTCTATTTATGATCGTCACAGAGGTACCTTTACGATATAGGATGGGAAAGCATCAAAGTGGTTGCACGATTCGCAGACATATTCCATACGGCATTCAGATTGGGAGGCAAGTGGTTAATGATAACGACATTGAAGAAGAACACTGTACCTCTCGGATTCTCTTTTCTCTTGATCACCCGAGTGCTTATGATACTGAACCGAAAGTGGTCGGGGCTACTGAGATCGAAAAATATCGTGCTTGATTTTATCTAGATGATTCTATTTCGATGATACCATCTGGTAATAAGGCCACGTCCCTCCTCTGGGTATGGTTGCAATTTATGGATCCATGCTTAGCTGCGGGGTGATTTTTCCCTTACAACCTTTCATCGCCCAGTTCCTTGCTAAGGCGGGGATTGCTCTGGCCCAGCTTGCCTCAAATAGCTATAGGATTTTGATGTGCATGTGGCACATGTGGAGCCAGATGAATTTGCCACCATCTTTTTCTCATGAAATAAGGCATTTCTATACTCTTAGACAGTCTGATCAGTCTTGGACTTATTTTCTTTTGTCCAACCAACCACATAGCTGGATTCCTGAAGGAGTGAAGGTGAACCGAGCGTAGAAACTTCTTTGGATGACAAGAAAAAGTTTGTCTGGGGTTTTTCTATCTCGAACAAGTATTGGAATTGGTCTTTTGTTGGAGGAAAGTAGGGAAGCGAGGTCGAGCTTTTAGTCGGTGAAGCCCGGAAAGTATTGAAGGTTCCATAGTACTTTTATTCTCCTACACGCTGGAACAAATCACGGCCTGTTTTTTTTCTGACGCCGAGTTGTCTAATCTTGCTTGGGCGACCGTGTACACTTTGGAGAAAAGAAGCAGGTCCTACCTTTTTGATGAGAAGAAAATGATGTATCTTGGTTTCTTTGCTTAGGTTTCGGCTCGTCACAGACGATGTAAGTGAGCTTTCCTGTTGCTCTTATTTTGTCGCTTTTACTGTTTTATTTTTAACTCCTTCGTATTCAGTGTACGATATGGACATCGTCTGTGATGCCCAGGCTCGCCAGGTGAAGACAATTATTTAGGCGAGTTGCAAAGAAGCTTCTCATCAATGGGAAGAGGGATTGCTTTGCCTGATGATGAATCAGGCTAGAATTCCGATGAGGTTGATGAACAAGTTCCTTAATACATCCCTAAGGAGGTTGTCCAGCAGAGTGTGGGGGAATCAAGCGGCCCGAGTTGTCCAATTGGACATGATAATAACCAGAGACTGTCTAAGGATGGGGGCAGGCAAGAAGAACATCATGTTGGTGTAGTGTCTGAGGGGTCTAGTTTCCTCGTTGATGGGGTGCCAGCTGAGCAGTTTGTTGATAGGGGCGAAGAAGGAGTTAGGGAACCCCCTGCAAAACAGGTTGATCCTTCTCTTCTTGATTTTTTCCAGCCTTTTCAAGATATAACGGAAGACCAGGAAGATCTTTCAGCTGATCTTGGTTTCCACCGTACTTGGACCGAAAAAGGAAGGTAACTCATTCTCCTGCTCGACCTCCTCCAAAAGTTCCAAGAGTGGTGTCGTTCATTGAGTCGAGCGACGAAGATGTTGATGCTAGGGATTCCCTGAGTGCTCAAATGGAGAAGTCTTCAGGAGAAGGAGAGAATCATTGAGAGAGTTTGAACAGAGAAAACTCCTTGCCCCCTGAAGTTGAAGTTATAGAAGCAGGTTTCTTGGAACAGCCTATAAGCCTTTCCTCCCCGGATATGCTGATGACTATGTCCTCCGGCTGTGCTTTTATTGGTGATGATCATTGGAGCCGCTTCACGAATGGTTCCTTTACGGAGCACTTTCATAATATTTTTAACAGTGCGACCTACGTAAGTCTTCTGAACCGAACTTCACATTAATACGCCTTAATTTAGGCATCTTAAACCTACTTCCCTACAGGTGGTTACTGAGTTTGCTAAGGCTGTTCAGATGCAACAACACCAAGCTGATCAGATAAGGCATCTGGAAGCTCAGTTAAAGGAGAATGAGGATAACCGTGCTCAGATTGAGGTGGCCTATCAAAGGGAGACAAGTTATGCCCATGAGTTCGTCGATCACTGTTTGGCGAAGCAGATGGAGGCTGAGGAAAGGACCTCTGCTGCGAAGGATAAGGCTAAATCTTTGCAAGACTTGCTCTCCGTCACCCAAGAGTCAATGCTTCGGGCTGAACAAGAGGTCGAAAAAATGAAGTCATCCTATGAGGGCAAAATTGTAGATCTTAAGTGCCAAGCTCTGACGATTGAATCCCTCTCGAAGGAAGCCAGGCTAGAACTTGAAGTTCAAGGGGTTGATCGCTTTAGAAGGTCCTCAGCTTATGATGCCTTGCTCATTAGGGAGTTCCAGCGGAGGTTGATTTCAGCTGGCGAATTCTTCAAGGTAAAAAATTAGGCGACTGACAAGACTCGAGCTAATTGGGAATTATCAATCAAAAACCATGTGGACCGGTCATTGGATTCTCTTCAGACTCAGATAAGGGAGTGGAGAGCTTACTGTCATAGCCAAGGTCAAGAACCTCATCCTATGCACTTGGAGGTCCCAGTCGAGCTTTCTCTTTCAACTTTTTATGCCAATCAGGGAGCTGGTGTGGACGGGTCAGAGCCCGACGTTGAACCGGTCTCCGGAGTGGATTATAGTGCTTGGATGGATGATCTGATTGACACAATCGTTTGGCCTTCGAACGAGAGTCTTCTCTGTGAATATGAAATGGTGTCTGATCCGAGCATTGGCAAGGACTCAAAATCCTCGGCTCCGCCTTAGATAAACTTGAACTTGTAAAACTTCATAGTTAATAAAATTCTATATTTTCATGATTGCTCTTAGCTATGAATTACTTATGAATATTCTGAACCGGGTAATGCAAACCCAGTGCTACTCAAAAAACACCAAGTATCTTATTAACTGGCTAATGTCGTTACCCGAGTAACTTCGTTATAACTTTAACTAGCTAATTTTGTTATCTGAGCGACTTGATTTTAAATGTCAAGTATCTTATTAACTGGCTAGTATCGTTATCTGAGCAACTTAATTTTGAATGCCAAGTATCTTATTGATTGGCTAGTATCGTTGCCCGAATAACTTTGTTACAATTTTTAAATGCCAAGTATCTTATTAACTGGCTAATATTGTTAACCGAGTAATTTCTAAATAAAGCCAAATAGATTTGTACTTGAATTCCATACTCGGTTGCTACCCAAACGTTACATCGAGGCTCGCAATGATCATACGTTTTGGGTCCTTACGCATGTCACTTAGGACGTCTCCTAGTTTTATTTGTGCAAGGGTTTACCGGATCGTTAAGCTCTAAGTTGCTTAACACAGCTGCGCAACTCACCGGGATTTACCCGAAGGTGCCCCGAGTCTTTTTCCAGAATCTGGGACATCGGGTTTGCCTTTTGGCTAAGGTCTTGGTTAACCTTGCTCGGCTGACATGCTCTTTCGAGCTTCTCCACCCATTCAGGATTTTTACCAAATTAAAGGCCCTGATCATTTTATTGTATGTGTCAATTCTTTAGTCATATGTTTTTATTATCATATGCTCATTTATGGGAATCCCATGTCGGGTTTTTATTTATAATTCTGCAAAACTAACAAAATATGAAAAATCCTCAAAAGGATTTCTAAGGATAAATCACTAAAAAATATCCTGACTAAAAAAAAAATAAAGCCTAAAATTAGCGAATTTCAAGGATAAAAGATCTTTAGGTATTGGGCGTTGCGTGGTCGGGGTAAGACCCCTTCTTCTGGTCGGGCGACCCAATATGCTCTTGCCCGACCATTCCTTCAATTTTGTATGGACCTTCCCTTTTGTGAGCCAACAAACTTGAGGTTCTATCTTTTATGTTCAGCGATACTCTTCTGAGCACCAGGTCTCCCATTCGAAACTTCTTAACCCGGACGTGGGAGTTGTAATACCTAACCGCTCGTTGATGATATGCCACATTTCGTACTTGGGATTTCTGCCTTTTTTCTTCTAACTCATCCAGGCCTTGTAACAACATATCAACACTATAATCTCTATCATATAACCTGACTCTGGGCGACATATATGGTGTTTCTCCCAGGATGACAACCTCTATTCCGAATGCCAAGGAAAACGGTGTTTCCGCTGTAGGGTTCTTGCCGTTGTTCGATAAGCCCACAAAACTTCAGGAAGTTTTTCAGCTCAGCTACCCTTCTTTGCATCCAGCTTTACTTTAAGCATGTGCTTGATGACTTCGTTCACTACTTCAGATTGTCCATTTGTTTGAGGATGGGCATGAGTGGCATAGTAATTAGAAATCCGATACTCTTTGTATAGTTGCCTGAATTTTAGGTTGTCAAACTGGGTACTGTTGTCGGTGATAATTGTATTCGAGACTCCAAACCTGTAGGGTATGTTCTTTTTCACAAAGTTTGTGGTGTTTGCTTCCGTTATGTGCACCAATGTTTTATCTTCCGCTCACTTAGTGAAATAATCAACAACCACAATTGCTGTTTTGCTCTGCCCCATGTTCCTGCCGGCATTAGGCCGATTAAGTCCAAACCCCATACGACGAATGACCATGGGGACGTGAGACTTCTGAGGTACTCAAGGGGTTGCTGAATTTCGTTGGTGATTCTTTAGCAAGTGTTGCAGCTTTTCGAACATCGTTGTGTATCAGCGAATAAAGAAGGCCAATAAAAACCTTACCTGAGTACTTTATGTGCCAAGATTTTGTCTCATGTATGATTTCCACATACACCGTTATGGATTTATTTTAGTATCTGATGTGCATCCTCCTCTGATACGCACCTTTGGAGTGTTTGAGAGAATCCTCTTCTGTACAGTTCTCCTCCAATCATAGTATACCTAGCTGACTTGTATCTGACGCGTTTTACCTCCAAGGGGTCTTCTTGGAGTACATCCTCTTCTAAATACATTTTTAGCTGAGTCATCCAACCGTCTGGTGATGTTCGGATTTCTAAAATTTCAAAGTCTTTTGGCTCAGCTATACTTGGCCTGAGAAGATGTGCGATTGAGATATTCTTTGGTTTGATTGTGGTTGTTGCTGATGCTAGCTTAGACAAAGATTCTGATTTTTCATTTTCTTTCCGAGGGATCTGGACAATCCTATATTCTTTGAACCGTTGGAGGAGTTGTTTTGCTACGCCCAAGTAAGCAATTATATTTTCTTCCCTGGCTTGATATTCGTCTAGGATTTGGTTGATGACTACCTGTGAGTCGCTGAATATCTCAACCTTATCTACTCCGAGTGTGATGCAAACTCTAAGCCCCGCCAGCAGTGCCTCATATTCTTCTTAGTTGTTTGTTTCTTTAAAGTCGAATCTCATGGCACATTCAATGTCATCTTTTTCTGGGGTGCATACCATGATCCCTGCCCCGCTGTCATGAGTGTTCGAGGAGCCGTCAACATATAATTTCCACGAAAAGCTTATGCCCAGCATTTTTTTGCCTCTAGATCGGGCACTGTTAATTCTACGATAAAATCTGCCACTGCTTAACCCTTGAGTGGTGTCCTGGGCACATATTTAATATCGAATTCACTCAGCTCAATTGACCATTTGGTTAATCTCCCTGAAATCTCAGGTTTTTACAGAATTTGCTTAAACGGGCAGTCGGTGAAAACCCTGATTGCATATGCCTGAAAATACAGCCTCAACTTCCTTATTGCCAAAACTATTGCTAAAGCCATCTTTTCTGCCTGAGAATATCTTGTTTCAGCCGGAAGAAGAGCCTAACTGGTATAGTATACTGGCCTTTGTATTCCATCCACTGTTCGGACTAAGACAAGTACAGATAAAGTACTTCTCCTTCCTTTGGTTTCGAGAGGATGAGTGTCTGCCCTAAGTATTCTTTTACCTTCCGAAGTGCCTGTTCACATTCTGCATTCCATTCAAGTCCCTTCTTGTTTTTGATTATTTTGAAAAATGGGGCACATCTATCTGTGGCTTTCGAAATGAATCTGTCGAGGGAAGCTAGGCATCCTGTCAAATGTTGTATCTCCTTTAAAGTTCTCATAGAAATCATTCCTTGGAGGGCTTTAATTTTCTCAAGATTTACTTCAGTCCCCCTCTGGTGAACTTAGAAACCGAGGAATCTTCCCGAAGGAACTCTGAATAAACACTTGCTCGGATTTAGCTTCATCGGATACCTTCTCAGGACATCAAATGTTTCGTGCAAGTCCAAAGTATGCTTGGCTGCCATGATACTTTTGGTTAACATGTCGTCTATGTAGACTTCCATGTTTCTTCCTATTTGGCGAGCGAAAATTCTGTTGACCAATCTTTGATATGTGGCCCCAGCATTCCTTAGCCAAAAGAGCATAACTGTATAGCAGTATGGACCCTGGTCTGTTGTGAACTCAATTTTATCTTCATCTGCTTTGTTAATCTGGATATGGTTGTATTCCTAATAGACATCCATAAAACTGAGCAATTCATGACCTGATGTAGCATCGACCAACTAGTCTATTCTAGGAAGTGGAAAACTATTTTCTGGGTAGGCTTTGTTCAAATCTATGAAATCCATGCACATTCTCCATTGACCATTTTTCTTCGGACCAACACCACATTCACTACCCACTTTGGATAATTGATTTCTCTTATTGATCCTACAGTGAGCAACTTCTCTACCTCTTGCTTGATATCCTGACTCCTCTCGAGGTTAAAAGAACTTCTTTTTTGAATTACAGGTTTTACGCTCGGGCCCACGACCAAGTGATGTGATATCACTCACGTGTCTATCCCCACCATGTCTTTTTGACTCCACGCGAATACGTCTTTGTATTCTTTGAGCAAATTGATAAGATATGTCCTGACATTTTCTACTAAATTAACTCCGATTTTGACCTTCTTTGCTGGTTCGTCTTCCTTTAAGACTACTTCCTTTGTTGGCTCATTCTTTGATGTCTCGGGTTCCTCCGTTGGGTCAAACTCGAACATCAATAATTCTCCTTGCTTAGTCTGATCCGTTTGAGTCAGAGTACATACTTGGTGTTCATTGTTTTTGTTTTTGTATACAGAGAGATTAGCTATTCTGGCCATTTTTCGCGAACCCTTGATCGTTCCTACCCCTAATTAAGTCGGACATTTTATCATTAGGGCGTAAGTAGCCATTACTGCCTTTGTCTTGTTATGGAAAGGTCGACCTAGTAGAGCATTGTAAGGCCAGTTCTCAATGTCTACCACTACAAAGTCGAGTAGCGCCGTTTTCTGGCAAGGTGCCACCGTTCCTAGAAACCTGACTTCGACTTCTCCAAATCCTCCAAGCAGGGTATGAAAATGTTGAAAGTCCTATCGATCCAATCTCAGTTGATCATAAACGACTACACTGAGTATGTCTGCTGAGCTACAGTTGTCCAACAGTATCCTTAGAACTTTCCTACGGCCAATTCGGTCGTTTATGACAAGAGCATCGTTTGGTCGGACGTCGACCCCATGCGAGTCAGCTTCAGTGAGCACTATCGGGTCCCATCATTCCTTTACTCTCTTCGGACCAGGCTCAATAGAATTAACATCAAAATTCTGCCTTGCTTCAATAGCTTCCCAGATTTTGAGTCCGCTCTAGATTACTTTTTCCAGTCGATGGTCCTCCCAAGATGGTTTGTAGGGCTCCACTCGCCTCAGGACTGGCCTTTCTATTCTGATCTGAACTATGTCCCCCAGACTTAGTTTCATCCCGTGTTCCTTTCTTCTCATCTTTCTTCAGAATAATATATTGCAAGTGCCATTCTCGAATAAGGGTTTCTATATGATCCCTGAGCTGGTAACATTTATAGGTCTCATACCCGCTTTCTTTGTGGAATCTACAATACTTGGTCGTGTCTATTCGGGCTGCCAGCGTGGCTCCTTCACCAGATTCTTTTCCTCCAATATTGTTTGGATCTCGTCCTGCCTTTTCCGAAATGGGGTGTAGTTCATGTACTTTCCTTGAAATTTTTCCTTGGTCTGGTCTGTTGTCCTACGTCCATTTCCCCCTTCTTTGCTTCTTTCTTCTTTGCAATTTCCTTTTTGTTTCCCTTTATGGTTTTTTGACTTGGCATCTTTTTGCTCGGGTCTCTCGCCATGCATATAACAACCTCCTATTGCCAACTCTTCTTCTTCAGCCAGTGTATATCCTCTTTCCATGTCCATTATATCTGCATATCTAGTAAGACGAGTTCTCCTTAAGTCAAAAGACAACTGTCCGTTCTGTAGGTTGTTTACGAACGCAGTGATTATTGCTTCGTTATTTGTACTGTCGATTTCTGAGACCGCCTGGTCGAATCTTCCTAGATATTTTTTTAGCGACTCATCTTTTCCTTGTATCAGTTGAGAGAGGTATGGGACTGATTTTTTCTTGTGTACATTCTTGTGTATCAGTTGAAGTTGATGTGACAGACAAGGCTCTAAGGTGGCTAAGACTGCTAAAAGGTCATCCGCTCCCGATACCCTTCGCATGAGAGCGGGTCTTGCATCTGGAGTTGACCGGACGTTGCCTACCCTAGTGGTCGATCCAATCATTTTTTAGGAGGTGGAAAAGGACTAGGAGATGGTTTTCGTCCTTATTTTATAAGAACTGCGATCCAAGAGAATGAGCAATCGGGATACATCAAACTTGTCTTTCGTCTTGCCCCCCCCCGAACCAATCAAGATTACGGGCCAGACGCTTCCTTTGAATGAGTCTTCCTAGGTTCAGGCTGTGCCACCCTCTTATTGCCCCGACAAGGCTCCTATGCATTTAAACGTTAGACGTCAGATCATTTTTTCTAATTTTGAAGGTGAAATGGTGGTCCCGACGAGGAAGGAAAGATAGCTAATGAAGAATTCATTGATCTGTCTGAGGATCAGACTCTTCATTCTATTTCAGAATTAGAGGAAGGAGCAACTATACATTTGGAGGGGGATATCTGGATGAGTGAGTCTATTGGTGCCCCTTCCACTGTGCCTGTTGGGTTTTTTCCTCTAGAAGGTGTTATCGAAAGTTAAATTTCTGAGAACGAAGGCCCCCGGGTTACTACATCTGCTAATATTCTTAAGGAAGACGTAGGGATTTTAAAGACTCAACCACTGCTGATGGTGCTATTCCCTCCTCTTTTTGGGATCAGTCTGCTCCTGCTGTTTCCGCAACTGAGCTTTCTTATTTCCCTTCATCCAGTAGTTCTCAGACCGACCCCCTTTCCATGTTCGTTCAATGTCATCAGGGGTCGGATACATTGGCAAAGGGTACTGGAAGGATGCCAAAGATGCTACAGATTTTGAGCGGGTTCTCATGATATTTAATAAGGATGTTTTTGTAAGTCTTTCCACTATCTTGATTGTTTTTCTCCTGATCTTTCCATATGTCTGATTTACCTTTTGTTAACCCTTTACAGAAGGTTGAGGCGTTGACTCGGGCTCTTTCTGAGAAGAATAAACATGCTGCTGAGATTTCTCAGTTGAAGCTAGCTCTCGCCGAGAAGGATGAGGCCTTGAAGTCTTCTGCTGCTAGTGCTTTCAATATTAGTCAGTATGCGGAGAAGCTGAAGGCACATGCAACAACTGAGATGGCTCTGAGAAAAGCATTTGTGAACGTTCAGAATAGAGCCACTGCATCTAATGAGGCTCTCAAGAAGCTCACTACAAGGAACGTTGAGCCGGAGAAGAGAGTTACCAAGGCTGAACTACTGAGCATTGAACTTGAATCAAGGGCCATCTTGGTTGAGACAACAGTGAAGAAGGCTAGGGAAGAAGCTCGGATTGCCCAAGACTCTCTTGCCTCAGCTCTGCAGAAGACGATGGAGGTGCAACAGGCGTCTGGAGAGGCTACTCTTCACTATGAGCATCTCGCCAAAGACATGGAGCAACAACAAGTCAGAATGGAAGTTCTTTCCCATGAAGCCAGGTTAGACCTCGTGGTTCAAAATGTTGATCGGTACAAGAGGTCCCCTGCTTTCTATGTTACGCTGCTGAGGGAGTTTGAAAAGACCTAGCAACTGCCAGGGTGTTCTTTAGTGTGAAGTAGAGGTCTTCCAAAGAGGCTTGCTTGAAATGAGACAGAAAATTTATTTAAGCATCAGAGGGAGTCCCTAGAAGCGATCAAGAACCAACAGATTAGGTGGAAGGCCTATTGCAAATCTATCAGAAAGGATCCCCACCTCATGCATCTTGAACTCCCTTCGAAGGTATCCCATGTGTCCTTCCATGCTGGCCAGGACAGTGGCGCTCTAACCAAAGAGGTCGACATTGGTCCTTCAACGGATGTAGATTATTCTCCCTTTACGTTTACTGATCCTGATGACAATATCTCTTGGCCATATTTTGGAGACTTCAATGAAGATCAAGACGATGATGTCCCTTCTTCCGGTCCTAAGAGCTCCTCAGTTGTTGGGAACAACTAATGCATCTCTGCTTTTGTAGCTATTTCATATGTATTTATATTTGTAATATTCGACATAATATGACAGTTAATGTATATTTTTACCTTATTTTCTTTTTTTCAAGATATGTACCATTTTCTGTGTGTGGTTTCTTATGCTTGCGTTCATTTATATTTTAGCATAACCTGAGCTATGCATGCTGACCCAGCCAGATTGATAGTTATGAGTTAGGCTAAGCAAAACCACTTATATCCCGATTATATTGGATTGATAACCCACTCTTCTGAGCTTGTGTCGTCATGTAATGATTGACTTATTACCTCATTTCCGGTGGTCAACCACCCTTAGAGAACTGAACTGTACTCTGCGACAATTTTAGGTTTACCTCGGATAGATCTAATGTATTTTGTCACACGGGTTCTGGTTTCTCTCGATCGTTTGCTGTATATCTTTCTGTTGAGCAGTGTTCGTTTGTAAACTAGTTATGCAGTTTATATTTATAGACTTTGATCTTTTATCTGTCAACTAGGTTGTTGAGATGTCTCCCGACAGTTTGTTGATCAAGACTCGCTGCGATAAGGCGTAACTTGTCCTACCAGCTTTATAAGCATTTATGGTTGTGTCTGCCTTATCTTATAAGTAGGATTCACGCCTTATCTAGCTTTTAGGACATCAATTTGGGTTTGTGTACCTGAAGGCGCCCTAACAGTGTTTCATATGCACCCCAGTTAGTTTTAGTGAGTGTGCACTGTCTTGACGACTTATGCTTTCGGGCCCCTCACTGAGCCCCTCGCTATCGGTTTCAACCGACATTTTAAGGTATCCTGTAGATGCTCTTATGAGCGAATGCCTGGTTTTGAATACTGTACTTGATGTTTATAACAGCTCCCTCAGGGGATTTTTATTGATTTCTCAAAAAATAAAAAACAATTAGCTAATAATAATTTAAAACTTAAACTATGGAAATAAATAAAAGAAAACAAATGTAATAATCTCCTCATGGGTAGAAGATCTTTAAATACTGTGCATTGCATGGTCTGAGCAGCTCGGCTCCCTCAGGTCGAGAAAGGCGGTATGCTCCATGTCCTACTATCCCGACCACTTGATATGGTCCTACCCATTTGTCAGCTAATGATCTTACGGACTTGTCCTTTGCATTGTGTGTTACCCTATTTAGAACTAGGTCTCCAAGCTAGAATCTTCTAACCTTGACATGCGAGCTGTAATACCTTGCTACCATCTGTTGGTAGGCGACATTTCTTACCGTGGACATATCTCTTCGTTCTTCCAAATCGCCCAAGTCTTGTTTTATCATCTCCACATTACTTTCGGAATCGAAGAGTTGTACCCTAGAGGACTTGTGAATTATCTTAACAAGAATCATTGCTTCCATCCCAAATACTATTGAGTAAGGTGTTTCCCCTGTTGAAGTCCTTTCCGTAGTCCGATAAGCCCATAAGACTTCGTGTAGCTTGTCTGCCCAGTTTCCTTTCTTTCCTTCCAGTTTCGCCTTCAGGGTATGCTTGATTATTTTGTTCACTGCCTCCGTTTGGCCATTAGTTTGAGTGTGAGCTGGTGTGGCATAATAGTACTTCATCCCAAAGTCTTGACACATACTTCTGAAGTTATCACTATCGAATTGAGTCCTGTTATATGTGATTATGGTTTCCGGGATTCCAAATCGATAGATGATGTTTTTCTTCACAAAACTGGTCGTGTTAGCCTCTGTGATATGTACCAGTGTTTCCGCTTCAGCCCACTTTGTAAAGTAATCAACTGCCACTATAGCATGCTTCGCCACTCCTTTAGTTGCATTAGGCATCGAGCCAATCAGATTTATTCCTCACATGGCGAACGACCATGGTGACGTCAAGTTCTTCAACTGCTCGGATGGTCTTTGAATGTCATTAGCTATCTTTTGACAGCCAACACACTGATTTGCAACACCTTATGCATCTTCAAATAGAATCGGCCAATAAATGTCTTGCCTGAGAGTTTTATATGCCAAGCTTTTACCACCCGAGTGATTCCCACAGACCCCCATGTGGATACTTTCTAGTATTTGCTTACCTCTGACTATGTCCACGTATTTCTGAAGGGCTTTGGAGAACCCCTTTTTGTATAGCTCTATTTCTATTATCAAATATCTTGTGGCTCTATATCTGAGACGCTTTACCTCAGCTATCTCAGTCGGGAGCACTCCCTTCTCTAAGTATTCTCTGATCAGGGTTATCCAAGTAGTTTGTTCCCCTTCAATCAATTCTACCTCCGACGCTTCGGCTTGATTTTTGTTCTCGATACTTGGCTTTTACAGGTGGGTGATCGGGACTGTTTTTGACCATACACTGGTGGCTGATGCCAATTTTGACAGCGCGTCTGCCTTTTCATTTTTCTCCCTCGGGATCTGGGTGATTCTGTATACTCTGAACCTTTCGAAGAGTATCTTGGTTATAGTTAAATACACAACCATGTTTTTGTCCTTGGCTTCGTATTCATTCAGAACTTGGTTGACCACCACCTGTGAGTCACTGATATTTCCAACTTATCAGCTCCCAGTGCCGTGCACACCTTAAGGCCTTCTAGAAGCGCCTTATATTCTGCCATATTGTTAGTAGCTTTGAAGTCAAACCGCAAGACACATTCCACTTGGTCACCTTCTAGCTTGGATATAACTACGCCTGCTCTGCTGCCGTGCGTGCTTGACGACCCATCTACATGTAATTCCCCAACAAACAGATCATTATCTCTTAACATCCTGATTACCTCACTGTTCGGCTCAGCGAACTCCGTAACTAGATCTGCTACAACTTGTCCCTTGATCACCACTCTCGGTGAGTAAACTATGTCGAACTCACTCAGTTTTGACATCTCGGGTTTCGATAAAATCTGTTTCAACGGACAGTCGGTATATACTTAAATTTTGTTAGTTTGAAAATACGGTCTCAGCTTTCTCGCTGCTGTTACTAAGGCTAAGGCCATTTGTTCGGCTGGGGAATATCTTGTTTTCGTAGGTACCAAAGATTTACTGGTGTAGTATACAGGCTTCTGCATTGCCTCTTCCAATCTGACCAGTACTGACCCTGTCGCTACATTTGTTACAGACAGGTAGAGGTAGAACACTTCCCCCACTAGTGGTTTAGATAATATCATATCTTTTTCCAAGTATTCTTTGATTTTTCTGAACGCTTGCTCGCACTTATCATTCCATTCTACCCCATTGCCTTGCTTAATTACTTTGAAAAATGGTAGGCATTTGTCCGTTGATTTACTTATGAACCGACTTAGTGATGCTAGACAACTCGTTAATCTTTGGAATTCCTTCAATGTCTTGGGAGACCTCATTTTTTCCAAGGCTTTTATTTTCTCCGGGTTTACTTCGATCCCTCTTTGGTGAACCTGAAATCCCAGGAAGCTACCCGATAATACTCCGAATACGTACTTCTTTGGATTTAGCTTCATCCCATATTTTTGTAGTACCTTGAACGTTTCCCTTAAGTCGGTCGGATGATCTCCGGACGATACACTTTTGGTTAGCATAACGTCCACGTGTACCTCTATATTCCTGCCATTCTGTCAAGCGAACATTTTATTTACCAGCCTTTGGTAAGTTGCTTTGGCGATCTTTAACCCGAACAACTTGACCTTATAACAATACAATCCCTGGTCAGTTGTGAATGAGGTTTTTTCCTCATCTGTTTCGAAAATTCTGATCTGGTTGTAACCTGAATAGGAGTCCATGAAACTTAAAAATTCATGACCGACTGTTGCATCTACCATCTGATCAATCTGAGGTAAAAAGAACCTGTCCTTTGGATATACTTTGTTAAGGTCGGTGAAATCTACACACATCCTCCATTGACCGTTTTTCTTTTTCACCATGACTACATTGGCAACCCAGTCGAGATATTTTACTTCTCAAATGGATCTTGCGGCTAATAGTTTGTCCACATCTTCTTTCATTGTCTTGCTTCTTTCTGGGTTAAAGCGTCTCCTTTTCTGGATAACTGGTTGATCGGGATTCACTGCTAAGTAATGTGAAATGGTCATTGGATCGATCCCTAGTATGTCTGTGTGTTCCCAAGTGAACACATCTTTATATTCTTTTAGGAGTTTGACCATTTTGTTTTGACCATGCTTAGTCAATTAGGGCCCAAGCCTGACAGTTTTCTTAGGATCACTATTGCCCATGGCAACTTCCATGGTTTGTTCCTCCGGGCCGTTGTCTCTCTCTGGCATTGCCTTTATCGGGTCTAGGTCAAACCCGGTCCGGGTTTCGACCTTCACTTCCATTGGGTCTACTTCTAGGTATTCATCTTCTTTGACATCATCCACTTGCATTACCCCCGACTCTGTCTTTTCCCTGTATACAGTGAGATTTGCTTTCCTGGCCCACTCTTGTAAGCTTTCCATGATTCCCACTCCCGATTCGATCAGAAATTTCACCATGAGTGCGTAGGCTGCAGTTACAACTTTTATTTTGATTAGGAAGGGCCGGCCTAACAGAGCGTTGTATGGCCAATTCTCGATATTTACGACCACGAAGTCCAGCAATACCATATTCGTACAAGGAAAGCTTCCAGCTTCTACTGGTAGTTTAACTGTTCCTAACGCACTGACTTCGGTTCCTCCGAAACCCCTAAACTAAACCTTCAGTGGTTGGAGATCACTTCTCTATAGCTCGAGTTGATCGAACGCCTCTATGCTTAAAATGTCTGTTGAGCTACCATTATTGATCAGTATTCTTCTTACTTGTCTATGCCCGATGCGAACTGATACAACGATCGCGTCGTTTGGACCTCCGACTCATGTGCATCTGCTTTAGTGAAAATTATTGGTCCCCATCCTTGCTTTTCTTTTTTCCGATCGGGACCTAGATGATTCACCTCTATACTCCTTTGGTTGTTCATGGCTTCCCTAACTTCGGACATCCTTTCTCGGCTACTACTTCCAGTATTGGGGCCACCAAAAATGGTGTTGATTGCTCCGCTGTTCGAGTCTTTCTTTAGGCTCTTATAACTCATATTCTGATCCCCTATGTGGATATCCTTTTGTCGATCTTCACTTCTTCTAAGGATGACATCAGTAAGATGACCTTCCTGGATTAGCTTCTCAATGTAATCCCTAAGTTGGTAACACTTTGAGGTTTCG
Source organism: Dipteronia dyeriana (assembly GCA_032871835.1). Lineage (NCBI taxonomy): Eukaryota > Viridiplantae > Streptophyta > Magnoliopsida > Sapindales > Sapindaceae > Dipteronia > Dipteronia dyeriana. The sequence continues at coordinate 24,921,436 of CM065297.1, read as the reverse complement.
TGGCCATTCTCCTTGTGGAATTGGCAATACTTGGTAGTATCTCTTCTGACAAAGTTTGACTGCCTTAGGGGTTTTCTATATAAGTTTTTATCTTCTATTATATTCAGAATTTCCTCCTGCTTTTTGGCTAACAGGGTATAATTGGTGTACGGTCACCCTCGGTTCCTCCATGTTCTATCATCATCCTTTCGCCTGTCTTTTCCTTTTCCTCCGTTGCCCTTCTGGTCATTCTTACCATTGTTTTTTGAACCTCTTTCTTGGCTCCTTTGACTGCTAGAAGGATGACCCCCATGTATAAATTCTCCCCCATGGGTAATTTTTTCTTCTTCTGCCATGGTGTATCCCCCAACATGATCTGTCATGCTTGCATATGTGGTCGGTCCCCATTGCCTCAGGCTTAAGGTTAGGTGACTGTGTTGCAAGAAGTTTATGAATGCGGACACCACCGCGTCATCGTTAGGGTCCTGAACCTCTGATACCTCCTGTAAAAACCTGGTTAGATAGTCTTTTAATTTTTCATCTTTTCTTTACCTCAAGGTAGAAAGTTAACACCGATTTCCCCCGCTGGATATTTCCTATAAATTTTCTGGTGAATGCTCGCGTCAATCCTTCGAAACTCCTGATGGATCCCGATGATAATCCTTCGAACCACCTGAACCCTGATCTCCTAATGTCTGAGGGAACATACGACACATGAGGGCATCATCATAGTCGTACTGGGCCATGACGTTCTGGTATCTCCTGACATGTTCATGCGGATCGGTATTGGCTTTGAATTGCTCCACATACGACATCCTGAACTTCTCTAAATAGCAAGCCCGCCTTATGGCATCAACAAACGGATTCCTAAAACTTCCGACCAGGGTGATATCTTGACTTTGCTTTTTCTCCAAAGCTTCTATCCTCCTAAGAAGAACTTCATGCTCTCCTTCAGGTTCGCCACGCCTATCTAACCTTTGGTGGATTATGAGCCCATACGGGTCCCTTCGCCCTCGGGGAACACGCTCGTCATCGCTTACATTCGATCGGAGCTTCTTACTTCGTCCATCATATATGTCTTCTTTTTCATAGTATTGTCTTACATCGTCGTACCCTGTGATATCCTCGCTTGAGCTTGTCTCCTCACGTTCCTCCGCTCTTCTATCCTGGTGTAAGCTATCTTTTCTGTGTGAACGTCCTCTTTTGTCCCGTTTCTCTATCCTATCTCTTCCAGATTTTTGGGGTGCGCCTGGAGTAGTTGCCACGATCTCAGATCGCACCTTGGGTCATTGAGCTACCATATATGTAGAAAGCTGGTACGTCAAACTCAGATTTGCGGTTGCGTTTATGCTAATTCACTGTCTAGCGACATCATCAATGATTCTCCGTAAGGATTCTTGAATTTACCTAAATGCATCTAGAGATATTCCCGTAGTCATGCCCGTGGTCGTGATGGCATCCTGTCTTCTTGAAGGTGGATCTGTTCATGGTACGTCGGCGTCCACGACATTAGCCTCTTGTGAGACATCAACGTTGTGTTGGAATGAATCTCTGTCAGTGCTGGAAACCTTGATTTTATTTTGTATGACTAATGTTTTGGCTGATTATAACGTCGGAGGTTCATGCCTTCCTTCTAGTGCCAGTTGTTGACTGTGGTTTTTAGATGGATCACACGTCGAATAGAATGTATATGAAATCACATAATTGCTAACAAGTTAAAAGAAACACATGGATTTTACGTGGTAAAACTCTAAGAATGAGGAAACATCCACGGCTGTCGGAAACCGGTGAGGAAAGAACTTCACTATGAATAATCAATTACACACTCAATCTCTCATGTTCTCTAGAATCTTTTTCTCTCTTTTTTCAACCCTTTATGGGTATTATTAGGGTCTATTTATAAATGCATAGAACCCTAATTCATACTATTCAAGTAAATAAAGATGACGTGTTTGAGTCGTTTTATTCTTTTTTCCTATTTTGCGTTCTTCACGCATTAGATCCCTTGCCTAATTTGGACTCTGTCATCGATGGGGAAACTCGCTTGCTTATCAAAGTGTGCTTTGAGACACCTTATTAGAGTAAGACTCATTCTGCATGTATTTGATAGTCTCCATGTGTTGTTCTACCGCTTATCCACCAAAACCCGACCAAGCTTTATTCACCCCGATCTGTTATTCAATTCCGATCGGGGGTTTTTTCTTGACCGTCTCAATAGCCCCGACTAGGTGTCATGAGACCATCTTTGGTTTGCTTAGGCAGGTTCAAGAAGGATTACTTTTGGTGACATGGCATCTCTATCTCTCGTATCTTTGGGTAATTATGTTGACTCATCATTCTTCATATTTGACCAATAATACCATTAAAAAAAAACCTCTACAATCATCTCTCTCCACATTAAAAAAAAATGACTGATTAGAAGTTAAAACATTGTCCACAAGAACTGGGGCATAAAACCCAATGCTTGATCCCTTGTAGCTTGATCTAGTTGTAGAGAGATGCCAACTCCTTGTGCAATGCCCATGATTGTAGTTGGATGCCAGTATTCCGAGCATAAACCGTAGAACCTCACTCAAATTTGAGCATGCGATAATGTTGTTGGTGATATGGATGAAAATAAAAATCATGTTGCCATTGCAAAATACAAAAAAATACCGTTTGAAATTAAACAAGAACCTCCACTCAAAACCCTTTTTAAATTTTCTTCGATAGAAAAATAAATATTAAAGTATCCTTTTGGAAACGGAGTAAGCCTACAAGGATTTTGAAGTTGTCAAATCGATTATAATATAGATTTTAATTCACTAGGCTTCAAAGGTATAGAACCTTTTCTTAAAGGCAAACATTCGGAAAAAAAAATCCGATGGTATTTTAATCTTTCTTTGACATATTTTTGGCTAATGTGAACAAATGTAATGTCCCCTTTCATAACTGGTAAAGAGAGAAGATTTGGTTGAACTTATACTTCATTAGTTTTGAACAGAACTGTAAAAGTTTTCGATTTTGATAATGGTTGTTGTAAAGTATCGGGAATATCTGAGAAAGGGGAAAGAAAATTTTACGGACATACTTTTGAAGGATCCATGGACAAAACTACAAAAGTGAGAAAACTAAGGAGGGGTAGAAAGTCATATATTCTATATTCCTTTCCATTCGTTTCGGATCTTAAACACTGTCAACCTTTCCAAACCTGATAGCTTTAGGATATCTATAAAATAAATGACACTTCAAAACTTTTATGAACCTTTCTCGAAAGTCTCTAAAAGCTCTCAATTTGCCACTTAAAAATGGTTAAATTTATTTTCGTCCCTCTAGTTTGACCTAATACATAAACTGACTCCTTTATTTTGAGAATTACCTCGTTTAATCCTTCTATTAAATTTTTCATTGAAAAAGTAAAATCTGATAGGAAAGAGGGTCAAATGACCCTGCTGGCCCTGACTTTTGTTTTAAAAAATTAAAATGAAAAATAAAACATTTGAAAAAATGAAATAAATAAATAAAAATGTTTGGGTTCCTAATTTGGGTTTCCAACATCATTCGCCATATCAACCATCACCATCACCATCACCATCTATCTCCAATCACCAATTCCTAACCCTTAAATTCAACTACTCAAACCCAAATCCAAACACAAACCCAATCCCAATCACCATCATCGATCTCCCACTATCCTACCCAGATCTTTCATATAAAAAAATATATATATATATATGGATTATGGGCATCCAAACAGAGAAATATGGATTCTGGAAAAAAATGAAACAAGATCAAGATAACAACTGCATATATATATATAGGGCTGGTCCACAACTGTAATCAAATCAAAAAACGAACACCAACTCTCTGTTCTTCTCTCCCACCTCTATCTCTATTTCTCTTTCAATTTTTTCTTAACAAATAACTCTTTGTCGTGGGTTATTTCTTCCGTTCTTCGGCAACCACGTACTCCGGTCAAGTTAGGGACAACCAATAGCTTATGCTGGTTACTTGACTTGACGGATCTTAGCGACAGAAGAACCCAAAAAATGCAAACTTGAATTACACTGATGTGCCAGAAAAAAAGGTCGGATCTGGTCAACTGACACCTGGGTTTTGATCCCGGTCGTCTTCTAAAGATTTTGGTGGTGGCGGTGATAGTCCACTTGCCAGTGATGATGACAACAAGGTGAGTCAACTCTTCACTCCTTACAACGAGATCTGGATAGTAGAAACTTACAGGGACGAATGTGTGTTTAGGTGTTTGGTTTGATTTTGGTGGTGGGAAGAGTTATTGAAATAGATTTTGGTGGTGGGAGGGGTAATTGGGTAAGAATGGGTAGTGGCCGGTGGGCGGTGGAGCTGGGTTTGGCGGAGGGTTGGTGAAGAAGATGAGGTTTGAAAGAAGAAAATGGTTAGGTGTGAATTAGCTAGGGTTTGGTTTAAATCAATTTTTATTTTGTTAGTTTATTTTTTTTTTAATATTAATTTATTTAGTAAATCAATTTTTATTTTTTTTAGTTTCCAGTTATTAATATACCATTAATTTTTTAAGTTACCATTTTACCCTTGTAACATTAACGGAATCTTTCAAAACCCTAATGAAATTGGATTGCAGGGACTGAAATTGAGATTGTTTGAAACTGTAGGGATCTATCAAGATAAATTTTAAAATTAGGGGACCAATTTGTATATTTGATCAAAGTACACGTATTAAAATGGAATTCACCTACTTAAAAAAGAATACATCGGTAGCGGCAAATTGAATGTTTTGAGACACTTTTGAGAGCCATTAGAAAAAAACTAACTACTTTCCTTTAATTAAATAGTTTTTTTTATATTATTATTATTATTATCCCAAAAAGATAAGAAAAAGAAACTCAATTTCCGACAAGTAATTATAAGGTTTGCTGTAAAATAGCAAGCATGCTAAATTCTCTTAAAAGTTGTCAAGAAGCTTGAGATAAAATGCATGAACGAAGCTTCATGCTTGTGAGGGTTTCTGACATCCTCTGTTCTTGGGACTAGAGAACGAATATTTTTCTTTACACTATGGACGGAAGGGTATCAAATCGAAATCGTGAAAACAAGTCTTCTCACAATACCCATCTGTCCTGACCAAAATAGCAGAGTTCTATCTTATGGAAATTCTAATCTTCACGTAATTTCCGTAAATGAGATGCATGACAATATGACATGGCATAAGAAACTTCAGATATTTTTATATGTAGAAAGATATCATTGAATTAAAACCTGTAATCAATAAACAAATGGCAAAATAATCATGCATTAAAATGAGTCGAGACAAACCAAAAACCAATACACGCAACTTGTAATGACACAATTAGAAGCGTTTTTCCAACAGTTCCTGTTTATGAATGTTAAAAACTGAAGAAATTTTGCAAATTTATTTTTTAGTTATAGAAACATCAACCGAAAATTCAGGTACTAACATAGCTAGTACCGGAGGCAGAGCTGCGAGGCAACTGATGCAAAACACTTGTTGGCGACGAATGGGAAGTGGAGGATCGCAGAGCCTCTGCTAGCGGTCCACCCATGGAAGCCACCTGATTCGAGGTCCACCCCGTTGCCCAATTCAGCTGTGGCAGTGACTCCTCTCTTCCGCGGCTGACCCCGTGTCCAGGTTCCTCTCCACCATTTCCAGTGGACAGTTTCAATGATACATCAGATGAATTTCCAGGCATTGAAATTGATAAGCAAGTTGTAGCATTGCTTCTTGTTGTTTTAGTAGCAACATTGTTGGACTCTTCAAGTGAACGTGGCCAGTCATCAAAAAAATGCCTCAGGATGTGACCATCAGACCTATTATTAATCTCATTTTGAGATTCAAAGAGGGCTTTGTGTTTGTGATCATCAGTTTCGGACACTGAAGAACTACAAGGCGACAAAACAACGTGACACAGAAAAAAAAATCAACAACCAAAAAAGAAAGAACATGAAATGATAGAGCATAAGCATCATATCTTCATAAGATGTGGTTGGGGTCGGTTTGTACAAAATCCAAGGCTATTCCCCAGATATGAGACATGTTGTGGCCTGACTTCCACAGTTCCAGTAGGGCCCTCTCTCTCTCTCTCACCCTAAAATTGAACCTTCTTTCTTTATTTAACATCAAAGTAGAAAGTGTCCAAACAAATTAAACGATATCACCTGCTCTCTCTCATATCTTATTAGTTATTACTATCTGGTCAAAGCAATTAAGGCTATATAATTAATTAATATATCAAAACCATTCTTTTGCCAATTTAAAGAGAAATGTCAGTCATAAATATGAATGCATCTTTTTTCTTTTTATTAATTAAATCAAAACCTATAATTACAAGAGGAGCAAATTAATTAAGGTTACCTTCGATTGAAGTGAAGAAGGTCAATGGAAGATGATGGCCCTGAAAGACCAAAAATTGTCCCATTAGCCATCACCCCGAGTGGTGAAGCACCGATTGTGGTGGTGCCGCCAATAATAGGGCTGCTAGCGGCGGCGGTGGTGGTGGGGTTTGGTGTGGGGATTTCCACAGGCTTTCTTGAACGATTGCGGCCACGGTGCATGTGGCGCTCGCAATACTTGTGGCCAGCGACCACGTCTCTGGAACACCTCCATTTCTTGCCATCTGTCCTCCGGCACCGCCCCGGCTCCGGATCCATCGCAGCTCTCCCCCAATACCCAGTTGATTGCAACACTGATCCAACATTTTGTTTCTCACAAATAATCAACATAACATGAAATATCTAGTACTCTTCACTTAAAAGAAAGGCAGATCAGTAACTTAGAGCTAAAGCAAAACATCAAGTACTAGTATACAACTAGTATTATTGTTTGTAAGGATTTATGTCACACAGAGAAATGTCACGCTCATGCATTCCAAAAATGGGATCGTTTCAGTATTTCACCGGTCACCACATACACATAGACACATAGTACAAAATAATTAATATTTTAATGGAAAGAATATAATCATATGGTAGGATCAAAATTCAAGAAACAACTCACAAGGAGGCTGATATTGAGAAAAACGGTGAACAAAATACGGAGAAGAGTGAAGAAGACTCTTCTTGATTGGTTGAAGGAGTTCAGGTGGAACAACAGCACCAGCTAAAATGTATCTGTAGATCAGAGCCTGTAACTCAAGTTCCTGCCACTGACTCAAACTAAAGTAACTTCCCATCTCTGACAAAACCACAAGACAAGAGATTGAAAACTCATTCTTCAACTTAAAAAGAGATAACAGATCATATATGGAAGATGATAAAAAAAGGAGAAGGGTGTTGAAAAATCTTACTAGGAAATGATCCGGTGGTTGAATCTTGAAATGCTGACAAAGAGCTGACTTTGCTGCTGCTGCTGGTGGGTTCATGTACAAACAAAGGGAGAACAGATGATCCAGTAGTAGTCCCAGATGGCTCTTGTTGTTGTCGTTGTTGTTGATGGGGTTCAAGGAAGAGTTTTGATATCTTTGCAGCAGAGAGTTGTTGCTCTGACTCATGGTGGTGTTCTCTCCATTGCTTCAGATGCCATTCCATTGTAGTTTGGTTGCTTTTTCGGGTTTGGTTGGGGTTTAATAGTAGCTTTGTTTGGTGGTGTGTCGAAGGGAAAGTTTCTTACAAGCTTTTGCAGCAACTTCTCTTTTTTCTATATACTCCTGATAGAGAACTCTGACATGAAGGTCTGAAAAGTTTGTTTATGGCCAGTGGAGAAGTCTGGGCCACTTGAGATAAAGACACCCAGACAAGACAGTTGCGAGAAGCCTATTCACTCAGATTTGGGAACTAACCTCATCTTCACCTCAATAGCTTGATCTTATGAGACGTAAATGTCGTAATAAATAAACTTTTAAAATATAATTGATTTTTTCATTTATACGATATTGATAACCGATGAATAAACGTTTAAGACTCAAAAGATTGACAAGAAAAAATTATTTGATAAAGAATATAAACTGTTCGTGAAAAAGCTTGACTGAAAACTTCCTTTGAAAGAAAACAACAATAGAGGTAAATTACTTTTTACTTTCATTAATTGATAATGACTGTTATATGAACCTTTTATATACACATACAAAAAAAAAACGTGTTTTTAACCATTTACCTACTTTTCCTAAAATTGCAGAGGGCCAATAGATTTACCACCTCAGCCAAATTAGTTACATAAACAACTATTGGCACCTCCTGTTATCTGAACATCTCAGCTGGACTTTTACTTTGTGATGCTAATCTTGATACTATTGTAATACACGGTCTCGATTGATGCTCCACCGTAGCTAATAATGTGCATCCAGCTGTACTAACAACTCTATTTTGCTCAGCTATTTGAGTTTGAGTAGTTGAGTTGTTAGGCACATTTACCTGAGACTTTGTATTTATTTCACTCTAACCTATATCACTAACATGCCCCCTCAAAATAAACTGAGGTGAAACAACCAAGTTTAGTTTGCCTCTTAAGAACGGAAACTGTGCCACAGGTAGAGCTTTGGTTAGGAGATCGGCCTTTTGCAGGATCAGTTGGAACATACTGAACTTGAAGCTGACCAGCGACTATTTTCTCTCGAATGAATGTATATCCACTTCGATATGTTTAATCCTTGAATGAAAAACTGGGTTCTGAGCTAGAGACTCAGCTCTAGTATTGTCACACCATACAATTGGTACACCGGTGAGAGACACACCAATCTCATCAAAGCGAGATGTTAACCAAAGAACTTTAATAGAAGCTTGAGACAAGGCTCTATATTCAGCTTCAGAGCTTGATCGAGCCACTACCTTCTGCTTACAAGAATACCATGTGATCAAGTTAGGACCCAAGAACACACAACACCCACTAGTAGATCGTCTATATATTATCCAAACATGAAGCCCAATCAGCATCCATAAATGCTTCCACATATATAGAGGAGGCTAGTTGAAACAGAAGACCTACACCAGATGTGCCTTTAAGATATCTCAGTATTTTCTTACAAGCTTGCTAATGGACATCAGTAGGAAAGGCAAGATATTGGCTAAGCTTATTGACAACAAAGGCAATATCAGGTCTCGTGTAGGTAAGATACTGAAGTGCACCAATCATGCTTCGATAGTGTTGGATCAACAAAAGGTTAACCTGAATCTTTTGTCAACTTGACACTATAACAAATGGGTGTAGAACTAGGCCTAGAATTCAACATATTGGTCTTTCCAAACAGATCATGAATATCCTTGGTTTGTGTGAGATGAATACCAGTAGAGTTTCTAAAGGCTTCAAAGCCTAGGAAGTAGCTTACCTGTCCCAAAGTTTTCAATGCAAACTTGGAGTTTAGAGCTGCTATAGTCGAGTGTATGAGCTTAGGATCATTACCAGTAACTAGAATATCATCTACATATACAAGCATGAAGAGAATTTTCCCATTACTTCTCTTAATAAAGAGAGAAAAATCTGAGCACGAATTCACAAAATCTAGTAAAGCACCTTTCAGCTTATGAAACCAAGCTCTAGGAGCTTGTTTCAAACCATATAAAGTTTTGTTCAATTTACAGACATATGAAGGGTGTGTAGAGTCAATGAAACCAGCTGGTTGCTCCATAAAGACAACCTCTTGCAAATATCCACTCAAAAATGCATTATTCACATTCACTTGTTGTATTTCCCATCCAAAAGTGATTGCTAAGGTAAACACTACCCTTATAGTTGAAGACTTGATAACAAGACTAAATGTATCTATGAAATCAATACCTGGAGTTTGATGAAACCCCTTTGCTACAAGCCTAGCATTGTACTTAGAGATGGACCCATTTGGGTTGTATTTAATTCGAAAAACCCACTTATGGCCAACAATGTTGATATTATCTGTAGGAGGCACTAGAGTCCAAGTGTTATTTTACATTAAAGCCTTGTACTCATCAACCATGGCATTTTTCCATCGAGAATCACTCAAAGCAGCCTTATCTGATGAAGGTTCAGTTGCAATAAATGCAACACAAGGAGATTCACACAAGGCAGAATACACTTTAGGTTTAAAAGAGCATGTTCTAGACCTGGTGACCATAGGGTGACCCGAGACAGGCTGTATAGGAGGACAAATCTCAACTTCAACACTAGAATGAGTAGGTGCAGATGGTAGGACTGATGAGGTATTTAGATTAGGCATTACAGGAGATTGAGAAATTTGAGATGATGACTGATCCAGAGAAGAGAACTGAGAAATTGTAAGCTTTGAAGGGTGAGACAAAAGCAAAGGTGGACCTGTGTCACGTGACTTTGAAAAATCTGACGAAGAATAAGGAAAAAGAACCAAATAAGGAAAGTCAAATTCATGAAAAATGATATTCCTTGAAATAAACACTCTACCAGAAGAACTTAGACACTTATAGCCTTTATGTTGAAGACTATAATCGATGAAAACACATTTGCTAGAGTGAAAATTAAATTTTTAAGCAATATAAGGCCTTATATATGGGAAGCAGGCACACCCAAAAGCCTTAAAATAAAAGTAGTTAGGCTGTTTACCAAATAGACACTCGAAATGAGACTTGTTTTGTAAGATAGGTGTTGGAAGATTGTTAATCAAAACAGTTGTTGTGAGACATGCATCAGACCAAAATTTCAGAGGTAAATTGGGATGAGCAAGTAGAGTCGAACCAGTCTAAAAAATGTGACTGTGCTTTCTTTTCGGCAATCCATTTTGCTGGTGAGTATAAGCACAAGAAAGCCTATGAATAATTCCTACTTGCTTAAAATAAGGTGTAAAAACTTGAAACTCTTTGCCTATGTCACTTTGAAAAGGACTTGATTTTAGTATTAAACTGTAATTCAACCTAAGTTTTGAAGGCAAGAAAGGTGTTAAAAGCCTCATAATTAAGTGAAAGTGGAAAAAGCCTTGAATACCTGCTATGGTAATCAACAAAAACTATATAATACCTATACCCTTCAACAGAAAGCATGGGTGCAGGTCCCCAAATATCAGGATATACAAGCTCAAGAGAAGCTTTAGTTTTAATATTAGATTTAGTAAAAGGAAGTTGATGCATTTTTCCAAGCCTACAAGAATCACATTGTTGTATAATATTATCAGAACAAGTAATTTTCAAACATTTCAAAACTTGTTTTAGTACTTTAGCATTGGGATGACCAAGCTTATCATGCCATAGAGAGACAATGCTCTTAGCTTTTACAGGCATAAGATCCACAGTGTCAGCCACAAAAGTATCACTAGCTGATTTATTGACAACACTTGTAGAATTTGTACAAACAAAACTATATGAACTATCACAAGACACAAGACAAGCTCTTAGACTAATTACAGACTCGATTTTCACTTTGAAAATCTTGTTTATTACATTTATTAGCCAAAGATTTTGAAAGAAAAACAGAAGTAGTGCCTGATTGAAGATCAGGTAGCAGTGTTGAAGAACTCCCATTAATGCACAACTGTTACAAACCATCTTTAAAGGTTCCTTTGAGCAATACTCTCTTGGTAACCTTGTCCTTAAACACACAACACTTATCATTAAACTCAACCACAACATTATTATCTAGAGTAAACTTTGAAATACTCAATAGATTCTTTGCTATATGAGGCACATGCAAGGTATTTTTCAAGCATAAAGACATTATCGGTCTGGTATGAGATACAAAATTAAAATCTCCAACATGGCATATGTTTAGCTGTTTACCACTACCTACAGCTAATTTTTCATTACCAAAATATTTAGTGTAACTATATAAGTTACCCAAATCAGAAGTCACGTGGCTGGAAGCACCATTGTCAGCATACCAAGAAGGATCTGCTACCGTTTCTGGTGAAGCAATGTAGGCTAATGTCTGATTATAATTGGCTTGAGGATTATAGTGATGAAAGTTGTTAGCGAAATTGTTGTTAATTTGAGATGTGCCATCATGAATACCAGTATTTTGAGTACTAGTTTGCATTTCATTCTGATTACTTCCTTTAACATTAGTATTAGGTCCTTGAACATTTTGATCGAATCGATTATAGCATCTTGGTGCAGAATGATCTACTCTTCCACAAATCTGACATGGAGCCTTATTATTGTTCCCATTCCAACGACATACTCTGCCTCTTCTTCCTCTTCCATCAGATCCTTTGCCACTGTTTATACCTCCTCTACCATTAGACCTACCACCACTGTTGTTCACTACATAGTTAGCTGAAGGAGAAGATACATCTATATGAGTTGTTGAGTTCAAGTGCTCGATCCTTTGCTCATGAATCATAAGTAAGTATTGAGCCTCATGAACTGTTATTGTGTTCTGTTGAGAAGAAATCAAAACTACCACTGGATCAAAGCCATGACCAAGGCCACGTAGAACACTCAACAACATATCTCTCTCAGTGACCAACTATCCTGCAGATCTGAGTCCATCACACATATTTTTGACCTTCAAGACAAAATCAGCTATGGTAGAGGATTTTTTCTTGACATTCTGGAGTTGATGTTGCAGTTGCAAGACCTTAGCTAAAGATTGTTGAGAAAAATGTTTCTCAAGTGTACTCCAGACTTCAAGAGACGATGCACAAGATGTTACTTCTCCGATTAAACCTTCACTCACGGTTGAAAGCAACCAGCTTAACAGATACTGATCCAGTCTTTTCCAAACTAGATAATCTCTACTAAGAACTAACTCTTTCTCAGATGTAACCGAGTTAACAACTTCAGTATACTTTTCTAGACAAGGTTTTTCTCCATTAATGAACTCCTCAAGCTCAAGAGCTCTGTTCGCTGGAAGCATAAACACCTTCCAGTAGACGTAGTTATCTCTATTCAACTTGACTGGCATGTTATAGTTCAGAGACTTCACAATTGATGGTGAATCTATTACTAGAAAAGACGAAGAAGAAATGTTATATGTGTACACAGGTGTTGAAAATGAACTGAATGTCTTGGACGCTAGTCAAAAGAGCTCTGATACCATCAAAAGATTGACTAGAAGAAATTATTTGACAAAGAACGTAAACTGTTTGTGAAAAAGCTTGAATGAAAACTTCAAGCTTGGAGAGAAAACAACAATGGAGGTAGAATACTTTTTGCTTTCATTAATTGATAATGACAGTTGCAGGAACCTTTTATATACACATACAAATCAAGAAAAAGTGATTTTAGCAATTTACCTACTTTTCCTAAAATTGCGGAGAGCCAATAGTTTTGCCACCTCGGCCAAATTAGTTACATAAACAACTATTGGCACCTCTTGTTATCTGAACACCTCAGCTGGTCTTCTACTTTGTGATGCTAATCTTGATACAGTTGTAACACACGGTCTCGATTGATGCTCCACCGTAGCTAATAATGTGCATCAAGTTGTACTAACTACTTTGTTTTCCTCAACTATTTGAGTCTGAGTACCAACTGTTAGAAGTACAAAACTCACATTCTCCACATTGGTATGATATTGTCCGCTTTGGGCCAAGCCCGTACGGATTTGCTCTTGGTCTTTACCCAAAAGGCCTCATATCAATGGAGATTATTTCCATACTTATATACCCAAGATCATCCCCATGTCTAGCCAATGTGGGACTTTGGTTGCACACCCAACAATCCTCCATCATCCTCATGTCTAGCCAATGTGGGACTTTGGTTGCACACCCAGCAATCCTCCCCTCGAACGAAGAACCATCATTATCTTCACGGTCTGGACCTCCCATCAAGCGATCATTCATCCGTCAATGTTAGGGGCACCACTCTATCGAGGTTACTCCTCTCCACTGCGCCGGAGCACACGTCTTATGTAAAGATCTGGAGCATCTCCTGCCTCGAGAGCTAACATCACTGACCCATCGCGAGCTACCTGGGGCCCACCATCTCCTGGCTTGGTTCGGCTACGACTCGGCCAAGTCTGTGGCACGGCTCTGATACCACTTGTTAGAAGTACGAAACTCACATTCTTCATATTGGTATGATATTGTCCGCTTTGAGCCAAGCCCGCACGGATTTGCTCTTGGGTCTTTACCCAAAAGGTCTAATATCAATGGAGATTATTTCCATACTTATATACCTAAAATCATCCCCATATCTAGCCAATGTGGGACTTTGGTTGCACACCCAACACCAGCACCTTTAATTGAGTTGTTAGGCACAACTACCTAAGCCTTTGTATTTCTTTCACTCTGACCTATATCACTAACAAAGACATAATTGATTGTTTTTCATTTATAAGCTATCGCTGACCGATCATATATTTAAAAAAGGTAAGAAAAATAGAAAATTATGAGGTGATGAGAGAATCCTAATCCGTTATCTATATCCAATCGCATATTTTAAAAAGATAAAAAAAATATGAGGTGAAGAGAGAAACCTAATCCATTCATTCATTATTATTCATCATTATTATATTCAATTAACATCAAGAGAGGTAATTACCTGCAGTTTTTCGATCTCTCTACTTTTCATTGGAAATAGTGATTTGCTTCCTAGTTACAAGAGGACTGACTGAGGAGGAGCTGTTTTAATTAAGCTTAAAAGATTATACTATTAGGTCCCGTTTGGTGTACGAGATTGAATTGACCTATTTTATGAGATTTGATTGGATTGAGATAAAACTAAAATTAGATAGAATTGAACTGAACTAAATTAATACTATATTGTGTTTGAAAAAATATGTGACTGAATTGAATTAATATTATGTTTTGTTTGTTGAAATATAGGATTGGATAATTTTAAATATATCAACAACACGTTAGAAGGTATTTTTTGTGTGTGCCTAAAATGGTCACCAAATAGCTATAGAAACTAAGATAAAACATAGAATAATTAAATATGAAGTAAATGGGAAATTAAATACATGGTGGGAACCATATGTAAAATAGTTCTGGAAAAAATAGAGATGGCATCGGAGGTAGATTTATTTAATCCCATAAATATGAGACTATTTTTCTTTTAGGACTAAGAATCTCATTCCATAACATCACCAAATATGGGATAAGGATCAAGTCAATCCTAGGTGTCAAATATGAACTTATATAATGAAATGAAATAAAGCTTTTATCTTTTTCTCTTAGCTAACTAGAAATCCATAAATAACCATAGTCAAATACAAATCCAAGACATAAAAGAGAGAAAGCCGACAGTGCAGTTCCCATTTCAACCCGGCTCAGAGTCTCAGACTTG
This sequence comes from Dipteronia dyeriana, assembly GCA_032871835.1. NCBI lineage: Eukaryota > Viridiplantae > Streptophyta > Magnoliopsida > Sapindales > Sapindaceae > Dipteronia > Dipteronia dyeriana. Next base: position 24,906,364 of record CM065297.1, on the reverse strand, counting down.
TGACTTACAATGATCGTTTGTCTTTCCGGTGAATTTCACCCATAACCCATTACCATTAGCAATTTATCATCTTATGTTTAAGAAGTCATCAGTTATAGGTTTAAGAAACAACATTATTAGAGATATGTTATCATTTGTGGGTATTGACAATTCACAATGAAAGGATGCAAGTACTTATAACTTACAAATAAATGGGAACACGGGTACGTATCTACATTTTCTGAGTGTTAATCATTACTTATTGTTAAAATATCGGTGCATCCACAATGCAACAAACGAATTAGAAATAGCATGCTGGTTGTAGTTACAAACGATCTCAATTAACCTTAAGAGGCTTTGGTGGTCTAAGGATGAGCTGCAAACTCAAATATCTTTGGTTCAAACCCTGACAACTCCTTGAGACCAATTCTTAGGATGTTAGTTTAACCGGTGGAAGGATGAGCTTGGGGTACGAATAACTCAGGTCAGCAGTTCGAATCCTATCTAGATTAATGTGAATTCTGATTTACCCACTTACATCCTTGTGGGGTTAAGGGTGTGAGCTAGAGTTTTCTATTGTCATATTCTATAACATCCAACAAATAGACCATAGTGTGTCACGCAGTTGAGAGAGGACAGACGGATAGGTGATTGGACGAAATCCGGGAACTATGATATCAAAAAAAAAAGATCTCAATTTAAATAGGATTGTTGAACCATATTGAATCATTGTCTCAATTGATCCAACAAGTTAGACCCATTGGAGGCCAATACCTTAATTGATTGGTGAACTCGCTATTTCAATATAAAAGTAACACACACTTAAATGAATTTTGGGATAATTACGTCTGTGACCATCAATTTGGCTCACCGCAATCAAAATGGTCATTAGATGTGGAATTGGTTTCAAAATGACAATTTTTACAAACATTGTTACATTAATGATCATTTCATCCAAATTCATCCGATAAGCGACATTTTGATAAATAATGGAATGACATTAATTTATTTTACATGTTTTTTCAAAAATCAATTTTTTGTTTTGTTTTTTGAAATGAATAATTATATTTAATGTGTGTATGTACGTATAACATATCTCAAACATATATATATATATATATATATATATATATATATATATATATATATATATATGTGTGTGTGTGTGTGTGTGTGTGCGTGTGTCTGTGTGTGTGTGTTTGAGATATGCTATACGTGTATATATATACACTAAATATAATTATTTGTTTCAAAAAATAAAAGAAAAAACTAATTTCTAAAAAACATCTAAAAAAAATTAACGTCATCCCTTTATTTACCAAAATATCATTCATTAAATGAAATTGGATAGAATGATCATTAGTGTAATAATGTTCGTTAAAAACAATCATCTTGAAACCAATTCGATATCTAATGGTCATTTTGATAGTGGTGACCTAAATTGATGGTCCGTATCCCATAAATTTTTACAAGCCTAAACGTTATAGGTATACCCTGGCCAAATTACATGTGGCAATGACTATTAAATCCATAAGCTTGATATTTTATCAAGTGTAATAGAATGAATTTCGTCAAATTTTAATTAGAATCATTATTGAATTTACTTTGGTAAATAATATCATTGTAATATTGTAGTCATTTTGTCATAATTGGTTGAACTCGAGAAAACAAATTGAAGATCTAATAAAGCGTGTTTGACAATTGACAGTACTTGATCCCCTTCATGATTACGTATTGAACTCGAGGAGACATATTGAAGTCTAAAACAAGTTAAATAAAGGACTTGTTTCTTTCTCTTGCATTATTTTTTTTTTTTTTGAAAAAAGAAATAAAGGACATATTTCATAAACATGATTGTACACTATAAAATAAAGGACAATGGCATTTTTGTAATTGAAGTCATAAATCCACACGTGTTTGTAAATACATTTGGGATGTAACATATTTGATCTTTGTAAATTTAATGGATGACAATTTATCTATTATTACTGGGATTTCTAAAAACCATGTTTAAGAACTTAGAAATACTTTGTAATGATAATAGGAAATCGCGGGCCACTCATAATTTAAGTGGTTATACTATATACGTGTGAAGCCAGAAAATCATTTTTAAAGAGGCTAATAAATTAAAACGAAAAACTTAAGAGGGGTCAAAGTATATATACTTGAAGGAGGATGGGCAAAGTATAATGTTCATAATATCTATAAACAAATGTATAATAATAAAAAAAAAAAATTAAAGAAGACGCGGCTGGCCTCTGGTTCTACACTTTCCTTTCGTATGCGCCATAGGGTGTCCTCTTCTGCATTATAAATTATTTTTTAACCGTATTTAGTTATTAATTTCCCAGGACTAGGGATGTACGTTTGGAGATTGGAGATGGATAAAGGTCCCCCCATTCCTATTTCCACTCCCACTTTCTAGACCCTTTCCCCATTCCCCTCATTTCCCTATTTGGGGAAAATGGGGATGTAGATGGGGATGTTTTGGGGGAGGTCCCCCGATCCCAATCCCCATCCCCAATTCCCTATTTTCCGTGTGTTTTTTTATTTTCTCGTATCCTCCGTTCACATATTTTTCCATTTCTCTATTTAACTAAAAATTATAAATTAAATTAAATAAAAACAAACATTTCATTACAAATAAAAAATATCAAGGGAATATCAGTGGATCAAATTAGAGATCTGTGAGTGATATTCATGGGAAACTTAGGGGATATTGAGGGGTTCTTGGTGAGGATTTTGTGAGCGTTGTGAGTTGAAAGTCATTATGTAAAGCTCAGTTGTGAACTTATGGACTTGGTAAGGCTTTGTGATTTGGGGTTGTGGTGTGAGAGTTTATCCTGGAGTATATGGTTGTCATAATTTATCATATAGTGGAACTTTCTCTGTCGTCTTGACGGTCCGTGGTTTTTTACCTGATTTGGGTTTTCCACGTATATCTTGTATTTTGATTGGTTTATTTTCTCTCATCCAATTTTTCTACTATAGATGTTATTAATTGCTATGAGTTATTGGCGTATATTAGACATGACGATTCCACGATCACCGGTTCGAAATCCCTAACAAATTTAATTAGTGTTCTCATTTATTTCATGTTTCTCTTATAATTTAATTCGATATTTTAAAAATAAAATAAAATTTTCTAAAATATTTGTCTAGAATATACATTTTACGAAGACATCTCACCGTTTTATCGTAACAAGATGATGTTGATATTCAGTAAAATAAAAATTTTAGCCTACTCTAGTCTTCTGTCCTGTTTACTTCCTTTTGATTTCATCACATACCGACAAATTTGAGATAAGTAACATATCTAGTTATCATGCTTTTAAAGAAAAATGGTAACCTCCAACTCTTCGAGGCTCCAACTACCGGTGGAGTCCATCAACTATTTCTATAATTCTATGTAAGTTACACAAGTGACTTAGTGACCCGGTAGCTATACTAAACGGCTTAAGTTTTTCATGCTTCAGGAGTTCCCTCTTCTTTTCTTTTTTTTTTTTAATTAAAAACGTTATTTTTTTATTTTATAACTAAATAGTTAAAAACAATAATTTATCTGTTTTCCATTATTGTCAAAATAATCCACAAACTTTCCATTCAAAAAATTATTTTACTCTTTCAAAAAAAAAGAATATTAAATACACTTCGATCGTTTTCGGTTTTTTAAAAATATTTTTAATAAAAATTAACAAACACATTTACATATTTAAAAACGTTTTTTAAACTTGATTTACATTTTATTAAAAATAAAATAAAATTATATTTACATTGTTTTAAGTTTTTAAAAACTACTTTGTAAACACTACCCGACATGTACACATTTTCTATTTTGTTTTTATATACAACACCTTGAGACGGCAACTTAAACTTTATATATTGTTATATTGAATGAACGTTTTACCTACCAAATTTTATTGGACAAGGTATATATATGTTTTTTTTCATATAATACATGCAATAACATCGATTCAAACTTAAAATATTATCATATTGAATGAGATTTATTTATCATTCTATGGTACTGGATAGTGGTACATGTATGCATTTTTAAGAGTACATCAAATTTGTACCAAATATATTTGCATTCTTAATTATAGTCCACTGTCCACGTGCTAATACAAATTCAAATTTCTTACATATGCATAATGAGTAGGTCAATAACTTAACTCATACTAATATGCTAACAAAAATTCAAACTTCAGTCTTGATTTTAAGTCTGTCACCAGGTCAACATGTTCAGTATTTAGGGCCCCAAAATTTGCCTCCCATTATTATTATTATTATTATTATCAGGAAGGGATTTGCTTCCCATTTATAATTTGTTCAGATTATTTTCAAAGTAAATATGTATTTTGAAGAAAATTGAATACCATAAATAATAGATAGATAAAAAGTTAAAAAAATTATCTCTAATACAGTTATCTAGTTTTAATATGAAGGTGATGTGGTAAAAAAAGAAGTTAAAGAATATAGAGTTAGAGTTCTAGAAATGATGATTATGATTTTTAACTTTTTCTCATCAAAAGATTACACCTCATTTAATAGTAAAATAAAAGAAAAGATAATGAAATAAATGTTTTAAGATGAGTGACAAAAATGGATACATATTTGATTTTAGATAATTGCATTGAAGATGAGAATATGTATTTCTTAATTTTTTTTGACAAAGTGGATCCATATTCAATATATATGATGATGTATCACTAGTTAGAAACCCAAAAATGTATATTTACATTGGAGATGCTCTTATATTCAAATAATTTAATTCAATATTAGAATTCCAACATCTTGGAACATCACGAGTAAATCTAACGATACGTCTACCATTTTGTTTACAATATGTTGCCCATGCTTTCATTGTAGACGGATGTCTCCACAAAAATTAGAGGGCATCTTTAATAAGTTGAATAAACTGTTGAAGAGTATATAATCATTTTTTAACACATAAATTTAAAACATAGCATGCACATCTTTGATGAAAAATAACCAGTAAGATAAGGTTTGCATACCTCAATTAAAGCAGGAATAGCTGTGGTATTGTTAGAAGCATTATCAAAACTAGTTGCAAAAAAAATGTTTTTCAATTTTATATTCTGCAAAAATAATTCTAATATGTCTAAAAATATTAGTAGTAGTGTGTGGATCATCAAAAACTCTAAATGCAAGAATTCTTTTTTTGGATAGTCCATGCATTATCCATATAATGGCAAGTGACATCCAAGTATGAATGCATTCTCTAATGGCAACTCCATATGTCGGCAAAAACGGAAACACAATCAATATAATTTTCCAACTTTCTTTTTTCTTTGTCATAAATATTTTCAAGTGTTTCTATGAGGGTGACTCTAAGAACACGACATGCAACAGGATTTAATACTCGTTGACAATAATTAATAAAACTAACCTTTTCATCAAAACGAAATGATAAGTGTTCTACTGCAACCATTCGAGCTATTCTCTATTGTTTTCATCACTATATTTAAATAGTTGTTGGTTAGGGGTAGCGAAATTGAAAATTTGGATTTGTGAACTCGATCTGGGTTGTGCTTCTGGATGATTGTTCGTCATATGCTTCCGATATGTGCCATATCCTCCAGATTTGTGCCATATCCTCCAGATTTGTGCTACTTAAATAATTTTTTACAATAATTACAAATCACTATAGTGCTACCATCTTCTTGCGTAACTTTCTTCATATGAAGTACGAAGAGATTAGATTTGGCATGCTTCTATAACTTCTCTTCCATATGTGGATGAAATTCAAAATCTAGATGGGAATCAGATATATTTTTTGATTGGCTTATCAAATTAGGGGTGGAATTGTTTTCGGCCCAATCGGGTTCAAAAATTATTAGAGAGGGATGAGATTGAGGAGAGTTTAGGCATAAGTCTTTAGCATAGACTTGACATTGCAGATACTCATGATAAGCTCTAAAGTCAGAACCGGGATTATCTGTCATACAACCCTTACCTTTCATTGAAATGGAACGCCTGTTGGAGTTTATGTCCTAAAGATATAATTTGTAAATAGATTTTTGATATAAATAAAAAGAAAAGTTCAATTCATTCTTGTTGCGTTGTTTATTTTATAACTTATGCATATAAATATCCTAAATTATCGGATATAATCTCGAACTGTATATATGAGTGTCATATACAGATGGATACAACAAGAGACATGCAATCTAAAGAGTCTATAGATAACAAATAAAGTTGGGTACTCTATTTACGATTAATCTATAGCTGCGGTCCATTCCGTAATGTATGGTGAATCTATCATGAATCATTCATATGAGATATGGTAATGGAGGCACCTTGTATGATGTGATCATATATGACTGGGCCATGATCCATATGAATCTCTCACCAAGATCATTTTACCGATTAGATTCATATATATCAACTAATGATGGCTATATGTGGGTGATCTTAATCCTGAGTGTCTTATCGACTCATTAAGGTTAGATCGTGGTCTTTGATATACCATGGGTGAGGTCGGATGCAGTTCCTGATCAATATGCTTTGTTTGTTGGGATTGCGGTTTGACTTGTGGTTGGAAAGGTTTGTACATAATAGTGGAATTCACTCCTTCTTGTGAGAAGTATATGGTTTTTCCCTTAAGGGTTTATTCGGGGCTTGGACAATATGAACTCTCTACTAATCCCGTGAGGAAATAGAATTTATTGTTCATTAGAGAATCAACGGTATTTAAAGGATATATGTAATTAGAGGGGTATAACGGATATTACGACCCAATTCTAGTTATGAACTACTGTGAAGGATCTTACCATGTGTAATAGCAATATCGATGGACACCGAGTTGTATCAGTTTGTGTAAAAGCGTCAGCAGTTGAGAAAGTACAGCTTCGGGTTTTTAGTGGAATAACACCAGAGTTAATAATCAAGGAATATTAATTAAAGAGTTTAATTAATGATTCGGAGGATTATTGGAGCTCAAAATACTATTGGTCCATTAGGTCTCCTTGTTAGCCCGATCGATTTAGGTAACAGGGGTCACACTTAATTAATTGGATTGTCCAATTAATTATGTTACGAAAGTGACATGTATTTATTCGAGAATCAATTGAATAATGAGATTATTTAATTAATGAATAATGATGATTAAATAAATTAAATAATGAGATTATTTAATTATATTATTAATCACTAAATGGAGGGTGTTAGTTGATATTTGATTTGAATAGAATAAGATAATATGATTATATTATTTTAATAAATTAAATATTTGAAATTGAATTTAAAATGTATAAATACAAAATAAATATTTAATTATCTTTTAAAATAAAAGACATAAGATATCAATTAAAAGATTTTAAAATCAAATAGATATTATTACTTTTTAAAAGATATAAGATATATATATTTGATATATACATTCTTTTGAAGAAAAAAAAAACGATTAACCCACATCAGTACTTGCATAGGATGCAAATTGAGGGTGCGTGAAACAATATCAACTAAATGACTTGATATCAATGCACATATATCAAAAACACAAGAGTTTGCATATGCTGCAAATTGTGCGCGCGTGAAACAACATCAGAGTTTGCATATGATGCAATTAAGTTTGCTTTGATTTGTGAAAGATTGCGCGTGAGATCAATAACACTAAAAAGAGAGAAAAATGTTGTGCATTGTGTGTTCGTGGACAATGTATCAAACAAAAAAAAATTATGGTTAATATTTTTACTACAATTGTTCTTGTTGGTTTCACTTAGAAGAAAGACTTTCTTTTTATTCTCTCTTAAACATCCTTCTAAATTCTTGAGTACCGTGACACACCCACACGCAGTTACCAGTCTCGAGAATAGCTAGGAAGATCGGTGGTACAGATAAGGAGCATTGTAAGAAGTGAATGAGCCTCCAAACGTTAGTCAGGTTCTGAAATCTTCTTCTGATTATATTGATTTCAATTTTCTGTATATACTTATATTTTATTATTGTAATAATTATATATATATATATATATATATATATATATAAATTCTGAAAAAGAATTATGATCTCAAGTTCACTGGTCCTATATCAATTATGATTTATATAAAAAATTTAAAAATATATTTCTACTGCATTACCAGTGAACGGGGTTCCAACAATTGGTATCAGAACCAATTTTTAGGAATAGAAAATTGTTTTTGATGCTCCTGTATGTATGATTGTGTAGTCACAGTTTAAATTGACTGTATGACGTTTTTATATGTATATTAAATTTTTTATTTTATAAAAATATGATTGATCGTTAATTATATGGTACTGTAGATTTAGGGTTTATGGGTTGTATTGTATATAAAAATGATTGTAACATGTAAATGAAGACCTTGAAAAACGTGAAGAATAGTTTTTCACGAATTTCCTGTTTCGGATTCATGAGATGAATTGGTGCGACCTGAAGAGACTGGAAGATTTTTAAAGTTACAAGAAGACCAAGGAATGCCTTGGGGGTATTTTTATAATTTTAGATTTTAATTTTTTTTAGGTTAAATAATCCGCAGTACTCGGTCAATTCATGTATGTTTTATATTATGTGATGATAAAAACATTGACATTCATACTATGTCATTTAGATTAGATGTACCTATACAAATATATTTAATATGACATACATGCATCATAACCTGATATTTTATGTTTTTTTTAATGTGATTAACATGAGCTATATACATAATTAGCTATGAAAATGAGATTAGTTTTTTAATGGTTAAAAAACTTGGTAATTCTCATTAATATTAATCTTGTTATTAAAGAGTTTAATAAATTAGATTAATAGGGTCATTTATTGGTCAGACAATAAAATAGGAAGTAGAGAAGCTACTTGTTGTAGGGTCGATTAGAGAGGTCAACTACTCTCAATGGGTAGCTAATGTAGTCCTCGTCCAAAAGAAAAATGGACAATGGAGAATGTGCGTAGATTTCACAGATTTGAACAAGGCATGCCCAAAAGACAGTTTTCCACTTCCGAAGATAGATCAATTGGTGGACGCTACATCAGGCCATGAGTTGCTCAGTTTCATGGACGCCTACTCGGGATATAACCAAATCCGGATGAACAAGGCTGACGAAGAAAAACAGCATTCACAACTGATCAGGGCTTGTACTGTTACACAGTGATGCCCTTCTGATTAAAAAATGCAGGGGCAACCTATCAAAGGCTGGTCAACAGAATCTTTGTACGACAAATAGGAAGGAACATGGAAGTGTACATTGATGACATGCTGACCAAGAGCATCTCGGCAGACAAGCATACCTCAGACCCGCGAGAGACATTCGATGTTTTGAGAAGATACCAAATGAAGCTAAATCCGAACAAGTGTTTATTCAGAGTTCCTTCAGGAAGATTCCTGGGTTTTCAAGTTCACCAAAGGGGAATTGAAGTCAATCTTGAAAAGATCCAAGCCCTGCAGAGAATGACCTTATCAAGGACGTTAAAAGAAGTACAGCACTTAACAGGATGTTTAGCTTCATTGGGAAGATTCATCTCAAAGGCCACGGACAGATGCGCACCCTTTTTCAAAGTAATCAAAAAATGGAAATGGCTCGAATGGAACGAAGAGTGCGAGCAAGCATTCTTAAGAATCAAAGAATACCTAGGGCAGACTCCCATCCTTTTAAAACCACAGATGGGAGAGATACTCTATTTGTACTTATCGATTACAGAACTAGCAGCAAGCTCAGTCCTAGTCAGAACAGAAGATGGAGTACAGAAGCCACTGTACTATACCAGCAAAACACTTCTACCAGCCGAGACTAGGTATTCACAGGCAGAAAAAATGGCCTTAGCATTGGTTTCAGTAGCAAGGAAGCTAATGCCATATTTTTAGGCTCATACAATCCAGGTTCTCACCGACTGCCCATTAAAGCAAATTCTACAAAAGCCAGAGATTTTAGGAAGACTGACCAAATGGGCTATCGAGCTAAGTGAATTCGATATCCACTACGTCCCCATGACATCCTTCAAAGGGCAAGCAGTGGCGGATTTTAATATGAAATATGGCATATCAACAGAGAATAGCTCGCCACTACAACTCTCATGTTCGGGTCAGGAAATTCCAGCTAGGAGACCTAGTACTCAGGAAGGTGTCATTGAACACAAAAAATAAAGTTACAGGTTCCCTGGCTGACAAGTGGGAAGGCCTGTGCAAAGTCGAAGGAATAGCTGGCCATGGAGCATATTGGATTGCACGACCCAATGGAGGGGTTTTACCCCGACCATGCAATGCCCAATATCTGAAGATTTTCTATCCTTAAATTATTTTTTGTTCGTTTTTCTAGTCAGGACAATTTTAGTTAGGTTAGATATTAGCTGTGGAATTTAAAACTTTGTTGATTTTGCAGTTATGAATAAAAATCAAATTCGGGATTTTCGAAAGATAAAGCATCAAACACGGGATTTCCGAAAGAAAGCATATGATAATAAGAATATATGAAAGACAAGCATGATAATAAGAACATGCAAATAGAATACTCGGGACCATTGATTCCCAAATGGGCGGAGAAGCTCGAAGGAGCATGCCAGCCGAGCAAGGTCAATTGACCTTAGCAAAAAGGCAAACCCGATGCATCAGCTTGGGACACTATCAGAAAAAATTCTGGTGAAATGCATAGCTGTGTTAAGCGATTCAAAAAGCTTAACGATTCAGCAAACCCTTGCGCATAAAAATTGGGGAGACGTCCTCGGTAATGCGTAAGGACTCAAACATATGATCATGGTGAGCCTTGATGTAATGTTCGGGTAGTAACCGCGTATGAAACACAAGTATAAATCTACTTGCCTGTTTTAAGATGAATCGAGTAATAATACTAGCCAGTTTAAAAAGATACTTGACATAAAGACTGCAAGAGCCAGTTTAATAAGATACTTGACATTAAAATTATTTGGGTGACAACCGGTTTAATAAGATACTCGGTGAAGTTACCCGAACATCAGAATTAGCCAGTTTAAATAAGATACTTGGCATGAAGATTGCAACAACCAGTTTAATAAGATACTTGGCGTTAAAAATTATTCGGGGAACGAAACCGGTTTAATAAGATACTCGGTTAAGTTACCCGAACATCAGAATTAACCAGTTTAATAAGATATTCCGTTAAGTTACCTGAACATAAGAATTAGCTGGTTTAATAAAATACTCGGCAACAGTAGAGTCAAGTTGAGTGAAATTCCTTGAAACAATAAATCAGATCAAGACCACTCGGTTCAGAAAAGCTAAACTCGGGATTTTATTAATCTCTCCAATGAATCGTTACAAAAGAATTGTTACAAAGAGTTACAAAGAATTACAAAGAATTGTTACAAAGAATTTCTACAAAAAACTAATGAAAATTCTACAAAAATCAATGTTGTGAGGATTTTGAACTCTTGCCAATACTAGGGTCGGGCACCATCTCGTACTCACGGAGCAGACTTTCATTGGAAGGCCAATCAATCTTGTCGACCGAATCGTCCATCCACTGGCTGTAATCTTCTCCTGGGATCGGTCCGACATCAGGGACCATAACATCCACAACCGACTCCTGACTGGAGTAAAAAGTAGAGAGGGAGTGCTCGGATGGAACCTCCAAATGCATAAGATGAGGTTCTTTGCCTCTGCTACGGCAGTAAGCCCTCCACTCCTTCATCTGAGTTTGAAGAGATTCCAAGGACCGATCCATATGATTCTTAATCGATAACTTCCAGTTGGCTCGGGCTTTCTCAGTTGCCCGATTATTAACCTTGAAGAACTCGCCAGCTGAAACCAACCCACGCTGAAACTCCCGAAGGAGAAGGGCATCGTAGGTAGGGGATCTCTTGAAATGATCTACCCCTTGCACCTCAAGTTCCAGCCTTCCTCCTTGGATAGGGACTCAACCGTCAGAGCTTGGCGTTCCAAGTCTTTGATTATCTGCTCAAACACCGACTTAGACTGCTCTGCTTCCTGTTCAGCTTTAAGCATTGATTCTTGGGCAGAGGACAACAAATTTTGAAGTGAAACTGCCTTTTCCTCTGCCAAAGAAGCTTTCTTCTCGGCCTCAACTTGCTTTGCCAAACAGTGGTCGGCGAACACTTGGGCAAAGCCCACCTCCTTTTCATAAGCCGCTTCAACCTGAGCACGACTATCCTCACTTTCCTTTAGCTGAGCCTCGAGACACCTTATTCTATCAGCTTGATGTTGCTGCCTCTGAACCAGCCCAGCGAACTCGGCCACTATCTACAAAGAAGTTTAATTAAAAATCTAGCAAGCACAACAAGCAAAATAATTAAAGTTAAGGATAACTTACATAAGATGCACCGTTAAAAACGTTCTGAAGACGGTCTGTCAGGGAGCCATCCCGAAAACAAATCCAGCGGTCTTCCCCGATGAAAGCTCGACCGAAAGACATCTCCTGCATCATATCATGGGGAGAAGGATATGAAGGAACCCTTGATCTTCAACCTCGGGGGGAGGGGAAGCCCTGTTCGGCTCTGAAGTCTCAGCATCTGCAGATGCTCTATCATCAATGCTCGGGGGAATCTCAACCACAGTATCTTTATCGCTGGAGTTAATGAATGAGACCACCCGAGGGACCTTGAGAGGGTGAGTAGGAGAGCTGACTATCTTCCACTTCTCAGCCCTAGAACGGTGGAAGCTGAGATTAGTTGCGGGATCTTCTTGAGCATCATCCCGGAAAGATTCAAAAAATTTGGGACCTGAAGGTACTTGGCTCGCGGAGGTGTTGCCTTCATCACCAGTTTCTGACTGCTCAGCAGGTCCACCAAGACCCTCACTCTGCCTCTCCCCATCATCAGGTAGTTGAGTATCTGTCTAGCCACTTGGACCACTAGTTTCCCTGGCGGCCGACTGAACAACGTCCTCGGGGACATATTCGGGGATTTTCTCCTTGGCTACATCGGTTTCCTCGTCAGACTTAGGCGGGACAATACCATCATCGCTCTGACAAGAAGCTTTTTTTCGACTAGCCTGAAGAATCGAATCACTTGGCGAGCTTGAAGGTAGTAGATGATGTCTGTGTCATACACTTAGAAAAAAAAAAGGGATCGCGTCAGAATACGAAAAGCAAAAAATAAAAAAAAGGAAAAAACAAAGAAAAGAGGGTTACAAAGATCACTTACATCGTCTGCGGTAAGCTGAAATTTGGCTGAAAAATCCTAGCTCTATCACATTCGTCTCGTTGAAAAGATAAGACCTGCTCCTCTTCTCCAACGTGCGAACTGCTGCTCTAGCAAGTCTGGTCAGCTCAACGTCGCTAAATTCAAGCTTCTTCTTGTTCCATACCTCGAGAGAACAGAAGAAGCAGGGAACTTTCAACACCCTCAGAGTTTCCCCAGCCGAAAGGGTGACTTTAAGACTGAGATTCCCTCAGATGAAAAACCAACTGTTCTTCCAGAACTTGTTGGATGAAGGGAATCCCCATACAAACCCCCTCTTTTTAGGGTCGTCAGAGGTATCGACATCCCGATTCACCTTTGTCCATTTGGGGACCCAGCAGTCCGGTGGATTAGACATAAAGAAATAGGTCATTGTCTTACCAGACTGTCTAAGTGTGAAGAAGTGTCTGATTTCAATCGGGGATGGCGGCGACAAGTTCATCCGGCTGTACATGTGCCACATGCACATCAGGATCTTGTAGCTGTTTTGGGCCAGTTGAGCTGGGGCAATCCCTGCTTCAGCTAAAAACCAGGCAATGAACGGTTAAAGGGGAAGTGTGACGCCGCAGCAGAGCATGGATCCATAGATTGTCACCATGCCCGGGGGGAGGATTCCACGCAGCTCTATCAACAGAGGGAACCAGAATAACCGAGTCGTCCAAATCGAATCGGGCATGATACTTTCCGATCTCTTCAACCCATACCACATTCGGTTCGGTGTCAAACCCACTCGGGTGATCAGCAGAGAAGGTGAGACGAGATGCTCTGAACGCCTCTTCAACATCGTTCTTATTAACAGTTTGCTCCCTGATCCGAACGCTGCCCGAGCCATGCTTATGGACTTCACTTCTGCTTTGATGTTTTCCCATCCTTCGCAGAAGTACCCAGTGATTAGAAATGTCAGATTCAGAACTAGATGAAGAATCAGAACTGGATACAGAAAATTGGACGTTAGGGTAAAGCCCAGAAACGTCGACTTCTATAAATGGAGGCTCGTCCGAGGGGATTTCCCCTAATAATCTTTGGGCACAGGAAATCAACTGGAAATCCCTACGATCGAGCGCTTCAAGAGTAATGGTAAAAATTTGATGACGGGAAGATGAATTCATTGAAACTAACCTTGAATGAAAACTGATGCAGAATCTTCAACGGAGAATGACGATTTTCTGTACAGAGAAACCTGAGCTGGAATTTTTTTTCTGGTTTTCAAGTTTTTTTTTAGAATGAACCAGCGCAACCCTTCAGTGAAGAATTTAAATGGGTGATAGCCCCTAGGGTCTCAAGGCTAGAAAAATCTATGACGAGATTTAATGACGTAGGGGGTGCACGGGGAGACGTGAATGTCGTTTCTCATAAATGGAATCGAAAAACGAAGCGGTATAGGACACGTGTTAAGAAGAGAACAGGCTTTCGCCGTCAGAATTCCAAAACATCGCCATCATTGAAGATCTTGCGTGAGGGGGCAAATCGAATTTACAGGGTCACCATTAAGACATGCCATTATGATAAGACATTTACTCAGGCACATAAATAAAAATAAAATTGATTAAAATACTTTTTTCCGAAACGAAACTCTATTCTGCAACAATATTTTAAGGGGGTATTGTCGTATGTGAATTTTACCAGGCGTACATGTCATCGACAAAGAGGATAAAATTGCCAAGTGGACGTCCGAATAGGCATCCTGCAAGGCATCACCAAATAAGAGAAGCCCGAATAAACAAGTATTGAACAAAGACCTGCTCGGGGTCAACTGACGCCATATACTACTCGGGGACAGTTGAACATACTCGGGGCTAATTGGTGACATTTTATACTCGGGATCAGATGATGTCACTCGGGACCGGCTGATATCGTTTCTACTTGGAAAAAACATGAAGAAAAATAAAAAGCCAGCACGTAGTTCACACGAATCGAGTCATTAAAATTCACAAAGATATCCATATCAAAGAGGAATTCCAAGAAGAGCAGAATTATCAAGCAGAGGGTTTCTAATCAGGCAACAATTTTACTTCTTCAAAAAGACTTCGCTCTTATAAGGAAATAAGTCCTAATTAGACTACATTACTAGAGTCCCATTCGATCTCAATACAAGTCTCCGAAACAAGAAATAAGACAAACTACTTTGAACAAGCAAACAATCATAATTAAATACAAAGATCTTTTATTACTTGTACAGAGAAGATTAGGGTTCTATGGACATATAAATAGACCCATAATATCCTCTCACAGAGATATATAGAAATCATAGAAAAATACAGAAAGAAGAAAGAAAGATCGAGAATTGTAATTATATTATTTCATACGTGGATTTTGGCTTGGTGGATCACTCAACCACCCGTGGACGTTTCTCCGGTCATCGGAGTTTTACCACGTAAAAAAGTTGTGCCCGATTACTTTCTCCTTCTCTTTCTGTTTAAAAATCGCAGCTAAAATCCAATACTCGTTAGCTTTTCTCATACATCCAGAAATCAATGTGAACAATTGTAATTATGATTAATATGATTAATATCCTATTATTAAAGGAACCGAATAAAGTGTTAGAGTTTTAATTGTTAAAACTTGGTAAACACTAACATAATAATTTGACCTTAGTAAATAGTTTACAAAGGCATAGATTATTCACTAATAGATTATATTTTTAATTGTTAAAAATCATTAATAATTTATTAGTTAATTGGAATTTGATTCTAATAATGAATTAGTTAATGCACTAGATAACTTGATTAAATTTAGACGTTTGATCCTGTAGAGTCTAGGTGCATCAACGGATAATAGAAAACCCTATTAGAAAATAATGAGTAGGAGAGAGATATATGACATATATATCCCGCAGTCTCCATCATTAATTCAACACCGTGAGATCTGAGTGGGGCCTCTTGACGGCTTTACTTTCATCCTCCCTAGAGGTGGCAAAATGGGTCGGGCCTAGACGGGCTGCCCGGCCCGGCCTGGCCCGCCGGTTTAACGGGCCTGGCCCAAGCCCGTTAAGCTGGTGGACTGGGCTGGGCCTAGGATATACGACCTGCGGGCGGTCCAGCCCGATCCGTTAGGCCAGTGGGCTTTTAAAAAAATTGAAAAAATGAACCCTGACGGGCCTTAAAGGGCCGGTCCCCGTTAAGGCTCATCAGATTTCAAATTTTGATTTTTTTTTAATTTAAATTTTAAATTTTGGATTGAAGGGTGTCTTTTATAATTTTTCAGAAGCCGTTATTGACCGTTGGGGGATTACAAAAATACCCAAAACTTTTAAAAATTACATTTTTTAAAATCTTTTTCCAAATATACCATAATCTAACATTTTCCTATAAATACCTTCATCACCCTCACCTCATTCTCTACATTTTCTCTACTTCCCTACTCTCATATTCTCTCTATTCTCTACAATCTCCAACATCTCTCACTCACTCTTTCAACTATTTTGTAATTTATTTTATTTATTTAATATACTATATTATTATATACTATATACTATATACTATTACACTAATATACTAATGCTATAGTAGTATAGTACTATACACTATACATTATATATTATATACTATATACTATTATAGTCTCTACATATTCTAAGGCACCTACTCTAAGGTATTGTCTTATTTTTTAACAAAAAAAATACTTTCATTTGTTATTTAGTTATTCACTATATTTATTTTTAGTATGTTTATAACTAATGTTATTATTTGTCATGTTGTTAGGTATCCAATTGATTTAATTCAACACTCTCAACTCTCAAGCCTCAAATTTAAGGTTAGTATGTCTACTTCTTAACTTTTATTATTAATTATTTTATATATAGTAATTGTTATTATTTAGTATTTAGTGATTAGCATGTGTGTAATTAATATCGTTGTTAGAGAGTTAGTACTTACTTCTTAGTAATATGTTAATTTTTTGTATTTTTATGAGATTGACAACAAAATAATAATTTTAAAAAATTAATTTCTATTTTCTAATATTTTCATAATTTTTGAAATTATTATTATATTAGAAAGATTATGTTTTATTTTGTAGAGTTTAAGAAGACAAAAATAATTTGGAGAAATTTAATCCGATTATTTTGAAATTAATAATATATTAGAATGATTATGTTAATTTTATGTATTTTTGTGAGTTTGACAACAAAATAATAAATTAAAAATATTAATTCTCAATTTTTTCTTCATTTTCAAAATTATTATTATATTACAAAGATTATATTTTATTTTGTAGAGTTTAAGAAGAAAATGGTAATTTGGATAAATTTAATCCAAAATTTATATTTTTTTAAAAATTAATAATATATTAGAATGATTATGTTAATTTTATGTATTTTTATGAGATTGACAACAAAATAATAATTTTTAAGAAATTAATTTCTAATATTTTCATAATTTGTGAAATTATTATTATATTAGAAAGATTATGTTTTATTTTGTAGAATTTAAGAAGAAAAAAATAATTTGGAGAAATTTAATCTGATTTTTTTAAAATTAATAATATATTAGAATGCATGAATGATTATGTTAATATTATGTATTTTTGTGAGTTTGACAACAAAATAATAAATTTTAAAAAATTAACTCTCAATTGTTTCTTCATTTTCGAAATTATTATTATATTAGAAAGATTACATTTTATTTTGCAGAGTTTAAGAAGAAAATGGTAATTTGGAGAAATTTAATCTGAAATTTATATATATTTTTTTAAATTAGTAATATATTAGAATGATTATGTTCATTTTGTAGTTTAAGAAATAATAAGAAAATAAAAATTAGAAAAATTAATTGTTTTTTTCTATTATTTGCATACATGTTTAATTGTATCATTGTATTTGTATCTATGACATTTAATCATTTAATCATTTCTTTAATTATAATCTTAGGAAAATGAATCCTGAACACTTAAACTTGAACCCGGGCGACTATTTACCGGACGAGGACATCAACCTAATATACGGTGAGTTCGAAGAAGAAGGTCCCGCTAGTACTACGGGTGCAGGATCTTCTTCCTCGACACCAGGATCAAGTAAGAAAAGGAAGAAGAAATCGATCGTGTGGGATTGTTTTGACCCTGTAATGCAAACGATGGCAGATGGTCCTCAAGTTGAGCATGCCTGCTGTAAGTTTTGTAAATCTATACTCAGTAGTTCAAGTAGGGGAACTAGTCATCTTAGAAGACATTGACTCAGTTGCATGGCTTCCCATGGACAAGTTGATACAACTCAACAAACCCAACTGCAGCGGAACCCAGATGGTTTAGTGAATACATGTCAGTATGACCCCGATAGGGTCAAAGAGCATTCAGTGTTGTACTGCGCTGCAACTGACCAACCCTTTGGTTTTTAAAAAAACCCCTATTTTCAATATTATGTTTATAATGCTTTTAACCCCTAATTTGTCCATATATCTAGAAACACAACTATGAGCGATGTGATTAGTACTTTTAAAAAATATAGGAAAAAATTGATTTTTGAATTGCAAAACATTTATTTTTCAATTACTGTCATACATCTGGAGCGGACGTTCAAAACAAGATTATTTACGTGTCACTGGACACTATGTAGACACCCAAATGACCCAATGGACTTTACAAAAAAAGCTTCTTGGTTTTCGTGTCATGGATTATTCACACACTGCACAAAATATTTTTCAGATAATTATATCCGTTATACAAGATTATGGCATTCAAAACCGCATCATGTCAATTATACCAATTCTATAGAATATTTCATTAATTCTAACATCCCTAATATTGCGGGAAAATTTTTCCATGGCCGTTGTGCATGTCACATAATAAACTTGATTGTAAAATCAGGTTTAAAGAAGGTCGAAAGTCTAATTGCTAATATTAGGAGGCTTTGGGTTGGATTATGGCATCTAACCAAAGAATTGTTAAGTTTACCAGATTTTGTAAATCAAAGAACCTAAAACCCCGTAAATTCCAAACAGACATACTGGTAAGGTGGAGCTCAACATATTTAATATTGAAATTTGCTTTACCATATGGTTTAGAAATTACTAGTTTTTATAACTTAAACACTGTCAACGACACCCAACATGAAAAACTCACGGAAGGTGATTGGTATGTGGCAAAGGTTTTTGTTGAATTTTTAATTGTTTTTTATGATGCTACTGTAGAACTTTCCGGGGTTTATTACCCCACATCTCCTCTTGCACTTCATAAACTTTATGACATAGTTGATTTACTTAAACAATATAGGGAAATAGAATTGGTATCTTCCGGTGTTGTTGCTATGCAAGAAAAATACATAAAATATTGGGGGGAAATTCCTATTTTATAAGCCTTTGATATTGTTGTAGATCCTAGGTTCAGATTTAAGGCATTAAAAGTTTTCCCCACTACTTTGGGTGAGGCTCTGGGATTAAGTGAAACGGATGTTGCTGAACATCTTGGTACACTGAAATCCTAAAATTTTGAGGTTTTTTCTATTTATGAGAATAGGTACATGCACAACGATGACACAGCGGGACCGACGCCTCCTCAGCACCAATCTCAACAACAATCGAAGTTCATGAGGATTTTTTTGAACAAGACCACAACTTCTCGTGCTTCAGGAAGTTCGAGTCAAAGTTAAAGTCAACACGTGGAGCTCAACAAATATCTGAGTACGGAGTATTCCATCACGGACAACGATGATTTCACAATTAACGATCTTCTGAAATGATGGCAGAACAAGAGAAACAACTTCCCCATTCTATCGAGATTATCATGTGACGTCCTAGCTATCCCAGTTTCAACAGTTTCATTGGAGCAAGTGTTCAGCACCGCCGGATGAATAATAGAAGATAGAAGATATTCATTGGCCCCTGATGCGGTGGAGGTTTTAACATGCCTTAAGGATTGAGAAAATGCAAGAATAAGACGACAACATCAACTGGTCAACGAAGAACTCATGGATGACTTCTTTAGCTTGACCATCGATGAGAGTTCCAATAGCAACCAACTGGAGAACTGATGTAATTGTAAATACTTTATTTTTTTATTTATTCGATTGTACTCTTTTTCCCTTACCAAGTTTTTATCCCATTGGGTTTTTCTTGGTAAGGTTTTTAAAGAGGCAATAATAATTTGTAATTTATATTTTTAACCACAAATTTAATAAGAAATTACAAAAATATTATTCATTGAAAACTAATTAACTGTTGTATGAAATGAAAAATGTATTTCATATTAAAAATACTACATTAATAATTACACAAAATTATTACAATGTATAAAAAATAATATTGCATAAATAAAACGTATATATATATTAAAAAATTGAAGTCCGTTACTGGCCCGTTAAGGCCTTAATGGGCCGACCCGTTAAGCCTTTAACGGGCTTTTAACGGGACGACCCGTAACAGGCCAGTTAGAACCCGGCCCGAGCCCGGCCCTTCCCACCTCGAAATAGGTCCCGGACGTAGGGCGGCCCGGCCCGACCTGTCTCCCTAACAGGCCCAGCCCGTTAAGCCAACGAGCCTAACGGGCCGGGCCGGCCCGTTTTGTCAACACTAATCCTCTTTAAGAAGGGTTTCCATAAAGGTTAATACCAAGGTTGACTTCCTAACGGATAGGATTTCTGAGGGTATTTCGGGATTGACCGACCCTAAGACGACAATTCTAGAGTTAAGCTCGTGAGATCTGAAATGATGGGTTATACTCACGAAGGTTTTGATTTAGTTTTGTTAATTAAAAACCTGACTGAATAAACGATGGTTGAATGATATGGAATAAGAGTTATTCTAGAATATCATTTGATTGAGAATGTCTCGGTCCAACATGCAAATACTTGACTGACCCTAAAGCGGCACTTTTTTGTGGTATGTTGGATTGTCATGGTATAGTAACTAGTTTGTAGGGTAGTTCTAGTTCGTTAAACATGTTTAAATTTATGCCAAAACACTCACACTTGTTTTTTAATAAAAGATTGAATGAATATTTTATTTATTTCAGCAATTATGTCTTCTGCGTTACTACAAATTCTCGTAAACGATAAATTTACTGGTGGTAACTACATTAAATGGAAACTTAATATTAATACAATATTGGTCACCAAAAACCTCAAGTTTGTGCTTACGGAGGAATGTCCTCCAGCGCCTGATGCTAATGCCTCACAAAGAGTTCGTGAAGCATATGAGCGATGGGTCTCATCTGATGAGAAGGCCTAAACATATCTGTTGGTTTATATGACATACATGTTTGTCACAAAGCACGAAGCAATGACTTCACCATTCGATATTATGAAGTCATTGCAAGCTATGTTCGGGCAGCCCTCCGAGCAAAAGTGACACAAAACTGTTCGTTCCGCTATGCTCACTCGTATGAAGGAATTTGCATCAGTTCGGGAATATGTCCTGAGCATGATGTCCTACTTTAACATGACAGAAGTCAATGGCGGGGTCATAAACGAACTCAGTCAAGTGAGCATCACTCTGACGACTCCTCCGAAGAGTTTCGATCAGTTTAAGAGCAACAACGGGATGAACAAGTTAAGATTCAATCTTACACAGTTGCTCAATGGGCTCGCTACCTTTGAGTCTTTGATTAATGACAACAAGGGTAAGACCGATGAAGCAAATGTTGCCGAGCCATCTTCCTCCTCTGATAATAAGAAATGGAAGAAGTCTACTGGGAAGACGAAATGTAAGCCCAAACCCAAGAAAACTAAAAGTAGGAAGAAGTCTAAGAAAGATAAATATGATTTACTTGTTCTTGAGTCGTGTTTAGTGGAAGATGATTCTTCGCCCTGGATAGTTAATAGCCACTATCCATGTTTGTTCTGATTTGTAATGGACTGATTCTTGGACACAGCTAGTGGAAGGAGCCTTCTCAATACGTGTGGGGTCAGGGGATGTCGTGTCGGCATGAGCAGTGGACATAATTAGATTACATTTTTGTAATAATTATATATTGTTGGACATTGTAATTTATATTCCTGGATTTACACGGAATTTGATTTCCTTTTCTAAGTTGTTAGAACAAAAATATTTTGTTTGTTTTAATATTACGTTTATTATTATTGGAAAGAATGGTCTGAATATTTGTTCAGGAATTAATGAAAACAACTTATATGTGTTAAGACAGTTAATACATACGACACTATTCAACATTGAAATATATAAGGTTAAAAAAACTAAAAACTAAAAACTAAACGACATAAGATTTCTCCAGATATCGACATATATCTCTAGCATCTAAGGCTTGGTCATATCAACCTTGATCTGATAGACAGATTAGTAAAAAGTGGACTTTTAAGTGAGCAAAAGGTTGGCACCTTATCTGTCTGTGAATCCTGTTTAGAAGGTAAGATGACTAAGAGCCCTTTTACTGGAAAATGGCTTAGAGCTATAGAGCCACTGAAACTCATACAGACAGACGTTTGCAGATCGGTGAATGTTAGAGCTAGAGGCGGGTATGAGTATTATCTCACCTTTATAGATGATTACTCAAGATACAGATATGTCTACCTGATGCAACGAAAGTCAGAAACATTTGAAAATTTCAAAAATTTTGAGTTGAATTTGAGAATCAATTAGATAGGAATATCAAGTCACTACAATCAAATCGTGGATGTGAGTACTTTGACCAACAGTTTGAAGACTTCATGGTTGAGCATGAGATAGTTTCCCAACTCACAGCTCCGGTGCACCTCAGTAAAATAGTGTAGCGGAGAGGAGAAATAGAACCCTGATGGAAATGGTGAAATCTATGATTAGTTTCTCATCATTACCAAATTCCTTCTGGGGATATGTGTTACAAACAACAATATACATTTTGAATGTAGTGCCATCAAATATGTTTCAAAGACTACCTTAGAGTTGTGGAATGGTCGTAAAACTAGTTTATGACATTTTCACGAATAGTGGTGTCCAGCACACGTGCTGAAGAACAGAAGTGGAAAGCTAGGCTCCAATTCTATGGTCTACCTGTTTGTAGGATACTCCAAGAAGACCAGAAGTGGATACTTCTATAGTTTTGAAGATAACAAAGTATTTGTATCGAAATATGTAACATTTCTTGAGGACAATTATATTAGTGACCAAAAACCTTGTTCTAAGATTGTATTGAATGATTTAAAGCCTGGTGAGACTAGTGCTTTATCAATAAGAGTTGTTGATCCACAAACATCTGAGAGTTAGATGGTTTCTGATCAAGATACACTATCACCTAGACGTAGTGGGAGGGTTATAAGACAACCTGAACGCTATTTAGGTATAGGTGAGGGATAAAGTGTTGTCTCTGCTGATAGTGTGGATGATCCATTGACATTTAAGAATGCAATGGAAGATCCTGATAAAGAGGAATGACTTAAAGCCATGAATCTCGAGATGGAGTCTATGCATTCCAACTTAGTCTGGGATCTTGTAGACTTATCGAATGAGTTAAAACCCATAGGGTGTAAGTGGATCTATAAGAGAAAGAGATTAGTAAGCGGGAAGGTAGAGACCTTCAAGGCAAGGCTAGTGGCCAAGGGTTATACCCAGAAAGAGGGGGTCGATTATGAAGATACCTTATCACCGGTAGCCATGTTTTAAGTCTATTAGGATTCTCTTATCTATTGTTGCCTATTTTGATTATGAAATTTGGCAAATGGATGTCAAGACTGTATTCTTGAATGGCAATCTTAACGAGAGCATCTATATGATTCAACCAGAGGGATTCGTGTCTCCAGATCTAGAGCAAAAGGTTTGCAACCTATAAAGGTCCATTTATGGACTTAAGCAAGTATCTAGATCTTGGAACATCAGATTTGATGATGTAATCAAAACCTATGGCTTTGAGCAAAACATCGATGAGCCTTATGTCTACAAGCGCATCTTTGACAAAAACGTAGTTTTCTTAGTCCTAAACGTGGACGACATCCTACTCATTGGGAATTATGTAGGAGTGTTATATGATGTAAAGGGTTGACTGGTAAGCCAATTCCAAATGAAATATTTGGGAGAGGCAAGATATGTTATAGGGATCCAACTTATAAGGGATCGTAAGAACAAACTCGTAGCACTATCTCAGACATCGTTTGTCGATAAGATTCTTATGTGATTTTCGATACAAAACTCCAAGAAATGTAATTTACCTTCTAGATATGGAGTTCACTTGTCTAAGGAACAGTGTCCTAAGACACCTCAAGAAGTTGAGGATATGAGACGTGTACCCTATGCATCAGCAGTAGGCAGTCTCATGTATCCTATGTTACACATGAGACCGGACATCTGCTATAGAATGAGAGTAGTTAGCAGATATCAGTCCAACCCAGGATTGGATTATTGGGTTGTTGTCAAGATTATTCTCAAGTTTCTTCGAAGAATGAGAAAATATATGCTAGTGGTTTGATCCCCGTTAGGATACACGAATTCTGATTTTCAGTCAGACAGGGATTCTAGAAAATCCACGTATGGTTCAGTATTCACCCTAGGTGGTAGAGCCATTGTGTGGAGAAATATTAAGAAATCTTACATTGCTGAGTCCACCATGGAAGCCGAATATGCAGCCGTTTATGAAGTTGCTAATGAGGCTGTTTGGCTTCGAAAGTTCTTGAGTGATTTGGAAGTTGTTCCAGATTTAGATAAGCCTATCACACTTTATTGTGATAATGGTGGTGTTGTGGCTAATTCTGAAGAACCAAGAAGCCACAAGAGAGGGAAGCATATAGAGAGAAAGTATCTTCTTATTAGAGAGATAGTACAGAGAGGAGACATGATCGTCACAAAGATAGCCTCACAAGACAATCATGCTGATCCATTTACAAAGACCTTACCGGCTAAAGTGTTTTCGGGTCACCTAAATGGTCTAGGGTTATGAAACATGCCTCACATGCTTTAGTGCAATTGGAAGATTGTTGGGTTTACGCCCTAAAGATGTAATTTGTAAATGGATTTATGAAATAAATAAAAAGAAAAATTCAATTCATTCTTGTTTTGTTGTTTATTTTATAATATGTGCATATAAATATCCTAGATTGTCGGATGTAATGTCGAACTGTATATATGAGTGTCATATACGAATGGATACAGTAAAAGACATTGAAAATACAAACACGGTTAAATACTCAAGGCTAACCTAGAGGGGGGGGGGGGGGTGAATAGGTTAGACACCTTTTTCGACTCCCTTAGAAACAAACAAAAGTTTGTCTCTCTAGATTGCTTGTATCACAATATATATACATATATATATATATAAGTATATATCAATTAAAGACATTTAATCAATATATAAAACAAGTAAAGTGTGATATAAACAAGTAATCATAACACATACACAATATATATTATAGAAAGGAAGTCAACTTACATAAAGAGTTCTATCCATAGTATTCAAATAACAAATACAAATATAAGAGAGATATGGATAGAGAAAATTTGACACAAGATATAACGTGGTGAACCTCCGAAGAGGAAACATCCACCAGTTAGCAACCACCGGCAAACAAAATCCACTAGTAGATAAGACAAGTACAATCTCTCAAGTGACCCCTTCACCTAGAAACTACCCTTATATCCTACTCATGAAGATGTTGCCCTCTTGCTCAACAATCTGAGGCCTCACACCTCTTGTCAAGACTTCCTCGCTCACCCTTTCGGATTCTCACGACCCTAGGCAAGACTTCTTGTTCAACTATCTGAGTCCTCCTGACTCTAATCAAGACTTCCTCGCTCACCCTTCTAGATCCTCACGACCCTAGGCAAGACTTCTTGCTCAACTATCCGAGTTCTCCTGACTCTAGTCAAAACTTCCTTGCTTGACAATCCAAGGTCTCCTACCTCTTGCCAAGACTTTCTTGCTCAACAACATAGGTCTCACACCTATTGTCAAGACTTCCTTCTCACAAGGCATCTAGGTGATCATGAATGCAAAACGCAAACAAGCACGCAACATAGAATGTTATGATCAACACATCCTATGGAAAATACTAGACATGAGCATGAAAGCACAAAACAAATGTAGTCTAGTCAATCATGCATGTTTAATCCATCTAGATCATGTAAGATATGTTCAATATTAATTACAACCTAGATACATGCATAGATCTAAAACTTGAATCACAAGATATGTTCAATTAACACATAATCAATTTTAAATCTCATAAAAAAAACATGCTAAAATCATGTGACAAAGTCATTTAGATTAAAGTTAAAGTTCTAGAGCATATTCCTATTCATAGATTCAACAAAACACATGAATAGCTCAAAAGAACACAAGCACATGTATCATTGTGAGATTTCGGCCAAAGAGAGCCTAATACATGTGAGAAACTATTTTTCACAAAATCAATCAATCTAAGATCATCAAATAGTCCTAGAATCAAAGCTAGCACAATACAATCCTAAACATGTGAAAACATAGGCAAAATCAAAACCTAACTCAACATGTGAGATTTCAATTGAAACTCAATCTAGCTTTAAATGAGTTTAAAACTCAAATCAAAACTATCACAAGACACATATATATGTTGAAGAAGAAAACCCAAGGCATTTGACCAAGTTTTAAAAGAAAACTTTGAGAGAAAATCAATACCTTAGTTGATTTTGGTGCAGTCCCGTTTTTGTGAGTTTATACTCCAAAACCAACAATGAAACTTACTCAAACCTTCAGAGAAAAGACGAAGGATGAATAGACAAACACTCTCAACTTTGAATCAGTCAAATCGGAGTTCAAATGAAGAAGTTATGGTATTTGGAAGGTGAGAAAATATGGAGAGAAAAATTCTGCACTCAAGTTTTAAATTTCTTTTTAGAATGAAATGTGAGAGGGAAGAGAAATATAAAGGAGAGGGAAAGAATAGAAGAAAAAGGACCAAAATTCCCTCATTTGAGAATGCATCCCCGAGATGGCACATGGGCATCTCGGGCCAGAAAGGAGTTGCGGTCGAGATGGCCACGCGCCATCTCAGGCTTGCACCACTTGATGGCCTTTGGCCATGGTGCAACTCCCTTGCACTTCTCTCGCGTTCTTCGACCGTTCTTTGGCCTCCAAACTCGGAATTCAAATCCATTTGTGGATTATGAACCATAACTCTGTCATGGACATGGACATATAAGATACTCAACCCAGAAAATAATAATTTGACTCGATATACGAAGACAAAGACAATGTATGCAACATATGTTGAAAGTGTAGTATCTTTTGACTTAGAACTTGAAATCAATAGTATGAGTAACCGAAATGACCGAAACTCAATCAAGAATGATTTAAGACTAAAAAAAAGTTCAATATCTATATTATAAATACATATACACATACAAACACAATTCACACTAGAATGCAAACGACATAGAGATAGTCTCCAATCATGTATTTTCCAAAATATGTTATTTCCATACCAATGCATGAGCATTTATCTTCAAGTGTGTGAATGTGTTATACATGGTGCACAACGATGAAAGGATAAAAATGTATGAATTGTGTGTGTGTGCCTATAATGGTGCACAACGATGCAGGGACACAAATGTATGAATTGTGTGTGTGCGCGCCTATGCCTTGTAAGAGAAAGAAAAGGTCTTAGTATACCTTTGTAGAATCATATTGCATCATTTCTCTTTGTAGACTTTGAACTTGCTCTGACTAGTTGTTCCTTCTTCTTTGAAGCTTAAATCATCATGAATCTAAACAACTAAATCATTACAAGTAAACATCATTCTGATATGGAATTAATGCCAACACAATCTAAAACCTAACAGACATACAATCTAAAGAGTCCATAGATAACAAATAAAGTTGGGTACTCTATTTAAGGTTAATCTATAGTTACGGTCCATTCTGTAATGTATGGTGACTCTATCATGAATCATTCATATGAGATATGGGAATAGAGGCACCTTGTATGATGTGATCATACATGACTGGGCCATGATCTATATGAATCTCTCACCAAGATCCCTTTACTGATGAGATTCATATATATCAACTAATGATAGCTATATGTAGGTGATCTTAATCCTGAGTGTCTTACCGACTCTTTCAGGTTAGATCGTGGTCTTTGATTTACCATGAGTGAGGTCGGATGTAGTTCCTGATCAATATGCTCCGTATATTGGGATTGCGGTTTGCCTTATAGCTAGGAAGGTTTGTACATAATAGTGGAATCCACTTCTTCTAGTGAGATGTAGATGGTAGTTCCTTTATGGGTTGATTCGAGGCTTGAACAATATGAGAGTTTTCCCAATTCCGTGAGAAAACATGATTTATTGTCCATTAGAGAATCAACGGTACTTAAAGGATATATGTAATTAAAGGGATATAACAGACATTACGACCCAGTTCTAGTTATGATCTACTGTAAAGGATCACACCATGTGTAATAGCTATATCGATGGACACCGAGTTGTATCGGTCTTTGTAAAATCGTTTGCAGTTGAGATAGTGCAGTTTCGGATTTTTAGTGGAATAACACTGGAGTTAATAATCAAGGAATATTAATTAAAGAGTTTAATTAATGATTCCGAGGAATATTGGAGCTCAAAATATTGTGGGTCTATTAGGTTCCCTTGCTAACCCGATCGATTTAGGTAATAAGGGTCACTGTTAATTAATTGGATTGTCTAATTAATTGTGTTACGAAAGTGATACGTATTTATTCGGGAATTAATTGAATGATGAGATTTTTTTAATTAATGAATAATGTTGATTAAATAAATTAAATAATGAGATTATTTAATTATATTATTAATCACTAAATGGAGGGTGTTAGTTGATATTTGATTATGAATAGAATAAGATAATATGATTATTTTATTTTATTAAAGTAAATATTTGAAATTGAATTTATAATGTATAAATTCAAAATAAATCTTTAATTATCTTTTAAAATAAAAGACATGAGATATCATATAAATGATTTTAAAATCAAATAGATATTATTACTTTTTAAAAGATATAAGATATATATTTGATATATACATTCTTTTGGGAAAAAAAAAACGATCAACACACATCAGTATTTGCATAGGATGCAAATCGAGGGTGCGTGAAACAATATCAACTAAATGACTTGATATCAACACACATATATAAAAAACACAAGAGTTTGCATATGATGCAAATTGTGTGTGTGAAACAACATCAGAGTTTGCATATGATGTAATTAAGTGTGCTCTGATTTATGAAAGAGTGTGCGTGAGATCAATAACACCAAAAGAAGAGAAAAGTGTTGTGCACTGGTGTTCGTGGATAGTATATCAAAAAAAAAATTGTTAATATTTTTATTAGAATTGTTCTAGTTGGTTTCTCTTAGAGGAAAGAGTTTCTTCTTATTCTCTCTTCAACATCCTCCTAAGTTCCTGTGTACCGTGACGTGTCCACACGCAATTATCAGTCCTAGAAATAACTAGGAAGATCGATGACAGAGCCTCCAAACGTTGGTAAGGTTCTAAAATCTTCTTCTGATTACATTGATTTTAATTTCCTGTATATCCATATATTTTACTATTGTAATAATTTATATGTATAAGTTCCGAAAAGGAATTATGATCCCAAGTTCATTGGTCCCAGATTATGATCTGTATAAAAAAAATTAAAATATATTTCCGTTGCGTTGCCAATGAACGGGGTTCCAACAACGCCTAGGACCGTCACCACTTCCACTTGCCATTTAAAATATTGAATTGTAAAATTCCTTGAACAAAAAATGTTAAGAAATTGATGGAAATAAATAGTTAGAATTGAATTTGGGAGAGAATTGGAAACTTAGTAGTTAGTAATTGCAAATAAAATAAATTGTAAATAAATGAAATTGGAAACTTGGTAATTGCAAATTAAATAAATTGAAAACTTAGTAATTGTAAATAAAATAAATTGTACATAAAACAATTGCAATAAAATAAACATTAATAACTTAGTAATTGGGAGGGAATTGGAAACTTGGAGAGTTGGAGAATTGAGAGAGAATTGAGAGGCAATTATAGTAGGGAAAAGTGAATTGGGGGGGGGGGGGGGGGGGGGGGGGGGGGGGGGTATTATAGAAAAGAAGGAAAAAAAACGAGTCGTTGGAGGCCGAACGAACTGCTGATGTCAGCAGACCGTTGACCAACGGTTCAACCTATTTTTTTTTTTTAAAAAAAAAATTGGTCGAACCGGGATGATCCTTATAAAAGGGAACCAGGATGTTCCTTGAAAAAGAGAACCAGAATCGAAACCTCCCCGACACCGATTTCTGAATCGGAACCGATTCTTTCGGTTCCCGATTCGGTTCGCCTGTTCAAACCGAACTGGAGTCATGTCTAATTCTCTCTCCTCTTTTATTTTACAATTAAATGAAGTGTAATATTATTTATGAGAAAAGATAGAAATCCTAGTTAGCATTTCTAGGAGAGTTTCTAGAATTATAAATTCGACTTCGTATTCTCTAACCTTTTTTTTTATCACATCACAACTACATTAAAGTTAGATAATTGCATTGAAGATGATTTTTCTAACTTTTTATCTGTCTATCATATGTGGCACTCAATTTTCTCTAAATGTATATTTACATCGAAGATACTCTAATAATCTTGAAAGATATATATATATATATATATACACACACACACGAGGAAAGCTAGGCTTCCTAAATTATATGACATGATGAGTTGTCAACATCACGTCTCTCACCACATAAACTCAAGATTTATAAGATATTAACAACTCATCATACCATATAATTTGGGAATTTTTGTAGGAAAAAAATTGGGATGCCTAACATTATTATATATATAATGCATCCCTACTAAGGGCAAGTTTGATGTATAGGATATGATGAGGTATAACTAACTTTAATTTCATCTTCCATGTTTGTTGCTTGCATAAGATAAGATTTATTACATCGGACTAATTAGTCCCATCAATATATATATATATATATATATATATATATATATATATATATATATATATATATATATATATATTTGTCATTTCAATTTATTCTATTTCTTTATGTAATTAAAATATAAATATCTTTTTATGATTAATAAAATTTAAAAATTTACAAATAATAATTTTCAAAATTATTTTGTTTGAAATTTTGTTTTAAATATACATTTTAAATATTTTATTTAAAAAAAATTAATTTAAATAATTATTTTAACCAGTCTAATTATATACGATTATTTTATATGAGGTGTGCCTATTTAGTCACATGTTCTTAAAAAAAATCTTATTCTTTTATTTTTTTTATTCAATTAAATTTTTTTATATTGAATTATTATATATTATTATAATATTTTTAAAATATTAAATATTTTAATATTAGTTTTAAATATATTTTTTATATTAATCAATTTTACATTGTATTAAATTTATAATAATTTTTTTTTCCATTCTCATACCACACCAAACAAGAGATAATATTTTAATCAAATCTCATACAACACCAAACACATCACATCATTAATTTAGTCTAATCCAATCCCATTAAAATAACCTTATCATATTTCATGCTCCAAAGGAGTCAAATGAATACTTTACGGGTAGCTAAATATTCTTAACTTAATAATACTTTCATCTTAAAAAAAAAAAAAACTAAGATGTAGTAATATAATTGTCAAGTCAATTCTCAAAATTTGCTTATTTCATAAACTGAATTTTTTTTTTGGTTGAAAGAAAATAATAGTATCCTTAATTTATTGCATCAAATCATCAATATATAACACAACTCTGAACAAAGCTATACACACATCAAACCAAAGCTTGTCCGCAAAAGAAGAGTATAGTAAATGATTTTTGTTAGTTGACATTGACTAACAGAAAATATATGAGAACCAATTTGATCAAAAATATAAAAATTGCAAACTACCCAGAATTAAGAAAATGTGATATAAATATAATTAGCCTTAAAAAATATATATATATATATAACAGAAAAAATGTGAAAAGTGCAAATTGTGAAATAGCAAGGGGTACGAATTGAAAAGCAGCTAAGGCTACTTTGGGCACTACCGCACTAACGGTAGCAATGCAAAATAGAGTTGAATCTTCAATTTTCAATTGGCAGTTCGATTAATGTGACCGACACCAACAACCATTTTGTGTGATAAAGTATATAACTGCTCATCACCACTACTTTCTCTATTTTTTTTCAACAGCATCCGTCCATCATCCTATCTAGATCATGTATTTTTTGATGTTTTTATTATTTATAAGATTCGAGCAGCTGATTTGAGAGTCATTTGTCCAAGTTCCAAGTTTGTCCCGGGGGCAATTTTATTAGAAACTTAATGTAATATATCATATTATATTCAATCATTGGTAATGTTATATTAACTAGATTTTACCCCTAGGTGTGTAGCTCAACTGGTAGACGAACGAGTTTAGGATTTGGGTAAATAACTCTAAAGTCAGCAGCTCAAATCCTAACAATACAAAAAAGATTCAAAACAATACATGGATTAGATAGGTGGATAGATAGATACAGTTTTAAAAAAAGTTTTTAACGTTCATGAGTTCATTTACACTAATCCATAGATTGATCAAGAGAATTTTATATCATCGCTACAAGAAAAATGAGCTATAGGGATGAAATGTTTTTGGGACGAATAAAATTTGTCCCAATAGAGCGCAACAACGTATTCGTCTCTAAACACTGTAAACATGAATATAATTTTAGGGATGAAAAAAATAGTTCCAATAGACAATCTATTGGGGTGAAACAAATTTTTTGTCTCTAAAGAGGACAAACTTAATGAGACTTTCAAGGACAAAAATTATTTATCCCAATAGAATGTCTATTGGGACAAATATATTTTTTCGTTCCTAGAAAGTGTAAAAGTGGCGAGACTTTTAGGGGCGATTTTTTTTTGTCTCAATAGGATGTGTATTGAGACGAAATAAACTATTTGTCTCAATAGAATGTCTATTGGGAAGAAATAAATTATTCATCCCTAAAAGTTTGAGATTTTTTTTAATAAAAAAAGGAAAAGAAAATAACAAAAAATTTGAGATTTGAAGACTTATTAGGATTTTTTTTATATATATAAATTTGATAATAAAAATCTAAAACACAAAACCACTTTTCAAAAATATTGTACATTTCTCCTTCTTTTTTGTGATAGGGATTCAAATCTTACATTGTTCTATAAATTGAAAAATGTAAAGAAAGTCTATCTATTTCGAGTACGATTAACGATAGACCATTAGATATGACAATATATGATTTAAACAAAGAGTAATGTTAGGTTTCCCAAATTCTTTTCCAAATGTGTGTAACATGTGAGGTCTCAACATCTTGTAAAATATGAGATTATTTGGTGAGTGATATGATTTTAACACTTCACGTGCTACACACATTTGGAAAACCTACCATTACTCTTTTAACAAAATAGTTTAATTAAATACTACAATAAACTTATTTTAATATCAACTTGTTTATCATGTAAAAAAAATATTGGAATTGAATCTACAAATAAAATTTTGATTGAAAAATAATTGGTAAAAATTTGACATGTAAAGTTTATATATAACAATCAGAGGAAATAGCCCTTTTTAACCGAAAAGAATAAAGGCTTTTTTAAATTTATCCAGAATTAATAAGATGAGCAATCCACTGTTGAGACAAAAATATCCTCAATTTTCAATTTTCAATTTTCATTATCTCTTAATATTTTGTCTACTTTTTCATTTCATTTTTTTAAATTTAATGTTCTTTCTCCTCTATTTCTCTCCACCACGCCACCATCTTTACTTTTATATTTAATTTTCTTAAATTTATTGTTCTCTCCTCTTGTTTCTCTCCACCGGTCCACAGTCCACACTCTTTTCTTTGTATTTATTTTTGTTAAATTTATTATTCTCTCTCCTCCCTCTCTCTCTCCACCAATGCCCTCTCTCTCTCTCTCTGAAACCAGCCCACCAGGTACGCTCTTCTCCCTTAATTTATCTCTTCGTTCTCTCTCCTCTGTATTCCCTTCAAAAAATTTCAAACCCAAATCCCTTCAAAATCTCTAAAACCCAAATTTTTATGTGTTCAAAATCATTTCTTTGTTCTAACCCTTCGAAATATCTCAAACCCATAAGTTTTGTGTGTTTAAAATATTAGTGTTCATTCGGATCTAGATTCATTTGGATTTGGATTCAAAATCTCTCACAATATATTCATTCAGATTTGGCTTTGCTTGTTGCGTATTTGATTTGGTATTCAGATTTGATGATGAATAGGGATGAATTAGGTCGATCTTACCGAGGTCCGTATTTGAAATTCTTATTTGATTTGTTTCGGTAGCAAATTTGTTGATGCATTTGAAGATGGTTTGCATTGGTGTATTTAATCTACTGTCCGATGTGTTTAATTCGTTTGTCATAGCGTTTTTAATTGGTTTCCCTAGCGTGCTTAATTTGTTTGTGCCACTGTGTTTAATTTGAGGAGCCCAATGTGTTTAATTTGGGTAACTCTGTGTGTTTAATTGGTTTGTCCTAGCGTGTTTAATTGGATTGCCCCAAGTGTGTTTAGTTGGGTTGCTTTAATTTGGTTGTCATAGTGTGTTTAATTTGGGTTGCCATAATGTGTTTAATTTGGTTTACCTGGTGTGTTTAATTGATGGCCCAGATGTGTTTAATTGAGTTGCCCAAGTGTGTTTAAATTTTTTACTCTGGTATGTTTAGTTGGTTTTCCCCGTTGTGTTTAATTATGTTGCCCCTGTGTGTTTAATTGGATTGACCCGGTATGTTTAATTGGTTTCCCCGTTGTGTTTAATTTGATTACTGTGGTGTTTTTAATTTGATTTCCCCGGTGTGTTTAATTGGGTTGCTCATTTATGTATAATTGGTTTATCTGATATGTTTAATTGGTTTACCTGGTGTGTATTATTGGGTTGCTCAGGTGTGTTTAATTGGGTTACCTCGGTGTATTTAATTGGTTTCTCCGGTGTGTTTGATCTAATTGCCCCGGTGTATTTAATTGGGTTACACCGATGTGTTTAATTGATTTACCTCGGTGTGTTTAATTGGGTTGTCCATATGTGTATAATTGGTTGCCTTAATATGTTTAATTAGTTACCCTGGTGTGTTTAATTGGGTTGCCCTGGTGTGTTTAATTAGGTTTCTCTGGTGTGTTTAATTGGTTTACCTCGGTGTGTTTAATTGGGTTTACCCCGGTGTGTTTAAGTGGATTGGCCTAGTGTGTTTAATTGGTTTGTTCCGGTGTGTTTAATTGTTTTACTCCGATGTGTTTAATTGCTTTACCCCGATGTATTTAACTGGTTTATTCTGATGTGTTTACTTAGGTTGCCTATGTGTGTTCAATTAGGTTTTCCCAGTGTGTTTAATTGGGATGCCCAAGTTTGTTTAATTAGGTTGTCCCGGTGTGTTTAATTGGTTTCCTTGGTATGTTTAATTGGTTTGCCTTGGTGTGTTTAATTAGGTTGCCCTAGCGTGTTTAATTAGGTTGCCTAGTGTGTTTAATTGAATTGGCCTGATATGTTTATTTGGTTTGTCCTGATGTGTTTAATCGGGTTGTCCTGGTGTGTTTAATTGGTTTTCCCTGATGTGTTTAATTGTGTTGGCTTTGTGTGTTTAATTGGATTGGCCTGATATGTTTATTTGGTTTGTCATGATGTGTTTAATTGGGTTGCTCTTGTGTGTTTAATTGGTTTGCCTAGGTGTGTCTAATTGTGTTGGCCTTGTGTGTTTAATTGTATTGGCCTAGTGTGTTTAATTAGTTTTTCCCAGTGTGTTTCATTGGTTTTCCTGGTGTGTCTAATTTGATTACCCCGGTGCGTTTAATTGGATTGCCCCGGTGCGTTTAATTTGGTTTCTCTGATGTGTCTAATTAGGTTGCTCAGGAGTGTTTAATTGGATTACTCAGGTGTGTTTAATTGGATTGTCTTGGTGCGTTTAATTGGTTTTCACAGGTTTGTTTAATTGAATTACCCTAGTGTGTTTAATTGGTTTACCCAATTATGTATAGTTGGAGTACTCTAATGTGTTTAATTGTAGTATCCCCGGTGTGTTTAATTGGTTGCACCTTGTTTAATATGACTGGTTTAATAAATTGAATTCTAAATGTGAATTTTATTTTCATACACATGCAGGTACGGACCCAACGAAATTGGTAATCATTTATGATGGAAAATGAGTGGGAAACTTTTACGAGGGTGGTGAAACAGAGTTTGTCCAAGTTATTAAGAATTCGACGTATGCTGAGTTGAGTAGGGAGGTACAACGCATTGCGAATGTTGACTTAACAAGGTTTACCATTGAGTTAAGAACTTTGGTGGACACCGATGGTAAACTCAGGCCTGTCCGGCCGAAGATTAAAGATGACATCGATGTGGGAATGTTGTTGTGCGTTGATGAACATGTTCCGGAGAGACACAAACAGATCTACCACTACCCCGACGTCGTAAGTGCAAGTCATGTGGACAAGAGGGACACAATATAAGTACGTGTCTAACACGGCCATATGATAACTCTATGGATTCAGACAATCACGACATCTAAATAATTTGTGTTATTAAGGATTATGTTTAAATTGAGGGTTATGTTTAAATTGGATATCATAAACTGTTAGTAATGATACTGCATTTTGTTGAAAAAACTAGTGTCATTGTGATGAAACATGATGAAAAAACTATTGTTATTGTGATGAAACAGTAATGATTTCAGCACTGTTATTGAACTTATCATGGATCTAAATCTTGTTTGTGCTAGTAAGGATTGTGTTGATATTGCATGGATTTAGTATAATTTTTATAAATTGTTAATATTATATTTCAAGAATTGTTAGTTCGGATTTTGCATCTTGTTGGAAATTGTGGAAACAAGAATTGTTGGCCTGGAGTGTTTAATTGAGTTGGTTTGGTGTGTTTAATTGGGTTGCCCTGACGTGTTTAATTGGGTTTTTCTGGTGTGTTTAATTTGTTTGTCATTATGTGTTTAATTGGGTTATCCTGATGTGTTTAATTGAGTTGTGTTTAATTGGATTTACCTGGTGTGTTTATTTGGTTTTTCCTAGTATGTTAAATTTAACTGCCTTGGTAAGTTTAATTGGTTTTATCGATCAATTAAACAGACCAGTATTATCGATCAATTAAACACAGTTCTTGAAAAATTAAACACTCATATCGATCAATTAAACACACCATTCCTGTAAAATTAAACACATTCATATCTATCAATTAAAAACACCAATGTTATCGATCAATAAAACACATTATTTCTATAAAAATAGGATTTAGCTCATAAAAATAGTCCATGCACATATCATATTGATTAGGATTTAAATTTAGCTCATAAACAAGCATATTTGATTAATAGCTGTGTTAGAAAGGAAAAGTCTCATTTTCTTTTTATTATCAAATCCTTGATTTTTGTAAACCCATAAAATTTAAATCAAAATACTGCAAATTGAAACAACCATCTGAGCCTTATTACACAAACATAACAAACATAACAAACAACTGGAACAAAATTTAATTTAATTTATTAACAGAAAAACTTGATTAATACAAAGAATCGAATACATCACATAAATAAAAAAACGACAAACAAATACATGTCATTTATGATTAGCAATACAAGAGTGAAAAGACTTCATGAACACTGAAGCGAGAGAAATAAGCAAACACCAATGATCAATGATGTCACTCAAATCCTATCCGATGTGTTTAATTGGTTTACCCTAGTGTGTTTAATTGGATTGGTCCGGTGCGTTTAATTGGATTGGTCCGGTGCGTTTAATTGGTTTGTCCTGATATATTTAATTGAGTTGCCCTAGTGTGTTTAATTGAGTTTTCCGGTGTGTTTAATTGGTTTACACTGGTTTGTTTAATTGGTTTACCCTGGTGTATTTAATTGAATTGCCCCGATATATTTAATTGGGCTAGTCTGGTGTGTTTAATTGGTTTACCCTGATGTATTTGATTGGTTTATCCTGATCTATTTAATTGGTTTACCCTGATGTGTTTAATTGGATTGATCTCGTGTGTTTAACCCTGATGTGTTTAATTGATTTGTCTTGATGTTTTTAATTCATTTACCCTGATGTGTTTAATTGGTTTACCATGGTATGTTTAATTGGATTGCCCTAGTGTGTTTAATTTGTTTACCCTGGTGTGTTTAATTTGTTTAAACGATTGCCCTAGTGTGTTTAATTGGTTTATCCTGGTGTGTTTAATTAGTTTACCCTGATGTGTTTAATTGGTTTACCTTGGTGTGTTTAATTGGTGTGTGTTTAATTGGTTTTCCCCGGTGTGTTTAATTGGTTTGCCCTGTGTGTTTAATTGGTTTATTCTGGTGTGTTTAATTGGTTTACTTGTGTTGAAATTTTATGGAAACAAGATTTCTCATGCAAAATTAAGCATGCCAATGCTGAAAAATTAAACACAATGGATATTGATCAATTAAACACACCAATGTTATCGATCAATTAAACACACCATTCCTGAAAAATTCAACATACTCATACACCAGTGTTATTGACCAATTAAACACGCCACTGCTGAAAAATTAAACACACCACAATCAGATATGACAATATGAACAACATATTAAGAAGACCTATATATCATTAACACCTGTTTAATAACACATGTATTCCCATCGAACAACAAATCAATAACACATGTATTCCCATCCAACAATCCAACAACTATAATCAATATTTCCGTAACACTTTTTCAATTAGAACACCATGTCAAAAGAAATATGTTGCACAATGACAGCCAAAATATCACCACCATAATACCAAAAATAAGAACTCAATAATGCATGTCGAAGAACTGCAACGGAACCCAAATAGTCTATAATTCTTGCAAATAAGTTATAGGTCAACTTAAGATGCCAATTTTTTTTGATTCTAAACCCATTTATCTCTGTGTCCCGAACCTAGAAACCTGCATGATTAAAAAAAGGAAATAAAATTCAACAATTAAAATGCCATAAAAGAATATACCAACATCTAATGCAAAACAAGTAACAAATTCAAACCTGGAAATTAGTCTACATCTCTATGGGAGACTGATATATAACTATTACACTCAACAATATTTCATCATTTAAACATACCAATTATAACCAATTAAACACATCAATAACACATAATTACACACACCAGTAATAAATATTTTACACACACCAGTAACACTTTATTAAACACACTAGTGATAACATATTAAACACACTAGTGATAAACAATTAAACATACAATTCATAACCAATTAAATACACTAATTATAACCAATTAAACACACCAGTAATAACTAATTAAACACACCGGTAACACCCTATTAAACACCGTATTTGTTTCAAGAATTCTCTATATAGTTGTTGAGTTTCATAAATTTCTACAAAATTGATACTCAAGTGGCAAGGAATTTTAGTGAAGATCTTTAACGATTACATATTAGCCTTGTAAAATATCCCCTAAAAAGTTCCATCATCATAAGTCCTCTTCTAGTTTTCCAAAATTGTTCGCACGGAGAAAAATATAGTTGTTCAACAATTGGCCCAATTCATATCAATACCTATAAGAATTCATTATTACACCCTTGCAGCTTGTTTGCCTTAGAAATCAACATTAGTTGTCCACAATGCTAGGAAAAGTGTACAAAGGTCTCATATGATTGGTCAAGGATGATAATTTCACATATGTACTAGCTGAAAGATTTACAGTTAATTTTGCACCACTGGATTTCTATAGTTAATCATAGAAAAACAAAAAAAAATTGCTCAACCTTTTCAACAAAATAATGTACCAAGAAACAAATACAGAAGCGAAAGCTGCTATGGAAACAAAGAGAAACATCTCACGCATTCAGATACTACACAAACAAGTGGAAAAAATCAGATTAAAACAAAACCAATTTAAAATCAGATTAAACCAAATTCGAATTCGAATTCAAAACAAACAAGAAACATCTCACGCCATGTAATCAAGAAACATCTCACACTATGTAATCATAATCAAATTTGAATTCGAATTCAGATTAAAACAAAACAAAATCAGATTAAAACAAACAAGAAACATCTCACGCTATGTAATCAAAATCCAATTCGATTTCAAAACCAATATCAAATTCGATAACAAAATCAAATCAAATTAAAACAAAACCCTAACAAACAACAAAATTTAAAATAAAAATCCCCAAAAAACTTATGTACGGTCACTCCAAACCTGAGCAATTCTCCCACGCCACCTTGTTTCGCTTCGGTGAATCAAATCAAAGCTGGATGCCTCTCCTCTCTCGCCGGTGGTCACTCTCCGTAGTCTGTCGCTGGTCTCTACGCTATCGGGTCATGTCTCCATCATTTAATAGGTCAGTATCGGGTCCTGCTCGACTATCGGTCGTCGTCGTCAGGTCGATCTCGGATTGTTTGTCATCTAGTCGTGCTTGCTTCGTCTGGTCTTGGTTGTCGTTTGGTTTTTCTCAAACACTGAAACAACGATCTGTTACTTTTAGTTTTGCTTTATTAATTTTAGTTTTCTTATTTCTTTTTTCCTTTCCTTTTCTTTTTTCTTTATTTTCGTTTTAATTCAGTTTCATTGAAGGCAATTTTGTTCCAATAGTGGATTGTTTACTATAAACAGTCAAAATACTAATCTCGGATATATTTAGAAAAACACCTAATTTTATGGTTATTTAAAAATTTTACCCTAAAAATTATGATTTTAGTATCGAATTCAAAGCAGCAGCAAAATGGTTAAGACTTTGTATTCTCACCTGTGTGTGATAGGTTCAACATACGGTGGGGATAAACAATTAATTGTAATTGTTGTGGTGATGAGATGTGAGATGTGAGATGGGAGCTGAAGGTGACCGGGGGTGATCGAAAGAGGTCCTTTGAGGCTAAATTTTATCTATTTATTTATTTTATTTTTATTTATTTAGTTTTTTAAATTCGTCCCTACAAAATATCTAAAGGGATGAAAAATTATTTAAAGGGACGATATATTTCATCCCTATAGATTGTCAAAGGGGACAAAAATCTAGATTTCATCCCTACAGGTTGTCTATTGGGATGGAAAATTTCATACCTATATATTTTCAATTGGGACACAATTTTTTTATCCCTATAGATAACCTTTGAGGATGAATTATAATTTTTGTCCCAAAGAATCTATTGTGACCCACCTGAGACGACATAATTTGAGACGATTTTTTTTCATCCTAATAGATCTATAGGGACGAATTTTAAGCTATTGGGACGATAAAAAAATCATCCCAATAGCCTTTTTTTCTTATAGTGCATCTTGTACTTGAATTATATTCTAGAGAGATTGATCAAGAGAATGTTATATCATCTTATACTTGAATTATATTGTTAAATTAGTTTCAAAGATGACGTGAAATTATTCTTGTTTTTCGATGATAATAAGAGCCCGTCCTGTAATCGTTTTTCAGTTGTTGTTTTTCGAAAATAAAAATGAAAATGAAAACAGTATTTTTGGTTTCAGTTTCGAATTTTGAAAACGCGTCTGATAGCAAATACTGAAAGCTGTATTTTGAAAATGAAAACGGAAAAAACGCGTCTGGTAGGTTAACCGAAAACTATCAAAAATTGATTACATAATTAACCAATATAATTTTTGTATTGTAATTTTTAAATTAAACAAAAGTAACAAATCAAAAATTAATTCAAAAAAACATATCAAAAAATGAATTAATCAAAACTAAACTCTTAAATTATAAATAAATAATTACAATATATATATATATATATATATATATATATATATTACTATATAATAAAAATATAACTGTATATATT
Organism: Dipteronia dyeriana; assembly: GCA_032871835.1. Classification (NCBI taxonomy): domain Eukaryota; kingdom Viridiplantae; phylum Streptophyta; class Magnoliopsida; order Sapindales; family Sapindaceae; genus Dipteronia; species Dipteronia dyeriana. The sequence goes on along the minus strand of CM065297.1, from coordinate 24,864,573 downwards.
ATATATATACATATTATAATAATATATTAAATATATATTAAATATGTAATATATTTATATTTTTTTATATTATATTATATTATATTTTTATATATAATATATTACATTATATACTATATAAATATATAATATTTGATATTATATGTATATAACATTATAAATATATATATATATATATAGTATTAATAAGCTGTATTTTGAAAATGAAAACGGAAAAAACGCGTCTAGTAGGTTGACCGAAAACTATCAGAAATTGATTACATAATTAACCAATATAATTTTTGTATTGTAATTTTTAAATTAAACAAAAGTAACAAATCAAAAATTAATTCAAAAAAACATATCAAAAAATGAATTAATCAAAACTAAACTCTTAAATTATAAATAAATAATTACAATATATATATATATATATATTACTATATAATAAAAATATAACAGTATATATTATATATATACATATTATAATAATATATAAAATATATATTAAATATGTAATATATTTATATTTTTTATATTATATTATATTATATTATATTATATTTTTATATATAATATATTACATTATATACTATATAAATATATAATATTTGATATTATATGTATATAACATTATAAATATATATATATATATATATATAGTATTAATATGCATATATATATATATATTATAATATTATATATATTATTACATATATATTATATATAATATATCATATTTATTATTATAATATATAATATTTTATTATTTTATAATATATAATATTATAATATATATATATATATATATATATATATTATTACATGAATGCTTTTAGTTCTAGTTGGAAAACAATTATTCTGGAATATATATACATATATAGGGGCACTTTGGCCATTTAAAAATCTTGTCCCGCCTTATCCTAGCCATATGAAACGCATAATAATACAATTAATAGTTAAAAAATAATATATATTTTTATATAAAAAAAGTGAAAAATAAAATGAAAAACAAAAACGAAAAACAAAAAACAAGTATTTTGTAACACTGGTTTTGTTTTTCATTTTTTTTTCATTTTTTGAAAATAAAATGAAAAACGGTTAACGAATGATTTTTCGAAATCGTTTTTAAAAAATAAAAAAGAAAACGAACTGAAAAACAACTGCAGGACGGAGCCTAAATATATGATTGATCGTAGATTCGAATACAAAATTTATATTCGTGTATCTATACCCATTAGAGAAAATATTATAAATGGATTTGTATTTTACATCATTTTTAATTCCAAAATACCATTGATTATCTATGCTTTTGTAGTTAAATACATGTAGATTATTTAGATAATTCTAAAATTTGTGAGAAAGGTTTCGACAACTACACAATATTTAAAAGGTTTTAGATAAATTAATTTAAAAATCACTAACTAAGTAGATGATATATATATATATATATTGCCAACGGCTTTCAAAACCATTTAATTGCATTAATTTTATGAAAGAGTAGGCCGGACACAAGAGGTCCACGGTATTAAGGGACCGGTATGGTGGCATCTTTATATGGGAATGAGAATCTCAAAACATTCTCAGGTTTGGTAACAGGTTTATGTTTTTAATTTTTTGGGAAAGTGAATCTCATGGGAATCACATTATCCCTCAGAGAGGTAATGTGATTCCCATCAAAATAGGTGGGTTTCAGATTATCTCCATTTGATTTCCACCGTGGGACCCACGATCATTAATTTTTTCTTCTTCTTCTCTGTTCTTCACAATCCTTCTCGAAGTTAATACCAAAATTCCCAATTTTACTTTTTGAAATCCCTAATCAAAACCCAATAATAACTCACAAATAATCTTCTATTAAATCATTACAAAATGGGCATCTCAAACATCATCACCAACAGAAAAAGGAAAAAATAATTGCAACAAGTATAAATATGGGTTTGCTCAATGATGCGATGACAGCGGCGAGCTTCGAAGATGACGAAGATGAAGACGACGACAGCGAGCTTCGATGATGACGACAATGATGGCGATCTTCGATGCAGATGCAACGACGAACTTCGATGAAGATGACGACGAAGATCAAGACCGGCCGGAGGTGGCGACGACGACGTGGAGATGATTGGAGAGAAAGACAAAGAGAGATGGAAAGAAAGGGATGAACGAATTGGGTAGGTGATGATGTTTGAGAAATGGATCTGGTTATTTTTTTAACCATATATGTTGAATTTATTTTTTATTTTTTTTAGTTTTTAATAATAAAAAAACAAATTCCCATGTACAACCAAACATGGTTACTTGATATTACTAGGAATCCTACGTAATATTCCCATACACAACAAAACACACTTGTACAAGTTTCCCAGGAATCACATTCCTGTGTTTAACTTTCCCAAGAATCACAATATTTTGATTACCCCGTACCAAATGGCCCATAATTCCAATATTTAGTTGCGTGTTAAAGTAATGGATTTGTATCCCTTTTCACATTATCTTTTCTTCACATTGTCATTATCTTAATCAATGGTGTGGATTAATTCTATCTTTCAGCGAGTAAACATATAAAAATTAATATAAATAATCTAGATCATTGATTTACTATATTAAACATGTGTCAAAAAGCTGTAAATGTGAGGATAAGATAAAGAGAGGATCTAGATCTGTAAGTAATAAAGTTGTAATCCATTTTTTCTCTAAAATAGTAGTTCACAGTTAACCATTGATACTATAATATAACTGTAGGGAAAATCACGCAACGAAAGCATGAAAATTAGGATTAGGGTTTGGTATATTTAAATTTTTTTCCCTTTTTAATAACAAGAATCTTAACTATAGATTAATTGATGTATATATAAAAAGTATCGTACTTTTTTCTCCCTCAAAATTCTCTCTTGCTTGACCGAATTCTCTCTTGGAAAACAACCTTGCATGGCCGAAATTTTTACTCATAAAAAACTTAGGGCTGGCCAAAATATATAAGACCTATATATATTGACCGAATTCCTTACCCTAATCTGTTTAGGGTTGGCTGAATTTTACATGTATTTAGTTTATGAGACTTAATCATTTCCTAAGAAGAATTTACATGGTGGACAAGAATCCAATCATTAGGTGGATTTACTTAATGACCAAGAATCCGTTTCCAAAAAGAATTTTTTCCTACACCAAGACTCTTAATCCAACTAAATAGTGTATTTGTGACCATATTAAAGATTTCTTAATTTGACTAGATAAATAATTTTTTTTATTTATCTATATATCAAATATAATATTTAATATTAATTATACTACCAACAATAGTATAATATCAGGAGACCTTCTTCTATTAAGAAAATATTTTGACTTTTAATTAAATAATTAATTAATCAACAAATTAATTAATTTTCATTTAATTAAATAATAAAATGAAAAATAATATATTTAGGCTTTTATATATTAGTCTTGCCGCCCATGACAATATATATGCATATATATTATTTTTCTTATTTTATTAAATCCATTGGACTTTTATCAAAAGTCCACATGTGAACTAGACCCATTCTTACAAAAAGAAACAAGTCCACATGCCTTAATACAATTCTAGATGGACCCCTATATTGGTCAGGTAGAATATATCAAGTGATCCATGCAAGTTCGTGTGGATTGGGGATCTTGGCGGGCTATCTAAATTTAAGCTTCAATAGACATAACCTAATCACAATCAACAAATGATTCACTTAGGTCAAATCTATTAATTTTAGTTCATTCCACTAAAGAACTAAAATTGAACTCTTAAATAAAGATAGGATAAGTTAATATTCCTCATTCATACCCTAGATAATATTAATGAAGAAAGTGTATCCTCGTGATGAATACCAGTAATTGCCAAGAGCACATAGACCGCCTATTGCTCTCCAAGTTACCATGTTTACTCATATAACCACATTCTGAACTTGGATATTTTGACTTGTCCAGAAGCCATGTTTCAATAGACACTATTGAAAGCTTAATGTTAAGATTTAATATTCAATACATCAAAACATCAATATGATGATATTCTACTCTCATTTCATAAATGGAGCCACGATGTCCATATCTATAAATGAAGTCCTCTATCGATTAACAAATGAATACCACCAAACTACCGAGGATAGACTATGCTATATAATCGTACTCATTGATAGCTCAAACGATAACACCTGCAACCATAAGTCCATTATTTATCTCAGGATTGAGATAGACTCTTCGATTGTCTTTAAATGAAAAACTTTTATCTATTGACGGTTCTAGATAAGGTATTTCATTGTGATCCAATTCAATGAACCCAGTGTACTAGATTCTTTTACCCAAAGACACCACACTTTGATGATTTTAGACTCATCATAACACAATTGATCCCACTCAAATGCTAGCAAAAGAATCTGAACTTTGACAAGATAAAGACGCCCAACATTTATCTTAAATTATGAATATTATTTAAGACTAACTAAAGAATTGTGTCTACCTCATATATATATATCTAGATGTATGAATAATTCTTCTTTTCTCATAGTCTTTTAAACTTATGATTATTTACTTTTAACAATTATAATAATTAAACTATAAATGCTATAAGATTTGTTAAACTAGAAATCACTTTATTAATATGAAAAGATTGTTAAATACATTATTATACTCTTCCTATCGAGTAAAATCCTAACGATAACACTAAAGTTAGTCAATTCAAAAATTTAGAAAATTTCAATCTAAATAATATGGTAAGTCATTTTTTCATTAACCACGTCATTCCATATCTTGTGTGGTGATGACAACTCACTTATCATATTATTTGGGTTGAAATTTAGAATAAATTTTTAGGGTGTCTAATTGTACTCATAATATAAATGGAAAACCTTTTTTTGTGACATTAAGTTTGTTAGGAGAGATCAGGTTCTTACCATAATTAAATCTCATATTTCGTTAAACGTGTATATTTTTTTTTGAAAACAAATCCATAAATGTCTAGCTGATTAGTGTTTATTCATTTAATATATTCCAAATATATAGTATGTATTGTTTCGGTGTAATAGGTTTCAAAACAGTAATAATTCGTGGTGTGATACCGTAATACGTTCATAGATAGTAACATTGTTTGGTGTATAATGTTCGAAAATAGAAGAAGAGAATAAAGGAGTTTGTAAAATGGGTATTAAAATCAGTCCGACACAAACAGTCCATTACTTCAATTAGATTCAAGTTTCTTAATACTTAAAATTGAATGACTGTATCGCAGGTGGTATTAAAAAAATATTGGTTCATGGAACCGGTTATGTTGATGAAGAATGCACATTCTACTAAATATGTACTACTAGCAAAGTCCTAGAACTCGAACTTTCTCTTGGTTTTCAATTTCCGACAAATCTGAATCGTTCCAAGTTTAACTCATCCCACCCTATTAAGCCATGGACATCTATCACAAAAACCTTTAACTTAAATCTCCTTATAATTTGTGGTCGCTTATCTTTAAGGATATTTCTGATATATAGTATGAGTAATTTAATTAGCATAACTTAATATCACAAAGGATGATATAAATGGCTAAAAAAATAAATAACCACTTTTTGGAGGTAGCATTTCAATACTGTCACTGCTTTAATAACTTATGTTTAAAAGACACCTGTTATGGTGAAGAGACAAAAATACCCTCAATAGTTGCTCAACATCAGATTTCATTCATTCATTCATTCATTTTACAGTGATAGTTTTGAAGTAGAGAGAGAAAATCTCGTTAAAACTCAGACAATCACTCGAACGACGACGGAGTGGCGCTATGCAGACGCATTCGGGGGTTGAACTCAATAAAAAAAAGCTCGAGTTTTTTTTTATTTTAATTGGTTCGAGCTTTTTTACTAAGTTCCCGATTTTTTTTTAATTGGCAAAAATGCTCGAACACAGTAAAAAAAAGCTCGGGAACTTAACAAAAAAGGTCGAACCCATTAAAAAAAAAGCTAGGAAACTTGACAAAAAAGCTCGAACTCTTACCAAAAAAGCTCAAACTTTTTTTTAATGGGTTCGAGCTTTTTTGCCAAGTGCCCGAGCATTTTTTTACTGGGTTCGAGCTTTTTTACCAAGTGCCCGAACTTTTTCTTACTTGACAAAAAAGCTCGAACCAAGTAAAAAAAAGCTCAGGCACTTGGCAAAAAAACTCGAACCCATTAAAAAAAAACTTGGGCACTTGGTAAAAAAGCTCGAACCTATTAAAAAGAAAAGTTCGAGCTTTTTTGGTAAAGGTTCGAGCTTTTTTGCCAAGTGACCGGGCTTTTTTTTACTGGGTTCGAGCTTTTTTACCTAGTGCCCGAACCTTTTTTTAACTTGGCAAAAAGGTTCGAACCAAGTAAAAAAAAACTTGGGTACTTGGAAAAAAAGCTCGGGCATTTGGTAAAAAAGCTCGAACTCATTAAAAAAAAAAACTCGAGCTTTTTTGGTAAGGGTTCGAGCTTTTTTGTCAAGTGCTCGAGCTTTTTTTTATTGGGTTCGAGTTTTTTTACCAAGGGTTAGAAATTGTTTGAACCATATCAAACAGGCTCGGAGACAAATCTCAGATATTAACTTAACAAAAAAGCTTGGAGACAAATTTTACCGGTATTCTTCATGAGGATACACTTTCTCATTAAGATTGTCTAGGGTATGAATAAGGAATATTAACTTATTCTATCTTTATTTAAGAGTTCAATTTTAGTTCTTTAGTGGAATGAACTAAAATTAATAGATTGGATCTAAGTGAATCATTTGTTGATTGTGACTGGGCTGTGTCTATTAGAGCTTAAATTTAGGTAGCCCGCCAAAATCCCCAATCCACACGAACTTGTATGGATCACTTGATATATTCTACCTGACCAATTTAGAGGTCCATTTAGAGTTGTATTGAGGCATGCAGACTTTTTCTTTTTGTAAGAATGATTCTAGTTCACATGTGGATTTTTTATTTAGGTCCAATGGATTTAATAAAATAGAAAAATAATATAATGGCCCATATATATTGTTGGACAGCAAAGCTATATAGTTTAGCTTAATTATATTATTTTTATTATATTATATAAATTAAATGGGAATTAATTAATTTGGTAATTAATTAATTATTTAATTAAAAGTCAAATTTTTTTTCCAAGTAGGAGATTGTCTCCTAATATTATACTATTGTTGGTAATATAATTAATATTAAAGACTATATTTGATAAGTAGATAAATAAAAGGAACTATTATCTAGTTAAATTAGGAAATCTTTAATATGATTACAAATACACTATTTGAGTTGGATTATGAATCTTGGTGTAGGAAAGAATTCTTTTTGGAAAAAGATTATTGGTCACCAAGTAAATCCACCTAAGGATATGATTCTTACCCACCAAGTAAATCATTCTTAGGAAAGGATTTGTGATCCTATATATATATATCTCTCTTAATTTCGGCCATCCTCAAGGAATTATAACAAGGAATTTCGGTTAGCCCTATATAATTTCAAAGAGAGAAATTTCGGCCGGCCCCAATCTTTTTAGAGAGAGAATTCAACCACCATAAGAATTTTGGAAGAGAAATTTGTTTTTACTCTAGACAAAATTCGATAAAGTCTAAGAAATAGTTTAAGATTCGGCAAAGTAGAAAAAGAAGAAAGAACGTTTTGTTTCAATAACACTAGTAGTCTTTACATTAAAAGGTTTTGTGTACAACATCGAATCAAGGTTCAGGCGAGTTTCAATCAAATTGATTGATAATTCACAAGTGACCTAACATTCTTTGTTTTCTTCTTGGAGGATTATTGTGACTATAAAAAAAGATGATTTTGTTTGTTTTCATCATCAGGTATACAATTAAAGAAAAAGACCTCACACTTCTAGGTGATTCACGTTCATGATTGGATTGGAAGATCTTGCAGATTTAATTCGGCGCTTGTTCAATCGTCACGAGAAAAAGGTACGACACTTTTATATACATAAATTAATCTAAGGTTAAGGTTCTTGTTATTATAAAGGGAAAATATTTATTTATACCGAAACCTTAATTTCTTTATATTTTCATGCTTCCGTTGTGCGATTTTCCCTACAATTGGTATCGGAGCCAGGTTGTACCCTTGATTAATTAATGTAGGTGTAGGTGAATCTTTTTCTTTTTATTGTATATATGCATGTTTTAGAAAGAGATGACACTCTAGGTATTCACATATATTTACATTGGAATGTATGGATATATATATATATATATATATATGTTTTATATGTGGTTTGTTATTGCACAATTTTGGCCATAGAATTTCAATGTATTTTTGTTTTGGGATTGTAACAAGAAGGGTGGCCTATCATCGCCATAATTTCCTTCTTGGTAGTTGCTAAGTTTTTTTTATTTTGTTGTTGTAATAAAAAAAACCTGCACCATGTTGTAATAAAAAAAAATTGCAGTATTTTTTGTTATTTAAAATTATTCTGTAATACATTCAAGTATCTAAGACTCAAAGGTTTGAAGAATTGGAAGCAATCGGAAAGAGTTTGGGACCTTACGAGATATAGCAATAAACTTGCGTACGAAGAACGCGACCACGACTGTTGTGGCATGGACTCGGCAGGGCTGCGCATGGCAGCCCTTTATGGGGTTGTGGCATGCGCAAGCCCATGGGAAGGGGCCATGGGTGCGCACGCCCATGGGAGGCAGCCGAGGGAGCCCAAACGACGAAGGTCGCATGAAGACTTGTTCGTCAAGAAAGGAGTTTTTTTGTATTCCAAGACATGTAATTTACTTGCTTTTCTAGGATGGACCAAAATTGTATTGAACTGGATCACAGTGAAATACGTTATCAAAAACCGTCAATGGATAAAAGTTTTCACTTGAAGACAACCGGAGAGTCTATCTCAATACTGAGATAAATGTTGGACTTATGGTTGCAAGTGTTATCATTTGAGCTATCAATGAGTACGATTATATAGCTTAGTCTATCCTCGATAGTTTGGTGGTATTCATTTGTTAATCGATTGAGGACTTCATTTATAGATATGGACATCGTGGCTTCATTTATGAAATGAGTGTAGAATATCATCATATGGATGTTTTGAGGTATTAGATATTAAATCTTAATGTTTTCAATAGTGACTATTAAAACATGGTTTCTTGACAAGTCAAAATATCCAAGTTCAAAATGTGGTCATATGAGTAAAATGGTAACTTGGACAGCTATATGCGGTCTATGAGCTCTTCGGAATTACTGGTTTTCTTCACGAGGATACACTTTCTCTATTAAGATTGTTTAGGGTATGAATGAGGAATATTAACTTATTATATCTTTATTTAAGAGTTCAATTTTAGTTCTTTAGTGGAACGAACTAAAATTAATAGATTGGGTATGTCTATTGGAGCTTAAATTTAGATAGTCAACCAAGATCCACAATCCACAATCCACACGAACTTGCATGGGTCACTTGATATATTCTACCGGACCAATTTAGGGGTCCATCTAGTGTTGTATTGAGGCATGTGGACTTGTTTCTTTTCGTAATAATGGGTCTAGTTCACATGTGGACTTTTTATTAAGATCCAATGGATTTAATAAAATGTAAAAAAAAAACAATGGCCCATATATGGTGTTGGGTAGCAAAGCTATATAGTTTAGCTGAATTATATTATTTTTATTTTATTATATTAATTAATGGAAATTAATTAATTTTGTAATTAATTAATTATTTAATTAAAAGTCAAAATCTTTTTCCTAGTAAGAGATGGTCTCCTAATATTATACTATTGTTGGTAGTATAATTAATATTAAAGACTATATTTGATAAGTAGATAAATAAAATGAATTATTTATCTAGTCAAATTAGGAAGTCTTTAATATGGTTACAAATACACTATTTGAGTTGGATTAGGAGTCTTGGTGTAGGAAAGTGTTAACGGAAAATTTGCTCAAGATGAGAAATTCCATCTAACACCCTTAAGACCACTACCACTGAGGTGGTGGTCGGTCAGTATCTTAAATATCTGACCAGTTAAGGTAGAAACGAATATTCGAATGATAATGTGATGGCAAATGAGAGCTTTATTATTGATCACTCGCGGTATACAGAAATCTCTCATATACACTCAAAATCTCTCTGGGGCATAGAAGGGTGGCAACCTCATACCTGTCGAATAGTAGATACAATGGTGGCTGTGTTCTGATCATAAAATTTAGACACTTTTTCATCTCTTAATCTTTTTTTTTTATTGTCTTATTCTCATCTCTCCTCATCTTTCTCGTATTTATACATGGTCCAAGCCATTTGAATGGGTGTATCGCCCGCCACGGTTCTCTGAATCTGTTCCCTTCTTATCCAGCGAGATCCTCTATTTAAGATTCGTTGACTTCAAATAAATAACAGACTCAAGAATATTGCTCAAGAATAACATTGGAGGAGATAAGTTTGTTTCCTCTTTGGAATCAATCTCTTGCCTTACACTTTTGTAGAGTTTCAATGTTCGGTAGAGTGTAGATATGATCTTGTGTGCGTTCAGGGCATGATTCTTCATGAAGATCGTCGAGTTAGGTGTTCGTTGCTTCATAGGGCCAGGTAGACCCATTCTTTAGTTCTAGTCTCAGAAGCTTGGTTGGACCTTTCCCGGTCCTTTGGAGCTTGAGACGTCCATGTGGACATTCATGGGGTAGCACGAGTTTCTTCTTTCATATCTAGGTAGGCTACTAGTGTCCCCTAGCGAATTAGAGCATTGGCTAAAGCATGAATCTGATCCACTTAAAGGTTCTCTCTTCGTATTTGGTGGGAACAACAGGCTTTTAGAGAGGTTGGTGGGATTCTGGTTTAGGCTACGAGTCAAATTCAACCTCGGGAAGCCTTGATCTGGAAGGTGTTCACTTTTTTTTGTGCCAGGCTTCACTTCGGTACTTCTTGAGCTCGGAGACCTTTCCTGGCTTTCACGGGGTGGTTTTGGAGCCCGACCCTAGGAACTGAGGTTCTGGGATAGGTGATCTCGAGAAACCTTGATTCCAGTGTTCACGTGAGGGCTCGACCTGGTCGTGCTTAGCTTCATTCCTAATAGTTTTGAAGCCCGATGATCCTTTCTGGCTTCTGCAGGGTAGCTTTATGATTTGTCCGGGGTCCAATGAATGGTGAATTTGGGCTTTCATTTGAGCTAGGAGAGTGGAAAATTTCTCTTTGGTCCTCTAGCCAAAATTTGCTATTAACAGAAGTCCCCTCTAACTTGAACACCGGTGGTAGAGTTGGGGTTGGAGTCGGATTCCTAATTTTTTAGTTGGAAAATTTTCCGTTACCAAATCCGGGTGGAAATCTTCACATTTAATGTGCGAGTGATGTGGCGTGGGCAGACTGGTACGTTCCCCAAAATAATCCGGCTACTTTACAGTAGCTCTGTGATTCGAGGCGATCTTACCAAAGATTTTGTTGACATCAACGGCTGTTCCACCTCTATTTAATCCTGGCTTCCTCATCCCTTTGGTCATGCTTTACATTTAAATTTTTAAAACTCCCTCTCTTTTGCAAACTTCTTTAGCTAGGCCTTTGTTCTTTCCCTTTTTTCTTAGCCTCCAAACCCTATTATATCATGTCGAAGATCAGTCATGACTCTGTTGACTCCCTCGTTGACAGTACAGAAGTTTCCAGTCTTGCCCAAGGAAAACGAACTCGATGAGACCTAGATGGGGACGATTCAGTACCGACCCTGTAACGTCGTCGATTGAACAGGAACGTGGCAATCGGGACTGGGTTTTCTAATCGTCCAGATAACCCTATGAGCTTGGTTGATGAGGATTCTGACGAGGAAAATAGGGATGATGTTGCTGGAAAGGACCAAGTCACGGTTGTCGGTTCTGCTCTGAAAAGGCGTCTTCTCTATAACTTTAGGGTCATTTAGACTTTGTCGTCGACCCGCAGTCGATACGGCGCATGAGGTTCAGATTTGGCATTCCTGACAGCGTCTCCCTCACAGTCCCTCACCAAAACTATGATGTCTTTAATCCACCCAAATACGTGCTCCCTATCCACGTCACGGCCTTCTAGAAAAGGGTAAGGCTCCCTCCTCATCCTACCCTTCGGCGGGCATTCATCGCCCTATAACTAGCTCCCCTCCAGTTGACACCCGGCTTCTGGAGGCATCTGATCGTCTTCCTCGTGTTGTGGAGGGAACAATGTGAGTTAAGCAAGGTCACCCATGAGCCAGGAGCCAAGGAGCTAGCTTACCTCTTTGAGATTGGGAGCTTGTCTGGGGTTCCACGAGGTCAGTTCTATTTCAAGGCAAAGAATAAACTCAATTTTGTCATCCCTGGCGCCTCGAGAAAAGATCCTGCTTGAAAGTAGGAGTGGATCTTAGCGGGCAAGGATCGGGGGAGCTCGACTTTCATAGGCGGGCATGAGTTCGCTGTTCCAATCACTTTTAATGATAAGCCCTCGTGGGGCCGAGTTTCTTACCTGCCGAGTCTGAGGCGGTGCTGAAGGCCATCCTTGCCAGGAACTATTTGAACCTGAAGTTCCCGACTGCTGACCCTTTTAATTCTCATCTGGTAAACCGCTATCTGTGAATATCCAACACCACTCCTCATAAGTACTTTGAGCTATCACGCTTTGTGTCGTCGAATGGTTTAGTTCTGATGGCTTTACCCCCATTCTTTAATAGTTTTTATTGTTGCTCCAGATTCCCGTAAAGTCGCACTCCTCCCCCTTCTGCCAAGTCGAATCGAGAAAACCCTTTGGTTTCCCCAGAGAAAGAGGGGCTATCCGTTCTAGCTGGGGTTTCGTATGCTCTTGCTCCATCTTCTTCCCAGCACAGGTCCAAGTTATCACTTCTCGCATCTCGGGCTGCCAAGGTATGAGGTAAATGGGCCTCCGTTTCTCAAACCGCTAACGCAGTAACGTCAGTTCCCGCTCTAGGTACCCCTATTGCTGCTTCTTCTCTTGTCACCCCTACTTCACTCCTGCCAGATACTTTTACCTCTCATTCTATATTCCCAGCCCCTCGAGCTCCAAAGGACCCCGAGGTTGCTGTTGAAGAGGTATCCCCCGTATGCCCGCAAAATCAATTTGGCTCTGCTTTTCAAAATGAGGTTATCGGGCAAATTGTTGCTTCTTGCCCCAGGGGAAGCCTTTCTATGATGGCTTCAATGCCCATAGATATTCTGATCGCCAAGAGTTCTGCCCTCTTGGCCGAGGTAGTTATCGCTTTTTATTTTCTCATACAATAGTTTGGTTCGTCATTTCCTAATTTTAATTCTTTAGCAGGTTTTCAAATTTCAAGTAGCGATGGGCCATCAAGTGGCTTCTCTCCTTGTCAAGGCAGCCAGGGTTGAAGCTGAAGCTGAGTGGGCCATGAAATTGTTAGAGCGGGCTCAAGCCTTGGTTAAAGAGATGACCTCTAGCAGAGGGGGATGTAAGCAGAACTAACCGAGCTTCGGTGCTACCATGAGAGGTTGAAGCGGTCTTTCGATCAAGAAACCCTCTAGTCTCAGCATCGAGCCAGTCAGCAAGATAACTGGAAGGAAGAAGCGAATGTGCTGGAAATTGAAAATCAAGGTCTGCAAGCCCAAGTTTCCAGGCTTCAATCTGAGGTGGACTCCTCCTTCAGCGAGGGATACTTCTATGCCTCTTACGAGGTTGCTGAAGCTCTCCTCTCTCTCTATGACCTGTCAGTTATTGCCAACTGAGATAGGGAGGAGATATTGGCCAAGGTCACAGAGATGTCTCATCCCTTTGGTGAAGAATCGGGTCCCTATAATATGGCTGAAGCCGGGAGGCAACCAGCTGTGTCAGACCTTCCTCATTCTCCTCTAGTCTTCCCAACGTCAGGTCCCTAAGAATCCTCAAGGGGGCTTCAACCCGCGGAGCCTGAAGGATGCCTTACAGAAGCTCGAGACCCCTCTAAATTGTCTTCAAGGGAAGAGCCAATAGTGGGAGAGAGCATGCCAGAGTCAATGGCCAACCTTCTCGACACAACCATTCCACCCGAGGTCATGGTGGTAGTTAAAGAGGTCTTGAAGGAGGACCCACCTGAACCACAGGCAATCGGGAATCCTCCGGTGGAAGGAGTAGTAGAGATGTTCTTTCAAAATGAGCAGCCACCTAAAGAAGGGTCAAGGGGCGAGGTTCACTAGGAAGAGGGAGAAGGGGATCCAGAAGAAGCAGGAGCCTGATACGTTTTACTCACATATTGCCTTGACAGCCCGGAAAGGGGGGTGGGCATCCCAACTTTACTCATGTTTGATAGCCATCATCATTATCCTCTATTTTATTATTATTATTTATTTATTTTTTGTAGCCCGGAAAAGGGGGTTGGGCTCCCTGTTTGATTACTGTACCCTTACTAGGGGATATGCTCTCATTCGATTAATGAAAACTGACTTTAGATCTCGTTCATGCTTTCTTCAATGAATTTTGATATGATTGACATCTACTTGCTTCATTTCTGATCCCAACCGAGGTGTGACCTCTGAAACAACTTGACTTACTCGAACTTTTGCGATGATAACGAGCAATTTTTTTAAGCATAAAAGTAGTCTGTTAACTCGAGCCCTCAACTCTTCAGCTGGCACTTCTGATTTTGTGACTTTAGTGGATAGTCCCCTTGTTTGATTGCAGGCTAGTTCGCACCTGTCACAACCAGAAACCGCATATGCCTAGATGATTAGCAACTAGTAACAACTGGCGCACTGGAGTTCAAGTAGGAGAGTTCTCCATTCTCGAGTCTCTTTAAAGAGTTATAGCCCGATCGAGGTATCATGAGGGCTATCTAGCTATTTCCTAGTCTCGAGATCAGGATAACAATTATGCTCTCTAACTCGAGTCCTTCTTGGGGGCAGTAGCCTAACCAAGGCTTCAGGAGTGCTATCTAGCTATTTCGTGATCTCGTGATCCGAATGGCAGCTGCGCTCATACACTCATACCCTTCTTGGGGGTGGTTGCCAGACCAAGGCATCAAGAGGGCTATCTAGCTATATCCTAGTCTCGAGATCTGGATGACTACTATACTCTTACACTCAGACTGTTCTTGGTGGCGTAGGGAAAATAAAACCCCGCGCAACGGAAGCGTGAGAAAATTTATTAAAATTAGGTTTTGCGTATAAATAAAGTTTTTTCCTTTTATGCAACGAGAACCTTAACCCTAGATTAATTGACGTATATAAAAGTATCGTAACTTTTCCTCGTGACGATTGAACAAGCCCCGAATTGATTCCGTAAGATCTTCCAATCCAATCACGAACGTGAATCACCTAGGAGTGTGGGCTCCCTTTCTTTAAATTGTTTACTTGAGGATGGAGACAAACAAAATCTTTTTTTTGTTAGTTACAAATATCCTCCAAGAGAAAAATCCAAGAACGTCCGGTCACTTGTGAATTATCAATCTACTTGATTGAAACTCACATGAACCCGATATGATTTTGTACACAAAACCCTTTTGATATAAAGGATACTAGTATACTATCAAAAATAAAAATGTTCTCTTTTTCTCTTTTCTCTTTGCTCGAATTCCACACCCTATATCTTAGAGTTGATTGAATTTTTTCTAGAGTAAAATACTAAATGTTTCTCCCTCAAAATTCTCTCTTGCTAAGCAAAATTCTCTCTTAGAAAACACTTAGGTTGGCCGAAATATTTACTCTAAAAATCTTAGGGCTGACCAAAATTCATAGGATATAGATTAGGAAAGATTTATTTTGTAGTTAAGAATCATTTCCTTAGGTAGATTTACTTGGTGGTTAATAAATCTTAGGGCTGGCCGAAATTCTTGACCACATTTCGAACTTGGATAATTTGACTTGTCCAAAAGCCATGTTTCAATAGACACTATTGAAAACTTAACGTTAAGATTTAATATCCAATACCTCAAAACATCCATATGATGATATTACACTCTCATTTAATAAATGGAGCCACAATGTCCATATCTATAAATGAAGTCCTTTATCGATTAACAAATGAATTTCACCAAACTATTGAAGATAGACTATGCTATATAATCATACTCATTGATAGCTCAAATGATAAAACTTGCAACCATAAGTCCATCATTTGTCTCATGATTGAGATAGACTCTTCGATTGTCTTCAAATGAAAAATTTTTATCTATTGACGGTTCTAGATAAAGTATTTCATTGAGATCCAATTCAATGCACCCAGTGCACTAGATTCTTTTGCCCAAAGACACCACACTTTGATGATTTTAGACTCATCATAACACATTTGATCCCACTCAAATGCTAGCAAAAGAATCTACAACTTTGACAAGATAAAGGCGCCCAATACAAGATTGCTTGATACTCCTCCATATGACTGCCTATCCTCCAATAGTAAACACTGATCCTAATGTTGATCTTTTGGAAGTCAAAATCTGACTGAAAATCAGAATCAATAAACCCTACGGGAATTAAATCCTCTCCAGAGTATACAAGCATATAATCTCTCGTCCTCCTTAGATACTTGAAAATATGCTTGACTGCCTTCTAGTGATTAGGACCAAGCTTCGATTGAAACCTGCTATTTATGCCCACAACAAAACAAATATCTGGTCTAGTACAGAGCATTGCATACATGAGACTTCCAACTGCCGATGCATATGGAACCCTACTCATGAATTGCTCTTCATGCTCATTCTTAGGAACTTGTTCCTTAGAAAGTTTGATTCCATGTCTACAAGGTAACATACCTTTCTTGGAATCTTGCATGGAAAACCTAGACAAGATTTTATCTATGTATAAAGCTTGGGATATTGCAATCGTTCTATTCTTTCTATCCCTTATGACTTGGATACCAAGAATATAACTTGTTTCTCCTAAGTCCTTCATATCAAATTGTTTTGCTAACCATTCTTTTATTGATGTCAATACACCTACATCGTTCCCGATGAGTAGTATATCATCAATGTAAATAACTAGGAAAACCAACTTGTTGCCTTTAATCCTTTTGTATACACAAGGTTCATCCAGGTTTTGAATAAATCCAAAACTTTTTACAGCTTGACCGAACCTTAGGTTACAGGATCTGGATGCTTGCTTCAATCCATATATGGATATTTGCAACTTGCATACCCTTTGCTCTTGGCTCTTTTCAATGAATCCTTCTGGTTGCATCATATAGATGCTTTCGTCAAGACTTCCATTAAGGGAAGCTGTCTTGACGTCTATTTGCCAAATCTCTAGGTCTAGAGATGTCACAATGGATAAAAGTATCCTAATGGATTTAAGCATGGCCACATGAGATAAGGTTTCCTTATAATCGATACCTTCCTTCTGTGTATAACCTTTAGCTACCAATCTAGCTAAAGGTTTCCACATTTCCATCCATTCCTCTTTTCCTCTTATATACCCACTTGTACCCAATGGGTTTTAACCCTTTTGGCAAGCCTACAAGAGACCAGACTTTGTTTTTGAACATAGATTCAACTTCGGATTGCATTGCCTTTTAGCAATGGTGACAAACAACATCTTCCAATGCTTCCTTGTACGTATAGGGGTCATCGTCGTTTGGACGATTCTCTATAGATTCTCCTAGATCAATGTATCTCTCGGGTTGTCTAACAACCCTCCCACTACGATGAGGTATGGTAGATTGCTGATCTTGTGTTGGAACGGAACTTACAATTGGGCTTATCTCCTAAAAGCTCATTCAGGACAATTCTACTTTTAGGCATAAAATTATTCATATAGTTCTTTTCCAGAAATTTAGGATTTTTCAAAACAAATACTTTAAGATCTAAAAGAATATAAATATAATATCCTTTTGTTCCTTTTAGATACTCTACAAATATGCATGTTTCTGAACAGGACTCCATATTTTCTGTCTTTTCTTTTAACACGTGCGCAGGACATCCAAATATCCTTAAGTGTTATAAACTAGGCTTTCACTTGGTCCACAACTCATGCGATGTTTTAGAACCAACTTAGATGGTACATCATTTAGAATATGCATAGCAGTTTTTAAAGCATATCCCCAAAAAGAATTAGGGAGCGTTGAATAACTCAACATAGACCTAACCATATCCAAAAGAGTTTTATTTCTCCTTTATGCCATCCCATTTTGTTGAGGTGTGCCTGGTGCAGAAAACTAAGAAATTATCCCATTATCAATAAGATGTTGCTGAAACTTACCATATAGATATTCTCTACCACGATCAGACCTCAAGATTTTTATGCGTTTCTCAAACTGATTTTCCACTTCAGCTTGAAATGCTTTGAACATATCAGAAACATCCAACTTATGTCTCATGAGATACACATAGCCAAATCTTGAGTGATCATCCGTGAAAGTGATGAAGTACTCATATCCACCTCTAACTTGAATGCTCATAGGTCCACACACATCAGTGTGTATCAATCCTAAACATTCAATGGCTCTTGTGCCTTTGGTCGTAAACGACCTTTTGGTCATTTTACCTTCCAAGCAAGATTCACAAGTTGGTAGTTCATCAACCTTTAAGTCACTTAGAGGTCCGTCACATACCAATCTTTTAATCCTATTAAGGTTAATATGACCTAGGCGCAAATGCCATAGGTAGGTTTCATTTTTTGATAATTTTACTCTTTTATGATTAGGTTCCGTTGATTCCGTGTCTAACAAGTGAGAGATATTTCCATGAAAATAGAATAAACCGTTTTCCAATATACCTTTGCAAATAATTTTGTTATTCTTACTAATTATAAAAGTTTTATTAAAAGTAACCGAATAACTAAATTTATTTAAACAAGAAACTGAAATTAAATTCCTCTTGAATTAAGGTACATAATAAACGTCTATTAAATCTAAATGCCTATAAGAATCTAAACTAATTTTAATATCTCTCACTGAACTAGCAAACATCAATGCTCCATTGCCTAAACGCAAGTTGAATTTGTTCTTATTAAGCATTCTCCTTTCCTTGAACCCCTGTAAGGAAAAACAAACATGATTAGTGGCTCCGGAGTCTATGATCCAAGAATCCATAGAATCCACCAGAAAACATGTTTCAAGATAATTAATATTACCTTCTTCCTTTTTGTCTTGAGACTTTGGGTAATTTCTTTTCCAATGTCCCTTTTCACCACAAAGGAAACACTTACCTTTGATCTTGGTTTCTTTCTTTGTCTCCTTCTTAGTAGGTCCTAGTTGCTTTTTCTTCTGTTGTTTCTTGACCTTCTTACGGGTCTTAATAGTAGCAACTTTACCTACAGAATGAATCTCTTGACCCTTGCCTCTTACAAGGATTTTTTTCGCGCTTTGAACATCTTGCATCAGGTCTTGTAAGGTGTATTCCTTTTTAATCAAGGTGTAGTCCAACTTGAATTGATCAAAGGAATCCGATAGTGAGTTGACAACCATGTCAATTTTGGTCTCACCATCTATCTCAGCACCATTCGGTTCAGCAATGTTGAGATGTGCTATGACTTTCATCATGTGATCTTTCACAACCTGTCCAGGTTTCATCCTAAGATTCATAAAAGCAGTCACAACCTCTCTCTTAGTCGTCCTAGACCTCATAACAAACATCTCCTCTAGAGACATCATTATATCGGTAGCATTCTCCATTTCTTCATGTTGCTGTTGCAACACGTCGGAGATGGTGGCCATAATGTAACATTTAGCCATCTCATCAGAAGACTCCCACTGCTGATACTCATCTCTTTGCTCCTGAGTAGATTCATTAGTAGGAGTGGATGGTTTAGGAGTGCACAAAACGAACTTATGCTTTTCAGGTTGCAACAAAAGCCCAATTTTCCTTTTCCATCTAACATAATTATCACCAGTTAAAGTATTGTCTTTAAGGATGTTGATTAGGGATGGGGTCATGATTTCTGAACAATAACAAAAATTATATAAGTAAATAATCACGATAAAGCACTTTCGAATATTTATCTTGAATTAAATAAAATAATTCAATCGAAAAAATTCAACGGTGATCCAACATCCATAAATGTCACGCCTCCTTTGGGAGTTGGCATTATTTACTAGTTTGACTAGGCCCAACCTAATTGTTAACATGACAACCAACGTTTTCAATTTTAGCCTTGCAATTTTACTAACAAGAACTCTTGGGAGGATATTAATAAAATTTCATTGAGTGTGTTACCAAGTTATCGACCTTCAATATAATCCCTCACGAATATCCCTCCTTTAGGAGTAGATATCGTTTGGGCTAATTGTCTAGTCTATTCTTGTAAGGAAGTATCTTGCTAAATTCCATTCATGAATACCTCTTGGAAGGTTATTACATGAAACATAAAGCTCAACTAAACTTGGAGGCCGTAGGTGTTCCAAAACACCTTCTCCCACTCAATTGTTTAAGGTGTGTGATCGAATTCTAAAAAATGATTTACCAAGTTATCTAGATGCCAATTTAGATACTTAAACCATTCAATGCATGTTCATACCAAAAGAGATATATGAGTGGCACTCCTATTCTATATGACATGTTATCAAACAATGACAAACATTGCAATATTTACAAAAATATAAATAGCTATAATTTTGGTCCATCCTCAAAAAAACAAGTAAATTACATATGTCTTGGAATACAAAAACTCCTTTCTTGGCGAACAAGTCTTCGCACGACCTTCGTCGTTTGGACTCCCTCGGCTGCCTCTCATGGGTGTGCGCACCCTTGACCCTTACTCATAGGCATGCGCATGCCACAAACCAATAAAGGGCTGCCATGCGCAGCCCATGGCTTCCATAGGGCTGCCGTGCGCAGCCCATGCCACACCAAACGTGGCTGCGTGCTCTTCACACGCACGTTCGTTGCTATAGCTCGCACGATCCCAAACTTGTTTCGGTTGCTCCCAATTGTTCAAACCATTGAGTCTTCGATACTTGAATATATTACAGAAGAATTTAAAATAAAAAAAATGCTGCAGTTTTTTTTATTACAACAAATGCAGTTTTTTTTAATTACAACAACAAAATAATAAAAAAAACTTAGCAACTATCAAGAAAGTAATTATGGCGATAATAGACCACCCTTCTTGTTACAATCACAAAACAAAATACATTGAAATTCTAGGACCAAAATTGAGCAATAACAAACCACATATTAAACATATATATATATCCATACATTCCAATGTAAATATATATGCGAATAACTAGAGTGTCATCTCTTTCTAAAACATGCATATATACAATAAAAAGAAAAAGATTCCCGAACACATACATCAATTAATAAGGGGTACAACCAGGCTCTGACACCAATTGTAGGGAAAATAAAACCCCGCGCAGCGGAAGCGTGAGAAAATTTATTAAAATTAGGTTTTGCATTTAAATAAAAAATTTCCCTTTTATGCAACGAGAACCTTAACCCTAGATTAATTTACATATATAAAAGTATCGTACCTTTTCCTCATGACGATTGAACAAGCACCGAATTGATTCCGCAAGATCTTCCAATCCAATCACGAACGTGAATCACCTAGGAGTGTGGGCTCCCTTTCTTTAAATTGTATACCTGAGGATGGAGACAAACAAAATCTTTTCTTTGTTAATTACAGATATCCTCCGAGAGAAAAATCCAAGAACGTCTGGTCACTTGTGAATTATCAATCTACTTGATTGAAACTCGCGTGAACCCGATTTGATTTTGTACATAAAACCCTTTTGATGTAAAGGATACTAGTATACTATCAAAAACAAAACGTTCTCTTTTTCTCTTTTCTCTTTGACCAAATTCCACACCCTATATCTTAGAGTTGATTGAATTTTGTCTAGTGTAAAATACTAAATGTTTCTCTCTCAAAGTTCTCTCTTAGAAAACACATAGGTTGGTCGAAATTTTTACTCTAAGAATCTTAGGGCTGGCCGAAATTCATTGGATATAGATTAGGATCACAAATCCTTTCCTAAGAAGGATTTACTTAGTAGTTAAGAATCCTTTCCTTAGGTAGATTTACTTGGTGGTTAAGAATCCTTTTCCAAAAGGAATTCTATCCTCAACCAAGACTTCTAATCCAACTCAATATTGCATTTGTAACCATATTAAAGACTTCCTAATTTGATTAGATAAATAATTCATTTTATTTATCTACTTATCAAACATAGTCTTTAATATTAATTATACTACCAACAATAGTATAATTTTAGGAGACCAACTCCTACTAGGAAAAAGATTTTGACTTTTAATTGAATAATTAATTAATCAACAAATTAATTAATTAATTTCCATTTAATTAAATACTAAAATAAAAATAATATAATTAAGCTATACTTAATTAGCCTTGCCTCCCAACACATGTATATGGACTATATATTATTTTTCTTATTTTATTAAATCCATTAGACCTTAATAAAAAGTCCACAAGTGAACTAGACCTATTCTTACAAAAATAAACAAGTTCACATGCTTTAATACAATTCTAGATGGACCCGTAAATTGGTCCGGTAGAATATATCAAGTGATCCATGCAAGTTCGTGAGGATTGAGGATCTTGGCGGGCTATCTAAATTTAAGCTCCAGTAGACACAATCCAATCACAATCAACAAATGATTCACTTAGGTCTGATCTATTTAATTTTAGTTCATTCCACTAAAGAACTAAAATTGAACTCTTAAATAAAGATAGAATAAGTTGATGTTACTCATTCATACCCCAGACATGTTTTCGAGCTTGTATGCCGCATTTCGGACCACTACCTTTATTAAGTGAGGTCCTTCCCAGTTTTGTCCAAGGACCCCGTCTGACCTCTTCCTGGTATTCAAGGTTACTTTCCTGAGAGCTAGGTCTCCTTCCTTAAAGTTTCGAGCTTTAACTCTCCTGTTAAAGTACCTAGTGATCCTGCTCTGGTAAATTGCTACTTTCCCAGCTACTTGATCTTATTTCTCTTCCAAGAGATCTAAGCTAGCTAGGAGCTTATCCTTTTTGCTTCTTCGTTCGAAATGTTGAACTTTGAAGGAGGTTAATTTATGCTTTATGGGAAGAAATGCTTCAACCCCTAAGGTTAATGAATAGGGTGTTTCTTCGGTGGTTGTTCTCCTTGTAGTACGATAATCCCAGAGAACCTCAGAAAGCTCTTCGACCCTTATACAACTTCTCTGCTGTAACTTCTTTTTTAACAGTTTCTTGATAGTCTTAATGATGCATTCTACTAACCCGTAAGTCTGAGGGTAGGCTATTGAAGCAAATCTAAGGTCAATTCTCAAGCCTTGTCAAAAGTTCTTGAATCGGTCATGTAACACCCAAATTTTCAGGCCCAATTGAAAGGCCCAATTTGAAAAAAAAAATGGGATAAGCGTGAAGCAGAAAAGGCATCAGGTGAGTAAGCCAAGTGAACTGCATGGCTGACAGACAGTTGTGAGCTTGGTTAATTAGCTCACAACTTCATCTGTGTCCTTTCATAAGTATATATATATGTGGATAAATGTTGTGAGAGCTAGAAAGCAGTAGAATCAAGCGGAAGAAAGGAAAGAGAAGAAAAGAGAAAAGTTAGTGAAGCTCTCGTAATTTCAGATTTCAGTTGATTCTTCTTTGATATCCAGTTTCTAATTGGATCTTGTGATTGATAGGGAAAGAAGATGAAGGGAACCTAGCATACTCAGTCTAAGATAAGCTTGACGTCTAAGTTATGAGTGAATTAAGTTTCAGTTCTGTTTTTAACTCAAGTTTACAGTTTTATGCTTTAATTGCTGCAAATCATTTTAAACTTTTTATTATTTTTTATGATTGATGGTGAGTATACAGAGAACCGAATATATATATTTATGCTTATATTAGCATTTAGAAACAGTATATTATTTTTATGAATTATCAAGAAGAGATTATGATTTCTATAAAAGCACCATGTACCCTTTCCCAGTTATGATTATGGTTGGCTTTTGGGGCCGTTCTATACATGTGTATGTCATAAGTCGCTCTGCATGTGCATGACCAGAGAAAGAGTAATAGAGTCGCTCTGCACTTGTATGACCAGAGAGTCGCTCTGCCCGAGCATGACCAGAGAAAGAGTAATTGAGTCGCTTTGTTCGGGTATGACCAGAAGTTATTCATGACTGCGTTTGCCCAAAGTATTTCGGCTTACGTATGGAGGATATCCCCGGTATGAATTTGGTGAAGATTAAGATTTTATAAAGTATTTATTCTTGTTCAGCAAAGAGAAGCATTCAGTTTATTCAGCACGAAAGTAGATATATTATCTTATACCATTATTACTGAATGCTTATTGTAAAGAGGTTTAGAAAAGTGTTTTTAAAAAGTTTTCATTCACTCACTGGGCATTAGCGCTCATCCTTTCACTCTTAAATATTTATCCAGGTAGTTGCTCCGTTGTGCGGACTCAGAAGTTTTGAGGTGGGCCACTCGATGACATCATGAAGCATAAAAGTCATGCATTTTAAATTTTCATATACATATTTAAAAATATGAGGTCGGCATGATTGGGACGGTCGGCATGGTCGAGACGATAGGTATGGTCGGGACGGTAGATATGGTCGGGATGGTAGGCATGGTCGGGACGTGGTCATATTTCTACTCGGTCTATTCAGCCTAACTCGGCCCACTTGACCTACTCGGCCCACTTGACCTACTCGGCCCACATGGCCTATTCGGTCTACTTGGCCTACTCGGATTTCTTACTCGGCCTGTTCAGTTTTCCACTCGGGATGGACTGGTTTCTTAGATTTTAAAGTGGTCGGTTTTTGGTCCGAACGGTCATTTTTGATAAACTTTTTGTAACGGACGAAAATTTATGTAAAGAAATTATAATTATGTACATTTTGTACTCTCTAGTATTCTTCTCACATTTTATTTGATTCAAACAAGTATTTCCGAATTGAGATTTCAGCAGAAAGTCCTTTTATTATGCTAGAGAATGTAGAGCCCATAGGGTTTCCCTTGTACTCAAGAGAGGAGTCGGGGCAGCCCACAGGGCCTCCCTCGTACTCAAAAGAGAGGAGTCGAGGTGGGTCCTGTCAACTTGGTATCAGAGCCCATGGTTTATAATTTCTTAGACCATAGAATAATTGTTTGCATTTAGTTTCATGCATTTAAGCATAACTTTGATTTTGTAACAGCATCATGCGTCGAGTTGGCCGCCTTCGCACAAGACCAGTAGCTGACCTTGGAGAGAGGAGTGGTAACCAAGGTGAAAACGAGATAGAATCACACCTTCAACCACCTATAGCTCAACCTCATGTACCAGAACCTAGGGAGGAACCAATGGATAGAATTGCAGAACTATTAACTGCGATGGTTCAACACCAAACGCGTGTGACAGAGAATTCTATTGAGCGTGTACGAAAGTTGGGAGCTACGAATTTTGATGGAACAGGAGATCCAGATAGTGCTAGTTCCTGGTTGAATGAGCTGGAATGGGTATTTGAAGTTATGAGGTGCACAGATGAGCAAAAGGTCTCTTTTGCTACGTTTTTGCTAAAAGATAAAGCATATGATTGGTGGGCCTCAGTTCAACGAACAACTCCCGAAGGAATTACTTGGGAGGATTTTAAGAAACAGTTTAATGATCATTATTATCCCCGTTTCTATCAAGATTTGAAAAGAGCTGAATTTTTCAAACTAGTACAGGGATCTATGACAGTAGAAGAGTATGAAAAGAAATTTACAGAACTTTCAAAGGGTTGCTCCATATGTAGTCGTTGATGAAGAAAATAAGTGTAGAAAATTCAAAGATGGCCTTCGATATGAAATTAAGACAATAGTGACTACTTCTGGACATGTTGAGTTTGGTAAGTAGTTTGAAGCTGCATTGAAAGTGGAGAGAGGCCTTAGTGACTCTCGCAAATTTGAACAACAGAAGCAAAAGCGCAGTAACTGGTCAGTAGGAGGCTCTTATGGCAAAATGACTAAGGCAATAGGCAGTTTTTCAGGTCAGACTAGTAATTATCAACAGAGTCGTGGACCTGGTTCTAGCCAAGCCTCAGTCCAGCAGCCAATGGGTAGTCGGCAACCGAGTGTTAGTACCGGTAGAAGTTGGCGTCCTCTATGTTCGACTTATAGAAAGCACCATGATGGTGAGTGTTATTTGGGGAGATCAGATTGTTATCAATGTGGGCAACCTGGTCATTTAAAAAGAAATTGGCCCGAGTTAGTCCAGGCAGGTAATGAAGAGAGGAAGATAGGTTTTCAACCAATGCAAAGTGGCCCTAGTCAGATGCAAGAACAAAGAGGATCCCGAGTAGAAGGATCTACAACTACAGGGAAAACCCAAGCAATCGCAGCATGGGTTGGAGGCAACCAACAGAGAGGTCAGTCGGGTAGACCTCGTACTCAGGCAAGGGTTTTTGTTATGACCCAGCAAGATGTCGAGACCACTCCAGATGTCGTTACAGGTACGTTAACAATTTTTGGCCACGATGCTCATATCCTCATTGATCCTGGATCTACTAATTCTTTTGTATCTCGATCTTTTATGGTGTATGTGGATGTAGAATTAAGACCATTAGATTCTAGTATAGTAGTGGCTACACCTACCGGTGAATCGTTTTTGGCTGAGAATATATATAGAAACAGTAAGGTCATAGTCGGTAAGCATGAGCTACATGTTGATTTGATCCCGCTTGATATACATGATTTTGATGTTATTTTGGGAATGGATTGGCTAGCTATACACCATGCTACTGTAGATTGTTTTCAAAAATATTTAAAATTTACACTTCAAGGAGAATCGGATGTTATTTTCTATGGTGAACCTCGGATTCTTCCTTCTTGTGTTATATCTGCTATTACTGTCAGACGGTTGCTCAGGAAACAATGTTCAGATTATCTGGCTTATGTAATTGATACTCGGGATCGTGAGGTAAAACTAGAAGATATATCGGTGGTAAAGAAATTTCCAGATGTATTTCCTGAAGATCTTCATGGATTACCACGAGACAGAGATATTGAGATTGTGATAGATTTGGTCTCAGGCACAACTCCGATTTCTATTCCACCTTATAGAATGGCTCCAACAGAATTGAAAGAGTTGAAGATTCAATTAGAAGAATTGGTGAACAAGAATTTTATTAAACCTAGTGTGTCACCATGGGGAGCGCCGGTTCTGTTTGTTAAGAAGAAAGATGGAACATTTCGTTTATGCATCGATTACCGGCAATTGAATAAAGCAACGGTGCGTAATAGATACCCACTTCCACGTATTGATGACTTATTCAATCAACTTCAGGGAGCAAAGGTATTCTCCAAAATAGATTTGCGAACAGGTTATCACCAATTGAGGATTAGAAACTGTGATATACCAAAGACCGCTTTCAGAACTCGTTATGGGCATTATAAGTTTCTAGTTATGCCTTTTGGATTAACAAATGCTCCAGCAGTTTTTATGGATTTGATGAATAGAGTATTTCATCATTATCTAGACAAATTTGTTATCGTGTTCATTGATGACATTTTGATCTATTCGAAAGATGAGATGGAGCATGCAGGATATTTAGAGATTATTCTAAAAGTCTTGAGAGAGAATCAACTTTATGCCAAATTTAGTAAGTGCCAATTCTGGCTCGATAGAGTTACATTTTTTGGGCCATGTGATTTCTAGTGATGGTATTTATATTGATCCTCAAAAGGTTGAAGCTATAGTGAATTGGGAACGACCAGTTAGTGTGACTGAAATTAGAAGTTTCTTGGGTTTAGCAAGTTACTATCGAAGATTTGTAGAGGGATTTTCTAAAATAGCTTCACCATTAACAAGATTAACTCAGAAGGATGTGAAGTTTGAGTGGTCAGAAGCTTGTGAAAAGAGTTTTCAAGAACTCAATGAGAGATTGACTTCTGCTCCAATACTTGCTCTTCCAACCGGAAGTGATGGATTTATGGTTTACAGTGATGCATCTAAACATGGTTTGGGTTGCGTTTTGATGCAACATGGGAAAGTGATAGCTTATGCATCAAGACAATTAAAGAAGCATGAACAGAATTACCCAACCCATGATCTAGAACTTGCTGCAGTGGTGTTTGCATTAAAAATTTGGAGGCATTACTTATATGGGGTCACTTGTCAGATTTATACAGATCATAAAAGCTTGCAGTATCTTTTCACTCAGAGAGAACTGAATCTGAGACAAAGAAGATGGATTGAATTGATTAAAGATTATGATTGTACGATTGAATATCATCCTAGTAAGGCAAATGTGGTGGCAGATGCACTCAGTAGAAAGTCTTCAAGTTCTATGGCTCATTTGAGGATGAATTGGAAGGTAAATCATCTTCAGCTTCCATTATTAGCTGAATTAAGAATGTTGAGAGTTAAGCTGGAAGCACGAGATTGTGGAGCATTACTGGCTACCTTTCAGGTTAGACCTATTTTGATTGATCGTATACGGGAATTGCAAACTCAAGATGCTTATTTAGTTAAATTGAAGGAAGAAGTGCAGAAAAGTTTACGAGCTGATTTTGTAGTGAAAAGTGATGGTACAATGGTTCTCGGTAACAGACTGTGTGTGCCAAACATTAAGGAACTCAAGAATGAAATTTTAGAGGAAGCTCACTCTTCAGCTTATGCAATGCATCCAGGAAGTACTAAGTTGTATCGTACTTTAAAAGAGCATTACTGGTGGCAAGGTATGAAAAGAGAGATAGCAGAATTCGTCTCTAAATGTTTGATTTGTCAGCAAGTCAAGACAGAACATCAGAAACTAGCAGGACTATCACAACCACTTTCTATTCCCGAATGGAAATGGGAACATGTTACCATGGATTTTGTGGTAGGACTCCCTCGTAGTCAAAGTGGTCACGACAGTATATGGGTGATCGTTGACCGACTTACAAAGTCTGCACACTTTCTGCCAATTGGTATTACTTCCTCTCTTGACAGATTAGCCAAAATTTATGTAAATGAAATAGTTCGTCTTCATGGCGCACCAGTATCCATAGTGTCAGATAGAGATCCTCGGTTTACATTTAGATTTTGGCCTAGTTTACCAGAAGCTTTGGGAACTAGATTACATTTTAGTACCGCTTTTCATCCGCAAACTGATGGTCAATCGGAGCGTACTATTCAGACATTAAAGGATATGATTCGGGCGTGTGTGATGGACTTCAAAGGTAGTTGGGATGTACATATACCTTTGATAGAATTTGCCTACAATAACAGTTATCAGGCTAGTATCGAAATGGCACCTTATGAAGCTCTGTAAGGAGAAAATGCAGAACACCGGTGTGTTGGGAAGAAGTAGGCGAGAGAAAGTTTTTAGGTCTTGAACTTGTTCAAGTCACAACAGAAAAGATCAGAATAATCAGAGACAGATTAAAGTTTGCTCAAGATAGGCAGAAAAGCTATACAGATAAGCGGAGAAGGGAACTTGAATTTAAAGTAGGTGACTATGTATTCCTACGAATTTCGCCTTGGAAAGGTATACTTTGATTTGGAAGACGTGGTAAGTTAAGTCCACGATACATTGGTTCGTATGAGATCATTGCCCGAGTAGGAGTAGTGGCATACCGTTTAGCGTTGCCTTCAGAACTTTCGAGAATTCATGATGTAATTCATGTTTCTATGCTTCGAAAATATATAGTCGACCCCACGCATGTTTTAACCAAGAAACCAGTGAAGTTAAGAGAAGATTTAACTTATGAAGAGGAACCTATTGAGATTCTAGATAGAAGGGAACAAGTATTACGTACAAAGGTCATTCCTCTTGTAAAAGTGTTATGGAGAAATCATGCTGTGGAAGAGGCGACTTGGGAACATGAAGATCAGATGCGGACTTAGTATCCCCATCTGTTTCGGCTAAGTAAATAAATTTCGAAGACGAAATTTTTATATGGAGGGGTGAATTGTAACACCCAGTTTTTCAGGCCCAATTGAAAGGCCCAATTTGAAAAAAAAAATGGGATAAGCGTGAAGCAGAAAAGGCATCAGGTGAGTAAGCCAAGTGAACTGCGTGGCTGACAGGCAGCTGTGAGCTTGGTTAATTAGCTCACAACTTCAGTTGTGTCCTTTCATAAGTATATATATATATGAGGATAAATGTTGTGAGAGGTAGAAAGCAGTAGAATCAAGCGAAAGAAAGGAAAGAGAAGAAAAGAAAAAAGTTAGTGAAGCTCTCGTAATTTCAGATTTCAGTTGATTCTTCTTTGATATCCAGTTTCTAATTGGATCTTGTGATTGATAGGGAAAGAAGACGAAGGGAACCTAGCATACTCAGTCTAAGATAATCTTGACGTCTAAGTTGTGAGTGAATTAAGTTTCAGTTCTATTTTTAACTCAAGTTTACAGTTTTATGCTTTAATTGCTGCAAATCATTTTAAGCTGTTTATTGTTTTTTATGATTGATGGTGAGTATACAGAGAACCAAAAATATATATTTATGCTTATATTAGCATTTAGAAACAGTATATTATTTTTATGAATTATCAAGAAGAGATTATGATTTCTATAAAAGCACCATGTACCCTTCCCCAATTATGATTATGGTTGGCTTTTGGGGCCGTTCTACACATGTGTATGTCATAAGTCGCTCTGCATGTGCATGACCAGAGAAAGAGTAATAGAGTCGCTCTGCACTTGTATGACCAGAGAGTCGCTCTGCCCGAGCATGACCAGAGAAAGAGTAATTGAGTCGCTCTGTTCGGGTATGACCAGAAGTTATTCATGACTGCGTTTGCCCAAAGTATTTCGGCTTACGTATGGAGGATATCCCCGGTATGAATTTGGTGAAGATTAAGATTTTATAAAGTGTTTATTCTTGTTCAGCAAAGAGAAGCATTCAGTTTATTCAGTTTATTCAGTTTATTCAGCACGAAAGTAGATATATTATCTTATACCATTATTACTGAATGCTTATTGTAAAGAGGTTTAGAAAAGTGTTTTTAAAAAGTTTTCATTCCCTTACTGGGCGTTAGCGCTCATCCTTTCACTATTAAATATTTATCCAGGTAGTTGCTCGGTTGTGCGGACTCAGAAGTTTTGAGGTGGGCCACTCGATGACATCATGAAGCATATAAGTCATGCATTTTAAATTTTCATGTACATATTTAAAAATATGAGGTCGGTATGGTCGGGACGGTAGGCATGGTCGGGATGGTAGGCATGGTCGGGACGTGGTCAGATTTCTACTCGGTCTGTTCAGCCTAACTCGGCCCACTTGACCTACTCGGCCCACATGGCCTATTCGGTCTACTCGGCCTACTCGGATTTCTTACTCGGCCTGTTATGTTTCCCACTCGGGATGGACTGGTTACTTAGATTTTAAAGTGGTCGGTTTTTGGTCCGAACGGTCATTTTTGATAAACTTTTTATAACGGATGAAAATTTATGTAAAGAAATTATAATTATGTACATTTTGTACTCTCCAGTATTCTTTTCACATTTTATTTGATTCAAACAAGTATTTCTGAATGGAAATTTCAGCAGAAAGTCCTTTTATTATGCTAGAGAATGTAGAGCCCATAGGGTTTCCCTTGTATTCAAGAGAGGTGTAGAAGCAGCCCATAGGGTCTCCCTCGTACTCAAGAGAGAGGAGTCGGGGTGGGTCCTATCAACTTGGTATCAAACTGCTTACCGAGGTCTGCTACAATGACAAGAGAGGTACTGAATCTGCAAACTACATTCTTTTTGATAAACCTTGTCATATTCTCTTCCGATATCTGGGACCGTGGTCCAGCTTCGACCCACCTCATGAAATAGTTCATAGCCACAATAGCATGTTTGGCTTGTCCAGGAAAGATTAGAAGTGGACCAATGAGGTCGACCCCCCACATTGCAAAGGGGTAAGGCGAGCTGAGGGATGACAGGCGTTCCGTTGGGAGGTGGGTCAAGTTGGAGGTCTTTTGGCATGTTTTACAGGATTGTATAAAGCTCTTCGAATTTTAATGGATAGTTGGCCAATAATATCCATGCGGAGTACCTGATATGCCAACGCTGCACCACAATTTTGGTCTCCACAGCAGGTGGTAGCCCCGACCAGGGCATCAGGAGAGTTATCTAGCTATATCCTAGTCTAGAGATTTGGTTGACAACTATGCTCTTGCACTCAGATCCTTCTTGAGGGTGGTAGCCCGACCAAGGCATCAAGGATAGTGAGGGGGCTTTCCAGGCTAATCTCCGGTCTTTAAGGTGTTTTTGTCGGACTTACCCATGTAGATCCTTATCGAATATGGAGAAATCATAGTGGAATATAATTGAAGATGGAGAAAGCAGACTTTATTAATAACAAATGAAGTACATTATAGATGAGGATTTCCTTAAAATCCAAATGGAGGTAGCCTGCTCCTTAGTTCCTTATTTAGGGGTAAAATTTTCTCAGGTGATCTGCGTTCCAATTGTGGTCGATAGGGCATCCATCCATGTTTTCGAGCTTGTATGCCCCATTTCGGACCACTACCTTTATTAAGTGAGGTCATTCCCAGTTTTGTCCCAGAACCTTCTTGGTATTCAAGGTTACTTTCATGAGAATTAGGTCTCCTTCCTTAAAGTTTTAAGCTTTAACCCTCCTGTTAAAGTACCTAGTGATCCTGCTTTGGTAAATTGCTACTTTCCCAGATACCTGATCTTATTTCTCTTCCAAGAGATCTAAGATAGCTCGAAGATTATCCTCATTGCTTTTTCGTTCGAAATGTTGGATTCTGAAGGAGGTTAATTTATGCTCGATGGGAAGAACTGCTACAACCCCAAAGATTAATGAGTAGGGTGTTTCTGAGGTGGTTGTTCTCCTTGTAGTACGGTAAGCCTAGAGTACCTCAGAAAGCTCTTCGACCCTTATACAATTTCTCTACTGTAACTTTTTTTTAACAGCTTCTTGATAATCGTATTGGTGGATTCTACTAACCTGTTAAACTGAAGGTGGGCTATTGAAGCAAATCTAAGGTTGATTCTCAAGCCTTGGCAAAAGTCCTTGAATCGGCCGTTATCAAGCTGCTTGCCGAGGTCGGCTACAATGACAAGAGAGGTCCCGAATCTGTAAACTACGTTGTTTTTGATAAACCTTGTCATATTCTCTTCCGATATCTGGGACAGTGGTCCAGCTTCGACCCTCCTCATGAAATAGTCGATAGCCATAATAACATGTTTGGCTTGTCTAGGAACGGTTAGAAGTGGACCAATAAAGTTGACCCCCCATTAAGCAAAGGGGTAAGGCGAGCTAAAGGATGACAGAAGTTCCGCTGGGAGGTGGCTCAAGTTGGAGGTCTTCTGGCATGGTTCACAGGATTGCATAAAGCTATCCGAATCTTAATGGATAGTTGGCCAATAATACCCTATGCAGAGTACCTGATATGCCAACGCTTCACGACCAACGTGGTTTCCACAGCGGGTGGTTGCCCGACCAAGGCATCAGGAGAGCTTTCTAGCTTTATCCTGGTCTCAAGAGTTGGTTGGCAACTATGCTCTTACACTCAGACTCTTCTTCGGGCTGGTAGCCCGACCAAGGCATCAAGAATAGCAAGGGGGCTACCCCGGGTAATCCCTGGTCTTTAAGGTGTTTATATCAGACTTACCCATGTAGATTCTGGTCGGAAATGGAGAAATTATAGTGGAATATAATTGAAGATAGGGAAAACAGACTTTATTGATAAAAAAATGGAGTACATTATTGACGCGGATTTCATTAAAATCTAAATGGAGGTAGCCTACTCCTGAGTTCCTTATTTAGGGGTAAAATTTCCTCAGGTGATCTGCGTTCCAGTTGTGGTCGATAGGGCGTCCATCCATGTTTTCGAGCTTGTATGCCCCATTTCGGACCACTACCTTTATTAAGTGAGGTCTTTCCCAGTTTTGTCCTAGGACCCCGTCTGACCTCTTCCTGGTATTCAAGGTTACTTTCCTGAGAACTAGGTTTCCTTCCTTAAAGTTTCGAGCTTTAACCCTCCTATTAAAGTACCTAGTGATCCTGCTCTGGTAAATTGCTACTTTCCCAGCTACGCGATCTTATTTCTCATCCATGAGATCTAAGCTAGCTCGGAGCTTATCCTTATTGCTTCTTCGTTCGAAATGTTCAACTCTGAAAAAGTTTAATTTATGCTCAATGGGAAGAGCTGCTTCAACCCCAAAGGTTAATGAATAAGGTGATTCTCCGGTGGTTGTTCTCCTTGTAGTACGGTAAGCCCAGAGGACCTCAGAAAGCTCTTTGACCCTTCTACAATTTCTCAGTTGTAACTTATTTTTTAACAGCTTCTTGATAGTCTTGTTGGTGCATTCTACTAACCCGTTAGTCTGAGGGTGGGCCATTGAAGCAAATCTATTGTCGATTCTCAAGCCTTGGCAAAAGTCCTTGAATCGGCCGTTATCAAACTGCTTGACGAGGTCTGCTACAATGACAAGAGAGGTTCCGAATCTGCAAACTACGTTGTTTTAGATAAACCTTGTCATATTCTCTTCCGATATCTAGGATAGTGGTCCAGCTTCGACCCACCTCGTGAATTAGTCGATAGCCACAATAGCATGTTTGGCTTATCTTGGAACGGTTAGAAGTGGACCAATGAGGTCGAGCCCCCACATAGCAAAGGGGTAAGGCGAGCTGAGGGATGACAGACGTTCCGCTGGGAAATGGTTCAAGTTGGAGGTCTTTTGGCATGGTTCACAGGATTGGATAAATCTCTTCGAATCTTAATGGATAGTTGGCCAATAATACCCCATGCGGAGTACCTGATATGCCAAAGCTTCACTACCAACGTGGTTTCCACCGCGGGTGGTAGCCAGTAGCAATAGGGCTATTTAGCTATATCCTGGTCTCAAGATTTGGTTGGTAACTTTGCTCTTACACTCAGACCCTTCTTATGGCTGGTAGCCTGACCAAGGCATCAAGGATAGCGAGGGGGCTTCCCAGGCTAATCCCTGGTCTTTAAGGTGTTTATGTCGGACTTACCCATGTAGATCCTTGTCGGATATGGAGAAATCATAGTGGAATATAATTGAAGATGGAAAAAGCAGACTTTATTGATAAAAAATGGAGTACATTATTAACGAGGATTTCATTAAAATATAAATGGAGGTAGCCTGCTCCTTAGTTCCTTATTTAGGGGTAAAATTTCCTCAAGTGATCTGCGTTCCAGTTGTTGTCGATAGGGCATCCATCAATGTTTTCGAGCTTGTATGCCCCATTTCGGACCACTACCTTTATTAAGTGAGGTCTTTCCCAGTTTTGTCCCAGGACCCCGTCTGACCTCTTCCTGGTATTCAAGGTTACTTTCCTGAGAACTAGGTCTCCTTCTTTAAAGTTTTGAGCTTTAACCCTCCTGTTAAAGTACCTAGTGATCCTGCTTTGGTAAATTGCTACTTTCCCAGCTACCCGATCTTATTCCTCTTCCAAGAGATCTAAGCTAGCTTGGAGCTTTTCCAAGAGATCTAAGCTAGCTCGGAGCTTATCCCCGTTGCTTCTTCATTCAAAATGTTGGACTCTGAAGGAGGTTAATTTATGCTCGATGGGAAGAACTGCTTCAACCCCAAAGGTTAATGAATAGGGTTTTTCTCCGGTGGTTGTTCTCTTTGTAGTATGGTAAGCCCAGATGACCTCGAAAAGATCTTCGACCCTTATACAATTTATCTGCTATAACTTCTTTTTTAAAAACTTCTTGATAGTCTTATTGGTGGATTCTACTAACCCGTTAGTCTGAGGGTGGGCTATTGAAGCAAATCTAAGGTCGATTCTCAAGCCCTGGCAAACGTTATTGAATCGACCGTTATCAAACTGCTTGCCGAGGTCGGCTACAATGACAAGAGAGGTCCTGAATCTGCAAACTACGTTGTTTTTTATAAACCTTGTCGTATTCTCTTTCGATATCTGGGACAGTGGTCTAGCTTCGACCCACCTCATGAAATAGTCAATAGCCACAATACCATGTTTTGCTTGTCCAGGAACGGTTAGAAGTGGACCAATGAGGTTGACCCCCCATTAAGCAAAGGGGTAAGGCGAGCTGAGGGATGACAAACGTTTCGCTGGGAGGTGGCTCAAGTTGGAGGTCTTTTGGCATGGTTCACAGGATCGCATAAAGCTCTTCAAATCTTAATGGATAGTTGGCCAATAATACCCCATGCAGAGTACCTGATATGGTATCGCTTCAGCACCAACATGGTTTCCATATTCTCCATAGTGAACCTCTTTTAATGCCCATTGTGCATCATTAGGATGTAAGCAACGAAGCAGGAGAAGGGACCTGCCCCTCCTGTAGAGGTGCCTGCATAACAAGCAGTATCAAACTGAGAGCCTCTTGATTCTTCTGGCTTGATCAGGCTCTGAGGGAAGCCTTCTTTCTTAGAGATAAACTACTATGGGATCTATCCAGCATCATTGTCGATCCAAGACATAAATCTTTGCACCTGTTACTATGCTTGGTTGGGAGATCACTTGGAGAGGAACTCCCTATGGCAAGGCCTGGCCACCATTAGCAACTATCTTAGCAAGTACGTCAGCTCAATGGTTATGTTACCGAGGGACCTACTCGATCTTATACCCCTTAAACTTCTTTGTAAACAGCTGAACTAGGTTCAGATATGCGTTCATGTTATCCTCTTTTTCCTGATATTCCCCAAGACCTAATTGACTATAAGTAATGACTCACTCTTGACCTGCAAGTAATCAACCCCGAGCTCGGTGACCACCGTCACTCCGGCTAGGAGAGCTTCGTATTCTGCCTCATTGTTAGTGGCCTTGAACTCGAATATGAAAGAGTGGCAACACTCAGCTTACTCCGGGTCTATTAGAACTATACCCTCTCCTCCTCCGGCTTGCCCTGACTCTCCGTCAGTGTAGAGGGTCAATGATTTGCAACCTTACGGCCAGCTGTCGAACTCTGGAGTTTTCTTAGGAGCTATATCTGTTGTTGTAGAGGTCGCTTGGCCCGGAAGAACTTAGAGCTCTGCCACAAAGTTGCCAAAGCCTGGGCTTTATTTACAGTTTTAGGCTTATACCTTAAATCAAGCTGAGTAAGCTCTAATGCTAAATAAAACAATCTTCCGGACACATCCAGCCTTTGCAAGAATTGACAGAGGGGTTGGTCTATCATTATTGCTATTGAGTGAGCTTGAAAGTAGGGACAGAGGTTCCTTGCCGAAGTCACCAAGGTAAAAGCGAGCATTTCCAGAAGGGTATAATTTTTTTCTGGCTTGGTTAGAGCATGACTCATGTAGTAGATAGGCCGTTGGACCCTATCTCCACATTCCTTGACTAAGGCCCCACTTACTGTAGTCTCTGAAACGGCCAAGTATATTTACAGCTCTCATCCAGGACTTAGCTTAACTAGTAGCAGAAGGCTTGACAGATATTTCTTCAATGCTTGAAAAGCTTATTCACTCCCATGGTCCCATTTCATGTTTATTCCCAGCTTAATGGCTTTGAAGAATGAGAGACATTTATTGGTACACCGAGAAATGAACCCGTTGAGTGCTGCTACCTACTCGGTCAAGACTTGAACCTGTTTAAGTGACGTGGGGGGACTCTAGATCCAGGATAGCCTTAATCTTTTTCGGGTTAGCCTCTATGCCTCTTTCATGAACCATGAACCCAAAAACTTCCCCACGGTTACCTCAAAGGTGCATTTGAAAGGGTTCAATGTCATCTGTTTCTCTCTTAAGATAGTGAAAGTTCTACGAAGGTTGTCAAGATAGCTCTCAACGGTTGATGACTTGGTGATCATGTCGTTGATGTACACCTTCATTGATTTTCCAATTTTGGGCTTGAACAACCGATTGACCAACCGTTGATATGTAGCTCCCGCGTTCTTAAGCCCAAACGGCATCACCTTATACCAATTCAAACCCCGTCCGGTGATGAAACTAATCTTTTCCTGGTCAGCGGGGTGTATCATAATCTGGTTGTATCCTAAAAATGTATTCATGAAGCTCAAAAGCTTGTTTCTAGATGTGGAGTTAACTAACTGATCAATTTTTGTAGAGGGAAACTGTCTTTCGGACATGCCTGGTTGAGGTCGGTATAATCGACGCACATGTTCCACTTCCCATTTACCTTCGTGACCATGACCATATTGGCGATCCATTCGAGGTAGTGTGCTTCTTTGATGAAGCCCGCTTAGGTCAATTTTTTCACTTCTTCTTGAACCGTAACATTTCTTTCGGTGTTAAAGTGATGCCATTTTTGTTTGACGGGCTTGAAGGTCAGATCAATTGCCAATCGGTGAG
The DNA here is from genome assembly GCA_032871835.1 of Dipteronia dyeriana. Lineage (NCBI taxonomy): Eukaryota > Viridiplantae > Streptophyta > Magnoliopsida > Sapindales > Sapindaceae > Dipteronia > Dipteronia dyeriana. The sequence continues at coordinate 24,826,618 of CM065297.1, read as the reverse complement.
CAACCAACGATATTGGGATCCTGGGCATCTCGTCGTGACTTCAAACGAAGATGTCACTGAATTCTTTGAGGATCCCAATCAAACCCTCTTTCACTCTCGGTTCAAGGGTGGCTTCGACTTTGACATACTTTGAAGAATCGCCCATCAGGATGGGAATCTCTTCCAGCTCATCCGTTGGATGACCGCTGGCCCATTCCCTTCTCTGCGCCTCTTCAACTGGCATCAAGAGGTCATCCTCAGGGTGATTTTTTTGGTTCTATATCTTCCAAGGTCAATACAGGTGTTGCCCCATGCTGGATCGATATTACCTGGGCAAGTTGCTTTGCTAGAGCTGTTGGGTTGGCAGACACTGCATAACATCTCATGGCTGCTTGCTGGTCACCCCGTACCTCTCCCACATTGTCTCCTACTAGGAACTTTAGGACGTTGTGGTAGATAGATATGACCCCCTTCAAGGATGACAGGAAAAGTCTTCTCAGTATCGCATTGTAGGCTGATGGGGTATCTACAACCACGAAGTCCGACATAATATTTTGGTGGAGTGGGGGATGTTCCAACAATTACTGGGAGGATCTTCGATCCCTTAAGTATGATCGAGTGCCCAGTGAATTCATATAGCGGGGTGATACAACTATTGTAACACCATTATTTCAAATTCAGTTTCTATAAAGAACCTTTGAAGAGGATGTCAACACTGCTACCTGTGTCGACGAGCACGCGATGGACCATACAGTTGGCAATCTACATTGTGACCACCGTTGGGCCATCATGAGGCTGCACAGTGTTATAGACATCTACCTCAGTAAAAATGATCTGTGACAAGTGGGAAGGGTTGGTCGGGCTCTAGTCGACCTTGAAGATACCTCGCCTTTCATCTACGAGGGATCTTCCTCGCGTGGTCTTTTCTAGAATTATTGGAGGTAACGGCCAAAGTGGGTCCTCCGTTGATGGTATGTATCACCTGGATTTGTTACATCAGATCCGCTTGTTCCTCCTTTCTCTTTTCAGCATGCTCTTGGGTCTCGACTTGTATTTCCCTTCCGATCTGAATATTGTTCCTAACCTGCTGCAAGAACTCCAACAAACACCCTTCTCTTATTAGAGCCTCGATTTGATTGCGCGGGTCATAACACTCTAAAGTGTTATGTCCCACATCTTCATGGAAGTCACAGTACTTATATCAATTTCTCCTATCAGCCAGAGCTTTCATGGGTGCAGGCTTCTGTAGTAGTCCCCTATCCAGAATGGCAAGATAAATTGTTTCACGGGATACATTTAGGGGGGTGTAATGATCATACCCTCTCTCGCTTCTAGCTATAGGGGCTACTGTCCTGGGAGGAAGGGGCGAAGTCCGCGGAGGAGTTTCCCTTCCTGGATACCTCTCTAGCTTGGGTTGAGAAATGATGAAACGGTATATCAACCTGTTGGGGGGTTGTTTTGGTTGTTCTGAGACTCTAGCTTGGGTTCCTTATTCTTTTGTCACTTTTCTATTCTCATGTCATCATGTTTTATCTTGATCTTAAACTGTTCATCGATTTCGACTTGCTCTAGAGCCCGACCGTAAGCCTCTTGGTAGGTCTTCAGAGGTCGCTTGACAAAAGATCTAAAAAGCTTGCCCACCCACAGGTTCCTCCGTTTCTCGGTGAAGACCCCCATCTAGATGACTTCCTTATGGAAGCGTTAAACATATGATCAGAGTGTCTCATTTCGGTCCTGAATCACATATTGTAAATGCATGGGGTCCTTTGGACGCGGTATGACCCCCCAGATCTGAGAGCAGAAATCTGCTGACAGCTTTGTAAACGAATATATGCTACCAGTTGCAGCTTTCTTTACCAAGTCTTCGCTTAATCAGTCAGAGTAATAGGAAACATCCTGTACATTGTAGCCCTAATGGTATTTTGGACTTCTTTTTCTGGACATAGCTCTCTAGGTGGCTCAAGGGGTCTTCTATTCTGGAGAATTTATCAGTCGGCATCTTAAATTTCAGTTGGAGCTCCGCCCACCGGATTCTTCAGGTGAAGGGAGCGTTCATCTCGCTCAACCGATCTTTCTTGTCCTCCTTGTGCTCTCCCGTCTTCATCAGTTGGACCTTTTTTTACAGCCTTGTCAGCTGATCTCTCAGGCCCATGTTCCCGGGTTTCTTTGAGTTGACCTCGGATTCCTCGCTATCAGATTCCTCCGATGAGCTGACGACCTCCATCTGATCATTTTTATGAGCGGGGTCTGCTCGGGGGCTTTTAAGGCTACCTTCTCCTATTGCCCGGGTTTCTCTCCCTAGGGCTATAGGGAAAGGGGGCTCTTGTTGTTTCCGTGGCAAGGCATTTGCTGCATATTTAACTCACCTGGTTTGGTAATGTGATTGTTTACCCAGAGCTGGGGGCATGGGCTCTAATCTACCCAGGATTGATGGTTGAAGCCCGACCCCCTCGCGGACAGATTGATGGTTCCTGGACCTGAATTTTGCTGCGGTTCTTGGATTTTTTTCCTTTCTTTGATGCCTTTTGCGTTGATGCCGCTGAAGGCTATTCCGAAGCCTCAGACTATCTCTGTGAGGAACAGAGCCTCATAGCAACTGCAAAACAATAAATTTGTAAGTATAAAAAAAAGGGTGTGGTTTGTTTCTACAGACGGGGCCAGAATGTGTTAACGGGAAATTTGCTCAAGATGAGAAATTCCAATTAATACCCTCAAGACCACTACCACATAGGTGGTGGTCGGGGTCAGTATCTTAGATATCTGACCAGTTAAGACAAAAACAAATATTGGAATGATAATGTAATGGCAAATGAGGGCTTTATTATTGATCATTCGAGGTACGAATAAATCTCTCATATACACTCACAATCTCTCTAAGGTATAATAGAAGGGTGGCAACCTCGTTCCTGTCGAATAGTAGATACAATGGTGGCTGTGTTCTGATAATAGAATTTAGGCTCTTTTCCCTCTCTTAATCTTTTTTTTTGTTGTTGTTTCCTTCTCATCTCTCCTCATCTTTCTCGTATTTATACATGGTCCAAGCCATTTGAATGGGTGTATCTCTAGCCACGATTCTCTGAATCTGTTCCCTCTTTATCGGGCGGGATCCTCTATTGAAAAGTCGTTGACTTCGAATAAATAATAGACTCAAGAATATCGCTCAAGAATATCGTTGGAGGAGATAAGTTTGTTTCCTCTTTGGAATCAATCTCTTGCCTTACACGTCCTTGGAGTTTAAAAGTTCGGTGGAGTGTAGATATGATCTTGTGTGCATTCAGGGCATGATTCTTCATAGAGGTCATCGAGTTAGGTGTTTGTTGTTTCATAGGGCGAGGTAGAACCATGCTTTAGTTCTAGTCTCATAAGCTTGGTTGGACCTTTCCCGGTCATTTGGAGCTTAAGACGTCCCTATGGACATTCATGAGGGTAGCATTAGTTTCTTCTTTCATATCTAGGTAGGCTACTAGTGTCCCCTAGCGAATTAGTGCATTGGCTATAACACGAATATGATCCACTTAAAGGTTCTCTCTTTGTATCTGGTGGGAACAGTAGGCTTTTGGAGAGGTTGGTGGGCTTCCGGTTTAGGCTACGAGTCAAATTCAACCTCGGGAAGCCTTGATCTGGAAGGAGCTCACTTTTCTTTATGCGGGGCTTCAATTTGAGTGCTTCTTGAGCTCAGAGACCTTTCCTTTCTTTTACAAGGTGGTTTTGGAGCCCGACCCCAGGAACAGATGTTCCGGGATAGGTGATCTCGAGAAGCCCGAATTCCAGTGTTCGCGTGAGGGCACGACCTGGTCGTGCCTAGCTTCATTTCTGATAGTTTTGAAGCCCGATGATCCTTCCTCGCTTTTGCAGAGTAGCTTTATGATTTGCCCGGGGTCCAATGAATGGTGAATTTTTGGCTTTAATTCGAGCTAGGATAGTGGAATATTTCTCTCTGGTCCCCTAGCCAAAATTTTCTATTAACAGAAAGAATTCTTTTTGGAAAAAGATTATTGGTCACCAAGTAAATCCACCTAAGGATAGTATTCTTACCCACAAAGTAAATCCTTCTTATGAAAGGATTTGTGATTGAATATATATATATATATATATATATATATCTCTCTTAATTTCGGCCAGCCCCAGGGAATTATAACTTGGAATTTTGGCCAGCCCTATATAATTTTAAAGAGAGACATTTTGGCCTGCCCTAGTCTTTTTAGAGAGAGAATTTGGTTACCATAAGAATTTTGGGAGAAAAATTTGTTTTGCTCTAGATAAAATTCGATCAACTCTAAGAAATAGTATGATATTCGGTAAAGAAGAAAAGGAAGAAAGAACGTTTAGTTTTCGATAGTACACTAGTAGTCTTTACATTAAAAGGTTTTGTGTACAACATCGAATCAAGGTTCACGCGAGTTTTAATCAAATTGATTGGTAATTCACAAGTGACCTACGTTCTTTATTTTCTTGTTGGAGGATTATTGTGACTAACAAAGAAGAATATTTTGTTTGTTTCCATACTCAGGTATACAATTAAAGAAATGGAGCCCACACTCCTAGGTGATTCACGTTCGTGATTGGATTGGAAGATCTTACAGATTCAATTCGGCGCTTGTTCAATCGTCACGAGAGAAAGGTACGACACTTTTATATACATCAATTAATCTAAGGTTAAGGTTCTTATTATTATAAAGGGGAAATTTTTTATTTATACCGAACCCTAATTTCCTAATATTTTCACGTTTCCGTTGCGTGATTTTCATTACTGGAGGTAGGATTGGTGCTCGAGGATGATGTAGATGCGTTTCGTGGAAGATTGGACCACCCGGTTGTGATTCTCCACCTCTAGGTACTTTCGGTCAGCGTCCAGTCTTGGTACCTGGAGCTCGATCCTGGACCCCGGTTTTGTCCTGTAGTTCCCTGACCTATATGACGAGTAAGGATGGGGGCTTGCCTGGCTTCTATGTCGGATCCTTGTCTGCTCCCGTAGGAAGGGTGCAGGAGAGCTCATCGACTCCCTTTAGATGGGTCTGGGTAGTTTCTCCCTATCTCGATATGCGGCTTTGGCATGTAGATGAGAGGATAAGAGCGCTAGGTCTACCGGGGTAGGAATCTATCCCATACACATACATACATGCATTATACAGGAGATAAAAAGGAGAAAGTCAAGTCTTATGTAGAGGGAGGTGGACTGACCAATGGGGAAAAAGTATCACTAATGATCACATGCTGAAAAACCCCGAGGCAGTATCCAGAGGAGGGAGAAATGCCATTCCTTGTATATATATATATCAAGCGGTGCTCCTAGAAGCTTACAAAGATGGCGAACTAGTAGAACGTATATGCTTTAGAGAGCCTACAATGGTAATTGAATGCTAACCAATCCCGATATGTTCTTGGGAGAGGCAATACATGTAGCTGAGATAATACTACGATAGTGACATAAGGAGAATTTAGGCGAGATGCCTTTTACACTATGGTATGAATTATTCTCTATCGTCAGGCGTCGAATCAAGCATGTCTGGGAGCCTCCAAATCAGATCTATTTATACATGTTGTCATTAAGGTTGTTACCTTGGCGTGTAAGTTGAAAATCAATAAATTGACCTCCCTTCCTTGATATACGGGATTTTCTGTTGTAGTTGATCCCGAATAATCGGTTATAGAGGATATCTTGGAGGCAAAGATTTTTGTTTCCTATTTGGACTCTCTCATTAATAGTGGCCATTAAAGAGTTAACTAATCTTCCCTTAATGGCATCGATTATATTATTATAGGGTTGACTACCTCCATTAATACGGTTGACCTCATTAAAAGGGTTGACTACCTCTATTAATACGGTTTGACTTAATTATTATGGTTGACTATCTCCATTAATACAATTTGACCTCATTAATAGGGTTGACTACCTCCATTAATACGGTTTGACCTCATTAATGGTATCATAAAATGTCATGAATGTCAACCCTCTCTTCCTACACTGTTTGGAGGTATACTCTGGTTTCGTATGTCACTTTGGCGAGGAAATATATGGAGGTTGCCTGAGGTGATGCTAGTGTAGAGGTACACTCAAGTACTGCTCTTTCTACTGAAGACTTGATTTAATCATGGCGCATATATAGTGGATCTTGCCCTAATCATGTTGGAGCTTTTTGGTGATGATGAGGCTTTACGGGCATCTTCCTTTTCTGCTCAGACAGGTTGAGATTGTACCTCGATGAGTCTAGAGGTCATTTGAAAGAAAATTTTATCACCCTGGGGGTCTCTTGGTGAAAGAAGAGATGGTAGCATGCTCCAGGAAAGTGTCGAGAGATACCTCGACCTCGGAGAGCCCAGGTCCTCCCACATCGACCTACCTTTAGGCTTTCTATCCTGGTATAGGGAGCTTGACGCGGTCACGTCGGGATTTATTTAGTGAGCCTGGATGCGTGCGAGATGCTTAGACGGTACGGCGACCTAGTCTTACTCCTACAGGATCTTGTGGTAGCTCGACCTCGGGGACCTTGATACCCTATTACTTAAGCCCGAATCCCGACCCTCACATGAAGGCTAGGAAGTGGAAAATTCTCCTTTGGTTCCTTGCCAAATTTGGCTATTAACACTACCGCAACTCGAAACGTCAATTATCTTATTAACTGGCTAATATCATTGCCCGAGTAACTTCAACTCCACAGTAATTTCAAGTGCCAAGTATCTTATTAACTGGCTAATATTATTAACCGAGTGATTTTGAAATAAAGACAAGTATCTAGTGCACTTGTACTTGCATTCCATGCTCGGTTGCTACCCCGAACATTGCATTGAGGCTCACCACGATCATACGTTTGGGTCCTTGCACATGTCACTAAAGACGTCTCCTAGTTTTGTATGTGCAAGGGTTTGCCTAATCGTTAAGCTTTGAGTTGCCTAACACAGCTACACAACTCACCGGAATATACTCGGTGGCACCCCGAGCCGTTTTCCAGAATCTGGTGTATCCAGTTTGCCTTTTGGCTAAGGTCTAAGCTTACCTTGCTCAGCTAGCATGCTCTTTAAGCTTCTCCGTCCATTCGGGTGTTTACCAAATCAATGGTCTAGAGCTTTTTATTGCATGTGCGTGCCATTTCTATTTCCCATTTATAGTCTTTTCATATATTCTTATTATCATATGTCCATAATTCTATGAATCCCGTGTCGGGTTTGTACTCATAACTCCGCAAAACTAATTGTTAATAGCAAAATTTGGTTAAAGGTCAAAGAGAAATTTTCCACTCTCCTAGCCTGAATCGAAACCCAAAGTCGACACTCATGAGACCCTGGACGGACCATAAAACTACCCCGCAGAAGCATAGAAGGATAGCTGGGCTTCAAAACTATCAGGGATGAAGCTAGGCACGACCAGGTCAAGTCCTCACGCGAACACTGGAATCCGAGCTTCTCGATACCATCTATCCAGATAACTCGATTCCTGGGGCCGAACTCCAAAACCACCCCGAGAAAGTAAGGAAGGATCGTCGAGCTCAAGAAACACTCGAAGTGAAGCCTGACAAGCAAAGGAAGCTCCCACCAGGTTAAGGTTCCCAGAGGTCAAGCTTAACCCGTAGCCTAAAACTGGAAACCCACCAACCTCTCCAGTAACCCGCTGTCTCTTCCACTATATGAGGAGTAAGAGGACCTCTAAGCGAATCAGACCCATGCTGCCTCCTAGGAATGTCTATAGGGGCGTCCATCCCAAGCTTCTAAGGACAGAACCTAAGCGTAGATCTACCTCGCTCTACGAAACAACAAGCAGATAACTCGATGACTTTCATGGAGAATCACGCCATGAATACATACAAGATCATATCCCTATTATAATGAACATTAAATTCTGCATACGTGTAAGACAAGAGTTTTTTTCCAAATAGGAAACGAACTTATCTTCACCAACAATAATCTTGAGTATGTTATTTACTCAAAGTCAACGACTTTCAAATAGCGAATCCCGCCCGATAAGGGGGGAACAGGTTCATAGGATCCTGGCAGGATATTTATAAGTTTAAACCTACTTGGACCGGATATAAATAAGGCCAAGCAGAGACGAAACAGATAGAGGCAAAAAAACAGAGCAAAAAGGAGAGAGAATTACGTAGGGCCTAAATTCTGTGATCAGAACACGACCATCGTCATATCTACTATTCGACAAGCACAAAGTTACCACATTCTTTTGTCCTAGAAAGAAGATGAGTGTATGTGAGAGATTTCTGTATACCATGAGTGATCAATAATAAAGTTCTCATTCGTCGTTGTCTTTCAAATATTCATTCCTATCTAAACAGGTTAGGTATCAAAGGTACCAACCCTGACCACCACCTCCGTGGTAGTGGTCTTGAGGGTGTTAGCTGTAATTCCTCACCCTGAGTGAATTTTCGGTTAACACTTTCTAGCGCCGTAAGTGGGAAATTCCCACACCACCAGTTTTATATTCGTAAGTTTTTTGTTTTGCAGTAGGCATGAGGCTTCGCTCCTCTTAAGGACAGCCATGCGCATCGGGTTAACTTTCCGTTACATCGACACGAAAGGTCCAGAAGAAAGAAAGAAAATTCTGGCTCTATAGCCAGTCCCAGACCATCCAGCCACTGTGCGGGCTTTGGATCCACAATGGGAAGCAAGATCACACTTGACCAACAAGCGGCGGCCTTTACAGAAAACTTCCGCCTACGGTTGCTCGCTGAGGGTGTTACTATCTAGCAAGCAAACCTTTACAATAGAAGGGAACCAAGCAGGCTCGGGACTAGGCAACCGACCTTTGATCACCTGGAACCTTTCTCTCCAGAGCCAGCTGGTAATAGAAAGGGACTCCAACCCTCGATTCAGGATAGGTTAGGGCCCTTGCCCTCCATTTCCGAAGCGTTGACGTGTTACCAACCCAGGCAAGTCAAGTCCGTGACGGACGCTCTCCCCGAGAGCGACGAGAGTTTCTTCACCCAATGACTTCAAGGAGAGGAGCCCGAGCTAGGGAGGTCGAAAGCCAGCAAAGCTCCCAAGCAGACTCCCTTTGAAGAAGGAATTCGAGTAAAGGTCGCTAGCTCGTCAGAGGGGTCTCATAGTGAGGAGACCGAGATCAACTCAAGGAAACTCGAGAGCAAGCGCCTTAGAGACCAGTTGGTAGAGCTTCAGAAAGAGGTCCAACAGATAAGGAAGGGGAAGTACAAGGAGGACAAGAAGGACCCTCTAAGTGAGATGAACACTCCCTTCTCCAGAAGGATCCTGTAGGAGGAGCACCTGCCAAAATTTAAAATGCCGACTGACAGATTCCGGGACTGAGGATCCCTTGAGCCATTTGGAGAGCTTCATTAAACAGATGAAGGTCCAGTAAATGACCAGGGCCGCTAAGTTTCGAATGTTCCCAACTACGTTGACGGATCATGCTAAGACCTGGTTTAGAAAATTATCAACTGATTTCTTCTCGCAATTCTAGGGAGTTAGGCCCAGATTAAAGGATCCAATCCATCTACAATACGTGATCCAGGAGAGAGGGAAAATCCTTCGGGCTTTTATCGAGTGTTTCCATAAGGAGGTCATCCAGATAGGGGTCTTCACCGAGAATGAAACCCTCGCCAACTTTAGAAGGAACTTGTGAGCAGGTAAACTTTTCTGGTTTTTTGCCAAAAGATCTTCAGAGACCTACCAAGAAGCCTATGATCCGGCGCTAGAGCAAATTGAAGTCGACGGGCAACTCATGGTCAATATGGAAACGACGATATGAGAGCCGTACAGCGACAGAAGAAGGAAGCTCCCAAACCCTAGCAAGCTCTGAAAAGCCAGAACAAACCCCCCCAATATGTCGATGTATCGTTTCCCATTTCTCAACCCAGGTCGAAAAGACATCCAGCAAAATGAACTATTCCAAGGGCTTCACCCCCTCCCAGGACAGTGGGCATAATAGCTCGAGATGAGAGAGGATATGATCGTTACACTCCATTAAATGTATCCCGTGAAACAATCTATCTCGCCATCAAGGACAAGGGGTTGCTAAAGAATCCTGCACCCATGAAAGCAGTATCGATAAGAGGAATCGTTATAAGTAATGCGATTTTCACGAAGACGTGGGTCACAACACCTCAGAGTGCTATAACCTGTGAAATCATATCGAGGCTTTGATAAGGGGAGGATGTTTGGTAGAATTCTTACAACAAATCAGGGATAACATTCAGACCAAAAGGGAAGTGCAAGCCGAGATCTGCGAGCATGTTGAGAAAAGAAAGAGGGAGAATGCGGATATGATGCAACAAATCCAGATAATACATATCTTCAGCGGAGGGCCAACTCTGGTTGGTACCTTCTATAATTCCAGGAAAAACCACGAAAGGAAAGTCCCTCGTATGGACGAAGAGCGGGGTATCTTCGAAGTCAACCAGAGCCCGACCAACCCCTCATAGTCGTCACAGATCATTTTCACCAAAGCGAATGTCTACAACACCGTGCAACCTCATGATAACCCCATGGTGATCACGATACAGATTGCCATCTCCATGGTTCACCGTGTGCTCGTCAACACAGGCAGCAGCGTCGACGTCCTATTTAAAGACACCCTTGAAAAGCTGAACTTGAAACAGTGGAGTTACAATAGTTGCACTACCCCACTGTATGGGTTCACTGGGGACTCAATCATACCCGTGGGGTCAAAAATCCTACCAGTAATCATTGGAGCCACACCTCTCTAGCAGAATATCATGACAGACTTCGTAGCGGTGGATACCCCATCGGCCTACAATGCTATATTTGGAAGGCCGTTTTAATCATCCTTGAAAGGGGTCCTATCCATCTACCATAACGTCCTGAATTTCCCAGTAGGAGACAAGGTAGGGGAAGTTCTGAGTGACCAACAAGCAGTTAGGAGATGTTATGCAGTGTCTTCCAGCCCGACAGCTCTAGCAAAACAACTTGCCTAGGTCACAACCATCCAAGATGGGGCAACACATTTATTGACCATAGAAGATGTAGGACCCATAAATCATCCCAAGGATGACCCTATAGTGCCAGACAAGAAGAAGAAGATAAGGGAATGGGCCAGCGGAAATCCAGTGGATAAGTTATAAGAGATGCCTATCCGAATGGGCAATCCCTCGAAGGTCGTCAAAATCGGAGCCAGCCTTGAGCAGAGAGTGAATGAGGGTTTGATCGGGTTCCTTAAAGAATTCAACGACATCTTCGCTTGGAGTCACGATAAGATGCCTGTGATCCCGGTGACTTTGGCTACTCACCAATTGACAATGGATCCAACTTTCAAGCCCATCAAACAAAAAAGGTGTCACTTCAACACTGAAAGAAATACTACGGTTCAGGAAGAAGTGGACAAATTGACCCAAGCAAGCTTCATCATAGATGCACGCTATATTGAATGGATTGCCATTATAGTTATAGTCGTAAAGGCAAATGGAAAGTGGCGAATGTGTGTCGATTATACTGACCTCAACCGGGCATGCCCGAAAGACAGTTTCCCTCTACCAAAAATTAATCACTTAGTTGATTCCACCTCCAGAAATAAGCTCATGAGCTTCATGGATGCATTTTCATGATACAATCAAATTATGATGCACCCCACCGATAAAGAACACACCAGTTTCACCACTGGACGAGGTCTGTATTGCTATAAGGTGATGCCTTTCAGACTTAAGAACGCAGGAGCTACATACCAACGGTTAGTCAATCGGTTGTTCAAGCCAGAAATTGAAAGATCAATGGAGGTGTACATCGACGACATGATCATTAAGTCATCAACCTTTGACAGCCATCTTGACGACCTTCACAGGACCTTCATGATCCTAAGGGAGATCCAGATGAGATTGAACCCCTCCGAATGTGCTTTTGGGATGACTGCGGAGAAGTTTCTAGGCTTCATGGTCTATAAGAGAGGCATAGAAGCTAACTCGGAAAAGACTCAGGCTATCCTGGACCTAACAGGTTCAAGTCTTGACCGGGCATATGGCAGCTCTCAACAGGTTCATTTCTCAGTCTACCGATAAGTATCTCCCATTCTTCATAGCAAGTACATGCTAATCAAAATTCGAACCAGATCTAAAGTTAAATTCCATTAATGAAATGGGGAGCCTATCCCCCGGTAAGGCTAAAACAATCGAGCAGGGAGCCTAAACCCTGGTTCCGACCTACAAAATTTTTGATAATGGTGATCAAGCATGAGTAAGGATGGGATGCCCACCCCCCTTTCTGGGCATTCAGAACAAGCTACAAGAAGATGGATTCAAACTTCTGCAAAATCCTGATTTCCTCATGTTTTCTCTCCTTACGGATGAACCTCACCCTCTGCTCCTCTTTCTGGTGATCGCTCATCCTGGATTGCCGCCTCTGCCACCTCTTCTTGAGGATGCCCATCGATTTCCTGTTGCTCAACAGGGTTCTCATCCAAGACCTCATTGACCACCGCCATGACCTCAGGAGGCATGGCTGCATCAAGAAGGTTGGCCAATGACTCTGGAATAATCTCTCATACTGCTGGCTCATTCCTTGAAGGCATCTAAGAGGGACTTCAGACCTCGGTAGAGCCTCCTTCTGGCTCCATGGGTTGAACCCCCCTCAAATATTCTTCTGGATCTGACGCTGGGAAGGTTGGGACAAGAGGAGGCAGATCTGGTATTTAAGAATGCTTCTCAGCTCTGTCTCCAGTAGAAAGACCCTGCTTCGTCATTGGTAGGGGTGAGACATCTCTGCAGCCTGGGACATGATTTCTTCTGTATCCCAGCCAGCGATACTGGAGAGTTCAAATAGGAGGGGGACGGTTTCTACAACCTAGAAGGAGGCATAGAAATACCCCTCGCTAAAAGAGGCTTTTACTTCGGCCTGAAGCTTGGCAACCTGGGACTGAAGATTTTGGTTCTCAACATCCAGTGCCTTCGCTTCCTCCTTCCAATCATCCCGCTGACTGGTTCGACGCCGAGATCAACCTTTCATTGTCACACTGAAGCTCGACCAGTTGTGCTTTCATACTTTTCTGGCTAGAAGTCATCTCCTTGACCAGGGCTTGAGCCCGTACCAACAATCACATGGCCCGCTCAGCGTCAGCTTCAGCCCTAGCTGCCCGATCGAGAGGAAAGCTATCTGGTGTCCCATAGCTACTTGAAATTTCAAGGTCTGCAAAGGAAATTCGTGTTAGGAAATGATAAGTCAAGTTATTACATGAGAAAATAAAGGTGATGACTACTTCGGCCAGGAGGGCAGACCCCTTGGTAACCAGAATATCCACGTTCATGGAAGCCATCCTAGAGAGCCTGCCACCCTGGCAAAACGTAACAAACTGCTTCAAAACCTCATCCTAACAAACCAAGCCCGACTGATGGTAGGGGCGAGAAGGGGGAATCTCAGGAACACCCGCCTAGGGATCCCTTAGAGCCTGAACTGCTTGGGATGCAGATGGATTAGCTGAAGAAGTGGGTAATACGAATGGAGAAGCAGTAGCTGCAGTGGGGGTCACTGATGAAGAGGTGGAGGTGGTTGTATTAGCAGCCTGGGAAGCAGGACCTTCTTTGGTTAGTGCCTTGGAAGCCCATGACTTAAGAATAACCATCCTGGACCTAGCTTGGGTAGGAGATAGAGATAGAGCTAGAGCAGGTGAAGCAGCAGCTGGAGTAGTAAGTCCCCCTTTCTCCGAGGTAATCGAGCAGACCCCCCGGAACAATCTAGCAGGAGGAGGAGGGGTCCGAGCCTGTTAGGCTTCACGAAAAGCTGGAGCAACAATAAAAACCGTTAAGAAAAAAAAAAGATGTGAGAAGCAAGCCAGCTAACAGAACGAAGCATAATGACTTGGGTTTACTTACGAGAGGTAGCATCGGAGATCTACAGATATTGATTTACCCTGCGAGAATCGAAGGGATCAGCGATGGGATACTTCAAGTTCAAATAGTTCCTAGTGAGGATTGTCCTCAACACTGTTTCAGATTCAGCGGGCAAGGAATCCCGATCCCATGTTGGTTTATCATTGAAAGGTGTAGGAACCGTGAACTCATGCCTACCTATGAAGATCGAGCTCCCCCAATCATCACCAACCAGTATCCACTCTTTCTTCTAGGCTGGGTCTTTCCTTGAAGCTCCAGGGATTATGAAATTAAGCTTATTCTTGGCCTTGGCGTAGAATTGACCTCGGAGGACCCCACCCCTGGCCAGACTCCCGATTTCGAGAAGGAAAGCCAAATCCTCTACTCTGGGTTCCCTGGTTATCTTATTGAGCTTGCACTGCTCCCTTTATAGTACGAGGAAGCTGATTAGGTGCCTTTAGAAGCTGGTCGTCAACTGTAGAGGAGCTAGTTGAAGGGAAGTATGGGCCCCCCGCAGAGTAGGATAGAGGGGAAGCCTGACCCTACTCTCGAAGGCTGCCACATGAATTGGAAGGACTCACTTGAGAGGGTTAAAGACGTTGTAGTCTCTGTAAGGGATGGCGAGGGAAACGCTGTCAGGAATACCATACTTGGATCTTATACGATTGAGGGAGTCTGGATCAACTGTGGAATTGGGAATGACCCTAAATTCATACGACGGAAGCTCCGCCGGAAGAGGACTGACTACCGTGACTTGACCCCTCATTGCGACGTTGTCCCTCTCTCCTATGTCAGAATCTTCATCAACCAAGTTCAGAGGGTTGATTCGAGAAGCCAAAGCTGAAACCGATTGAGACATTCCTACTAGAGCGACAGCGCTGACGGACCGGGGAAGAGTCCTTGTAGCTCGAGATTCCTCGCACCCGTTTCTGAGGAACCAAATTAGAGCCGCCAGTACCCTTGACCAGGGCTTCAATGTTATCAGAAAGTTTGACATAGATGAATGAGAAGAGCATAAAGATAGATAAAAGACAATGATGTAGTTAGAAAAGATAGTGAGAGAGAGGAAGTCGGGAAGTTTGAAATTAAAGGAATGCGTGAGAAAGCGGCAGTGGGTTTAGGGATAAATAGAGGTTAGAGTTGTAATGTCGGTGGCGATATCCTCGGGAAGATCGTCTCGAGCCATAGATAGGGCCGTAACACAGCCGATTTACTTCGAGGAGCACACCAATCCAAGATTAACACGGTACTTGAGCAGTTAATAAGAAGATTTCATTCGAGATTTCTAGTAATTTTCTCGTAACGGAAAATTTCCCAATTAAATAGGGAATCAGACTCCAACCCCAACTCTACATCCGGTGTTCAAGTCAGAGGGGACTTCTGTTAATAGTGAAATTTGGCTAGGGGTCAAAGAGAAATTTTCCACTCTCCTAGCCTTAATCAAAGCCCAAAGTCGACATTCATGAGACCCCGGGCGGACCATAAAACTACCCCATAGAAGCATGGAAGGATCACCGGGCTTCAGAACTATCAGGTATGAAGCTAGGCTTGACCAGGTCAAGTCCTCAGGCGAACACTGGAATCTGGGATTCTCGGGCCACATAACCGGGAACCTCGATTCCTATGGCCAGACACCAAAACCACCCCGTGAAACCAAGAAAAGATCGCTAAGCTCAAGAAACACTCGAAGTGATGCCTGACAAGCAAAGCAAGCTCTCACCAGGTTAAGGTTCCCAGAGGTCGAGCTTAACTCGTAGCCTAAAACTGGAAATCCACCAACCTCTCCAGTAGCCCATTGTCCCCTCCACGATATGAGGAGAAAGAGGACCTCTAAGCGAATCAGACCCGTGCTACCTCATAGGAATGTCTATAGGGGCATCCATACCAAGCTTATAAGGACAGAACCTAAGCGTAGATCTACCTCGCTCTACAAAACAACGAGCAACTAACTCGATAACCTCCATGAAGAATCACACCATGAATACATACAAGAACATATCCACGTTATAACAAACATTAAATTCTGTATACGTGTAAGACAAGAGTTTGTTTCCAAAGAGGAAACAAACTTATCTCCACCAACAATAATATTGAGTCCGTTATTTACTCGAAGTCAACGACTTTCAAATAGCAAATCCCACCCAATAAGGGGGGAACATGTTCATATGATCGTGTCGGGATATTTATAAGTTTAAACCTACTTGGACCGGATATAAATAAGGCCAAGCAGAGACGAAACAGATAGAGGCAAAAAACAGAGTAAAAAAGAGAGAGAATTACGTAGGGCCTAAATTATGTGATCAGAACACGACCATCATCATATCTACTATTCGACAAGCACAAAGTGACCACCTTCTTTTGTCCTAGAAAGATGATGAGTGTATATGAGAGATTTCTGTATACCATGAATGATCAATAATAAAGTGCTCATTCATTGTTGTCTTTCAAATATTCATTCCTATCTAAACAGGTTAGGTATCAAAGGTACCAACCCCGACCACCACTTCCGTGGTAGTGGTCTTGAGGGTGTTAGTTATAATTCCTCACCATGAGCGAATTTTCAGTTAACACTAATAACATGGAAATATTTCAAAGAATTTCCAAGAAACAAATAACTACTGAAAGTATAAACTGACTAAAAAAAAATAAATCCTAAACTAAGGGACTTCAGTGATAAAAGATCTTTAGGTATTATGCATTGTATGGTCGGGGTAAGACCCATCGCCCCTGGTTGGGCGATCCAGTATGCTTCGTGCCCGACCATTCCTTTGATTTTGTATGGGCCTTCCCATTTTCAACTAAGGAACTTGTGGTTTTATATTTTGTGTTCAACGATACTCTTCTGATAGCCAGGTCTCTCTTTTGAAACTTCATAACCCGGACATGCTAGTTGTAATGCCTAGCCACTCTTTGTTGATATGTCGCATGTCGCACTTGGGATTTCTCCCTTTTTTCTTCTAATTCAACTAAGCCCTGTAACAATATATCGACATTATGATTTTCATCATATAAACTGACTATGGGTGATATGTGTGATGTTTCTACCGGGATGACGGCCTCTGTTTCGAATGCCAACAAAAACGATGTTTCCCAAGTAGGGGTCCTTACCGTTGTTCGGTAAGCCCATAATACTTCAGGAAGCTTTTCTGCCCAACTACCCTTTTTAGCATCCAGCTTCACTTTGAGTGTGTGTTTGATGACTTTATTCACCGCTTTGCCTTGCCCGTTCATTTAAGGGTGGGCAGGTGCGGCATAATAATTAGAAATCCGGCACTCGTTGCATAGTTGCCTGAATTTTTGATTGTCAAATTGGGTACTGTTATCGGTGATAAATGTATTCGGGACTCCAAATCTTTAGAGTATGTTCTTTTTCACAAAGTTTATGGTGTTTTCTTCCGTGATATGCACTAACACTTCAGCTTCCACCCACTTAGTGATATAATCTACAGCTACAATTGCATGCTTTGCTCCGCCCCTTGTTCCTACCTGCACAAAACCAATTAGTTCTAACCCCCACATAGTGAATGGTCAGGGGACGTGAGATTTCTAAGGTACTCAGGGGTTGCTGAATGTCATTGGCGACCCTTTGATAAGTATTGCAACTTTTCAAAAATCGTTGAGCATCAGAGAACAAATAAGGCCAGTAAAAACCTTGCATGAATACCTTGTGCGCCAAGCTTTTGCCTCCTGTATGATTTCCACAAACACCACTATGGAATTTCTTTAGTATTTGATGTGATTCCTCTTCTGACATGCATCTTTGGAGTGTTCAAGAAAATCCTCTTATGTACAATTTTTCTCCAATCATATTATACCTAGCTGACCTGTACCTAATGCGCTTTGCTTCTAAGGGATCTTCTAGGAGTACATCCTCTTCCAAATACCTTTTTAGCTGGGTAATCCAACCGACTGGTAGTGTTCAAATTTCTGAAACTTTAAAATCTTTCGGCTTCGCAATACTCGACATGAGTAGATGTGCGACCTGGATATTCTTTTGTCTGGTTGTGGTTGTTGCTAACGCTAATTTGGACAGAGCATCTGCTTTTTCATTTTCTTCCCTTAGGATTTGAACAATCCTATATTCTTTGAACCGTTGGAGGAGTTGTTTTGCTATATCCAAGAAGGCTATCATATATTCATCCATGGCCTAATATTCGTCTAGAATTTGGTTGACGATTACCTGTGACTCGCTGAATATTTCAAGCTCATCTACTCCGAGTGCGATACAAATTCTAAGCCCTTCTAGCAGTGCCTCATACTTAGCTTGGTTGTTTGTTGCTTTGAAGTCAAATCTCATGGCATATTCAACATAGTCTTTTTCTGGTGCATACTATTATCCCTGCCCCGCTGCCATGAGTGTTGACGAGCCGTCAACATGCAATTTCCAAGAGAGACTTCTATCCAACATTTTCTTTGCCTCCATATCAGGCTCCGTGAACTCTACTACAAAGTCCGCCACTGTTTGGCCCTTGAATGATGTTCTGGGCACATATTTAATATCGAATTTACTCAACTCGATTGCCCATTTGGACAGTCTCCCTAAAATCTAGGGTTTCTACAGAATTTGCTTAAGTGGGCAGTCGGTGAAAACCCTGATTGTGTGCCTGGAAATACGGCCTTAACTTATTTACAGCCAAGACTAATACCAAGGCCATCTTTTCTGCCAGAGAGTATCTGGTTTCAGCCAGAAGTATAGCCTTATTGGTATAGTATACTGGCTTTTGTACCCTATCCTCTGTTCTGACTAGGACTGACCTTACTGCTAACTCCGTAAGGGACAAGTACATGTAGAGTATTTCTCCTACCTTTGGTTTTGAGAGGATGGGTGCCTCGCCTAAGTATTCCTTTATCTTCTGAAGTGATTGTTCACATTCTGCATTCCATTCGTGCCCCTTCCCTCTTTTGATTACTTTGAAAAATGGTGCACACCTATCAGTGGCTTTTGAAATGAATCTGCTGAGCGAAGCTAGGCATCCTTTCAAATGTTGTACCACCTTTAGGGTTCTTGGAGAAGTCATTTTTTAGAGAGATTTAATCTTCAAGGGATTTACTTCCATCCCCCTCTGGTAAACTTGGAAACTGAGGAATCTCCCCGAATGAACTCTGAACAGGCACTTGCTCGGATCTAACTTCATATGTTATTTCCTTAAGACATCAAATGTTTCGTGCAAATCTGAAGTGTGCTTAGCCGCCGTGATACTTTTGGTTAACATGTCGTCTACGTAGACTTCCATGTTTCTTTCTATTTGACGCGTAAAAATTTTGTTCACAAGTTTTTTAGCCCAAAGGGCATCACTGTATAGCAGTATAGACCCTGGTCGGTTGTGAACGCTGTCTTATCCTCATTCATCTTGTTCATCCGGATCTAGTTTTATCCCGAATAGGCATCCATGAAACTGAGCAGCTCATGACCTGATGTAGCATTGACCAACTGGTCTATTCTCGGAAGTGGAAAACAGTCTTTTGGACATTCTTTGTTCAAATATGTAAAATATACACACATTCTCCATTGACCATTTTTCTTTTGGACCAACACCACATTCGCCACCCATTGAGGATAATTGATTTCTCTTATAAACCCTCTAGCGAGTAGCTTCTCCACCTCTTACTTGATAGCCCAACTCCTCTCGAATTTAAAAGATATTCCTTTTGAATTACGGGCCTGGCGCTCAAATCTACGGCCATACAGTGTGATATCACTCACGTGTCCATCCCCACCATGTCTTTATGACTCCATACAAATACGTCTTTGTATTCTCTGAGCAAGTTGATAAGATTTGTCCTGACCTTTTCTTCTAGATTAGCTCCAATTTTGACCTTCCTTATTAGTTCGTCTCTCTTTAAGATCACTTCCTCTATTTGCTCATTCTTTGTTGTCTCGGGTTCTTCCCTTGGGTCAAGTTCAAACATTAATGATTCTTCATAAATTGTCTGATCTGGTTGAGTCAGAGTACACACTTGGTGCTCATTGTTATCCTTATCCTTGTAAACAGAGAGATTGGCTCTTCTAGCCATTTCTTGTAAACCTTTGACCGTCCCTACCCCCCATTCAGTCTGGAATTTAATCATCAGGGTGTAGGTGGCCGTTACCGCCTTTGTTTTGTTCAGGGAGGGTTGACCCACTAGAGCATTGTAAGGCCAGTTATCCATGTCTACCACTACAAAGTAGAGTAGCACCATTTTCTGGCAAGGTTCTACTCCAATTTTCAGGGGTAATTTTGTCGTTCCTAGGGACCTGACTTCGATTCCTTCAAATCCTCTGAGTGGGATATGGAAAGGTTGTAGATTCTTCTGATCCAACCTAAGCTGATCATAAATAGTTAAGCTGAGGATGTATGCTGAGCTTTTGTTGTCCATTAGTATCCTTCAAACTTTCCTATGGCCAATTCGGGCGTTTATGACAAGAGCATCATTTGTTCGGACGTTGACCCCATGTGAATCAGCTTCAGTAAACACTATTAGGTCCTATCCTTTCTTAATTCTTTTCGGATCAGGCTCAATGGAATTAACGTCGAAATTCTACCTCGCTTCAATCGCTTCTTGGATTTCCTGAGTCCGTTCTCGGTTACTTTTCCCAGTCGACGGTCCTTTAATGATTGTTTGTATTGCTCCGCTAGCCTTGGGACTTGTGTTCTTGTTCCGATCTGAACTATGATCTCTAGACTTGGCTTCTCTTCGAGTTTCCTTCTTTTCATCTTTCTTTAAGATAATATCCTGTAGGTGTCCTTCTCGGATAAGGGTTTCTATATGGTCTCTTAGCTGGTAACATGTAGAGGTTTCATGCCTGCTCTCTTTATGAAATGTACAATACTTTATCGTGTCTCATCGGGCAATTTGCAACTGCCGGTGTGGCTCTTTGACCAGATTCTTTTCTTCTATTATCGCCAGGATCTCATCCTACCTTTTCCGAAGCGGGGTGTAGTTCGTATATTTTCCTTAAAACCTTTCCCTAGCTTGGTCAGTACTTCTACGCCCGTTTCCCCCATCTTTGCTTCTTTCCTCTTTGTTATTCCCCTTTATTTCCATTTATGGTTCTATGGCTTCGACTCGGTATCATTTTGTTTAGGTTCGGATGGTCTCCTCCCGTGCATATAACAACCTCCTGTTGCCAACTCTTCCTTTTTAACCAATGTGTATCCACCTGCCATATGTAGGGAAAAAACGGTTTAGAAACACAGCGGAAGCGTGATAAAAAAAGAAATTAGGGTTTGCGTATAAATAAAAAAAATTCCCTTTTATGCAACGATAACCTTAACCCTAGATTAATTGATGTATACCAACAATAGTATAGTTGTAGGAAATCATCTCCTAATAGGAAAAGATTTTGACTTTTAATTAAATAATTAATTAATCAACAAATTAATTAATTTCCATTTAATTAAATAATAATAAAATAAAAATAATATATTAAAGCTATTATCCATAGCCATTGCCGCCCATACCTAGTATAAAGGCCATATATTATTTTTCTTATTTTATTAAATCCATTGAACCTTAATAAAAAAAGTCCACATGTGAACTAGACCTATTCTTACAAAATGAAACAAGTTCACATGCCTTATTACAATTTTAGATGGACCCCTATTGGTCTGGTAGAATATATCAAGTGATCCATGCAAGTTCGTGTGAATTAGGGATCTTGGCGGGCTATCTAAATTTAAGCTCCAATAGACACAACCCAATCTCAATCAACAAATGATTCACTTAGGTCCGATCTATTTAATTTTAGTTCATTCCACTAAAGAACTAAAATTGAACTCTTAAATAAAGATCGAATAAGTTGATGTTACTCATTCATACCATAGACAACCTTATTGGAGAAAATGTATCATCGTGAAGAATACCGGCAATTGCCAAGAGCTCATAGACCGCCTATAGCTCTCCAAGTTACCATATTTACTCATATGACCACATTTTGAACTTGGATATTTTGACTTGTCCAGAGGCCATATTTCAATAGACACTATTGAAAACTTAACTTTAAGATTTAATATCAAATACCTCAAAACATCCATATGATGGTATTCTACTCTCATTCGATTAACAAATGAATACCACCAAACTATCGAGGATAAACTATGCTATATAATCGTACTCATTGATATCTCAAATGATAACACTTGCAACCATAAGTCCATCATTTATCTCAGGATTGAGATAGACTCTCCGATTGTCTTCAAATGAAAACTTTTATCTATTGACGGTTCTAATTAAATTATTTCATTTTGATCCTATTCAATGCACCCAGTGCACTAGATTCTTTTGCCCAAAGACACCACACTTTGATGATTTTAGACTCATCATAACACATTTGATCCCACTCAAATGCTAGCAAAAGAATCTACAACTTTAACAGGATAAAGGCGTCCAACCTTCTATCATAAGTTGTGAATATTATTCAAGACTAACTTAAGAATTGTGTCTACCTCATAAATATCTAGATGTATGAACAATTCTTCTTTTCTCATAGTCTTTTGACCTTATGATTATTTACTTTTGACAATTATAATAATTAAACTATAAATGCTATAAGATTTGTTAAACTATAAATCACTTTATTCATAGGAAAAGATTGTTAATTACAATATTACTCTCTTGCTATCGAGCATAATCCTAACAATCTTCCACTTGCTCTATATCAAATGTGTCATATCTCTCATTCCCATGTTCTCTAGATGCCCATCAAAACTCTTTTGAGAAAGAGCCTTTGTAATGGGATCCGCTAGATTTTCTGCTGACGCGATCTTGGTAATCGTCAGGTCATCCCTATGCACAATTTCCCTTAAAAGGTGATACTTTCTTTCAATGTGTTTCCCTCTCTATTGACATCTTGGTTCTCTCGAATAAGCCACTGCTCCACTATTATCACAATAGATAGTGATCTACTTATTCGCATCAGGAACCACTTCCAAGTCAATCAAGAATTGGCGGAGCAAGACAGCCTCTTTAGCAGCCTCGCATGCGGCAACTTACTTGGCTTCCATGGTGGAATCAGTAATACAAGATTGCTTGATACTCCTCCATATGATTGCCCCTCCTCCAATGTTAAACATAGATCCTGATGTCGATCTCTTGGAGTCAGAATTTGACTGAAAATCAGAATCTGTATATCCAACGGGAATTAAAACCCCTCTAGAGTATACAAGCATATAATCTCTCGTTCTCCTAAGATACTTGAAAATATGCTTGACTGCCGTCCAGTGATCAGGACCAGGTTTCGATTGAAACCTGCTAACTATGCCTACAGCAAAACAAATATCTGGTCTAGTGCAGAGCATTGCATACATGAGACTTCCAACTGCCGATGCATATGGAACCTTACTCATGAATTGATCTTCATCCTCATTCTTAGGAACTTGTTCCTTAGAAAGTTTGATTCCATGCTTGAAAGGTAACATACCTTTCTTGAAATCTTGCATGGAAAACTTAGACAAGATTTTATCTATGTATTAAGCCTGGGATAATGCAATCGTTATATTCTTGCTATCCCTTATGGCTTGGATACCAAGAATATAACTTGCTTCTTCTAAGTCCTTCATATCAAATTGTTTTGCTAACCATTCTTTTATTGATGTCAATACACCTACATCGTTTCCGATGAGTAGTATATCATCAACGTAAAGAATTAGAAAAACCAACTTGTCGCCTTTAATCCTTTTGTATACACAAGGTTCATCAAGGTTTTGAATAAATCCAAAACCTTTTACAGCTTGATCGAACCTTATGTTCCAGGATCTGGATGCTTGCTTCAATCCATATATGGATCTTTGCAACTTGCATACCTTTTCCTCTTGGCCCTTTTCAATGAATCCTTCTGGTTGCATTATATAGATGCTTTTATCAAAACTTCCATTAAGGAAAGCTGTCTTGACATCCATTTGCCAAATCTCTAGGTCTAGAGATGAATGGATAAGAGTATTCTAATGGATTTAAGCATGGCCACAAGAGAGAAGGTTTCTTCATAATCGATACCTTCCTTCTGTGTATAACCTTTAGCTACCAATCTAGCTTTATAGGTTTCCACCTTTCCATCCATTCCACTTTTCCTCTTGTATACCCACTTGCACCCGATGAGTTTTATCCCTTTAGGCAAGTCTACAAGAGACCAGACTTTGTTTTTGAACATAGATTCAATTTTGGATTGTATTGCATTTTGCCAATGGCGACAATCAACATCTTCCATTGCTTCCTTGTACGTATAGGGATCATCGTCGTCCGGAAGATTCTCTATAGATTCTCCTAGACCAATGTATCTCTCGGGTTGTCTAATAACCCTCCTACTATGACGAGGTATGGTAGATTGTTGATCTTGTGTTGGTATGGAACTTACAATTGGGCTTGGTTGCGCAACCTCTTGTGGAATTGTATCTCCTAAAAGCTCATTTAGGACAATTTTACTTTTAGGCACAAAATTATTCATATAGTCCTATTCTAGAAATTTGGCATTTGTCGAAACAAATACTCTAAGATCTGAAGGACTATAAAAATAATATCCTTTTGTTCCTTTTGGATACCGTACAAATATGCATGTTTCTGAACGGGACTCCATCTTATCTATCTTTCCTTTTAACACGTGCGCAGGACATCCAAATATCCTTAAGTGTTGTAAACTAGGCTTTCGCCCAGTCCACAACTAATGCGGTGTTTTAGGAACCGGCTTAGATGGTACATCGTTTAGAATATACATGGCAGTTTGTAAAGCATATCCCCAAAATGAACTGGGGAGCGTTGAATAACTCAACATAGACCTAACCATATCCAAAAGAGTTCTATTTGTCCTTTCTGCCACCCCATTTTGTTGAGGTGTGCCTGGTGCAGAAAACTGAGAAATTATTAAATTACAATAAGATATTGCTGAAACTCACCAGATAGATATTCTCCACCACGATCAGACCTCAAGATTTTTATGCGTTTCCCAAGATGATTTTCTACTTCACCTTTTAAATGCTTTGAACATATCAAAAGCATCCGACTTATGTCTCATGAGATACACATAGCTAAATCTTGAGTGATCATCCGTGAAAGTGATGAAGTACTCATATCCACCTCTAGCTTGAATGCTCATAGGTCCACACACATCAGTGTGTATCAATCCTAAACATTCAATGGCTCTTGCACCTTTGGTCGTAAATGACCTTTTGGTCATTTTACCTTCCAAATAAGATTCACAAGTTGGTAGATCATCAACCTTTAAGTCACTTAGAGGTCCATCACATACCAATCTTTTAATCCTATTAAGGTTGATATGACTTAAGCACAAATGCCATAGGCAGGTTTCATCTTTTGATAATTTTACTCTTTTATGATTAGGTTCCGTTGATTCCGTGTCTAACAAGTGAGAGATATTTCCATACAAATAGAATAAACCGTTTTCCAATGTACCTTTGCAAACAAATTTGTTATTCTTATTAATAATAAAACCTTTATTAAAAGTAACCGAATATCCAAATTTATTTAGACAAGAGACCGAAATTAAATTCCTCTTGAATTGTGGTACATAATAAACGTTTATTAAAACTAAATGCCTATAAGAATCAAAATTGATTCTAATACCTCCCACTACACTAGTAGACACCAATGCTTCATTGCCTAAATGCAAGTTGAATTCATTCTTATTCAGTTTATTCCTTTAACACTTTTCACCACAAAGGAAACACTTCCCTTTGACCTTGGTTACTTTCTTGGTCTCCTTCAAAGAAGGCCCAAGTTGATTTTTCTTCTTTTGTAACTTGACCTTCTTACAGGTCTTAACAATATCAACTTTACAAACCATATGAATCTATGTCTATAGACATCATAATATTGGCAGCATTCTCCATTCTTTCATGTTGTTGTTGCAACACGTTGGAAATGATGGCCATAATGTAACGTACATTTAGCCATCTTATCTAAAGACTTCCACTACTGATACTCATCTCTTTGCTCCTGAGTAGATTCATTAGTTTTGGTGGTTAAGGAATATACAGAATGAACTTATACTTTTCAATTTGCAACAGCAACCCAATATTTTTTTTCCATGTGACATAATTATCATTATTTTAAAGTATTATCGTTTTAGGATATTGATTAGGGATGGGGTTATGATTTCTTTTTAATAACAAAAATTATATAAGTAAACAATCATGATATAGCACTTTTGAATATTTATCTTGAATAAAATAAAATAATTCAATCGTAAAAATTCAACGGTGATCCAACACCCATAAATGTCACGCCTCCTTTGGGAGTTCGCAATATTTACTAGTTGGACTAGGTCCCACCTAATTGTTAACTTAACAACCAACGTTTATTTTTAGCCTTGCAATTTTATTAACAAGAACTCTTGGGAGGATATTAATAAAATTACATTAAGTGTGTTACCAAGTTATCGATCTTCAATATAATCCCTCACGAATATCCCTCCTTAGGAAGTAGATATCGTTTGGGCTAATTGTCTAGTCTATACTTGTAAGGAAGTATTTGCTAAATTCCATTAATGAATACCTCTTGGGAGGTTATTCACGAAACATAAAGCTCAACTAAACTTGGAGGCCGTAGGTGTTCCAAAACACCTTCTCCCACTCAATTGTTTAAGGCGTGTGATCGAATTCCAAAGAATGATTTACCAAGTTATCTAGATGCTAATTTAGATACTGAAACCATTCAATGCATGTTCATACCAAAAGAGATATATGAGTAGCACTCCTATTCTATATGACATGTTATCAAACAAAGACAAACATTGCAATATTTACAAAAATATAAATAGCTACAATTTTGGTCAATCCTAGAAAAACAAGTAAATTACATAAGTCTTGGAATACAAGAACTCCTTTCTTGGCGAACAAGTCTTCACGCGACCTTCGTCGTTCGGACACCCTCAGCTACCACCCATGGGCATGCGCACCCCTTGCCTTTACCCATGGGTGTGTGCATGTCACAAGCCCATAAATGGCTGCCATGCACAGCCCATGGCTACCACAAGGGCTGCCGTGCACAGCCCTTGCCACAACAAACGTGGCTGCGCGCTCTTCGCACGCACGTTCGTTGTTACGGCTCGCACGGTTCCAAACTTGTTCCGGTTACTTCTAATTCTTCAAACCTTCAAGTCTTCGAAACTTGAATGTATTGCAGAAGAATTTACATAACAAAATACTTCAGTTTTTTTTTTATTATTATTACAACAACAAAATAAAAAAAAAACTTAGCAACTACCAAGAAGGAAATTATGGCGATAATAGACCACCCTTCTTGTTACAATCCCAAAACAAAACTACATTGAAATTCTATGACCAAAATTGAGCAATAACAATCCACATATAAAACATATATATATCCATACATTCCAATGTAAATATATATGTAAATACCTAGAGTGCCATCTCTTTCTAAAACATGCATATATACAATAAAAAGAAAAAGATTCACGAATATATACATCAATTAATCAAGGGTACAACCAGGCTCTGATACCAATTGTAAGGAAACAACGGTTTAGAAACGCAACGGAAGGGTGATAAAAAATGAAATTAGGGCTTGCGTATAAATAAAAAATTTCCCCTTTTATGCAACGAGAACCTTAACCCTAGATTAATTGATGTATATAAAAGTATCGTACCTTTTTCGCGTGACGATTGAATAAGCGCTGAATCAATTCTGCAAGATCTTCCAATCCAATCACGAACGTGAATCACCTAGGAGTGTGGGCTCCCTTTCTTTAAATTGTATTCCTGAGGATGGAGACAAAGCAAATATCTTTTCTTTGTTAGTTACAAATATCCTCCAAGAGAAAAAATCCAAGAACGTCCGGTCACTTGTGAATTATCAATCAATTTGATTGTAACTCGCGTGAACCTTGATTCGATGTTGTACACAAAACCCTTTTGATGTAAAGGATATTAGTATACTATCGAATACAAAAACGGTCCACTTTTTCTCTACTTGGCCGAATTCACACACTATTGCTTAGAGAAGATTGAATTTTGTCTAGAGTAAAATCAGATTTTTCTCCCTTAAAATTCTATGATAGCCGAATTCTTCACTAAGAAAAATATGGCTTGGCTGAAATTCCTCTCTAATGCCTTAGGGCTGGCCGAATTCATCATCCATATATCTATAGGTTCATAAATCCTTTCCTAAGAAGGATTCTCTTGGTTGACAAGAATCCTTTCCTTAGGTGGATTTATTTGGTAGTTAGAGTCCTTATCTCAGAAGAAAACTAACTACTCCTTTAACTATATATTGTGTTGGCCGAATTTCCCTTGTTTGAAGTAGATTAGGAGTGTTTAATCTTTCCTAAGAAAGATTACTTGATGGACAAGAATCATATCCTTAGGTAGATTAACTTTGTGATTATGAATCCTTTTCAAATAAGAATTCTACCACTAAGTAGTTTTACTTGGTGACCAAGAATCCTTTTCCAAAAAGAATTCTTTCCTACACCAAGACTCCAAATCCTACTCAATAGTGTGTTTGTAACCATACTAAATACTTCCTAATTTGATTAGATAAATAACTCATTTTATTTATCTACTTATCAAATATAGTCTTTAACATTAACTTTACTACCAAAAATAATATAGTTTTAGGAGACCATCTCCTAATAGGAAAAGCTTTTGACTTTTAATCAAATAATTAATTAATCAACAAATTAATTAATTTCCATTTAATTAAAAAATAATAAAATAAAACTAATATATTAAAGCTATTATCCATAGCCATTGCCACCCATACCTAGTATAAAGGCCATATATTATTTTTCTCATTTTATTAAATCCATTGGACCTTAATAAAAAAGTCCACATGTGAACTAGACTTATTCTTACAAAATGAAACAAGTTCACATACCTTATTACAATTTTAGATGGACCCCTATTGGTCCGGTAGAATATATCAAGTGATCCATACAAGTTCGTGTGAATTGGGGATCTTGGCGGGCTATCTAAATTTAAGCTCCAATAGACACAACCCAATCTTAATCAACAAATGATTCACTAAGGTCCAATCTATTTAATTGTAGTTCATTCCACTAAAGAACTAAAATTCAACTCTTAAATAAAGATAGAATAAGTTGATTGCTTGGCTAAGCAAGAAACATTACGGCCGAATAATTTGATTGCTTGGCTTGGGGAATAATTTGATTGCTTGGCTAAGCAAGAAACAAAATTCCGACTCTCTTTCATCATCCGAAGCCGAGTACATTACGGCCGGAAGTGCTTGCACACAACTTCTATGAATGAAACAAATTCTCAAGGATTATGAGATAAATCAAGGTAAAATGACTCTCTATTGTGATAATATGAGTGCCATTAACATCTCTAAAAATCTGGTTCAACACTCACTCACAAATCATATAGACATTAGGAATCATTTCATTAGAGAACTTGTTGAACATTCAATAGTAACTCTTGAACAAATGCCTACTAAAATTCAACTTGCGAACTTGTTCACAAAGCCCTTGGACAAAGAGAGATTTGTATCTCTTAGAAGATCCATTGGCATGATTTGTGTTGATAAATGCTTGTGTGTGGTTATGAGTGGCTTGATAAGAAAAACTATATTGTATATCTATTTCTTTGAGAGTTACTCATGTGAGAAGCAATGATCTTGATAAAATAGCTTTTATTGCTTCTAGGTCATGCACTTAAGTCTTTGTAAATCTTGTTTTTAAAAGTTCACAAATGCTTCTCTTATATGTTTAAGTTTGAGTAATTGAGTTTGAAAGCATGTAGATTATAGATGCATTTTGAAGTTCATTGTCTAGTACATGATAGATGACCTATGGTTAGTATCCATTTTGTTTCCGCATCTACATAGAACTCAACGAGCACCTTCATGGAAAGGGTTACACACCTTGGTTGTGAAGTCACCCAATGTAGGAAAGGGCTACACCATTGTGATGAGTGAAAGCCGTCATGAAGAGTATATGTTTATGTTAGAAAAATCAAAGAAGTGTTGAAAAAGAATCATTTAAAAAAAAAATCTTTGATACAAAGTCTAAAAAGAAAAGGAGGAAGGCTTAAAATGGAGTATAGTTGAAAATTGTGATTGCTCGGATTGAAAAACAGAAATGGGAAGACGAGCCACATGCACACACACACTCATATGTTGAAATCTATTCTCTTTAAAGCAAAAAATCCGGATGATAATCGGTTTGACCTTGATTGGAAAAGCTTTAGATGGATAGGTGTTGAAGTGGTTTGCATGTTGATATCACAATAACTCCTTTTATATATGCTTGAAGCATTTTCACACACACACACACATTTTTACTTAATATGCTTGATTCATTTGCAAGAGAGATTATTTTTGAGAGAATAATGAAAATCTATGATTCTCTTGTTTAATGTTGGACAATAATGGTTTACCATCTTTTATTGCTTGAAATGTGTAATTGTGTGATTCCTTTGTGAACAAGTTAACTTGCTTATTAACATATGGAGCATATGTTAAAGGGGAGCCTAGTTTGTTAAACTTAGTTCTCTATACAACTTGTTTGCTCACTATCTCATGATTTCAATGTGCATCCCTTATACCCTTGTAGGTATTTTCACTTGGCATTTATTTCTCTCTAGGTTGTGTAATATGAATTTTGTCTATTCCTTGTCAAAAAGGGGAAGAAAGTGTTTCCTCACCATGTTACTTGCTTTTGATATAAAGGGGAGACAATCCATTAAGAGGGAGAGATTTTGGCTTAAGGGGGAGAAAGTAAGGGGAAGAAAATTTTTGTGTTTGAATGAGATAAGAAGTGTTAAGGGATCTTTTGTTTGGTATTTGTATATTGTTTGTTTATCTCACCTATCTTCTTTGTAGAAGATTTCTTTTGGTTGTTCTTGTCTCACAGGTGCTTTGAATGTGTGAAGATATTCTTGAAGACTCATGAAGACATTTTAGTCTAGGAATATCTCTTTGTAATGTGAGGATGTGAGAATGCAATCAACATTGATTATGAGTGATCATTGTATGGTGAGGTAAAGGTTTTGTCATAGAATAACCAAAGGGGGAGATTGTGAGGTTCTAGATTTTTGTTGGCTTGATTCCATAACAAAACTTCATTTTTTTGTAATGCTTAGTTGCTTAAGTGGTTCATGATGATAAGAGCTTCAAGGAAGAAAAGCAACTTCTCATGATGCGAAGTTCGTCTTCAAGAGGATTGATACTATTCTTGGATGCTAAGGTATCGAGATCCTTCTTCCTCTTGCAAGGCGTAGGCGCACACACACACAATTCATACATTGGTGTCCCTGCATCGTAGCACATCATTTGGTATAACATATTCACACACTTGAAGTTGAATGCTCATGCATTGGCATGAAAGTAGCATGTTTTGAAAAATGCATGATTGGAGACTATCTCTATGTAGTTTGCATTCTTGTGTGAAATGTGTTTGTTTGTTTATATGTTTGTATAACATGGATCTTCAACTTTATTTTAGTCTTAGATTGTTCATGATTGAGTTCCGGTCTTTTCGGTTACTCATACTATTGATTTCAAGTTCTAAGTCAAAAGATACTACACTTTCAACTCATGTTTCATACATTGTCTTCGTCTTTGTATATCGAGTCGAATTCATATTTTCTGGGTTGAATATCTTATATGTTCATATCCGTGAGGTATTTCTGGTTCGTAATCTTCAAATGGATTTGAATCAGAGTTCAGAGGCTAAAGAACAGTCGAAGAACGCGAGGAGAGCGCAAGGGGTGAGGTGTGATGGCTGAAGCCATCACCAAGCACCATCCCGAGATGGTGCGTGGCCATCTCGGACACAAGAGTGCTCTGCCCCGAGATGCCCATACGCCATCTCAGGGAGACACTAAGGAAAAAGGTAAAAATGGTACTTTTGGCTTTTCACTCTTTAAAACCTCTCATTCCCTCTCATTTCAAAAGATAAGAACAAGTTGAGAAATTGAAGAACAAGTGCAGAAATTTTCTCTCAACGTTTTGATTTTTGTTTTTGTGATAACTTCTTCATTTCTACTCCGAATCACTCGATTAAAAAACCGATTTCGAGTGTCTTTAAGAGTTCTACAAAATCCAAGCATTTTCAGAACCAAATTATGTCTACATTGTTCGTTGTGATCTGATCTTCAGGTCATGATTGCATCCTTGTTGGTAAAATCATCTTCTTCTTAGTTTTCTTCTTAGATCTTCTTATTGATTGATGTTATTTGATTAAGAAGCATGACTAGGATGATTTTGATATCATTTTGTGGTTTGTTGATTTGATTTTCAAGTTTAGCTAGATTTGTGATATATTGAATGATTTGTGCTAAACTTTATAAGCATGAAATTATTTCTAGAAATCCTTTGTTCTTATGCTTTATTGATTGTTTCTAGATCTAATTTCATTTTCTAAGACCTAGGTTTTGTTTCAATTGATGTCTATATTTTCATATCTATGTTCTTAGTTGATAACATGCTTAAGTTGTCTAGATGCATTTGTGATTGATCTTTGAAATCATAATCTAGTCATCTAGTTGCATGTCCATAGAATTTGTTGATCATCATTTTCTTTGTTGAGTGCTTGTTTGCGTTTTGCATTCATGATCACTTAAATGCCTTGTGAAGAGGTTGAAAGTCTCATATCTTAGAGTGATTCTTTGATTTGAGCAATTGTAAGTCTTAGCTAGAGTCTGGAGGACTTGGATAGCTAAGCAAGAGGAAGTCTTGACAAGAGGTGTGAGACCTCGGATTGTTGAGCAAGGAAGTCTTGACTAGAGTCGGGAGGACTCGGATAGTTGAGCAAGAAGTCTTACCTAGGGTCGGGAAGATCTGGATAGGTGAGCAAGGAATCTTCCTAGAGACAGGGGGTATTGGATAGGAAGTCGGCTTAGTAGATCACTAGGTTCAAGATAGAGTGAGAGTGAGAGCTTGTAGAGCATGTGTGATTGCTTGAGTGTGTAACTCTATTTGAAATAGTGGATTTGCTTTTGCCGGTGGTTGTGGTACCAACCCATGGGTGTTTCCTCTTTGGAGGTTTTACCACGTAAACATTGTTTTTTTTTGTTTGCAATTTTATCAAGCATTATTATAATTGCATTGTTTTTAAAAGAAGATAAAAATTGAAGCATATACCTATTCACCCTCCCCCCCCCCCCTCTAGGTATATTCACACTATAAAGATAAAGGGAATTTCATTCTATTATGCCACCCATACCATATGTTACTAGCACTTTTCTAAAATATTAAGAGGTGATATCTCAGAAAGGATGTTGCCGAATAATAAACAAAGCATCCCGAACGTACAATGAGTTGAAATATAACCAGCTCATGGAAGAGTTACGAAACTTGTATCAGAATGCATATGATTATGTCAATGTTGTCGGTCCACATAAGTGGTCCCGTGTACACTGCCCCGACAGGAGGAACATGGTGATGACAACAAATGCTGCAAAATGCATAAACTCATGCCTAAAATTTACATGGCAACTGCCTATGTTGACTCTGGCAGAGTTCATTAGGAATATGTTACAACGCTAGTTTCACGATCGCCGTAGGGCTGCACAGTCCATGTGTCATCAATTGATTGTTACAGCACATCTTGTGATCCAAAAACGTGTGGAGAAGTGCGGTTATATGACTAAAAAATCCAGTGGACTAGAACATATTCTCGGTGAGTGGACTGTTGACATTGTCCATAAGATTTGCACACAAAACAAATTCCAAATGGACCATTTTTCATGTTCTCACGCACTCACTGCCGTAAAGTACATCACAAGTTTTAGTGTACGGTTAATATTATAGAAACGTGAATCTTATCGTTTTCATTGTTTCTACAGGGAGCAAAACTTGGATTTCACATCGTTGTGTGCGGACTACTACAAGAGACAGACACTTATTGACGCATACTCGGTTCCTATTATGCTGGTTGGACATCCTTCCACCTGGGTTGTGCCATCTGACAACGCTGAAAATGTGGTTTTGAATCCAATCTCTAGGAGATAAGCAAGACACCCAGAGTGGGTCGACATGTCTCAACTTCGGAGAGGACAACTACACAATTGTATAGAAGATGTGCCACCTTTGATTAATAAAGGTCCAAGCAGAGTTGTTCTTGAGGAATACCGATGCAAGTGTGGCATCTGTCATTCAGTTGGACACAACAAACAGACGTGCCCTAACAGGGACTCCACTGTGGAATGAATTGATGTGTTTCAATTGATGACAATGTGATAATTTGTAATCATATGACTTGTTCATTAACTTAAATTTAAATTAAACTGGAGTTTCAATGTGTGTTATACTCGTGATTCCAGATAGTTTAAACGAAAACAAAACATATATATATATATATATATATATATATATATATATATATTATTTGTCAATTCGATTGTTTTTGTACAAAAAAAATAGTACATATTAAAAATAAAATACTACAAAAATCTAATTGGGCCGAGAGTTAAAAAAAATCTTCATAACCATCTTCTCCCGAATGATCCCCATATCGTCTTCTGACCAATCGAAATCCTTCCTATCCGCCAATAAGTACTAGATCAATTCTCAATGTGTAGGGACCACAATTACCCCTGTAGTTGGACACATTACCATGCATTAATAAACCAATAGGTTTTTAATAACACAATCTCAAAGTTAATTAAAAATAAAGTCTTACGGTCGGTTTTATTGGGAGATACGTGATTCGGACACCACGATGACAAAGAAGGGCTTGTTCTTCTTGGAAAACGTCTTACGGCCAGCCAGTCGCTCAGTATGAAACCTGGCCTGATGTAACATTGAGGGCAAAAACCAGCGCAAGGGGCTACCTGATGCTTCCGGATATGCATTGGGACTTCTTATCTCCAAGGGTCCAGTATGAACATCTTCCCGATGGTGAGGTCGACGATCACCAAGAGCCAATGTTGCCACCCAATGTTAAGCGGTATCAAGACCTATAAACGTAACAAGGTGTTAGGATATACAAAGACATTTTTATTTAAATTGCAAACCAAGTAACACTTACCATGTCATCCTTGTGCCACTGAAGACTTTCACTCAGGGCACCAACACGCACCGTCGTAAGGTCCTCATCGAACCACCAGAACTTCAGTACATTCTACCGCGTCATGGTGATATCCCCGCGAGCTTCACGAGACATCATTCTCCCTCACTAGTGCTCCAAGAATTATTGTACAAACATTTGATGGACAGAAAGTTATTAATGTATTACCAACATGCGTAATTAGTATGTATTAAATACTTACATAAAACTACGTGTTCAATATGTTGATCCTCTGGTTGTACACAATGGGGAATGCTCACTGACGCTTCTGAAGAACATAAAGGTATGCATCCATATGCTGGGAATATATACAAGTTATAAACTGTTAGGAGTTTATCATTACTAAGACAAACTTAAAATAGAAAATCGCCTAACGCACGTACCTCATCCTCTAACTCCATGAAGTTGGTCTGGATCTGATGGAACCATTCAGCATCAAATGGTTACAGCACGTTCACATCACATCTGTATAATTGTTGCATTCACTACACAATTAACTAATTTAACAAAAAAATACTAGCATCTAAATGGATAAAGTTTTACTTACTGTTCCCCGTTACTGTTCCCCGTTTATGTTCCTCTTGAAGGCTTTGTAAGCCTTCAACTGCTCACTGTCCACCTGTTCATAGAGATAAAAATATGGTCTGCTGTTTGGGGCATTACCATTACCCACTTCGGCCGGTAGGGATCTGTGTACGGGCTGAGCAACTGCCAACCATGCTTGTGTAAGTTCCTCTCTAGTCAAACTCCCCTCTCTAAGGTGTGTTGCGATGAGGAACTCTGCCCCCTATATCAGGTGGATGAGACCGTTAGGACTTGACAGATATATGAGGTGGAGGGGACCGTTGCAGCTGGATCGATGTAAGGGTGGAGAGAGGGAAGGGGAAGTAGCGCTCGATTGATGGAGGAGGATGAGGGGACGGCTGGCGATCGATCGATGGGGGAGGTGGAGGGGGTAGCTAGCGCTCGATTGATGGATGGTTAGAAAGAACTGTTTTACTTGTAACAGGCCTTGTATCCCCAGTGGGCAGCTAAGCCTCACTCTGGAACTACCACCCCCCCCCCCCCCCGGTATATGGATCCTCCCGACGTCCACCAATTTTTTCTGTTCCCCCCACCCCCGTATACCCACATGTCCTGTCTCTAGGATTATAGTCTGGATCAGGACTAGGTGGACCATCCCGGTGCGTATGCATCATCGACCCTTGAAACCTTCGGGACAAATCCAGTAACTCTCGATGCTGTTGAAGTCGATCCAAGCCACTCTTCCAAATTAGATCTAATAACTCCCGGTGATTTTTTATATGTTATGTTTTTTATGTATTTAATCAATTATTAATTTATATATTCGTTGGGACCTTAAGAACTTCAAAAAAAAAATCTTATGCATTTAGCGAGATTATTAATTTAGTGGACAGGACTGGAAGATTTTATTATTTAAGTTGGGTTATTAATTTATCGAGCATTGATTTATCGAGGTTTTACTGTAATCTTTTTATGCTCGGTTTTGAATGTGTTTCTTTTTTAAGCAATTGTAGATTTCTTTTTTATGATTTAATTTGTATTTTGTTTTTTTGATTGATAGTTGGGAACATACCGTATGATGCTAGAGAGGAACGACTGATTGAAATCTGTTGGGATGTCAATCATGTTGTATCTTTCAGGTTAGTTTAACAAAAAAAAATTGACAAACCCAAGATGGCAGTACTATGAATTTTTATTTTTTTAGTTAACAATATGATTTCGTGGATTAATATTCCTTGAGAGATGTAAAGTTCAAATCTTTTCTAGTTGTTACTTTTTAGTATCCTTACATGCTTTATATTTTTGGAAATTAGGAAATTTTGAGAAATATGTTTCTAATGATAAAATTATGCACCAGTATACTTAAATCACCCTGAAATCTTTTTGTGTTAAAAGTTTGACATATGAATCCAGTTTGACTATATGGTTATGTACCTATATATTTTTTACTTATGATTAAAGTAGACGGGCTTATGCATTGGTGCATTACGGTTGAAAGTTGAACCCTTACGAAGAAATGGTTCGAATGAAATCTGTCGGGAATCGATATACATTATAGATTTTGAGTGGAATTTATGGGTAATTGTTTTGATGTTATGTTCTTACAATAGCATATTAGCACTATTTATGAGGTTGACTGAGTTTCTTGGTTGAGGGTGTGATACAGTCACTAGCTAGGGCATAGATTGTTGGCAGTGAGATCTATATCATTCATGTTGAAAAATTCTTCTAATCTATTTCCTTACTTTGCTTTTGTGTGAAGTGTAATTTATGCTTTTTGGCTACATATGATTCTTTTTTATTATTATTCTGATAACTTGATTTTTTTTTATTTGATTATGTTAACAACAAAGCTTGGTAGAACAATGAACAAGTTGTGGATTTTGTAGCTCTTTGTTGTGAAAGCTCTAAATAAATGTTAGACAGTGAACTGAAAACTCAATTTAAATGAAATAAAATCCTATCATCCAAACTAATTTTCAAGTGATTGTGTGATGGTATGTTCAATGAAAACGAATAAGAGCGCTAATTTTTAGGGTTTATGTGACTTCAACATGTTAATCCAAACATAATTAATTGCTATTAAAATTTAAGGGTATTGCAATAAAATTGTTTTCACATGGTGAAGTTTCTTAGAGCCTGCAATGGCTAGTGGGTACGGCTCCTAAGTTTACCAATACGAATATTTTAGGTGTTAGAAAAAGAATCACTCACATCTTATATACTCAACATTTTGTCTTAGTTTACATTTTTAGATGTTCTGCATATTTGTTGTTATACCTAAACAAGTTAAATAAATAGTGTTGGCTCGCTTATGGGTTGTGTCCCTTGCTGATTCGTTTTTGATGCGTTGCTCTGTGGGTTTTGGATGTTTTGCTTCTCTAACTAAAATTGTCTGTCAGATAAAAAGTTAATAAATATTACATATGGATTTGGATTGTTAATGTTTTTTTTGTCTTCGGTAACCCAATTTATTGCGTAAAGATTTTGAAATTTGGCTTCATGAATTGTTGGTTGCATTTCTTATTGTCAACACCGAGTATAATTCAATTGTGATTCTAAATATTGGTAATATATGGTTGTTGATTATTATAATTTGTTCCAATCATACAACAATAGTTTCATCTCCTTCTGTTGGCATTCAGTTTTGGTTTTATAGTTAACTCTTAATTAAAATCATGTGTCCTTGTAGTTGAGATTGATCAGAGTGCCCTTCAGTTCTTGATAATGAGAGCTTTTCAAATTGATTTGTACATTTTGGTGAATTAAATTACAGAAAATGGTTGTCGCTGCAACACCTAGCGCGTACATGGCAACAATCAAAAACATAATTACAACTCTTTTTGTAACATGGTGTTCTTTTTTGAAAAGTTTAATTCACTTTGTAATGAGTTTGTTCAATTGTGTCGTCACTCGAATGTTTTGAACCGAAATTTAATTTTAAATCATTTGTTGGATTGTTGGATGGGAAATACAGATGTCATAAAAAAGGTGTATTGAAATACATGTGTTATTAATTTGTTGTTCAAATTGTGATATCTGATTGATACATATCATGTGTTATTGAAGAGTACAGAGTTTGGTGTGGGTTTGGTTTTTTTATTTGAAGTGTTTAGTTATCGAGTACTGGTGTGTTTAATTGTTGAGCACTTATGTGTTTAACCGAAGTGTTTAACAGATCAATATCCAGTGTATATAATTGTTTAGCACTGGTATGTTTTATTCTGATGCACTGATGTTTAATTGATCAATAACACTGGCGTGTTTAGTTGATCAATAACCGGTGTGTTTAATAAAAAACCGATGTGTTTAATTGTGATGCACTGGTGTGTTTAATTGATCAATACCGATGTGTTTAATAAAAAAACCAATGTATTTAATTGATAAGTTATAGTTTGTTTAATTGTGCACTATATTGTTGTGTTTAATGGAGTCTGACAAATCAAAATAAATCCAAATTATTTTTTCCAAGATAAGTCCAAGGGAAGTCACCAATCAAAACTCCAAGAAAAGTTTAAGAATAAAAATAAATTTAAAGCTGTAATTCATGTTTGAAATTACACGAAAAAACTTGTTTCACCGATAAATAATCATCGACATTACATTAAAATTTCATGAAATAACCTGATTTATCAATAAATAATTATCAACATTCGTTTCAGCATAATTTCAGCACAACTATTTTCAACAAATGCAATATCCTTACCAACAGTTCATGAAATACGATTTCAACATAATTTTAATACAGTTCATGAAATACAACTAAATCCATAACAATTTTAACATAATCCTTAATAAAACAAACACGGTTTTTTAGTCATCATTGTCTGGATCCGTAGAGTTATCATATAGTCGTTTGCCACCATAAGCGATTACCAATTTCGTTGGGCTCCTTCCTGCATTTCAACCAATCAAAATCTCACATTTAGATTTCAGTTTATTAAACTAGTCACACATTATACATTGTTCAACCAATTAAACACACAATGGTAAATCAATTAATCACATCGGGGCAACCAAATTAAACATATAATGGCAACCCAATTAAACACACCGGAGAAACCCAATTACACACACCAGGGAAAACCAATTAAATACACCAGGGAAATTACAAATAAATTTTCATGGGCAAACCAAATTAAACACACCAGGGAAAATCAAATTAAACACACTATGGCAAACCAATTAAACACATCAAGGCTTACCAAATTAAACACACTATGTCAAACCAATTAAATACATCAAGACATACCAAATTAAACACACCATATCATGCCAAATTAAACACACCCGGGCATACCAAATTAAACACATTGGGGCAATCAAATTAAACATGCCATGACACGCCAATTAAACACATCAAGGCAAACCAATTAAACACACAAGGGCAAACCAAATTAAAAAAACCATAGCATACCAAATTAAACATACAACGACACACCAAATTGAACACACCAAGGCAAAGCAATTTATACACAATAGGGATAATCAATTAAACACACCACGCGTAATCAATTAAACACACCAAAGTAAAGCGTCTCCTTCAACCTTAATTCATCATTACATTTCCAAATGAAACAAATTAAAATAGGGTTTCAAATACATACCTCTGGAAGAAGGACCTAAAGCATCATAAAAAATAAAGCTGTAATGACCTCAATTTCATGATTGACTTATTTCATGACAACCCACACCACCTTGGGGATAATTATGTAATGGGTAGCTTAGGTCCTCATTTGCAAGCTTTCAAGCATCTCCATGACTTTAAGAGCAAAAGGTATAATCACTTAACTTTCTCTCTTGAAGAGTTTAGGTGTACACACACACTTCATGCATTATTTAAATCAACATGCATTTGAGTCCTATTGTTTATGTGTGCATCCTTACTCACAATCACACATGCAGTTCATTCTTAGCCTTTAGTGTGTTTGTTGTGTATTTAATTCAAATTCCGTTGTTTGATCGGATACATCCGTGTGTGCACGATGGTTTGCTCTTTTTAGCGCAATGAGAGACCTTTGTAGTCTCTACTACACAGGTCAGTGTGCGGGTAGGCTACCCGTGCAGTACCCGTGCATTGGCTTGGTGAGGGACTTTCCAACTCTTGATTTAAGGTCATTAAGCAGACATTAGAGTCGGTCACTATTCGGGTATGGACCCGTGCATTACGCGGATCTGGGCAGTTATTTATCAAAACGATGTCGTTTTGCTTGTGCCTATATATATATATATATACATATATGTTATCTTCTTGCTCATTTTTACATAAGAACTCCGAATTTCCATATCTTAGTGAGAGAAAGAGTTCCCCTAGTGAGAGAAAGCACCAAGATTGCTTATTTAACTCTCCAAATCCAAAACCCATCATCCTTTCATGAAACAAACATCATTTAGCTTCATCTAGGATATTTCTTAGCATGGGTCTTCATTAACACATGTAACTTGGTAGGTAGAACATCTTCTTCATCATGCTTGTGTTCTAGCTTAACAAGATATCTCTTGTATGACTTGTATGCCTCTGGATTAGGAGTTTTATTACAAGTAAAGATTGTTGTTGATGTTTGGGTTGTTGTATTGTGATAGCTAGCATATATGTCATATTTGCCTTTAGCTAATTACATCATATTGATTGCCTTTGATGATTGCACTTAATGACATTGCCATGTTTAATGACAACTCTTTTTGATTGGCATTGTTTGATAACTAGGTTGTTATATTGCATTATCTACACCTAGTTAAGCATTGTATGTTTGGCCTAACATATTTTACACTGAGCATTCATTAATTGTTCACTTAGACCATATACTCTTCATAGAGTCAAAGTCTTGTGACTTCTAAGAGAAGTTGCACAAGCAAGTCAAGTCTTGCAACCAAGGGTGGGTTGGCAAGCAATTGGTTAGGTTCCATTGTAAAAGGCCTGAGGGGTAGAGTAGTAGGTGCTCATGCCAAGAGTATTGGATCAGGGGATATCACTAGGGACTCAACCAACAGTAGTTAGTGGTAGTGGCCATAGCCTGAGGTTGTCGAGAGTAAGAGTCCAAGTATCACTTGAGGGTGTAACTTTTTACTCATATAGTAGATTTACACGATCGTGTGTGGCTAGTGCAATAGCCCGTGGTTTTTCCCTTGTAGAAGGGTTTCCAAGTAAAAATCAAGTGTTCTTTATTATTCCACACTTTACATTTGATTTTGTATGTTTGTTTTGTTCGGTGAATTTGAATATTGACTAATCAAGAAAAATTGGTAATTAACTTGATTAAAATCTACCCCCCCCCCCCCCCCCCCCCCCCCGGTTAGTATAGACATACATATTATAGGGAATTTCAAAAGCCAAATCGGTGAAATTTGAAACCAAAGTTGAATCTCTTATATATATTTTTGTGCATTACATATTTCATGGTAAGGTTTACTATAAGGTATACTATAAGGTTTATAAGGAGGGTTATATCTCTTTCGCCTTTCCTTATACCTTTTCCTATAACTCTTTGAACTACTTGTAATTCTTTTTCCACATCCTAATGTTGGTACTTCATATAAATCCACACACATTTTGCTAAATTGCATTTGAGCTTGCCTTCTAAGCTTTTCTCCATCACACATTTCTCTTATTCTTTTTCTAACAAATTCTACCATTTGTATAAATGACACTTGCCAAAATAATCCTTCTTTCGTTTTTTCTTTAAACCATTTGTCTACATCTTTATATAACCTTTCACCTATTTTTCCTGGTAGCTTATTAACAAATTTCATCAATAGACTTTCATCATAAGGCCTACCTATCTGACTCAAATATTTGTAAAATAAATCTACGTAATGATCAAAATAATGTAAGTCACATATCTTTAATTGTTCTAAACATCTTATTGCCTTTACTTGCTTATGAGTATCTTCTACTTCTTTCATTGAGGTTCCTAATACACATTTTTTTATATAAAACTTAAAACTGTAATATTAACCTCAAATTCTTCTAATTCTAGGTTTCTTTCTTCATCTTGTTTCATAAATTCTCGCCATCCTAAGTAAGTTTGCTTCCGTCTCTTAAGAAATGGTATCAGAGCCTGATTACTTTTAAATTTAATAATTTGGTCTAGTGAGTAGTTACCGAAAGGCAGACTTCTAATTACATCTCTTGATTTCTCCCAGAAAAGTTTTTATGATCTATGTTTTTATAAAACGTTGTAATATTCGATGCTCCAATTTATTAATCCTATTGTTATTAACTATGATAGTTGTTTATATATTATTAATATTACTTATTCTAAGTATGTAAATTGAAAATTTTGAACAATTGAGTTAGGTATATCGGCTGAAAACACAGACTTACTAGTACCCGAGATTGTGTCGGTAGAGTACACGTGTGATACAATGCCAAGTACCAACTAGTTATTAATATTAATAAATATTTACTTGTTTATAAAAAAAATGATAATATTTATGTTATTATGAGTATTATTGACATTATGAGTGATATAGATGCTAAGTTAATAGATCTAGCTATAAATGATCCCGAAAGCTTAGAATCCTTAAAGAAACATCATGTTGGCATGGTAGCTAGAATTAATAAAGCTCTTAAAGATAAATATCAAGTGTTTGACAATATATACCTTAGTACAAATCATAGGTGTACCTATATTGAAAAAGATTTGCATGATTTAGAAGACATGAAAACTAATAGTGAAAATAAGATAAAGGAATTAGATAGATTACTTAAAGAGTACATTCAAGAAAAAGATCAGCAGAAAAGCTAGACAATAAAACTGGGTTTGAAGTTTCGACAATGGTAGAGATTGAGAAGAGAGAACAATGGTAGAAAATCTGAAGTTTTGTGTTTCACACAAAGAAATTGAAGACAAAAAAATTTGGAGTGCATGAAATGGAGAGCACGACCGGTAGCCAATGGAGAGCACGCATTGAAAAAATTGAAGACAAATTTTTTTAGAGAAAATAAATTTAAGTCTGTAGATAAAGAAAGAAAAAAAAACATGAGAGGTGGAAATTGAATCAATGACCTAACCAATAGAGAGAGAATGAAATCTTTTTAGACAAAAAGAATAAAATAAAATCAATAATAAAAAATGAATAAATGAGGGGTATTTCAGTCTCCACTTTGTATTTTATGGTAAAAATAATAAATTTGTTAAATTTGGTTAAAAACAATAAACCGCTTAATTTTTTTATTAAAAAAGGGTATTTCCTATATATATATATAATATTTATATATATTTAAACAAATATTCAACCTTTGTTTTGAGATAGGATGGGTGGTGAATTACGGTCAACAACAAGCACCTGGGAAAAAAAGAAGAAAAGTAAGGAACGTCCCTTCCTTTTACATCCAAAAACGGTCTGATAAACAACATCAACAATTGCAACAGAAACAACAACATTTGAGTTTCATTCTACATCTGAATTTCATTCTTTATTGAAACAAACAAATATATATATAAAGCACCAAATGTTTCTCCATTGTATCTCAAAAACTCAAAAACTACTTTTAAGCTTCTTTTTTAAGGAAAAAAATGGACTGAAGTAGCAAAAAAATGTTGTTTGTAATACGTAAAAATAATCTGGTTCGTATCTGTAGAAAATAACAAACAGAAACAAAGGTTAGGGAATCGAGGCCCGTGTTTCACACAGATTCCTTAAAACAATTTCACCATATATAACACTTTATGTGTATAGGGATTGTCTCTCAGGATACAACGATTCAACAATGAAAGTGCTGCAAAGCACAACCACCATGAGTGAACTCAATTAAGCTTGAACTTACCAAGTTCAGAAAAGAGAAGGAACGAGATGAGAGAGAAAGCTACTACCCTTTT
This sequence comes from Dipteronia dyeriana, assembly GCA_032871835.1. NCBI lineage: Eukaryota > Viridiplantae > Streptophyta > Magnoliopsida > Sapindales > Sapindaceae > Dipteronia > Dipteronia dyeriana. The sequence continues at coordinate 24,782,537 of CM065297.1, read as the reverse complement.
TAATTTCGTGATTTTAGAATGCCTAACATGAACTGTAGATTAGAGTTTCTTATAAAACCGAAATCAAATAGATTGATTTGAAACGTACCCAGGATGCGCCCACACACGGGTCATGCAATCGGAGGTTCGAGGTCCTTGATTTGCACGCCCCCCCTGCTTGCGCGAGAGAGTGCCTTTATGCGACACATGTTGATAAGCTACTATCACACTCTTACTTATATACTACATGTAAGTTCTTTACCCAACCAATATGGGATGTTCTTTTTCCCTTACACAATGGGCTCACTTTGAGACTCAATTTCTCATTCACCCATTAATCGATTTGTGAGTTTGAATTACCACTTCGAAGCTCTAATAAATTAGAATTCGAATACACAGTGATCTTTCATTTCATGAAACTGATCATACTCAAATTACCCTCTCGACCAGCAGTTTGTCACAAATTTTCCAACAAAAAGAAGAAATGAAAAAAAAAATCAAATAACTACCAAATTTATAAAGTTGTGGAGAAGAAACAATGGTGTACTTCATTTTGATGATCCAACGCTTCAACTTCTCCTTGAAATATATAATTAATGAAAATTCAATAATATTATTTTAAACCAAGGAACATATGTGCTTCTGATAATTATTAAAACAAAAATGATAAGAAACAAAGACGGTTAACTGATTAAAGTTTAATCAATATGGAAAATAGAGGGTTACAGACCTTATTTTTCGGTTTTCTCTTCTTGAGCTTGCTAAGAGAAAAACACTAGATATCTTGACCAATCTCCTTTATCTTGGTTTGATCGAGCGACCTAATTTAAGTGAAAGAGTAAAATTATAATTTGCGAATTTGACCTTTTTTTAAATTGAAGTAAGAATTTCTCTTATTAATAATGTTAGGTTTTGGCTCGTATTCTCAAGTGATCCCAATGCGAACCAAACGAGACTCGACTGACATGAAACTTCCTTAAGACGCGGGATAACATTTGGAAGTTGAAGATAGTGTTTGAGGGAGGTTTGAAGACTGAATAATAACTAAAGAAATGAATTTCAAAAGTACCCACAATGTAGACAAGGAGCATGGACCGCGGCAAAGGGAGTGATCGATTCTAGGAGATCATGCGCGGTGTAGACCGCGGCGGAGGTAAAGGCACTAACCGCGGTATTCTAAGAGGTGGACTTCATTGACGTATCACTGTGTAAGGCACGGGTGGCCAACCGTGACCTAAACCGCGATAGTTGTAGATTTTGTCCAGATCAGAACTGTTGAGCGAAAATAAGAAAGTTTTTCTTCTGAAAGTTCTTATGCTTACAGAAAAGGAAAAAGAGTTTGCCTTCATAAAGAATAGGAAAGTCATGTACATGAAGGAAAAAAAATTATCCTTAAAAAGAAGACTTGTTGTAAATAAGAAATAGTATTTATATGGAACAAGTAATTCTTGTACGTTTAGAAGTAGGATTTTCGTTTATCTTAAAACTCCCTACAACTCGTATAAATAGATCTTGTAGTTAGGTTATTTTATGTACAGCAAAAAGAATGTCATGTAACATCAAAGAGTAGTGAGATCCGGGTGAGAGACCCATGAGAATGTCTGGGGAGGGATCTAAAGGAATATCAGTGGATCAAGTTAAAGATCCATAGGTAATATTCAAGGGAGACCTAAGAGATATTGGGGTTTCTTGGTGAAGATCATGTGAGCATTGTGAGCGTGGTTTGAGGTTGAGGTGTGAAAGAGAATCCTAAAGTATATGGTTATAATAATTTATCATATAGTATAACTTTCTCTATCGTTCTGACGGCCCGTAGTTTTTTACCGATTTGGGTTTTTCACGTATATCTTTTATTGTGATTGTTTTATTTTCCCTCATCTATTTTTCTGCTATAGACGTTATTAATTGCTATTAGTTATAGGCGTATATTAGGCACGACGGTTCTGCAATCATCAGTTCAAAATCTCCAATAATTGGTATCAGAGTCTTGGTCCACGATGGCGGTTTCAAGTCTTTATGGGAGATCGTATAGAGGACTTGGTGGTATTGGGATGATGATTCATGGTTTCTTGAAAGTAGTTTCGAATTCGGTAGGGTTTGATGAAAGGAAGAATAGAGATGGAGGATTTTTTTTTTTTTGGCTTATGGTATCAAATACAAGTCATAAAGATCCAATCTGGGTTACACAAGGTGTTAATTGAATATTTAAAAAAAAATTGAACGCTCGAAGTCTCTGATGTGTGTAGGGCTTATCCGATAAAACACTTCCGGTTCTAGTGGCAAGTAGGTTCACCAGGTATGTGATGTAAGGACAAAAGGTCTTTCATAGGGTTGGGTGATGTAAAGACCTGTTTATCCTTTTGGCAGTCTTCCCTACTAGCCATGGAAAAGGATATGTTGTTGCTAGTGGTCTATAATTGTATACAAGGCATTGATCAAAAAGTGATGCAAGGTGTATGGTGGACAAGGATGTCGATGGCTGACGAACTTCCTGGTAATCTGACGTGAAAAGTTGCACCACAATTTCAGCAAGTTATTTTGACATGGTGTCGGAACAACGAACACAAAGCAAAAGGAAGAAAAAAAATCTTAGCAAAAGGAAGAAAAAAAATCTTAGGATGGTTCGTTCGTAAGTTGTTATACCTTATGGTGATGTATGTTGATTCTCGGTGATGAGAGTCATGACTGTAGACAAAGATCTTGAGAATTCAAGCCAATAGGGAGAATTGTTAGGTTTTGGCTCGTATTCTCATATGAACCCAATGTGAACCAAATGAAACTCAACTGATGTAAAACTTCCTGGAGACGTGGGATAACATTTACAAGTTGAAGATGGTGTTTGAGGGAGGTTTGAAGACTGAAGAAACGAATTAAGAAAGTACCCGCGGTGTGGACCGCGGTGCGGACAAAGTGCATGGACCACGGCACATGGAGCGATCAATTCCAGAAGATCAAATGTGGTGTAGACCGCGGCGGAGGTAAAAGCACCAACCGCAGTATTCTGAGCGGTAGACTTCAGTGACGTTCTGCGGTGTAGGGCACGGGTGGCCAACCGTGACCTAGGCCTCAGTAGTTGTGAATTTTGCCCATATCAAGAATGATACGTGAAATTAGGAAAGTTTTTCTTCTGGAAGTTCTTGTACTTTTCGGAAAAAGACAAAGAAAAAGAGTTTGCCTTCATGAAGAATAAGAAACCATGTACTTGAAGGAAAAAGTTTTCTCCTTAACAAGAAAACTTGTCATAAATAGGAAATAGTATTTATATGGAACAAGTAATTCTTGTACGTTTAGGATTAGGGTTTTCTTTTATCTTAAAACTCCTTACAACTAGTATAAATAGATCTTATAGTTAGGTTATTTTGTGTGAAGCAAAAAGAACACCATGTAACATCAGAGAGTAGTGAGATCCGGTGAGAGACCTATGGGAATATTCGGGGAGGGATCTAAATGAATATCAGTGGATCAAGTTAGAAATCCGTGGGTGATATTCATAGGAGATCTAAGGGATATTGGGGTTTCTTGGTGATGATCATGTGAACGTTGTGAGCGTGGTTTTGGGTTGAGGTATAAGAAATAATTCATGAGTATACGGTTGTAATAATTTATCATATAGTTGAAATTTCTCTATTATCCTGTCAGTCCATTATTTTTTATCCGATTTGAGTTTTTTATATATATTTTATGTTGTGATTGATATATTTTTTCTCATCTATTTTTTTCGTTATATACATTATTAATTACTATAAATTATAAACGTATATTACACTCGATCACCTTCGGTTTAAAATTTTCAACAAGTAAAAAAGTTATTAAAGAAGAAAAAGGACACCTAGTACCTATGGCCCACTCGATGGAAAGCTACCGTCGAGCTCATCATTGCGTATTTTGTTGACAGAATTGTCGGTGGATTAGTCATGAATAGTGTTTCATGATTGTCTGTTGTATCAAATACGTGTTATTTTATAAGCAAATGAAAACAAATTAATAGACCTGAAGATGAAAAGTTGTTTTACCTTGAAAATGAAGAGATTTTTTAGTTTTTTTATTTAAACAGAGTTGATTAGTTTTTTGAATGAAGCAACCAAGAATTTTTTTTCTTCAATATTAATGTATGGTTAATTATTAGGACAATATAAAACAAATAGATATACATTTATAATTAATTATGAAATACAGTAGGAATGTAATTAAAGAGTGAAGTCATTAACAGGGGTGTGTAAAAACCCGTCATATTGACCCAAACCGATTAACCCAACCCATAATAGGTGGGTTGGTTCAATTATTAACATAAAATAAATGTCAATCGGTTTATAAAAAATCAATCCGACCATAATTGGTTCGGTCTCGGGTTATGTGATATGCAACCCTTCTAAACCAAACCAAACCAAACCATAATATTCAGTTCTTCACATTTGACTTTCTTATTTAATTTAAGTTTTATAATCTATTAAACAGTAATCTAATCCAGCTATCATATTTTACTTTTAAAAACCTACTCTATTTTTCACATGATTAAGTCTAAAAGGCTAGAATCTTAAAATGTGCACCGCATTGCAATTGGCTATTTGGCTACATTCATTCTCTCTTTTTTATTCTCTTTTCTTCGATCGTTACTTTAAACCATCAAGCATCAAGCCATCAAGGTACAATACTTTTTCTCAAGGCATTCATTCTCTGATTTCTCTCTTTTTTTTTACTTTTATATATTAAATGTCTCTCGGAGACTCTCAGTTCCTTTTTTTAAAAAAAAAATTATTGTATCCTCTTTTATTATATATATATATATATATATATATTATCACTATAACACTATATACTTTTTTTATATGAAACGGTTTATCTTTTTTGTCTTTTATATATAGCATACATGTAAATCAATGATCAATCATTCTTTTTTCAAAAATAACATATATATATATATATATATATATATATATATATATATATATATATATATGTGTGTGTGTTATTACTGATTTCTTAGCTATTTTTATATTTATATATATATCTTTATTGTGTTCTCTTTATTTATTAGCTATTTTTTATTTTTATATATATCTTTATTATGTTCTCTTTATTTATATATATATACAATTACTTGTTATTTTTTCTTCATTTATAATATTTGTTGTTAATTTATTAATTATATAATATTTATTAATTATCAAAATAATTGAATAATACTTGTATTTAATTATTTTATTGTTGTCATTTATTTGTAGGTTTACAATGGCTGAAAACTCAAATGCTACTACAGTTGAACCTTTTTAAACTCCAACAACAGATGACGTATTGGTTACCACCAATGCTGGAACAAAAAGAAATCCAACGAAAATGCCATCAAAAGTGTGGATTCACTTCACCAAAATTGAAGGAGGTAATAGGTGTACTTGAAATTACTGTGGTAAAGAATATGCTTGTGGTAGTAAAAAAGTTGGTACTAGTACTTTATGGAATTTTTGAATGATCAATGCAAAAAATATCAGAATGGTTTGGTGGATGAAAAACAAAAGGTACTGACTTTTGAAAAAAAAAATATGGTGATGGTACTGGTAATCTTGTAGCTGTGGGATTTAGTAAAGATGCATGTAGGAAGGCATTGAGTAAAATGATAGTTCTTGATGAGTTGCCCTTTAGTTTTGTTGAAAGAGAAGCATTTCGTCACTTTTGTTCTATAGCATGTCCAAAATTTGATCCTCCTTCTCGAACTACAATTGCTAGAGATATAAATCAACTTTACTTAGATGAGAAAGCAATATTAAAAAAAAAGCATGTTTTATTTTAATAACCAAAGGGTTTGCCTTACTACTGATTGTTGGACTTCAATTCAAAATACTAATTATATGGTTTTCACACCTCATTTTATCAATAGTGGGTGGGAATTACATAAAAGAATTTTAAACTTTTGTGTGGTACCTAATCATAAGGGTGAAACCATTAGGAAAATCATTGAGACATGCTTACTTGATTGGGGTATAGATAGAGTATTCACAATAATTGTTGATAATGCTAGTGCAAATGATGTTGCTACCAAGTATGTGAAAAGGAAGTTGAGTAATTGGGTTGTTGATGGGGTTATATTGGATGGTGAGTTTTTTCACGTACGTTGTTGTGCTCATGTTTTGAATCTAATTGTTACTGAGGGTTTGAAAGATATACATGAGTAAATAATTAGTATTCGCAATGCTGTGCGATATGTAACCATCTCCTTCTAGGTTACAAAAATTAAAAAAATGTGTTGAGCATGAAAAAATAAAGTGTAAAGGAAATGTGATATTGGATGTGTGTACTATGTGGAATTCCACTTATTTGATGTTGGAAAGTGCTTTAAAATTTTAAAAAGCATTTGAGCGGTTGGAAGAAGAGGATGGCAATTATGTCAGCTATTTCTTAGAGGATGAGAGTGGGAAAAGGAAGATAGGGCCACCTAGATTTGATGATTAGGAAACATCTAGAGTATTTGTTAAGTTTTTGAAGAAATTTTATGATGCAACATTGAAATTTAGTGCTTCTTTGTCTATTACATCTAATCAGTACTGTCATGAAGTTTTTTCAATTCAGTTTGAGTTGATAGAATTAAGTACAAATACAGATCCTTTTTTAGGCATCATAGCAACTAGGATGAAGTGAAAATATGACAAGTATTAGGGTTCCATTGAAACCATAAACAAACTTTTTCTTATTTCAATTGTGCTTGACCCTCGATATAAGTTGGATTATGTGACATTTTGTCTTGGTCATTTGTATGGCAATGATAAGGGTGAAGAAATGACAAAAGGTTTGAAAGAACTTTTATGTCGCCTTTATGAGTGTTATAATGGGCGAGACTCTAATTCTATCGGTACCCAATCTTCTAATGACTTTCAATTATTGAATGGGATGAATGTAGACAGGGATAAGCATGATGGTGATTTTCGTTTCGCAATGCTTCAGAAATTCAAAAAAATACGAGGAACAAAAGATTGTATTGATACAAAAAAATAAGGTGGATAGGTATCTGTTGGAGCCAAGTGAAGATCCCTATAATGAAAACTTTGATATTCTACTTTGGTGGAAATTAAATGCCACAAAGTATAAATTTTTATCACATATTGCAAGGGACGTGTTTGCAATTCCAGCATCTACAGTGGCTTCTGAGTCTTTCTTTAGCACAGGAGGGCATATTCTTGATTCATTTCGAAGTTCTTTAGGTGCTAAAACGGTGGATGCCTTAATATGTACACAGAATTGGTTGCGGTCTACTTCTTGATCAAATAAATTTGAATCAATAGTTGAAAAGATGAAATTTCTGGAAGTAGTTGAATCAGGTAATATATTTGTCATTATCTTTCTCTTTATATACTTTTTTTTAGAATACATCAATTGTTATAACTTTTTTTGATTTATTTGGTGAGTTGTTTTTTTTTCTTTTTCTATACAGTTTTTGGGACCTACAACTATGGATCCTGTGACTATTGATTAATATTTTTCAATGCTCTTTTTTATGGTAAGATACTAAAATATATGAATTCTTTAATTGCATAATACTAATTTGAATTTTTTGATAATGTCTTTCTTATGTGACTAATTAAATTGTTTTAATTTGGTTTATTACAGGTTTTCAGTACATTGGCTGTGAGGATTTTGAGCAAGCTTTAGGAAAGGGCTAGAAACTTTTTTTTTTAATAATTAATCATGATTTATTTGATAGGATATCTGATATCTTCTTTGAAATTTTTTAGATATTTATGGATGAAAACTTTCTCATACATTTTAAGATATATTTTTCAACTGAGTCATGGATGATGGATTATAATTTTTTTTTTAATATTTAAATGTTGTATTGATGATTGATTATGAATACTTTGAGTTTTTTATTATATTAATTGGAATTAAGAATTAAGTTTATTTCTTTGGACACTATATTCATTTACTATTTGTTTATTTGTTGTTATGACTTTTTATATTTTTATATTTAGTTATTTTTATCATAATAAAAAAACAAATTTTCGAATTCAAATATAATCCGACAAATCTATCCAAACCAACCCGACTTTTTTTGTTTTGGTTTGGATCTGTTTGAAAAATTATATTGGTTCGGTTTAGGTTGAAATATAGTCAAACCGATCTGTATTGGTTTGGTTTGACGTTGAGCTTCAACCCAAACCGAACAAAAAATGCACACCCCTAGTCATTAATTTTCTATAATATATCTGATTTCTATAAAATTAATATACATATTTAATAACTATTAATAACCATTAATTACAGTTCATCTCATCTCCATGTTTAAATGTATGAATGAAGATATAGAGTTGCAAGTTGCAGCAAATGATATTATCAAATTAATATTTATCAAATTGTTGATTAATCAATAAAATAGGAAGGAAATATAACATACATATTTATTAACCATTAATTACAATTCACCTCATCTCCATGTTTAAATGGATAAATGAAGATATAGAGTTGCAACATTTGATATTATCTAATTAATATTTTATCAAATTATGTTTAATTTAATTAGTTAATAAATAGAAAAATAGATATTAATATATAGAATTTAATTTTAAAACTCTCTTACGACGACACGTGACATTGTAAGGGTTCCACTTTAATATATATATATCATATAGAATCGTGGTGTGATACTGTAATAGGTTCAAAGATGTTATAGTAGAACCCTATAAAATAATATTGTTAGGATCGAAAAAAAAAATTATTTATTTATCAATAAATGAATAATTTATTAATTTAAAAAGAGTTTTATGTTCTTACTTGTATATGTATTATACATATTTTCGATCAAGATACATACGTACATAGAAGTAAATAAGTACTAACATATGTATATGCATAAACATTAATAAGTACATGTATATAATGTAAGAAATAAATGTACATTCACAAAAGAAGATATATAAAAATTAATAAGTACATGCTAATATGCATACATTACCAAAATTAAACGTATATACATAAAAATCAACAAGTACATGCATAAAAGTTAATAAGAAAATATATACAATGAATGTGATTTTAAAATTTAATAATTAAGAAAATAAAGTGTTATAAGATATTTAATGTACGTAAAACATAACGTCTATGATTTGTCATAAGTTTTATTCTTATACTCTAAATCATTTCAATTTCCATATCTTGTTATTTCATGGCATCTTATTTAAAAGGAGTGAAAAAATCTACATTGACCGATGAGATGAGGAGAGCATTGTGTGAGTTTAAAAATGATCATCTCTCTTCTAGTAAAAAAGATTTACAACAATAGGTTCAACAAAATTTTGATCTCCCTATCAGTTAATCAATAATATCAAACACTCTCAAAAGGTCAGCGGAATATTTGTCAAATAAGACGAAAAATAGCAATGTCAAGAGGCACAAATCTACAAAATAAATTGAGTCAGAAAAAGTCTTAGCATGAATAGTTTCTCCAATATCAAATGAAAGTGAACATGACTAGAAAAATGATCTAGACCAGAGCAAAAGAGTTTTTCACAGAAAATGTCTAGTGAAACTAATCCAGAATTTAACTTCTCAAGTGGTTGGCTAGACCGCTTCAAGGTCAGTCATGGAATTATATATTATCGGCACTTTGGTGAAAGCGGTTCAGTTGTTATAAATGTTGGAACCCCCGTTTACCGGTCACGCAGTGGAACAAGGTTTTAATTTTTTTTATACATATCATATCTGTATCTAGGACCAGTGAACTTTGGATCGAAATTATTTTTCGGAACTAATACATACAATATGTAAATACAGAAAATTATAATCAACAAAAATCAGAAGAAGAAAATCTTACCAACGTTTGGAGGCTCCTTCACTTTTCGATATGTTCCTGTCTGAACCAATCTTACCAACGTTTCTCTCTTTACGATGTGCTCCTGTCTGAACCACTCGATCTTCCTCGCTATCTCCCGGAACTGGTAACTGCGTGTGAGCGCGTCACGATCTCAGGAACTTGAATGGAGGATGTAGAGAGAATTGAAGAAACTCTTTTTTCTATGTGTTTCAAAAACACATAAAACATGAAACTATATATATATATATATATATATATATATATATATATATCACTGCTTCACACTCTATATCACAATATATATATTTTTATATAAACGCATTGCTTCAGATTTTATATATATATATGTTGCACACACGCCTCTTCTTGCTTTTATATATATATATATCATATACGAATTAAGTATTTGCATCCTTTGCAAATTCTTCTTTCGATTATTATTACATGTACACGCTAATTTGCATCCAATGCAATCTGTTGTATTATTAATTGATATATATCTTTTAATTATCTTTTTCAAATATATCTAATATATTAAAAGTGATAATAAGTATTTTAAATTTGAACTTAAATTCAAATACTTAGATAAATGATTTAGTAAGATAAAAATAATCCTATTATTTTATCTTCACCTAAATCCATATATCAACTAACACCCTCCAATTAATAGTTAATTAATAATTCATAATTATCAATATAATTAAATAATCTAATTATTTAATTAATTTAACTATTAACATTCATTAATTAAATAATCTCATTATTCAATTAATTCCCGAATATATACGTGTCACTTTTGTAACACAATTAATTGAACAATCCAATTAATTAACCGTGACCCTTGTTACCTAAATCAATCGGGCTAGCAAGGGGACCTAATGGACCCACGGTATTTTGAACTCCAATAATCCTCGGAATCATTAATTAAACTCTTTAATTAATATTCCTTGATTATTAACTCCGGTGTTATTCCACTAAAAACCCGAAGCTGTACTCTCTCAACTTTAGGCACTTTTACACAGACCGATACAACTCGGTGTCCATCAATATAGCTATTACATATGTTGTGATCCTCCACAATAGTTCATAATTAAAGCTTGGTCATAATGTCCGTTATACCCCTCTAATTACATATATCCTTTAAGTACCATTGATTCTTTAATGGACAATAAATCTTATTTCCTCACGGAATTAGGAGAGCGCTCTTTTTGTCCAAGCCCCGAATAAACCCTTAAGGGAACTACCATCTACTCCTCACAAGAAGAAGTGGATTCTACTATTGTGTACAAACCTTCTCACCCACAAGCCAAACCGTATTCCCAACATACGGGGTATATTGATCAGGAAATACATCTGACCTCACCCATGGTATATCAAATACCACTATCTAACCTGAAAGAGTCGATAACACACTCAGGATTAAGATCACCCACATATAGCCATCATTAGTTGATATATATGAATCTCATCGGTAAACGGATATTTGTGAGAGATTCATATAGATCATGGCCCAGTCCTATATGATCACATCATACAAGGTGCCTCCGTTCTTATATTTCCATATGAATGATTCAGGATAGAATCACCGTACATTACCGAATGGACCGCAACTATAGATTAACCACAAATAAAGTACCCAACTTTATTTGCTATCTATGGACTCTTTAGATTGCACATCTCTTACTGTATCCATCCGTATATGACACTTATATACACAGTTCGAGATTAGGCAATCTTGGATGTTAAATAAATGCACAAGTTATATAATAAACAACACAACAAGAATGAATTGAACTTTTTCTTTTATTTATTTAATAAATCCATTTACAAATTACATCTTTAGGGCATAAACCCCAACAATCTCCCACTTGCACTAAAGCATGTGAGGCATGTCTCGTAACCCTAGAACATCTAGGTGACCCGAAAACACTTTAGCCCGTAAGGTCTTCGTAAATGGATCAGTATGATTGTCTTGTAAGGCTATCTTGGTGACGATCACATCTCCTCTCTGCACTATCTTTCTAATGAGATGATACTTTCTCTCTATATGCTTCCCTCTTTTATGGCTTCTTGGTTCTTTAGAATCAGCCACAACACCACTGTTATCACAATAAAGTGTGATGGGCCTATCTTGATATGGAATATTTTCCAGATCACTCAAGAACTTATGGAGCCAAACAACCTCTTTAGCAGCTTCACAAGCGGCTACATATTCGGCTTCCATGGTGGAGTCAGCAATGCAAGATTGCTTGATACTTCTCCACACAATGGCTCCACCACCCTGGGTGAATACTGATCCAAACATGGATTTCCTAGAATCCATGTCTGACTGAAAATCAGAATCTGTGTATCCTAACAGGATCAAATTCTGCCCAGAATACACTAGTTTATAGTCTCTCGTTCTCCGAAGATACTTGAGAATTGTCTTGACAGCAACCCAATGATCCAATCCTGGGTTGGATTGGTATCTACTAACTACTCCCGCTGCATAACAGATGTCCGGTCTCGTGCATAACATAGCATACATGAGACTACATACGGCCGATGCATAGGGTACACGTCTCATATCCTCAACTTCTTGAGGTGTCTTAGGACACTGTTTCTTAGACAAATTAACTCTATGCCTAGAAGGTAAATTACCTTTCTTGAAGTTTTGCATCGAAAATCGTAAAAGAATCTTATCGATATATGATGCATGAGACAGTGCTATGAGTTTGTTATTACGATCCCTTATAAGTTGGATCCCAAGAACATAACTCGCATCTCCCAAATCTTTCATTTGGAATTGGCTAGCCAGCCAGCTCTTTACATCAGACAACACTCCCACATCATTCCCAATGAGTAGGATATCATCTACGTATAGGACTAAGAAAACTACTTTCTTATCAATGATGCGCTTGTAGACACAAGGCTCATTGACGTTCTGCTCGAAACCATAGGTTTTGACCACATCATCAAACCTAATGTTCTATGATCTAGATGCTTGCTTAAGTCCATAGATGGACCTTTACTGCTTGCAAACCTTTTGCTCTTGATCTGGAGACACGAATCCTTATGGTTGCATCATATAGATGCTCTCATCAAGATTGTCATTCAATAATGCAGTCTTGACGTCCATTTGCCAAATTTCGTAATCGAAATAAGAGAATCCTAATAGACTTACTCATGGCTACTGGTGACAAGGTTTCTTCATAATCGACCCCCTCTTTCTAGGTATAACCCTTAGCCACTAGCTTTGCCTTGAAGGTCTTTACCTTTCCGTCTACTCCTCTCTTTCTTTTATAAATCCACTTATACCCTATGGGTTTTACCCCATCCGGTAAGTCTACAAGATCCCAAACTGAGTTAGAGTACATGGACTACATCTTGAGATTCATGGCTTTAAGCCATTCCTCTTTATCAGGATCTTTCATTGCATTCTTAAATGTCAGTGGTTCATCAACACTAACAGCATAGACAACACCGTGTCCCTCACCTATACCTAAATAGTGTTCAGGTTGTCTCACAACCCTCTCACTACGTTTAGGTGGTAGTGTACCCTGATCAGGAACCATCTGACCCTCAGATGTTTGTGGATCAGCAACTCTTGTTGATGAAGTACTAGTCTCACCAGGCTCCAACTCATTCAATACAATCTTAGAACGAGGTATACGGTTACTAATATATCAGTCCTCAAGAAACGTTACATTTATCGATACAAGTACTTTATTATCTCCGTGACTTTAGAAGTGACCACCTCTGGTCTCCTTGGAGTATCCTACAAACAGGCAGACCACAGACTTGGAGTCTAGCTTTCCACTTCTGTTCTTTAACACGTGTGCTGGACACCCACATAAGGAAAAATGTCGCAAACTAGCTTTACAACCATTCCACAACTCTAGGGGAGTATTAGGAACAGATTTGGATAGTACTACATTCAAAATGTATACCGCTGTTTGTAACGCATATCCCCAGAAGGAATTTGGTAATGATGAGAAACTAATCATAGATCTCACCATTTCCATTAGGGTTCTATTTCTCCTCTTCGCTACACCATTTTACTAAGGTGTACTGGGAGCTGTGAGTTGGGAAACTATCCCATGCTCGACCATGAAGTCTTTAAACTCTTGGTCAAGGTACTCACCTCCACGATCCGATCGTAGTGACTTGATAGTCCTACCTAATTGATTCTCAACTTCAACTCGAAATTCTTTGAACATTTCAAATATTTTTGACTTCCATTGCATTAGGTAGACGTATCTGTATCTTGAGTAGTCATCTATAAAGGTGACATAATACTCATAACCACCCCTAGCTTTAACATTCATCGGTCCGCAGACGTCTGTATGTATAAGCTCTAGCGGTTCTTTAGCTCTCAGTCATTTTTCAGTAAAAGGCCTCTTAGTCATCTTACCTTCCAGACACGATTCACAGACAGGTAAGGTGCTGACCTTTAAGTCACTTAAAGGTCCACTTTTTACTAGTCTGTCTATCCGGTCAAGGTTGATATGACCAAGTCTTAGATGCCAGAGATACGTGTCATTATCTGGAGAAATCTTATATCGTTTAGTTTTTGATTTTTCAACTTTAAACATTTCGGTGTTGAGCAGTGTAGTATGTATTAACGATCTTAACACATACAAATTGTTTTCAATAATTTCTGAACAAATATTCAGACCATTCTTTCCAATAATAACAGACTTATTATTAAAAGAAACATAATATTTTTGTTCTAACAACTTAGAAACGGAAATCAAATTCCGTGTAAATTCAGGAATATAAAATACATTGTCTAACAATATATAATTATTACAAAAACGTAATCTAATTATGCCCACTGCTCGTGCCGACACGACATCCCCTGACCCCACACGTATTGAGAAGGCTTGCTCCTCTAGCTGTGTCCAAGAATCAGTCCATTGTAAAAAAGAACAAACATGGTTAGTGACCCCTGAATCAACTATCTAGGGTGAAGAATCATCTTCCACTAAACACGACTCAAGAACAAGTAAATCATATTTACTTTTCTTGGACTTCTTCTGGCTTTGGGCTTTCTTGGGTTTGGGCTTACCCTTCACTTGTATGCCTCTCGAACAGTTCGTATGGCATTGGTAGCGGGAGCTGGAGGATATTCCTCCGTAAGCACAAACTTAAGGTCTTTGGTGACCAATATTGCATTAATGTTAATTTCCACTTAGTGTAGTTATCACCAGTTAATATGTCGTTTAAGAGAATTTGAAGTAATGCAGAAGACATTATTGCTTGAAATAAATAAAACATTCATTCAGTCATTTATTTAAAACAAGTGCGAGTGCTTTGACATAAATTTAAACATGATGCATGCACATGTTTAACGAACTAGAACTACCATAAAACTAGTTACTATACCACGACAATCCAACATACCACAAAGAAGTGCCACCTTAGGGTCGGTCAAGTCTTTGCATGTTGGACCGAGACATTCTCAATCAAATGATATTCTAGAATAACTTTTATTCCATATCATTCAACCATCATTCATTCAGTCAGGTTTTTTAATTAACAAACTTAATCAAAACCTTCATGAGTGTAACCTACCATTTCAGATCTCACGAGCTTAACTCGAGAATTGCCACCTTAGAGTCGGTCAATCCCGAAACACCCTCAGAAATCCTATATGTTAAGAAGTCAACCTTGGTATTGACCTTTGTGGAAACCCTCCTTAGGGAGGACAAAAAAAAAGCCGTTACGAGGCCCCACTCGGATCTCACGGTGTTGAACTAATGATAGAGACCGCGAGATATATATGTCATATATCCCTCTCCCACTCACTATTTTAAAATTAGGGTTTTCTATTAACCGTTAATGCACCTAGATTCTACAGGATTAAACGACTAACTTTAATCAAGTTATCTAGCGCATTAACTAATTAGAAACAAATTCTAATTAACTAATAAATTATTAATGATTTTTAACAATTAAAAATATAATCTATTAGTGAATAATCTAAGCTTTTGTAAACTATTTACTAAGGTCAGATTATTATGTTAGTGTTTACCAAATTTTAACTATTAAAACTCTATCACTTTATTCGGTTCATTTATTATTAGGTAATTAATCATATTAATCCTAATTACAATAAATGACCCTATTAATCTAACTTATTAAACTCTTTCATAACTATTAAAAACTAATCTCATTATTCATAGCCAATTAAGTATATTTCCTATTTTAATCACATTACATAAAATATCAGGCTATGATTCATGTATGACATATCAAATATATTTGTATAGGCACATCTAATCTAAATGACATATGTATGCATGACAATGCTTTTATCATCACATAATATAAAGCATACATCAATTGACCGAATACTGTGGATTATTTAACCTAAAAAATTGGAATCTAAAATTACAAAAAAAAATCACAAGGCATTCATTGGTCTTCTTGTAATTTCTGAGTCTTCCAGTCTCTTCAGGTCACTCCGATTCATCTCATGAATTAGAAACGGGAAATCTGCATAGAACGCGCTCGGCAACACTTGTCAACGGAACCGTGCATGAACAGTACCGCGTGAACAGTACCGTGAATAGTACCGTTGAACAGTACCTATGAACAGTACCATCGTCGCACGCGTTTTTAGTTCTTCGTTTACAGGTTACAATTTTATTTTATTTTATTTTATTTTATTTACAATACAATAATAGTAAAATAAAAATATAATAATAATAAAAAATTATACAACCCATAAACCCTAAATCTACAGTACCATAAAAATTTACGATCAACAATGTTTAAATTAAACAATTGAATTATAAACATTCATACAATCATAAAGATGGTGCCTACACATTCATACATACAGGAGAATCGAAAACAATTTCCTATTCCGAAAAATAAATTGGCTCTGATACCAATTGTTGGAACCTCCGTTTACCTGTCACGCAGCGGAACTAGGTTTTAAATTTTTTTATACATATCATATCTGTATCTGGGACCAGTAAACTTTGGATCAGAATTATTTTTCAGAATTAATACATACAATATGTAAATACAGGAAATTGTAATCAACAAAAACCAGAAGAAGAAAATCTTACCAACGTTTGGAGGTTCCTTCACTTTTCGATATGCTCCTGTCTGAACCAATCTTACCAACGTTTGGAGACTCCTTCTCTTTACGATGTGCTCCTGTCTGAACCACTCGATCTTCCTTGCTATCTTCCGGAACTGATAACTGCGTGTGGGCGCGTCACGATATCAGAAACTTGAATAGAGGATGTAAAGGGAATTGAAGAAACTGTTTCTTCTATGTGTTTCAAAAACACATAAAACATGAAACAATATATATATATTTATATCACTGCTGCTCTCGTTTTTACATAAATGTATATATAACTGCAGCTCTCGCTTTTTGCACAAATCTATAGAGATAACTCTGCTGCTCTCGTTTTTTGCACAATATATATATAACTCTGATGCTCTCCTTTTTTTGCACAAAATGTATATATACATCACTGCTTCACAATCTATATCACAATATATATATTTTTATATCAATGCACTGCTTCAGATTTTATATATGTATCTGTTGCACACACGCCTCTTCTTGCTTTATATATATATATATATAATTGATATATATCCTTTAATTATCCGTTTTAAATATATTTAATATATTAAAAGTAATAATAAATATTTTAAATTTAAATTTAAATTCAAATATTTAGATAAATGATTTAGTAAGATAAAAATAATCCTATTATTTTATCTTCACCTAAATCCATATATCAACTAACACCCTCCAATTAATAGTTAATTAATAATTCATAATTATCAATATAATTAAATAATCTAATTATTTAATTAATTTAACTATTAACATTCATTAATTAAATAATCTCATTATTCAATTAATTCCCGAATATATACGTGTCACTTTTGTAACACAATTAATTGGACAATCCAATTAATTAACCGTGACCCTTGTTACCTAAATCAATCGGGCTAGCAAGGGGACCTAATGGACCCACAGTATTTTGAGCTCCAATAATCCTCGGAATCATTAATTAAACTCTTTAATTAATATTCCTTGATTATTAACTCCGGTGTTATTCCACTAAAAACCCGAATCTGTACTCTTTCAACTGTAGACGCTTTTACACAGACCGATACAACTCGGTGTCCATCGATATAGCTATTACATATGTTGTGATCCTCCACAATAGTTCATAATTAAAGCTTGGTCATAATGTCCGTTATACCCCTCTAATTACATATATCCTTTAAGTACCATTGATTCTCTAATGGACAATAAATCTTATTTCCTCACGGAATTAGGAGAGCGCTCTTTTTGTCCAAGCCCCGAATAAACCCTTAAGGGAACTACCATCTACTTCTCACAAGAAGAAGTGGATTCTACTATTGTGTACAAACCTTCCCACCCACAAGCCAAATCGTAATCCCAACATACGGAGTATATTGATCAGGAAATACATCTGACCTCACCCATGGTATATCAAATACCACTATCTAACCTGAAAGAGTCAATAAGATACTCAGGATTAAGATCACCCACATATAGCCATCATTAATTGATATATATGAATCTCATCGGTAAACGGATCTTTGTGAGAGATTCATATAGATCATGGCCCAGTCCTATATGATCACATCATACAAGGTGCCTCCATTCTCATATCTCCATATGAATAATTCAGGATAGAATCACCGTATATTACGGAATGGACCGCAACTATAGATTAACCACAAATAAAATACACAGCTTTATTTGCTATCTATGGAATCTTTAGATTGCACGTCTCATATTGTATCCATCCGTATATGACACTTATATACACAGTTCGAGATTATATCCGGCAATCTTAGATGTTAAATAAATACACAAGTTATATAATAAACAACACAACAAGAATGAATTGAACTTTTCCTTTTATTTACTTAATAAATTCGTTTATAAATTACAACTTTAGGGTATAAACCCCAACAATAGAGAACATTGAAATTGCTTTACCTGGAATACGAACTAAACTAGACTAATTTCATTGGAAGAATATCTACTTATTTTTTCTTTGGAAGCATATCTTTTGCTTGCTATTAAGCAATTAGAATGATGCAAGAAAGACAAGAAGAGAATTACTATTGCTGTTTGTTGCAATAGTGATGGTTCAGACAAATTACCTCTTTGGGTTATTGATAAGTATGCTAATCCTATGTGTTTTAAATGTGTGAATATGAGCAATCTTAGTTGTCATTATCGAGCAAACAAGAGAGCATGGATACCTAGTTTACTTTTTTAAGAGTTTGTTTATTGGTTTGACAAGAGAATGAATGGTAGAAAGGTTCTTCTGATAGTGGACAATTGCCCAGCTCATCTAAAGGTTTGATAAATGTTGAACTATTTTTGTTATCTCCATATACAACATCAAAGATTCAACCATGCGTTGTTGAGATTATTCGAGTATTAAAAATTCACTATCGACGTTGTTTCTACTCTAG
This sequence comes from Dipteronia dyeriana, assembly GCA_032871835.1. NCBI lineage: Eukaryota > Viridiplantae > Streptophyta > Magnoliopsida > Sapindales > Sapindaceae > Dipteronia > Dipteronia dyeriana. The sequence goes on along the minus strand of CM065297.1, from coordinate 24,763,282 downwards.
CATCTTGGATGGCTAAGAGGTGGGAGAAACAAATCCTGAAAAAATTAACATATTGAATGCTACAAAATTTATTAATGTGGCTTGGAACATTGATGTGAAGACATCAACCATTGAAAATTGTTTTCGACATTGTAAGACCGGTTCAATTGAAAATATGGCTTCCGAACCATAAAATGGTGAAGATAAAGGCATCAATGGATTACGTGAAGCCATTTCTGGTATACACTATAGAAATGTGATAAATGTTGATCAACTTTTGAATTATCCTAGTGAAAATGATATAGTGATAAAATCGTCTACCCATGAAGAAATTATTCAAACAGTAATGAATACGCCTTCCGATGATTATGATCCATATGACAACAGTGTTTTACTAAGTGTTTCTTCAAAAAAGGTCTTTCAAGCATCAGTAACATTACATAACTTCTTGCTACAAAATGAAAAAAATTATACCAAATATGGTGTATGATTTGCAAAAAATTAAGGATCAAATTGAGTTCGGTTTTAGTACAAAGAAAAGATAAACGACTCTAGATTCGTATTTAAAGAAATATTTGAATTGAGAAAATAGAAGTTGTTAAGTTAAAAGTCTAACAATATGTATTATGAATTTTTATGTGTTATATTTTTATATATTTAATCAATTATTAATTTATATATTCGTTTGGACTTAAAAGACTTCCAAAAAAATATATTATCTTACATGTTTAGCGAGGTTATTAAATTAGTACACAAGTCCGAGTCAGGACCAAAAGATTTTATTATTTAAATGTGGGTATTAATTTATCAATTATTAATTTATCCCGATTTTACTGTAATATTGTTCGGTATATAATGTTTGAAAATAAAAGAATAGAATAAAGAAGTTTGTAAAATGGGTATTAAAATCAGTCCAACATAAACGGTCCGATACTTGAATTAGATTCAAGACTTCAAGTTTCTTAAAAGGAAATTTAAGTCTCTTTTGAGGGCATAAAAGTAATACAATTTTTTCTGTTGTCTATTTTGTTGTGTTAATAACACTACTTAATGCATTTTAATAAAATAACATTATAAGATATTATCTCTACTCTAGTATTAAAAAGATAAATAAGCATATGACATTGTATAAGAGAATATTTTTATTAGAAGAAAAAAGACATTGTAGAAGAGAATATTAAAAATAAAGCACATAAATCCACAATCAGTAGGAAAAATATTTTACCACCGGCCGACATAAGTTGGTGCTAAGAGCATCTCTAATGCGAAAATAGTTTACTTATCAATAATTATTAATAGTGACAAATCTATAAATTTTAACGAGATTGGACACTTGTATAAAATAACAATTATATTAAAATAATAATGAAAATTTTGAAAATCATAATAAAATGATTTTTTTTATATAAAAAAATTGATAGTATAATGAATTAAAAAATAGAAAACTTACTCGATATAAACTAAATAATCTTAATTTGAAAAAAAAACTAAAAACAAGAAATATAATATTATAAAAATAAATAATAACAAGAAAAACAACATGAATAATGAAAAATTATAATATGTATTCTTTTAAAAAATTAAAATATAGTTTTTTAATAATTTTTTTTTTGTATTTATAATGAATTCACTTTAAATTTATACAAAAATAATTGATTAATAAATATTACTATAAATGTTGTTGAATTTGTTATTCTTCTAATTATTGATTCTAAATAAATTAAAATAAAAAAATAAAAAATATATAAATGATAAAATAAAATGTATTATAATAATATACGAAATATTTTAATATAATAAAATTAAAATTTTAGATTTTAGAGTTTATTTATTGGATGTGTTAGGTATGTGAAACTAAAAATATTGAAAATAATAGAAATTATAATAGATAATTTATTATATAAAAAAACTGAATTAAATAAACCTTAAATTAAGGTTAGTTAGAAATTTAACCAGAAAAAAATGGATTATTTTATTGTAGAAGAAGACGAAAATTTGATAAAGAAATTAGAAAATAGTGTAAAATAAAAACAGATATCGGAAAGTATATTTGTTTTGCTTGCAAACTACTATGGGCAAAATGAAGGAACTATACCGACTGTGCTAACTAATGACATGTGTCAAACTGTATTATTTATTGTATATACAAATTTATAAACATAATTTCTTTTTTTAAATTTGAGATGAGACACGGGCCCCATCTAGCCTTCATGTGGGTCTACCTTTGATTATTAACGAGACAATAATGTTAATAGATTTAACTTTTTATATGGCATAAACATATACTTGATAGATAATCAATTCAAAATTTAAGAACCTGTCTAATTTTTTCTTATGATTTTATTTTTGTTTTATTTCTTTACAAAAAAAAATGAGGAAAAATTAATATCAATTTTACATATCATCTGAATGTAGACAATCATGTTGATAATGTCTAATTTTTTTTTGACACGTTAAAAGACTATCTGTTTATCCTATGTGATATCGTTTTTTTTTTTCACAGGTCACTATTATATTGGAGATACTCTAAATGACCCTTATTCAATTTGATAATACTCAAAATTGAACGCCTGCATCACAAGCGGTATTAAATAATAATAATAATAATGGTTCATCGAATTGGTTATGTTGACGAAAAATACATATTTTAATAAATTATGTCCAGTTTGGAAATGCTTACTAGACAGCTTTGGGGTCAAAAGTGATTCCAAACTGCTTATAAGGTGTTTGGTAAAATTTTTAAGAAATGCTTTTAGTTATTTTTGGCTTCGACACACAACAGTTTTGAGAAGCTAATTTTTATTCTTTTTAGAAAACAACTTCTTGGGGGAAACAGTAATGAAAAGGCAAAGGAGATCAAAGATTAATGAATTTTTACAAAACTTCCTATTTTATCATTTGTCTTTCATGAAATTTATCAAAATAACAATCATATCATGGTTTGGTTGTGATATCTTGTGAATGGTAGGTAGTTCCGGGTTTAGTTCAAAAACTAAATATTTAATTTATATTTTTTGTTTCTTGATTTAGAAAAATCAATCATTAATTCACCTGATCAAAAATCATAAACATTCAACTACAATTTGTGGAAAAAAGATTGTGGAGTGAGACAATATGGTGTAGTTTGACCTGATCATAAATCAATATGATTCTTGAAGAAAAAAGAATAAAAATTAAGTGGATGAATGTTATATAGAATCGCTTTACTATTTTTCACATATTTTTCTACTAGTGAATCTTAAATATTCATTTATCGTTTCTAGTTATTTTGCATAGTCACAACACTTTTTATTTACAGTTTACCAAACATTAAAATTGCTTTTGGTTCTCACAGCATTTTTAAAAATCAATTTACCAAACACAAACACTCAGGTGATTCTTCCCGCAACAAATCTAAAAACAATTCCCCACACATTAGAACCAAAAACAATTCTCCCCACATCACAACAATACCAAAGTAAACCAAGACTAGCAAAGTCCTAGAACTCGTCATTTTCTCTTGGTTTTCAATTTTCTATAAATCTAAATCGTGAATCGTTTTATGTTTAACTCAACCCACCCTATTAAGCCATCGACATCTTAACTTAAATCTCTTTATCGTTTGTGGTCGCCTATCTTTAAGGATATTTCTGATATATAGTATGCGTAATTTAATTAGTAGAATTTAATATCACATAGGATGATATAAATGGAAGACGCAGCACACAGAACTACAGAAGCTCTTCTCATACTTTTTTTTTTCTCACTTTATCACAAACATTTCTAAGATTTAGATTATAATTCCCTAAAATCCCCAATGTCGATTCCCAGACAAACAATTTCATAAATTACATAGGAGTCCACCTCAACTGTAAGTTGTAACTAGGTATGCACATGTTATTGATAGTAGAGCGGTTCAACGGTTATTATTCGTTTTTGACAATGTCATAAAAAGTAATCGAGGAAATTTCCGGATAATGCATTAAGTTATTAAAAATTGGGATATTATTAATTTAGTCCCTTTATTATTTTGAATTGTCTATTTTTTACTCATTTATTCATTTTTCATTAGATTGGTCATAATGTTTTCAAAAACCGCTTAATTTGGTCATTCTTTAAATCTACCTTTAGTCAAATTAAAAGGTTCAAAGGGTATTTTTATCTTTTAACAAAAACATACCACTTGTCAACATACAAAAATAGAAATATATATAATAAAATTTAAATTTATATATAAATACAAATTTAAAATTATAAATAAAGGATTAATTATAAAATTATAAAAAATTAAAAAATTAAAAATTAAAACAAATATCTCTCTCAAAAAAGTAAAAGTTCTCTCTCTCTAGTAAAAGCTCCTATCTCTCTCTATTTCTTTCTCAAACCCAGTGATCTCTCTCTCCTTTCTCGTTCTATCTCTCTTTTCTCGGTCTCTCTCTGACCTCCACGAAAACCTAAAAGAAATTACTCGAATCCATCTTACCCCAACTGCCACGAAACGAACCAATATCTTGTTCAAACCAGAACTAGGTTCGAACCAAAATCGCCAGCCGCCACCATTTGAAAGGCAGTCTCCTCCGACGAAGATCATGATAGATCTCCTCCAGCTAAATTTCTTTCATGGATATCTCTTGTGGGGTTATCATATGAAACATAAAGTTCAACAAAACTTGGAGGCCAAAGATGTTCCAAAACACTTTCTCCCACTCAATTATTTAAGGCGTGTGACTGAATTCCATAGAATGATTTACCAAGTTATCTAGATGCCAATTTAGATACCTACATCATTCAATGCATGTTCATGCCAAAAGATATATATGAATGACACTCGTATTCTCTATGACATGTTATCAAACAATGACAAACATTGCAATATTAATGGAAAAATAAATAGCAACAATTTTGGTTCATCTTAGAAAAGCAAGGAAATTACAATTGTTTTGAAAAACAAAAACCCTAATCCTAACTTGGCGAAAAAGTCATCAAGCGGCTATCTATTTAAAGGTCTCGTGTAAAGGTACTTACGCGCCCGAAGCCATGTGCAGCTGCCCCGTGTGCAGCTCCATTACTGCCACACCATGGGCGCACGCATGCACCCAGCCCATTGCAAGGTCATGTGTTGTTGCACCGCAACAAGCGCAGCTGTACGCTTGTTGCCTTGGTGCGCACGAGCTGCCTCGGGTTATACTGTTGCTACCTTTTTTGCTTCCAATTCTTCAACTCTTTAAATCTTCGAAACTTGAATATATTACATCATTTTTTTTATCACAACAATAAAATAAAATAAAAAACATAGCAACTACTAAGAAGTAAATTATGGCGATGATAGACCACAATTCTTGTTACAATCCCAAAACAAAAATACATGAAATTCTAGGACCAAAATCGAGCAATAACAAATCACATTATAAATATATATATATATATATATATCCCTACATTTCAATGTAATTATATATGTGAATACCTAGAGTGCCATCTCTTTCTAAAACATGCATAATTATAATAAAAAGAAATATATCCATATATATATATATATATACATTAATTAATCAAAGGTACAACCAGACTCTGATACCAATTGTAGGAAAAAACACGCGGCAGAAGCAAAAAAATTGATTGGTATATAACAAAAAATTTCCTTTAAAAGTGAGAACCTTAACCCATGATTAATTAACATATAATAAAAAGTATCGTACCTTTTAAACATGACGATTGATGTTACGTAAAAAAAAAATGCAAGATCTTCCAATCCAATCACGAACATGAATCACCTAGGAACGTGGGCTTCCTTTATTTGAATTGTGTACCTGAGGATGAAAAACACAAACTTTTTCTTTTGTTTGTCACAATAACCCTCATAGACAAAACGAATAATGTTTGGTCATTTGTGAATTCGCAATCTTTTGATCGAAACTCGTGTGAACCTGATTCGATGTTGTACAAAAAGTGTTTCGATATAAAAGATACTAGTGCATTATTGAAAACAAAACGCTTTCTTTCTTCTTTTCTCTTGGCCGTATTCTCACACACATTTTATTTTAGTTGGATGAATTATTTTAAGCAAATAAAAAAAAACTCTCTCAAGACATTAGCCTTGACAAAATTCTCTTGATGAAATTTATAGGTGGCCGAAAATCCTCACACATGAAGGATTTGTGTTTCACCAAAACTCCTTTCAACTTTAGAGTTTGTTATTTGTAAATTCTAGATGATGTGACAAGTCAGTAAAAGACCATGGTCGGGGGTGCCATGTCACTAGGAGACAATCAGATTAAGTCAACTCAAAAAGGATGAAGAAAACCTGACAAGTCCCCCCACCCCACCCCCACCCCACCCCACCCCCACCCCCACCCCCACCCCCGATCTAAGTAACGTAGATGATCGGGGGTGAAAATTATTGGGTTGTCAAGATGATAGAGGCCAGGGTCGAGATTGAATTGATGATCAGGGGTAAAACAAGAATGGTTGGGGAAATAGGCGATCGGACGCTTGACACTTGGACAACACCCAGGTTTGATGGAATCAAGACTCGAATACGTTAAGAAAGAGTCTGACTTGAACAAGGCTTTTGGAAGCACATTCTGATAAGGAAACAGACTTCATTATAGATATCAAAATCAAGATCCATAAAGAGAGCTAAGACAATTGAAATACGAATTAACTCCAAATAAAGAAGAAAGAAAGCACGGCTCTAAGAAGTTAGAATTTCATTAAATAACATAGATTTTTCTTACGTGTATATTAAAAAAAAGGGTTTTATGCATGCATAAATAGACCTCAAAAATACCCGTAAAAGGGTGAACGCAATTTTTTATTAGCAAGAGCACGAGAGATATTGAGTGTGTAATCTTTTTCAATCATAGTGGATTCTTGTTGCTGCCATTGGAAACCGTGGACGTTTCCCCACTTTAGGGTTTTACCAAGTAAAACTCGGTGTTTTATTTACTTTCTAGTTACTTTTTGTTTGCACTTAGTTGTTACTTTGCTTTAATTGTGTGATGGGGGATTAGTCCAGAATTCACTGCCAACAACTGGCGCTAGAAGGAGGGGTTGAAGCTTCGATAGTATTTGGTTTACGTTATTAATTTTGAAAGAAGTTAGCTAAAGGTGACATCATGGACACTAGCAGAGACAGAAGTCCGTCCCCTCACAATGTTGACACGACGCGTGATGCCAATGCCCCAAATCCTATGGATGTCGCCACCATAAGAGAACATCCATCCTTAAGAACCTCACTATCCACTAGACCAGACATTTTAACATCCACGTGCGTAGCCACTGGTATCTCCCCGGAAGTGTTCAAGCAGATCCAGGAGTCCTTACGAAAAGTCATCAAAGAAGCCGCTAAGCAGGGGATCAACATATCATCTACGGCTAACTTGAGTTCACCGTATCAACTTTCCACACCAATCATGGCCCAGGATCCTAAGGTACGCTCCGAGATAGTAGCGGCCACTCTGGGAGAACCCTAGAAGCTTAGAAGAGATGAGGCAGAATATCACAGAAAGAGGGGGCGTTCACACATGAGATGTGGCCGAGAGGATCCAGAAGTGAGGGAACATCTGGAGTCTAGTTCACGGGAAGCGTGAAAAGGTACAATGGAGTGGAAACCTACCCCGAACGGGTGCATAGAAATGATAACCAGCGGAAAAGGTCCCGCTCGCATTCAAGTGACGATGAAACAACCCCTAGAAGACTTAGAGAGCCAACCTTTGTGGTCAGTCGCGATCCCTTTGGTCCTTAGATCAACGAGAGGGTCCCTAGAGATCCATATGGGCTCACTATCCATCAGAGGTTTGAAGAGTGTGGAGAGCCAGAAAGTGAGCGAGAGATTCACTTTAGGAGAATAGAAGCCCTTGAACGAAGTCAGAACTTGGGAAACCCGTTGATCTAGAACTCCGAAAGACTGTTTGCGGACTCCATAAGGCAGACCCATGTTTGGAGAAATTTAGAATGCCGTATGTGGAGCAGTTCAAAGCCAATACTAACCCATATGAGCACATAAAGAGGTACCAAAGTGTCATGGCACAATATGATTACGATGACGCCCTTATATGTCCCGTAAACTTTGGGAGATTAGGGATCCAGATAGTTTGGAGGGCTGTCCATATCAACCTTGTCAACCCTGAAGCAAAAGAAAGACGAGAAATTGAAAGACTACCTGACCAGGTTCTCGCAAGAGGTATTAAAAGTACCAAATCCCAATGACGATGCAGTAGTGTCGGCGTTCATCAATAGTCTACAACACAGCCACCTGACCTTAAGCTTGAGGCAAAGGAGACAAACCACGTACGCGAGCATGGTAGACCATGTCGGAGGATATACCATGGCAGAGGAGGAACAACTAGCCCATGGTGGGAAACTTATACACGGGGGTCGACCCAAAAGTAACCAGAAACCTAAGGATGGTGAAAAGTCCTCATTTATTGATTGGTTTATTTCGTGAATAACCACATTGTTGGGGTTCATGTAAGGGTAGCTTAGGCTCTCAAGACCTCAAGAGGAGAAGCATCAAAGCTAAAATTCTTGTGCTTACTTACTTTGAAGAGATAGTTGCACACACTCACATATTCATGCATAACTCTTGATCTTACATGTTGAGTGTTTTCTTGTGTGCATTTTAGTTTAAATGACTCTTGTTGACCTATTTGCACCTTGCTATGACAGTTGTATGTCATGCAAGGCATTAAAATAGGATGCAATTTTATCACTCTTGAACTTATTGTTTTTATGCATTTGAGTGTTGAAAAATAGGCCTTGCGCTGGTGGTGCGCTACTCGACTAGGCCACCCCACCAGCGCAACATTCACAGTGGACTGTTGCTAGTGTTGCACAACACCTGCGCGTAGTTGAAAAATATGGGTGGTCGCTGGTGGTGCGCTACTCGTCTAGCGCAGCCTCACCAAAGCAAACATCCCAGAGAATCTGCACTTGTATTGCACTACTGGGATGCGCCACTCGTCCAGCGCATATTTTAAAAATAGGTTGTGCGCTGGTGGTGCGCTACTCGACCAGCGCACGTCACCAGCGCACACAGAGGAAGCTGGAACATTTTTTCCAAAACGACCTCACTTTGTTTGGATCTTATATATATATATATAACTCAATGCCTTAAGGTCGTGTAAGAGTTCAGAATATCACATTTCTTCCTTAGAACACATTTCAAAGGAAAAAACACCTCCAATAACTCATTTTTAATCACTCAAAGCATTCCTATGAGCATTAAATCTTCATCTTGCATCATCTAAGTTCATCTAGAGTGCATCTATGGATAGAGTTGCTTCATCACATCTTGTTTGGTAAGCTCTTCATTATCTTCTTACAAGTTAAGTGTTTTTGCTTGCTAAACCATCTCTTTAATTAATTGTATTCTCTTAGAATATTTCTAGATACAAATTAGAGATTGTTGTGATGACATGATTGAGTGTTGTATTGTGATAGCTTCATAGGATTGATTGATCTATGTTTAGCTAAGCTATTTGAACATGTCATTTAGCACTTGATATCTAGGATTGCATAAATTGTCATTTCATTATCCTAGATAAGCATATAGGGTTTCCTAGCCTTGTTTGTTCATTGAATATCATCATATATTCACTTAGGACACTTTATCTCTTCATTGAGAAGTAAGACTTGTGTTGCTTCCGGGAGTAGGTAGCTTAAAGCACAAGCATGATGAACTAGCTTCATTTATACCGGGATTAGGTAGTGGTGGAGGATTAAACCGGGATTAGGTTGTAATTCCTTTATCATTAGTGGATTCGAGGTTCTAGTGTGGCGCACTCATCAACCCGTGGTTTTTCCCATTTGGAGGGTTTCCACGTATATCTCAAGTGTTTTTACTATTTCCGCATTTATTACACTTGTGGTATCCTCGTAACTAAATAGGGGTATTTTTGTCAACTTGACTCTTAACAAAAATTCGGTAAAAGTTAATTAAAATCTATTCACCCCCCTCTAGATTAATATTACACACCATAATATTTGTTTCAATTGGTATCAGAGCAGGTTCTTAGACATACATAGGTGATCCTTGCTCATTTTGGTGTGTGTTGCATTTTGTTTGTTTGTGTTGACCATTCATACACTTGCATTCATATCATTCATTTATAAACACAATGAGTGGAAGAGGTGGCAATGAGGGAGCTTCTAGCATTAGACCTCCACTCCTCACCGGGTTGAATTATGTCTCTTGGAAAGGCAAGATGGAGTCGTACATATGCCAAATTCATAACAGGGCATGGATAGCAGTTGAAGATGGCTACACTCAACCCATGATGACTCCTGCAGATGGAGGAGATGATGTACTCAAACCAAAGGCTCAGTGGAATGCACAAGAGTTTGATGCTTCAAAGTGGAATAGGAAGGAAATGCATGCCATCCTTTGTGCAATGGAGGATAACCAATACAAGTTGGTTCAAAATATTAGGATAGCTAAGGAAGCATGGGACATCCTAGAAGTTGCACATAAGGGAACCGAGGTGGTTAAGGAATCGAAGCTTCAAGTTCTCTAAATGCAATTTGAATTGCTCAAGATAGATGAGAATGAGTGCTTTAACGACTTTGAAGTGAGGTTGATGGACATTGTGAATCAAAGTCATCAACTTGGTGATCCTTATTCGGATAGGAAGATCAAGCAGAAGATTATGATATCTCTACCCGAAAGATTTGAGTCTAAGGTGACGGCTTTAGAAGAGAATAGTGGGTATAAGGACATGAAGCCTAGTGAAGTGATTCGGAGGCTTCTAGCTTATTAATCTAGGAAATGTCCTAACCCCACACCATCAAAGAAGCAAAAATATATTACTTTAAAAGCCTCCAAAGTTGAGAAGGAGGAAGGTGATGACTCGGATGAAGAGATGGCCTTGCTAATGAGGAAGTTCAAGAAATTCTACAAGTCCTAGAAGAAAAGCTTTGGATCAAAGGGTCAAGACTTGAAGAAGAAGGCTCCCTTCAAGAAGTTTGAGCCTAGGCAAGAGAAGACCGAGAAGAAATGAGTCTAATGCTATGAATGTGGTGGAATAGTTCACTTTGCCCCGGAATATTCAAATCACAAGAACAAGAAGAAGGGAAAAGTGATGGCTGCCACATGAAGTGAAGGTGATAACTTTAATGAATGAGATTAGTTTTCGGATGATGAAAAACTCATGGCTAACTTCATAGCATTTACATTCTCTCTTAGGAGCAAAGATGCTAGTGAAGAAGAGAATGATAGTCAAGAGGAAGACTACTCAAGTGATGATGGATCTTCATCACAATCCACAAATGGGAGTGTGGATAGGATGGATCTCAAGGACTACATGGCTAAGATTGAGAGCTCAAGATTAAAGAACAAGAATGAGATCAATAGATTAAAAGAAGAAAACCTAGACCTCTCAACTCAAGTTGACCAACTAAATAAAGAGTTGGAAAGATCTAAGAGAAGTGAAGAAGGGTTGAAGAAAGAGCTTGAAGATGCTAGAGAGTTGTTGGCCAAGATGAACTCTAGCACCAAGAAACTTGACCACATGCTAGATGTTGGAAAGAGGCAAAGTGACAAGAAGGGGCTTGGGTTTGAAGATGACAAGATGTCCTTCACTCCAAGCAAGACCATTTTTGTAAGAAGCATGAACTTCAATGGGTCCTCTTCTCATCAAACTCCTAGGAAGAAGCTTGATCTAGGAGAGTGTTCAAATAGTGCTCAAGTGAAGGTGGCACCAAGAAGCTCACCTCAAGCTCATCCTACAAGGGCTCCTCAAGTTAACTTCCCTCAACCAAAAGCTCACAAAGGGAAGGCACTTATCATGTAAGCTCAACCAAGGAAGCAATCAAGTCCTGCTCAATAACAAAGAAGGGAAGCTCCTCAACAACAAGCAAGACAACCACAAATACATGGGAAGGCTCCAATGCATCCTCAAGGATAGGGACTAATTCCTAACTTCTTACCTACATGTCATTTTTATGGTATTGATGGTCACATTAGGCCAAATTGCTTTAGGTATATCAAATTATGTAGGATTGAAAGCATGATAGAAAAGAAAAAGGCTAGAGCCATGAAGCATGATCCTAAGACATCTAGAGCCATGATGTATGATCCTAAGACACCTAGATCCATGATACATGTCACTAGGAAAAGTGGAACACCTTTGCATGATCCTAGGACATTTAGAGCCTATATACCATTGACCACTAGGAAGGAAAATACTGCACCTAGGTGGATTAGAAAGGATGAACACCTTTGTCATGTTGCACAAATTGCTTTGAAAGCTCATTCTTGTGATTTTTGGTATTTGAATAGTGGGTGCTCTCGTCACATGACTGGAAATAAGAGTTTCTTTGAGACTCTTGTGATGGAGGAGGGAGGAAATGTCACCTTTGGTGATAGATCCAAAAAGAAGGTCAAAGGAAAGGGAACCATTTCAATTCCCGGATTACCATCCTTGTCCAATGCTTTGTATGTTGATGGTTTAAAAGCCAATTTGATAAGCATTTCACATCATAGTGATGATGGACTATCCGTCTTGTTTAGGAAAAATGATTGCTCTATCCTATTACCTAATGGTCAAACCTTGTTAAAAGGTATGAGGTCTAGTGACAATTGCTATTGCCTTTTGAGGCTAGAAGTGTGTCTTGTAATGTGTCCAAGGATGAAAAAATAGAGTTGTGGCATGAAAGACTTGGTCACATGAACTTTAGGGATTTAAGAATCTTAGATAAGTTCAATGTTGTGCGAGGCCTTCCCAAAGTTGGGGAAAAGGTTAATGGTGTTTGTGGGCCTTGCCAACAAGGGAAGCAAACCAAAAGTATGCACAAAAAGGGCAAGTATATAACCACCAAAGAACCTCTAGAGCTTCTCCACATGGATCTTATGGGTCCTATGCAAACTGAGAGTTTATGTGGAAAGAGATACATTTTTGTGTATGTAGATGACTTCTCTAGGTACACATGGACTTATTTTCTTAAAGAAAAATCTGAAACTTTTGATAAGTTTAAAATGCTTTGCTCCAAACTTCAAAATGAAATGAACTCCAAGATTAAAAGCATTAAGAGAATTAGGAGTGACCATGGGAAGGAATTTGAGAATGCCCATTTTGAAAACTTTTGCAATAGTCTAGGCATTTCTCATGAGTTTTCGGCTCCTAGGACACCTAAACAAAATGGAGTTGTTGAGAGGAAGAATAGGGTTCTTCAAGAAATGGCCCATGTGATGCTGTTTAGCAACAATGTCCCTAGGAATCTTTAGGTCGAAGCCGTCAATACGGCATGCTACATTGGAAATAGAGTTTTTCTTAGGCCCCACACTAGGAAAACCTCATATGAGTTATGGAAAGGTAGAAAGCCAAATGTTTGCTACTTCCACACCATTGGAAGCAAATGCTACATTTTGAATGACCGTGATCAACTTGGCAAATTTGATGCTAAGAGTGATGAGGGTATCTTCATTGGCTATGCCTTGAATAGTAGAGCCTATAGAGTTTTCAATCAAAGGACTATGACCGTAATGGAATCATCTAATGTTGTCATTGATGATACTAGGCTCAAAACTAATGACCATGAGGAGGAGGTAGATTTAGTTGATGACTCCCCTTTGGAGAAAGTAGTTGATATCTCTAATGTTGAAAAGGCTAATCTTGATGATGACATGGCACAACTTAGTGATAGGATTCCTCACTTGGACTCAAAAGAACCTGCTCCATGGGTTAGGAAACTTCATGACAAAGATGACATTATTGGTGAAGTTAGTGAGGGTGTTAGGACTATGAGTCAAATGGCTAATCTTATTAGCTACACTTGCTACACCTCTCAAATAGAACCCAAGAAAATTGATGAAGCCTTAAAAGATGAATTTTGGGATCTTGCTATGCAAGAAGAGCTTAACCAATTTGAAAGGAATAAGGTTTGAACTCTAATTCCTAGGCCTAAGAACACCAATGTGATAGGCACCAAGTGGGTATATAGGAACAAATCCGATGAGGATGGCAACATTGTGAGAAACAAGGCTAGGCTTGTAGCACAAGGATACTCTCAAATTGAGGGTACTGACTTTGAGGAGACATTTGCTCCCGTTGCTAGGATTGAGTCCATTAGGCTTCTTTTATCCATATCTTGTTTGCACAAGTTCAAATTATATCAAATGGATGTTAAGAGTGCCTTCCTCAATGGTTTCTTGCAAGAGGAAGTATTTGTTAAGCAACCCAAAGGGTTTGTAGATCCTCACCACCCTAATCATGTCTATCACATCAAGAAAGCTTTGTATGGGTTGAAACAAGAACCTAGGGCTTGGTATGAGCGTCTCAATCAATTTCTCATAGATAGTGGCTACACTAGGGGTAGTGTTGACAAGACTCTATTCATCAAGAAAGACAAAAATGAGCTCTTTATAGCTCAAATCTATATTGATGATATAGTCTTTGGTTCCACAAATGATACCAAAGTCCAACAATTTGTTGATGTGATATCTCAGGAGTTTGAAATGAGTCTAGTTGGTGAGTTGAGTTACTTTCTAGGTTTACAAATTAAGCAATTGGATGATGGGATTTTCATATCTCAAGCTAAGTATGCCAAAAACCTAGTGAAGAAATTTGGCCTTGAAGGTGCCAAACATTGTTATACACCCATGAGTACCACTTTGAAGCTAAGCAAGGATGCTAGTGGTAAAAGTGTGGACCAAACTTTATATCGTGGCATGATTGGTAGCTTGTTCTAATTGACCTCAAGTAGGCCCGATATCTCCTTTAGTGTGGGTGTGTGTGCTAGGTACCAAGCGGATCCTAAAGAGTCTCATCTCTCTTATGTTACGAGAATCATTCGATATGTGAATGGGACATCCAACTATGGGATTTGGTACTCTTTTGACACTAATGCTAGTCTTGTAGGCGTTAGTAATGCAGATTGGGCAGGAAATTGTGATGATAGGAAAAGTACATTGGGAGGTTGCTTTTTCCTTGGGAACAATCTTGTCTCTTGGTTTTGTAAGAAGCAAAATTCGATCTCCTTGTCCACGGCTGAGGCCGAATACATTACTGCCGGGAGTGGGTGCACACAACTCCTTTGGATGAAGCAAATGCTAGTCGACTATGGATTCAATCAAGGTACTCTTACTCTCTTTTGTGATAACATGAGTGCAATTAATATTTCAAAGAATCCGGTTCAGCATTCTAGGACTAAGAATATTGACATTCGTCATCATTTCATTAGAGAACTAGTTGAGAGCAAATGCATTGATCTTGAGCATTTAGGTACCAATGATCAACTAGCGGATCTATTTACTAAACCCTTAGATGCTACTAGATTCAAGACTCTTAGTAGATCTATTGGGATTTGTTTAATGGAGTGATATGGTGTGGTCTTTGACCTCATATGGGGAACTCAAGCAAAGAGAGCTATTGTATACTTGTTGCATGCAATTTTTCCTAAATACGTTAATGCCTCTTTATTGATTGCTTGAGTAGCTTGGTTGCACTTATAGTATATTGTATTTTCTTAAATAAGTGCAACCTTTGCTATGATTACAATCCATGTCATATTTATGTTCAAACATGCATTTTTGGACTAGGATATATACATTGGAAGTACATGTTGAATGACCTATAATTATCTCCATGACATGATGATTCTTAAATGACATGCCAATGAAAAATGATAAAGCATGATTTGTTGATTGCAATTGTTAAATGCAACACATTGTGTGAAACATACTAGTGAGACTAAAATGTTTAATCAATGTCTCTCTTTCTTTATTAGTTGAACATGGCTATTATCATACGGGTATCTTCCAGGAAAAATCAAATAGGGTGCAAAGTTGCTCATGCCATGTTTAGTTTTTAAAGTTGGATATAGTGTCTTTAAAACTTGATATTTATAAGAACTCTATATCCTTGCTTCTCTCATGACAAATGGTGAAATTGGTTTGAATTATATTGGAAACCTTTGTCATTTGCTTTGCCAAATACCATTGTTTTTGGACTTGAATGCAACATGTCTTGGATGCAAAGCACTTTTTGATTCACACATTGTCCTTCAAATAAATCTCCTTGTGTCTCTCCTGTCAATTGAGATTGCATAAATGTGGCTTATATAATTATGCAACAATCTTGTATGCTCTTTTCTTTCTTTACCTTGAGTGGCCCGGTTGGGGACTTCTCATTTGCCTATGTCATGACAAAAAGGGGGGTAGCATTGACCTAGCATTGTGATGTTAGGGGAGTAGCATGTGTTGGCTTTGAGGGGGAGCATTGCATTACATGAGTGTACTTGTTTGAGGGGGAGATTACATGTAGGGGGAGTAACCAGTTGAGGGGGAGCATTGCATTCACATACATTGCATGTTGTCATATTCATATTCTTAAATGCAAATGTTTTTTTTTATATTCACTTGATCATCTCACATGCACATGGTTTGGAAAGCGTATTTGTGCTTGCCTTGTGTGTAGGGTTGATAGTTCTACAAGAGATTGAAGACTTGAAGTTTTTTTTTATGTTTATCTCTTTGTAATGTAGAATATCTTCCCGGTGTTTTTCTATTTTGTTTTGTGAGTATCAATGTGAGTGGTGATTTTATCACGAAATAACCAAAGGGGGAGATTGAAAAGTCTTCATGTGTTGATTGGCTTAATTCGTGAATAACAACATTGTTGGGGTTCATATAAGGGTAGCTTAGGCTCTCAAGACCTCAAGAGGAGAAACATCAAAGGTAAAATTCTTGTGCTTACTTACTTTGAAGAGATAGTTGCACACACTCACATATTCATGCATCACTCTTGATCTTACATGTTGAGTGTTTTCTTGTGTGCATTTTAGTTTAAATGACTCTTGTTGACCTATTTGCATCTTGCTATGAAAGTTGTATGTCATGCTAGGCATTAAAATATGATGCAATTTCATCACTCTTGAACATATTGTTTTTGTGCATTTGAGTGTTGAAAAAATAGGCCTTGCGCTGGTGGTGCGCTACTCGACCAGCGCACCTCACCATCGCAACATTCATAGTGGACTGTCGTTAGTGTTACGCCATTGAGTTGTGCTGCTGCACCCGCGCGTAGTTGAAAAATATAGGCGGTCGTTGGTGGTGCGCTACTCGTCTAGCGCAGTCTCACCAGTGCAAACATCCCAAAGAATCTGCGCTTGTGTTACGCTACTGGGATGCGCCACTCGTCCAACGCCTGTTTTAAAAATAGGCTGTGTGCTGGTGGTGCGCTACTCGACCAACGCAAGTCACCAGCGCACACAGAGGAAGCTGGAACATTTTTTCCAAAACGACCTCACTTTGTTTGGATCTTATATATATATATATATAACTCAATGCCTTAAGGTCGTGTAAGAGTTCAGAATATCACATTTCTTCCTTAGAACACATTTCAAAGGAAAAAAACTTCCAAGAACTCATTTTTAATCACTCAAAGCATTCCCATGAGCATTAAATCTTCATCTTGCATCATCTAAGTTCATCTAGAGTGCATCTATGGATAGGGTTGCTTCATCACATCTTGTTTGGTAAGCTCTTCACTATCTTCTTACAAGTTAAGTGTTTTTGCTTGCTAAACCATCTCTTTAATTAAGTGTATTCTCTTAGAATATTTCTAGATACAAATTAGAGATTGCTGTGATGACATAATTGAGTGTTGTATTGTGATAGCTTCATAGGTTTGATTGATCTATGTTTAGCTAAGCCATTTGAACATGTCATTTAGCACTTGATATCTAGGATTGCATAAATTGTCATCTCATTATCCTAGATAAGCATATAGGGTTTCCTAGCCTTGTTTGTTCATTGAATATCATCATATATTCACTTAGGACACTTTATCTCTTCATTGAGAAGTAAGACTTGTGTTGCTTCCGGGAGCAGGTAGCTTAAAGCACAAGCATGATGAACTAGGTTCACTTATACCGAGATTAGGTAGTGGTTGAGGGTTAAACCGGGGATTAGGTTGTAATTCCTTTATCATTGGTGGATTCGAGGTTCTAATGTGGCGCACTCATCTTCCCGTTGTTTTTCCCTTTTGGAGGGTTTCCACGTATATCTCAAGTGTTTTTACTATTTCTGCATTTATTACACTTGTGGTATCCTTGTGACTAGATAGGGGTATTTTCGTCAACTTAACTCTTAACGAAAATTGGGTAAAAGTTAATTAAAATCTATTCACCCTCACCCTCACCCCCACCCCCCCTCTAGATTAATATTTCACACCATAATATCTGTTTCAGATGGAAACCCAAAGAGTAACGGCAAAGGGGAGAAAAAAAAGGGTGGAGAAAAGGGCAATGATGGACGAAGGGACAATAACAAAGGTGGTAGGCAATTCAAATGGTAATACACGAACTACACTTCGCTAGCCAGAGGGCAAGAAGAGATCTTGAATGTGATAGAATATAAGAATCTGTACAAGAAATCCCTAAACAGTCAAGTTTTGCCAAAAGAGATACCACAAAGTACTACAGGTTTCACCAAGAGAACGGCCACGAAACCTCCAAGCGTTATCAGTTGAGGGACTACATCGAAAAGCTAATTAGAGAAGGACACCTTAAATACATGATCCTCAGAAGTGGGGAGGACCGGTGCAAGAACACCATGATGGAGGAGATAGAAACCAAAAGAGTCCTAGGAGAGATCCAGGTAATGGGGCGATCAATACCATCTTTGGTAGAACATACACCGGGGGTAGCAGTCAAGAAAGGATGTCCGAAGTTAGAGAAACTATAGGTTAGAGAAACTTGGAAGTAAATCTGTTAATGCCTGATCAGAAGAGATCCAAGCAAGGTTGGGATCCTATAAATTTCACCGAAGTAGACACGTATGCATCAGAAGTAAGGCCGAACGATGCAATTGTAGTGTCGGTTCGAGTAGTCCATAGGGAAGAAAGAAGAGTACTGATCGACAATGGAAGCTCGGCGGATATTCTGTGTGTGAAAGTGTTTGACCAACTCGGGCTGTAAAGAAGAGACCTTCAACCATTCAAAGTCCCACTTAAAGACTTCTGAGCAGCGGAGGTGAGGTCACTAGGAACGGTGAAGCTACATGTGGAGATCAGTAGCTTCCCTTGTACCAAGACAATGTTACTAGATTTCGTGGTCGTGAATGTAGAGAATTGGACATACAATGCCTTACTAGGCTGACATTTCTTGAACAAAACGAAAGCAGTGACGGCCACTTATGCATTAATGGTGAAGTTTCCTATAGAAGCAGGCCTGGGAGTCATGAAAAGCTCATAAGAATGGGCAAGAAAGACGAATATGGCTTGTACAACCTTGAGGAGTGTGAAGATCAGAAGATAGATGATGTGGAAGTCGGGGTAGAAACTCCGATGTGGTTCGACCTAGACCCCAAGGGAGGCACCTCCGAAAGATTGGAAAAGTTAGGAAGATGAACCGACCATAGAGGTTGCAATTGATGACCATAGTCCTGAAAAAACTATAAGACTCGGGGCTCGGCTGACAAAACAAGTGCAGGATGAGATTGTCAGACTACTTAAAGAATATAAAGACGTTTTTGCATGGAAACACGAGGATATGTCGGCATTGATCCAAAGATAATCTCACACTATTTAGCAGTCAACCCCGACCGCAAGCCAGTTGTTTAGAAAAGGAGACGGTTTAACCCGAAGAGAAGTAAGGCGATCAAGGAAGAAGTAGAAAGGTTGTTGGCAGCAATATCTATAAGGGAAGTAAAGTACCCAGAATGGGTGGCCAACGTGGTGTTAGTCAAAAATAAGAAAGGCTAAAGGAAGATGTGCATGGATTTCACCGACCTCAACAAAGCAGGTCCAAAGGATAGCCTCCTTCTACCTCGCGTTGACCAGTTAGTGGATGCAATGACTGGTCATGAGTTGTGAGCTTTATGGATACATACTTGGGGTATTTCCAGATCCAGATGTTCAAACCTGACGAGGACAAGACGTCATTTACCACCGTTCAGGGGCTATATTGCTACAAAATCATGCCCTTTGGTCTTAAAAATGCTGGGGCAACTTACTAGAAGCTGGTAAACAAGATGTTCGCTAGACAAATCGGTATAAACATGGAAGTATATGTGGATGATATGCTGACAAAAAGCATAACGTCATAGGAACATCCAAGAGATCTTAGGGAAACGTTCCGAGTTCTACGAAGGTTTGGTATGAAACTTAACCCAAAAAAGTGAGTCTTTAAAGTGCCTTCAGGGAGATTCCTAGGGTTCCAAGTTCACCAAAGGGGAATTGAAGTCAACCCTGAAAAAATAAAGGCGTTAGAGGAAATAAGGTCCACACAAACATTAACCGAAATCCAGAGGCTAACGAGGTGCTTGGCATCCCTGAACCGATTCATAAGTAAGTCAACTTACAAATGTCTTCCCTTTTTAAGGAAATTAAGAAAGGTAAGAGGGTGGAATGAAATGCAGAGTGAGAACAGACCTTCAAAAGGATCAAAGAATAACTGGGGAAAGCACTGATTCTATCCAAACCCCTTGAAAGAGAAGTGCTTTATTTGTACCTGTCCGTAAAGCCTGTAACAACATGTTCAGTATTGGTCAGACTTGATAAGGGGGTACAATAGCCAGTTTATTATATGAGTAAATTTTTGTTACCAACCGAGACAAGGTATTCACCGGCCGATCAGATGGCATTGGCCCTTGTAACTGCAGTAAGGAAGCTAAGACCGGATTTCTAAGCCCACAGGATCGAGGTCTATACGGACTGTCCGATGAAGTAAATCCTATCCAAACCTGAGGTGTTTGGAAGAATAACTAAATGGGTTGTGGGGTTGAGCGGGTTTGAGATAGCATACCTACTGAGGGCCGCAATAAAGGGGCAAGTCGTGGCCGACATGATCGCAAAATTCATCAAACCAAACGAGGTAATCAAGATGTTGAAAGAGAATGATGAGTTCCTGTGGAAACTACATGTAGATAGGTCGTCAAACATGCATGGCTGCGGGGCTGGGATAGTCATATCTACCCATAAGTTGATCAAGTAGAATGTGCCCTACGGTTTGACTTTAAAGCCACCAACTACATGGCCAAGTATGAGGCACTTTTTACAAGGCTCAGAGTTTGCACGGCCTTAGGGGTAGATGAGCTAGAAATATTCAGTGACTCGTAGGTGATCGTAAACCAAATTTTGGATTAATATCAAGCCAAGGATAACAACATGGTCGTTTATTTAGGGGTGACCAAAATGTTGCTATGAAGATTCAAAACGTACGGGATCACCCAGATCCCGAGGGAGAAGAATGTAAAGGTAGATGCTTGATCAAAATTAGCGTCAGCTACTATCAGAGTAAACTCAAAGACTATCCCAGTCCCCCATCTTAAAAGGCCAAGCATCGAGGACCAAGAAGAGATATTGGAGATAGGTGCTATTGAAGGAGACCAAATCACTTGGATGACCCCGATCAAGGACTATCTGAAGAATGGAACACTATCGACAAAGGTAACTTAAGCGAAATGCCTCAAGTACAGAGCTATAAGGTACTCAATGGTCGGGGGGGAGCTGTAGGAGAGGAATCTCGAAAGCCCTGCAGAGATGTGTCTGCCCAACAAAAGGCATGTAGATATTAGAAAGTATCCACGGGGGATTATGTGGAAATCACTCAGGAGGTAAAATCTTAGCGTACAAAACTCTCAGACAAGGCTTCTATTGGCCGACCTTATTCCAAGATGCTCAGACATTCGCGAACCAATATAAAGGCTGTCAAAGAATAGCTAATGTTATAAAGAGGCCTTCTGAGCAGTTGAAGAGCCTGTCATCACCTTGGCCATTCGCCATATGGGGATTAGACTTGATTAGTCCAATGCCAGCTGCAACCAAAGGTGAGGCAAAACACTCTATTGTGGCTATAGATTACTTCACCAAATGGGCAAAGGCAGAAGCACTGGTACACATAACCGAAGCCAATAGTATGAATTTCATCAATAAGAACGTCATCTACCGGTTTGGAATCCCAGACATGATAATCACAGACAACGGAACTCAATTTGACAGTGACAACTTCAAAAACATGTGCAGTTTTTTTGACATAAAATTTTATTATGCTACACCAGCTCATCCTCAGACCAACGGTCAGACATAAGCAGTAAACATGATAATCAAGCACATCCTGAAGGAAAAACTAGATGCTAAGAAAAGGAATTGGGCAGACAAGAAACATGAAACCAGAGAAAGGACTTCGACAGGGGAAACCCCTTATTTGCTGGTGTTAGAGACAGAGGCAGTGATCCCGGTTAAAGTAATTCATAACTCACCAAGGGTGCATCTCTTATATCCCGAGTCAAACGCTGGTATGCTAGAATAGAACTTAGATGAGTTTGAAGAAAAAAGAGATATGTCAAGAGTAAGGACTGTAGCCTATCAGCAAAGGGTCGCTAGATATTATAACTCGCATGTCTGAATCAAAAGATTCCAACTTGGAGATCTAGTTCTGAGAAGGGTGTCACCCAACACCAAAGACAGGTCAGCTGAGGTTTTGGTAGACAAATGAGAAGGTCCGTACAAGGTGGTTGGATTGGCTAGACATGGGGTGTATCATCTTGCCTGATCAGAAGGAAGCGACTTACCCAAGCAATGCAAAGCCCAATACCTAAAAATGTTCTACCCTTAATGGTCCCTTAGTTCTTCTTGCTTGTTCTTATTTCTTTAGAGGTTTATTTTATTTTGTTAGCTGATTATTTCATGTTTCTTTTTAGCATTCAATAAAAGCCCCCGTGAGAGAACAATTTCAGATTTCAAGAATAGCATTCAAAAACCTTGCTTTCATATACAAAAGTAATCTCGAGGCACCTAGAAATCACTCAGTGCCAGGTGGGGGCGCTCGAGAGGCCCAATGAGGGGCTAAAAGCATATGTCATAAAGACAGTGTACACTCACCAAAACTACCTGGATGCAATAAAACACTGCTAGGGCACCTGATGGGATGCACCAAAAGTTGAACGAGGGATATGTATTCGTACTTAAAAACAGTTGCGATCAGGATACCTGCTAAGACAGTAAAATACAAGATGTCCTGTTGCAACGAAGACTATTGAGAGATTTCCCGATGACCTAGTTGACAGATAAAAGACAAGAGTCTATAAACTTGATGCCATGCAAATATGTTAAAAAAATAACACTTCTTGACATGATAGCAGCAAGATGATCGGGGATCGAGTAACCGATCAGCAAAAACCTGAGCGATTTCCCCGACCCTGCCTACGCGAGAGCCATTGCAAGCTGTGCCACACAAAGTTACTTGGCCAAAAGTCAGGGTAAGAAACTCAATATTGCTTGGGTTAATAAAAGGTCCTGGTCAAAACTAAAGAGATTGCAAGAGAGGATGTGATCGCGATTGAAACAATTAACCTAGATGTGGCACAACACATACAGTTCAAGTTGATAAGCGGTTGCGATCAATTGTAAAGCATTCAGAACAGTAAAGAAAATAAATTTAATTTTATTAATGAAGTAATCAAATTACAAAGCGGTAACTACACAAATGATAAAAAGAAGAATTTCTAAACATTTGAGGTGTTAGAGGGACCTTCGGGTCCGAAACCACCAGAAGGAGCATCGCCACCGTGGTCTTAGCTCAAGTCTTTAAAATCTGGTCAAGTGATGGTATTCTCGGGCTCATCAACCATAAAGTGAGAATAGTTTGTGCCTAGCAAAGGGCCAACATCAGAACCATTGGTTAAGGCACTGTTTTCCTTATTTGCATGAAAAACTACCAGAGAAGACGCTGAAGGAAGCTCTAGATGCATAGGATGAGTTACCTTCCCGATTGGCAGTAGGCCCTCTAATAAATCCTCCGGTTCCTTATAGCCTTTAAGGATTCATCCTTGTACTTCTTAATAGCCTTGTCCCATTTACGGCGGGCCTCCTCTGAAGATCTCTCCCTGACTCTAAAAAATGACCGAGTTGTGGTCAATCCCATTTCGAATTCCCTCAGCATGACGTCGTCAAAAGCTGGGGATCTTTTATCGTGGTCTATGTTCTAGACTTCGAGAGCTGACCTAGCTTCCTGAGAAAGCACATACACACTAACTTACTATTGCTCTAAGTCCTTAGCTAAAAGTTTGTAATAAATCTGAGCCTCATCAGATGCCTGGTGCATCTCAAGCAATAACTGTTGGGCAGAGGTAAGGGTGTCTTGGACAAGTCAGGTCTTCTCATGGGCTTTCTTTATGGCTATCTCAGCCAAGATGGCCTTCGACTCAAGTTAAGTGTTCAGCAATTCAGCATTGGCAACCCTCTTCTTTATTTTAGCATTCCTTATGGTAAGTTGTCTGAGAGTTGCCTTAGACGTCGAAGCCCTACCCTAGACGTTCGATATGGTCTGTCTTTGGGCAAGCTAAGCCACAACATGGGCTTTCAATTGCCCTTCATACTGCTTGACTTTGAATGCACAAGCAGAGGAAGACTTCAGGGCATCATTATTCTGCACAAGGGTCTTCTTCAGCCTAGATATCTCCGTAGCCTGTCTCTTTTGATCAGTTGAGGCCCGGGTCAGCTCTTCCACCACCTGAAAAAAGAGTAAGGGTTAGGGAAATCAAAAGGTAAGCGAGCAAAAGGTGATACGGAAGGCACTTATAAAATTTCTGTTGTTAAAAATCATGTGAACCCGCTTAAAAGGACTAGCAGCCCTGGACCTCTTCCAGTAACCATCACCAATATATCATTCATCAGCTGACATAGAGCGAAGCATAGAGAGGGTTCAACTCAAAAATCACCTGAGTGAGGGGACCTAAAGGTTAGAGCATCAGAAAGTGTCATCGGAATGGTCGGGCCAGCATCAAGAAGGTTGGCCATTCACTCTGGTATAATCTCTCCTACTGCTAGCTTCTCTCTTGAAGGCACCTTAGAGGAACCTAGGGCTTCGGTAAGGCCTTCTTCTGGCTCCATGGGTTGAACCCCCTTATAGGATTCTCCGAGACCTGACACCGGGAACGTCAGGATAGAAGGAAAAAGATCTGGTATTTCAGGCCGCTTCCAAGCTCCATCCACAGTAGAAGAACCCGCTTTGTCATTTTCGGGGCAAGACATCTCTGTAGCCCAAGACATAATTTCTTCCCTATCCAGTCGGCGATACTAGAGAGGTCAAATGGGAGGGGGAGGGCTTCCGCGACCTAGATGGAGGCGTAGAAATACCCCTCGCTAAAAGAGGCTTCCACTTCAACCTGAAGCTTGGTAACTTGGGTCAGTAGAGCTTGGTTCTTAGCATCCAGTGCCTTTGCTTCTTTCTTCCAATCATCCTGTTGGCTGGCTCATCGCTTAGACCGAAGAGTTTTTTGATCAAAAGATTGTTTCAGCCTTTCATGGTCACACTGAAGCTTAGCCAATTGTGCTTCCATTACCCTCTGGCCAGAGGTTATCTCTTGGACCAAGGCTTGACCATGTGCCAACAATTCCATGGCTCTCTCAGCCTCAGCTTCTGCCCTAGCTACCCCATCACGGAGAGAAGCTACCTGGTGTCCCATGGCTACTTGAAATTTGAAGGCCTGCAAAGGGAATTCATGTTAGGAAACGATAAATCAAGCTATTACATGAGAAAAAAAGGCGATGACTACCTCGCCCATGAGGGCAGACCCCTTGGTAAGTATGATGTCCACGGGCATTGAAGCCATCCTAGAAAGCCCGCCACCTAGGCAAGACGCAACAAACTGCTTCGGAACCTCGTCCTGACCAACCGAGCCTGACTGATGGAGAGGGCGAGTAGGGGGAATCTCAGGAATACTAGCCTCGGGATCCCCCATAGCCCGTACTGATGGGGGCACATATAGGTCAGCTGAAGAAGTGGGTATTGTGACTGAAGAAGCAATAACTGTAGCAGGGGCCACTGATGAAGGGGCGGAGGTGGTCGTATTAGCGGCCTGGGTTACGAGCCCTCCTTTGATTAGTGCCTTGGAAGCTCGTGACGTCAGAATAGCCATCCTGGACTTAGCTTATGTAAGAGATGAGGCTGGAGCAGTCGAAACCCTAGCTGGATCAGTAGGCCCACTTTTCTCCAAGGTGGCCATGGGGGCTTCCCGGAGAAGTCAAACTTGAGGTGAAGGGGTACGAGCCTGCTGAACTTCACGGGAATTTGGAACAACCACAAAAACTGTTAAAAACAAAAGAAATGAAAAAGGGGATAAAGCCATCAGAACTGAACTCTTCATCGACACCAAGCTTGATGGTTCAAGGTACTTACGAGGAGTAGCGTCAAATATTCGTAGGTAGCGGTTTACCCGACAAGGATTAAAAGGGTCAGCAGTCGGGAACTTCAAGCTCTAGTAGTTCCTGACGAGGATGGCTTTCAGCACCACTTCAGACTCGGCAGACAAGGTATCTCAGCTCCACGAGCGTTTATCATTGAAAGTTGTGGGAACCGTAATCTCGTGCCCACCTATAAAGATCGTGCTCCCCAAATCATCGTCAGCCAATATCCATTCTTCCTTCCAGGCTAGGTCCTTCCTTGAATATCCAGGGATGGTGAAATTAAACTTGTTCTTGGCCTTGGCGTAAAATTGGCCTTAGGGAAACCTAGCCAAGCTCCTAATTTGAAAGAGGAAATCAAGCTCCTCTGCCCCAGGCTCCCTGGTTATCCTGCTTAGCTCGCACTGCTCCCGCCACAGCACGAGGAAGCTAATCAGATGCCGCCAAAAGCCAGGTGTCAACTGGAGGGGAGCTAGTTGAAGGGCGTTGAGAGCCCATCGAAGGGTAGGATGAAAAGGGAGCCTTACCCCGCTCTCGAAGGCCGCCACATGGATGGGGAGCACGCATTTAGATGGGTTAAAGACGTCATAATTCCTGTAAGGGATAGTTAGGGAGACGTTGTCAGGAATGCCATATCTGGACCTCAGGCGGCTGATCAATTTTAAGTCAATGGTAGAGTCTGGAACGACCCTAAAGTCATATGGAAAACGCCTCTCCAGGAAAGGACCGACAACCTTGCCTTGATCCTTTCTAGTGACACCGGCTCTATACTCTTCACCGGAATCCTCATCAACCAAGTTCAGAGGATTGTCTGGTTGGTTAGAAAACCTAGTCCCGATTGCAACATTCTGGTTCTATCGACGATGTTGGGGGGACGGAGGTGAGTCGTCCCCGTCTAAATCTCGTAGAGCCTGAATTCTGTGGGCAAGACTTGAAACCTCTGTGCTTTCAACGAGGGAGTCAATAGAGTCATGATTGATCTTCGACATAGTAAAACAAGGTTTGGGGATTGAGAAAAAAGGAAAATCGACAGGAAGTATAGAGAGAGAAAGTTCAAAAATTTGAAATTGAAGGAATGCGTAAGGAAGTGGCAATGAGTTTGAATTTAAATAGAGGTTAAAATGGTAATGACGTAGATGAAATCCTCGGCAAGATTGCCTCGAACCACGGAGAGGGTCGTAACACGGCCGATTTTCTTCAAGGAGCACACCAATCTAAGCTCGACACGTCACCTGAGTAGTTAATGAGAGGATTTCATTCGAGATTCTCAATAATTATTTCGTAACGGAAAATTTCCCTATTAAAAAAGGAATCTGACTCCAATCCTTACTCTACCACCAGTGTTCAAGTCAAAGGGGACTTCTGTTAATAGTAAAATTTGGTCAGGGACCAAGGGGAAATTTTCCACTCTCCTAGCTCGAATCAAAGCCTGAAATCGCCATTAATGGGACCTCGGGCAAGCCTTGGAGCTACCCCGCAGAATCGAGGAAGGATCATCAGGCTTCAGAACTATCAGGAGCGAAGCTAGGCAAGTCCAAGTCGAGCCCACATGCGAACACTGGAATCTGGGCTTCTCAAAATCACCTATCCCGGAACCTCGATTTCTGGGGTAGAGCTCTAAGACTACCCCGTTAAAGCGAGAAAGGATCGTCGAGCTCAAGAAGCACTCGAAGTAATGCCCGACACAAACAAGAAAGAGCTCTTTCCATATCAAGGCTTCTTGAGGTCAGATTTGACTCGTAGCCTAAGCCAGAAGCCCACCAACCTTTCCAGAAGCCCGTTGTCCCCACCAGACATGTAAAGAGAAAGAGCCTCTAGGTGGGTAGGATTCATGCTATTGCTGATAAGGGACGCCTGTAACCAACCTAGACATGAAAGAAGAATATCGCCTAATCTGCACTACCCCTAGTAAGTGCCCACAAGGCCTTCCTAAGCTTTTGAGACCAGAACTAAAGCATGGATCTACCTCGAGCATCCAATTCGATGACCTCCATGAAGAATCATGCAATGAATACACACAAGATCATATCCACGTTATAACGAACATTAAATTCTGTATACGGGTGAGACAAGAGTTTGATTCCAAAAAGGAAACAAACTTATCTCCTCCAACGATAATCTTGAGTCAGAAGTTTACTCGAAGTCAACAACTTTTAAATAGACGATCCCGCCTGATAAGGAGGGAACGGATTCATAAAATTGTGGCGGGCAATTCACGAGTTTAACCTACTTGGAGCATATATAAATAGGTCCAAGCATGAGGTAAAGGATATAGGTAGAAATATAGTGAAAAAGAAAGAGAATTACGTCGGGACCTAAATTCTGTGATCAGAACACGGCCATCATTGTTTCTACTATTCGACAAGCTCGAAGTTACCACTTTCCTATGTAATAGAAAGATTGTGAGTGTATGTGAGAGATTTCTGTATACCACAAGTGATCAATAATAAAACTATCATTTGCTATTGTCATTCAAACATTCGTTTAAGGTACTGACCCCGACCACCTCCTTCATGGTAGTGGTCTCATAGGTGTTAGTTGGAATTTCTCATCTTAAGCAAATTTCCCGTTAATAATATTCTTAATATATTAATAGAATGCTAATCACACCTCATTAGGGCCACCCAAGGATTCCTACATCCTTAGCCGCCCACTCCAGGTATTTGAAGAGTTACTGCGTGTCTTGATCACACATGATCGCACCTCTTAAAAAATTTTGGATTCCAAAATCCAAGAACAATTCTAGATAGACCCAGAAATTATTCCTGTAGAATATATCAAGTGATCCATGCAAGTTCGTGTGGATTGGAGATCTTGACGGGCTATCTAAATTTAAGCTTCAATAGACATAACCTAATCACAACCAACAAATGATTCTCTTAGGTTCGATCTATTAATTTTAGCTCATTTTACTAAAGAACTAAAATTGAACTCTTAAATAAATATAGAATAATTCAATGTCCCTCATTCATACCCTAGACAACCTTATTAGAGATAGTGTATCCTCGAAAAAAAATACCAGTAATCACCAAGAGCTTATAGACCGTCTATAGCTCTCCTAGTTACCATATTTACTCATATCTCCATATTTTGAACTTAGATAATTTGACATGTCCAAAAGTCATGTTTCAATAGACACTATTGAAAACTTAACGTTAAGATTTAATATCCATATGAAGATATTATACTCACATTTAATAAATGGAGCCACAATGTCCATATCTATAAATGAAGTTCTATATCAATTAACAAATGAATACCACAAAACCATCGAGGATAGACTATTCTATATAATCATACTCATTACAGCTCAAATGATAACACTTGTAACCATAAGACCATCATTTATCTCAGGATTGAGATAGACTCTCCGATTGTCCTTAAGTACAAATTTTATCCACTGACGGTTCTGGATAAAGTGTTTCACTGTAATCCTATTCAATGCACCTGGAGCACTAGATTCTTTTACCCAAAGTCACTATACTTTGATGATTTTAGACTCATAATAACACATTTGAACCACTCAAATGATAGCAAAAGAATCTACAACTTCAACAAGGTAAAAGCACCCAACATTTATCTTAAGTTGTGAATATTTTTCAAAACTAACAAAAGAATTGTGCCTACCTCATACATGTCCAGATGTACGAACAATTCTTTATTTCTCATAGTCTCTTGACCTTATGATTATTTAATTCTGACTGTTATAATTGTTAACAGCCATTTTTGGTAAGGGGCCAAAGGGAAATATTCCACCTATGTAGCAGAGAAGTATCTCCACACACCAGATAGGTACCAAACACAATGGTTTACCCCGAAGTACTAGGTCTAGTGCAACCTCGGTACCTCGACATCATCAAAGTAGCAAGACAAAACTCCTACACTCTCGAGGACCAACTGGTACCAAAGTACCTTGACACTGTTCTGTTATCCCGTCGAGGTACATATCTTACCTTTCTAGCAGGAAGGAAGATGCCCGTAAAACTCCATTGAGATCGACCAATCACCTTGCTACCAGAATGGTAGCCCGAGGTACCTCATCATCGCCATCGGTTAAGCGTCACCAAGATAGTACCTTAGGACACTTCACCAGCAGACTTGTACTTTGAGGTACCTCACCAAGCCGACGCTTTAAGGCATCCCACTACTAGCAGAGGAAGTCAAATTATTCTCCAAACTATAAATAAGCTCCACGTACGTACAACCATAATGAAAGAGTTCAAAAAGGAAACAAACACGTTTCCCGCCAGGATATCCTCTGCTATCTGATTCTCTCAGGCCAACCATATTAAACAGAAAATCCCACCTAATGGGGAAATAAGATCAATCAAGTGATCTTTGGCTTGTACACCAAGGAAAAACCCTGGCAACTTCGTGTATAAATACAGAGATAATGTCGACAAAGAGAGAAAAAAGTAAACCGAATCCCGAAACCTTAAGGATTACTGCTTGATTCTGCAATCAGGGAGATGCCTAGCCATCGCCATTGGGGTGTCCACTTATCGACATATACGAGTTCGCCACTTCCAATTATTTAAGCAAAAGAGATAGAGATTGAGAGTTTCACACTACTGTATTATTTATTATCTCACTCTACTCACTAGATTGTTAAATAAAAGAATATTACTTAGTCCACCATCACTCATTCATTCATTTCACCCATTTTTACACGTGAAACCCGTACCGAAGGTTCCTACCACGATTGCAATCTACCGTGGCTATGATCCTGAGGGTGTTAGCTGAGATTCCTCACCTAGAGCGAATTTTTAGTTAACAATAATATTTAAACTATGAATTTTAAAAGATTTGTTAAACTAGAAAATACTTTATTAATATATAAAGATTTTCAAATACATTATTACACTCTTACTATTGAGCATAATCCTAATAAGAAGATCGTGAATCCATATATGTTCTCAATTTTTTTTTCTAATGTTTTTTTTGTATTTCCTATTTTATTTATTATACTGTTAAAGGGAAATTTGTTCAAGATGGAGAATTCCAATTAACACCCTCAAGACCACTACCATAGAGGTGGTGGCCGGGGTCAGTACCTTAGATATCTGACATGTCAAGATAGAAATGAATATTTGAATAATAATGTGACAGCAAATGATAGTTTTATTATTGATTACTCGTGGTATACAAAAATCTCTCATATACACACATAATCTCTCTAGGGCATAGAAGGGTGGTAACCTCGTGCCTGTCGAATAGTAGATACAATGATGGTCGTGTTCTGATCACAAAATTTAGGCTCGGTGTAATTCTCTTAATTTTCTCTCTTTTCCTTCTCTTCTCTTTTTCTTCTTTGTGGGAATGCTTGGGCATATTTATACGTGGCCGAAATAATTTGAATGGGAGTATCTCCCCCCTTGATTCTATGAACCTGTTCCCTTTTTATCGGGTGGGATCCTCTATTTAAAAGTCGTTGACTTCGAGTGAATAACGGACTCAAGATTATCGTTGGTGGAGATAAGTTTGTTTCCTCTTTGGAAACAATTTTTTGTCGTACAGGTATGCAGAATTTAATGTTCGTTATAACGTAGATACGATCTTGTGTGTGTTCATGGCATGATTCTTCATGGATGTCATCGAGTTAGCTGTTTGTTGTTTCGTAGAGTGAGGTAGATCCATGCTTTAGTTCTGGTCTTAGAAGCCTGGGACGGCCTTGTGGGCACTTACTGAGGCTAGTGTAGATTAGGTAAGATTCTTCTTTCATGTCTAGGTAGGTTACAGACGTCCCTTAGAGAATTAGCTATAGCATGAACCTAATCCACTTAGAGGCTCTCCCTTCGTATCTGAAGGGGACAGCGAGCTTCTGGAGAGGTTGGTTGGCTTTTGGCTTAGGCTACGAATAAAATCTGACCTCAGGAAACCTTGGTCTGGAAGAAGCTCACTCTTTTTTGTGTCGAGCATCACTTTAAGTGCCTCTTGAGCTCAGTGATCCTTCATCGCTTTCACGGGGTGGTTTTGGAGCTCGACCCCAGGAATCGAGGTTCCGGGATAGGTGTTCTCGAGAAGCCTGTGTTAGGTCTGTGAGTTTTGTTGGCATTATTCTATATCAAAACAACATTTCCTTTGTATTGTTTAGTTGTCTAGGATTCATGATGATTCAAGCTTCAAAGAAGAAATGACAACTATTCAAGCAAGTTCAAGTCTTCAAAGGGAAAAGTGTGTTAGGTCTGTGAGTTTTGTTGGCATTATTCTATATCTAAACAACATTTCCTTTGTATTGTTTAGTTGTCTAGGATTCATGATGATTCAAGCTTCAAAGAAGAAATGACAACTATTCAAGCAAGTTCAAGTCTTCAAAGGGAAAAGTGCTTCATGATTCAACAAAGGTATATTAAGACCTTTCTTTTCTCTTTCAAGGCTTAGGCACACACACACATATCATACATTTGTGTCCCTGTATCGTTGTGCACCATGTATAACACATTCACACACTTGAAGATGAATGCTCATGCATTGGTATGGAAATAACATGTTTTGGAAAATGCATGATTGGAAACTATCTCTATGTAGTTTGCATTCTAGTGTGAATTATGTTTGTGTGTGTATATGTTTGTATAACATGGAAATTGAACTTTAATTTAGCCTTAAATCATTCTTGATTGAGTTCCGGTCATTTCGGTTACTCATACTATTGATTTCAAGTTCCGAGTCAAAAGTTATGATACTTTCCAGTCATGTTGCGTACATTGTCTTCGCCTTCGTATATCGAGTCAAATTATTATATTATGGGTTGAGTATCTTATATGTCCATATCCGTGTGAGAGCTATGGTTCATAATCCACAAAAGGATTTGAATTCCGAGTTTGGAGGCCAGAGAACGGTCAAAGAACGCTAGGGAAGTGTGAGGGAAGTGCACCATGGCCGAATGCCATGATGGTGTGCAAGCCCGAGATGGCGCGTGGCCATCTCGGCCACACAAACTTGCTGCCCCGAGATGTGCAAGCGCCATATCGGGGGAGCAATAACAAAAAGGGCTATTTTGGTCTTTTAGCTCCTTTCTTTCCCTCTCCTTTATAAACTCTCTCTCTCACACATTTCATTCTAAGGAAGAAGAAAATGTAGTGCAGAAAATTTCCAGGTTATTTCTCTCAACTTTGAATCACCATATCTCTCTCATTTCTTATCCGATTTGAGTGATTCAAGTTGGAGAAGTTTTGTATTGAAGTTCTCTATCATCTCCAATCAACCTTGAAGTCATTTGTTCAATTTTTCTGGTGGATCGTACCATTTTCGTGACTGCACTCGAAATTGTCAAGGTAGTTGTTTATCTTTTGATTTCCTTGATTCTAATGTTCAAATACCTTGGGTCTTCTTCCTACTTGTGTGTAATTGAATTGAACATATGTTGATGAGTGATAGATCTTCAATTAAATGCTAGTTGTGCTTAATTAAAAACTTGATTGTGAGTTAGGTTTCAATTAAACCTATGTTTTCACATGATTGTGAGTTGTATTGTGCTAGCATCTTATCTAGGACTATTTGTGCTTTGATTGAATTTATTTTCATGATTAATAGTCTTATCATGTGCTATAACTCATTTGTTGAATAGATCTAGGATTATCACATTTGATTATATATTTAGAGTCTATTAGAGTTGAATTGACTATTTTGTGAATATATGCTCTAAATGATTGCTAGAGATTTGATTGATCATATCTTGTGTTTCTAGCATTTTTGTGTTAGTACTAAAGTCTTGAATATGTACTTCATGAACATGTTTATTTTAATCTTTAGCAACATGAATAAAATCTAGGTTTAAAGTGTGTGTTTGGAAATTTGGCATGCTCTAGATTTTTGTTCATATATAAGATCTAGACAATCTTGTTTTGTGAACTTTATTGTCTATGTTTAGATCTTCATGGAGTGTACCTAATCCATACATTTCATATGCTCATACATCATCTTGTGTGGTTTCATTTTTGGATAATAAACTAGAAAAATATACTTTGTGTGCTCATTGATTAATTCTAGTTTCCATAGAATTTGTTGATCATCTTATTCTATGTTGCGTGCTTGTTTGCGTTTTGCATTCATGATCACCTAGATGCCTTGTGAGAAGGAAGTCTTGACAATAGGTGTGAAACCTATGGTGTTGAGCAAGAATTCTTGGCAAGAGGTGTGAAGCCTTGGATTGTCGAGCAAGAAATTCTTGGCTAGAGGCATGAGGCCTTGGATAGTCGAGAAAGAAGTCTTGTCTATGGTCGTGAAAATCCGGATAGGTGAGTAAGGAAGTCTTGACTAGAGTCGGGAAGACTCGGATAGTTGAGCAAGAAGTCTTGCCTTGGGTCGTAAGGATCCGGATAAGGTGAGCAAGGAAGTCTTGCCTAGGGTCGTGAAGATCCTGATAGGTGAGCAAGGAAGTCTGGACTAGAGTCGGGAAGACTTGGATAGTTAAGCAAGAAGTCTTGCCTTGGGTGGTGAGGATCTGGATAAGGTGAGTAAGGAAGTCTTGACAAGAGGTGTGAAGCCTCGAATTGTTGAGCATAGGACGACAACTTCTAGAGTAGGATAAGAGGGTAGTTTCTAGGTGAAGGGGTCACTTGAGAGATTGTACTTGTCTTATCTACTAGTGGATTTTGTTTGCCGGTGGCTGCTAGCCCGTGGATGTTTCTTCTTCGGAGGTTTACCATGTTATATCTTGTGTCAACTTTTATCTATCCCTAACTCTCTTATATTGCTAATTGTTATTTGAATAATGTGGATAGAACTTTATATGTAAGTTGACTTCCTTATACAATATTGTTTATGTATGTTAGATAACTTTGTATCTTGTGATATTTCATTCAAGTTGTAAAGTATCACATTGTAATACTCTAAGTACAACTTATGGAATGTTATCTACATTGAATATATTTGTTCATAAGATACATTGATTCTTGTTGTATGTTTAGTAGACTAAGAGTGGAGATTTGAGCATACATGAATATATTGTTTTCTCATAATAATCATGTTGAATGTTGATTTGTATGCTTATCAAAGGTTTTTTCATAGTCTCGAAAGATTTGTCATAAGTGAGAGACAACCTATTCACCCCCCTCTAGGTTGTTTAGTATAACCTTGTACACATTCTTTCAGCCTGGATTCCAGTGTTCGCGTGAGGGCTCGGCCTGGTCGTGCCTAGCTTCATCCCTGATAATTCCAAAGCCTGATGATCCTTCCCTGCTTCTGAGGGGTAGCTTTATGGTTCACCCGTGGTCCCTTGAATGGCGAATTCGACTTTGATTAGAGCTAGGAGAGTGGAAAATTTCTCTTTGATCCCCTAGCCAAAATTTTACTATTAACAGAAGTCCCCTCTGACTTGAAAATCGGTGGTAGAGTTGGGGTTAGAGTCAGATTCCTTGTTTTTGAATTGGGAAATTTTCCGTTACCAAATCATTATTGAGGATCTCAAATGAAATCCTCTTATTAATTGCTCCGGTTGCGTTATGGCCCTCTCCGTGGTTCGAGGTTATCCTCAAGAGGATTTCGTCGATGTCACTACCATCCTAGCTCCTATTTAAATTCAAACTCATTGCCGCGTCCTTAAGCATTCCTTTAATTTCAAAATTTTGAACTTCCTCTCTCTATTTCTCCTGTCGATTTTACTTTTTTCTTAGCCCCCAAACCCTATTCTACCATGCCGAAGATCAGTCATGACTCTGTTGACTCCCTCGTTAAAGGCACAGAGGTTTTAAATTTTGCCCAAGGAAAGCGGGCTCGATGAGACCTAGACAGGGAAGACTCACCTCCGTCCCCGCAACGTCATCGATCGAACCGGAATGTAGCAATCGGGACTAAGTTTTCTAACCAACTAAAAAATCCTCTGAACTTGGTTGATGAGGATTTCGGTGAAGAGAATAAGGTAGGTGTCGCTGGAAAGGACCAAGTCACAGTTGTCGGAACTTCCCTGGAGAGGCGTCTTCCATATGACTTCAGGGTCATTCTAGACTATATCGTTGACCCAAAGTCGATCAGCCGCCTGAGGTCCAGATATGGCATTCCTGACAGTGTCTCCCTAACAGTCCCTCACAGAAATTATGATGTATTTAACCCACCCAGAGGCATGCTCCCCATCCACATTGCGGCCTTCGAGAGCAGGGTAAGGCTCATTTCTCATCATACCCTTCACCTAGAAACTACCCTCTTATCCTACTCTAGAAGTTGCTGCCCTATGCTTAACAATCTGAGGCTTCACACCTCTTGTCAAGACTTCCTTGCTCACCTTATCTGAATCCTCACGACCCAAGGCAAGACTTCTTGCTCAACTAAGTCCTAACGACTCTAGTCAAGACTTCCTTGCTCACTTATCCGAGTTCTCCCAACTCTAGGCAAGACTTCTTGCTCAACTATCCGGATCCTCCCGACCGTAGCCAAGACTTCCTTGCTCGACAGTCCAAGGCTTCACACCTCTTGCCAACACTTCTTGCTCAACACCATAGGTCTCACACCTATTTTCAAGACTTCCTTCTCACAAGGCATCTAGGTGATCATGAATACAAAACGCAAACAAGCACGCAACATAGAATGCTATGATCAACACATCCTATGGAAAATACTAGACATGAGCATGAATGCACAAATCACATATAGTCTAGTTAATCATGCATGTGTAATCAATCTAGATTATGTAAGATATGTTCAATATTAATCACAACCTAGATACATGCATAGATCTAAACTTTGATCACAAGATATGTTCAATAAAACACAAGATCAAGTTTAAATAACACTAACAAAAAACATGCTAAAATCATATGACAATGTCAATTAGATTTAAGCTAAAGTTCTAGAGCATATTCCTAATCATAGATTCAACCGAAACACATGAATAGCTCAAAAGAACATAAGCACATGTATTATTTGAGAATTGCGGCCAAGAGAGCCTAATACATGTGAGGAACTATTTTTCTCAAAATCAATCAATCAAAGATCATCAAACAATTCTAGAATCAAAGCTAGCACAATACAATCCCAAACATGTGATAACATAGGCAAAATCAAAACCTAACTCAACATGAATGATTTCAATTGAAACTCAACCTAGATTTGAAAGTGTTCAAAACACAAATCAAAATACTCACAATATACAAATACATGTTGAAGAAGAAAACCCAAGGCAATTGACCAAGTTTTAAAAGAAAACTTTGAGAGAAAATCAATACCTTGGTAGATTTAGGTGCAGTCCCGTTTTTGTATTATTAGACACCAAAATCAGCCGCAAAACTTACTCAAATATTCAGAGAAAGATGGAGGATGAATAGGTGAACACTCTAAACTTTGGAACACTCAAATCGGAGTTCAAGTGAAGAAGTTATGGTGTTTAGAATGTGAGAAAATTTAGAGAGAAAATTTCTGCACACTTGTTTGAATTTCTTCTTAGAATGAAATGTGAGAGGGAAAGAGTTTATAAAAGAGTGGGAAACTTGGACATGTGAAATGACCAAGAGGGGAAAGAAGAAGCCAAGCAATCTTGCTGCCAGAGATGGCACGTGGGCATCTCAGGGCAGCAAGCCTTCTGCCCCGAGATGGCCACGTGCCATCTTGGAAAAGAGGTGTCTTGCTTGCTTCTTTCTCCTTCGACCTTCCTTCGCGTTCTTCGACCGTTCTCTGTCTTCCAAACTCAGAATTCAAATCTTTTTATGGATTACGAACCGTAACTCTCATAAGGATATGGAAATATAATATACTCAACCCAAAAAATAATAATTCAACTTGATATATGAAGATGAAGACCATGTATGAAACATGAGTTGAAAGTGTAGTATCTTTTGACTTAGAACTTGAAATCAATTGTATGAGTAACCGAAATGACCGGAACTCAATCAAGAATGATTTAAGACTAAATACAAGTTCAATATCCATGTTATTCAAAATATATATACACACAAACACAATTCACACTAGAATGCAAACTACATAGAGATAGTCTCTAATCATGCATTTTCCAAAACATGTTATTTTCGTACCAATGCATGAGCATTCATCTTTAAGTGTGTGAATGTGTTATACATGGTGCACCACGACGCAGGGACATATATGAATGAATTGTATGTGTGTGCCTAAGCCTTGTAAGAGAAAGATAAGGTCTTAGTATACCTTTGTAGAAAGATATTGCATCATTTTTCTTGAAGACTTAGAACTTGCTTTTACTTGTTGTTTCTTCTTCCTTGAAGCTTGAATCATCATGAATCTAAACAAATAAATCATTTCAAGTAAAAATCATTTTGATATGGAATTAATGCCAACACAAATTAAAACCTAACAATCTCCCCCTTTGGCAAATTCCATGTCAAAACACCTATACATTTACTACAAAAATAAAAATAAAGATAGGTCACAAAATCACTCCCTCACATTACAATGAGTAAGATTCCTATAACTAATCTTCACCAACTCTTGAACTTCATCTTGATCTTCTCTTGAAGTAACCTACAAATCATCTCAAAGCACAATGCATATACAAGAGAAAAACAACAAATGACAACATATAATATGGATAAGAATATACAATTAAGTCCACAACTACATGTATCTCCCCCTCAATACATACCAAATACAAGAGTTCTTAACCAAATCTTAAGACTAATTATTACATGCCATTGAAAGTTCAAAAGTTCACAAAAACAACATAAAAAATAAACTAAGTAACTAGCAACTCTTAACAACTCTTTCTCCCTCTTTTTGACGTGAAATGATGCCTAAATGTAAGAAACATACCATAAGACTCAAATACTAGCTACTAGATCCACCAAAGAAAGATGTGTGTTTAGTTGAGTTAACATAATGCTTGAGAGGTGGTCTTGAACTTGATGCAATACACTCCTCCAACTCTTTTATTCTAGCATCTTGTTTTTCAACTATACCACTAAGCTCATCAACCTTTTTCTTCAAATGTAAAGCCCAATCCAGAAGAATGTTTATACTAGTCTTTTGACAATCAACTTGTGAACTAATAAATAGTCCAAAAGTATCACATGTCTTACCCTTATCCTTATATGACATGTATGACACACGTTTATCACTATACTTTTCCAAGGGTTGTACCAACATATCATTTCCACTACTTTGAACACCACCAGCTAAACACAAAGAAGTTATAAACCCTGGTAATGCAAGCTTCTTATCTCCTCTAGTTGAGAAAGCCGCATTGTCTAAGTAAAACATAAGCAAATCCCCAAGGTTTATAGGTTGATTAGTCACAAAGGCATATACTATTTTGATCTTGTCTTTATTCAACTCGGTTGAATTCGAAGATCCAATAATATTTGTGCAAATAAATATTGAGTAATATATGCTCTACCTTTCCACTGAAACGAAGCATTGTCACATAGAGTTCTACCCATGATATTAAGATTCTCAATGATATCAGCATCTAGAAAGTTTGAATCAATATTACTAGATAGCTCAAGAAACTTGTTAATGTTTACCGGGTTAACTCTAAACACAACACCCCTAATCTCTATCAAAGCATCCAATAAGGTGGCACTCTCTCTATATTCATGATAAAATTCTCTGACAATAATGTCATTCACTATTCCTAGCATGCTCACCCAAGATTCCCAATTTCTATCCTTAATGCATTTAAGAACATAAGAATCTTTACATTTACCTAAGTCAATGTCTCTCTCTTGAAATATCTTTTTAGTTCCAAAGATCCTTAAATCCTTTGACCTTGAAGCTTTGGATCCCTTTGAGGTAGACTTGGCTTTCACAATGGGATTCGATTGATTTCCACTTCCGGTAACTTTAGTTTTTCCCATTTGTTCTTGTGAAATATGATGCTATATACATACAAAAAAAGTGAGTGAAAGACAAAACAAACATATTAGTCATAAATATATAAACAATGACATATGACTTAAGAATGAATCATCATGCAAGACAAAGATAGTGAGTAATATCTTACAAGTATCATTAAGTCAAAATATGCCAACATGTAACAAAATGAAGCATGTGAACATATCATAAAAGCGAACAATGTCTAGCATACAATGCTCCCCCTTGACAAATGCTATGACTAAAAATTATGATAGCATAAGGTTCACAAAAATGTTTAGACAATCACACATTCAAGCAATTTGAAGAAATATCAACAAAATAAGCTTCATATGCTAAGAGAGATACACAAAGATTTTTCAAGTTCTCTCATAATTCTTCAACAATTGCAAAGATATCATCATACTCATAAACAAAGTGTGTGTGAGAGAGATATGCTTCAAATATATATCAAGAACTAGTTTGATAATCAACATGCAAACGATTTCCAACAACTATTCATCTTAAGTTTTTTCCATAAAAATTCAAACCGATTATCATCCGGAATTTTTTTGCTCTTAAGAGAATAGATTTCAACACATGAGCGTGTGTGTGCATGTGGCTCGTCATCCCATTTCTGTTTTTCAACCCGAGCTTTTTTGATTTTCAACTAAACTCCTTTTTAAGCCTTCCTCCTTTTCTTTTTAGGCTTTGAATCAAAGATTTTTTTTTATGAATTCCTTTCAACACTTCTTTGATTTTTTTATTTTTTTTTACATAAACAAAATTCACTTCATGATGGCTTTCTTTCATCACAATGGTGTAGCTCTTTCCAACATTGGGTAGCTTTCAAAACCAATGTGTGTAGCCCTTTTCATGAAGGTGCTCGTTGAGTTCTATGTAATTGCTGAAGCAAAATGGATACTAACCAAAGGTCATTTTAAATGTACTTAAGCATAAAAACTTCAAGGTGTATCCAATGTTTACATATTAGTAAACTCAACCTACTAGCAAAACATATAAGAGAAGCATAGTGCAAATTTTAGAAACCAAATTTTATGGTTCATAAGCACATGAACTAAGAGCAATAAGTAGAGACTTATTCAAGATCATTAATTCTCTAATGAGTAGCTTTCAAAGAATATGAAACTCATATTTTCAAAAGTAATGCCACTTAATATACTATACTAAAAAAATCATCAAAATTAAGATCAATGTGAACAATATCACTATTAGATCCTAAAATAGCAAACGCTAATAAGAACCATATGTATGCTATAAAAAATTCTCTAATATGACATGCTATGAGATGTATGTCAAAAATTGAGTCAAAAGATGAATATCTAAGAGAATATGCATTAGAGTATAGAGATACCTTTTTGCACATTATATTCAACAAATATCATACTTCGGCCCTTTTTATGAGCACTCTTGCCTTGAATGTCCTCATGACACCAAGTTGATGATGTTTTACAACAAGAGTATAAAAAACATAATATCTCAACCCAATCAACACATATAACAAAATAACTTCTTCAAAGTTAATCAACAAATTTTGACCATCATAATAATCATGATGTGAGATAACCAAGTTCGTATCAATACATTGAGTATTCAAAGCTAGTAAGCAAGAATTCTCAACACAATTGATATATAGTCTCAAAGCTATCTCACATGTGCTTCTTATTTTAGTGATAAGAGCACTCACCCTTGAACCACTTGTTCTTGGGTGTACCTACACAAACATTTCCAATATCGTCCTTGACAACAATGTTAAATCTAGAGTAAAGTCCTTCAATGACTTGATTAACAAGAATATTATTAACACACTCTTCCTTAACATTTTCAACACAAGCTTTGTCAAGTTGAACAAGATTAGAATTCTTTCTACTCCACAACTTTTTCTCATGCTACGTAATATTATCATGTTTCTCAACTTTCAAGGCCTTAGCATGTTCAAGTTGAAGTTTAATCTCCTTATCCCTAGATTCATTTCCTAATTTTAATTTTTCAATATATTTATAACACCTAGGCTTAATGTGACCTATTGTGTTGCAATAATGGCAAATTGGAATAAAAGATGAGATTGTACCTTGTGGAGTTGAACTAGCTTCACTAGGAGTTTGCAAAGATACCTTGTTTGCCAACTTCTTCTTGGCTTTTGATCTTCTCTTCTTGTGTGGTTTCCTATCAATCACGACTTCATCAAAATGTGTAGGAAGTGATGATTCCAAGAGCTCATCTTCAACTACCAAGTCGTCTTCACCACTATGAGAGTTAACAAGATTCCTAACACTAGACACACTAACCGAATCATTCACTAAGTCCTTGATAGCCTCTTTAGCCGTGTCTATCTCTTCCATGAATTCTTGTTCTCTCTTCTTCAAAGAAGATATCACATTATCCTTCTCAAGGTTTATCATTTCAAGTTCTCTAAAATTCTTCATAATATCACATTTCTCACCAAGAAGTCTACGAGTAACAACCACAAACTCATCTAGTTGCTTCTTGATCAAATCATCATTTTTAACTACTTCTCTTTGAGCATTGTCTCTATCTTCTTCAAGCTTTTCTATCTTTTTCAACAACTCAAGATTAGTAGGAATGGAACTAGAGCTTCCATCATGATTTGCATCAAGGTTCTTGTTTAAAGATATTGTACTACTAATATCTAGTGGAGAATGAGAAGCCGTTAGAGCTACAAATTTGCTCACCAACTCTTCATCACTTGAAGACTCACTATTAGAGCTCTTATTGTCACTAGAATTATCATCACTCCAAGTAGCTGCCAACACTTTGCCTTTCTTGTCTTTTCTAGATGGCTTCTTGGTGCACTCACTAGAAAAGTGACCAAAACCTAGACAATTATAGCATTGAACCTCTTTCTTGTTCATGGTTTGACTATTCTTCACAATCCTTGGAGATGATGTTCTCTTGACTCCTTTTTCCTTAGAAGACTTGCCTTTAGGCTTGACATTCTTCTTTAGAAACTTCTTGAACCTTCTAACCAAGAGTGTCATTTATTTATTTTCATCATCACGCTCCTCCTCTATAGCATTGTGAGCGATTCCCTTACTCTTGATCTTTGATTTCAAGCACATCTCATAAGTTTGGAGAGGCCTAAGCAACTCATCAATATTCATACTATCCACATCCTTGCTTTCCTCAATGGCTGTCACCTTTGATTTGAATCTCTTAGGAAGAGACCTAAGGATTTTAAAATTTAAACGCTCTTTTGAGATAGGTACTCCAAGTGCTTGACATTGGTTAGCTATGTTAACAAGCCGAAATTGGAAGTCTTTAAACTTTTCTTCCTCACCCATACTTAAACCTTCAAATTGTGATGCCAACATTTAAAGCCTCGATTTCTTCACCGTTAAGGTTCCTTCATTAGTAACTTGGAGAGTATCTCAAGCTTAATTTTCGGATTCAAGATTTTGAATGTAGGAGAATTGATGCCCATCAACTCCTCCAAAGATGGCATTCATAGCACGATGGTGCCATTTAGCAACCTCAAACTCATTCGTTGTCCATTCACTCTTTGGCTTGAGTATCATGGTTCCATCCAATTGAACCTTGGTAGGAGGACTATAACCTTCTTCCATTACCATCCAAGCTCTTTCATCAATAGAGCGGGTGTAGGCTTTCATCCTCAACTTCCAATACCTATAGTTAGTCCCACGAAGTAATGGTGGCCTAGTATTTGAGGCTCCTTCCGCCATTACATAATCTTGTAAACCCATGACTTCAAACGCCTTGCAAAAACTGTGAAAGTTTCACCCCGAACTCACACTAAGTGTAATCTATTGTCCTGCTCTAATAACAATTGAAAATACAATCATGGTTAAATGCTCAAGGCTAACCTAGAAGGGGGGGTGAATAGGTTAGACACCTTTTTCGACTCCCTTAGAAACAAACAAAAGTTTGTCCCTCTGGATTGCTTGTATCACAATATATATATTAATTAAAGACAATTAATCAATATATAAACACAAGTAAAGTGTGATACAAATAAGTAATTGTAACACATACATAATCTATATTATAGAAAGGAAGTCAACATATATAAAGAGTTCTATCCACAATACAAATATTAGAGAGATAGGGATAGAGAAAAGTTGACACAAGATATAACGTGGTAAACCTCCGAAGAGGAAACATCCATGGGCTAGCATCCACGGGCAAACAAAATCCACTAGTAGATAAGACAAGTACAATCTCTCAAGTAACCTCTTCACCTAAAAACTACCCTCCTATCCTACTCTAGAAGTTGTGGCCCTATGCTCAACAATCCGAGGCTTTACACCTCTTGTCAAGACTTCTTGCTCGACTAAGTCCTAACGACTCTAGTCAAGACTTCCTTGCTCATATATTCGAGTTCTCCCAACTCTAGGCAAGACTTCTTGTTCGACTATCCGGATCCTCCCGACCCTAGCCAAGACTTCCTTGGTCGACAATCCAAGGTTTCACACCTCTTGCCAAGACTTCTTGCTCAACACCATAGGTCTCACACCTATTTTCAAGACTTCCTTCTCACAAGGCATCTAGGTGATCATGAATGCAAAACTCAAACAAGCATGCAACATAGAATGCTATGATCAACACATCCTATGGAAAATACTAGACATGAGCATGAATGCACAAATCACATATAGTCTAGTTAATCATGCATGTGTAATCAATCTAGATTATGTAAGATATGTTCAATATTAATCACAACCTAGATACATGCATAGATCTAAACTTTGATCACAAGATATGTTCAATAAAACACAAGATCAAGTTTAAATCACACAAACCAAAAACATGCTAAAATCATATGACATTGTCAATTAGATTTAAGTTAAAGTTCTGGAGCATATTCCTAATCATAGATTCAACCGAAACACATGAATAGCTCAAAAGAACATAAGCACATGTATTATGTGAGAATTGCGGCCAAGAGAGCCTAATATATGTGAGGGACTATTTTTCTCAAAATCAATCAATCAAAGTCATCAAATAGTTCTAGAATCAAAGCTAGCACAATACTATCCCAAACATGTGATAACATAGGCAAAATCAAA
Organism: Dipteronia dyeriana; assembly: GCA_032871835.1. Classification (NCBI taxonomy): domain Eukaryota; kingdom Viridiplantae; phylum Streptophyta; class Magnoliopsida; order Sapindales; family Sapindaceae; genus Dipteronia; species Dipteronia dyeriana. Next base: position 24,718,380 of record CM065297.1, on the reverse strand, counting down.
ACCTAACTCAACATGAATGATTTCAATTGAAACTCAACCTATCTTTGAAAGTGTTCAAAACACAAATCAAAATACTCACAATATACAAATATATATTGAAGAATAAAACCCAAGGCAATTGACCAAATTTTAAGACAAAACTTAGAGAGAAAATCAATACCTTAGTTGATTTAGATGCAGTCCCTTTTTTGTATGATTAGACACCAAAAAAAGGAGGAAAACTTACTCAAACCTTCAGAGAAAAGATGAAGGATGAATATATGAACACCCTCAACTTTGGATCACTCAAATCGGAGTTCAAATGAAGAAGTTATGGTGTTTGGAATGTGAGAAAATTTAGAGAGAAAATTTCTGCACACTTGTTTGAATTTCTTCTTATAATGAAATGTGAGAGGGAAAGAGTTTATAAAGGAGTGGGAAACTTGGACATGTGAAATGACCAAGAGGGGCAAGAAGAAGCCAAGCAAGCTTGCTGCCCGAGATGGCACGTGGGCATCTCGGGGCAGCAAGCCTTCTGCCCCGAGATGGCCACGCGCCATCTCGGGAAAGAAGTGCCTTGCTTGCTTCTTTCTCCTTCGACCTTCCTTCGCGTTCTTTGACCGTTCTTCGGCCTCCAAACTCGGAACTCAAATCCGTTTATGGATTACGAGCCGTAACTCTTACACGGATATGGACATATAAGATACTCAACCCAGAAAATAATAATTCGACTCGATATATGAAGACGAAGACAATGTATGAAACATGAATTGAAAGTGTAGTATCTTTTGACTTAGAACTTGAAATCAATAGTATGAGTAACCGAAATGATCGGAACTCAATCAAGAGTGATTTAAGACTAAATCGAAGTTCAATATCCATGTTATACAAAACACATACACACACAAATATAATTCACACTAGAATGCAAATTACATAGAGATAGTCTTCAATCATGCATTTTCCAAAACATTTTATTTTCATACCAATGCATGAGCATTCATCTTTAAGTGAGTGAATGTGTTATACATGGTGCACAATGATGCAGGGACATATATAAATGAATTGTATGTGTGTGTCTAAGCCTTGTAAGAGAAAGTAAAAGTCTTAGTATACCTTTATAGAACCATATTGCATCCTTTCTCTTGAAGACTTAGAACTTGCTTTGACTTGTTGTTTCTTCTTCCTTGAAGCTTGAATCATCATGAATCTAAACAACTAAATCTTTACAAGTAAACATAATTTTGATATGGAATTAATGCCAACACAAACTAAAACCTAACACCATCGGCGGGCTCTCAACGCTCTTCAGTTAGCTCCCATCCATTTGACACTAGACTTCTGGAGGCACCTGATTGGCTTCATCATGCTGTGGAGGGAGCAGTACGAGTAAATAAAGTTAACCAGGGAGCCCAGAGCAGAGGAGCTTGCTTTTCTCTTTCAAATTAGGAGCCCGGTCGGGGTCTCTTGAGGTCAGTTTTACGCCAAGGCCAAGAACAAGTTTAACTTCATCATCCCTGGAGCTTCAAAGAAGAACCCAGCCTAAAAAAAGAAATGGATATTGGTTGGCGATGATTGAGGGAGCTCAATCTTTATTTGTAGGCATGAGTTTACGGTCCCCACGGCTTTCAATGATAAGCCCTTGTGGAGCAGAGATACCTTGTCTGCTGAGTCTGAGGTGGTGCTGAAAGCCATTATTGCCAGGAACTACTTGAACCTGAAGTTCCCGACTGCTGACCCTTTTGATCCTCGTCGGGTAAATGCTATCTACGAATATTCGACGCTACTTTTCGTAAGTACTTTGAACCATCAAGCTTTGTTTCATTGAATGGTTCAGTTCTGATGGCTTTACACTTTTTTTTCTTTTTTTATAACAGTTTTTATTCTTGCTCCAGCTTCCCGTGAAGCACGGCAAGCTCGCACTCCTCCCCCTTCTGCCAAGTCGAGTTATGAAAACCCTCTGGTTTCCCCAGAGAAAGAAGGGCTACCCACTCCAGTTGGGGTTCCGTCTGCTTCTGATCCTGCTCCTGCTCCATCCTCTTCCTAGCACAGGTCCAAGTTATCACTCCTCGTATCTCAGACTGCCAAGGTACTGGGTAAAGGGGACTTTGTTTCTCAAGCCGCTGATGCAGTAATGTAAGCTCCTACTCTAGGTACCCCTACTCTTGCTTCTGCTCCTGTCACCCCCGCTCCGCACCTGCCAGATACTTATGCCTCTCCTTCTATACTCATAGTCTCTCAGACTTCAAAAAACCTTGAAGCTGGTGTTGAAGGGGTTTCCCCTACTTGCCCGCCTGATCAATCTGGTTCTGCATTTGAAGATGAGGTTATAGGGCAATTCGTTGCTTCCTGCCCCGGGGGCAGTCTTCCTATGATGGCTTCAATGCCTATAGATATTCTGGTTACCAAGGGTTCTGCCCTCTTGGCCGAGGTAGTCATCGCCTTTTATTTTCTCATGTAATAGCTTAATTTGACGTTTCCTAACTTGAAATCCCTTTGCAGGCCCTCAAATTTCAAGTAGCCAAGGGTCACCAAGTAGCTTCTCTCTACGACCGGGCAGCCAGGGCTGAAGTTGAAGCTGAGCGAGCCATGGAATTATTGGTGTGGGCTCAAGCCTTGGTATAGGAGATGACCTCTAGCCAGAGGGGATGGAAGCACAACTAACTAAACTTCACTGTAACCATGAGAGGTTGAAGCGGTCTTTCGATCAAGAAACCCTTTTGTCTCAGCGTTGAGCCAGTCAGCGGGATAATTGGAAGGAAGAAGCGAAGGCACTAGATGTTGAGAACCATGATCTACAACCCCAAACTGCCAAGCTTCAGACTGAGGTGGATTCCTCCTTCAGCGAGGGATACTTCTACGTCTCCTACCAGGTTGTTGAATCCCTCCCCTCCCCCTTTGACCTGTCAATTATTGCCAACTGGGATAAGGAGGAGATATTGGCTAAGGTCGGAGAGATGTCTCATCCCTTGGGTGATGAATTGGATTCCTCTAATATGGCCGAAGCCGGGAAGTAACCAACTGTATCAGACCTTCTTCATTCTCTTCTCTTCTCATCTTTCCAATGTCAGGTCCTAGAGAATCCTCGAGAGGGGTTCTACCCACCGAGCCAAAATGAGGCCTTACAGAAGCCCAAAACCCCTCTAAAAAGCCTTCAAGGGGAGAGCCAACAGTAGGAGAGAGTATGCCAGAGTCAATGGCCAACCTTCTTGATGCAGTCATACCACATGAGGTCATGGTGGTGGTCAATGAGGTCTTGGAGGAGGACCCAGCTGAGCAACAGGCAATCGAGGGGCATCCTCAGAAAGAGGTGGCAGAGGCGGCTAACCAGAATGAGCGACCACCAGAAAGAAAGGCAGAAGGCGAAGGCCGTCCAGAGGGAAGGGAAGCTAAAGGAGATCAGGAGAATGCAGAAGTTTGAATCTGTCTTCTAATGACTTGTTCTGAATACCCATAAAATGGGGGTTGGCTCCCCATTCTACTCAAGCCAGACTATCATCATCCGTCATTTTTTTATAGCCTGGAATAGAGGGTTGGGCTCTCTGCTTGATTGTTGTAGCCTTACCAAGGGATACGCTCCCCATTCCATTAATGAAAACTGACTTTACGTCTTGTTCGTGTTTTCATCAATGAATTTTGACTTGATTGGCATGCACTTGCTTCATTTTTTATCTCGATCTGGGTGCAGCCTCAAAAATAACTTGACTTAACTCAACTTGGGAAAAGTAACAAGCTAGAAAAACTATTTAAGTGTGAAAATAGACAGCTAGCTCGAGCTTTCAACTCTTAACAGAAACTTGTAGCTTAGTGATTTTAGTAAATAGTCCCCTTGGGTGATTGTAGGCTAGTTCACACCTGTCACAGTAAGCAACCACATATACACGGAGAATTATCGACTAGTAATAACTGGGACATTAAAGTTTAAGTAAAAGAGCTTTCCATTCTCGAGTCCCTCTAGAGGGTTATAGCCCGATAGAGACATCAAGAAGAGCTATCTAGCCATCTTCTAGTCTTGAGATTGGGATGGCGATCGTGCTCTTAAACTCGAGTCCTTCATGGGGGAGGTAGATTGACCAAGGCATCAAAAGAGCTATCTAGCTACTTCCTGGTCTTCTGATCTGGACGGCAACTATGCTCTTATACTCAGATCCTTCTTAGGGTTTGTAGCCAGACCAAGGCATCAGGATGGCTATCTAGCTATATCCTGGTCTCGAGATCTGGTTGGCAATTACGCTCTTACACTCAGACCCTTCTTGGGGGTAGTAGCCCAACCAAAGCATCATGAAGGCTGTCTAGCTATTTCCTGGTCTTGAGATCTGGATACAACTATGCTCTTACACTCAGATCCTTCTTGTGGGTTGTAGCCTGACCAAGGCATCAAGAGGGTCATCTAGCTATTTCCTGGTCTTGAGATCTGGATGGCAACTATGCTCTTACACTCAGACTCTTCTGGGCGGGGGGTAATGCCCGGCCGAGGCATCAGAGATAGGGAGGAGGCTTCCCCGGCTAATCCCTGGTCTTGGGATTATAATGTTGAATTTTCCCATGTAAAACCAAATCACTGTAAAACATAGTTGAAGATGAAGAAAACATGTTTTATTGATAAGAAAAAAGAATGGAGTACATTATTGCTGGTGACTAAAACCTAGGCAGAGGTAGCATGCTCACAAGTCCCCTGTTTAGGGGTAGAATTTTCTCAGGTGATCTGCATTCCAGGTATGATCGATAAGTCGGTCATTTATGTCCTCGAGCTTGTATTCCCCGTTACGGACCACCACTTTTACCAAATAAGGTCCTTCCCAGTTGGGCTCCAAGATCTCGTCTGACCTCTTTCTGGTATTCAATGTCACTTTCCTAAGAACTAGGTCCCTTCCTTAAAGTTCCGGGCTTTAACCCTCCTGTTAAAGTATCTAGCAATCTTGTTATGGTAAAATGCTACCTTTTCAGCTACCCGATCTTGTTTTTCTTCCAAGAGATCTAAGCTAGCTCAGAACTTATCCTCGTTGCTTCCCTGTGTAAAATGTTGAACCTAGAAGAAGATCAGTTTGTGCTCAATGGGAAGAACTGCTTCAACCCCAAAGGCTAAAGAATAAGGCATTTCTCTGGTGGTCGTTCTCTTCGTAGTGCAGTAAGCCCAAAGAACCTCGGGAAGCTTCTCAACCCATCTGCCATTTTTATGTTGTAGCTTCTTTTTCAATAGCTTCGTAATAGTCTTATTGGTGGATTCTACTAGCCCGTTAGTCTGAGGGTGGACTACTGAGGCGAATCTAAGGTCGATTCCTAAGTCCTCTCAAAATTCCTTGAACCGGCCTTTGTCAAACTGCTTGTTGAGGTCAGCTACAATGATAAGAGGGGTCCCAAACCTGTAAATTACATTATTTTTTATGAATCTTGTTGTATTTTCTTCCGATATCTAGGAGAGAGGTCTAGCTTCGACCTATCTTGTGAAATATTCAATCACCACGATAACATGTTTGGCTTGACCAGGAAAAGTAGGAAGTGGTCCAATCAAGTCGACTCCCCACATAACAAAAGGGTAAGGTGAGCTAAGGGATGACAACCGCTCCGGTGAGAGGTGACTCAAATTTACGGTCTTCTGGCATGCTTCGCAGGACTATACTAAATTCTTTGCATTTTGATGGATGGTTGGCCAATAGTATCCCATGCGGAGTACTTGATATGCCAGAGCTTCCCCACCAATATGGTTCCCACATTTCCCGGAGTGAACCTCTCTCAATGTCCATTTGGCATCGTCAGGATATAGACATCGAAGTAGAGGAAGGGATCTACCCCTCCTGTATAAGTACCCATCTACCAAACAATATCGGACTGAGAGCCTCTTGATCCTCCTAGATTGGTCGGGTTCCCTAGGGAGCCTCCTTTCTTGGAGGTAATCCACTATTGGGTCCATCCAGCATGGCTACTGATCCAGGGTGTAAGTCTCCTTACCTGCTACTATACTGGGTAGGGGAATCACTTGGAGAGGGACTCCATATAGTAAGGTCTGACCACCATTCACAGCTATCTTGGCTAGGACATCAGCTCGGCGATTCTGTTGTTGAGGTACCTGCTCAATCTTAAATCCTTTAAATTTACTCCTAAGTTGTTGAACTAGCTTCAGGTAGGCAACCATATTATCCCCTTTTGCCTAATAATCCCCAGAGACTTGATTGACTATGAGCAACGAGTCACTCCTGATCTGCAGGTAATCAACCCCGAGCTCGGCAGCCGTCTTTATTCCGGCTAAGAGGGCTTCATACTCCGCCTCATTGTTAGTGGCTTTAAATTCAAATCTAAAACAATGGCAGCACTCAGTCCCCTCTGGGCCAATTAGAACTATGCCCACTCTTCCCTCGGCTTGCCCGGACGCACCATCTGTGTAGAGGATCCATGACTTACAACCTTCAGGCCAGCTGTCAGATTCTGGAATTATCTTAGGGGTTATGTTTGTTGCTGTGGAGGTTGCTTGGCTTGGGGGTACTGAGAGCTCTGCTACAAAGTCCGCCAAAGCCTGGGCTTTAATTGCATTCATGGGCTTGTACCTTAAATCAAATTGGGTGAGCTCCAGAGCCCATAAAACCAATCTCCCAGATACATCCGACCTTTACAAGAATTGACTGAGGGGTAGGTCCGTCACTACTGCTTTTGAGTGAGCTTGAAAGTAGGGACAGGGCTTCCTTGCCGAGGTCACAAAGGCATACGTGAGCTTCTCCAGAAGGGTATAATTCTGTTCTGATTTGGTTAGAGCATGACTCACGTAGTAGATAGACCATTGGACCCTATCTCTACATTCTTTGACTAGGGCCCCACTTATTACAATCTTTGAAACGGCTAACTAAATTTGTAGCTCTTCTCCAGGACTTGGCTTGAACAGAAGCGGAAGGCTTGACAAATAATTCTTCAAGGCTTGAAAAGCTTGATCACTCTGCTGGTCCTATTTCATGTTTCTTCCCTACTTGATGGCTTTGAATAACGGGAGACATTTATCGATAGACTGAGAAATGAACCTGTTAAGCGTTGCTACCTACTCAATCAAGACTTGAACCTGCTTAAGTGTTGTGGGGGACTCTAGATCCAGGATAGCCTTAATCTTTTACCGGTTAGCCTCTATACCTCTCTCATGAACCATGAAGCCTAGAAGCTTCCCCGCAGTTACCCCAAAAGTGCATTTGGAGGGGCTGGTTCTCCCTCTAGATCACGAAAGTTCTGTGAAGGTCGTCTAGATGGCTTTCAGCGGTTGATGACTTGGTAATCATGTCGTCAATGTACACCTCCATTGATCTTCCAATTTCGGTCTTGAACAGCCGATTGACCAACCGCTGATATATAGCCCCCGCATTCTTAAGCCCGAATTACATCACCTTGTAACAATACAGAACTCGCTCGACGATGAAACTAGTCTTTTCCTGGTCGGTGGGGTGCATCATAGTCAGGTTGTATTCTGAAAACGCATCCATGAAGCTCAGAAGCTTGTTTTTAGAGGTGTAGTCAACCAACTGATCAATTTTTGGTATAGGGAAACTGTCTTTCGGGCATGCCTGGTTGAGGTTGGTATAGTCGACGCACATGCGCCATTTCCCATTTGACTTTATGACCATGACTACGTTGTCGATCCATTCGGGGTAGCGTGCTTCTCTGATGAAGCCCGCTTGGGTAAATTTGTTCACTTCTTTCTGAACCGCAGTGTTTCTTTCTGTGTTAAAGTGACGACTTTTCTGTTTGACAAGTTTGAAAGTCGGATCCACCACTAATCGATGAGCAGCCAAAGACATCGGGATTCTTGGTATCTTGTCGTGACTCCAAGCGAATATGTCATTGAATTCTTTATGGAGCCCTATCAAACCCTCCTTTAGTCCCGGTTCAAGGGTGGCACCGACTTTGACAACCTTCGAGGGATCACCCATTCAGATGGGAATCTCTTCCAGCTCATCAGCTGGATGACCATGGGCCCATTCCCTTCTCTGCTCCTCTTCGTTTGGCATCACTTGGTCATCCTTTGGGTGATTTGCAGGTTTCTTTGTCTTCCAAGGTCAATACAAGTGTTGCCCCATCCTGGATCGTTGTTACCTGGGCAAGTTGTTTTGCTAGAGCTGTTGGGTTGGCAGACAATGCATAGCATCTTCTGGCTGCTTACTGGTCACCATGTACTTCCCCCACCTTGTCCCCTACTGGGAACTTCAGGACGTTGTGGTAGATGGATAGGACCCTTTTCAAGGATGAGAAAAATGGCCTTCCTAATATTGCATTGTAGGCCGATTGGGTATTCATCACCATGAACTCTTTCATGACGTTCTGCTGGAGAGGTGTGGCTCCAATGATTACTTGCAGAAGTTTTGATCCCACGGGTATGATTGAGTCCCCAGTGAACCCATACAGAGGGGTAGTGCAACTATTGTAACACCACTGTTTTAAGTTCAACTTTTCCAAGGTGTCTTTAAATAGGACGTCGACGCTGCTGCCTGTGTCAAAGAGCACACGATGTACCATGCAGTTGGTAATCTGTACTGTGATCACCATGGGATCGTCATGAGGTCGCACGGTGTTATAGACAATCGCTTCGATGAAAATGATCTGTGACATCTGGGAAGGGTTGGTCGAGCTCTGGTCGACCTTGAAGATACCTAGCCCTCGTCCACACAAGGGATTTTCCTCGCCTAGTTTTTCCTGGAATTATTGTAGGTGCCAGCCAAAGTAAGTCATCCGCTGAGGGTATGTATTATCTGGATTTGATGCATCAGATCCATTTGCTCCCCCTTTCTCTTCTCAGCGTGCTCGTGGATCTCGGTTTGTACTTCCTTTCCAGTCTAAATGTTATCTCTGACCCGCTGTAAGAATTCTACCAAACATCCTCCCCTTATCAAAGTTCTATCTGATTTCGCAGGTTATAGCATTCTGAAGTGTTGTATCCCACGTCTTCGTGAAAGTCACAATACTTAAAACAATTCCTCTTATCGACGGGGGCTTTCATGGGTGCGGGCTTCTGTAGCAACCCCTTGTCCCGAATGGCGAGATAGTTTGTTTCAAGGGACACATTTAAAGGGGTGTAATGATCATATCCTCTTTCATCTCGAGCTATCGAGACCACTATCCTGGGAGGAGGCGAAGCCCTCGGAGGAGTTTGTTTTGCTGAATACCTTTCCAATTTGGGTCGAGAAATGGGGAAACGATACGTCGACCTATTGGGGGGTCTGTTCTGGCCTTTCTGAGCTTGCTCTGGTTTGGGAGCTTTCTTCTTCTGTCACTTTACGGCTCTCATATCATCAGGTTCCATCTTGACCTTGAGTTGTTCGTCGACTTCAATTTGCTCTAGAGCCCAATCATAGGCCTCTTGGTCTCTAGAGGTCGCTTGGCAAAAGACCGAAAAAGCTTGACCGTCCAAAGGTTTCTCCTGAAATTGGCAAGAGTTTCTTTCTTAGTGAAGACCCCCATCTGGATGACTTCCTTATGGAAACGCTTGACATAAGCCTGGGGGGATTGGATCCTCAAATCGGGGTTTAACTCCCTAGAATTACGAACAGAAATCAGTTGACAGCTCGTGAAGAAATCCACACTCCCAGCGGGTAGCTTTCTGAACCATGTCTTTGCGTAATCCGTCAACGTAGCTAGGAATATCTGGCACATGGCGACTCTGGTCACGTTCTGGACCTCCATCTGTTGGACGAAGCTCTCCAAGTGGCTCAAGGGATCCTCTGTTCCAGAGAACATATCAGTCGGCATTTTAAATTTTGGTAGGAGCTCAGCCTCCCGGATCCTTCTGGTGAAGGGAGCATTCATCTCACTAAGAGGATCTTTCTTGTCTTCCTTGTACTTCCCCTTCTTCATCTGCTAGATTTCTTTATGAAGCTCTACCAATTGGTCTCTCAGGTGCTTGTTCTCGGGTTTCCTTGAATTAATCTCAGATTCTTCACTGTCAGACCCTTCTGACTAGCTGGCTACCTCTACCCGACTCCTTCTTCGGATTGGATCTACCCGAGGGCTTTGCTGGCTTTCTTCCTCTCTATCTCGGGCTTCCCACCTTGAAGTAATTAGGTGAGTAAACTCTTACCGATCCTGGGGAAGAAAGTTTGTCACAAACTTAACTTGCCTGGGATGGTAACGCGGCGGCGCTTCAGAAAAGGAGGGCATGGGCCCTAACCTATCCCATTGGGGTCCTGTTCTATTACGAGTTGGCTCCAGAGAGGTAGGCCCCAGGAGATCAAAGGTGGGTTACCGAGTCCCGGGCCTGTTTGGTTCTCCTCGATTGCAGAGGTTTGCTTGTTGGACAGTAATACCCTCAGCGAGCAGTTGAAGGCGATTGTTTTCCATTTAGGCCGCCTCTTGTTGGTCAAGCATGACCTGGCTTCCCATTGGGGGATCCAAATCCCTCACAGTGGTTGGCTGGTCAAGGACCTGGCCATGGATCCAGGATTTTCTTCCTTTCTTCGGGACCTTTCATGTCGACACAGCTGAAGGTTGTCCCGAAGCGTCTGGCTATCCTTAGAAGGAGCGAAGCCTCATGATTACTGTAAAACAACAAACTTGTGAATATAAAAATGGTGGTGTGGAAAGTTTCCCACAGACGGCACCAAAAAGTGTTAACGGGAAATTTGCTCAAGATAAGGAATTTCAATTAACACCTTCGAGACCACTGCCACGGAGGTGGTGGCCGGGGTCAGTACCTCAGATATCTGACCTGTCAAAATAGAAACGAATATTTGAATGATAATGTGATAGCAAATGAGAGATTTATTATTGATTACTCGTGGTATACAAAAATCTCTCACATACACACACAATCTCTCTAGGGCATAGAAGGGTGAAAATCTTGTGCCTGTCGAATAGTAGATACAATGAGGGCCGTGTTCTGATCACAGAATTTAGGCCCGGTGTAATTCTCTTAATTTTCTCTCTTTTCCTTCTCCTCTCTTTCCCTTCTCTTCTCTTTTTCTTCTCTGTCAGAATGCTTGGGCATATTTATACATGGCCGAAATAATTTGAACGGGTGTATCTCCCGCCTTGATTCTCTGAACCTGTTACCTCCTTATCGGGCGGGATCCTCGATTTAAAAGTCGTTGACTTCGAGTGAATAACGGACTCAAGATTATTATTGGTGGAGATAAGTTTGTTTCCTCTTTGGAAACAAATTCTTGTCTTACACGTATGCTGAATTTAATGTTCGTTATAATGTAGATATGATCTTGTGTGTATTCATGGCATGATTTTTCTTGGAGATCATCGAGTTAGCTGCTTGTTGTTTCGTAGTGCGAGGTAGATCCATGCTTTAGTTCTGGTCTCAAAAGCTTGGGACGGCCTTATGGGCACTTACTGCGGGTAGTGTAGATTAGGCGAGATTCGTATTTCATGTCTAGGCAGGCTACAGGCGTCCCTTAGCAAATTAACTATAGCATGAACCTGATCAACTTAGAGGCTCTCTCTTCGTATCTGACGATGACAGCAGGCTTCTGGAGAGGTTGGTGGGCTTCTGGCTTAGGCTACGAGTTAAATCTGACCTATGGAAGCCTTGGTCTGGAAGGAGCTCACTCTTGTTTGTGTCGGGCTTCACTTAGAGTGCTTCTTGAGCTCGGTGATCCTTTCTCGCTTTCACAGGGTGGTTTTGGAGCCAGACCCCAGGAACCGAGGTTCCTGGATAGGTGTTCTCGAGAAGCCCGGATTCTAGTGTTCGCGTGAGGGCTCTATCTGGTCGTGCCTAGCTGTAGGAAAAAAACGGATCAAAACACAACGGAAGCGTGAAAAAAAATGAAAATTAGGGTTTGCGTATAAATAAAAAAAAAATCTCTTTTATGCAACAAGAACCTTAACCCTAGATTAATAGATGTATATAAAAAGTATCGTACCTTTTATTTTTCGTGACGATTGAACTAGCGTCGAATTGAATCCGCAAGATCTTCTAGTCCAATCACGAACGTGAATCACCTTAGAGTGTGGGATCCTTTTCTTTAAATTGTATACCTGATGATGGAAACAAACAAAATCTTCTTCTTTGTTAGTTACAAATATCCACCAAGAGAAAAATCAAGAACTTCCGGCCACTTATAAATTATAAATAATTTTGATTGAAATTGTTAGGTTTTAGATTGTGTTGGCATTAATTCCATATCAAAATGATGTTTACTTGTAACGATTTAGTTGTTTAGATTCATGATGATCCAAGCTTCAAAGAAGAAGGAACAACTAGTCAAATCAAGTTCAAAGTCTTCAAAGAGAAATGATGCAATATGGTTCTACAAAGGTATACTAATATCTTATCTTTATCTTACGAGGCTTAGGCACACACACACACACACAATTCATACATTTGTGTCCCTGCATCGTTGTGCACCATTATAGGCACACACATACAATTCATTCATATGTGTCCCTGCATCGTTGTGCACCATGTATAACACATTCACACGCATGAAGATGAATGCTCATGCATTGGTATGGAAATAACATGATTTGGAAAATGCATGATTGGAGACTATCTCTATGTACTTTGCATTCTAGTGTGAATTGTGTTTGTATGTATATATGTTTGTATAACATGGATATTGAACTTAAATTTAGTCTTAAATCATTCTTGATTGAGTTTCGGTCATTTCGGTTACTCATACTATTGATTTCAAGTTCTAAGTCAAAAGATACTACACTTTCAACTCATGTTGCATACATTGTCTTTGTCTTCGTATATCTAGTCAAATTATTATTTTCTGGATTGAGTATCTTATATTTTCATGTCGTGAGAGAGTTACGGTTCGTAATCCATAAACGGATTCGAATTCCAGGTTTGGAGGCAGGAGAACGGTCGAAGAACGCGAAGAAAGGTCGAGGGAAAAAGAAGATAGCAAAGCTCTTCTTTCCCGAGATGGCGCATGGCCATCTCGGGGCAGAAGGCTTGCTGCCACGAGATGCCCACGCGCCATCTTGGGCAGCAAGCAAGCTTGGCTGCTTCTTGTCCCTTTTGGTCATTTCATATGTCCATTTTACCTCTCTTTTATATATCCCATCCCTCTCACATTTCATTCAAAAAAGATATTTAAAATTTGAGTGCAGAATTTTTCTCCCAAATTTTCTCACCTTCCAAACACCATAACTTCTTCATTTGAACTCCGATTTGAGTGATTCAAAGTTGAGAGTGTTTTTCTATTCATCCTCCATCTTTTCTCTAAAGGTTTGAGTGAGGTTTATTGCTGTTTTCGGAATCTAATCTCACAAAAACGGGACTGCACCAAATCAACTAAGGTATTGATTTTCTCTCAAAGTTTTCTTTTAAAAATTGGTCAATTGCCTTGGGTTTTATTCTTCAACATATATATATATATATGTCTTGTGATTGTTTTGATTTGAGTTTTGAACTCATTTAAAGCTATATTGAGTTTCAATTGAAATCTCACATGTTGAGTTATGTTTTGATTTTGCCTATGTTTTCACATGTTTGGGATTGTATTGTGCTAGCTTTGATTCTAGGACTATCTGATGATCTTTGATTGATTGATTTTATGAAAAATAGTTCCTCACATGTGTTAGGCTCTCTTTGGTCGAAATCTCACTATAATACATGTGCGTGTGTTCTTTTGAGCTATTCATGTGCTTTGTTGAATCTATGAATAGGAAATATGCTCTAGAAGTTTAGCTTTAATCTAAATGACTTTGTCACATGATTTTAGCATGTTTTTGGTATATGAGATTTAAACTTGATTATGTGTTAATTGAACATATCTTGTGATTCAAGTTTTAGATCTATGCATGTATCTAGGTTGTAATTAGTGTTGAACATATCTTACATGATCTAGATGGATTAAACATGCATAATTGACTAGACTACATTTGTTTTGTGCATTCATGTTCATGTCTAGTATTTTCCATAGGATGTGTTGATCATAACATTCTATGTTCCGTGCTAGTTTACGTTTTACATTCATGATCACCTAAATGCCTTGTGAGAAGGAAGTCTTGACAATAGGTGTGAGACCTATGTTGTTAAGGAAAGAAGTCTTGGCAAGAGGTGGGAGACCTCGGATTGTCAAGAAAGGGAGTCTTGCCTAGGGTCGTGAAGATCCAGAAGGGTGAGCGAGGAAGTCTTGACTAGAGTCGGGAGGATTCGGATAGTTGAACAAGAAGTTTTTCCTAGGGTCTTGAGGATCCGGAAGGGTGAGTGAGGAAGTCTTGATAAGAGGTGTGAGGCCTCAGATTGTTGAGCAAGAGGGCGACATCTTCATGAGTAGGATAGGAGGTGGTTTCTAGGTGAATGGGTCACTTGAGAGATTGTACTTGTCTTATCTATTAGTGGATTTTGTTTGTAGGTGGTTGTTAACTCGTGGATGTTTCCTCTTCGGAGGTTTACCACGTTACATCTTCTGTCAACTTTTCTCTATCCCTATCTCTCTTATATTTGTATTTGTTATTTGAATACTATGGATAGAACTCTATATGTAAGTTGACTTCCTTTCTATAATATAAATTGTGTATGTGTTATGATTACTTGTGTGTATCACACTTTACTTGTTTTATATACTGATTAAGTGTCTTTAATTTTTTATATATATATATATATATATTGTGATACAAGCAATCTAGAGAAACAAACTTTTGTTTGTTTCTAAGGGAGTCGAAAAAGGTGCCTAACCTATTTACCCCCCCTCTAGGTTAGCCTTGAGCATTTAACCGAGTTTTTTTTTCAATTGGTATCAGAGGAGGACACTAGACTGTACTTAGTGAGAGTCCAGATGATACATTCACAGTTTTTGCAAAGCTTTTGAAGTCATTGGTTTACAAGATGATGTAATGGCGGAAAGAGCCTCAAATACTAGGCCACCATTACTTCGAGGCACTAATTATAGGTATTGGAAGTTGAGGATGAAATCCTACATCCGCTCTATTGATGAAAGGGCTTGGATGGTAGTGGAAGAAGGTTATAGTCCTCCTACCAAAGTTCAAGAGGATGGAACCATGATACTCAAGCCAAGAAGTGAATGTACAACGAATGAGTTTGAAGTTGCTAAATGGAACCATCGTGCTATGAATGCCATCTTTGGAGGAGTTGATGGGCATCAATTCTCCTACATTCAAAATCTTGAATCCACAAAGGAGACTTGGGATACTCTCCAAGTTACTAATGAAGGAACCTTAGCGGTCAAGAAATCAAGGCTTCAAATGTTGGCATCACAATTTGAAGGTTTAAGTATGGGTGAAGAAGAAATGTTCGAAGACTTCCAATTCCGACTTCTTAACATTGCTAACCAATGTCAAGCACTTGGAGTACCTATCTCAAAAGAGCGTTTAAATTGGAAAATCCTTAGGTCTCTTCCTAAGAGATTTAAATCAAAGGTGATGGCTATTGAGGAAAGCAAGGATGTGGATAGCATGAACATTGATGAGTTGCTTGGGTCTCTCCAAACTTATGAGATGTGCTTGAAGCCAAAGATTAAGAGTAAAGGAATCGCTCTCAATGCTATTGAGGAGGAGAGTGGCGATGAAAATGATGTGATGGCTCTTTTGGTTAGAAAGTTCAAGAAGTTTCTAAAGAAGAATGCCAAGCCTAGAGGCAATTCTTCTAAGGAAAAGGGAGTTAAGAAAACATCATCTCCAAGGAATGAGAAGAATAGTCAAGCCATGAACAAGAAAGATGTTCAATGTTACGATTGTCATGGTTTTGGTCACTTTACTAGTGAGTGCACCTAGAAGCCATCTAAAAAGGATAAGAAAGGCAAAGTGTTGGCGGCTACTTGGAGTGATGATAACTCTAGTGATAATGAGAGCTCTAGTAGTGAGTCTTCAAGTGATGAAGAGTTGGTGAGCAACTTTGTAGCTCTAACGACTTCTCATTATCCGCTAGATGTTGGTACAATATCTTTGAACAAGAACTTTGATGCAAATCATCATGGAAGCTCTAGTTCCATTCCTACTAATCTTGAGTTATTGGCCAAGAAAGAGAAGCTTGAAGAAGATAGAGATAATGCTCTAAGAAAGGTAGTTGATAAGGATGAATTGATCAAGAAACAACTAGATGAGTTTGTGATTGTCACTCATAGACTTCTTGCTGAGAAAAGTGATATTATGAAGAAGTTTAGAGAACTTGAAAAGATAAACCTTGAGAAGGATAATGTGATATCTTCTTTGAAGAAGAGAGAACAAGAATTAATGGAAGAGATAGACACGGCTAAGGAGGCCATCAAAGACTTAGTGAAAAATTCGGTAAGTGTGTCTAGTGTTAGGAATCTTGTTAACTCTCATAGTGGTGAAGATGACTTGGTAGTTGAAGAAGAGCCCTTGGAAGCACCATTTTCTACTCACTTGGATGAAATCGTGATTAAGAAGAAATCACACAAGAAGAGAAGATCAAAAGCCAAGAAGAAGTTAGCGAACAAGGTATCTTTGCAAACTCCTAGTGAAGCTAGTTCAACTCCAAAAGGTACAATCTCATCTTTTATTCCAATTTTCCACTATTGCAGCACAATAGGTCACATTAAGCCTAGGTGTTATAAAAATATTGAAAAATGCAAATTAGGAAATGAATCTAGAAATAAGGAGATTAAACTTCAACTTGAACATGTTAAGGTCTTGAAAGTTGAGAAACATGATAATATTGCTAAGCATGAGAAGAAGTTGTGGAGTAGAAAGAAAACTAATCTTGTTCAACTTGACAAAGCTTGTGTTGAAAATGTTAAGGAATAGTGTATTAATGATATTATCGTTAATCAAGTCATTGAAGGACTTTACTCTAGATTTAACATTGTTGTCAATGATGATATTGAAAATGTTTCTGTAGGTACACCCAAGAACAAGTGGTTCAAGGGTGAGTGCTCTTATCACTAATATAAGAAGCACATGTAAGGTAGCTTTGAGCCAATATATCAATTGTGTTGAGAATTCTTGCTACTCCATGTAGTGATATGAACTTGGTTATCTCACATCATGGTTGTTATGATGGTCAAAATTTGTTGGTTAACTTTAAAGAAGTTCTTTTGATATATGTGTTGATTGAGTTGAGATATTATTATTTTTATACTCTTGTTGTGAAACATCGTCAACTTGGTGTCATGAGGACATTCAAGGCAAGAGTGCTCATAAAAAGGGCGGAAGTATGATATTTGGTGAATATAATATGCAAAAGGTATCTCTATACTCCAATGCATGTTCTCTTAGATATTCATCTTTTGACTCAATTTTTGATATACATCTCATAGCATGTCATATTAGAAAATTTTGTATAGCTTACATATGGTTCTCATTGACATTTGCTATTTTAGGATCTAATAGTGATATTGTTCACATTAATCTTAACTTTGATGATTATTTGTGTATAGTATATTGAGTGGCATTACTTTTGAAAATATGAGCTTCATATTCTTTGAAAGCTACTCATTAGAGAAGTAATGATTTTGAATAAGTCTCTACTTATTGCTTTTAAATCATGTACTTATGAGCCATAAAATCTTGGTTTTCTAAAATTGCACATTGCTTCTCTTATATGTTTGGCTAGTAGGTTGGGTTTACTAATATGTAAACTTTGGATACACCTTGAAGTTTTTATGCTTAAGTACATTTAAAATGACCTATGGTTAGTATCCATTTTGCTTCGGCAAATACATAGAACTCAACAAGCACCTTCATGGAAAGGGCTACACCATTGTGATGAGTGAAAGCCGCCATAAAGTGAATTTTGTTTATGTTTTAAAAAAAAATCAAAGAAGTGTTGAAATGGAATCATGAAAAGAAAAAATTCTTTGATTCAAAGCCTAAAAAGAAAAGGAGAAAGGCTTAAAAAGGAGTATAGTTGAAAATCAAATGAGCTCGGGTTGAAAAACAGAAATGGGATGACGAGCCACATGCACACACACGCTCATTTGTTGAAATCTATTCTCTTAAAAGCAAAAATTCCGGATGATAATCGGTTTGACTTTTTATGGAAAAAGCTTAAGATGAATAGTTGTTGGAAATTGTTTGCATGTTGATTATCAAACTACTTCTTGATATATATTTGAAGCATATCTCTCACACACACACTTTGTTTATGAGTATGATGATATTTTAGCAATTGTTGAAGAATTATGAGAGAACTTGAAAAATCTTTGTGTATCTCTCTTAGCATATGAAGCTTATTTTGTTGATATTTCTTCAAATTGCTTGAATGTGTGATTGTGTGAACATCTTTGTGAACTTTATACTATCATTGATTTTAGTTATAGTATTTATCAAGGGGGAGCATTGTCTGTTAGACATTGTTCTCTTTTATGACATGTTCACATGCTTCATTTTGTTACATGTTGGCATATTTTGACTTAATGATACTTGTAAGATATTACTCATTATCTTTGTCTTGCATGATGATTCATTCTTAAGTCATATGTCTTTGTTCTATATCTTTGTGGCTAATATGCTTGTTTTGTCTTTCACTCACTTTTGTTGTATGTTTATAGCATCTTATAACACAAGAAAAGGGAAGAACTAAGATTACATGAAGTGGAAATCAATTGAATCTCGTTGTGAAAGCCAAGTCTACCTCAAAAGGATCCAAAGCTTCAAGGACAAAAGATTTAGGGATCTTTGGAACAAAGAAGATATTTTAAGAGAGAGGCATTGACTTTGGTAAGTGTAAAGATTCTTATGTTCTTAAGTGCTTAAAGGATAAAAAATGGGAATCTTGGGTGAGCATGTTAGGAGTTGTAAATGATGCTCTTGTTAGAGAGTTTTATCTTGAATATAGGGAAAGTGCCACCTTGTTAGATGCTTTGATGGAAGTTAGGGGTGTTTTGTTTAGAGTTAACCCGGAAAACATTAACAAGTTTCTTAAGTTATCTAATGATATAGATTCTAATTTTCTAGATGTGGATGTCATTGAGAATCTAAATACCATGGGTAGAACTCTTTGTGACAATGCTTCTTTTGAGTGGAAAGGTAGAGCATATATTAGTCAACATGAGTTAACTAAGGCTAGTGCATTTTGGCATCTATTCATTTACACTAACATTATTGGATCTTCAAATTCAACCGAGTTGAATAAATACAATGTCAAAACAGTGTATGCCTTGGTAACTAATCAACCTATAAACCTTGGAGATCTTCTCATGTATTATATTGATAGTGCAGCTTTCTCTACTAAAGGTGATAAAAAGCTTGCATTACCGGGGTTTATTACTTCATTGTGTTTAGCTCGTGGGATTAAGAGTAGAGAAGATGATGTGTTAGTTCAACCCTTGGAAAAGTATTGTGATAAACGTGTGTCATACATGTCCTATAAGAATAAGGGTAAGACTTGTGATACTTTTGGACTATGTAGTAGTTCTCAAGTTGATAGTCATGTGATTAGCACAAATATTCTTCCGTATTGGGATGTACAATTGAAGGAGAAGGTTGATGAACTTAGTGTTATAGTTGTTCAACAAGATGCTAGGATAAAAGAGTTGGAGGAGTGCATTGCTTCAAGTTCAAGACCACCTCTCAAGCATTATGTTAGATCAACTACTCGCACGACTTTCTTTGGTGGAACAAGTAGCTAGTATTTAAGTCTTGAGGTATATTTCTTAACTTTTGGCATCATTTCATGTCAAAAAGGGGGGGAAAGATATGATAGTTGCTTAGTTTCTTTTTATGTTGTTTTTGTGAACTTTTGAACTTTCAATGGCATGTAATAATTGGTCTTAAGATTTGGTTAAGAATTCTTGTGTTTTGGCATGTATTGAGGGGGGAGATACATGTATTTGTGGACTTAATTGTATATTCTTATCCATATTATATGTTGCCATTTGTTGTTTTTCTCTTGTATATGCATTGTGTTTTGAGATGATTTGTAGGTTGCTTTAAGAGAAGATCAAGATGAAGTTCAAGAGTTGATGAAGATTAGTTCTAGGAATCTTACTCATTGTAATGTGAGGGAGTGATTTTGTGACCTAACTTCATTTTTATATTTGTAGTAAATGTATAGGTGTTTTGACATGGAATTTGCCAAATGGGAAGATTGTTAGGTTTTAGATTGTGTTGGCATTAATTCCATATCAAAATGATGTTTACTTTTAATGATTTAGTTGTTTAGATTCATGATGATTCAAGATCAAAGAAGAAGGAACAACTAGTCAAAGCAAGTTCAAAGTCTTCAAAGAGAAATGATGCAATATGGTTCTACAAAGGTATACTAAGACCTTATCTTTCTCTTACAAGGCTTAGGCACACACACAATTCATACATTTGTGTCCCTGCATCGTTGTGCACCATTATAGGCACACATATACAATTCATTCATATGTGTCCCTACATCGTTGTGCACCATGTATAACACATTCACACACTTGAAGATGAATGCTCATGCATTGGTATGGAAATAAAATGTTTTGGAAAATGCATGATTGGAGACTATCTCTATGTAGTTTGCATTCTAGTGTGAATTGTGTTTGTATGTGTATATGTTTGTATAACATGGATATTGAACTTGAATTTAGTCTTAAATCATTCTTGATTGATTTTTGGTCATTTCGGTTACTCATACTATTGATTTCAAGTTCTAAGTCAAAAGATACTACACTTTCAACTCATGTTGCATACATTATCTTCGTCTTCATATATCAAGTCAAATTATTATTTTTTGGATTGAGTATCTTATATGTCTGTGTCCATGAGAGAGTTATGGTTTGTAATCCGTAAACGGATTCGAATTCAGAGTTTGGAGGTAGGAGAACGGTCGAAGAATACGAAGGAAGGTCGAGGGAAAAAGAAGACAGCAAAGCACTTCTTTCCCGAGATGGCGCATGGCCTTCTCGGGGCAGAAGGCTTGCTGCCACGAGATGCCCACGCACCATCTCAGGAAGAAAGCAAGCTTGGCTGCTTCTTGTCCCTTTTGGTCATTTCATATGTCTATTTTCCCTCTCCTTTATATATCCCTTTCTTCTCACATTTCATTCAAAGAAGAGATTTAAAATTTGAGTGCAGAATTTTTCTCCCAAATTTTCTCAGCTTCCAAATACCATAACTTCTTTGAACTCTGATTTGAGTGATTCAAAGATGAGAGTGTTTTTCTATTCATCCTCCATCTTTTATGTAAAGGTTTGAGTTATTGTTTTTTCTGTGTTTGGAGTCTAATCTCACAAAAACGGGACTGCACCAAGTCAATTGCCTTGGGTTTTCTTCTTTAACATATATATACGTCTTATGATTGTTTCGATTTGAGTTTTGAACTCATTTAAAGCTAGATTGAATTTCAATTGAAATCTCACATGTTGAGTTAGGTTTTGATTTTGCCTATGTTTTCACATGTTTGGGATTGTATTGTGCTAGCTTTGATTCTAGGACTATCTGATGATCTTTGATTGATTGATTTTATGAAAAATAGTTCCTCACATGTATTAGGCTCTCTTTGGCCAAAATCTCACTATAATACATGTGCTTGTGTTCTTTTGAGTTATTCATGTGCTTTGTTAAATCTATGAATAGGAAATATGCTCTAGAACTTTAGCTTTAATCTAAATGACCTTGTCACATGATTTTAGCATGTTTTTGGTATATGAGATTTAAACTTGATTATGTGTTAATTGAACATATCTTGAGATTCAAGTTTTAGATCTATGCATGTATCTAGGTTGTAATTAATGTTGAACATATCTTACATGATCTAGATGGATTAAACATGCATGATTGACTAGACTACATTTGTTTTATGCATTCATGCTCATGTCTAGTATTTTCCATAGGATGTGTTGATCATAACATCTATGTTGCGTGCTTGTTTTCATTTTGCATTCATGATCACCTAGATCAATTGTGAGAAGGAAGTCTTGACAATAGGTGTGAGACATATGTTTTTTAGCAAGGAAGTCTTGGCAAGAGGTGGAAGACCTCAGATTGTCAAGCAAGGAAGTCTTGCCTAGGGTCGTGAGGATCCAGAAGGGTGAGCATGGAAGTCTTGACTATAGTCGGGAGGACTCGGATAATTGAGTAAGAAGTCTTGCCTAGGGTCGTGAGGATCCTAAAGGGTGAGTGAGGAAGTCTTGACAAGAGGTGTGAGGCCTCGGATTGTCTAGCAAGAGGGAGACATCTTCATGAGTAGGATAGGAGGGTAGTTTCTAGGTGAAAGGGTCACTGGAGTGTACTTGTCTTATCTACTAGTGGATTTTGTTTGCCGGTGGTTGCTAACCCGTGGATGTTTCCTCTTCGGATGTTTACCACGTTATATCTTGTGTCAAATTTTCTCTATACCTATCTCTCTTATATTTGTATTTGTTATTTGAATACTATGGATAGAACTCTATATGTAAGTTGACTTCCTTTCTATAATATAGATTGTGTATGTGTTATGATTACTTGTGTGTATCACACTTTACTTGTTTTATATATTGATTAAGTGTCTTTAATTGATATATAAATTATGATACAAGCAATCTAGAGGGACAAACTTTTGTTTGTTTATAAGGGAGTCGAAAAAGGTGTCTAACCTATTCACCCCCCCCCCCCCCCCCCCTCCCCTCTAGGTTAGCCTTGAGCATTTAACCGTGTTTGTATTTTTAGAAACTCGTGTGAACCTTGATTCGATGTTGTACACAAAACCCTTTTGATGTAAAAGATACTAATGTACTATCGAAAACAAAAACGTTCTCTTTTTCTCTTTTCTCCTTGGCTTAATTCCACACCCTTTGTCTTAGAGTTGATTGAATTTTTTCTAGAGTAAAATACGAAATTTTCTCTCAAAATTCTCTCTTGCCAAGCAAAATTCTCTCTTAGAAAACTCTTAGGTTGGCCGAAATTTTCACTCTAAAAATCATTGGACTGGCTGAAATTCACAAGGATATATATATAGGATCACAAATCATTTCCTAAGAAGGATTTACTTAGTTGGCAAAAATCATTTCCTTAGGTGGATTTATTTGGTAGTTAAGAATCCTTTTCTAAAAGGAATTCTATCCTCTTATATATATTTATGAGCTGGCCGAAATTCACAAGAATATAATTAGGAGATTTAATTCTTTTCCTAAGAAGGACTACTTGGTAGTTAAGAATCTTTTCCTTTGGTAGATTTACTTGGTGGTTAAGAATCCTTTTCAAAAAGGAATTCTATCCTAACACCAAGACTCCTAATCCAACTTAATAGTGTATTTGTAACCATATTAAAGACTTCCTAATTTGATTAGATAAATAACTTCTTTTATTTATCTACTTATCAAATATAGTCTTTAATATTAATTATACTATTAACAATAGTATAATTTTAGGAGACCATCTCCAATTAGGAAAAAGATTTTGACTTTTAATTAAATAATTAATTAATCAACAAATTAATTAATTTCCATTTAATTAAATAATAAAATAAAAATAATATAATTTAAGCTATTCTTAATAGCCTTGCCGCCCAACACATATATATGGGCCATATATTATTTTTCTTAAATCTATTGGACCTTAATAAAAAGTCCACATGTGAACTAGACCTATTCTTACAAAAAAAAACAAGTTCACATGCCTTAATACAATTCTAGATGGACCCCTAAATTGGTCCGGTAGAATATATCAAGTGATCCATGCAAATTCGTGTGGATTGGGGATATTGGCGGGCTATCTAAATTTAAGCTCCAATAGACACAACCCAATCACAATCAACAAATGAATAACTTAGATCCGATCTATTTAATTTTAGTTCATTCCACTAAAGAACTAAAATTGAACTCTCAAATAAAGATAGAATAAGTTGATGTTACTCATTCATACCCTAGACAACCTTATTGGAGAAAGTGTATCCTCGTGAAGAATACCAGTAATCGCCAAGAGCTCATAGACCGCCTATAGCTCTCCAAGCTACCATATTTACTCATATGACCACATTTTAAACTTGGATATTTTGACTTGTCCATAAGCCATGTTTCAATAGACACTATTGAAAATTTAACGTTAAGATTTAATATTCAATACCTCAAAACATCCATATGATGGTATTCAACTCTCATTCAATAAATGGAGCCACGATGTCCATATCTATAAATGAAGTTTTCTATCGATTAACAAATGAATACCACCAAGCTATCGAGGATAGACTATGCTATATAACTGTACTCATTAATAGCTCAAATGATAACACTTGCAACCATAAGTCCATCATTTATCTCAGGATTGAGATAGACTCTCCGATTGTCTTCAAGTGAAAAATTTTATCTATTGGCGGCTCTAGATAAAGTATTTCATTTTGATCCTATTCTATGCACCTAGTGCACTTGATTCTTTTGTCCAAAGACACCACACTTTAATGATTTTAGACTCATCATAACACATTTGATCTCACTCAAATGCTAGCAAAAGAATCTATAACTTTGACAAGATAAAGGCGTCCAACCTTTATCTTAAATTGTGAATATTATTCAAGACTAGATAAAGAATTGTGTCTACCTCATACATATCTAGATGTATGAACAATTCTTCTTTTCTCATAGTCTTTTGACCTTATGATTATTTACTTTTGACAATTATAATAACTAAATATAAATGCTATAAGATTTGTTAGACTAGAAATCACTTAATTAATATGAAAAGATTGTCAAATACATTATTATACTCTTGCTATCAAGCATAATCCTAACACTAGCTTCATCCCTGATAATTCAGAAGCCCAATGATCCTTCCCTGCTTCTGCGGGGTAGCTTTATGGTTCGCCCGGGGTCCTATGAATGGTGAATTCGGGCTTTGATTCCAGCTAGGAGAGTAGAAAATTTCTCTTTGATCCCCTAGCCAAATTTTACTATTAACATATACATATTGTTATTAGCCAAATTTGACTATGGACCAAAGAGAAATTTTTTACCAAAAATAGCACCCGATAGAGAGCACCTCTAAGCACTAGGTGGGCCCCAAGCGTAGTGGCCTACCTCGCTAAACCAGGTCCAGTACGACCCAGGGATCTCGACATCGTTGAAAAGAACAGGATGAAGTTTCTGCTCCTTCGCGGACCCCCCCCCCCCCCCCCCCAGTTGGTGCCTAGACACCAAGACAACGATCCACGATCTCATCGAGGTACATATCCCGCTTTTATAGCAGGAAGAAAGGTACCCGTAAAGCTCCTAGAGAATTGCAAAGTTACAGCAAGATCGACCAAGCACATCGCTACTGGAATGGTACCCTGAGGTACCTCGCTATCTACACTGATCAAGTGCCACCTCACCAGGATGGTGCCTCAGGACACCCCGACAACAGACTGATACCCCGAGGTACCCTGCCATGTCACCAGGTCGGTGCTTTAAGGTGCCACATGGCCAGCATAGGGCATCGGATTATTCACCAACACTGGGAGAAAGGCTCCACGTGTACGCCATCAGAGTTACAGAGTTTAAAAAGGAAACAAAAACCTTTCTCTTCAAGATATCCTCTGCTTATTCTCCAGGTTCAACCGTATTAAACAGAGAATCCCGTCAAATGGGGGAGGAAGATCAATCCATTAATCTTCAACTTATTCGCCAAGGAAAAACCCTAGACTGGATGTATAAAAGGAACGGGGGTATCAATGGGGAAGGGGATGAGAAAGAAGAGAGGAAGACGGAAAAGAGCTAGGATTGTGTTCAAGCTCTTACCATTTCTGAATTATATCCACTTATTGACAAAAACTTTTTCGCTACCTCCAACCTTTAATGAGAAAGGAATAGAGATTGAGAGTATTTCTTGTACAATATTATCTAAAACACCATTATATAAACATTCATTGAGGAATAAAAAGAGCATTGCCCGTTTCACCATTACCACTATTTTCATTTCTTCGTCATTCTTACACGTACAATCTGTACCGAAGGTACTGCACTCCGACCACCACCCTCCGAGGTAGCAGTCCTGAGAGTGTTAACTAAAAACTTTCACTTATAGCGAATTTTCAGCTAACACATATATTTCCTATTTGATGAGTTTGAGGGTTGTTTTGGGTTTTATAGGTTTGATTTTAGTGATGGAAATCTTACCAATATCGAAAGCTTTGAGAAATACCCGGTCCCGGACTAATAGTTATTGTCAAAAAAATAAAATCAATGTTTAATTTACATTGTTTTTAAAGAAATTTCTTAAATTTTATTCAAAGTCGGGCCATGGCCATTGTTAGTCTCTGTCCCTAACATCGAATGTATCCCAATTTTAACCTAATCTATGATGTGACAATTGGATTCACACAACATGTGATAAGTGAGATAAATCATACTAAATGTATATCGAATTGTTAATTGTTGTAAATGTCGATCTACAATTAGTGTAGATCGGGTCGGATACGAGTTAATCCCAAGCAACTTGGTCTAATCTGTCGAACTGGATGCGTTGACTACCCATGTAACCTGTAAAAAAAACCAACAAAGAAAAATGAAGAGAAAAAGGTGGGAGTTTATTCTTAGCCTTAGATTCGCTTGGGTTGAGTGTTGTAATAGAAAGTGGAAGTGAAATGCATTAAAGGAATTCCGGTGACAGGAGATTATGTTTTGGCAGAGCTTTGGCATGCAAGAGCTTTAGGAAAATTAACGAGAGTTCAGAATCCCTATCTAGTGAGAGGCAGATTCTATTTATAAGTCTTCCTAGTAGGTTGATAATGGAAGATCGTTGGAGTATATCCCTGAAATCTCGATCAGATTTCATGGGATATCGTTATTTTTCACCAATTCAAGTATCAGATAGATTAAGTGGTTGAGTTAGATTGAAAGTGTCTGACTGAGTCAAACTAGGATTCAAGCAAGGTCTCTTTTGGTCGACCCGAATCAGGTGGGCCTAAACTGGGTTTAACATAAAGTTGGTCGTGGTCTTAAATGTTGAGCCTATGAGCCTTTTTTTTTGCTACCACAGTTTGTCACTTACTCTCTAAAGAAGAGGTCTCCAAGTTGGAGAGTATGATCTTCGTCGAGCGAGCATGGGTTCGCCAAGATGTTGAATAGGCCAACACCTGAGTAAATGAGAAGCCTTAATTCATGACTCGAGTGCTTCGTAGGCCTTGAGAATGGGAAGATCAACTGATGGGACTGAATTGGTCCAATTCTCTAGGGCTGACATGGTGCTTCATTTTTGGTGTACTCTTGATCATGTTGAATTTTGAATTAACTAAGGCAGTTACCCTGGTTATTTGGTAACCCTAGCGGTTACGACATGCGGCATTTGTGGTTAAGTTTTTTGTTTATTAACCAAGCTCTTCCATTTCCCAATATCTAAGAACACTTATAACAAAACCAAAATCACCAATCTTCGAAACATAAGCCTTCGAAATATAGGTATCTGTGAATCTTTCCTTAATCCAGTTCATTTTTTTCAACGATTCTAGTTTAAATCTTCACAAGGTAAGTAGAGTTCCTTTTGCTTTCATTTTCTTTTTTATTCTCTCGTGCAAAATTTACTTTCATTTGTTTGTAGGGAACCAATTGAGTAGTTTGGGAATTTTTATTTTTCCAGAAACCAACTCAAAATGTTCTTCATTGTTATTCACTTGAACATCTAGATTAAATCCATCTAAGTGATGCTTTGTGAGATTGAGTTGTTTAAAGCATGTCGTGTGTCGTGGGACGCTAGATTTGGTAGTCGCCCAACTCAAATTAGCTAAGGTTTTATTTGATCGATCTTATCCTATAGACACCCTCAGGTTTTTATTACCTCTGTTGTATGAGGTGTCGTACGCCTTGTCGGGTTTCTAGAGCACATAAATGTCAAAGAGATGTCATACTCGGGTAAGCCATTAAGTATTCTAGCCGGTGAAAACCGGGTGAGCGTGTTCGCAGATGATGACATGGAACATCTAAGGGTAATATATGGTATCCCTAATTCTATCGAGGTGTGCGCTGCGAATGAGCATGAACGTGTAGATTGGACCATTCCAGGATGGACCTACTTTTATGAGTATAACCTGTGACAAGGGTTTCGATTCCCCATTCCCTCTTATGCCTAACAGTTGGAGGATTCGTTTGAGTATAACCATGCTTCGCGAGAAGATAAAGATAAAATTGCTCGTTTCTACTCAATCATTTCTTGAAGCAACATACTCATGAGAATGATCGATTCACGTTATGCTTAGGCCATACAAGAAACACCTTATCTCTGACCTCATGACCAATGATAGAAGGTGAAAGATACTTTCTTTTCTTACAAAGGGTCTTTTAAGAGACGACCTCTTTGGGAATGAGAAGTATGCCTACCCTTGTTTTTAGAGTCGAGCTGGTGAGTGATAATTTTTCACTGTTGTTTCGGGGAAGTTCGTGTTTTCCTAACTTTGTTATTGAATAAAATGTTTTCCATTGTAGATTTAGTCAATGAGGAGAGTAAGATAAAGTGTTTGGACACCGCCGAGTGTACTAATAGCATGTTGGCGATACCTGCCAATGAGAGGAATTGGAAGGTGTTGTTGCTAGTAGGTAATCTTATGTCTAGCTCCTTGTGGCTCTATTTGATATGAAAGGCACCACAAACACCGTATCCTCTAATGAAAGAGTTGGTGTTGTACGTTTTTTAGACAAGTCGATGTCGAACGTGAAGTTCATTATACCTGATCCTCATAAGGCACTGAAGTTCTAGAAGAGGCCATGGATAAAAGATAAGTAGTTACGCCAGCCAAGAAGAAGAAGGAGGATGAAGCATCGAAAGAGAATGTGCTTGTTGTAGCCGACGAATCGACCTTTGACTCTCCACTGGAGTCAATTCCCCCAAGGAAGATGAAGAAGAGGAAGGTCGCCAAAGTTGATCACAAAGGAAGACAGTAGAAGCGAATTCAAATGGAAAGGTCATCGACATCATATCAAAGGGACCCAATTCGACTCTAGTGTTATTCCCACCTTGAGTGTCAGCTTTCAAGGAATTGAGTAGCTTTTTGAAAAAGTTGGAGGACTTTTTTTTCCCAAGCTGATGTAGAATAGCTTAAAGGGAAGAAGACAGAGGATGTAGTCGATATGAGTATGCTTTCTACTTTCCAAATAAGTTTTTTTTCCTTTTAAAAACTTTTGATTATAGGCGTCGAATGCTCATGATATGTCCCATTTTTTTTTGGCTCTATAGGCGCAGTTGCATTTTAAGGATAGATTCGTGGCTAACCAAGAGAGATATGCAAAGCTCCAAAAGATCAATGACTCTATTAGGAAGGATTGTGACAAGCTTGACAAGACCAATAAAATGGTAGAGGAGAAGGCATTGGCCCTAGAAAAGGCGCTGAAGAAGATGAAAGAGGTCCCCGTTGAGAGAGATTGACAACTCGAGGAATTGGAGAAGGCTAAGGAATACCACGCGTATAGAAATTGACAATGTGCAAGTTATAAAAAGAAGCTTATGACCACTGCGGTTAACGTTATGTGCGCTGTGAGAGTCAAGTTTTTCATACAATATCTGGCCAGTGAATATACGAAGTGGGATCCTCAGACAGAAATTGATGAATGGAAGGAGGTTGAATGCCTTAAGGCCGGAGATTCCCCAACTGCAGTGAATGTTACAAATGTTGAGGTCGTTGAGACTGGAAAGGATCCAGATGTTGCCACTGAGCCAGATGGTTCGACCACATCATAGCTTCTTCTCCAGTCAAGACCAACACATGGATTTAGAAATTCTATAACTTTGTAAAAATGTATTATATTTTTTTTTATGTCGAACGGGTGTGCTATTGTAATTTTCTGCATCGACTTTATATGTAATTAGGTATTTGATGATGTATAAATGATGGTTGATTCGACCACTTATTTCACTTATTTCATTTTTGATTTCGTAATTTTACTTAACACATTTGATTGAAGACATATCTTAGAGGCCGACAAGATCTTTCTTATAACAGAATGGAGGTCATTGAGACCTTTTGAACAGAGTAGAGGTCGATAAGCCTGCTACTTAGAAATAATTGTAAATTCAGAAATTGACAGATATCTTTAATGCAGTAGAGGTCAATGGACCTTTGACTCGTAAAGTAGTTAGAACAACATTTTGAATCAGTAAAGCTTATTTGTTAACAGTGAAGGGGTTGTTCAACCACTCTGGAGTTGTTCGACCAATCTACGATGATAACTTAGAACTTTTATTTACTCACATGAGTTTGACTTGATCGTTTTGATTATAATAGTTATTGCACACTTGAGTAATTTTGACACATTTAAGGGGTCGACTAGACCATTTTTCTTAGATTTATATCGCATATTTGTGTTCACATGACATAGGGTTGTCCCTAGTATTATTCCCCCAACTTCGATTGTGCTAAGTCGAATGTGGATGTTGGGAGTTGTAGTTCTTCCTTGAGTGCATGATTTCATTTGTCGTCAGGTACCCTTAAGAGCAGGGCTTGAAAAATCAGTTGATCTTGGCTTTTTTAGTCTCGTCATCAGTTGAAATTTACGAGATTCCTACGACAACTTTCTTTTTTGGCTTGTCGATGTCGACAGCTCTTGATCGTAAGTATTTAGAGCTTTGAATTATTATTTTTTAGTGAGCTCAATTTGCACTTAGATGCAATTAAAACGTCATCATTGCTCTTGCTCGTCCATTTGTTAGTATCAAATATGTAGAGGATGAAATTGATAACCTTTGAGCAAAAAATGAAATACATAAGACTCTGAAATGATACTGTTTTAAATGTAGAGTGTTCCAGCTGTTGTGAATTTCTAGACCCTCAAGATATCATAATTTATATCCTCTCATCACTTTACAATTGTTATTTGGTAGGGTCCTTCCCATGTCGGACCTAGAGATGGCAACGGATCGAGCACCAGGAATTTGATATAAAGGATTATCCCTTCGACGTAGAATGGTAGCACAATTTTGCCTAAAGTGCTTTTCTGTTCACCACTGAATCTAATTAGCGTTAACGATCGACGACTTATCTTGGATTCTTCGACATGAATTTCTCTAAGCAAATTGCTAAATAGAATGTTACAAGAACTACCATTGTCGATTAAAATTCTTTTAGTTAAACAATTCAATATATGTAAGGAAATAACTAAATCATCTTGGTTGGGAGAAAACAAATCTAATTTGTTAGAGGATTTGAATGTGTCAGTTTCTTCGATCTTTGACTTGTGTTCTCTATCAGGCTAAATCTCCGAGTTCGACACTTGTTGAGTGTGTCTTTTTACAGCTGATTAACTCACACCGCTGACTTCTGATCCACATGTAATAAAATCGATTATTCTATCTTATCGAGGTGGCTCTGGTGGACTCTCAACACGACTAGTTTGTTCTTTCTTATTAGGTCGAGTGAGGGTTTCTTTTCCTTTATTGGTCAGAAATTCCAACAAATGTCCCCGTTCCAGGAGTTCAACCACCTCTAATTTGAGGGCGATACAATCTTTCGTTCAATGGTCGTGAATTCCGTGGAATTCGTATCAAAAAATTTCATCACAATGCTCTAGGGGAGCTTTTATCATCCTTGGCCATTTGACTGTTTTTCCCATGTCTTTCTCGACTGCAACGAGGTTGATAGGTTCGATACTGATGTTATACTCTAGGATTGGGATTCGCAATCAACCTGTTCTTTGTTGATTTTTCCCATATGATTGCTTGTTGTTTAGCTCATTGTAACAGGGTTGACTGTGCATCAATCCCATATTGGATAGGGCTCGACTCTCCTATCAGTCAATCTTAGATGTTGGATAGGGCTTGAGCATCAATCCCATATTGGATAGGTTGAGTTCTTTCTTGAAAATGAAGACTACGGTTGCCTAATTACGATGTGGAATTTGCACATTTTCCCTGTTGAAGTGTCTAACAAAACTTCTTAGGTTTTCGCCATGCCTTTGAGATATAGTGTAGAGGTCGTCCGACTACTTCTCGAGTTTCTGACTGCTTGCAAATTGCTCATCGAATGTATCTGTAAGCTATGCAAAGGAAGTAATAGAATTATTAGGTAAATTAATGTACCATTGTAAGACGGGATCATCGAGGCTGGACCCGAGTGCTTTACACATGCACAATTCTATGAGATCGCATGGGATTGCTGCGGTGAACATGCACTGCTTATATTGAGCTATGTGTTCGTTCAGATCTGTCATGTTCTCGAACTACTTCATATTTGGGAAGCTGAACTTTCTTGGCATCTCAACGATAGCAATCGCGTCGACGAACGGTGATTCTGTAAAGCTGTTTGACATGCTTTTCTTGATGGGTGTCGGGACTTCTGGAATCCTTTGAATGGGGGCTTCCATTTCTACAAACCTACGAGAAAATTCTGGGTCAGCAAAAACATGCACACCCCAATTAGATTTTATTAATTCTAGGGTCGACTGGAGTGACAAATAGGGCCTAAAGGTGTTTTTTGGTTGCGGATCGCCATTCTAGTTCGTTTCTCGTGGTGTTTCTTATGAGATCGACATATTTGGTGGATCTGCTTCGATAAGGATTGTCTAGGTCACACCATGAAGGTTGTCCTATCGATGCCCTACATGGTTGGTGCTACGTTGTTAGGTGCACCCTCGATTATGACTTGCAATTTGGCATTGCAGGTTTAGACCGTAACATTTTCTGCCTCGAGCTCTCGTGGCTTTTCAGCATTTGTTGTCATCTGGGCAATTGGTGCGATAATCTGCTCCTCGACGATTGGGGTATTTCCATCTCCTGACACCTTGAGAGTTGATCAACCAATTTGACTGGTTCATTGTGGAGTTGCAATGGGCCCCACGATGGGTGCCAAATTGTAGATAATCGATTTACAATTTGTATGGATTGGGTTAGATTCGAGTTAGGCCCAAGCAACTTGGTATAATCTATCAAAGAACATGTAAAAAAGATGGAAACTAATAGAGAAAAAGGTGGGAGTCTATTCTTAACCTTAGATTTTCTTGGGCTGAGCGATGTTATAGAAAGTGGCATGAAATGTGTTAAAGGAATTTTGGTGACCGGAGATTATGTTCTGGCAAAGCTTTGGCATGCAAGAGCTTTAGGGAAATTAA